>CM062815.1:1024646795-1026021795 GCA_031772625.1 Pinus tabuliformis
TTGACCGGTAATCAAGCGATGTCTTTCCATGTTCGACTTCAGCGCAATTCTCACATGGATCGACTTGTACTTAGAGTGAAGATCGAACGAGTTTGAAGACCCCGGATCTAGTTTCATCCATCCGGGCTGCGATATATATTCAGGAAATATAAAGACATTTGACATGTACATCATTGCAGTAGATGATCATCCTACTCAAAGGATGATAATTTCAGCAGAGAATTATCAGTCTACCATCAGACGATCGTCTGTTCTATGTACCAAAATGAATTTATAAAGCTGAGCATGGGAATACCCGCCTCAGCTAGATCATGAAAGCAGAATGAATCATAATTTATTGTATTGTATTTTATTACAGGTCACCTCTCAGCGATTGAATGAACTTCGGATCCTCCTGATAAAGCATTTCACCCGATAAACGACCTCATACTTTAGGGGGCAACTGTTATAGAAATTTTTGTGCCTTACAGCATGAAGCATGAAATGTCCATAATCTAAGGGATCCAAAGTCCCTAAACATGTTGTTCCTACCCCTAGAGGAACAAGGTCAGCAAACCACAGCACTGAATAAAAGTTCTCCACCTGAAAACACTCAAAAACAAGGCAATTCTGGATCATGTCAACTGCTCCACTGAGCATCTGCGCTGAATGTCAAGTGCTCCACTGTCTACCTGCATTGAATGTAAACTGCAAAGAAGGCTACCTGCGCTGGGTGAGTTTTGACATGTGGCACAGTCATTCCTCAAGGTGTCAATGCCCAGGAAGCTTCCAAAATGACACTTGGATCAAGGAATTCGACTGGTGATGAGTAAGAGGGTCTAGATCTCCAAGTGGAAGCAAGAACCTCCAAGTGGACTCAAGAACTGAAGAACAACTGACGTGAGAGAGGACACTAGTCAGCTCTCAAGCTGACTCATCCTTTCTCCAAAACTCCTATATATAGATCTCTCTCATGAGGTCTAGGGAGGCTGGAATCTTGTGAATGTAAGGAAGGGCTGTTTGTTTGAGTTTAGAACTATTGGGTGATTTGCTTTGAAGGAGGTGAAGAGGAGATTTATTTCTGCTGGGAGGTGATGCTGGATTGGGCCTTTTATGGTTGTATCACTTCCTGAACCTTACTTCTTCCATTAATAAAGCATTTGAGGTTCTTCTATATGCATGTGTCTCAATTGTATTGTTATACTTGTGTATTTGATTTATTCTAATCCTTGAATCAATTATGAATGTATGCTTCTTGTAGTTTCCCTCTCTTTCCATTTTGCAGGATCTTGGTGTAGCTGGGCCAGTGAAAGAGCAAGGAACTGAGGGCAAGCAGCAAAGAGAGAAGATTGGATCAATCATTAGCGAAAGACATCGGTTAGTGGATCTCTTTCTCCCCTCTCTTACATCTCATAAAGAAGTAATCTCAGATAGCTTTGCTTTGATTGTTGCTAAGGAACTATCACCCTTAGAGTGGGATAGGGTCATTCCATATTGGATACTTTTCCCAACAACAAAACGATTCTCTAAAGATGTGATAAAGAAGGTCATATCACTTAGATCTGATCTACACAAATTAAAGGTATCAAAGGATAAAGGGTTATCTTCATAAGATCTCAACTGTAAGATCTAGGAGAGATGATTTCAGATAAGGAAATGATCTCCATTATTATAAATGCACTAACTGATGAACAAGGTAACAAATTCCTATGAGGATAAGAAATATATTCCATTCAACAACTTGTGATTTCTATGCAAGATAGAATAAGACGGGTTGAGGGAAAAAAGTGTTCAAACATTTGTCGAAAAGGAAGGAAGAACATAGTTAAGATTCAATGCTATGAGAATTACAGGAAAGATTGCCCTAAGATCATGAAGGGAAATGATAATAAAGATAGAGAAGAATCCCATTTCACCAAAGAAGTGGAGGAAGTTGAAAAGAAGAAATCCAAGGAAGAGTAAAATCATTAGAAGTAAGAGCTTGTGGCATCACCATAGGAAACATGAAGGACGTTTGGAACAAAATCTATGACAGTTAACTATGGAGGATATAGCTCTTGGTGACCTCATTTAAAGATCAAGTGACACTTATGGGAAAAAGGAAGAAGTCATCGAGGACAAGTCTCATCATACATCAGTCAAAAGGAAACATCTACTAGATAGGGATATGAAAGATCCGTGAGATTCTTTGATGGAATCCTCATCAGAAGGTTCACTGATCTAGAAAGGAAGCAATTGTTTCATCAGGAATTCCAACCCGTGGAATTCATGAGATGATGTTAAGATGACATAAGAGATGAAGTGGATCAAGGGTTTTAGTCTCTTTTCAATCAAGGAAGTTGTTGAAAGAAGCCTAGATGACCTAAAGGTAAATGAGGTATGTATGCTTGTATTCAATATTATAAAGTCATGTCACATGGTTGCAGGTAACATGGATCACTACTCTATCTTGAGAAACATGATGAAAGGAAAGGAATCTCCTCCTATGAAATGATTTGAAAGGCATGGGTCACACTAGATGAAATCAACATATTATGTCGGAATATGAGGTGATTGACAGTAATATGAAGAACAATGATCGAAATATCCTAGGAATGAAACGTGTGATGAAAGGAAGGAAGAGATCATGCAATCGTGGAAGGAGGCAATCAACATCCAAGAACTGAAATATTTGACTATGATATCTCCCAAAAAGATATGAAGACTCTTATGGAAGTCAGAAAAAAAATGGAGACCCTTGAAAATATACATCTTTGGGAAATATGTCAACTTGTATGCAGGATGTTGATGCAAACATGAATATATCATGATGAAAGACCATCACAAAGGTAATTTCGATTTAAGTGTTCATTTCTTATTTTTGAACAAATATCTGAATGGGCTTATGCAGGACTACCAAAGGAATAATTGTGGATTTCTTCCAAGAGGACCATGTGGAAGGATGTAAGATCTTTCCAAAGAAAATAGCATGAATAAGGCAGCATGAAATGAAGCAAGGCCAAATGTAGACTAATGGATCGCTTTCTGATGAAGGGAATGATGACATCACTGACTCATGGATGAAAGTGATGGATGGTATGTGCCCTATGAAGAAGTCCCAAAAGATGAAGACTTCGTGACAAAGAATAAATTCATGACATCTCTTCAAGCAGTTGGTTGTCCCTTCATATCCACCTGAGGAGCTATAGTAGGTCCCTAGCTAAGAGGGAGCCTGAAAACAATTTTTCTTTCTTGATAGAAACTCGGAAGCAATGTGTCCTCCCTAATTTAGAGGGAGAGATAGATACATCATTCTGGTATTCACTTGGGAAGATAGAATGGAGGATTGGGTAATCATCTGGCATTCGATGCTCTATGAGTATGAGATATGGCATCCAAGATAAGAGTAGTAGTAGAGGACCGATATGCTTTGAGGACTGGGAATCCAAGATAAGAATGGTCCTTATGGAACACCCCTTGAGTACCTGGGTGGGGAATTTTCTAGGAGAGACAATGATAAGGGTGTTTAGAAATCATTGGTCCCACCGGAATTGAGCTCAGATCTTGTGGAGAGATAGAGTTGTTAGTCAAGGCCTTGATATGTGAAAATGCTAGTTGATATGATGCTATACACATGGGTTACCAATATGATTCTTCTTATGAGAAATTCTTCATATTGAGAATGACCAAGTACCATTATGAATACAGCCCTAGTTAATAGGGGGTGTTGAAAAGTGTAACTAGGTTCGGTCTTCATAATGATATGTAATTGTACTTTTTATAAAATTGATGTAAAGAATAAAAATAAAATTATTTTAGTAATGCTTGCCTCATGGGTTTCATGAGCAAGGGATTTTATTTTTAGATGAATCCCATTGTGAGCCTTTAGGATTTGTCAAAAAGAGTCAATTTCATGTATGAAGAACCCTGCTTGGGCATGTTAAAAATGTATACAAGTCTATAACATTGTCAAATAGCCCTCCAATACAATCACAAGTTACTCCTCTTTGAGTCAGCTTCAAGATGAAGTAGGAATCTTGTGTCAGCTCACCTAATTTGGAGACACAACCCTTCATAAGATCATGTGAGCTAATATTCATGGGAAGGATATTATAGCTCAGCCTATTCCAAAAAAGCAATTTCAGATCTCTCAGAAGTTTGGATAGGATTACAGAGACAAGTTCCGATACCTCTATAATTCAAATAGGATATTACAGCCACATGTTCAGATATCAAAAAGGAAAATTTTTGGTGCTATGACACAGTCTACAAGCTTAGATTTCAGAGAACATTGAGGTAAAATTTTAATGATCTCAGTTTCCATGATCTCAGAGATAACTTTGTGAAATTATCGGCATATAGAATGAGGATTGCAGTGGAGAAAGTTCAGTGATATATCACAGTAATTCGATGTTATGTCAGGCTCACGGATTCAGTGTTATCTTAGCTTCGGTGTTGCTATAGTGATCACATTTCAGTGACATTACAGTGATTTGTTTCAGTGCCATCTCAAGTTTGTCTACAGTTGGTTGCTATCACATTTTATCTCAATATGCTGAGATAGTAGATTATCTCAGTTTGTTTTAATGCTATCATTGTAACTATGTCTGGGTGCTAAGAAGATCAAAGTGGAAGAGGAGTCAAGAAGAAGAAAGGAGCAGAAGGTATTCAAGAGAACTAGTGTCTTGGTCTTGGAGTGGCTAATAGGTCAAGCATCTTGGTCTCAGTATTCATCAATTGGAATATCTATAATAAAAATTTATGTGGTTTTTCCTCTCAAAGAGTGAGATGTTTTGGCCCTAGATGATATCCTACATTCCGTGTCTCTTGTCTATTTATATCCATGCATTGGTAGTTGTTTGATGAAGAAGAATACTAATAACCTAGTTAAAGAAGATCCTAATCTACACAAGCAAAAAGCACTCACAAACAGTTACTAATTGAAGAGAAATCACCTAACTATTGATGCACTAGATTTCTTAACACATGGATTATCAGGTTCTCAACAAGATCATGGTGAAAAATTTATATCCTCTCTTGTTGACAATGTTGTAAATCCATCAACCAAGGGGATCTCCCTGATGTGAAGTCCCAATTATACCTCACGCTGTTTTGAATAGGAGCCCCATCCGGATTATCAGCTTGGTTTCCATATATTCTTATATATTTTCTTTGGCTTTAGCTGTCAGCAAGAGAGAGAAGCATGTATGTACCTTTGTGAAAATCAAGTGTGCATGGTGAATGTTCAGTTGTAGATGTATCAAGGTTCTTCTACTGCAGAGGGAGGAAAGGTGAGGCTCTATAAGAGAGGTAATAGTATTACCCTAGTATAGATACACACAGACGAAAAGAGAATCGTCTAACATCAAGTAGAATATTCCACATAGATGCGACAATTGTTACAACCATTACAACACATTTTCAATTAGATAAGCACTAAAATACCGAAATAGTTCAACTACGTTAGTACAGGTGTAAGAAAACATGAATCATAAACATTCACAGAACATTCTTACAAATATTCACAATCCATGCATGAAAACGTGTTAACGTTTTGGCCATCACGCTTCAAGTATTAAGTAAAAGTCCCAAGATACATGAATACAACAAACATAGCGAGCTCTAATAGTGGAGCGTTTGAGCCACGAACTGCTTCCCAAAAGTAATGACTCTATCTCTTTGATGCCTTATGGGAGAAGCCAAGGTGAAAAGTCATTTGTTTGTGCAATGAGGGTATATATATAACAAATGGGGTGATCCTTCACCTCCCTTGTGACTCTTGGACTACCTTCATGGTTGTTCGACTTCTCTATGACCTTTTGAGTTTCTACATGACTTTTCACAATACATGAATGAATCTTGGACTTCCGCTTTACATGATATTTCTCCAATATTGAATTACATATTCCAAAAAATGATGTGGCACGTGATGACTCATGATGACTCATGACATGACATGACACTGATGACATGGAAATGTCAAGCCATTTTTTTTGTTTCTTTCTTTGTGTCTTCTAAAATATGGATCATGATCTTCTTCTTTATCCTCCAAATGGCTTAGAGGTGAGGAGCCTTGAGTGTAACTTGATCTCCAATTGTTGTCTCAATTTGATGTCCATTTGCTTCCTCTTGATTGATCATCTTGTCCTTGCAGCTAATGAAGTGTCTTCTGGCTTGGTATCCTTCTCCATCTCCTTCATCATCACCTTATCATAACATGATAAAGTACCTGCATTTGCAAATCACTCATGACAAGACGATATCAATCTCATAAACCCATAGCCTTAGATGTTGCATGATGATATACTAACTGAGTCAGAACTAGGTGGCAAGCTGAGGACAAGGCTCAGTGACTACACAATTATTCATATTAGGAATTCAAGGGCCAGGTATGAGCCTTGAGACTACACAATACGTATTTCACGCTAGATTGAGCAAGTCAACTGCGCAGTTCTGGAGTTGAAGGATCTAGGCTAAGGGATTGAGCATTTTTTCTTCTTATTGCACATTTCTGGAAGGAAAATGAGGCCATGTGATTGTATAATTGTGTATTTTAGGTGTTAAGTTTAGGTATGATCTATGCTAGAGCAATTTATTTAAATTTTCACAGTTAGCTATCACATCAGCATTAAGATAAACTGCAGATAGAACATAAATATAAAACGCAGAAGACAAGCCAAGACAAGAGGACACAAGATGTGGCACGAGCCAGGGACAAACCCCACAATGTGTGGGGAAACCCTTTGATCAAATCTTCTTTTATCTTCAAATTTCAGCAGAGAAAGAGAGAGAGAGAGAGAGAGAACAATTACAACAGAAGTCAACACTTTGACTTGTCTAGATCTAAGCATAGATCATCTTCTATAACAATGAGATCAGTTGAAGACATTCTGCTTCAACTGAATCTCCCAAGTGACGACTTTACCTATCCATTTCGTTCATCTGTCACACCTTACCGTATAGCGCCATCATGTTGCATCATGCATCTTCATGTTGCTCATGATCATTGTGCTGCCCATACATTGAGTTGTCCATGACCTCATACTTCATGTTGCCCATGTGTCGTGCTGCTTCATGATTTCATCATACAACCCATACTTGTGATTACTAACCATGACTGCAGCATATATACATGATTGTGCAGCGTTTACACTGTTGCCTATGATCTTTGATATGTGACTGCATATATTAAGTCGCTATTGTACAAGATGTAAGTCACTAAGATCCATATACTAAGGTTCTTCATCCAACCGAAGCTAAGATGGTTGTTGCAATCATCTCACATCAAGACTGGAGGTGTTTCATTCACTGTATCCTTATCCGAAGTATGCTTCAACTATCCAAGATAGATGTGCCCAGATCACATACTTCTACAGTTATGTTGGCTCCTTCATGTACAATCTGCATCTACAACAACTATGACTGCGATTAAGTCACTGCTATAATGACTGCGATTCTTCCATCCTTGATTGCGTGAACAGGTTCATTAACTGCATTAGAGCACTCTGATTAGGCTTCTACAGGCAACGTTCTTTTGACTGTGTATCTTGGCAGATTAGGGTTCCTCATTTTCCCTTCTTTGTACAGCGTATTCACTGCGGATAACAAGTCTTCTTGAACTGTTTCTGTGTCATGCATATAACGGTGACAGTGCTTCTTCTAACCGCAGCTTAGTCTATACCCAACATATGAGCGTAATCATGAACACTATATAAATGTGTATTATCTGCGTGTAAGTATCTCCAGGACCATGACTGCGATGTACTACGGCTTCATAGATTTAGCTGCGTCTATATTGATCTCTGTCCAAAGTTTAGGGCATCACATTAGTTGTATGATTTGCGTGTAATTGTCTACGTGTAAGTATCTCCAGGACCATGACTGCAATGTACTGCGGCTTCATATATTTAGCTGCGTCTATATTGATCTCTGTCCAGAGTTTAAGGCATCACATTAGTTGTATGATTTGCGTGTAAGTATCTCCAGGACCATGACTGCAATGTACTGCGGCTTCATAGATTTAGCTGCGTCTATATTGATCTCTGTCCAGAGTTTAGGGCATCACATTAGCTGTATGATTTGCGTGTAATTGTCTGCGTGAACTCTGCTTTGACAACAGTGTATATCATCCTTACGTTGACTGAGGGCATCACGTTGTCATGAACTGCACGTAGGGAGATTCATCACGTTTCATGAATGGCGTATATGGCCTTACATTGACCGAGTGTAGAAGTCTTCCATTGATGCGTATGCATAGATATATCTTCATTTTCCAACGTAGCTAAGACCTCATCTGCTACGTGGATGTGCCCTCATCATAGCGTATGGACTGCGGCTCATTCTATTACAGCTATATCTGTAGCTAGTCCATTCAACGTATTCTCTTTATGTGTCTTCTCCCTCTCCAAAAACCCAAGACGTGGAGAGGAGGAATTCACCTGGAGAATGTGTTGTGCTAATGACTCCAAAATCCTCTCTGATTTATACTAAAGATGTAGAGGTTGAATAGACATGTCGGTTGGGCTTCTAGAGCCTACATATGTGTTGGTCGGCTTGACTATAATTACATAAACAAAATAAATTCATATCTCCATAAATACTTATCGAAATCGGATGATCTTTGGATCAATCCTACACCTCTCGACGAGAGGGATCCAATAAAAATATCAGATGCCATAAATAAGCTGACCTACATGGAGTTTGGCCCTAGTTTCCAATTTAACACTCCCTCTCAACTAGGGATAACTCCATCCTTTGATCCATAAGTCCGATTGTACTATCTCTGCCATCAGTGCCCTGCACTATTCTGCCCAACTCTGCTGGCTCTACTCACCTCTGCTGGCTTTGCTCTACTCTGCTCAGCTCTGCTGGCTCGGCTCAGCGCTGCTGGTTCTGCTAGCTCTGCTCTGCTCATCTCCGCTGAACTATGAAGAAGAAGAATTGATCGAGAATGAGTCATATCATTCTCTACTGACCTGAAGTCAATCTCAGAGTGCATACCACTAGTCCCAAACCAGTCTCAACTGACCCGAAGTCAGCTTCATAGTAAGTACCACTTCTACCACTAGTCCCAGACCAGTATCGCAGTCTCAGAGAGTGTACCACTAGTCCCAGACCAGTCTCAACCGACCCGAAGTTAGCTTCATAGTATGTACCACTCTCACTGGTCCCAAACCAGTATTGCGCTGACACGAAGTCAGTCTCGGAGTATGTACCACTGGTCCCAGACCAGTCTCAGCCGACCCGAAGTCAGCGTCATAGCATGTACAACTCCTACCACTGATCCCAGACCAGTATCATTGATCCCAGATCAATGGAGGACATCCTAGCGTAGGGAGTACGGTAGATACAACGATGCGTCCATCGGTACTACTATGGTCCCTAACTTCATTTCCCTGCTCATTGATCAGATGAGAGGTACTTCCCATGAGTCCCACTACATGGGTAGGATGCCTCGACAGGAGAACTTAATCAATCCTGTCCTCACAAGAGAACACATCAATCCTGCTACAATCGCCATGGAGAACACATCAATCCAGGCTGCCATGGAGAACACATCAATCCAGGCCTCACAGGAGAACACATCAATCCTGCTACAATCGCCATGGAGAACACATCAATCCAGGCCTCACAGGAGAACACATCAATCCTGCTACAATCGCCATGGAGAACACATCAATCCAGGCCTCACAGGAGAACACATCAATCCTGCTACAATCGCCATGGAGAACACATCAATCCAGGCCTCACAGGAGAACACATCAATCCTGCTACACAAGAGAGTGAATCATCTTGTCCCACAAGAGAGCGAATCATCTTGTTTCAGTGCGCACCACCAGGGAGGGTGAGTCACCCTGTGGTCATATGTTGCTCCAATAGATCTGCAAGCCCCCCAAAGCTCCTAGAGCTCAATGTATGCAGCATGCAGGACCCTTTTACAAAGGTCTCTTGACGACTCCAAGTCGTTCAAGAAAATCACAAATTTGATCTTTCCTCAGGGCTCTGTCTTGTACATCATCTCAGTGTGATGGAGCTTCCTTGATCATCGACTTACCATATCCCAGATAAGGCAGTATTTGATGTCTATCTGCTGGAGCAATTGTCAAATACGGGATTCCTCAATAATCGAATCCCATCTCTGGTTGTCACAAAGAATCAAAACAGCTCACTGAAGAGCTTCAGCAACCAAACTGCCTCACAGAAGGCCATATTATCAGCAATGTATTCTGCCTTGATGGTGCTCAGAGTCATCGACTTCTGCTTCCTGCTCATCCAGGATATTGAGGCAGATTCCAAAGAGAAACAGCACTGAGAAGTGCTCTAGTGATCCTCCATACTGCCTGCCCACTCATCATTCGAATAATCATGTGGTTTCATATTTCCGGCAGTGTATCTCAATTCATGAGAGATTGTGCCCTAAAGATATCTTAGAAGATTCTTGGCACCAACCTAGTGAGGCTCAACCAAATATGAGCTCACCATGCTAACTGCAACACAGATGATCGAACGAAGGTTCTCCAAGAACATCAATGCGAATGAGTTTATGAAACTTAGAGGCATTTCCCAAATCTGGTCCGACATCATTACCATATAACTTCTGAAGGTTAGGATCCTTGAGGCAGTCACAAGCTTGCAGCTTATCTTCTCGCATTCAGAATCCAACTCCCTCTGTCTCCTATAAATGAGAGGGTCTGCACCTGTCAGACATTGGTGCCGGTACGAGAGGTTTAGCATCCACAACCTTCGAGTAATGGTTTTGGATCGGTTTCACTCCTAGTGAATCTCAGCTGCATTAGACAGATATCAATCCTCTCATACTACACCTGAGGTGATTTGCTTCAAGCCATAAAGGGCTTTCTTCCACCTGTAAACATGAGATTCCCGTTTATGAATCTCAAAACTCCACGGGTTGTTTCAAACCTGTGGACCTGCTACTTGAGGGGGAATGGTCCCCTTGTAAGATTTTCCTTCAGTGCATCTCAGACATGTACCTTCATGCTCTTTTTGAATTCAGGGATCTCTGTCACCATTTGAATCACAGACCTCTGGTGTTGTGTCAATGGACATGGTCCCCAATGGACTTCCTGCAACTTGATACAACCTTGAACTCAAAAACATCTTCGAAAATTAAATTTTCAAACACGTACCTTTCCATTGACGAATGCCACCATAAAACCTTTGACTTCCATTCCCTTTTCAGGATAGGTGACATCGGCTCCAAGTGTAATCCCACGATTATTTCCATCTCTACCAAATTAGAGAGTGCACCCTTCTATCCAATGAAGTGCCTTGAAGAGTCGACCGTGTCTTTGATGACCTGCATCTCTGTCATTCGGACACTCCTTCGCATAAGGGCCGAACTCATAACTAAGACATCTACCTTTCCTTCCACCCTTAGATCTGAACTTCCCAAAGAAGTGATCTTTAGGCATGCCATCAGAAATTCAGATGCGCCATTCTGATAATATGCTCTTCTTCGACTTCACTCTAGGTGAATTATGAGGAACCCATTGATCCTTCTGTCTCGTCCCAACTGTCTTCGGTGGTTGCTCTTTCACTCTTGCTTGGGCATTGTCTTCACCTTAGCTCTGATACCATGTTAAGTTTAGGTATGTTCTATGCTAGAGCAATTTATTTAAATTTTCACAGTTAGCTATCACATCAGCATTAAGATAAACTGCAGATAGAACATAAATATAAAACGCAGAAGACAAGCCAAGACAAGAGGACACAAGATGTGGCGCGAGCCAGGGACAAACCCCACAATTTGTGGGCAAACCCTTTGATCAAATCTTCTTTTATCTTCAAAGTTCAGCAGAGAAAGAGAGAGAGAGAGAGAGAGAGAGAGAGAGAGAGAACAATTACAACAGAAGTCAAAACTTTGACTTGTCTAGATCTAATCATAGATCATCTTCTATAAAAATGAGATCAGTTGAAGACATTCTGCTTCAACTGAATCTCCCAAGTGACAACTTTACCTATCCATTTCGTTCATCTGTCACACCTTACCGTATAGCGCCATCATGCTGCATCATGCATCTTCATGTTGCTCATGATCATTTTGCTGCCCATACATTGAGTTGTCCATGACCTCATACTTCATGTTGCCCATGTTTCATGCTGCTTCATGATTTCATCATACAACCCATACTTATGATTACTAACCATGACTACAGCATATATACATGATTGCGCAGCATTTACACTGCTGCCTATGATCTTTGATATGTGACTGCATATATTAAGTCACTGCTGTACAAGATGTAAGTCACTAAGATCCATATACTAAGGTTCTTCATCCAACCGAAGCTGAGATGGTTGTTGCAATCATCTCACATCAAGACTGGAGGTGTTTCATTCACTGTATCCTTATCCGAAGTATGCTTCAACTATCCAATATAGATGTACCCAGATCACATACTTCTACAGTTATGTTGGCTCCTTCATGTACAATCTGCATCTACAACAACTATGACTGCGATTAAGTCACTGCTATAATGACTGCGATTCTTCCATCCTTGATTGCGTGAACAGATTCATTAACTGTGTTAGAGCACTCTGATTAGGCTTCTACAGGCAACGTTCTTTTGACTGTGTATCTTGGCAGATTAGGGTTCCTCATTTTCCCTTCTTTGTACAGTGTATTCACTACGGATAACAAGTCTTCTTGAACTATTTCTGTGTCATGCATATAACGGTGGTAGTGCTTCTTCTAACCGCAGCTTAGTCTATAACCAGCATATGAGCGTAATCATGAACACTATATAAATGTGTATTATCTGCGTGTAAGTATCTCCAGGACCATGACTGCGATGTACTGCGGCTTCATAGATTTAGCTGCGTCTATATTGATCTATGTCCAGAGTTTAGGGCATCACATTAGCTTTATGATTTGTGTGTAAGTATCTCCAGGACCATGACTGCAATGTACTGCGGCTTCATAGATTTAGCTACATCTATATTGATCTCTGTCCAAAGTTTAGGGCATCACATTAGCTGTATGATTTGCGTGTAATTGTCTGCGTGTAAGTATCTCCAGGACCATGACTACAATGTACTGCAGCTTCATAGATTTAGCTGCGTCTATATTGATCTCTGTCCAGAGTTTAGGGCATCACATTAGTTGTATGATTTGCGTGTAATTGTCTGTGTGAACTCTGTGTTGAAAATAGTGTATATCATCCTTACGTTGACTGAGGGCATCACATTGTCATGAACTGCACGTAGGGAGATTCATCACGTTTCATGAACGGCGTATATGGCCTTACATTGACCGAGTGTAGAAGTCTTCCATTGCTGCGTATGCATAGATAGATCTTCATTTGCCAACGTAGCTAAGACCTCATCTGCTGCGTGGATGTGCCCTCATCATAGCGTATGGACTGCGGCTCATTCTATTACAGCTATATCTGTAGCTATTCCATTCAACGTATTCTCTTTATGTGTCTTCTCCCTCTCCAAAAACCCAAGACGTTGAGAGGAGGAATTCACCTGGAGAATGTGTTGTGCTAATGACTCCAAAATCCTCTTTGATTTATACTAAAGATGTAGAGGTTGAATAGACACGTCGGTTGGGCTTCTAGAGCCTACATATGTGCTGGTCGGCTTGACTATAATTACATAAACAAAATAAATTCATATCTCCATAAATACTTATCGGAATCGGACGATCTTTGGATCAATCCTACACCTCTCGACGAGAGGGATCCAATAAAAATATCAGCTGCCATAAATAAGCCTACCTACATGGAGTTTGGCCCTAGTTGCCAATTTAACATTAGGAGCTCAAGGTTGGGGCTTGAGCCTTTAGACCACGCAATACGCAGTTTTGGTTGGGAAGGAGAGAGAGATTGCACAGTTTTGGAGGTCAGAGGCTGAGCTTGAGCACTGTGATTGTGTAATGCACAATACTGGAAGGTATATACTACTAATTTCACAGTGGAAAGGGACAAGGGTTCTTCTTGAGGGATGAGAATATGCAGTGCATAGTTCAAGTTGTGCAGAATGAGGCTGAGTGGCCCAGTCAGGGAGTTTTCCTAGTTTGACTAAGTGTTGGATCAGTTAGATGAAGATGAGAAAAAGAGATAATCATAGCATGATCACATAGATATATCACTTGACGACATGAAAATGAACAGTCATAACATATGAAAAACATACCTTCCTCAATGCAACAAATTTGTGATGGCTCCTACCAAGTGCAACACAAAAGATACACTTTGCGAAGAAAGTGGTGACATTTGTGCGACAGTGATTGAAACTTTGGAAATGGGTGTGAAACATGTCTACATGATAAGAAAAATCACTAGCACTAATATTTCCCCTTGAAAAAAGACAAAACTCCACTTTAAGAGATAAGCGACAGTTCCCACGCTAAAAGATGACATTTGTGATATGACAAGAAAAGTGAGAACGACACTTGTGATATGCAAACAACAATGAAAGAAACACATGCCAGAGTGAAGATAACATTAAAAAAAAACTAGTTAGAGTGAAAGAAAGCAAAAAAGAAGCACTCAAAAGCATGAAAAGGACACTCTTGAAAGCAATGGTGCACAAAAGCGACATTTTACAAAACTATCCGAAATAGAAGTACAAACACAACTAGAAGTGAGAAATTGTCAATGTCAGTGCACACTGACTATCAACATGGATTGAACATAGCACAAGCACTATTTCATGGATTTTGCTAGGTTTATTTGAGCTTGCGTGAAGGAATTCACTCATGAATTCATTACAGACTAAGCATGTGGTAGCAGTTGACTTTGACACTTACAATCCAAAAGGGATCCCAAAGACTTAACAGAGCTAGAAGTGACTATGGAAAGGTCGATCACAATATCCACAGTAGGCTCCAAAGTTCAAGTATAAGCAAAATTTTGGAGGGATTTTTTCACAGTAACAACATCTCCCTCATATATATGATTTTCTTGATCAATTGAAAAACGTTTTTTATTTCACTAAGTTGGATTAGTGCAATGGCTACCATTACATCAGGATTGCAAAAAATGATGTATGGAAAACATCTTTCAAAACCAATAAAGGGTTGTTCGAGTGGGTCTTTGTAATTCCCAAACTACATTCATTTGTGTAATGAATGATGTATTTAAACCATTATTTCCATCTACCTAGGACAAGTCCGAACAAGACAATAAGGGACAAGAAAAATAGTCAACTTAGAGGAGGGGCCTTTTTCCCATACCCTTCCCATAATGCCCTCATGGGTGGATTATCCTCCTTTCTAATATTATCACTAGTTATTACCACTTTCAGCCATATTCCCTTTCAATCAACCGCAATGATCGCACTTGTCCTTATTTCATAGAGGAACCCGCTGCCGCTAATGATAGGAAGCAGTGAAGTGTTTGGGAAATATAAGAATGAATGGCTTTTAATAGAGGAGGCCAAGATCTCTCCTAGTATGCTATATCCTTTTCAATGTTTTGAGGTGGTTTGGTAGCCATTTTATTCTTGCGAGTATGAAGCTTCTGGAGGGGTTGGGAAAATAAATCCTTCCTCGATTGAACCATGGGTCACATGCAACCAAGCCTTGGTGGATGCATTGGTCGTCATTGATACATGGATGAATATACCAATTAGTAGTGATTGAATTCCTCCAATGGTTCCACATGACAAATAGGTATGAAGATAAAACACATGTCCCTAAACCTTTCTAAAATTCTCTATCTATTTGGGTTGCATTCTTGTATATATAGATGAAATTCTTGTCTTCAAAAAAACATGGGATGATTGTGTAAGACATGTCAAGCACGTATAGGATATTTTGCAAAAAGAGAAATTGTATGTAAAGTTTTCCAAGTGTGAATTTGGAAAAACGTTTTTGGTGTATTTGGGTCATATTGTTGGAGGAGGTAAACTGAATATTGGTACTTCTAAAGTTGATGTAATTGTAAAATGGCCTAAACCTACAAATGTAACAAAAGTGAGAAACTGGAGAAGATTCATAGCTAACTTCTCATTCATTACATGTCCTTTGCATGCCCAGGCTAGTTTAAAGTAGGTCTTTCAGTGGAGGAAAGTAGTAGAAGGCTTTCAACACCTTCAAGGAAAAGATCAGCACATCGCCAGTTCTAGCCTTGCCTGACCTTTAGCAGCCATTCGAAATCGAGACAAATGCCAGTGGATATGCTATGAGTGGAATATTGATCCAACATTGTAATCTTGTTTTTTTCCACTATGAATTTGTTGTTAACTATCCAACGTATGACAAAGAGTTTTATGCCTTGGTTCAAAGTGTTAAGAAATGGAATCATTACTTGATAAAGAAGGATAATAAGCATACATACCATCAACACTTACAGTATCTCCAGTGACATACCAAGTTCCAACAAGCTCATCACTTCAGGTGGATGGGATTCCTTCAATAGTTCCATTTGTTTATCAAGTACAATAAGGTTACAAGTAACAAAGTCACAGATATGCTTTCTAGACCTCCTGTTTCTGCATCAATTGTTTTGAAGAATGCCTCTTTATTTCATAACAACCATGTTAAACAATATGTTATTGATGAATATTTTAAAGATGTTTATAAGAAGCTAACCCATGGATCACAGGTGGAGAACTATCATTCGTAGGGAAATATACTCTACCATCATGCCAAGTTATGTATTCCTACAAGTGAAAGATTCCATGTAATTCGAGAAGCTCACACTTCTCGTGTTTGGTTATTTTGGGGTAGGAAAAACCCTGGCTCATTTTCATAGGCTTTGTTATAAGCCTCGGATGAAATAAATTGTAACCAAGTATGTAAAGGGTGTGTGATGTGCTCTATTTATAAGCCCACTAATATAAAACTAGGGCTCTACACACCACTCCCTTTTCTTTCTCATCCTTGGGAAAGTATCTCCATGGATTTTGTAGGGGGTTGCCTTTGTCAAAAATGGGTCATGACTACTTGTATGTAGTAGTGGATAGGTTTAGAAAAATAATTGTCTTGATTTCATGTAAAAATCATATTACTACTAAGCAAAATACTCAACTTTTCTTCAGCGTGTGTGGGTCCATTTTGGACTACCCACATCCATTGTCTCATATTGATAATCCTGATTCCTTGGGAATTTTTGGACAAGTTTGTGCAAAATGATGGACACTACACTTAAGAGGAGTATGGTTTTCCATCCACAAACTGACGGACAAACAAATGTCGTCAATAGAATAGTGGTTCATTTTCTCTGAGGGTATTGCAGTAAGCATCCTAAGTTGTGGTATGAACAAATACATTATGTTTAGCATGCGTACAATAGGGATTTTTATTCTTCTACTCAAGTTCACCATTTGATACATGCTTTGGGTACCTGCCAAAGTCACTGTTAGATTTTGTCTTTCGAAAAGATGAGGATTCCAATGAATGAAGTTATGAAGACAGAGTTTGCAACTTCATTCAAAGGGTCCAAATGATACGTCAAGAAATGCAAGAACATTTGGAGAAGAGTCAGGCACAATATACGGCCTGACATGACAAGTACAAATTTGATCATCAGTTCTAGGTTGGAGACTGAGTATGGCTTCACATCAACAAGGACATGATGAAGGGAGAAGGAAAAAAATTGAATCTAATCAAATATGGTGCATTGGCCATCTTAGAAAAGATTGGAACAAATGCTTATCACCTTGATCTATTGGCCTATATGAAAATGTATTCAATAGTCATTGAAATTTTATGAACCTCCCATGATCATGGATCCAAAGGAGACTAGTCAAGTTCCATCGATGGATGATTTTTCTCCAAAGTACTTGGAAAATTTCCCCGAAGAAATCAACCTAGATAGAAGGACCAAGACTTCATGACAAGGATATGTGGAGTACCGTCGAGTGGGTTTCAAAGGAATACATGCCAATAAGGCATGATGGACTGAAAAGGAGAAAATGAGGGAGAAAATCCCTCAACTACCTATTGATTTATAATGATTTTGGAGGCCCAAAATATCCTTAATGGGGAGTATCCAAAAAGGCTCAAAATTTGAAGTCCTCAAATACTAGCAAAACCAATACCAAGTCGCAGATCTCATCGAGATGTTCCAATGGCGCGACTAATACCTCAATTTGAGTCTATATGATAAATTTATGCTCATTTAAAAATTTTGGCAAACATTAAAAATTTTGGCACTAACAATGCTACATGGAATCACCGGAAGGCACCATGTGGCACACCTAGGAGGCACCACGTGGCACCCCTCAGAAGTGACACATGTCAACCCCTAGACGCTCTATGTGGTATGACACGATGTCCTAATGGGTGAATGACATAGCAAGACAATATGATTTGGCACCTACATGGGGTAATACGCAGGTTCCATGTTGCTCAATCAAATGTTTCCACGTGACACCCAACTGGCATCCAAAGAGGCCTAGGCCAACTGTGGGAACATGTCATACAACTGGAAAAAAGTTGGTGAAATGATTTGGCATGCCACCAATTTGGTAGTCTCACCAACCCCAATTATATATGGTTATAACGATCCAACGCATTGTTCAAACAGACCAACCAAATAAAATAATATGTCGTGGACCTGCGGGGTTTGACCTTGGGAACTCACCTACCAAAAAAGGACTTGCGCACATATGCTAACCAACACACCACAAGTGGGGCCTCCAGAAACTCTACCCACCATATGTATATAATGAAGGCCTTTTGCATTCGCACAAGGTGAAGGTCAAGCCATGAAGGGCCAATTGAAACTCAGTGTAAGGGAAGTGAAACTGTCTCAGGCAGGCATGTTTTTCAAGATAGATTCTATGAAATATTCTATAGGAATATTCTTGGAATATTCCAATCTATTGTGGCAGCCTTGAATATTCCCAAGGGGTCTAGAGGTGAAGGTGATAGATTCATATGAAGTTTATAGTCTTTTTCCATGAAATTTTGAGATGAATCCACTGGTGCAGTCAAAATTCAGATCCAAGCAGGAGTTTTTTGGGTCATTCCCAAATGTGAGGTATTTCAATGTAATTTCCATTATTTTGCTGAGATAATATAGGGGCTTCTCCACTTTGAAGCTAGGCCGGGAAACGTAGCTCACACATTATGAGTGAACTTCATTATCAAGTCTTGGTGCATTGTCTATGTTGCCTTCTTTTTGTGGTGTTTCTTCATGGATGTTGCATTTATGGTATTTTCATGCTCTTTAAGCAATTATGTTTAACATCATCAAAGGAAAGATTCTGAATCATAGAGACCACCTATGAATCCTACTAGGCATAGCAGAAAACCACATAGTCATGGACAGTGAGCCATATAAAAGAGATAAAATGATTACATCACACTGTGAAATCCAAGTGGCATACCTCTAGTACATTGTGATGTTCTCAACTCGAGATCCAATTAGAGTGTGACAAATGTCAATCCCAACCCTAATAAATTTTAAATATTTTATCTTTTATCATATAAAAGAGGACGTTGTAAGGTAGTAGCTAAGCTAATATAAGTCCAATAGTCATATGAGGCAGTAAATTATGGAACCTATAAATGATGTAAAACACCCCATAAACAGGGTCACAATTGTTTGAATTTTGTTGATATAACATGAAAACCAATTATTGGAAGCTAGTGACTCTATATTTCTTTGGAAAATTAATATAGAGAATCCTTGAAGGCCATGGTTGGATTTTCTTTTTACATGCATTGTGTCTATGTTTCTAACTACTCTTAAAGAATTCATTTATGTATATACCTATGAGATACATTATTGCTAATTCTTAGACTAATCTATAAATTGCTTAGTATTTTCATGTTTGTGATTTCAATTTTGTTATTTTCTATATCGAGTACGTATTGGTTCATGATCTAACTATTATATATTTTGTTGTGATAAGTTAAGCGTATAGTGTTTTCTAGGATATCAGCCAATTTTTTTCTTAATTATATAATTGTGTTGTTTTCCACTCATCATATACATTTTCTTTTACATCTTTCCCTATATCTAGGATAAAATAGATGCATTTATGCATGTAAGATAGTTGCTATCTCAATAGGTGCATCCCACCATTATGACAATCACACACATCTCATAGCACTTACACAACCAAGAATGGTTATTGGACCAAAATCTAGATGGATCTCATATCCCAAAGAGTGTGAGGTATAATTGGAACCTCATGCTAGAGAGAACCCCTTGATTTATGTCAGGTCATTTTCCCCTTTCAAAATGCACATAGTTATTACACTTGTTACACATTCAAATGATCTAGCAGAGGAGAAATGAGTTGTATATTCTAACACCACCTTCATTAAGACTTATAATTTTGTTGCTCACAAAACCATTCTTTGAGGTCTTACAAACCTTCTATTTCTACTTCTCACATAGTTATTTATTGCATAAGCTCTACAATTTATTGCTTTATGACCAAAATTGTTACAAGCAAAGCAATAGACAAAGAAGAGATTTTGATACCAATATGTGAAAGGCCTTCTTGGTGAAGTAACTCTTTTGAATTCATTCTTGTTCATCTTATGAGAAAAAATAAGTCTCTTATGCACTTCATCTCCTTTCCTAGTGATACTTTCATTGTTGAAGGATATCTTGAGAACATCAACATAACCTTTGGTTATTTCTTCATTTTCATTTTCTAAGGGTTTTGTGCTTGATTATCCCTTCAAGGTCATATGATTTTCCTTGTAGCCAAGGCCTATTTTCATGAAAGGTGACCTCGAACAACTGAGAATGTCATCTAATATTTCGATATTTCAAACTTAAACCTTTGATTCAAGTGAACATTTTCTTTCTTTGGTTCCTTTCTCAAGGAAATAACTTATGCTTCTAGCTTTTCATAATCTTCTTTGTGTTCTTTCAATTAGCTTCTCACTACTTCTATACTCTTTGTCTCTTCTAGTTGTGTCTTTAGGATGGAAATTGTTGTTTCATCATGATCATTATCCTTTTTCTTCTCATATTTTTTCAATAGCTTCTACTTTTTTATCTTGTCTCTAAGTCTATTTATTTCTTTCGAGGGAATTAACAAGTTTTGCTTCAAGGTTTACTCCCCATCAATATCATCATTCTCTGAATTTGTTTTCTCTTATTAATTGTTTTCATCTTCTTTATCAACAGTATTTGCATCAAGAGCTATGAAAAGAAGTTATTTTTCAATATTAGATGCATATTCATCATGCTCTTCTAAGGAGCTATTATCTTCTCTAGATTAAAAAATTTTCTCCATGAAATACTTTCCTCTCTTATGTCTATAAGACTTGTTTCTATTTTCATGCTCCTCTTCATCATCATTGTCCTTGCATTACTCCTATGAACATTTAGCAACAAAATTCCCTATTCTAACACAATTAAAATATTTGAATGGTATCTTACCATTGTATTTTCTAAATCCTCTTTTCATTTTTCTCATAAAGTGTGCTTCTTCTACATATTATTCATTGTTGGAAAAATAGTTGGCTTTAACTTCTTATGTCTTCTTTAGAACTTTGGTAGTTGAGTTCCTTTTTTCTATCTTCATTTCATATGCAATGAGAATCTCATGTATCTCATCTATTTTCATATTTTCCAAATCCTTCATTTCTTCAATAGTTGAGACCTTTGCATCAAATCTTAAAGGGATAGATCTTAGCACCTTCTATATAGTCATTGACTCCTTAACTTGTTCACCAAGTCCTCTGATAGTATTAACAATTTCATATACACAAAGGAAGTAGGCCACAATGTCTTCTTCATCATTCATCTTAAATCTCTCGAATAGTCTTCTACGGATTTAAATTTTTTCCCTCTTCACCTTGTCATCTCCTCCATCATTGTTTTGAAGTTCGTCCAAATGTCCTTTATAAATTATCAATGCATTCCTTTAACATACTATGATTCTAATAGGCCACACAAGATGGCGTTCATGGTTTTTGCATTATTTACACAGGCCTTCCTACCATCTTGATCAGATGGAGGAGTAGTTGGAGCTTTATAGCCATCCACTACATATTGTCAAATCTAAAACCAAGAGACATTAGATAAGTATTCATCATTACCATCGACAAGGAATAATTTTTTCATTGAATAAGGGAGTTGTGCTTGTGAAAGAACCTTCATGGTGAGCCATGGTCCCTCTAAGATCTTCCCTCTAATGGTTGGATTGATTCGAAATGACCATGCTCTAATGTCAATTATTGGATCCACACTTATACTGGAGGGGGGGTGAATCATTATAAGCCAATTTCATAATTATTAAACATTCATTCATAATAACCAAACAATATCACATATGGAACACAAGGTATAAATGAAAACTTCATTATAACAAATCTTTGTAGGCACCAACTTATTGATACAAACTTTGTAGGAACCAACCTACAGGAGACAAAAATTGTCTCTTGCAAGATTTGTAGGCCCCAACCTACAAGAGGAACCAATCCCATATACTATAAGATTTGTAAGCACTAACCTACCAGAGACATCAACCACCTCTATTTCAAGATTTTTAGGTGAATATGTAACTATGTTCGGTCTTCATAATGAAATGTGTAATCATGATTTTATGTAATTGATGTAAAGAAGAAAAATAAAAAAAAAATTGTCATACTTGAGTCATGGGTTTCATGCTCAAGGAATTTTATTTGTATAGATGAATCTCCCATTGAGAGCTACTAGGATTGGTCATCAAGTCATAAATTCTAGTAAGTCAAATGTCATGTATTGAAGACCCATTTCGGCATGTTGCATATTGTAAAAGAGAATTTGTTCGGGTCATTAACCCTCCAAGACCTTGTCACACACACTCCTTCATGTCATCCTTCAAAAGAGATAAAGATCATTCTAGTCAAGCATGTCGGCTTAGTCACAAGGTGAAGTCGACCTATTTTGATGGACAGTCCACCATATATAGTGAGGACTTGGCCTCCATTAGCACACCATTCAATCAAGCATCAAAGAATAGAAAAGAAGTGCAAAGATCACAAGAGAAGAGGCTAATCTCCAAGAAAAGGAAGGAGGATCATAACCGAGTTAACTCTGATATATTTTGGGTTAATATACCTCACATGTGCGATAATAAGTGGTGTTATCTACTACAGAAGGATCTGAGATATCACAGGCACACTAGAAGGTCAAATCAAGGGAGAAAATCAAGTTGGTTCTCAAGCCAAATTGCAAAAGGAATCGCCACCTAAATTGAAGGGAATTAAGGAACAAATATCTCACACGTGTTGCAACTATGTTTTCTGAAGAGGCCGAGGGTTGCAAGTCTGAAACAAGAAGCCGAAAATTGAAAGGTAGCCAAAATCTAAAAGAAGGCAAGCAATTTGACTAGTGTTGACTCAAGTAAGAAGAAGTTGATTATAAAATCCTTGTGACTTGGTCTTGGAGTGGTTGGTAAGTCAAGGGTCTTGGTCTTGGAATTTGTCACTTGAAGATTATATAACAAGAAGAATTTGTTTGGGTTTTTCTCTCAAGTTGGAGAGGTTTTGGCCCTCGTTGATCACCTACATCTTGTATCTCATGCCTCATTATAGTTTATGGTTTGATAATTTTTCTTTTGAAGAACACTATAATATATAAGTCAAAGAATAACATAATCTAAAGAAATAAAAAGTATTCACAAGTAGTTGTCTTCAAAGATAAATCACATATTTCCTATGCCCTAGATTTCTCAACATGGAATCAGAGCTAAGGTAACAAATCAAGGAAGGGCAGTTCAACAAGGGACACTCAATCATTTAAGGACCGAAACTCTAGACATTAGGGGAATTTTGAGGTCTAAAATGGGCCTCCTAACGAAATTATAAAATAATAGTGAAAATAATAATAATATTAGATTACATCATCAAATTTTAGAAGGAAAAAATAAAAAACTACTTTTTCAACTCGTATTTTCAACTTATCTCCTTATGGGTTTACTCAAATTTCGAGCGGGAATACTCGTTGGATGCATAATTTGATTCCTCATCTAAGGAGTACCCATGTTTAATACTTTCGATGGACCCTGCTACACCAAAAATGAGAAATACATGAAAAATGTGATTTCAATCACGTTTTTTCATGTATTTCTCATTTTTCATCTTGCAAGGTCCATCGAAATTATGCAACATGGGTACTCTTTGGATGAGGAATTAGATTTTACATTTAGTGAGTACTCCCACTTAAAATTTGAGTAAAATATTAGGGAGATAAGTTGAAAATACTAGTTGAAAAAGTAGTTTTATTATTTTATTATTTCTTAATCTTTTTACTTTTATACTCCAAAAATGGTGAATCATCCCCCATGGTTGACATCATCATCTTGAATCATATTGGTTCTTATAAAGTTTATTTTGGCTGTACATTTTTCTTAGGAGACCCATTTTAGACCTCAAAAGTCCCCTAATGAGGGAATTAAATCATATCTAAAAGATAATCTCATCCTAAAATCATTTTTGAAGTCAATATCTACAAGGAACTATCAAAACCCTATATCGAAGGAGACAAATACACCATAAGAAGTATTGGGATCCTTGCTCAAGTCATCATCAAATAAAAGGGCCACAAAGACCCTACCTCTACTCAAGTTGAAGAGATCTAAAATCAAAAGTAACTTAAAGTCTAATCATCCAAGAGAAGCAAGAACAAGTATGTTGTCATCATCATCATGAACAAGGGTGTTTCCATCATCATCAAAAGTTCTAAGGTGATCTCCCTATATTTGGATCCAAGGATCACTCTTGAAGAAAACTATCTTCATCGAGGAGAATTTTTCTACTATCTATATCATCATCAAGTTCAAGAAGATAGTAAGTGGAAGAGGCATCTTCACAAGTAAGTATATTTATGTCTACATATGAACCTTTCAAAATGACTTTTTGCAAGGAAAGCAACAAGTTGGTTGGGGCTTCCAATTTTATTGCATGGAAGAAAAGGACGGATCTAAATCTCATAGAAAATGAGGTCATGGAACATGTCAAGGACTCAATCACCAAAGCTCCAAAATAATATGCTCAAGCACTTGCAAGATATATGAAAGGGGAAGTAAGGGATCAAATAATTCTCATAGAATCCATCAAGGATCCCCTCATCCCATATGTATCTAAACTTGAAACTTCAAAAGAAATATATGACAAAATAGTAGATTTTTTTTTCCGTAAGCACCACAGAAGAAGTAATCTCGCAAAGATAAGAACTCTACAAGCCAAGGATATCAAAAGAAGAAGGAATAGCTTCATACTTTATGAGGATATCTGAAATAATGGATCAACTTCAAGATCTGGGAGAAATAATGTCTGACAAGGAGATGACTATTGTAGTGTACCTAGGGGGGATAATATGGGGTATAAAGGGAGGTACCCAAGGGAATAATGTAATAATGGGATGGGCCATAGTAATAAATAAGGTGGTTAACCCGTATCCTGTAAAGGACCACAAGTAGTTCGTAATAATGTAATGGGCCCATGGTATTAGATAAATGGTATTGAGGGAACCATGGTATTGTATGTGTGAGGCCTATATAGAGGCTAGAGACTCCCCATTAAGGGATGTCAAGGAATATTGTATGAACATGCATATGGCTTGTGGAGTGTTCTCCTTCCTTAAGGAGTGAATGTATGGTGTTGCCCTACCTTAAGGGTTTGATCAAGAAAGTGAAGCATTTCTATATTCAGATCTTCTTTTTCTTGGGTTTATTTACATTGTCTTATATTTTCATATCAGATCTATAACAAGTGGTATCAGAGCTATAACAACTACCGTAGTACTAAATGCACTACCAGAGGAATGGGGTAGCTTTACATCAAGCATTTATGGGAAGAAGGAAGCTACTCCATTCAAGGATCTATTGTCACTATGTAAGATTGAAGAAACCAGGTTGAAGGCAAAAATTGATGTAGGATCAAATAAGCAAACTCAAGCATATGATGCTACAGCAAAGAGAAAAGGGAATTTTGGGAAATTTGGCCCTCATAAAAGAAAGAAGAACATGACAAAGGTTCAATGCTATGGATGTTAATAATATGGTAATTACAAGGGAGATTGTCCTAAGCTCAAGAAGGATAATAACAAAAGGGGAAGAGAAGAAGCTCATGTCACTGAAGAAGTGGAGGAAGCTAAAAAAAATAAATCCAAGAAATAGGAAGTAAAAGATCTCTACTATGATTGAGATAGTCTTCCTCACCTAGTTCTTTCAAGTTTCTATTTTTAAATTGTTATGTTGTATAGCTATCATGGTAGGAAGTACTAAGAAGCATGATAGGATGCATCATGGCATCATAGTAGCATACAATTGAAAGCAGGAGCTCATGACATCATCATAGAGAAGCGTGAAAGATAGTTGAAATATAAGACTATGGAAATCACCTATAGAAGGATTTAGCTCTTGGAAACCTCATTAGAAGCATAAGTAAGAAGAAACTCATCTAGTATAAAATCTCATCATAAATCATTCAAGAGAAGCATTTATTGGATGAGGATGATCAAGGTCCTCTATTGGAATATTCATTGAAGGTTTAGTTTCTGGAAGAAGCAAGTGTCTCACCGGGAATTCCAACTTGTATGGAATTCATGGGATTATGGTATGATGTCAAAAGAAGTGAAGCAGGACAAGGGATCAAAATTCTTTAAATCAAGGAAGTTGTTGAAGGAATTCTAAATGACCTAAAGGAAGAAATGAGGTATATATATATATATATATATATATATATATATATATATATATATATATATATATATATATATATTCATGTCATATGGTTATAGATATTATGAATGAATTGTCTACTTCGAGAGCATAATCAAAAGAAAGCATATCCTCCTTTAAAAGGATGTAGGAAGGCATGGGCACACATTGACTAGATGAAATCAACATAATAGGTCATGTTATGAAATATTAGGTGGTTAACAAAATTGGAGGAACTCTGATTGGAAGTTCTTGGAAGAAAATATATGAAGAAAGAAAGGAACAGATTATGAAAAAAATGCAACTATGGAGAAGGCAATCAACATCCAAGGACAGAAATATTTAACTATGATATCTCCATGAAAGATATGAAGACCCTAATGAAGTCTAAAAAAGAAAGAGACCCTTGACAATGTATATCTTTTGGAGATGTCTCGATATATGTATGCAAAATGTTGATGCAAACAGGAAGATGTTATGATGAAAGACCATCACAGAGTTAATTTTGACTTAATGTTCATTTCTTATTTTTTAACAATGTCTGGATCGGCTTATGTAGGGCTGCTAAGGGAAGAGTTCTGGAAGTATTCTACAACTGATTCTCATGTGTTAAGATGAAAGGCCCTTAATGAAACATGACATGAAGATGGCAGCAAGGCAGGAAGGAAGGTCAGATATGGGCTAATGAAACACTTTCCAATGAAAGGAATGATGACATTAATGACATGACTCATGGATGAAAGTGATGGATGGTATGTGTTAATTTAGGTATGTTCTATGCTTAGATCAATTTATTTCAATTTTTCCATTTAGCTCAATATCAATTCCAAATTATCAATCACATCAGCATGATAGTACATTGCAGATAGAACATAAACATAAACATCAGAAAACAAGCCAAGACAAGAGGACACAAGATGTGGCACCATCCAAGGACAAACCCCAATGTGGGGAAACCCTTGATCAATTCTTCTTATATTCTTCAATAGTTCAGCAGAGAGAGAGATAGTACATATACATCAAAAGTCAACACTTTGAATTGACAAGATAAGAGCAGAGATCTTCACTTATGAAGATAACATAATGAGGTAGCTGATCTGAACTCAGGTGAAGGCATACTGCTTCAACTGATCCTCCAAGGTGACTCCATCACCATCTAGTACCCATCATTGTGATGCACCTCATCGTCATGTTGCACCTATCAAGTTTCTCTTCATCATCATTATGTTTCATCCTTCATGCTGCACTATGTTGTACCCTTCATTGCACTATGTTTCACCCAAATGCATACTACAATACATCATCATCATGTTGCAGCTATACATCCATGCCTATCATCACTATGGTTCACCATATTCCACCATGCAACACCCATCCTCATTGTCACCTATATGTTGCATACTATTACTATGCACTATGTTGCACCATTCATCTTTATGTTGCACCACTATTCACTATTACGCACTTCATTATATTATGTTGCACCCAATATACTGCACCTAATATGCTACAACTATTTACACTCAATTCATATCAGCCTTAGCTTCTTGCTATGGATTACATCCTAGTAGAGAAGCTAGGCTATAGTAGCAGACTCCTTCAACAAGTCCCATTCATGCAGTGATCCATTCATCCTTCAAACAGCAACCCCATAGCTTCTTCTTATTGGATACTTATGCCTAGGATATCATACCAATACATAACCATGTTGTCTCCAACAGCAAGTGGCTAGATGACTATGCAAGACTTCTTTCAGGATAGCAACCAACTGCTTGTGACCTTCCTCCTGGAAATAGCGTATAAGGTCTACCTTGAATGGTGCTCCTCAACTATGGATTGAGGCATTTAATGACTATGTCCTAGTTCCTATTTAAATGTTGTTGTTTGGAGCCTCCTTAAGCTACCTATAACACCCTCCTTAACTGCGGCTTAGATTCTTTCATGGACTGTGTACGCATCTCTTTCTTGACTGCGTTAGGGCTTGTCAAGGGCCTCCCCTTGCTTCATCTAAACCCTTTATGAATGTGGCCTAGGACAACATATTATTGTTGTATATAAGTGTCCCTTCTTGTTTCCTTAAGTGTTGCAGCTAGGAGACTGTGTTTACTTCCTTATTGCGGCTAGGGTAGGATAGATCCTCCATGACAGCGTTTAGCATTAGGATCTCTTCATGACAACATTTAGCATCAGGAATTCATGACAGTGTTTAGCATCAATCCTTCATGACTGTGTTTCAATTATAAAAAAATGTTAGGTCATATTCTTAATTGTAATTAGGGCTTCTTCATTTCAGCGTTTAGGGCTTATTGCAACCAACATACAAGTCCTTGTTTTACTGTGTTCTATTCTCTAGCTTGACTGTGTCCTAGTCCCTTTGACTACGTCCTATTCCCTTGTTTGACTGCATCCTAGTCTCTTTCAGTTTAGGGCATGGCAAACCTCTTCTTAGGATAGCATATCCTCTTGGGGACTTTCCCTTCCACTAAAACCCAAAACAGTGGAGAGAAGAGATCACAAGAGGTGGGTCTCAAATGACTTGCAAGGCACCTCTATTTATACTAAAACATGGAGAACAAGTGGGGGTTAATTTGGTTGTTGGCCAACCTTGACGAATTGTCACATAACACAAATAAATTCATATCTCCATGAATATTGGTCAGAATCAAATGATCTTTAAATAAATCCTACACCTCTTGATGAGAGGAATCCAAGAAAAATATTAGCTGCAACATGGATTTTGGCCTTAGTTGCCAATTTTATCACTCCCTCTCAACTTGGGAGAAATCCATCTGCCAGACTGTAATATCTCTTCCATCGGTGCCTTTCACTGCTCTACTCTACTGAACTATGAAGAAGAATAAATGATCGAGAATGTATCATACCATCCTCTACTGACCTGAAGTCAGTCTCATATAAAAGAGAGTGTCTCATACCACTCTTACTGATCCAAAATCAATTGCAAACAAAGAGAGTGTCTCATACCACTCTTACTTACCCAAAGTCAATTCCAAAAGAGAGTGATTTATATCACTCTTACTGACCCGAAGTCAGTTCCAATTGATCCTAGATCAATATCATCCTAGCATAAAGAGTATGGTAGTAACATTATGCGCCCATCGGTACTACTATGGTCCCTATCCTCATTTCCCTATTCATTGGCCAGATGAGAGGTATGTATTGTACCTAGGGGGGATAATATGGGGTACAAAGGGAGGTACCCAAGGGAATACTGTAATAATGGGATGGGCCATAGTAATAAATAAGGTGGTTAACCCGTATCATGTAAAGGACCACAAGTAGTTAGTAATAATGTAATGGGTCCATGGTATTAGATAGATGGTATTGATGGAACCATGGTATTGATCCATGGTATTGTATGTATGAGGCCTATATAGAGGCTAGAGGCTCCCCATTAAGGGATGTGAAGGATTATTGTATGAACAGGCATATGGCTTGTGGAGTGTTCTCCTTCCTTAAGGAATGATTGTATGGTGTTGCCCTACCTTAAGGGTTTGAGAAATAAAGTGAAGAATTTCTATATTTAGATCTTCTTTTTCTTGGGTTTACTTGCATTGTCTTATATTTTCATATCAGATCTATAACAAGTGGTATCAGAGCTATAACAAGTCCTTAAGGAGTGAATGTATGGTGTTGCCCTACCTTAAGGGTTTGATCAATAAAGTGAATAATTTATCTATATTCAGATCTTGTTATTTCTTGGGTTTATTCTATTATCATATATTTCTGGGTTAGATCTATAACAAGTGGTATCAGAGCACTTTCTTGGGCAAAAGTGGAGATTTTTTTTTTTGCAAGAAATTTCTGGGGCTACGATTTTGCAGATCAGATATGTACATTTTGGGGAAAAATTTGCAAAATATAATTGTATATATGGATTCTTTGTGAAAAAATACCCGATTTCAAAAAAAAAATCGGCCGAATCGAAGTCCGGATGAAGGAGATATCGCTAATCTAAAAATCAGTGGTGTTGTAGACATTTTTCAGGGCAGCGAGTTTTCGGCACAGATCTATACGTTTTGGGGGAAAATCTAATTGCAGATCTGGATTCTTTGTGAAAAAATACCCGATTTTAAAATAAAATAAAAAAAATCGGCCGAATCGGAGTCCGGATGAAGGAGATATCGCTGATCTAAAAATCAGTGGTGTTACAGACATTTTTTCAGGGCAGCGAGTTTGTGGCACATATCTGTACGTTTTGGGGAAAAATCTGCAAAATCTAATTGCAAATCTGGATTCTTTGTGAAAAAATACCGATTTCAAAAAAAAAAAATTAATCGAATCGAAGTCTGGATGAGGGAGATATCGTTGATTTAAAATCGGCGCTTTTTTCAGAATTTTTGGTGACGGCGGGAGAGTTGCAGCGCAGATCTAAAAATCCAGTGTCTAGATCGAGATTTCTATCACATGGGAAGATGCAGAATGGTCATTCCATTTCCGAAAATAGGTCATAATAAAGATTCTGAGCAATATTGGCTAAACTGTGGCCACTTTAAATTTTCACCAAGTAAGTGATTTTTTTTTCATGTCGTCTAGCAAGATGTTTTTTTACAGGGAAAGATGATAGCCCTACTATTGACAAATTCATACAGAACCAAAACTTAACATATGAGATACAATGGAAAATTTTATTATCGCTTTGTTTCCAAGATGAGGCTTACAGATGGTGGAAATCAATTTACAACACGCAATTGTCCAAACTTTCGGATAAAGAATTTGAAAAACTCCTCTTGGACAAATGGTCTCATTCTAGAAAACAAGATAAGGAGAAACATGTGGGGTTATTTCCTACTGGTATATCCTTATTGCAGGTTCATGGATTGACTTAGAAGGAGAAGATCATTGTGTCTATAAATCCTAGTTGCAAGCAAAATCTCATAAATGTCAATTTGGCAAAAAAAATTACAAGTGCCAGCAAAACACATGGAGCACACACAGGTTAATAATGAGCAGGTGCAAGTTTATAAAGATTTGAAGATTTCTATGGACAAGTATGTATTTCATTCTGATTTTTATGCTTCAGATATGGCTAATGAGGATGTTGTTTTGGGATACCCTTGGATGGAATCAGTGGGTACTATAATTATTAATGTGCAGAAGAAATTCCTGAAGCTCTGGTATAAAAAAAAGAAAATTACATTACAAGATATTTCCATCAATAAGCAGGTAGAGTCCATGGAGGCTGAAGCATAATATGTTCCAGGGACTGACATATCAGATGATGAGCCTTTGATGATCGAAAATCAAACACAAAAAGAGTTTGAAGCATAAAAGGTTACAGGTACTGATACATCAGATGAGGACTCAGTGGTGGAAGTAATATTGGAAGATAAGAAACAACAGCAGGCACCACAACATGTACCAGATACCACTCAGGCTCCACTGTTGGTTAAAACTTCAGCATATCACCACCCACATCACCCCGCAAGAAAACAACCAACAAGATGGCAACAAATTAGCCACAAGGACAACAACCCCCACATGATAGATAAAGAGGAGCGGTGATCCACCTACTACACATCAACACAGAAGAGCCGTCACGGTCAACTTCCATCTCAAGTGAGTGAGGCACCAGTTGGATCGAGGGTTCACCTTTCTCTTGGATAGTTAGATGCACGTGCATGGTACCAGTGGACTACTCTTTTGAGTAGATATTATTATTTGTGTTCTTCCCATGTTTCGGGGACGAAACATGTTAAGGTGGGTGAAATGTAGTGTACGTAGGGGGGATAATATGGGGTACAAAGGGAGGTACCAAAGGGAATAATGTAATAATTGGATAGGCCATAGTAACAAATAAGGTGGTTAGCCCGTATCATGTAAGGGACCACAAGTAGTTAGTAATAATGTAATGGGCCCATGGTATTAGATAGATGGTATTGAGGGAACCATGGTATTGACCCATGGTATTGTATGTATGAGGCCTATATAGAGGCTAGAGACTCCCCATTAAGGGATGTCAAGGAATATTGTATGAACATGCATATGGCTTGTGGAGTGTTCTCCTTCCTTAAGGAGTGAATGTATGATGTTTCCCTACCTTAAGGGTTTGATCAATAAAGTGAATAATTTATCTATATTCAGATCTGGTTATTTCTTGGTTTTATTTCTATTATCATATATTTCTAGGTTAGACATATAACAAGGTACTTCCCATGAGTCCCAGACTGCATGGGTAGCATGTCTCAGTAAGAGAAGGATGAACCCATCCTGCCTACATGTCGCTATGGGTATCCTAGGGCAAGGCTGAACCACTCACCATGTTCACAAGAAATCACTAAGGGAAGGATGAACCACTCACCCTATGATTGTGTCTCAGTAGGAAAAGGATGAACCACTCATCCTGCCTACATAGCATACCACTAGGGGACAGTTGAACCACTCACCCTATGGTTTCTCATCGCTGCAAGATGTACCCCTAAGCCCCCCGAAGCTCCCAGAGCTCAATTTCCATATCATATAGGACCCTTAGGAGAGATTATCTCCACGACTCCTAGTCATTCTCAGAAAGTCAAGAATTTGACCTGTCCTAGGGGCTTCGATAGAATATCGTCGACTTGCACATCAGTCCCAATGTGATGGAGCCTTCTTTCTCCTCGATGTAACATATCCAAGATAAAGTGGTATTTGATGTCTATATTGTTATAGCTCCAAAGATCACCTTATGTATTTGTGATGCTTGGTTTATGGCCTAGGGCAACCCCTCCTTCCAAACTTGGTCCAAATATTTTAGAAACAGTGTTTTACTCCCTGTACGTGAATTTTCCCTGTATTAAACTCGTGTACATGCGAGTCAGTATATACCCAACCCACGTATATGTCTTAAAACACTTTAAAAAAATAGATTTCCTTAATTGTGGGCGGAGATCATGGGTTTTACCTGTTGATTACCTATTAGTGCCCATGGCCCAACTATTCCCAACTGTTTCCCAACTAAAAAACTACTTTGGGAGAAGTATAAAAAGACTTCAATGGGAAGGCCTTAAGGAGGAGAGAAAGTAGAGAATTACTCGACTAAGATTATCCCTTGATCAAGTCTGAAGATCCCTATGCTTCAAGCACTTCCCCAAGTTCAGGAAACCCTTGTTTCCTTGAGAGTTTATATCCTTTCACTTGTGGGACATATCCTTGTATTGGTTATGGAAGGAGCCTTTTGAAGACCGAGACTGGACGGAGCTGGAGGACGGTTCCGCTTGGAGCTGGAAGAGGAAGACTTAGGTGAACTCTTTCTATGTTTTATTATAGTTATCTGCAATAAAAGAAACACTGTCTTGTTCCTAATATCAACTTTTTTCATGCATCTGATGTTGTTGTTATGGTTTATGTATGAATGACTATTTCAGTATATAACTAACCATATACTTATATGTTATAAAATTGATTTCACTATAATGCTTTATCTATATGCTGTTGTGCGTCTTTGAATTGGTTTTTTTGCAGGTTCAAAGATCGTGAGGAGTTGCAGAGGGTTTGAACCCTCGCTGGATCTACCCGAACGAAGGACCCCTGTGTATGTACATCCTCGCATAGTTTGCTTGTTTAAGAATTTTACCTGAGTTATATGCTTGTTTCTTATTGTAGATTACTCCTGCTCTGTTAAGTTTCTGACCCAAAACCCTAGGGAACTTTATCCCTTAACATATATGTTTGGATTGATCATAGAATATGGGATTCCTCAACAATCAAATCCCCCTCTGTTTGTCACAGAAGATTATGATGGTATCCAACACGTGTCCAAATAGCTCCCAGAAGAGCTTCCACAACCAATCAGCTTCTCACGAGGTCATACCCATAGTTATGTATGCGCCCTTGGTGGTGCTTAAAGAAACCGAATTTTGCTTCCTTCTCATCCAGTATATCGAAGAAGAACCCAAAGAGAACCAACATTCAAAAGTGCTCTTGCAATCCTCCACACATCCTTCCTAATCAGCATTAGAATAATCATGCAGCTTCACATTTCCAGCAATGTATCTCAATCCATGAGAGATTGTGCCCTGATGATATCTTAAAATATTCTTGGCACCAATCCAGTGAGTCTCATCCATTTATGTGCTCAACATGCTAACTGCAAAACATATCTCTGGATGGGAGTTCACGAAGAACACCAATTCTAGTATGAGTTTATGGAACTCAAAGGCATTTCCCAAAATCAGGTCCGGAAAGTTAGACTTCATCGAGGTAGTCACGGGCTTGCAGTTCACCATTCCAAATATGGAATCTAACTCCCTCTTGCTTTTGCAAATGAGAGGGTCTGCACCTGTTAGAAAGAGGTTGCCCTCATAAGGTGCTAGTATGAGAGGTCTATCATCCACAACCTTCAAGAACTTGTTTGGATTGGCTTCACTCCTAGTGAATCTCAGCTTCATCAGATAGCTATCAATCCTTTCACACCAAGATCTAGGTGCTTACTTTGAATCAAAGAGAGTTTTCTTCCACCTGCATACATGAGATTCTCGATCATGAATCTCAAACCCCTCAAATTGTTCCAAATCTGAGGACTTGCTACATGAGGGGAATGGACCCCTTGTAAGTTTTCCTTCGGTACATCTTGTACATGTACCTCCATGCTTTTCTTGAATTTAGGAATCCCTATCAATATCTGACTCACATCGGGTAGGGCCCCATAATAAATAGACCTTCGGTGCTATAGAAGAGATGTGTCAACTGACATGGTCCCCAATGGACTTCTAGCAACTTAATACAAACTTCCAACACTGAACTCAAAAGCATATTTAAAAATTACTTATCCACACACGTACCTTTCCATTGATGAATTCCACCTTGAAACCTTTGAATTCCATTGTCGAAATGGACATTAGGTTCTTCTTGAGATTAGGTACATAAAGAACTTCTTGTAAATGAATCTTGTTGCCCTCATTCAATTGAGGGGTAACATTCCCTACACCCTTTCCGGGATAGGTGGTGTTGTCATTTTGTATTTTTGAGGTTGAGGGAGTAAACACATAGGACAGCATCAAAACCACTTTGGAAGCTGGGATCTAGCCCTACTAGCTTCAGAGAGAGATTTGTTTAATTTAGCTTTTTTTGGTAAATTCTAAGCTAGCTATGGTTGTACTTGTTTGTTTTGTTTGAAAGTTTTGGTTGATTTGAGTGTTATAATTCCATTGGGTTATGGAGTCTATAAACTAAACTAGAGTTTGTTCATTAGTTTTTAAAGGATTTCTCACAAGGCAAGCTAGGTGCAGTAAGTGGATCTTTTTAGAGTTTAAATGGGTTATGGGAAAGCAGGAAGTGTAAGGTTCAGTAGAGAACAAAGAGCAATTAAGAATTATTTATCTTGACTTCAATAGAAAACATTAAAATTAACAACAGCCAAAATAGGGTGCTCTTGATAACGAACCCTATTTATCACAATTTTTGTTGATTAATTTAGATTTATAAAAACAGAGGAAAGAAATAACAGCATTTAAACAGATAAAGACAAGAAACACATCACCATTCAAGACACCACATGAATCAAAAGGTCTCTATATTATTGATGCTCCAGTTCTTAAAAGTTACAATGTGCAGCAGAAATTACATTCGGAAATCAACCCTTAATACTTCCAACAATGAAGTATTTATAGTAAAAATTACAACAATACTTTACACAATCGTTGTCAAACTGACAGTGTATTATTAGCCTAGTTACAAACTAATATCATATAATATGGCAGAAAAAATAGGCTACCTAGGCTATTGAGGAAAACGGTGTCCCTGTTTGAGTGGTTTCAATTGCTGAGTCATCCAGACAGAATGCGATGCTGAACTGAAAATTTCGTTGGCTCTGCACTAGCAAAATCTTTCACTGCTCCTGAGGTACTAATTAGTCCAATAAATCAAGTGACTCTTCCGATCTATTTTCATCTAGCACTGTTAACTTTGTCACCCTGCGGTAGATTTCATCTACCTCTGTATACTTAGCAAAATTTGGTTTCAGGGTAAAAATATGTTTTACCTCATTCTGCACATGGAAGTCATTTGACATGGTCTCTAGAAAGGTTTTTGTTGTCATACTTCATCTTATTCCACTGAACTTAGTGATGCTTTTGGCTACCTCTTTTATTGATCCAGATTTAAATAGGAACGCAAAAAATTACAGATATAACAATAAATATAAAGATGCAGTAGAAATAACACTTCATTTCATTAATATCAAATACTGAAATATGCTTACAAACAAAATGGAAATAAGACTAGCTTGGGCGATGGTAGCTTATCTCTGAGAAGAGATGTGGTGGCTACATGCCTCTGAACTATTTTAAAATGAGGCTCAAGGGCCTTTCTATTATTGAAAAATAAGAGAAAACCCTAAACAGCCAAAACCCTAACCTGAGGAGATGTAACGCCAAGAGTTTATGGGCCCTATTGGGGTTAGTTGGATAGCCAACTTCCCGGGGTTACGACTTGGTCATATTATCTCCATTAGACGCACATGATACCTCATTATAAATATATCTCCGAGGACTACGACGAAAAGGATAATTTTATCAAAAACATCGATGGGGTTAGATTGCCAAAAAAACGTCATTTAGGGCCTCAAAATGGCTCCGAAAGTTTAGGACCAGAAAAAATACTAAAAATAGTAAACTGTGCTACAATTAAGGAAACTAAAAAACTGAAAGAAACAATGGTGGGGGTCCAAGTGGAATTGGAAGGTGGCCACCAATATCTACCTGGATCATTCATCTTCTAAATGTAGTCCTCCTGAGTGATCAACCTTTCATTGATAACATAAATATTGGGTAGCCCCTTCTGCATTAAGGTTTCAATCCTGTTAGTAAATATGTTCACCTGTAGCTCCAAGGTCTCACACTTTTCCTCCAACTGGTCAATAAGATTTCTTTTAGTCAATACTTTATTTACTTCTAGAATGGTGGCAGTTCTATCGCTGACTCCCACTTCCTCCAGCTGATACCTAGATTTTAAATTTAAGAACCTGATAATATTGGTAGCTTCAGTTGGCATTTCTCCCAGATTTTCCCTTCCTTGCATAATGGTCTAAGTGGCCTTCTCTATTAACTCTTTCTGTTCAAATATAATCTGAATAGAAGGCCAAATCTCATTCATTGAGTCAAGTATGTTCATCCAAATTGTTTCCTTGGCTTGGGCCAAGGTCTAGCCAATAGATGTGTCTCTTTCTACCTGGCGCAGATTTTCCAAAAGTCTCTGATTTTTGTCCAATTCAGTAGCCCGAGTAGCTTCAGCTTTGGCCTTCTGGACTTCCAAAGTTTTGAGTTGGCTCTGCAAAGTCTCAATTTCCTTTGATTGCAAGGACATGTTTTGCAGTGTTTGTGCTACTTGTTTAGCACTGGGAGTCTGAGTTGAAGTAGTAGGTGTAGTAGTTGTTCCTATTGATGGAAATTAAGAAAGAGGTACAACATCTAAGGGGACAATGGCCATCTTCAAGCTATCTTCCTTCTCCTTTACCAGCTTTTCCAGCTCTACTTCCATCTGCCTGATCTGTATGTTTTGATCAATAATCAGTTTCATCATATCTGTTTTCTGAGCTTCATCTTCTGCAATGGCCTTGGTCATTGGATCTTCTATAGCTGGCAGCTTGAGCTATTTCCTCAATGTTTCAATGTCCAAGTTTTTATTCTTAATAATTTCTTTAGCAGCAATAACATCCTTAGGGTCATACCCTATCTTAATAACCAAGTCTTCCAAACGCTTGATCTTATTGCCTTTGGCCAAGGAGGATACCTTCTTCATCTTCAATTGTGACTGTACATTTGCAAAAGAAACCCGCAATTTGGAAAAATACATGGCGGTATTAGTGAGAGTGGAGGATATCATCTCACCAGTTTGTTTGTGCATCTCCATTTGATCAATGGGATGTATGTCCTTTGTGTTGAACTCAAAGGTGGTGCTCTTGTAGTCAGCTCCTGATTTGAGTTGTGAAGCCTGGGCCTCAAGGAAGGAAATTTGCATTCTGCCATGTTCAGTATCATATACTGACAAAATTCTACTTTGTGAACTGGAAGTCATCTTCTAGAATTGGTTGTAGGTGTTGTTGTTCAAAATCTCATTTCTGAGCTTTATTTCCTTGCACCTGTCGAACACAGTTTTTTCTTTTACTGTCTGGATAGTGTGAGTTTCCAGCTTGATCTCCTTATCACCCTATGAAGATGAAGGTTCAGAAGGAGAAGTAGTGAACTTCATGGTGGCTGGTGGAGAATCTGTGAAGATGATAGCTGCATGTTCTTCCATTTCTTTGTCTACTTCTAGTTTTTGAGTCACCTTGGGCCTTTTTTTGTAACTGATTCTAAATTCTTTGGCTTCACTCCCAATTGTAGATGATGACCCTTCCTCCCTCTGCCTTTTGCTTGCTTTTTCCTGAGGAACAGGAGTCTGCGAAGTAGAATTGGAAACCAGTTTCTCTTCAGCTTCCTGTAGGGTATTTTCTATCCACTCCAACTCATTGGCATACTGATCTATCTCTGGCTTGGAAGTATGAATGTAGGGAGTGTTCTTATTCTCCACTCTGAGTTTTGAAATGATGCCACAGGGGTCATAAGACCATGTGAAGCTCAAACTGAACTTCATTTCCTTTAGTATCCTATCTGCCTCCTCCCCAGTTGTTCTTGTGTTGCATACAAATGGGCCTACCTGTGTTTTAATCTTGAATTGTGCCTTCTTCTTTGCTACTACAAAGTGGATCTCATCTGAGTTTAACATTTGCCTGATATATTCTAGTGCAAAGATCCTCATTGGGAGGTACTTGGGGAGCTTGTAGGGGGCCAATTCACATCCATAGACCCTAATCTCTGTGTAATTTTGGTACAGGTACCAATCTCCAGTCTTCGCTTGGTCTGATAGATGTAGTATTCGTTTGATCTCCTCACTGATCCTAGGTTGCACTGCACTGTGGAGAATGTTCATAGCTAGATGAACAAAGTCTTCTACAAATTGCTTGTAGGTGAATTCTTGTTGTTCTTTCATGACCAGTGATGTCCAAAAGATAACTGGATTTTTATCACCTGCATCATCCAATTTTTGCAATGCAAAACTGAACGCTTCTGATTGGTAATATATGAACATGTAAACTAAAATAAAGGCGTAACTAAACACCTGCTCTATAGGAAACTTGATGAAATGTTCATGGATATTGTCAGCCAATAATTGACTAAAATTGAAAATTGTAGAGGGCTTGTTGTCTGTGGAAAATGTGGAAAGGAATCCTAAAATAGGCTCATCCACCCACTGATCATAATGGTAGCCTAGGATATGAGAAAGGACAGAAATAATTTGTTTGGCCTGATTAGGGAAAATGGAAGAAGGATAAGGAGGATTCTTCTTGGGAAATTGGGCATTTTCTGGCAAGAAAATCTCAAAAATCCTAGCTTTGGTTGTAAAATCCAGCTTTTGATAAAGCTAGGTGAGGGCTTCTATGGAGAAAAGGGCAACATTTTCCACAAAAGGGGCCAGCATCATTTGGTTGATTGATTTGGCTGTAATGGTGAAAAGGATGTCCCTCGTAGGTGCAATTATGGCCCTTTGGGTAGGGACATAGAAATCTTGGCATCTTATGGTGAATTCTGGAGCTTGAAAAGTCACAGGAAAGATATAGTGGGGAAGGTTTGCCTCCCAGAGTCCTATTTCATCCATTTAATCAGAGTGTTTCTCCTCTAACCAGTGATATAGCTCGAGGGAATCACAATCACATAGAGTTTAAGTGATCCAGTAATCCCTACCTGCCAATGGTGTGTGATCCAGGTCTACAGAAGGAAAAATCAATGGGTTAATGTCTTGGTCCTGGGTCTTAGCTTTAGGAGGCATGGCTACAGCAATTTCTGAAACAAAATGGATAGACAAAGGAGGCTTACCAAGCTCTGAAACAATAGTCTGTCAAGTGAAAATGAACCGAGAGGTCAGCGACTGTAAGGATGTTGGTTGCGAAGAAGCTCTGGTAGAGACTGTAGCAAGAAATTATGAATAGCACAAAGAGATTGAGAAGTGCAAGATTAGCAATGATGGGCTCTGGATTGTTTTAAAAGTAGAGGCACAATCCCGTTGGAAATGGCATAGGGTCATGTTGAGGCCTCGAAAATCGCTGCAACAACATTGGGGATAACCACCTGGTCCGGACCTTAGTACAGCTCCTTTTCCGTTTGGAATAGTGGCTCCGACTGGGGATAATGGGACCAGTTTCCCAAAAGTGGATAAACGGGGTGAATGGATGATTTATTAACTAAGCTAGTGATGGGCGAATAACTAAATCTATTAACAAGAATACAAGAATTATGACCTATCCCAGGAACCTATTGAGCTTTAAAGTGTAGCGCTTGATGGTCTGGGTCTATAGATAGGCATATAGATGACTCCATCTAACAGACATGGATATTATTTCATTCAAGATTACTGTGCCTAAATAGTTAAGCAAAGCGATTAAAGCGATATTACTACACTCATCATTTATATCATCGACGCATACATGGTTAAAAGAAAAGCATACCATAAAACATCCAATAGTGGAAGGAATATAGAAATGTTGTTAAAGCACATGCATATAATCAATAATAGCAAGGATAATCAAATAACAATTCACATGAAAGGAATGAATTCAGACATAAATAGAAATACCATACGACCTGCTTTGACACTCCCAATATCAATCGCTACTTGTAATTCTTTCTTCAACGCAGAAACATTTTCCATACAAAGACAATAGTGCACAATTGCATAAAAAGCTTCCTTATCGAATTTGAACAACTGGTCTAGTTTCATAAAAGAATATGACTGAAGCACAATAGTGCAACTTCAGCCTTTAAGTCAGGTACAAAACTTTACGACCCTTTCCAAAACAATGAAAGGGTCTATAAATACTTAATTAATCTATCTATCTATAAAACAGAAATCCTACTTAATTGGTATCAATAAATCTTGATCCTATTTTTCTTCAGCGATCTGGCAGTCGGCGGCATGATTCATCAAGTAGGTTTCTTGCCTTTAAATCTGAGCTGACTTATCGCAAGCATTGGCTCTACTTCAGGTGGTTTGTTGAGGCGCGAGCTGAGCTGGGCGGCATAGGTGGCATCCTGAATATCGGGAATAATATACCCGATTGCATCTGTTAGGCACTTGAGGGCGGCTCTCTGTGTGTGTGGCTTTACCAGGAAGAACCAATATGTGTCCCAAGTTAAACTGTTAATCCCAGCGATTAACCTCCTCTTTTCTTCCAGATCTGGATAACATGATTGCTCCAACGTTTTCATTGTTGTTAACTTTCCTGGTGTGCATTGGGAAATCATGTTTGATAAGTAGAGAGTGTTATTGACCAATTCAACTAAATTGCTAGAAGTTGATTTACATCTTGAAACCGCCCTCTCTGCTTTCATTAACTGGGACTGCCATTCAGTGAAGAGTATATCTCTGTGTGATTCTAAGATCCTGGGTAAATTGGTCGCTTGTCCTTGGTCAGAATCTTGTCAGTCGAGAAATGCAGCTATCGTTTCTTCAGCTTGATCCAATTCAGTCCTGGCCTTGTCTACTTGCTTACTTATAGATGCCGTTAATTCACATAGTGGCTCTGCCTGGGCTATTTGTTGACACAGAAGCTTAATTTGGGATATTAATGCAGTATTTATTTGTAATGATTCTACTCTAAATTCAGCCACTTGTGGAACGCCCTTTGTTTTCTTGAGCTGTGATGATAATTGAGCAATTTTCTCATCTTTTGTTTTCATCATTTGCTCATTCGCTGCCTTCAATTGTGCCAATGCCTCTGATAATTCTTTCTGTTTCTGGATTGCGCTTTGGTCAATCCTTTGTTTTTCTGCCTGCAATTGTTGTGTTAGTTGATTGTTCACTTGCTGTTGTGTCAACAATTGCTGCTCTGTCTGCTTCGCTTTCTTCTTTGCTTCAGTTAACTGTGCCTGTAATGAGAAAATCTCTTGATCCTTTGTTTTCAGTAAAAGGCTTCTTGTCTATTGTCGCTGCCGAATAAGCTCCTGCATACTGTGACAGTTTTGTCAGGTCATCGGAGGGGTCAAATTCCTCCTTCCAAACTACATTGCCCGTGACAGTTTGCTCTGGGAAAAGGGAAGGTTGATCAGTCCTTCTTCTTTTCCTTTGTTGTTTAACCACCGCTTTATGCCTTGGGTTGTAGAAAACATCCAGGGGAGTAATATCTTCTACCTGCAGAATGATTTGGTCGGAGGGGTCCTTTGGTATTACCTCTACCTCTTTAGAAATGGGTGGGCCGCTGGTTCCACTTAGAACCTGTGGTGAAGTGATATCCTGTGTATCCGTTACCTTTGAAGTGTCTGTGTCCTTTGAGCATTCCAAACCACTGATAATGGAATCAAATTGCTTCCATTCCTGGAGAAATTTAGGGTCAATATGATTATCTATATTGACATCAATGGTGGTTTGTTTTTCCTTTTCAGCTTGGGTCTCCTTCCGCACTTTTTCTTGCTCTCTCTTCTGCCTTTCCTCCTGCTCTCTCTTCTGCTTTTCCTCTTGTTCTTTCCTCTGCTTTTCCTCCTTTGGCTTCTCTTGTTCTTTCGTTATAACTGGAGGTTCCTTTGACTGTTGCCGATCAGGCTCGCTTGACGATGTCGCTGGGGTTCTTGCTAATAAATCTAGAGGCAGAGTTTGCAACCTCTGTTCTCTAAGTTTATTAAATTCAGTCAACCCTTCATCATTATATTTCACTTTGGCGAATGCTTTAACCTGATTTATTGTCTCAGCTGAAGAGAACAGGTCGTCAAACATATCTTCTTTATGATCAAATTTTGTCAATTTGGCCTGTTCTAGTGCAGTATAGGCAACTTTGTTTGGATCAAACTGCCTATTTGGGAGAGTCGCCAGAGTTAATGATTTAATCTTTTTGGCTTCCTTTTCTGCATGTTTGAGATCATGCAGAGTATAGACACCACATCTCAAGGGAAAAGAGGGCCAGCCCTGCTTCTTATTTTTCTTGAGAGTCTGTGTAACACTCTCAGCCATAATCTGGTAAGAGATTTCTCTTGCCAACAGTTTATCTGGTATGTATAAAGGGAGAACATGAGGTTCGGCTTGGCTACCGAAAACTCTTATATAAGTGAATTTCTCCTCCCCGAACCATCTACCTATTGAGGTTAAATCAATTCCGGCTTGATAAGAAATCTTTGGAGCGGGTTTATCAAAAATAGAATAATAAACAGGTAACATAAAGCCATTGCAGACTTGGTACAAATGGTGCTTATAAGAGGATTTCCATAACTTCTGATGATATATGTGAATAGGCATGGGGTCTTGTGGTTTCCACCTCCAGCCGAGCACGGGAAATTCAGAATTGAAACACAATGTATCTAAAATATATGCACTGTAATAGAATGGGGGGATTATCCTTTCGGAGATGCGAGTCTTACTCCTAAAGTCAAGAAGAGCTGTGGCTAGTTTATCTGAGAGAATAGTGGCCCAATCTATTATTACACTGTTGCATGTTGCTTCCATTAGGGGAACCATTTCTATAGTGAAATTAGCAGAGTCGTGCAATCCCCATAATCTACACATCATTATTCCAGCGTAGCAATAAGGAGAAGCTAGGGAATCAACCGAGTACTTACCGGAAGATTCATGTTTGTGCTTTGCCGGATTTTGTCTCCAATCCCGGATGGGTTCGAATTCAACTTCGTTCTCGTTTGAGAATTTTTCCAGGAACGCCTTATTGTATATCTTCTCTGGCTCAGGAAAATGATACATTTGCCTTAGATCATCCGCCCTGAATGACCCGAAAATTCTCCCATATCTGGTGCTGAAGGTTCTATCCAGGACTGGGATTTCCTCAATTACCCACCGCACTAAATCAGTATATGGGAGAATTTGTTCCCTAGCTGCTATCCGATGAAGGAAAGAGTCAGCTAAGTCCTTTAGAGTACCCTCCGATTTCCGAGTTAAATCTACAGTGGCCTGTACTATTGTTGCTACTGGTTCTTCGGCTTCAATCAGGTTGTAGGTACCTTGCCAAGTAGTTCTGACGAGACCCGAACATGTAGTATCAGATATCAATCTCTTCTTTTTGTCAGCGACAGCTTGTCCTGCAGTTGGCGCAGCGGAAGCGCCTGTGGTCTTCTTGGATTTCTTCCCCATTTTGCTTGAGCTTTCTCCTTTGGATGAATTCTGCACAGAGGCGAAAATAAATGTAACACAGAGAAATGGAAATGAGAACTTCAAAGTGATGAGATATATTGACTGATGCGTAATAAGGGATTAGCTTTTAAAATGGGTGCAGATACAATCCATGGGAGGATTTTAGGACTTACGATCACATTAAATGGCCGTTTAAAACCTGCCAATCTTAAATGCCCATTATATCATTAATCAGCCGAATGATTCATTTAAGCGTGCTGTGGACGTTTTGGTGGTTGCGCGCAGGTGAATCATTGTTGGACGGATCAAGCCTTTAATATGAAATAAATCGTGATATCCCTTTATTCCAACGGTTTTTTGAAATCTGCGCTTTATCGCAATCGGCGATCGGGGCAAACTTAAATCTTTTATATTGCCATCTTTTGGAAACCCCAATAGCCGATAGTGATATCGCATCGCATCGGGAGTATTGGCATCATATGAGATATGTATTGTATATCGCCGATCGCCAATTGCCGATATCGCATCGCATCGGGGCCAATGGCATGGGGGCGCTTTAAAATGTGCATCGAGTATTGCCGATTGCCGATTGCGATATCGCATCGCATCGGGGTGAAAGGCTTGGGGTGCTTTAAGACTGCGTATAGAGTATCGCCGATAGCCGATAGCGATATCGCATCGGCGGAAACCAATATGTCACTTATTTGTGTTCTCTATGTCATTGTGATATGCGATCTTGTGATCGCTTTATCGCAATGATAAAAGATTGTTTTATTTGATCAAAATGGGTTTTTCAAAAGGTTTTTATATAATGTTTTCATTTGGTTATCGGACTTTTTTGAATAATACAATATTGATACCAATTAACTTCTAAAGGGACCCATTTCATATGATAATTTTGTAAATAGAGATGATATGAAATGGGGGGGGTTGTTGTAGAGCACAACAATTGGCGATTCGCTGGAAGAACCAGTTATCTCTAAAAAGTATAGAAATACTTAAACTTTTTCAAAATAGAGTTCTAATCAAAGGGGAAAATTCTAATATAATTAGGTATATATGCATTCCAAGAAAAATGAATATATTTTTGCTAATTTCCTCTCTTTTTTAAGAAAATAGATACATTCTAAGTTTTAAATAGGCCTCTATTGGTTTATAATGATAAAACAGAAAACTTTTCCAAATCAGCTTTATAGTGAACTCTTCTGTCATAGGTAGAGCCTCTGCTGCCGGCAAACATTTATAGTTTCGACAGGGATACCTTTTAACCATGCTATTGTCCATTGTTCCATCCAATTAAGAGTGTGATTAACAGAATGAATTCAAAACATGTTTTCATATTTTGTATTTCATTTCCTTTTTCTGTTATTAATAAGATAAAAAGCCATTGTCCTGGTTTGGTGGCCAGCTATTGACAATGCCATTCACTGGTAGTAATCTAACCGAACAAGCTGGCTCGTGATGAGACCCCTTGTCTTATAATTCTAATCCATTACCCTGTTTTGGTATGCAGTATTGGTAATGTCGGTTAAACTATTTCCCTATGAACATGGTAAGCAGGCTTGTAATAAGACCTCTTATCTTTAATATCAGATATTTTAGAATTACATTCTGAGTAATCATAAACTTTAGTGAATGGGATGAACAATCTTCTCCTTAAGAGTAAATGGATGACAGGGTAAGAGTTGAAGATGCTGAAATTGGATTAGCTTCTATCTTGATATTGATAACCTTTTGAGACCAATTTGAAAATAGAAAATGATTTACAATACTTCTAAACTTTGAGAGGAGTTCACAAAACTTGAAATGTGGTTTCAGAATACAATGATACCTAATTTCCTAGAAATTATCTCTTTTGGTTGTGAGCTCTATTATTTAAAAGCAAATATCCATACTACTTCTGTGGGACAACTTTTCAAACGCAGCAAAAGGTCAATGGAAGATACCTTACAACTTTATTTCCTAAAGATTCTACAAACTATAAAGCTCTCTTAAACTAAAAAAGGGAGAAGGGGTTACCTTCTCAATTAAAGAATTTTTTCAAGATAAGGCCATTAACAGGGAGAGAATCTCTCAAACCTGATAAATCTTGCAATATAAAGGTCGAATGGCCTATCTTTTCACAGATCTGAAATGGTCCAAGCCACATCTTCTGGAACTTGGTGTGTTTACCCTTGTCCTCATGGGCTTTGTCCCATTTCAGAACTAAATCACCGACTTGGAATTGTTTTGAACCGGATGAGACTGAATCAAAAGCTGCTTTGATGATTTGTTGATGTTTGGCATGAGTAACCTTGGCTTTTTCTCTTTCTTCTTCTAGTTTTAGAATTTGATCATGTCTAAGCTGAATAGAAGAAGAAGGAGTTTCCTCAATGAACTGTACTAGGGCTAAAGAAGGAAGAACAATATTTGTGGGTAGTATTGCTTCTTTTCCATACACAAGATTGAACGGAGAAGATCCTATAGAAGCTTTCTGTGTTATCCTATCAGCCCATAATGCAAACATTAAGGATTTGTGCCAGTTTTTATGATTCTGTTCGATAGTTCGCTTAATGATTTTGATCAGATTTTTATTAGTAGACTCTGCTAAACCATTACCCTGGGGATAGTAATTAGCAAAATATTTTAATTTAAATCCTCTTTTAATAGCGAAATCAAACATAACATTGCTTGAGAAATAGGATGCATTATCAAAAACAAGAGCATTTGGGACACCAAACCTGGTAATGATGAATTGGTCTATGGATTCAATGATTGCTTCAGAATTTGCTGTCTTCAAAGGAATTGCCTCAACCCACTTAGTAAAATAATCGGTAGCAGTAAGGATATACTTATGCTATTTGGAAGAAGGTGGAGTAATCTCCCCAATGATGTCCAATCCCCATTGCTCAAATGGTTGTTCAATGTTGACTGGTTGCAGAGGGAAAGCTGGTTTTCGTTGTCTTCCACTAGAAGTTTGACAATTGCGGCATTTCCTTACATACTCGTGGGCATCTCTAAACAGAGTTGGCCAATAGTATCCAGCATGAATAATTTTGTGAGCTGTTGTGTCAGCTCCAAAATGTCCTCCTGCTGGTCCATCATGTAACTCCTGCAAAACCTTTTGTGCTTCAGGTTTCTCAAGGCATCTTAATAAGATTGAATCATAATTCTGTCTAAAAAGCACATCATCAATAATTGTGAAATTTTTCACTTTTAACCTTATGGCCCTTTTGTTTTTGTAAGACAGGTTAGGAGGTGCATATCCATTTTTCAAATAAAAGATTAAATCTGCATATTGTGACTCAGAATCAGTAATACTTATCTGATTGATTTCTTCAGTTTGATCTGTATCACCTGATTCTGGGATGTTGGATGCTCCTGCCAATAACCTGCAAAAACCTTGGCCCCTAACAATCTTTGCTGGCCTAATTTCTAACTCGTATTCTTGAAGCGCTGTGACCCAATTTGCCCTTTTTCCACCCAGTTCTTTTTGGATTAATAGTTGCCTAACTGCAGGGAAAGGAACTATAACTTTTGTGTGGGTTTTCAAAAGGAAGGGTCTATAATGTTTGACTGCTTTAAATACAGCAAAGGCTTGTTTTTCTACCTCGAAGTAATTCAATTCAGCACCCTGAAGATTTGAGCTAAAAAATGAAATGGGTGCTTCTAGATTGTGATCATTTAGTTGCGTGAGTACTGCAGCATAAGATAAGTTGGATGCAATGGTATACAATGTAAAATGATTAGAAAAATTTGGAGTATTTAAGGCTGGGGCATTGATTATTGATTGCTTGATTAGATCAAACGCTTCTTTTTCCGCTGATCCCCACTTAAATACTGAATTCTTCTTGATCATAGTTTGAAGTGGCAAAATAATCTGAGAAAAGTCTGGAACAAATCTTTTAACAAAATTGATTTGGCATAAAAATGACTGCATGGATTTCTTATTATGCGGGAAAGGGATTTCAGAGATTTCTTTGATCCGATCAGGATCAATATAAATTCCATTTTTAGACACAATAAAGCCTAAGAGCTTTCCTTGGTCAAGAGCGAAGAAAGATTTTTTAGGGTTAAGAGAAATACCATATCTTTTGCAGCGTTGAAAGATTTGACTTAGGTCATGCAAATGATTAGACCTCTCTTTAGAGAATACAGTAATATCATCTAGATAGACGACCATTGTTCTATTAATCATCCCTCTAAAAGTTGTATCCATCTCTCTTTGGAATGTTGCCCCTGCATTAATAAGTCCGAAGGGCATTTTTTGATATGCATGTGTTCCCCATTTGGTTCTGAATATGGTTTTAAGCTGGTCATCAGGATGGACCAAAACTTGGTTATATCCTGAGAAACCGTCTAAAAAAGACATTAATTCAGAGCCTGCTACTGATTGGAGTATTTGCTCCATGGTAGGTAATGGGAAATTGTCTTTTAAGCTTGCTTTGTTCAAATTTCTGAAATCAATACAAATCTGAATGTCGCCATTTTTCTTTCTGACTGGCACCATATTGGAGACCCAGTTTGAATGTCGGACTGGAAAAATAATCTTGGCTTTCAAGAGTTTGTTAAGTTCAGTCTTTATTTGACTCTCTAAAATTGGATGTATTTTTCTTAACTTCTGTTGAATTGGTTTCTGATTGGGAAGCAATGGGATGGTATGCTGGATAATGGATGTATCATATGTCTTCAAATCATCATATTTCCAAGCAAAAACCTGTTTATTTTTCCTTAACAGTTTAATGAATGCCTCTTTCTCTTCGAAGGAAAGTCCTAATCCTAAATTAATATTTTGAGGAGCTTGCTCAGTACCTAGATTTATCAATTCAAACCTTAGGGTAGAGCTTTGGAGCTTTGCATTAGTCACAGGTTTAAACCTGTCTTTGATATCATAAAGATCCTCAAGCTTTACCACTGGCTTAGGGATTGAATTTTCCTGAGGCATTTCTTTCATTTGTAGATCATGGTCATTTTCCTCAATAATTTGATCGTCATAGGACTTTTCAGAAGTTAGAAATTGTAAAATGTCCTCATCATGGTTGAATACTCTCCAATTAGTGACATTGTCAGGAATTGAGGGCCTAAAAAGCAATTCTACAGAAAATCTATCTGGGGTGTAGTCTTCAGAAGGTAGGAGCTTGGAAGCTACATTGGCTAGGAGATCGGCTGCCGAGTTTTGAGACCTAGGGATGGAGGAAATGTTGAATGCGGAAAAGTGCGAGGTAAGTTCTTGTACTAGCGATTGATAATGCTTGAGGCGATTTGAAAGACAATGGATTGCATTCCTCACCTGTTTAACAATAATTTCAGAATCGTCGAATACTTTTAGATATTGCACTTTAAGGCCGATTGCTTTATATAGTCCTTGGACTAAGGCTTCATATTTAGCTGTATTGTAGTGCATTCAAATTCTAGCCTACAGGACAGCATTGTCTTTTCTCCTTGTGGACTAACCAAAATACATCCTGCTCCTGAGCCCTCACTAGACTTGGACCCATCGAAATATAAAGACCAAAATAAAGAAGTATTAACAATTGTATTTACAATTTTCTCAGTATCATTGAAACATCTTGATCGATCTGTTTGTGAAAAATTTTCGATCTGAGATGTAGAGTGGTTTACTGAGAACGGAGAGGGTTGGGCAACGAAGTTGCCAAAGAATGACTCTGATGAATAATTCCCCAAAATGTTGTTGTTGAATGCTAACGGCTAGTTTTCTTGTTCGAATTCTGTAATTGTATGGGTCATATGTTTTTCCCGATCGATCCTTATTTGATTTGGCTTACCCTTGTAGGGAAGCCACATATGTGACCAATCAGTGGAAATATACCCATGCAATTTTTCAGACCAATCCCTACTCAAAATTAAACCGTAAAATTCAGGTATATCGGCTATTAGGATGTCAATCCTTTGTACTACTCTGGGATCAGCAGACAACCTGATAGTTACGGAATTAATTTCTCCCACAACCTGCACTTTGGTCCTGTCCAACTGTACAATATGGATAGCAGACTTCTGGGGTTCAATGTTCAGTTTAGAACAAACTGAAGCTGGCATTATGTTAGAAGATGCCCCAGAGTCAATCAAACAGTTGTGCAGGTTTCTGTTATAGATCTCATAGGTTAGAAGGAAGGGTGGAGTATGAGAACTTGATCTATCTCCAATCAGAACTGAATCGGTAGCTTCAACCATACCGGGGGGAGGTTGGCCTGAATCATTAGCAGCTTTAGCACTGGGAAGAGGTGTAGAAGGAACAACATTTAATTCTTTAAGAAGTAATTTTTGTTGATGCTTTAATTTACTAAGTTCAAACATAGTAATGTTTGCTTTAGTTTTCTTCATGTCATCAACAATGTTATACTCCATTGAATCAGATACCACTAATGTTTTAGATGTTGAAGGAGTATTAGAAGTTGAAGGCTGGTTTTGGGGAACTGCTACAGGTGATTTCTTTGCAGGTATTTTTTCTTTGGTTGTAGTGGCACCTGCACTTCTTTTCTTTGACGTTACCTGAACAGGTTCAGAAGTACTTTTGCTCCTAGTAGTGACCGGGAATGCTTCTTCTTCATTATCGGTATCGGAGTTGGGGAGTATAAAATCCCACATTCCATGACATTCTACTACTTCTTCTTCATCATCAGTTGGTGAGATTGTTTCCTCTTCCTCTTCTTCTTCTTGCTCTGAATCTGCATTAGATATGACATTTGGTGGATTTGATTCATTTCTCTTATAAGTCCTAAAGGGTCTTTTGATTGAGGTTTCGGCTACCTGTTTCTTTATTTCAACCATTTCATTTGATAAAGTTTTTAGGACTTTTTGCAAACCCTCCATGTTGTATGGGTCTTTTGGGGTTTTCTTTCTTGAGTCCTCTTTGAAAGAGACTTTTTTGGCTTTTCTGTATTCCAGAGCAGCTTTCTTTTCTAGAGCATTAATGCGCTTTTCCACAGCGAGTGCTTCTCTCATGTTCTCAGCTAAGGTAGGTTTCCCAGCCCTGTCTACAAAAATGGCTATATTGGCAGGTAGGGCGGTGATATACCATTCGCTTCGAATTTGTTCACTTGGTTTGGAGGCTGTAGGGATTTTATTCAGGATTTTATTGAAGCGGGTATTAAATTCCTTAATTGGTTCCCTATGCTCTATTCTCAGATTGGAGAGATCGTTTATTAGGGTAGCCAAAGACCTATCATCTCCATATTTGGTAAGAAACTGCTCTTGGCAAGTGTTCCAACTGGTAATTGAACCAGAAGGTAAAGAAAAATACCAGGATCCTGCTGATCCTTGCAAGGTATATGGAAAAAATATAACAACAACATCTTGTTCTGTTACTCCTTTCAAGTTGACTGCCAACATGAAATTATTAATGTTTTCCTCAGCCTGGGTCCCATCATCTGGATTAAATTTGGGTAGCCATTTTTCAGGAGCATCTGGTAATGGATGCAATGGTGCAGGCATATTTACTGCACCAGGTCTGGTCCATGGGTCTGCCATTATAACAGCGGTAGTGGTTGATACTACTGCTGGAATTCTAGATGAAGGAAATAATGTTGAGGAGTGTGCAGGTTGGGATGTTGAAGCTCCTAATCCCTGATGAACAAAAATATGTAATAGGGGAGTGGATGGTTGACTTTGCAGAGGGGAAGATGCAATGGAGGATGTGGATGAAAGCTCTTCACTGTCAGATCCTTCAGTATATTTCTTTGCCTTTTTCCTTTTGGGTAAAGGGAACTCAGTGGGTTCAATACCGAGCTTTTCGCTCTGAAGTCTGGTGAGAGGGTGAGGTAAATTGAACTGCGAAGTCGCACTGCTTTGTGATACCTCAGATTTCTGTGGTGAAATCGAGAAGCTCTGAAGTTTGTGGATAAGAGACTGGACTTCAGGTGATTCAAGACTTAATTGTTCTGGAGTATGATGGGTTTGAGCAGTGGTAGTTGATTCCTCTTCTTCTCGTTTGGATACTGGAGAACCAGCATACAATTGAGAAGGACGAGGAGATATGGAGGGAGAATTACTCTTAGAATGGCCTGCAGATTTGGGTTTATTTGCCATTCACAGTTGAGGCCCTCCTTCTAGCGCCAAAAATGTTGAGACCTCGAAAATCGCTGCAACAACATTAGGGATAACCACCCGGTCCGGACCTTAGTACAACTCCTTTTCCGTTTAGAATAGTGGCTCCGACTGGGGATAATGGGACCAGTTTCCCAAAAGTGGATAAACGGGGTGAATGGATGATTTATTAACTAAGCTAGTGATGGGCGAATAACTAAATCTATTAACAAGAATACAAGAATTATGACCTATCCCAGGAACCTATTGAGCTTTAAAGTGTAGCGCTTGATGGTCTGTGTCTATAGACAGGCATATAGATGACTCCATCTAACAGACATGGATATTATTTCATTCAAGATTACTGTGCCTAAATAGTTAAGCAAAGCGATTAAAGCGATATTACTACACTCATCATTTATATCATCAACACATACATGGTTAAAAGAAAAGCATACCATAAAACATCCAATAGTGGAAGGAATATAGAACTGTTGTTAAAGCACATGCATATAATCAATAATAGCAAGGATAATCAAATAACAATTCACATGAAAGGAATGAATTCAGACATAGATAGAAATACCATATGAGCTGCTTTGACACTCCCAATATCAATCGCTACTTGTAATTCTTTCTTCAACGCAGAAACATTTTCCATACAAAGACAATAGTGCACAATTGCATAAAAATCTTCCTTATCGAATTAAGAACAACTGGTCCAGTTTCATAAAAGAATATGACTGAAGCACAATAGTGCAACTTCAGCCTTTAAGTCAGGTACAAAACTTTACGACCATTTCCAAAACAATGAAAGGGTCTATAAATGCTTAATTAATCTATCTATCTATAAAACAGAAATCATACTTAATTGGTATCAATAAATCTTGATCCTATTTCTCTTCAGCGATCTGGCAGTCGGCGGCATGATTCATCAAGTAGGCTGTTTGCCTTTAAATCTGAGCTGACTTATCGCAAGCATTGGCTCTACTTCAAGTGGTTTGTTGAGGCGCGAGCTGAGCTGGGCGGCATAGGTGGCATCCTGAATATCGGGAATAATATACCCGATTGCATCTGTTAGGCACTTGAGGGCGGCTCTCTGTGTGTGCGGCTTTACCAGGAAGAACCAATATGTGTCCCAAGTTAAACTGTTAATCCCAGTGATTAACCTCCCCTTTTCTTCCAGATCTGGATAACATGATTGCTCCAACGTTTTCATTGTTGTTAACTTTCCTGGTGTCCATTGGGAAATCATGTTTGATAAGTAGAGAGTGTTATTGACCAATTCAACTAAATTGCTAGAAGTTGATTTACATCTTGAAACCGCCCTCTCTGCTTTCATTAACTGGGACTGCCATTCAGTGAACAGTATATCTTTGTGTGATTCTAAGATCCTGGGTAAATTGGCCACTTGTCCTTGGTCAGAATCTTGCCAGTCGAGAAATGCAGCTATCGTTTCTTCAGCTTGATCCAATTCAGTCCTGGCCTTGTCTACTTGCTTACTTATAGATGCCGTTAATTCACATAGTGGCTCTTCCTGGGCTATTTGTTGACACAGAAGCTTAATTTGGGATATTAATGCAGTATTTATTTATAATTCTTCTGCTCTAAATTCAGCCACTTGTGGAACGCCCTTTGTTTTCTCGAGTTGTGATGATAATTGAGCAATTTGCTCATCTTTTGTTTTCATCATTTGCTCGTTCGTTGCCTTCAATTGTGCCAATGCCTCTGATAATTCTTTCTGTTTCTGGATTGCGCTCTGGTCAATCCTTTGTTTTTCTGCCTGCAATTTTTGTGTTAGTTGACTGTTCACTTGCTGCTGTGTCAACAATTGCTGCTCTGCTTTCTGCTTTGCTTCAATTAACTGTGACTGTAATGAGAAAATCTCCTGATCCTTTGTTTTCAGTAAAAGGCTTACCTCTGATGCCTTGACTATTGTCGTTGTCGAATAAGCTCCTGCATACTGTGACAGTTTTGTCTGGTCATCGGAGGGGTCAAATTCCTCCTTCCAAACTACATTGCCTGTGACAGTTTTCTCTGGGAAAAGGGAAGGTTGATCAGTCCTTCTTCTTTTCCTTTGTCGTTTAACCACCGCTTTATGCCTTGGGTTGTAGAAAACATCCAGGGGAGGAATATCTTCTACCTGCAGAATGATTTGGTCGGAGGGGTCCTTTGGTATTACCTCTACCTCTTTAGAAATGGGTGGGCCGCTGGTTCCACTTAGAACCTGTGGTGAAGTGATATCCTGTGTATCCGTTACCTTTGAAGTGTCTGTGTCCTTTGAGCATTCCAAACCACTGATAATGGAATCAAATTGCTTCCATTCCTGGAGCAATTTAGGGTCAATATGAGTATCTATATTGACATCAATGGTGGTTTGTTTTTCCTTTTCAGCTTGGGTCTCCTTCCGCACTTTTTCTTGCTCTCTCTTCTGCCTTTCCTCCTGCTCTCTCTTCTGCTTTTCCTCTTGTTCTTTCCTCTGCTTTTCCTTCCTGTGGCTTCTCTTGTTCTTTCGTTATAACTGGAGGTTCCTTTGACTGTCGCCGATCAGGCTCGCTTGACGATGTCGTTGGGGTTCTTGCTAATAAATCTAGAGGCAGAGTTTGCAACCTCTGTTCTCTAAGTTTATTAAATTCAGTCAACCCTTCATCATTATATTTCACTTTGGCGAATGCCTTAACCTGATTTATTGTCTCAGCTGAAGAGAACAGGTCGTCAAACATATCTTCTTTATGATCAAATTTTGTCAATTTGGCCTGTTCTAGTGCAGTATAGGCAACTTTGTTTGGATCAAACTGCCTATTTGGGAGAGTCGCCAGAGTTAATGATTTAATCTTCGTGGCTTCCTTTTCTGCATGTTTGAGATCATGCAGAGTATAGACACCACATCTCAAGGGAAAAGAGGGCCAGCCCTGCTTCTTATTTTTCTTGAGAGTCTGTGTAACACTCTCAGCCATAATCTGGTAAGAGATTTCTCTTGCCAACAGTTTATCTGGTATGTATAAAGGGAGAACATGAGGTTCGGCTTGGCTACCGAAAACTCTTATATAAGTGAATTTCTCCTCCCCGAACCATCTACCTATTGAGGTTAAATCAATTCCGGCTTGATAAGAAATCTTTGGAGCGGGTTTATCAAAAATAGATTAATAAACAGGTAACATAAAGCCATTGCAGACTTGGTATAAATGGTGCTTATAAGAGGATTTCCATAACTTCTGATGATATATGTGAATAGGCATGGGGTCGTGTGGTTTCCACCTCCAGCCGAGCACGGGAAATTCAGAATTGAAACACAATGTATCTAAAATATATGCACTGTAATAGAATGGGGGGATTATCCTTTCGGAGATGCGAGTCTTACTCCTAAATTCAAGAAGAGTTGTGGCTAGTTTATCTGAGAGAATAGTGGCCCAATCCATTATTACACTGTTGCATGCTGCTTCCATTAGGGGAACCATTTCTATAGTGAAATTAGCAGAGTCGTGCAATCCCCATAATCTACACATCATTATTCCAGCGTAGCAATAAGGAGAAGCTAGGGAATCAACCGAGTACTTATCGGAAGATTCATGTTTGTGCTTTGCCAGATTTTGTCTCCAATCCCGGATGGGTTCGGATTCAACTTTGTTCTCGTTTGAGAATTTTTCCAGGAACGCCTTATTGTATATCTTCTCTAGCTCAGGCAAATGATACATTTGCCTTAGATCATCCGCCCTGAATGACCCGAAAATTCTCCTGTCTCTGGTGCTGAAGGTTCTATCCAAGACTGGGATTTCCTCAATTGCCCACCGCACTACATCAGTATATGGGAGAATTTGTTCCCTGGCTGTTATCCGATGAAGGAAAGAGTCAGCTAAGTCCTTTAGAGTACCCTCTGATTTCCGAGTTAAATCTACAGTGGCCTGTACTATTGTTGCTACTGGTTCTTCGGCTTCAATCAGGTTGTAGGTACCTTGCCAAGTAGTTCTGACGAGACCCGAACATGTAGTATCAGATATCAATCCCTTCTTTTTTTCAGCGACAGCTTGTCCTGCAGCTGGTGCAGCGGAAGCGCCTGTGGTCTTCTTGGATTTCTTCCCCATTTTGCTTGAGCTTTCTCCTTTGGATGAATTCTGCACAGAGGCGAAAATAAACGTAACACAGAGAAATGGAAATGAGAACTTCAAAGTGATGAGATATATTGACTGATGCGTAATAAGGGATTCGCTTTTAAAATGGGTGCAGATACAATCCATGGGAGGATTTTAGGACTTACGATCACATTAAATGGCCGTTTAAAACCTGCCAATCTTAAATGCCCATTATATCATTAATCGGCCGAATGATTCATTTAAGCGTGCTGTGGACGTTTTGGCGGTTGCGCGCAGGTGAATCATTGTTGGACAGATCAAGCCTTTAATATGAAATAAATCGTGATATCCCTTTATTCCAACGGTTTTTTGAAATCTGCGCTTTATCGCAATCGGCGATCGGGGCAAATTTAAACCTTTTATATTGCCATCTTTTGGAAACCCCGATAGTCGATAGTGATATCGCATCGCATCGGGAGTATTGGCATCATATGATATATGTATTGTATATCGCCGATCGCTGATTGCCGATATCGCATCGCATCGGGGCCAATGGCATGGGGGCGCTTTAAAATGTGCATCGAGCATTGCCGATTGTCGATTGCGATATCGCATCGCATCGGGGTGAAAGGCTTGGGGCGCTTTAAGACTGCGTATAGAGTATCGCCGATAGCGATATCGCATCGGTGGAAACCAATATGTCACTTATTTGTGTTCTCTATGTCATTGCGATATGCGATCTTGCGATCGCTTTATCGCAATGATAAAAGATTGTTTTATTTGATCAAAATGGGTTTTTCAAAAGGTTTTTATATAATGTTTTCATTTGGTTATCGGACCTTTTTGAATAATACAATATTGATACCAATCAACTTCTAAAGGGACCCATTTCATATGATAATTTTGTAAATAGAGATGATATGAAATGGGGGGGGTTGTTGTAGAGCACAACAGGTCGTTACTGAAAGGTTACTCGGAATATTAAATGCAGAACGGGTATCAAGCAGGCAAGAATTTACTTTGAGAAATGGTCAGGACAGGTGGCGGGCAGAGAGTGGCGGAGGAGGAGTGGTGGGGGCACGGAAGGAGTAGATGCAAGATGGTGGTTTCCAAAGGGGGTAATGGGTGATAAGTGGTATTAGCAGGGGGTGCGAAATCACTGGGACACGCCATGTAGGGAGTAGGTCCCGACGGAAGAAACCTCCTTCCAGACCCCCCCCCCCCTCCCCCCCACAGTAAAGGGAGAATGAGAAGGGGGGGCCAAAAAATAATGGTGGTCATGGATGAAACAGGGGACCGGATCCCGAAGTGTCAAAGGCGATGGAAATTTAACCACAAATGACAAAATGTTTTGTCCACTTGTGCTTACATAAATTTTCTTTCAAACTTAGGATAGTGGAAAAAATAGGGAAATGAAATACTTTATCCCTGCGCATATTTATCCTCTAAACTTAGGATAAAATTTATGCATGTTGATATTTAAGCAACCCACCAAATCTATCTACCCTTAGCTAGACTAGCATTTTTTATTTTAATCTCTAGGGTGCACTTAGACTAGCAAACGTATTTTCATTTTCTTTTATGCAGAAGGAAAAAACTATCTAACCTGCTTCTTATTTCTCCTATTGACCCAAATTAAACTGTTGGGTCAATGTCATTTTCTACCTAACTAATGATTTATCCAAATTAAATTGCTGGATAAACCTTCATTCTCTACCTAATTTACAGAAATTTAAAGAATTTTAATCATGATTAAACAAGATTCACACAACATTCTTTTACAGAAATGAAAAAAAAAAAACTATGTATGAGTAGTGGCATTTAGACTTGTAACACTTTCAGTATTATTCCTTTTTTATTTTCTTTCTTTTTGGTGGGGTTCAATCTTTTTCCTTTTTCAATATTTTTGTTTTTCTCTTTATTCTTCTTCTTTATACCCTCTTTTCATTTTTATTTCATTTTTTCTTTTTATTTGGAAATCATTGGCAGATTGACAAGTATTTATAAAATAGGATTCCTGAGATACATCACTCAATTACCTTGAGATCCTATAAATTATAGGACCCTAACAGGTGGCATTGACTCCAAGTATAATCTCCACGATTATTTTTTTCACTCTTTCTTGGGCTTTGTCTTCGCCTTAGCTCTGATACCATGTTAATTTTGAGTATGTTCTATGCTTAGATAAATGTATTTCAATTTTTCCATTTAGCTCAATATCAATTCCAGATTAGCAATCACATCAGCATGATAGTAAATTGCAGATAGAACATAAACATAAACATCAGAAAACAAGTTAAGACAAGAGGACACAAGATGTGGTGTCAACCAAGGGCAAAACCCAATGTGGGGAAACCCTTGATCAAGTCTTCTTATATTCTTCAATAGTTCAACAGAGAGAGAGAGATAGCACATATACATCAGAAGTCAACACTTTGACTTGACAAGATAAGAGTAGATATATTTACTTATGAAGATAACATAATGAGGTAGTTGATCTGAACTCAGGTGAAGGCATACTACTTCAACTGATCCTCCAAGGTGACTCCATCACCATGCATTACCCAACACTGTGTTTCACCTCATCATCATGCTGCACCTTTCAAGCTGCTCTTCATCATCATTATGTTGAATCCTTCATGCTGCACTACGTTGTACCTTCATTGCACTATGTTTCACCCAAATGCATACTGCAATACATCATCATCATGTTGTTGCAATACATTCTTGCTGCAGCTATACGTCCATGCCTATCATCATTGTGCTGCCCCATGTTGCACCATGCAGCACCCATCCTCACTGTCACCTATATGCTACATATTGTTACTGTGCACTATGTTGCACCATTGTTCACTGTGTTGCACTTCATTATATTATGATGCACCCAATATACTGCATCTAATATGCTGCAACTATTTACACTCAATGCATACCAACCTTAGTTGCTTGCTATGTCTTACAGCCTGGCAGAGAAACTAGGTTATAGTAGCAGACTCCTTCAACAGGTCCCATTCATGCAGTGATCCATTCATCCTTCAAATAGAACCCCCATTGCTTCTTCTTATTGGGTACTTATGCCTATGATATCATACCAATACATAACCATGTTGTCTCCAATGGTAAGTGGCTAGATGACTGTGCAAGACTTCTTTCAGGACAGCAACCAACTGCTTGTGACCTTCCTCCTCTAAACGGCGTGTAAGGTCTACCTCGAACAGTCCTCCTCAACTGCGGATTGAGGCCTTTAATGACTACTTCCTAGTGCCTATTTAAATGTTGTTGTTTGTATCCTCCTTAAGCTGCCTATAACACCCTCCTTAACTGCAGCTTAGATTCTTTCATGGACTGTGTATGCATCTCTTTCTTGATTGCGTTAGGGCTTGTCAAGGGCCTCCCCTTATTGCATCTAAACCCTTTATGAATGTGGCCTAGGATAGCATATTATTGTTGTATATAAGTGTCCCTTCTTATTGCCTTAAGTGTTGTGGCTAGGAGACTGTGTTTACTTCCTTACTGCGGCTAGGGTAGGATAGATCCTCCATGACAGCGTTTAGCATAAGGATCTGTTCATGACAACATTTAGCATTGGGATGATAGTGTTTAGCATCAGGACTTCGTGACAACATTTAGCATCTATCCTTCATGATTGCGTTTCAATTAGAACAACAGTTAGGGCATATTCTTAACTGTAAGTAGGGCTTCTTCATTTCAACATTTAAGGCTTATTGCAACCAGCATACAAGTCCTTGTTTTACTACATTCTATTCTCTAACTTGACTTCGTCCTAGTCCCTTTGATTGTGTCCTAGTCTCTTTCAGTTTAGGTCATGGCAGACCTATTCTTAGTACAACATATCCTCTTAGTGACCTTCCCTTCCACTAAAACCCAAAACAGTGGAGAGAAGAGATCACAAGAGGTGAGTCTCAAATTACTTGAAAGGCACCTCCATTTATACTAAAACATGGAGGACAAGTAGGCGTTAATTTGGTTGCTGGTTGACCTTGAAGAATTGTCACATGACACAAATAAATTCATATCTCCATGGATAGAATTGGATGATTTTTATATCAATCCTACACCTCTCGATGAGAGGATCCAATAAAAAAATCAGTTGCCATGAATAAGGAGACCCACATGGAGTTTGGCCCTAGTTTTCAATTTTAACAATACACCCTACAAAGAGGTCCCACAAGATGTAAAATATATGACAAAGAATAAATTCATGAAATCAAAGAAAGAAGTTCTACAAGAAATTGTTTATCCCATGATCTCCACCAAGAGAGTTGTTGGAAGTAAGTCCCTGGTGAAGAGGGAGCTTGGGCACATTTGTTTTATAAGAATGGGTACATTCCTTCATTGGAATGGGTATGTCCTCCCTAAGTTGAGAAGGAGAGATAGACAGATCATTCTTGTCTTCACTTGGGAAGATAGAATGGAGGATTGGGTAAGAATCTGGCATCTGATACTCTTTCAAGATGTGTTAGGGCATCCAAGTAATATTCTTTGAGGACTAGGATGTTGAGAATGCAACAAGATGATGGAGCTTAGTGGAAAGGAGTCGCCTTCACTAAGTGGGCCCGCGGGCTATTTTTGGCGTGAAGTCTATTTTTAGACTATGTCTATTTTTAGACATATGGATCATGGTCTATGAGATGCAGGATGTTGTTTATGGATGATTGGTCATGTTGGGAAAAATAGATGGACTTCTATTTTTTGGTTCACAGCGGAGTGATCAGAGTCTATTTTTAGACTGCTAGGCTAAAAATAGAAACAGTCAAATATTATTATCCCTTAGTAATATTTGGACTCTAAACAATATCTTATTCTCTTGGAGCACTTCAGTTCGAGCTACAGATGTAGCACATGCAGCTGAAAAAGGAATCACGTGGTTTCTTATGTGTTAGTTGAGCTATTGCATGGAGGACTTCAGTTAGAACTCATGCATGTGAGTTCTGTGGAGTTGGATGTGGAGTTGATGGAGTTGTGTTCAGTTTGACTTAGTTGAACTAGTTGTATTTAGTCTAACTAAAGAATACACTAGTGATGAGTTGTGTGAATTGATTGTTAATTAATTCACTAATTATTAACTCATAAAGAAACTAAAGAATACATCAGTTAACTCAGTGCATGGACAGTTCAACAGAGACAGGTGTTAGAGGTAAGTGAAAGGGTGAGTTGTGACTATCAGTTGTGCATGAGATTTGCACATGCATGGATTTGAGTAATGCCAATGAGGACTGCGCAGTGTGGGCCAATATCAAGGCAATTGTAGCTTGTGCTCACGTGATTCTCTTGCAGGATTATGCAATGGAGGCAGGCAAAGCAGCGGAGGAGATTTGAACCTGTGATCTGAGCTAGTTTTGTGTGTAACAGGTGGAGATAGTGTTGGATACTTGTGAGGAGTATTGTACTATGTATTGTTACATGTTCTCAATCATTATAATATACAGATAGTGTGGGGTTTTCAGCTGTAATCTTTCCCCGGGTTACATATTGTGTTAATGTGCGCATGTGATTGATGTTTCATTGATTTTAATGCTGCTAAATTGATGATCAACGTAGAGGAGGTTATGTATTATGCATGTATTCCGCAATAGTGTATAATCGGGATAATCTCTGTGAATAAGTGTCATATTATTCAAAATTTCTACATAGGAATACAAGATAAGCATAGTCTTGATGGAACATACTCTTAGAGAACCTGGGTGGAGTATGTTTCGCGAGAGACAATGATGAGGGTGTCTATAAATCATTGGTCTCACCATCATTGTTCTCTAATCTTGTGGAGAGATAGAGCGGTTAGTCAAGGCCTTGTTATATGCTAACGTTGGATGATATTATGCTAAGGAGATGGGTTAACAATCTGACTCTTCTTATGGGAATTCTTCAGATTGAGGATGTCCAAGTACCTTGTATGGATTATGAATACCTCCCTAGTTAAGAGGGAGTATTGATATATGTAACTAGGTTTGGTCTTCATAATGACATGTGTAATCATGATTTTATGTAACTGATGTAAAGAAGAAAAATAAAAACTATTTTGTCATACTTGAGTAATGGTTTTCATTCTCAAGGAATTTATTTTTATAGATGGAGGTCCCATTGAGAGCTACTAGGATTGGTCATCAAGTCATAAAGTCCACTAAGTCAATTTTCATGTATTGAATACCCATTTGGGCATGTTACATATAGAAGAAGAGAATTTTTTGAGTCATTAACCCTCCAAGACCTTTTCACAAGCACTCCTTCATGTCGGCCTTCAAAAGAGATGAAGATCATTCTAGTTAAGCATGTCGACCTAGTCACAAGGTGAATTCAACCTATTTTGATGGAAAGTCCACTATATATAGTGAGGACTTGACCTCCATTAGTAAACCATTCGATCAAGCATCAAATAATATAAAACAAGTGTGAATATCACAAGAGAAGAGGTTAATCTCCAAGCGAATGAAGGAGGATCATAACCAAGTTAATTATGATCTGTTTTGGGTTAATATACCTCACACATGCTAGAAGAAGTGGTGTTATCTATTGTAGAAGGAGCTGAGATATCATAGTCACAATAGAAGGTCAGATCAAGGGAGAAAATCAAGTTGGTTCTCAAGCCGAATTGTAGAAGGAGTCTCCAACTAAAGCGAAGGGAATTGAGGGACAAATCTCTCACACGTGACGCAACTAGGGTTTTTGAAGAGGCCAAGGGTTGCAGATCTAAAACAAGAAGCCCAAAATTTAAGGGTAATCGAGATCTAAAAGAAAGCAAGCAATTTGACTAGTGTTGACTCAAGTAAAAATAATTTATTATAAAATCCTTGTGACTTGGTTTTAAAGTGGTTGGTAAGTCAAGGGTCTTGGTCTTGGAATTTGACACTTGAATGTCCTATAAGAAGAAGAATTTGTTTGGGTTTTCCTCTCAATTTGGAGAGGTTTTGACCCTAGATGATCGCCTACATCTTGTGTCTCTTGTCTCATTATAGTTTATGGTTTGATAATTATTTGATGAAGAAGAAAACTATAATAATCTAAGTCAAAGAAGAACCTAATCTAAAGAAGTAAAAGATATTCACAAGCAATTATATTCAAAGAGAAATCACTTATTTCCTATGCCCTAGATTTCTCAACAATAGGCACCAACCAACAAGATATACCTGAAGAAATTTAATAAACAATTAATAAAACACTCATAAAATAAATAGCAGAAATATACAAATCAGACATGGCGGAAAAGGCCTAAGAGCCTCACAGCATTCCTCACATTCACATTGTAATATACAAATAATGATAATAGTACAAATAAATACATGAGGAAGTTTGTCTCATGATAGTATGTTAGGCCCCTATACTACTAGTGTAACACCTTATTGTTATTAGTACAACCCACTTATTATATTGATGTACCCATGTAGTGCCCATATTGTTTCTATTGTGCCCCATAGAAGCCCACTATTGTTATTAGTGTGCCCTTACATTATTATTGTTATGTGGGCTCTGATTATGTTATGACCCCTTAGACTCCTATATATGGAAAGGAGGTCTTTTCATTTGTATCATCCAAGAATTGCTCATTTATGTAATGTAAAGGAGTTTTCCCCCTCGAAGAGGCTGAATTCTAAGGCGTGGATCTCTCTTTTCTATCTTTTTGTGAGCTGGTTTCATAACATTTGGGATCAGAGCTTTGGATTCTAGGGTTTCCCTGGTCCAAATAGGTCATCGTGGCATTTTCACTATAATTTTTTTCTGCGACATTTCAGAAGCTAAAAAAAAAAAAACCCATTTGAGAAGAAATCACACTGAACCTCGGGTCCAAATTTCAGAGCTTTTCGCGCTATATTTGCGGAGATATGATCTGAGGAAGTTGGTCTTTTTGAAGACTCCTGAATTAAATTCCAAACAAGTGAACTGGGGAGAATCATCATAACTTTCTCTCTCAGCATCGGATTGAAATTTTGTAAGAAGTTACCTAAAGAGGACGGACTGTAGTTTCTTGTATATATTTTTCAGTGCCAAAGGTCGAAACAGTGACACGTGGCACTTCATACAAGTTCACTCTTCTGGAAAGGTCTATAATCAGGTCATCTTGGGAGATAGTGCATAACTCTTTCTTGGAAAATTCAATTTGGATTAGACTGGTGGAATTGAAAAGAGGACACAGAGGGCTACTACAGGCGCAATTTAAGAACTTAAAGATCCAAAAGTACAAAGTTACAGTCGTTTCAAGATAGAGCTCCTAAAATCAAGAAAAAGCAAGATGAGGAAGTTTGATGGTAAGGATCCAGTAAATTGGATACTTCAGATGGAGCAATATTTTGATCTACATGGTGTACCATTGTTACAAAAGGTATGTATTGCATCTTGATATTTAGAATTGGATCAATTTTTATGGTATGAAGGGCTTTGTTCTCGTAAACAACTTGTTACGTGATCAATTTTCACAAAGGAAATGATAGCACATTATGAGGATACAAAGAGCAACACCTTCTTTAGAGCAACACCACAACAATTGGAAAGAGTAAAAGGGCTTTATGACATAGTGGAAAGCAAAATTATAGAAACCAGGAAGCATACCTCTCACAACTATAAATATGGAAGTGTTGTTTCTCCTAGCCTTCCACAACCTACAAGGGTTACACCACAACAATTGGAAGAAAAAAGAGAAAAAGGGCTTTGTTACAATTGTGATAGCAAATGCACTAAAGGTCATAAGTACGCTGAGAAGAAATTATTTTACATAGAATATGAAGAGGAGGAAGAAAATGATCAAGAAACATCAAAAGAAGAAGATATACGCCAGGACCCCACCCCAGAGAAAGAAGAAATGAATCAGACCATATCTTGTAAAGCATTGGCAAGAATTACCACTCCTCAAACTCTCAATATAGAAGGACATATCAAAAAGAAAAATGTGAAAGAAGTGAAAGATCACATCGAGAAAGAAGAAATGAATCCAACCATATCTTGTAATTCACTGGTCGAAATTACCACTCCTCAAACTATTAAGATAGAAGGACATATCAAGAAGAAAAATGTTCAGGAAGTGAAAGATCACATCGAGCATCAAAAAATGAATCCGACCATATCTTGTAAAGGATTGGAAGAAATTACCACTCCTCAAACTCTAGATATAGAAGGACATATCAAGAAGAAAAAGGTTCAAGCAGTGAAAGATCACATCGAGCATCAACAACAAGTTCTCCAACTTTTAAAGGATAACGCCACTTCGGTGCAAAATCAAACGAAACAACAGGTAGATCAACATCGTAGTGAAAAAAATTTTGATGTAGGTGATTGGGTATTTTTACTGCTACATCTCAAGCAAGCTATTTATGATAAGGAAATGTTGGCAATACTACATGCACTTAAAAAATGGCGACCTTACCGAATGGGAAGACTCTTCAAGGATGGGGATGTGGAAGCATTGTTTTGTGCCATTTCTATTATCCAACCAGATCGGATAAATGAAGAAAGGGATGAATGGAAGAAGGACGAAGAAGTATGGCCACTTATTCAAAAGTTGCAAAAGATCCCAATTCAAACAATATTGCCAGAAATTGAAGAGGAAGGAAAAATCATATTGGAACCTGGAGCAGTCACAGAAACAAGAACCCGATAGCTACGAAATCGATCAATTTCATAGTATCTCATCAAGTGGAAGAACTTACCCGCTGAAGATTCCACATGGGAGGACAAGAATTTTATACAGAAGCATCAAGAACTACTCAAGCGTTGAGGACAACGCTTTTTGAAGGAAAGGGGCATGTTAGACCCCTATACTACTAGTGTAACACCTTATTGTTATTAGTACAACCCACTTATTATATTGATGTACCCATGTAGTGCCCATATTGTTACTATTGTGCCCCATAGAAGCCCACTATTGTTATTATTGTGCCCTTACATTATTATTGCTATGTCGGCTTTGATTATGTTATGACCCCTTAGACTCCTATATATAGAAAGGAGGTATTTTCATTTGTATCATCCAAGAATTTCTCATTTATGTAATGTAAAGGAGGTTTCCCCCCCGAAGAGGCTGAATTCTAAGGCGTGGATCTCTCTTTTCTATCTTTTTGTGAGCTGGTTTCATAACATAGTACGTCTATCTTGGACACTATGGTTGAGAAAATATCTCAACCAAACACTAATATAGGAGCCTAATTAGTTGGAGAGAATCTCTCAACCAACTAAGCCTAAACTGACTCCTAACCATGAGGATCAAACTCAATCTAGAAAGGTAGGATTAAATCCTAACTTTCATGATTTTAATTAATTTAATTATTTGGACTTATAATTGTTTTAACATATGAGAGTGAGCCTAACATTCCCCCCCTCAATGATAAGTCCAAAATAAGAACCGGGTACCATCTCCAAGTCCTCATGCTGAAAGTGTTGATCCTTAAAAAACACTGCCTGAAAAACCGCCAAAGCTGGACACTGAAAAAACTCTAATCCGAAGAGAACATGAATCAGCTATAAGTCTGAGTCATCTCTGAAATTTTTCTTGACAATGTTATGTCCCTATAATACTAGTGATTACCTCATTACTATTGTATTTGTATCCCTTATTAATATTTTTGTGCCCCTATTGTCCCCATATTGTTATTACTATGCCCCATAGAATCCCTCTATTGTTATTTTTGTGCCTTTATATTATTATTGTTAGGTCGGCTGGGTTATATTGTGACTCCTTAGACTCCTATATACAGAAAAGAGGTTTTGTCATTTGAATCATCAAAGAATCATTCATTTGTGTAATGTAAAGGAGGTTGCTCCCTCGAATAGGCTAAATTCTAAGGCGTTGATCTATCTTTTCTATCTTTTTGTGAGCTGGTTTCATAACATTTGGTATCAAAGCTTTGGATTCTAGGGTTTTGCTACTCCAAATAGATCATCGTGTCATTTTTGCTATAACTTTTTTTCTGTGACGTTTCAGAAGCAAAAAAAAAAAAAAACCATTTGAGACAAAATCGCATTGAACCTTGGATCCAAATGTCAGAGTTTTTCGTGCTATATTTACGGAGATATGATTTGTGGAAGTTGGTCTTTTTGCAGATTCTTGAATTACATTCCAAACAGGTGACCTGGGGAAAATCGTCATAACTTTCTCCCTGAGCATCGGATTGAATTTTCGTAAGAAGGTACAGAAATAGGACGGACTGTAGTTTCCTATATATATTTTTCAGAGCCAAAGGTCGATACAGGGACAAGTGGCATGTCGTATAAGTTAGCTCTACTGAACTAGTCTATAATCAATCACTCTTCCTTGGAGAATCCAATTTGGATCAGACTAGTGGCATTGGAAAGAGGACATAGAGGGCTACTGCAGGTCGCAATTTCAAAACTGGATGATCCGAAATTATAGAGATACATCAGAGGTAATATCGAGCTCCTACAAAGTGAAAAAAAGTGTGTAGATTTTTTTAAAATTTTGCTTAAGCTTGGTTTGAAAAATTATTTTGAAGGAATTCAAAGGGCATAGTAGAGCATTATTATCGGTAACTGATGCCCCGAGGAAAGAAAATTCAAACACCTAGTAAGCAACCTGAAAGCTCTAGCATGACTCATGAAGAAGAGGAAGAAATACTACATGATATATCAAAATTACAAGACTAAGTGCAACAAATGTCACTCTCACAAAAGCTAACAGAAGCTAAGATAAATGGCGTGGAGTCTAAGATAAAGGGCGTGGAAGCTAAGATGGAAGATTTGAACATAGATTTGAAGATAGATTTGAAGAGAGACATGGCAGATTTGAAGACATATTTGAAGACAGACATGGCAGATTTGAAGACAGATTTGACAAATTTTCTACAAGAAATACTTACTAATGGTGAAAGGGTAGTAAAGGAAACTCATGATGCAAACAAAAGAAATGTTAATCATGATTTCATAGACTCTAATGTGGGATCGAAGACCCACCATATTCCAAAAATCGATATGAGGAAGTTTGATGGCAAGGATCCCGCAACATGGATATTACAGATGGAGCAATTTTTTGTCTCAATAATGTGCAAAATACACAAAAGGTACATATTGCAACTTTATATTTGGAATCAAATCAGTTTGTATGGTATCAATGGCTTTTCTCTCGTAAACAAATTATCACTTGGGCAATTTTGATGGAAGAATTCATAGCACATTATGAGGATACAAAAAGCAACACTTTTTTTAGCCAATTGATAAGTCTCAAACAAAAGGGTTCAATAATGGAGCACATTGAGGAGTTCCAAAAATTGAACATAAGGGTAAAAAATATTCCAGAGGAGCATAGGATTGATGTGTTCATAGGAACTTTAAAGGATAATATCCAACATGATGTTTGCCTTTGGGAACTTGATTCATTAAAGAAGGCATTCAGGTTAGCAAGAAAAATGGAAAGCAAAATTATGGCAACCAATAAACATACCACTCACAACTATAAAGATGGAAGTGTTGTTGCCCCTAGTCTTCCACAACCTATAAGGTTGACACCACAACAATTGGAAGAAAAAAGAGAAAAAGGGCTTTGTTACAGTTGTGATAGCAAATACACTAAAGGTCATAAGTGTGCTGAGAAGAAATTATTCTACATAGATTGTGAAGAGGAAGAAGAAAAGGAGCAAGAAAGGTCAAAAGAAGAGGATATACTCCAGGAACAAAGCCTAGATAAAGAAGGAATGAATCCGACCATATATTGTAATGCATTGATGGGAATTACCACTCCTCAAACCATCAAGATAGAAGGACAAATCAAGAAGAAAAAGGTAATAGTGTTGATTGATTCAGGAAGTACCCACAATTTTATTCATTGTAAGGTAGCAAAAGAATTGAATTGCTTCATATATCCAGCACCAGAGTGTCAAGTGATGGTTGCAAATGGAGGAACAATAAATTTCTCTGGAAAGTGCCATAATATCAAGCTATCCATGGGAGAATATGTATTGACTAGCCCAATGCTTTCCATTCCAATGGGAGGTGTTGATGTTGTACTAGGAGTCCAATGGCTACAATCCTTGGGTACAATAGCTTTTAATTTTCAAGAACTTTTCATGAAATTTTCTGCAGAAGGAAAGGAAGTTGAATTAAGGGATATTGCAGGGAAACCGGGAAAGATAATCAGCTCTAACGGTATGACAAATAGTGATTCAACCTAGTCAAAGTTCTTTCTCTGCTCCAGTAGTATTGGTGCACAAGAAGGATGGATCATGGCGCATGTGTCCATATTATAGGGAGCTCAACAAGCTCACTATTAAAGATAAGTTTCCCATTCCTATCATTGATGAGTTACTGTATGAATTGCATGGATCAATTTACTTCACCAAGTTGGATCTTCGTTCAGGATATCGTCAAATCAGAATGAAGACTGAATACATTCCGAAAATAGCATTTAGAACTCATGAGGGTCATTATGAATTTGTGGTCATGCCTTTTGGCCTTACCAATGCACCTTCTACATTTCAAGGTTTGATGAATTCCAATTTCAAACCATTCCTTAGAAAATTTGTGTTAGTATTTTTTGATGATATACTAATCTACAACAAGCCTTGGAAGGATCATGTGGAACATGTTGACAGGGTGCTACAACTATTGGAGGAGAAACAATTATATGCAAAAAGATCCAAATGTTTCTTTGGAGTACAAGAGGTGGAATATTTGGGTCATATTGTATCTCATGAAGGAGTTAAGGTAGACCCTAGCAAAATTAAAGCCATTAAGGAATGGAAAATCCCCACATCCATAAAGCATCTGTGAGGATTTCTCGGGTTGGCAGGGTATTAGCGCAAGTTTGTTAAGAATTATGGGAGAATAGCACCTCTAATAACATTATTGAAGAAAGATGCATTTTCATGGACTCCAGAAGCAACAAAGGCCTTCGAACATCTTAAAGAGGCAATGTGCCAAGCACGAGTCTTAGCTACACCGGACTTCACAAAAACCTTTATTGTGGAATGTGATGCTTCAGGAAATGGAATTGGTGCTATTTTAATGCAAGATGAAAGACCCATTGCTTTTGAAAGTCATCCAATCAAGGGAAAGTTTTTAAACAAAGCTATTTATGAGAAAGAAATGTTGGCAATACTACATGCTCTTAAGAAATGGCGACCCTACCTAATGGGAAGACACTTCAAGGTAAAAATGGATCATGATAGCCTTAAATACTTTTTAGAACAAAGATTATCCTCTGAAGAGCAACAAAAGTGGGTCACAAAGATGTTGGCTTATGATTTTGAAATCATCTACAAAAAAGGGAAGCAAAATGTAGTGGCAGATGCACTCTCAAGAAAGAATGAGGATGTGGAAGCATTGTTGTGCGCCATTTCTATTATCCAACCAGATTGGATAAGCGAAGTAAGGGAGGAATGGAATAATGATGAAGAAGTGTGGGCACTTATTCAAAAGTTACAACAAGATTCCAGTACATCTGATACATTTAGTTGGCAAAATGATTAGTTATGGTACAAAGATCGCTTATACCTCTGTAAGAATTCCCAACTCAATAAAATATTCTTATGGAATTGCACACTTATCCCTTAGGAGGGCACTGAGGATTTTTAAAAACTTACCACGGGGTTAAGAAGGAATTTTTTGGGATGGCCTTAAATCGGATATTCAAAAGTTTGTGGCAAAATGTTTGGTTTGCCAACAAAATAAAGTTGAAACAATTAAGACCCTGGGTCTATTACAACCTTTATCCATTCCAAGCCAACGTTGGGAGGAGGTTTCAATGGATTTTATCACAGGTTTACCCAAGTCTGAGGGAAAGAGTGTCATCATGGTGGTAGTTGACAGACTTACCAAGTATGCACACTTTTGTGCATTATCACATCAATTTAAATCCAGTACAGTTTCCAATGCATTTATGGAAAAAATTCAAAAGCTACATGGAAACCCAAATATTATTGTAAGTGACAGAGTTCCCATTTTCACTGGAAATTTTTGGACAGAATTATTTTCTTGTCTCGGTACTCAGTTAGCTCATAGCTCATCTTATCATCCTCAATCTGATGGGCACACTGAGATAGTAAACAAATGTTTGGAAGGATATCTTCGTTGCTTTGTATCTGATAAACGAACACAATGGGTCAAATGGTTGCCTCTGGCTGAATGGTGGTATAACACTTCCTTCCATGTAGCAACAAAAATGACCCCATTTATGGAACTTTATGGATATCAGCCACCATCCATCACATCATATTTAAGAGAAAATTCTAAGGTTCAAGCAGTGGAACATCACATCGAGCATCAACAACAAGTCCTCCAACTCTTAAAGGATAACCTCGTGTTGGCGTAGAATAGAATGAAACAACAGGCAGATCAACATCGCAGCAAAAGAAGTTTTGATGTAGGTGATTGGGTATTCCTACGGCTACAACCATATAAACAAATGTCCCTCAAGCAAGCTAAGAAGGATAATAAATTATCACCAAAGTATTATGGTCCGTACAAGGTGTTGCAAAAGATTGGTACTATGGCATACAAATTGGAGCTTCCTATAGCTTCTCGAGTGCACCCAGTTTTCAATGTTTCATGTTTAAAGAAGGTTATAGGCGACAAGCTCCCAGTTCAAACAGTATTGCCAAAACTTGACGAGGAAGGAAAATTTATAATGGAACCGGAAGCAGTCACAAAAACAAGAACTCGACAGCTACGAAATCGATCAATTTCGGAGTATCTCATCAAGTGGAAGAACTTATCCGCTGAAAATTCCACATGGGAGGATGAGAATTTCATACAGAATCATCAGAAACTACTCAAGTGTTGAGGACAACAGTTTTTTGAAGGAGAGGGGCATGGTAGGTCCCTATAATACTAGTGATTACCCCATTATTATTGTATTTGTATCCCTTATTAATATTGTTGTGCCCCTATTGTCCCCATATTGTTATTACTGTGCCCCATGGAATCCCTCTATTGTTATTTTTGTGCCTTTATATTATTATTGTTAGGTCAGCTAGGTTATATTGTGACTCCTTAGACTCCTATATATAGAAAGGAGGTTTTGTCATTTGAATCATCAAAGAATCATTCATTTTTGTAATGTAAAGGAGGTTGCCCCCTCGAAGAGGCTGAATTCTAAGGCATTGATCTATCTTTTCTATATTTTTATGAGCTGGTTTCATAACAGACAACTCCATCATGTGCCAAGCTGCAAATGGATCCATCTGTCCTTTTCTTTCAATCAGCATCCTTTGTCCGCTGACAAAATGTTGATGACGCCCACTAGCGAATTTGCTTTGTCCACTGACAAAATATGTAGAATGCCCACTTTTTGAATTTGTTGATGTCAAAACTACCCACTGGCTGATTTGATGTTGATGAACACCCACTGGCTAATTTGACAACGCCCACTGGCTGATTTGTTGAAGATGTCCAATGGCTAATTTGAAGATGCCCACTGGCTGCTTTTGATGATGTTTTCGAGACTTTCAGTCTGACAACCACCCTTAATTCCATTATCATTTCCCCCCTTTGTCAGCTAAAAGGAGAGACAATTCTTTACTTGATTTCTGAACTCCTCCCCTTCAGGTGTAGGAGAGTTTCACCATCTTCATTTTATTGTAGAATTGGTCTTTGTGTGAGACTGAATCTTTCGGTAACACATAGACAACTATTTGACTGTAGATGACCACTTCCAAGGATCAATCCATGAGTAATTGATCTTCACTCTGGGTGGTTGATTCGTTTGCAGCATCTTTCAAATGAATGATTTTTCTTGCCACAATGGTGACAAGGATGGAGGTCAAAGCATTTACTCTCTATATGGTCATTTCATTTACAATGGTTACACTTAACCATATTCTAATCATTGTCTAGAAAACCAACACTTACAAACTAAACTGGCTTTGAGAAATCTGGAACAAACAAAGTGTTTTCTTTGTTGTATCCTAGCCCATGTCGATATTTGTTGAAGGAGATTTCTTCCCAAGGTATGATCACCTTCTTCAAAGAATATCCTGTTGTTGTTCGTCATACTTGCTATTGCTACTAACATCTTGTCCTTGATTTATTAAACCTTCTATGTCACACTGGGCATCAAGCATTAACAGTTCATTTGTTTGACATGCTGCATCAAACTACTCAATTTGATCTTTGGTACTACTTGTTGCATCATTAAGTAGTACAACTGGTTGGATAAGATCACTTGTGTCGCAACTGACATCAACATGTTTGATTAGATCATTTGTGTCGCAACTTTCATTAATATGCTGAATAAGATCACTTGTATCAGAACTTTCATTTGTTGTTGTGATGAGGTCTTTTGTGTCACAACTTGCATCTGTCTTCTCTACACATTGTGCATCTAGTAAATCTTGCTTTTCACTTAACTTAATTTGAAGTGCATGAATGAGTTTTTCTTTCAATTTGAGCTCAATTTGAAAGTCTTTCGCAGCTTCTAATGTACTGGTCATTGTAGAAATTTCTCATTTCCCACCCCGGTTTTCAGTTTCACCTTATTTCTCCAAAATAATTAAATGCCCTTTCCCATATCCATACATTTAACAGCTGGAAAATAATTTTTTCTGAAAACACAAATTCTGGAAAAATTACAGAATGCTGGAAAATGCAGAAATAAAGATCAGCACATACAAACAGTGATTCAACACATTTAAACACGGTGATTTTTGGTCAAGGTGACCCTAGAAAAACCCCCTACAACTCTTGGGGAAAACCAGTTCGAAATCTCCTTCTTATTTCTGGAAAATGCCTTTTACAGTGAGAGAAAATATCCAGCAAAAAATCAGAAAGCAAACTTTTACAACTTATCTCACTTTTCGTGCCTCACAGCGAACTGGAAAAACTTGCAAACAGCAAAACTGAACAGCAATAAATGTTGTACGGCCTCCTCGATTTTTGTGCCAAATTTCAGCGTTAAATGTTGTTGTACGACCTGCCTAGAAAAGAGTGCAAGCTGCCATAAATGTTGTTGTATGGTTTCCTCGATTTCTGTGCAGAAAAAAAATAAATAATAAATAAATAAATAAAACAGCAGTACAGTATACGGATTTTTGCATAGAAATGTGTGCCAAGGTACAGCCACTTGTTGTACGGCCTCCCTTGAAAAACATGCTAGCAATTTTCATACTTTCTGCTCCTCGATTTCTGTGCAACCTTGTTGTACGGCCTCCTTGGAATCTGAACCAAAACTGTTGTACGTCCTTTCTAGAAAATCATGCCCAAAACCTGCCCTTCACTGTGTGCTAACTCAGTTGTACGGACTTGCTGGAATGCTACCTTGAAATGTGTGCCAAGATGCTGCCTCCTTCTCCTCACTATCCAGAAGTCTCCCTTGCTCTCTTGCTCTCCTTCTCTCAATCTGCTCATGAAAGAATGAATGACCTTTTCCTCCTTTCCCTCCTTTAATCTAACCCTAAGTGACTTTTGGGGAATCCCTAAATCCAATGGCTGAAATAGATTGAGATCTAGGGTTGAGATTAAATGCTCATTTAAATCTCACTTTCTATTTTTAATTCACCCCACTTTAATAAAGACCCACTTAGTCATTTATTTCCAAAATCACTTTTCCTTTCTAATTTTACATTGACTTTATTAAAGTCACTTTAAAATTAGACTTTAGTAACTTTATCACTTAAAGTCACTTTTAAATTAGATTTGACTTTATAAAAATTATAAAGTCACTTTATGAGAAAAATTAAATTCTTTTGGACACTTTTCCCTAGGCCAAAGATCAAAGCCTTAGGGAACCACTTGTCCTCTGGTACCAAATTTCAACACTCCCTCTTACCAAGGAAGGTGTTTTCCACCACACCTATCTTGTCTCTGAAGTAGTCATGCTTGCCCCGTCGTAAGGCTTTGGTAAGAATATCTGCAACCTGCTCATCAATGGGAACATACTCAAGCTTCACAGCGCCCTTCTGAACACAGTCTCTAATGAAATGATATTTGATCTCGATATGCTTTGACCTGTCATTAAATATTGGATTCTCCGTGAGTTTAATGCAACTCTAATTATCACAGTAAATCACTGAAGGTCTCAATGGCTGACCAAATAAGCCAAACAACATCTTGCGAAGCCAGATGGCCTCACAACTAGCTAGACTGGCTGCCATATACTCTGCTTCCACTGAACTCAATGCTACTGATTGTTGCTTCCGGCTGAACCATGACACTACTGCCGAAACCAACCCAAAACAACACCCTGAAGTGCTCTTCCTATCAGAAGCACAACTTGCCCAATCAAAATCAGTATAACTTGCCAATCTCACTCCATCCCCCGGCCTGTAGTCCAGACCATAATCCACTGTCCCCTGCAAGTACCACAAAATGTGTTTTGTAGCCACCCAGTGAATCTTCCTAGGCTCACACATAAACTGACTCATCGTGTTGACTGCAAAACAAATATCTGGTCTAGTGTTGACCAAATACATCAAGGAACCAATCAGCTGCCTGTACAATGTGGGATCCACCAACTCGAAATCCGAAGCATGAAGCTTCTTCCAGTTGGTGATCATCGGTGTCGACATGGGTTTACAATCCTCCATGTGGAATCTGCCAAGGATGTCCACAATATACTTCCCCTGCCCCAGGAAGAAATGCCCCTCCTCCTGCCACACCTCCAAACCCAAAAAGTAATGCATCAAGCCGATGTTCTTCATCTCAAACTCCGCCGCAAGATCTCTCTTGCAGTGCTCTATGAGTCTCTCTGCACCTGTAATGACCAAGTCATCCACATACAGTACCAGAATAAGAGGCTCCTCACCTATCACAATATAGTAAAGGTTCGGATCTGCCTCACTCTTTGTGAAACCCATCCCCTACAAGTACGTATCTATCCTGGAGTACCAAGCTCTGGGAGCTTGCTTCAGGCCATAAAGGGCCTTCTTCAGTCTGCACACATGGGACTCCTTCCCATGCACCTCAAAGCCCTGTGGCTGCTCAATGTACACCTCCTCCTATATGAATCCATTGAGAAATGCAGTCTTCACATCCATCTGGTGGATCTTCCAACCCATCTCTGCTGCTATCGATATAATGGAGCAAATCGAAGTATATCGAGCCACGGGAGCGAAGGTCTCCTCATAATCAACTCCCTCTACGTGGGAGAACCCTCTAGCCACAAACCTCGCTTTGAATTTCTCAATGTTTCCATCTGCAGCATGCTTTACCTTGTAAATCCATCTGGAATTAACCACGGATTTTCCCTCAGCCCTCGGCACCACCTCCCAAACATCATTCTTCATGATAGAAGAATACTCCTCCTGCATGGCCTCTCTCAAGACCTGCTGGCTAGCTGCCTCCTCATAGCTAGAAGGCTCAGAGTTAAGGATGTTGGTAGCCATTTCCATATAGCTACAAAACCTCTCAGGTGGTCTACTCTCTCTGACCGGCCTCTTAGGCTCAACAACAGATGTGGCATCTCTCAAGGTGTCCTGAAGCCACTTGGGCTTCCTTTTCCCTGAGCGTACTTCTCCCATTGGAGAATGAAACTCCTCCTCATCATCATCATCAGGAGCCTGAACTCCTGCTGTTTGTCTGTTTTCCTCCTGCCTGCACCTGAACTTGTAGAAGTTGAGGTACCATGTGAACTGTCCATCAGTGGACTCCCTAGTGAACTGCTCTGTGAACTGCTCTGCATGCTGCCTGAAGCACCACCCCTCTGGCTCGATGAGCCACTGCTCATTGACGGACCTGACATCCTCATAGATGTACCTTCAAATCCTCCTAATCCCTGCCCACTGGATACCTGCGACTGACTCAACTGCTGCTGAGGGTCTCGCTGATCTAGATAATCTAACTCCCATGATCTCCTAAAGGCCTTGTCCTCCTCAAACTTCACATCCCGCCTGACAACAACTTTCCTCTGTGCAGGAATGTAAATCTGAAAGGCCTTTGAGGTCTCACTGTAGCCCACAAAGATACCCTTCTCTGCGGTGGGCTCTAGTTTGGTCCTCTTCTCCTTGGGTATGTAGAAGTATGTAATGCACCCAAAGATACGAAGATGACCAATATCAGGCTTCTTCGCAGAAAAGCCTCCTCCGGAGTCATGTGCCCCAAGGCACGATGCGGACTCCTGTTCTGCAAATAAACAGTTGTGTTGCAGGCCTCTGCCCACAAGAACAATGGAAACCCCTGATCATGTAACATGGCTTTGGCAACCCCTCCAATGGATCTGTTCTTCCTCTCTGCAACCTCGTTTTGTTGGGGGTTGTAAGGAATAGTGAACTCCCTCCTAATGCCTGCCTCTGCACAATAGTCAACAAACTCTCCAAGGGTGTACTCTCCCCCATTGTCTGACCTCAGGGACTTGATCTTCTGACCTGTCTGTGTCTCCACAAGAGCACTGAACTCCTGAAACCGCTTGAATACCTCACTCTTGGTCTTCAAGAAATAAATCTAAGTCCTCCTGGAGTGATCGTCAATGAATAAAACATAGTACTCATATCCACTAAGGGAAACATGAGACATACGACCGCTCACATTGGAATGAATCAAATCAAGTATCCCAATTGCTCTGCTATCATTGCTGGGAAAAGGGGATTTGGCAAACTTGCCCATCGCACATCCTCTGCAAGTATCAAAGTGATCAATACTAAAATCTAGCACACCTGTAGTGATATCCCACAAGGTCCTTAAGGCTCCATGATACATATGCCCCATCTTGCGGTGCCAAATCTCACACAGCTCAGAACCGCTAGCTCTGCTGTCGGTACTACTGCTCAATGCTAAAAGGGGCTGGAATGCAAACTTGTACACTTTTGCATGGCGTACACCTATCACTCTAGTTGAATCAGCTGGAGTGCCCCTGGGATACATCAACACCTGTCCTCCCCTGAACAGTACCTCATATCCTTTGTCCTCCAAAGCTGAGACGGATATGAGGTTCTTCCTCATCCCTGGCACATAAAGAACATTTGACACCTTCAAGGGAGGTTTGGACTTCCTCTGAAATGTCAGTGTCCCCACACCGACTGCTCTAACAACTCGGTCATCACCGAGTACTACCTCTATATTAGTGCCACTCTCTAAAAGCTCTAAGAAGTACTCACGAACTCCGGTCATGTGACATGAAGCCCCACTGTCCACATACCAGATACCCGAAGATGTTCCGCTAATCAAGGAAAAAGCATGCTCCCTCTGAACCTGAGTGGCAGGTGATCCTGCACTATAGGACTTACACGCAGTAAACGCAAACTCCCGGTCAAAACGATCTGCAAAGTCCTCAACCTCTGTTGAAGTTGTCATGCTCTGATTCTTCCCCTTCTTCTTCTTCTTCTCTGGACACACAACTGCATAGTGTCCCATCTTTTGACAATTCCAACACTTCACCTTGGAATAGTCCTTCTGTGTGTTACCCTGTTTACCTTTACATTTTTCTTTTCCCCCACCATTGCTTGTGGAAGCTTGCTTCTTCCCTTTGCCTTTCTTGCCTCCTGCCAACAGTGCTACATCCTCATCCTGCTCAACTAGCTTGGCTACCCCAAGCTGACCTTTCCTGATCTCTGTCTAAATGCAGTCATCCCAAAACCTCTCCCATGTGGGAAGGGTCTCACGTGCACAAACCCCATAAGCAAAGTTCATCCATGAACGGGGGAGGTCATTCGCTGCAATCCGCACCAACTCAGAGGGTGGAATGACTTCTCCAACTGCTGCCAAATCATCTCTCACATTAGTAATCTTTGTGAGATATCCAGCTGCACTATCATTGCCCATCTTAATGGTCTTCAACTTCTCCTTCAGGACCATTTTCTGGTTCTCATTGGTACTCTGGTAGAGATTGGACAATGTTGTCCACATCTCATGGGCATTTCTATTTCCTCTCACATGAGGAATGCAATGGTCTTTGACTCCGTCTAGAATCAGTCTCTTACCCTTGTTGTTCTTTCTATTATAAGCAGCCAACAGAGCAGCATCAGTAGGCACAACAACAGGGTTCTGTGTGGTATGCACCATGATATCCCAGACTTCTGCCTCCTCAAAGATGCTCTGCATTCTCTCCTTCCAAAGGTTGTAATTGGAATTCCCATCCAACCTATCCTCCACCCTCAATCCCAATGACATCCTGCTGTCCTAAAACTGAAAAATAGCACTGTTGGGATAAAACTGTTGTTTGTGAAAAATCAACTTGCTGGAATTTTCTGAGTGAAAAATCAGCAGGTTGTAATTTTCCTCCTTGCTGTCCCAAACTTCACTTCAGCACTCAAGCTCTGATACCATGTAGAAATTTCTCATTTCCCACCCCGGTTTTCAGTTTCACCTTATTTCTCCAAAATAGTTAAATGCCATTTCCCATATCCATACATTTAACAGCTGGAAAATAATTTTTGCTGAAAACACAAATTCTGGAAAAATTACAGAATACTGGAAAATGCAGAAATAAAAATCAGCACATACAAACAGCCATTCAACACATTTGAACACAATGATTTTTGGTCAAGGTGACCCTGGAAAAACCCCCTACAACTCTTGTGGAAAACCAGTTCGAAAGCTCCTTCTTATTTCTGGAAAATGCCTTTTACAGTGAGAGAAAATATTCAGCAAAAAATCAGCAAGCAAACTTTTACAACTTATCTCGTTTTTCGTGCCTCACAGCGAACTGGAAAAACTTGCAATCAGCAAAACTGAACAGCAATAAATGTTGTACGGCCTCCTCGATTTTTGTGCCAAATTTCAGCGTTAAATGCTACTGTACAGCCTGCCTAGAAAAGCGTGCAAGCTGCCATAAATGTTGCTATACAGTTTCCTCGATTTCTGTGCAGAGAAAAAACAGCAGTACAGTGTACGGGTTTTTTCCTAGAAATGTGTGCCAAGGTATAGCCACTTGTTGTATGGCTCCCTTGAAAAACATGCCAGCAATTTTTCAGACTTTCTGCTCCTCGATTTCTGTGCAACCTTGTTGTACGGCCTCCTTGGAATCTGAGCCAAAATTGTTGTACGACCTTTCTAGAAAATCGTGCCCAAAACCTGCCCTTCACTGTGTGCTAACTCAGCTGTATGGACTTGTTGGAATGCTGCCTTGAAATGTGTGCCAAGTTGCTGCCTCCTTCTCCTCACTGTCCAGAAATCTCCCTTGCTCTCCTTCTCTCAATCTGCTCATGAAAGAATGAATGACCTTTTCCTCCTTTCCCTCCTTTAATCTAACCCTAAGTGACTTTTGGGGAATCCCTAAATCCAATGGCTGAAATAGATTGAGATCTAACACTGAGATTAAATGCTCATTTAAATCTCACTTTCTATTTTTTAATTCACCCCACTTTAATAAAGACCCACTTAGTCATTTATTTCCAAAGTCACTTTTCCTTTCTAATTTTACATTGACTTTATTAAAGTCACTTTAAAATTAGACTTTAGTAAGTTTATCACTTAAAGTCACTTTTAAATTAGATTTGACTTTATAAAAATTATAAAGTCACTTTAGGAGAAAAATTAAATTCTTATGGACACTTTTCCCTAGGCCAAAGATCAAAACCTTAGGGAACCACCTGTCCTCTGGTACCAAATTTCAATAGTCATTTGATTGATTAAGATTTGATTATGCTTCAACTTCCATTCCAGTATTTCAACTGTGTTCTGTAACTCATGATTGTAATCTTTCAAATCTTTAATCTCCAATTCTGCACTATGAAGATGTTTTCCTCCTTTACCCATGTTGATCATTGACACACTCGCTTAAACTTGCTTTAATCAATTTCATGCTCGCTTGATTTACTTTAATTTACTTCACAGCACTTGAATTTTGTACAAGGATGAGGGTGTCGGATACCACCGAAAATGCACCGAAGAGAAACGCTTACAATGATTTGAATGACTCAGTTAAAAAATAATGGATTCACTTGATTTAATTGATTCCCTATCAATTCAAAGCTTTGGTGTCGGTTTCAACCAAGAATGCACCCTTACAATTCAACTCAATTTGACTTTGATTACAATCTGACTTACAAATTATGATGCAAATTACAGTTTTGTATTGAGTTTGTTAAAAAAATGGTGCAAGTTCATTTTCCAAAAAATTGCTTTTAAATTGATGCAAATGTTGTTGATGTAGATGACAACTTCATTAACTTGATTGGATGTTGATTTAGAATCATCTTTGACAACTTGATTATGTATTGCTGCTTCTTGATTGTTTGTAGTTCGCTTGATTACATAAGCTTGATTGAGAATGATTATGTGCATGCAATTTGCTAATTTGTTGTGTGCTACATGTGTACCATATTAGAAGGATACCACATGAAGGTTAGTGTCAAAACTAGACACGAAACAAAAACAATATCAAGAATCATGCGTGATCACAAACACTCTCACAGTGTACCTAAGATCCCCTCATTCAATTTCGGGCGAATCTAGGACACTTAAACACCACACAAAAAATTATGTCTTTATTAAGTATTGAAGTACATCAACCTTCACAACATTGTGATTGAAATTTCTCAAACAATGAGAATGCCAAGCTAACAAATTCTTGAAGCAACTTGTCTTCAAAATTAAAAAGAATTTTTCAAACCATGAGTTACAATCTTATCACTCCAAAGATTTATAAATCACACCTTATAGCTCCAAATTTCAAAATACTTTCACCTTATCATTCCACAAATCATCAACCTTATTCACTCTTATGACTCCGAAATAAAAAATTATTTTATCCACTCCTTATCTCTTCCCAAAAACACTCATAATTAAAAAATACACTTTTCAATTTACTTATGTCTCCCTTTTTGTGAACCTAAAGTAATGTTTTTGTTTTATACTATGTAACGAAGGGCTCCATGTTAAAAGATTTAAGCCATGCCACTAAGGTCAAGATAAATGAACAACGTAACAGCATAGAGGTTTCCGTCCCTCTTCTATCAAAGACCATATCAACAAAGCTTGCGGGAAAATACCCTGAATCTAAAGTCAAACACAATTCGATGTTCCATAGCCTTGAACATGGTAAGGTGGAAATGGCAAGGAAAACTATGGTAGAGAATGAAGCAATAGTTGTCAAGCAACCTCCTTTTACAAAATATATCTCATCAAAACATGGAAATAAGACATTAAACTTACACAAGCCTCCTCCAAAACCTCTGTCAGGAACTACCATGGATTACGATGGATCCCATCGATAAACAGTTCGAAGCATTTGATTGTCTGATGCAGAGAAAAGATGGTGGTCATCACTGTAGTGAGGGACTATGTCAACAGAATGCTTCGCGACATTTAAAGCATGAAAGTCCTTGTTTTGGACACAAATACGGTCAGCATTACAAGTGTGGTTTTCTCGCAATCAGAATTACTTCAGAAGGAAGTATTTCTTGTAGAAACAGTGGATTCTCTTTCAAAAGAAGTAATGACACACCTAAAAGAAGTTTGCTTTCTACGCCCAACAGCAGAGAACATTCAACATCTAAAATGGCACTTAAGTAATCCATGGTTTGGTGAATATCACCTGTATTTTTCTAATATTTTGAAGACTCACTACCTTCAGATTCTTGGAGATTCTGATGAACATGAAGTTGTGCAACAAGTTCAGGAATTCTACGCTAATTTTTTTTCCACTGAACCTTATCATTTCACGCTCAATATGCCCTCAAATTATATTTATATTCTTCCTCCAGTTGTAGATCCCCAAAGCACCCAAATCTAACTTGGGATGGACACATGACAACTTCTCTCAACAGTCACAAATGCACAGAATGAAGATCCAACACTCCGCGGATTTTCCTCTACATCTTCCACCAAATCGAGCTCACTGGAAATGACTATAAATTCTTTCAGAAAATGGCATGAAATGAAGAACAATATATGAAAAACCTCAGAATTACAACCTCGATTACTGCTCCGCTCACAATGCCGAAGTCAAGACACAAAATGTGCATAAATGGAGTTCTATCTCCACAGCGTAAGCCTCCACTATACGCACTAGTCAGCGTCTCCAGCACAGATTTCCTCATGTGATGACTCTTACACTAGCAGATTATACGTTGCTATCAGGACAAACAATGGATGCAACACTTTTAATCTAAAGTTTCTTCTTTATTCGGCTCCAATAGACTTACACACACCAAACCCGTGCATGAACGAACAAAAAAGGACAAATCTACAGATCCACAAAAATACGACACACATCTACAGTAATTTTTATGTACAGAAAATCAAATCTCAGATATTGTCCATCCTCCTGGGCTTTCCCTTGAGGGAGTCAGGTCCATACAAGCTTTGATACCACATGAAGAAATTTAATAAACAACTAATAAAACACTCATAAAATAAATAGCAGAAATATAAAAATCAGACATGGCGGAAAAGGCCTGAGAGCATCATAGCATTCCTCACATTCACATTGTAATATACAAAGAATGATAATAGTACAAATAAATACAGGAGGAAGTTTGTCTCAAGATAGTACATCTATCTTGGACACTATGGTTGAGAAAATATCTCAACCAAACACTAATCTAGGAGCCTAATTAGTTGGAGAGAATCTCTCAACCAACTAAGCCTAAACTGACTCCTAACCATGAGGAACAAACTCAATCTATAAAGGTAGGATTAAATCCTAACTTTCATGATTTTAATTGATTTAATTATTTCGACTTAGAATTGTTTTAACATATGAGAGTGAGGCTAACAATACCAATCCCCTATGTTGCAAATATTTATAGACACCATTCTACTTTATTGATTCTTCTTGCTACTTATGACTTTAATAGGTCTACTAGTTGCTTCTTCCTTCACCAAGTTTGTTTGCTACTTCTGATTTTCATAACTCTATTAATTACTTCTAAATTCACTCAATATGTTTGCTACTCTTTTCTTCACCAAGTCTACTTCTCCCAAAACTTCTTGTTTTTTGAATTCTCCCTAGAACAAACTTGTACAAGATGCCACATATTCAATTTTAAAAATATAAATTTGAATTTTTTATGTTATGCACTTCTATATGTCTCCTTAGATCTCTGAAATTTTCACATTCTAAAAAGTTATAAAAAATGTCAAAGTGACCTATTCGAAGCTGATTTTGGGACTATTGAATGACCCTATATTTCACATATCATACCTCCAAGGTATGAAATTCTACCACAAGTGCCTAGAGATATCCCCTTAGTCTTCTTCAAATTTCACAGCATGAAACATATCAGAAAGAAATTTATAGCGAAAATGCCAAGCTAATGTGTTTTAAGCATATTTTAAGAGCATTCAGGAACTCTAACTTCCTCATAACATATCTTTGAAATTATAGTGAACCAATGTCTGAAATTTTTATCACAATTGTTTACAAATCTCTCCTCTATCTCTTCCATATTTCACAATCTGAAACATTTCAAAATATATATATAGAGAGAAAAAATGTCAAGATAATCTATTTGAAGCATATTTCAGGAGCATTCAAGAACCCCATACTCCTTAAAGCATATCTCCAAAATTTTAGAAAACTAGAGCCTGAAATTTATACCACATGTACGTGAATATCTCACCTCCATGTCCTCCAAGTTTCACAATTTGAAGCATCCCAGAAGAAAAGTAATAATGAAAATGCCAAGCTAACCTATTTGAAACATATTTCAAGAGCATTCAAGAACCTTAATTTTTTTAGATCATATCGTTGAAACTACAATGAAGCAAACTCTGAAATTTCTACCCTATGTACATAAATATATCCCCTTTGTATCCTCTAAGTTTCATGGTCTTAAACATCCCAAAAGAAAATTTATAGAGAAAATGTCAAGCTAACTCATTCACTCCACAAATCACATTTTTGCTCCACCTTTAAGACCCCAAGAGTATTTCCTAGATTCTGTTGTGCACCTCAAATCTCGTCTTTCTTGGATGGTATTCAAATACACTCATATATCATTTATTTATAGTGTTTCTTCTTTTACTTATGTGTCTAACTTGTAAAACCTGTTAAATCGACTTGTACTTTCTTGGCTTGACCATCCTAACAAAATCTTTGATATCTCCTCATTCTTGTGGGGCTAAAGGAAGTAGCATATATTTTTCCAAAGGTCTTGAGATAAGCTTTTCAACCATATATCTTATGGTCCCGTTTCAGCTATGTACTTTATGGTAAAAATTCCTCCGAAGATAGGGTATCCAAAAATGGTCATTAAGGAAATATTGGGTATCAAAACAATATTTCCACTAATCTTCATCTTTCTATATTTATCTTGGAAATTTTTAGTCTCCCCCTATCTTTGACATCATTTACAACAATATTTATAGTAGGTTCACCATCAATGATTAGTATTGATTAACCTAAGGTTGTTAAAAAATGGTTGAAACCATAATGCAAACTAAACAAGGTTGTTAATAAAGATTCAAAATGGGTGAAAGAAAATGGAAACCTCAATTCCCTATTGAAGGTTTTAACCCTGTACATAAATTACCTACAAACAAAGCCTATATATATATATATATATATATAGATATATACAATAGCGAGAACAAAAAATATACACAAATATTTTCCTCTTGGAACCCAAAATCGGGAAAACTAAATTGGTTTTTCATTATGTTCCTTTCAATGTTCTAATACATCGTATACATGTCAAAGAACTCATAGACCCCCAACCCATTAACCCTATATTAGAACATAATCATAGTTACAATGACCTAATCTACAAAATACCATGGGAAAAATCATCCTCTGCAAAAACATCCTTGGGTCTGCCCACCATCCTTGTGTCCGCTTAAAAAAAATATCTGGGAACTGCCCCAAACCCCATGAAGGCTGCGGCCCCCTATAAAACCCTTAAGAGGGATGGAATTCACCCCCGCCCTCCAACCTCCCCGACCCCCTCTGCCCCCCCCCGGCCACTACGTGCAGCGCAATGTAGCAGTTCCTAGTACTAGTCATGGAAAGAATATAACACATACCTAACACCTATTAAGCAATTCTATGCAATAATGATATCAATACTCATTCCTCAATTGAATTACATACATTTGTTGATATATTCATGGCAAATAAAAATATTCAATGATAAATAGAAATAAATATGAATAAGATTGTTAATAACAAGGTACTTAAGTATAGGCTCACCCTATAGCTTCACCCAAATATATTATGGCATATTGTTGTTGAAATAAGTTAAAAGGACTTTACAAGTGGTTAGACATACTAAGTTTGGATAGAATTTTTCCCTTCCTTATTATTCGAAAGGCTTTTTGATGTTGATACATTTATTCTATCATTTTCCATACGTGTAAATATGATAGTGGCTTCCTAAAATATCACATTATCCTTTCATATTTTCACTTTACATGATGAAAGTTAAAAATTAATGATTGGAAATGTATCATAGAGTATATTTTGAACTATTGGAAATTGTTTGTGAAAACCATAAAAAACAATTACATGTCATTGTTTAATGATGCGGATTGGAGAGACACTGAGTTTTATTGAATGAATGTTTCAACATGATACATTTTTTCATAGTATTTCCCTATATTATATCCTTGTTTGTTGATATGGGCCATATTTAATGTATTTGACAAAATTTGCAATTTGTTCATTGTTTTGAATATGATACTTCCTATTATTGATGTTTTCATCTGGATTCTAGATGAGTTTATTTGACAAGAATAAAAAAAGGAAATAGAAGGCAAAGGGACAGAGGGCCCAATGCTTTTTGGCAGGAAGGTCAGAACAAACTAATTCAATTTTACATACACTTTGATGTGAATTCTGATAAATTTAATCAGATTTTATGGACTAGTCAAATGAACATTGGTGGTCAAATTGCCCTGCCTCCTCTACCATCTCAAACCGATGAGTTACTACGTCCTCATCATAGCATTGCTAACATCTCTGAGTCTCTCATATGACCTACCAGTGATGGATGGAACCCTAAACATGTACAACCTCCCTCTGGTGTTGCGCATTTACCTATCATGTCTATGAATATGCCAACTATATCAATTCTTGACCATGTAATTCCTTTAGCTGCCTCTTTTGCCATATCTCTTCCAAAGAAATCCATCCTTGTCATCCAAGAAGATAAAGGGAAGAAGCCTCTAAATAAGCTTAATTTTAACTCAACTGATTTTATTTTTGCTTCCAAGCCGCATACAATCAAAGTAAGGAGGAGGGAAAAAGAGAAATGTCTTATATGCATCCAAAGATTCGGAAAATTTGGCTTACTATTCGTTTCTTTGACATTTGATACATTATATTTTGGCATGTTGGGACATATGTGACATATTTTGATGATGACATGGATATTATAAGTTATATTTTTTAAGAGGCACAAGGTATATATAGGTTGATACAACAATATGATTTTATGGCTTTGCATATGATGTATTTATATTATTGCAATATGATTACTTGATTTTTTAAATGGGAGTTGTAAGATAAAATATGAATATTTGATAAATATTAGAGCCTAGTGAGACCTCCCTACTTTTAGTTATTATTAATTAAACAATTTCATAATGTATTCCTTCCCTAAAGATATTTACCTATAATTATGAAATTAATGAACAAATGTCAGTTAAGAGGTAGTTTTTTCTTATTCAAATCTTGTGTCAGATTTATTAGAGCCAAGAAAGATGACCTCTTAATTTGTGTACATACTATACATTTTAATTTTGCTTTGTAATGCCTTCAGTTCCAAGCCAAAGGTTTTTTTTGTTAGAGATACCAAGATTGTCGGTGTTTTTTCTTATTTAGATCTTGTATTAGCTTTATTAGTGCCAAGAAAGATGCCCTCTTAGTTTGTGTACATACCGTACATTTAATTTTTCTTTGTATGCATATTTTATATAATATAAAACATATACATTCTAGACAAAAAGAAAAGGAAAAAAACTATTTTGATCCACATAATGCACATTCATGGTATGGCATATTGTCAAAGAAGAAAATTAAATACTGATCAATGGATCATGACGACAAAAATATAAGTATTAAGAGGGGAAACCTCACAAGCTCGAATTCTTAACACATCAGGAAACACCACAAGCCATCAAGTCATCCACTAAAAGGATTAGTAATGTAAATAGTATCCACTAAAACATATTACCATAATGGTTATTTCTACAACCAAAAATAAGGGAAAAAATGCCTTCTATAGACATCAAATAACCTAATTTGGACCACACTATCTGGAGAAAAAAATAAATATTCACAATCTATGCATTTTGACTTTACAAACCATCACGCTAGTACACCTACTTAATACCATAATTTCTCATAAAAATAAATTTCATAATCAAAACAGAGAGTAGAAAATTGTAATAGGCCTTCTCAGGCAGGTATTCAAATAAAATTTCAGTCTAGAGTTCTTCTTTATATCGATACATAAAATCTTCTGAACTTTAAGATCAGATATTGCACTTGTTAAATAATGGAGGGTAATGGTGTTTATTAATATTCTTCACACTTGATAACAATTTGTGATGCACTTTGACAATTTATCTTCTTCTTCTTATTAGTGCGTGTGTTTCATCAAACTGCTACGAAAACAAAATAACAATAACACAAATTTTGCCTCTCTGCCAGGGATAAAACCTCTCCACTCGTGAGAGGAAACCCCTTGGTAAGTTTTCTCTTATTAAAGCTTCTTATTTGAACAATTGCTAAAACCTAGACCCTTGACTAGGATATCCTCCAAGCATAAGTCAAATCCTTCCTCTTTCTGCACTATAACTTCTGGCACATGGACCTCTTTCTTCCAGCACTTTTCTCCTTGGTACTTCGCCCTTTTCTGCTGCTAGTCTAAGTCATACTTCTTTTATTCTTCGAAGAAACCCTAGAAAATTAGGGCTTCTTTCCTTTTCTATAGAGAGAACCTTCTTCGCTTTCCATAGGAGACCTTGTAGACCTAGTTATACATCCAAATGAGGCCTCTAAGTGTGTTGCCTTCAACTGTTGCCAAATCCGCAAAAGTTCACTTCTGAAATCTTTGCATGTGTGGACATAAACCCTAAAACAATCCTCTTATCTTCGTTGTCTTTTCCTTCCTTCTTCACTGGATGGGGAGGCCTTATAGGCCTTGTTTATTAGCCCAAAACAGAGATATTTGTCACTATGATTTCCTATTGTGATGACCGCATACAGACCTTCCTTTCTCACACGTGTGACTGCGTTGACTCTAGAAACACAGTCCCTTCAACCTTGACTTCTTTCTCCCTTGCTTTTCTACCCTAGAATACTTCTTTTTTTCAACTTCCTTAGTTATGCTTCTCCTCTTTTTCTTGCGGATTTTAGAGCTCAAATTTCTCTCAAATGAGGAGTGGACAACCTCTATAAATAGAGGTTTGTCCCTCCTCTTAAGGCTAACTTGACTATCCATTAGGTTGACATGACAATTTCATCATAATTCATCTTTTTTTCATTATTTGGCTACTTGGAGACTTCGTTGATGCTATGAGAGGATTTGACTTGGCTTGGAGGTGTTCCCATGACCTTGTATGTGGACATACATGATGTAACATGCCCTCAAAGGGTCTCATCATAACTACATTTTGACTTTTACTCTCTAGAAGCACTTCAAAATGTGCTTGACCTATTCTCAATGAGAAAGAAACTCGTTGACAAATAATATCAAAATAATTTCTCTTTTCTTGAATAAATACAAATATCAAATTACATTGATGAAGACCTAGCCTAGTTACATTTTCTTCAACACTCCCTCTTAACTAGGGAGGTATTCATAGAACATTACAAGGTGTTTGGAAATTTTAAATCTTAAAGAATTCACATAAGAGAAACCGGATTAACAATCCATCTGTTATAGCATCATATCCATCAGCATTGTCATAGTGCAAGGCCTTGACTAACAACTCCATTTATTTATGAGACCATGAGCTACAATGTTAGTGATACAAATGATTTAAAGGCACCTTCATAATTGTCTCTCAAGGTACATACCCACTCGGGTGTTCTCCAGGTATGACCTTCTAGGACTAATTCTTATCTTGGCTTCCCAACCCTCAAAGAATATTAATCCTCTTACCTACTCTTATCTTGGATGCCCTACACATCCTCAAAGAGTATCGGATGCTAGATGATTACTCAATCCTCCCATTCTTTCATCCCAAGTGAAGACAAGAATGTTGTGTCTATCTTGTGCCTACAATTCCATTCATGGCCTTCATCTAGACTTACAGTTGTTAGTCCTGGTCCAATGCATGACCCATGAAATGGAAAACACAATTGTCACTCCTTTGTAATCAGGGGTGATCCAAAACTCCCTCTTGATCAAGTACCTGTCAGAGCTCCCTCTTAACTGGGAACTCTTTCCTTCATCAACAGCGTCTTCATGGGTCCTTCAGTTGCTTGATCTCCTTCCTTTCTTGATGTCATGAGGTCTTTGTTCTAACTTCTTCTAGGTAGGGCACCATTTATCGATCACTTTCCTCCTTGGTTTGTCATGTAATTGATTTCTTCGAGGAAAGTGGCTATCATGTCATATATCAGGTTTCCTTGTCATCTTGGCTACTCCTTTGTCATCTTATCCATGCTTCAGAATATTCTTCTCATGGATGCTTTGTTGTACTTGCTTGTTTACATGTTCTGACCTAGTAGCCCATCATGACTTCATCTTGATATTGCTTCAACATTGCTTTTCCTTTTGTTGGATGGCTTCTTCATCATGACATCTTTATAGAGTAGAATCAGTTATCTGCACATTTTATATCTCCAAGGCCTTCATAGGTGTCAAGGGTCCTTTCTTCCTTTATCAGAGTTGTCTTGCCTTCTTTCGGGAGATATCTTCAAAGCATTTTGTCAGATAGTGATTCTCGGTGATCATGGTGTTCTTCACATGCTTGATCTCTTTCTTTATTTGCTTCTTCTCAGATGAATAGGTCAACCATCTAATGCTTCTTGTGAGAGAATTCCTTCATTGCTTGATTTCTGGACTTGTCAGCATTTCTTCTTACGTCTTAGTCAGTGAGCGTATGCTCCTCATGTGAGCATATTCTTTTGTTGACCTTCATTGCATTATGGTATATGCCTTCGAGCATGTTCTTGGTGAAAGAGATTCTTTCATGCTTGATCATGTTATAGAACTATCCCATGACTCAATAATATACAAATGATAACATGACTAAACTTTGATGCATACATACCTCATCTTGATTCTCCTTTGATCATCCTTTGGTGTGGCCCTTCTTGCTTCATCTTAGCTTGCCTACATATCATCCTTTTCTTGAATTCCATGAATGGGATTCCCAATGAGACATCTACCTTGGTTCATGAACCTTCTTTTGAAGATTCCATCATAGGATCTTAAATATCTTTGCCTTGCAAATGTTTCCTTTTCTTTGATGATGGAGGTCTTCTAAGATACTTAATCATGATCAAAGTTTTTATTTTATCATGGATGAGGTTCTATACTAGGTATGCTCCTTCTATATGAATATCTTGAGCTATATATACCATGCTCCTATATTCTATAAGATATTTATGCCCATGCATTCTTGTTCTTATCATAAATGCTACAACTTCATGAGTATCTAGAATTCTATGTACATCATGCTTCTAAATTCTAGGGGATGTTTCTAGCCATGCGATATTAATATTATTCCTACATGCTCCAATATTACTCAAAACTTTGAAACAAGTCTAGAACTAAAGAAGCCCCAAGGGTTAACTCAGTTGGTCAAAATCAGTGCCTCACTGTTCGGGAGGTCACAGGATCCATTCTGCCCGAAGCCCTTAGGGTTAGGCCTTGCTAGTGGGCCGCGGGGCTAGATTCCCTTCAGGGTCAATCAGCCCAGATTTTTTTGTGGGCGTAGTGACCACCCATTGACCAAGGTGTCCGTGAACCACAACTAAAGAAAAAGAAAAAGTCTAGAACTAAAGAGATTGACATAGTCATAGTAGAGATCTAGAGGATCTTCCTTCTTTTGCTTCTTTCCTTCTTCTTTCACCTCTTGATTCAAGTGAACTTCTTCCCTCTTTATTTTGTTGTTGTTGTCCTTCTTAAGCTTAGGAAAATTCCTTTTGTAGTGTCCATATTCTTGGCATCCAAAACATTGGATTTTGGGCATGTCTTTGTTTCTTGTTCTTCGTGGACCAAACTTTCCAAATTTACCCTTTCTTTTGGCCATGGTGGAAAATGCTTGCTCCTTTGGTCCCACATCTTCTTTTGCCTTAAGTCTGGTTTCCTTTGTCCTGCATAGAGACCACATTTCACTGAGAGTGGTTGCTTCCTTCTTGTGATATATGCTTGATGTGAAGTTTCCCCACTCCTCAGGTAGAGCATTGAGTACTACAGTTGTCATCTCTCTATCGGACATGACTTCCCCAAGCTCTTGAAGTTGATCTCTCATTTCAGAGATTTTCATGAAGTAGGGAGTTATTCCTTCATTTGGTATCTTCATCTTATATAATTCATTCCTCAGAGATATTACTTCTCCGGTTGTGGATACCGAGAATAGCTCTGCTATCTTATCATAAATTTCTTTTGATGTCTCAAAATTGAAGACATAAGGAATGAGAGAGTCTTTGATTGATTCTATCAGAATCCTTTGAGATCTTGTCTCATCATTATTGTACTTGGCTAAAGCTTGAGTCTGTTCCTTGGTGGGGATAGTGATATTCCCTTTGATATTTCCTAGGAGTTCATTCTCTTTAAGAAGTAGATCAGTCCTCTTCTTCCATGCAAGAAAGTTATTGGTACCTACCAATTTATTGCTTTCCTTGAAAAAAGGCATTGATGTATATTCAGAAGGGGACATGTACTTACTTGATATATTTTGATATTTAATGGATTTTCTTCCTCCTTGAAGACTTGATGTCTTGTCTTCCCTGGATCTTGATGTTCTTCAAGTTTCCTTCTCCAAGTTGACTTGATTGATGATGAGATTTGCTTGAATATTTGTAGCTTGATGTAGGTCCTTCTTCAATCTGTTCTTCTTTGTAGGTGCCTTTATAGAAGGCTCTTTTTCTATCTTTGTAGACCTTCTTGATGAATGATGGATTGTATACCCTTTTTGTCCTTGAAGTGATTGAGACTTTTAGGCTTGGTGCTTCAACTTTGTAGATGCTTCTCCTTGATGAGTGTTCTTGAGTTTCCCTATACTTGATGTGTCACCTTAGCTCTGATACCATATTGAAGAATGGAGGGAAATGGTATTTATTAATATTCTTTACACTTGATAACAATTTGTGATGCACTTTGACAATTTATCTTCTTCTTCTTATTAGTGTGTGTGTTTCATCAAACTGCTACCAAAACAAAATAACAAGAACACAAAGTTTGGCACTCTGCCAGGGACAAACCTCTCCAATCCTAAGAGGAAAACCCTTCGTAAGTTTTCTCTTATTGAAGCTTCTTATTTGAACAACTGCCAAACCCTAGACCCTTGACTAGGATATCCTCCAAGAGTAAGTCAAATCCTTCCTCCTTCTGCACTATAACTTCTGGCACATGGACCTCTTTCTTCCAGCACTTTTCTCCTTGGTACTTCGCCCTTTTCTGCTGCTAGTCTAAGTCGTACTTCTTTTATTCTTCGAAGAAACCCTAGAAAATTAGGGCTTCTTTCCTTTTCTATAGAGAGAACCCTCTTCGCTTTCCTTAGGAGACCTTGTAGACCTAGTTATACATCCAAATGAGGCCTCTAAATGTGTTTCCTTCAACTGTTATCAAATCCGCAAAAGTTCACTTCTGAAATCCACGTATGGTCAGAAACCCTAAAACAATTCTCTTATCTTTGCTATCTTTTCCTTCCTTCTTCGTTGGATGGGGAAGCCTTATAAGCCTTTTTTATTAGCCCACAACAGATATATTTGTCACTGTGATTTCCTATTGTAATGACCGTATACATACCTTCCTTTCTCGCATGTGTCACTATGTTGACTCTAGAAACACAGTCCCTTCAACCTCGACTTATTTCTCCCTTGCTTTGTTTCCCTAGAAAACTCCTTTTTCTCGGCTTCCTTCGTTATACTTCTCCTCTTTTTCTTGCGGATTTTAGAGTCAAATTTCTCTCAAATGAGGAGTGGACAGCCTCTATAAATAAAGGTACGTTGCTCCTCTTCAGGCCGACTTGACTTTCCATTAGGCTAACATCACAGTTTCATCATAATTCATCTTTTATTCATTATTTGGCTGCTTGGAGACTTCGTTGATGCTAGGAGAGGATTTGACTTGGCTTGGAGGTGTTCCCATGACCTTGTATGTTGACATACATGATGTAACATGCCGTCAAAGGGTCTCATCATAATTACATTTTAACTTTGACTCTCTAGAAGCACTTCAAAATGTGCTTGACCTATTTTCAATGAGCAAGAAACTCATTAACAAATAATATCAAAATTACATTTATGAATACCTAGCCTAGTTACATTTTCTTCAATAACACTACCATGTATCCTCTACATCATGTTGTACTTCTATGCCTGCCCAAGGATAAGTCACCATTTCACATGACTTGCATGGAGTAATCGCCATGCTACAAAGGTTGTAGCAATAGTTCCAACAAGACACGCATAGATGTCAATAATAAGGCAAAGAGGCATATCTCATCTTCAATAATTCTCTCAAAGAGGTTTTCAAGTTGCTAACACCAATCTTCAATGACCAAGAACCTAACAGGCTGCAAACTCTCTAATCCATATCATCAAAGCAGTCGTTTTTTGAGCATTTAAAGATATTTCACCTAGATCTTGCCAAATCTTTAATTTGTTGTACCTTGACATCCAACCAATGAAATTATTTTCTAAGTTCTAGCCAAATCTTTATTGTCTTATAAACAGACTTCAAAGCAATGAACTAAGGCATTGACAATGTGTATTTCAGCTTTAACTTGCATCCACTTTAAGTATTTAGCTAGCCGAAGACCCATTATTCCCTCATCCTCATAGAGAATAGGTCTTAGGATGCAATTATCCCCTCAACCTTGCCCCACCAATTTAAATATATCTTGACAAAAATTCAAACAGACTAGAATTTTTTATTACAAAGATATTGCTTGTTGTCTTGGTCGAACTCTGGATTTGGTAATGTACAATTAGGAAGTGGGTTGATAAATAGATATGGTTGCACATTTAGAATGATAAATCTTGAGATGGAAAGTTCTTAATCCACAAAGTTTGCATGTGTAGTTTGCACAAATAATATACATGTTAATGCCACTTGAGATCAAGAACCCCTTTCCCTTTGGCCAAAGATGTGATAGCTTTCATCCATTAGCCTAAGCTAATCTTAGGAGGCTATTACTCGGAAGAACTTATAAGGGAAACTTGAAGCTAACATGTTATCAAATTTGGTTATAACACATCTATGTTTAATTAATATCACATATTAACCTCTAATTTTGTGCCAAATCCTATCTGTAATCATTGACTAGTCTTCAAAAGTGAGCAATATTGTGAGTTTGCCAGATTGTATGTTGCATAACCTTACATGTCACCAAAAGCAATTTCTTGACTTGAGTATAGTCCATGTGAAAATTCCATACTGAAACTTTATTGCAGTAACTGATATTATTTCTCTTAATTGTTAATTAATTAACAATTTATCTGCTATGGCAAATATCGAAATAGATACACTGCAACCTTCATAAATAAAATTCTGCAGAAAAATAAAAAGTTGGAAGCTAAGAAACGCTAACACACACACATAAAATTAACACAATTATTTTTGGACAAAAGTCACTAAAAAAACCCAATGCGAGAAAATTGGTGTAGCAGCTGAAGGTTTTATTATTATGCAGCAGTGATAAATTTTGAGTACAACTGGATGTTGAAATCTAGAAATCCTACAGAGAAAAATACTGGCAAAAATCTAATGAGGAATTGCCTCACCCCACAAGCAATCTCCGGCACGACTTTCCTTCAAAAACTCAGCCCTCTGACCCTTTGCGCCAGCCTCTGCGCTACTCTGTGTGGCCTACTTGACGTCAAGCCTCTGATTGGTCTCTAATGAAGTCGTTATGCCCACTTCTAGTTGGGAAAATGCTTCTTCGACACTCTGGGACTCCTTCCCAGCCTTTGGAATTGAAGACGCCTTTCCCTCTCAGCAAATCGAACTTGCCTCTATAAGTTGTTGCGTTTCCCCTGAGTCAGCTTCTCCGTGGCTCTTATGCCTCTCTACAAATGCACTCACTGGATCTGGAATACTTCCTCCAAGGAAAATTTTAAGGATGGAAAATTTTCTTGAAGTTTAAAACTTTGGCGAATCTCACGAATCCCTAATATGCAAATTATAAATGTTTATTGATATATTTGTAAAATTAATCAAATTTATAATTATTTTATATATATTCTCTATATAATGTTGGCGATTTTTAAGGTAAAATAATTTTATATTCTAAAATTTGGGCGAATAGTCTTTTATAAAATTGGAAATTGGCGAATCTTTTTTGTGGAAAAATCATGGAAAATTAGCCCACTAGGCGAACATTAGCCCCTAAAATTTTCCATGAATTCTTCCTCCAACCTCACTGTCTCTGCCCCTCACTCATTGCTTCGATTTATAGCTCTCCCCAGCAACTGACTGTTGTGACTCTGGAAATCGATCCTCCAAGAAATCAAACTGCTCAAGTGTCTTCACCATCACCACATCGACCTCCTCTTATAATCCTTTGTTGGAGCACCAATGACTAAGATTAAAACATAATCGATGGCTAGGATCATCTTTGGATCGATCCATGTGACTTTCTAGATGATTCTCACCTTGACTCAATTAATGTTGATTAATTAACCATATTCCCTAAGTTTAAACTTAGGAAATATTTAAAAACTGGTTAATAATCGTAATTACGTCATTTCTAGGCAGAATTTCCAAAAACAATTTATGGGTTTTGGAGATCTCATGTATTCTAGCCTCTCCACCAAATTTTGCGGCTAGAACACATCCGATGCTACAAAAACTAACACTCTCTCTTAGTGAGGAATGTGTTCTAGTGTTGCACTCCCTGCTACAATGCATTGTCTCTACACCATCTCTTGTCATGCTGTTGATGTTTGGTTGTTGTTGCCCACCAACCATTGCGCACCTCCGATATATGTTGCATTTGTGTTGCTACTGACACTGCCATGTTGTTGCCAACACTACATCTACACTGCAACTCCTTCTCATCTGTTGTTGTTGCAACTGCAACATTTACATCAAAAAAGCATCGAAAATATTGAATCAACCATGATCAGTGTGATTTATCTATCTCCCGAGTCTCTGACAGTGACTAGCATCTGCACTGTCATTAAAGGATTTACATTGTTGTTGACTCTACATTGTGCCAAATGGCTTGTTGTCGACTCTCCACTACACTCCCCAGCATCTAACTGCTACTAGTTTCTGCAACTGTCACTCTAGAACTAATTGCATCAACTGCCATTGATCCATCTTGCTACTGAATATTTTGGGCCCCCATAGCCGGGTAATGATCCATGAGGTGGACTCATCAACGATCTTTCCCAATCTCTGTAGCTCTCTAGGGCTACAACACCAAGTCATCCCACCTCGCTCCTGGAGGTATATCTGCAAACGTCGTGAAAGCTTGCTCCAACCTGGAGGAAAGACTATCGATCTTTGTTGAAGTTGTTTGTTGGTCCTACTTCTCCTCCTCGTCCTTCTTCCTGAGAGGACACTAGGTACTACAGTGACCGAGCTCACCACACCTGAAGCACTTGACCTTTGACAGGTCCTTCTTCTTCTTTCTCTGCTCCCCCTATCCCTTACTGGGACTGTTTGATGTGAGGACTACATTCTCCTCCTCCTTCACTGTCTTCGATCCATTGTTGTTGCCACTGATGGAGCTATTTAGCAGAGCACGTCTCAACTCCTCCTACTACAAATCAGCCCACATTCTATCTGTAGGAATTTACAGGGTAAGTTCCTCAGAAAGAATACCAAAAGGACACCGCTCACAACCAGATCTCAAATCAATACACCAGTATTTTTGACGTGGTTAAAACCCTCAGAGTGCAAGGAGGGAAACAGTCCACGGCCTGTCCCAACGTGGGTACAGACAATTTATTAATCAAAGAATGAAAATTTACATAAGCTTCTCTCATGCACGGATTACCCGAACAATGACCCTCCATGCGCTTTAAATAGAACTCATGGACCAATCGGGTGTCAAGCCACGGATCAAGTGTCGATAATACCGAGGTGAGAGTGAACCGTCGGATCACTACATATCGTGACCGTCGGATTGTAAGTTACAATATGTACAACGGTAAAGAAAGACACTTTACCTAACTCTATACCTAACTCTAAACTAGACCAAGTTGATCTTAACTATATCCTATGTGTCGGAATATCCTAACATCCCCCCTTAAGAACAACTTGGGATAGGATTGAAGGATTTACAAATATGACACAATAGGAGAAGGAAGGAGGCACTAGAGCCTATCCCCCCTTAGTGACAACTTCCTGAACTCTAAGCATATATCGAAGTTTAGTGAACTTCGCCTCTGTGAGAGCCTTTGTGAAGATGTCTGCAATCTGATCATCTGTTGGACAATATTGTACTTCAAGAGCATGGTCATGAATGAGTTTTCTGATGAAGTGCATGTGTAGTTCGATGTGTTTGCTGCGCTGATGCTGGACTGGATCTTTGCATAGCTGAATGGCACTTTGATTATCACACCAAAGGGAGGTTGGATGCTGCTGCTCAAAGCCAAACTCTGATAGGATCTGACGAAGCCACAAGGCTTCCTTACTAGCTTCCACGGCACCATGATACTCTGCTTCTGCTGACGAAAGAGAAATGGCAGCCTGTTTCTTACAAGCCCATGTAATAGGTCCTGAACCAAGAGTGAAGACATAACCGGCAGTAGACTTCCGATCATCAGGGTCACCAGCCCAATCAGAATCAGTGAAACCAACTAACAGAGGAGCTGCTTTGGCACTGTAATGAATCCCAAACTGTACTGTACCTCGAACATAACGAAGTATTCTTTTGGCTGCTTTCCAGTGACTTTCACGGGGGTTTTGCATAAAACGAGCAACAAGGCCAACAGCAAAGGAAAGATCAGGACGAGTATGGGTTAAGTACAAGAGTTTTCCTACAAGTTGACGGTATAAGGTAGCATCAACTTCAGGAGAAGAACAAGAGACTGAAAGTTTGACTCCAGACTGAAAGGGAGAAGGGGCTGGCTTACAGTCTTCCATGTGAAAATGACGAAGAATATCACAAGCATACTTGGACTGGGAAAGGGAAATACCCTCCTTGGATTGCAAGACTTGAAGACCGAGAAAATAGTGTAAGTGTCCTAAGTCTGTCATTTCAAATTTCTTTTTAAGGATAGACTTCACATGGTTTATAAGGTTGGGATCACTACCAGTAAGGATAAGATCATCAACATAAAGAACAAGGATGATAAGAGAGTCACCCACTTTCTTGGTGTAGACAGTATTGTCAGAATGACACCTAGAAAAGCCAGATTCTAAAAGAAAGCTATCCATTTTGGCATACCAAGCCCGAGGAGCCTGCTTGAGACCATAAAGGGATTTCTTAAGTCGACACACAAGGCTTGAGTCTGTTTGTATGAAGCCAATGGGTTGTTCCATATAGATTTCTTCCTGCAAGTCCCCATGCAAGAAGGCAGATTTAACATCCATTTGATGGACTTCCCATTTTAAAGAGGCAGCAAGGGAAAGAACAAGGCGGATAGAGTTCATTTTGGCAACAGGGGCGAAGGTTTCAGTGTAGTCAATTCCTTCAACCTGTGAAAAGCCCTTAGCAACAAGACGAGCTTTATGTTTATCAATTTTTCCATCTGGTCCATACTTGGTTCTGTAAACCCATTTACATCTTACAAGTTTTCGTCCCGTTGGTAGAGGAACAAGATCCCATGTATCATTTGTCATCAATGACTGATATTCTTCATTCATAGCTGCTTCCCAATGTGGATGGCCTGAAGCTTCTGCAAAAGTGTCAGGATCATGATTTACTGGAGCTTGAGCCAGTAAAGAAGAGGCTCTTTCAAACTGAGAACGTGTACGTCGCTGATCTGTAGGATCACCGGCAAGATCACCTGCTGCATCTCGAGTAGCACGGACCCATCTTGGAAGTTGAGGATCCTGAGAAGGTGGGGGAGGATTGTCATCCTCACTTTCATCATCTGAAGAAGAAATGTTTTCAAAAGTAGAAGAGATAGGAAGAGGTGGCACATCCGCCGGACTAGGCTCGCAGGCCGATTTATTTTCATCAAATTTTACATCTCTTCTAATGATAACATTTTTGGACTTAAATGGAATAAGTCTGTAACCTTTTACATCTTCAGAATATCCAACAAAAGTGCATTTCTCACTCTTAGGTTCTAAAGCTTTATGCTTTTCATCTGGAATATGGGCCCATGCTTCACTTCCAAACACACGAAAGTGACTTACATCTGGTTTAATGGAACTCCAAGCTTCTTCTGGAGTGATATTCTCTAGAACCTTAGTAGGAGTGCGATTGATTATATAATTTGCACAATTAATTGCTTCGGCCCAAAAACTAAGACTGAGTCCTTTAGATTGCAGCATACAATTAGCCATTTCCTTTAAGGTGCGATTTTTCCTTTCAGCTACACCATTTTGTTGTGGAGTGTATGGAACAGTATGTTGCATTTGAATTCCATTTTCAGTGCAAAAGTTGATGAATGTGTTTTTAACATATTCTCCACCATTATCAGTTCGTAGCTTAAGAATTTGATGTCCAGATTGTTTTTCAACAAAGGCTTTGAAGGCCAAAAAAGTGTTAAATACTTCGCTCTTGAGTTTTAAGAAGTATACCCAAGTGCGTCTGGAGAAATCATCAATGAAGGTTAAGAAGTACTTGCAACCAGAGAATGAAGCAACAGGAAGAGGACCACATAAATCACTGTGCACAAGCTGTAAAGGGGCTGAGGCGTGCCAAGAGGCACGTTTGTCAAAACTGTCCCGATGATGTTTTCCGAGTACACATCCGGAACAAACACCATCTCTGCAAGATATCATAGGAAGACCTGTCACCATATTTTCTTTACATAGATGCTGAAGGGAGCGATAGTTTAAGTGACCAAATCGCTCATGCCAAAGTTTGCTCACTTCATCATTATGAGCAACAAATGCTGAGGGAAGATTTGATGACCCAAAGTTGTGAAACTTATACAACCTTGTGGAATCATCAGCAAGACCAGTAGCTAGAATCTGTTTAGGATCTTTTAGATCCTTGATTACAACATCATGAGGTGAAAATTCAACAATTTTGCCTTCACCTGAATGAGTTATCTGATAGACAGATAGAAGGTTGGAGGATAAGGTTGGAACACATAATACATCATTAAACTGACCATTGTCTAGATGAACAGTTCCAGTCCCTACAACACTAAGAGATCTATCATCACCAACATATATATTTTTGGTGTTACAATCTTTTAAAGAAGAAAACATGGCTTGGTTTTTGGCCATGTGATAAGAGGCTCCAGAATCAATGAGCCACTCATGAGAATGAGAAGAAGAAGAAGATACATTTAAAGCATAACCAGACTGAGATGATTGACAACGACATGCAGAAAGTGCCATTCCGGAAGTTGAAGTTGAAGTAGGCTCCACATGGATGTTATGTTTCTTCATTGCGGCTTCCAAGGCTTCCATCTTCTTAAAGCATTTAGATTCTAAGTGGCCATCTCGATTACAAAAGTTACAATGTCTGTCAGTCCTCTTCCATTTGTTTTTATTGGTCTTGTCATTTTGCTGAAATGATCTTTCATCTTGAGGCTGAGTTGGTTTAGGACCATTCCTTTGAGGATAAGACTTCTTAGGATTCTTTGAATTTGGTTGCTGCTGGGCGGCTAACGCTTTCGAGGAAGAGTTTCCAAGATTAAGAAGACCAAGGTGTAAGAGTTTTTCTTGTTCTCTTATTAAGGAATCACAAAAGGAGTCAAAGGAAGGGGGTTTGTAGTCTTTGCCTTGACAAATGAAAGCTTCCCTTGTAGAATGGAAAGTGGAAACAAATACAGAGTAGGCTGGTCCCAACTTAGTAAGGATGGAATAAATAAGGTTACCATCTTCTTTCTTAACTTTAACACCTTCCAAGAGATATCTAAGGGTCTTGAATTTGGACAAGAAATCTTCAATGCAAGAAAAATTATTAGGATCCAAAGTAAGCAACTCATTCTCAAGTTGATGGGCTCTAATTTCATTTTTAATCCCAAAAACTTTAGCAAGTTTTTCTAATGCTTCATGAGGAGTTTCAATTTCTGCAATGTGGAATCTAAGATCAGGAGAAACAGACATTCCTATCAAACCACGTGCTTGATCTTGTCTATTTTCCCATTTTTCGGCCTTGTCTTCATCTTTGGGTTTCTTCTCTTGGTCTGTGGCTATTCTGAAGAGACCTTTACTTCTAAGTAAATCTCCCATGTAGGCTACCCATTGGAAGTAGTTAGTGCTGTCAAGAATGACTTGGCATGGACTTTCCATTTTTTTGAAAAAAAACTGAAGCTGAAGATGCTGAAAGTAAGTGGTCCAATGGATAGATCTCGAAAAAATAGGCGGTTTTAAAAAAAACGGCTCTGAAAAAGGCTTCCGGATAAAGAAGTTATGGCTTTTTGAAAAAAAATTGTTGACGTTGCCGGCAAAGTGCGCGAATGTGCGGGAATGAAAAAATCCGCCCCCACAAAATGGAGACTTGAACCCAAGACCTCTACTCTCTTAAAAAGTCTTTGAACCAATTGATCTATACAAAATATTTGAGAGAGAGAGAGAGAGAGAGAGAGAGAGGGGGGGGGGGCCTCGATTTGCGTGCTTGCCTTGGGAAGGCTCTTTTCCCCTACAAAACACAAAACACAAAACCCAACACGAATATGCAAAGAAAAACGAACCTTACGGCTCAAAGTTAGCTTTAGCCAAAAAACTAGAATTTTAAAAAAAATCTCAAAGTTAGCTTTTAACCGAAAAACTAAATATTTTTCTCAATGTTTCTGATTTTCCAAGATCACACTAAGGTGCAGGGAAAAGAGCATACGCATGAGAAAAATCCTTTCTTTCTGTTTCTGATTTGCCCAGATCGCACAGAGTCGCAGGGCAAAGAGCATACGCAGAAATGAAAGGTATAGATCCGGGAAAAAAAAGGCTAAATAAACCGAAACCGAAATAAGCAGAGAGAAAATGACAGTAAACTGCAAAAAAAACACTGTATACCTCCCGATCTGAAAAATGACGCAGCTAGGGCTACCGGAAACCTTTTCGCGTGAAACGAAAGGGGTTCCTCACTGAAACAGATGCTCCGAACGCAAAAGAGCAGTCCTCTCGGCCCGAAAGCAGTCAGAAACAACAGATCTAGGAAACGACAGCCGCATGCAGTTCTACCGGCTTCAGATTTGGATCACCAACGGACGCGGCCCTCAAATAGCTCTGATACCATGTAGGAATTTACAGGGTAAGTTCCTCAGAAAGAATACCAAAAGGACACCGCTCACAACCAGATCTCAAATCAATACACCAGTATTTTTGACGTGGTTAAAACCCTCAGAGTGCAAGGAGGGAAACAGTCCACGGCCTGTCCCAACGTGGGTACAGACAATTTATTAATCAAAGAATGAAAATTTACATAAGCTTCTCTCATGCACGGATTACCCGAACAATGACCCTCCATGCGCTTTAAATAGAACTCATGGACCAATCGGGTGTCAAGCCACGGATCAAGTGTCGATAATACCGAGGTGAGAGTGAACCGTCGGATCACTACATATCGTGACCGTCGGATTGTAAGTTACAATATGTACAACGGTAAAGAAAGACACTTTACCTAACTCTATACCTAACTCTAAACTAGACCAAGTTGATCTTAACTATATCCTATGTGTCGGAATATCCTAACACTATCCCAGTCTAGTAGCCAATCTCTACACTATATACTTTGGACAAAGGCCTGCCAATCCTCTGAGACGTTATTGAGTGTTAATCGCACTAGCTTCGTGGGTTGAGGCGTTGCCCCAACAGCTTACAGTTGGTCTTGGATCTTCTTAATCCTGGTAAGGAAAGGGTCTATGTCTTCCCCTTTCTGCATCCGGATGAGTCTCAGCTTCTCTTCTAGGTACATCTTCCGCTACTCAAAAGTACCTTGATATAACGTGGAGAGAGCATCCCACATTTGCTTGGCAGTATCTTTGCCAGCTATATGTGGGACAACATGATCTCTGACTCCATCTAGGATCAATTGCTTCTCCCACGACATCTCCTTCTTGTACTCTTTTTGTCGATCTGCATCCTGAGGAACCACCACTACTGCATCAATATAGGCTTTCAGGCCATATTCATCTAGAAGGAAGGACATCCTTGCCTTCCAAATGACGTAGTTGGAAGTTCCATCCAACATGTCATGGTCACAATGCCCAATAGTGGCCATCTCAATGAAATGTTGAAAACTTCCTCTTTCCTTCTGCTCGACTAATGCTTTTCTATTCACACCCCCTTCTGGATTGAGAAGATCGGCTCACAACTATTGCCGATCTGCAAGGAAAATTGAACTTCTTGAGACTAAAAGTTCCATGAGGAAAATTTTCCCTGTGTTTTCTCTTATTTCTTCCACCCTGACGTTGACTCCGCTCTAGCGAGCTGCTGCAAAAACCTTTGCGTCCAGCTAGAGATCTGACCAATGAAAAATATGAGTTGCTCCCTCTGCCTCTAGAATCACTCAATCTGGAAGGATCTAATTTTTCTGCCCCTCTCAAAGAAAAATCGATCTTCCTCAAGCCACTCGGCCTCCTGGAAAAACACTGCGTTGTTCTTGGGAATTTCAGCTTGCTACCCACACTGAGCAGCTAAATTCCTTATTTTCGCCTCTAAGCTCTATGGTTGATCAATTGCGCTCTGATACCATGTGAAAATTCCAAACTGGAACCCTATTGCAACAACTAATATGATTTCTCCTAATTGTTAATTAATTAACAATTTATCTGCTACGGAAAATATAAAAATAAATACACTACAACCTTCACAAATAAAATTTTGTAGAATGTTGGAAGTTGAGAATGCTAGCACACACATAAAATTAACACAAAAGTCCCCGAAAAAACCCAATGCGGAAAAATTCATGCAGCAACTGCGGATTTTATTAATAATGCAACAATGAGAAATTCTATGTGCAACTGGATGCTGAAATCTGGCAATCCTACAGACAAAAATACTGGCAAAAATCTAGTGAGGAATTTCCTCACCCCACAGGAAATCTTCGACACACCTTGCCTTCAAATACTCATCCCTCTTACCCTCTGCGTCAACCTCTGCATAGCCTACTTGACATCAAGCCTCTGACTTGTCTTTGATGAAGTCGTTCTACCTTCTACTGGCTGGGGAAATTCTTCTCAGGAACTCCGAGACTCCTTGACCTCTGGAACTGAAGACGTCTTTCCCTCTCAGCAAATCAAACTTGCCTCTAGATGCTCCTATGATGCCCCTGCGTCAACGTCTCTGTGGTTCTTCTGCCTCTCTGCAAATGCACTCACTGGATCTGGAATACTTCCTCCAGCGTCGCTGTCTCTGCCCCTCAGTCACTGCTTCGATCTCTAGCTCTCTTCGACAACTGACTGTTGTTACTCTTGAAATCGATCTGCCCAGAAATCACACTGCTCAAGTGTCTTCTCCATCACCACATCGACCTCATCTTATAATCCTTTATTAGAGCACTAATGGCCAAGATTAAAACATAATCGATGGTTAGGATAATCTCCAGATCAATCTGTGTGTGTTTCTATATAGTTATCGCCTTTACTCAATTAAATTGATTAATTAATCATAATCCCTAAGTTTATACTTAAGAAATATTTAAAAATTGATTAATAATCTTAATTAAGTCATTTCTAGGCGGAATTTCCAAAAACAATTTTTGGGTTTTGGAGATCTCATGTATTCTAGCCTTTCCACCAAATTTCGTGGCTAGAACACATATGATGCTACAAAAACTAACAGCCCAAAAACCTTCATTCAATATTGAGTGTCTCACATGAACTTTTCAATTACTAACATTTTCAACTTGAGAATCCATGTTGAAAACTCCAATAAAAAGTCTCTATAAACATTGAAGTACCAAACTACAAAACCATAATATATGATTGCCATTATCTTCTCCTAATCCACAAATTCGACATCTCGGTGCTTGTCTTCTTGCCCATCATTTTGTTCAATCTAAAGAGTTAAGAGGCCTATGATCCAATCCTTTGGTTTCCCCATCTTCCATCATATCCATTTACAACAAACCCCTGATGGAACAAACAAAGTTCGTTCTTCAAGTTAAATACTCCAAAATACTTGGAATATGTAGAACTCCATTTAGGATACAAGAATAGATATTAAAATGTGTGAATAAGAATGATGTTACAAATGAGAGTGAGGGTCTGTTTATATACTAGGCAGGTGCTTCTTCATGGAAAGTCATGTCTCGTTTAGACATGTCTCTTCAACACTAATTACTAATTAACTAATCATTATTACGATTATCATCATTGTTTATATTTAATATATTTTATTCATAACATTGTCTTCCTCTTCAAAAAGTTGTCCTCAAAGCTCGTTGATGAAAAGGCTTGATCTATTTTTCTGTTTCGAATGTCTTATCATCTGAGAACTGTCATCTTCGTTGATACAAGTTGATATGAACCTTGGAGTGATATATAAAATTGTCGCACGGAGAAAGGATTTGACCATCCTAAATTAATCTTTTGTGGAACCTTTCGATTACTAGAAACTTGTGATGAATAGTTATCACTGCAATGAATTGTGCGCACTTCAGTATCCTTTTGAACATAAGTTTGTTGTTTTTGTTTTGAGAGATACAGATATGAAAATTGATTGGAATGTCTGCTCTTGTGATTTGGATGTAGATAAGGAGTCTATCTTTCCCTTATTATGTGTATGGCAAGATTTAGACTTACTTCAAGTTTTGATATCATCGAGTTGGTTACAAAATCTTCACTTTGGTTTTTCATTATTTGAACTGCAACTTCTGGATACGTCCTTACTTCAGATGGGTTTGGATTTGTCTGAATTGTGAGATGAATGGGATCTATGTTTGTTTCATTTTTCTTTGACTTTGATTGTCACGTCTAAAGACTTTGATATTTTTTTTCCTTAGTAATTCTTCTAACTTGTTTTTTAATGATTGCTTATCATCCTCAAGTTTCTTAATTTGAGTGAGTGGACTTTGAGTATGGTTTCTCAAACATAAGAATTCTTTGGCTTCTGATTCATCAACCTTATTTTCAATGTCTTGACTTTTAAGCTTCTCATCTTTTAGATCTCTGATTCGTTCCAATAACCTTTGGTTTAGGTCATTTAAGCGCAAATTTTCTTCCTTCTCTGATAGAATCTCGTAGAATTTCTTCTCGACACATCCCTTTTCTTCTTCTAATTTTTTATTTCGTTCCTTGGACTTCTTGACCTTCACAAGTAATTTTTGGCTATGGTCCCTTAGATGCAAAATTTCCTCGTCTTTTTCTGTTAATTTTTTTTCCATTTTGCAAATTTTTCCTCTCGTTCTGTCATTTGCATCAATACATCACCTTGACATTCTTTCGCATTAAATAATTTTCCACATGTTGAACATAATTCGCAATTTTTATGAATCCAAAGATATTCAATGTATGTTATACAAAACAAACATTTAGTCCAAAATAATGATTGTTGCGTAGAACTCATCTTGACTGCTTCATTTTCTTCTTATATGAGCTATATGAACTTTGTGAATATACAAATATATTCTTTTTTACTGCCTTTATAATTCTCTTCAAATACCCACTTCTTAATTTATTTATTTTTATATTAATTTCCCTCCTTTTTTTATATTAAAGCTTCGAAAGTTATCCATTCAAACCCCTTTTTAAATATAACCCCTTTAAAATTTTGAATTGGAATTTACGCCCTTTCTTTTTCCAAGTAATCATATTTTACTGTCATAAAAATATGTGGCTCTATTCCTTTCTAATTTTTAAAATAACTTAATACTTCTGAAATTTTCGACCACTCTTTTTTTTAACTTTATAGATCCTCTCCTTGATTCAACTTAGCTTGCTATAAACCCACAATCATTGTTGAATACCTCTTTACTTTACTTCAATGTTGTGTGTACTTGCAAATATATCTAATCCCTTATTTTTAGAAGGTAAAAAAAAAAAAAAAAAACCTTTTTACTTATTGAATTGAGACTTCTTTGATCCATATCAATTTGTAGAGGAATCTTTGGCGAAAATCACATAGAAAAACTTTTGTCGACGCGTTTCGAACCAGCCAGTGTGGTTCATCGTCAGGACAAGTTGAATGAGCAGATCTCATTAAGCACAATAAATAGATAGGGCAGAGAATCCAGCCTTAACGGCTAACAACCAACAGCTAAAATTGACTGGAAAACGGCTAGCTTGACTTTGATACAGGGTCAAAGAATAAAAATAAAATTTTAATTCATTTTATTATATTAATTAATTAAATACGATTTTTTTGATATTATATTAGAACTAAAATGTAAGGGACAATGTTAGAATTAATATATAAATCATTGTAAATATATTAATGAATGTGAATGAAATAAATTAAAAATTATATAAAATAACTCAATTACAAAAATATTAATTAGTTATAAATATCAAAAAGGAAAAAAAAAAGCTAATTATATATGTTAAAATAAAAAGTTAAATATATATATATATATATATTCGCCAAGGAGTTAAAAAGAAATTATAAAATAGATTAACATTAAATAAATTTTATGAAAAATAAAAATAAAAATAAACTGTCTTTTAAGTTTATTTTTATTTTTATTTTTCATAAAATTTATTTAATGTTAATCTATTTTATAATTTCTTTTTAACTCCTTCGCGAATATATATATATATATATAATTAACTTTTTATTTTAATATATATAATTAGCTTTTTTTTTTTCTTTTTTGATATTTATAACTAATTAATATTTTGTAATTGAGTTATTTTACATAATTTTTAATTTATTTCATTCACATTCATTAATATATTTACAATGATTTATATATTAATTCTAACATTGTCCCTTACATTTTGATTCTAATATAATATCAAAAAATCGTATTTAATTAATTAATATAATAAAATGAATTAAAATTTTATTTTTATACTTTGACCCTGTATCAAAGTCAAGCTAGCCGTTTTCTAGTCAATTTTAGCTGTTGGTTGTTAGTCGTTAAGGCTGGATTCTCTGCCCTATCTATTTATTGTGCTTAATGAGATCTGCTCATTCAACTTGTCCTGACGATGAACCACACTCGCTGGTTCGAAACGCGTCGACAAAAGTTTTTCTATGTGATTTTCGCCGAAGATTCCTCTACAAAAAAAAACCTTTTTAATTAATCTTTTTCTAAAATTTCTTCCATTTTTTTTATTAAAAATGAATATATAACCTTACTCCTTTATAACCCCATAAAACTTTGAGATCAATTATTATAATTTATTTATTTATCCTTTATATGGTTCGACTAAGTATATGATAACTATTTTTGTGAACCGAGGAATATAATTATAGTGTGTTTTTAAAGAAATGGCGACTTGACTTCAATATTCATGATCATACCACTGAACAATTTGGACGACAGTAGTGCCCCTTCGATTTGGTCCACAATTTTTGGCAAGGTTAAGCCAATATGCTAGTGGCCCAAATGACATGATATGTTGAAGAACCTCTAGAAATTGACTAGTGAAATGCTTCGATTATGATGACAACAAGGTTGACAAAAATTTGATAGTCAAAGGCCAGAATCAAAAAATGAGACTCTTGTGCATCGGTTGAGTAGCGGAAGGATCGAACTACTCTGATACCAAATGGAACAAACAAAGTTTGTTTTCAAATTAAATACTCCAGAAGACTTGGAATATATAAAACTCCATTTATGATACAAGAATATATATTAAATTTTATGAATAAAAATGATGTTACAAATAAGAGTGAGGGGCCTACTTATATACTAGGCGTGTGCCTCTTCATGGAAATTCGTGTCCCATTAGACATGCCTCTTCAGCATTAATTACTAATTAACTAATCATTATTACGATTATCATCATTGTTTATATTTAATATATTTTATTCATAACACATGGATTCCCTTAGGGCGAGGTTCATATTGTTGATTTTACAAGTGTCTTTCATACACGGAAATATTTTTTATCCTCTTAATTCTTATTTGCATTCCATCATTCAATAATAACACAAAAAGAAATCAACCATATAACACAATAGTACAATAAAACATAAAGAGACAAATACACAAGAACACAAGAAATTACCCTAGGAAAACCCTCATGGGGAAAAACACAGCAACCCTTTCAATAGAGAATTCTTTAATTCAATAGACACACATCGAAGTCAAACTTGGTCAAACTTGGTCCAAGGCTCATCCTCCTAGTCAAGTCAATCTGGCCCATGGAAAACATCCTCTGATCTTGCTTCTTCAATACTTCAGAAATGCCTTTTGATCTGCCATAGAAATATTATTTGCTCCGCCTCAGAAATAACCTTAGCATGCCTCAGGAACAGCCTTTGCATGCCTCGGGAATATCTTCGTTCTGTCTCATAAAGTATCTTCGTTCTGCCTCAGATAGTAGCCCTTAGAATAGGCCAAACCACAGAGAGAAAGATACCCAAATTGCTTGCCTCAGACCATGTGAGCTTCTCTTGTGCACAAAGGAGGACGTAATGTCATATGTTTATAGTCTTTTCATGGAGTCGAATAGGTGTCTTTGCCGGAGCCGCCTTGAAATCATGATGAGGTCGACTTGACTAGGAGGCGGCCACCCTTACATTTTTGGAACCAAAACTTTAATTTTAAAAAATCAATTTTTTTCTTATGTAAGTCACAATGGGACTTTGACTCAAAACATTTTTTCTCTTTTTTTTTAATCATTTAAATAAGCTTTACAAGTTCATAATGACTTAACCATACATTATGAAAACCGACCATAGTTACAAAAATTAACACATGTAAATTAACACATGTTTGCATGGTCATCAGGGTCAGGCAGATTTTGTTCTCGTGTTTGACTCAAGCAAGATCAATTATTTATAATATATATACTACGCATTTTGAAAGGTCTCCAATAAAAAATTTATGTAAGCAATATGAAAAAAGTGATTAGAAAAAAGTTAATTGTACACTGAATAAATTACCTGCACCCAGAGAAAAGATGGGTTCCTTTTATACTCATAAACCATGTCTGATCATCTATCTGCATAATACTGCATAAATTCAGCCATTATAATTTATTTTGCTTGTTATACATTACATGCCCATGTAATACTATAATTTCTAACACTAAACAAGGAAAGAGTGCAATTATGGAAATAAATCATGATCTTTGAACTTGGATATTTTTAATTTTTTAATACTTACCTAGTTGTCAGCGATACCAAACTTCTATACAAAGTCCACACCTAACACCATAATCTGGACTCTGCATGTTACTATTTCAATGTTAACATTAGTGAAAAAGATCACCGCAATCACATCCAATCAAAGAAAATAGGATGCACAATTGAAATTGGTATATTTCAATATACAAACTATTGCAAAAAGAGTTGAGCATCATGAGAAGGATGCAAAAGCAATCTGTCAAATGAATCCTTCCCATGTTTGCAGACAAATGCCATCGATCTCCCTGGCATTTCTTCTGTTTTTTCTAAAAGTTGTAATCCACCTTACCAAAAAGAGATAAACATTACAATAACTGTCAACATTTACCTCTCAGAAAAATTAATTATAACAATTGGTTATCCCATCTAATTTCTGACAGTGCTGTTCCAGTGTTATAACTTCTCAAGATGTTTCATAGTAAGGAAGTGATAACTGGATTAAAAAAGGGTGTATTGCCATAGTTCAAAAAAAAAATTAAACAGTTCGCTGATAAACAACAACATATCCTTGTAGCTCACGATCAACTGGAAAGTGTGCATGAAAGGATCTCTGAACCTGCTACAATGACAAATTGATCAGCATAATTCTGCAGATAACTTAGTCCTAAAAAGGAAAATTCAGCAGCAATAAAATCCAAAAGACTATGGTGTACTAAAGAATATTTACACCACCTGTACATAGCCATGCAATGCTAAAACTTCTCTCAATTGCACTGCCTGAGAGTCGAACAACACTATATGACTTGGTAGTGGCAGACTACTAAACATGTTCAACACAAAGCCTACTGGATCTCTCATGAAACGGTCTGATTCATCTATAAGCTCCTCTGCGTTATTGTCAGTGTCACTGTCACTTCTGAATTCCATTAAATAAACCAGAAACAGAGTTCAGACAATAGGGATTAGTTCAAGAACTGACATTCAAAAGAGAATACCTCAAAATAATACAGTAATAGAAAATGTAGCCTAACAACCTCACCTTGGGGAACAATCCAGGAAGCGCATGGTTAAATTTCGGTGTAGTGAAGCATAATATGGAGTTGCATGGCATTGCATTAAAAAAGTCACACTCTGCACTTGATGTTTGTCTGCTTCCCTGGCAAGAAAAACCATAACAGCTTCACTCCCTCTCTGTCTGGGGCAAATCCCAAAGTCAGATGCAGCAAAGCTGTACATAGATCAGTTTTTGTTGTTTCTGAAAATCTTCTCAAATCATCAGAACAGAACAAATACCTGATGTACTAAACTCGTGTACAAAGCTGCTGGAATATTTGTTATGAGAAGGCCAAAGACCATAAAATACTTCCACGATGACGACTTTTGAGCCTTATCCGACTTTCCTAGATTTCTTTGGGGAAAATCAGGTTTATCTATCTCAGCCAATAAGTATCCACTAAACATCAAAGTAATTGGCAGCACTGGCAAAACAAACCTGTCAATGAAATCCATAAAAACCCAATAAATACAGGAAATAATAGGTTGCTGAAAGTCAGGAGTAATCTTAACGAGAGTAGCTCAATGTAGATAAAATCGGAAATTTTGTTCATTTATTCTCTTGGCCAACTAATCTCCTGCACCTGAAAATAAAACATGTACAAGGTGTGATTTTGAAGTTCCCTTTGCCTTTTTTCAGTTGACATATCCGAATTTTTGAGAGAAAAAACTCAGGATAGTTCAAGGGAGTAAATTTGGTCTTTAATCTGCATCATATTCTGCATTTTTGTATTGAAATTTAAATATAATTAAAAATTGACATATAATGCTTGCTAATTTGTTTCCCCATTTTTCCCAATTTTCAGAGTTAATAAACTGTGTCTATCTTTTCCACATTGAATCAGCATATAAACCTGAAGTCGGGGAGAAACTAGGTTGGGAATAAATCTCCTCCGATGCATTCTTTTGGGTAATTTTCCCATTTTTTAAAGACTATGTTACAAACATTTGATATATAAGAAAGATGCATAAAGGATGAAACATCCGTACATGATAACAACAAAAAGCTAGATGCTAGTCCTCAGATTCTATTATTTAGACAGTCAACTTACAAAGTAATATGCAATATTAATCTCTTTTTATTTGAGAAATTGAACCTACTATTTCTCATTATAAGCTCAGTAATGGACACTATTACTTGCAGATTACTTATAATAGTAGTGAGTAACGTGTGCACTTTCAAGGAATAGTCCTTCTGGCTGTGATGTGCAGTTATGATCAGGGTCTATTGATTGCAGGAATGTCTTTCAAGCTTTCTTGTGTTGAAATTTGGCGCAGCTATGGGACGAATTTCCCCATAGGAATCCAAAAACCCCAAATGAAGCCCATCGTGCCCCAAAGAGAATTTATATTGGTCAAAGGAAGAATTCGAATTGGACAAAAGAAAATATTATTTATGTTAAACACACATAGAATGTGGACAGAATATGAATGATAAAACCTTGAATTACATTTACTATTAACATGACATACATTTATATTACTTTCATATGACCCTTGGTTTTGTATTCCAAGGTCTTTTGGACTCCCTTAGACTGTTCACATTTCATCACACCAACCCTTAGCGGATTAGGTGTCCAACATTCCCCCCCCTAATCTGAAGGGGTATATACGAGTCCAAGAAGAGAGCTTTAATATAAAAATACAATAATGCATGACAGCAATAAGCTGAATGTGCTCTCTGAGATGATGGCATAAGGTTGGAGAACTCGAGGTCTCACTCGGCGATGGTTTAAGGATTACCACCAACACTGGAACGCTTAGTGCAGTTCCTGGAACTCTTCTAAATCTGGCACGAAGCTGAGGTCTTCTTCTAGAGGAAGTGTCCCTAATTCTTTGAAGAAGGAGACCTTCAACCTTCAAAAGGGATGCCTACAACCTGTAGTGGTTTAAGGATGACCACCAACTTTGGAACACTTAGTGTGATTACCGGAACTCTTCCAAACTTGGAAAGAAGCTGAAGTCTTCTGCTAGAGGAAGTGCTCCTTAATGTTTTGAAGAGGGAGACCTTCAACCTGGACAATAGGTGTCTGCAACCTGCGGTGGTTTAAGGAAGGCCACCAACCAAAGGCATGCTTAGGGGCTTCTGTGTCTCTAGCTACAACTCTGAATCTGGGTATGGTTATCTCTGGTTGTAGGCTCCGGCAGCAGGTTCAGGTTGTAGCTCAAGCTCGCTTGATGTGGCTTTGAAGCTTGTATATGACCATCAATTCCCCCCTTGTCAGATACAAGGTGAGAAGATGAAGAAAACTCAACTACAAGACTTTTCAATATTCGAGAAGAAATATTGTGCCATGAGTGAAATATCTTCTTGGTTGTTGAAGCACACGGCCAAGAAGCAATCCATCCAAAGTGAATCTTTCTTCTTGCAAGAGGTTTGTTTTTGAAGCATTTGTTTGAAGAATGAGTGCGCTGACCACAATGCTTGCACGGGTAAAGATCAAAACAGTGATCTTTCACATGGCCAACTCGATCACAATGTTGGCATTTGAAAACTTTTGGTTGTGGATGTGGAGGAGCAGAATCTAGAACAAGTAAAGGTGAACCGCCATGAAGAAACATAGCACTTTGAAATTGAATGGGCTTGGAATAGTTTTGAATATGAAAGGACACCTCCTTGTCATATCCAAGACATGTTCTGTGATTGTTGTTGACAAGCTCTTCCCAAGGTCTGATGATGGACTTGGGAAGTGGAACCTGAATATTTACATCGACATGCAAATATGCTACTTCATTGGGCACTAGATCTTAATCAACTTCATATTCTTGTTGTTGATGGGAGTCTGTCTCAATCTTAAACAAAGGATTGTTTTGAACAAAAACAAGTTCAGAATGATGTCTATTTTGTTGTAGCTCTTCTTGCTGAAGTTGTGACTCAAGCTGCAAAAAATCAATCTTTTCTTGTGCATGTTGTAGACAAATTTTAATATTGGAAAGAGAGGTTTTGTTGATCTTAACCATCTCATCAACAGTGGAATGTATTAGATTATTCAGTAGTTTTAATACATCATCCATTCAATCCATTTCAAAACAATATAATCAGAGGAATGGTGTTGTCTTCAACTACAAATGCACCTATAAAATGATAAATAGCTGCAACTATTAGATGAGTAGCAAGCTACCAACAACACTGTGAAAAATTAAACCAAGTCACTGCAACATACAATGCAATACCAATTTCAACGCAGCAAATGACCCACTGCTTCAATGCACTCACTTCTCAAATTATTCAAACTACTCACACTGCGAAAAAGAAGAGCCAAACTTCACTAGAGATCACTGCTTGGGACAGAAAAATATATTTATATAGAAAGAATTTGTTCTGCTACAATTTAAAGGCCTGGAATTGGGAATTCAAATTTCAAGATTGCAAATAGCCCCCACGAATAACAACATTGTTTGGGACTAATCTACAGAGATCAACTTGTTTAGGTAAGCATGCCACACCTACACAAATGACTTGCCTTTTTTTTAATTAAAGCATGATATTCATCCTCATCGGGCACTAATTTTGCAGATTCAAACTATGTGAACCCCTATGATATACCCTTCCATATTCCTTTACAACCCTCCAATGACCATAACAACTTACCAGTTCATGGTTTCTTTATTTTGCAACACGGTTTGCATTCAATTGCAATCTAGATGTGAAGTCTTCCAATAGACCTACATTAACCAATGAGTCTCTTGCGACAAATGTAAACGCCTTGTCCATGCGAAAACAATGGCATCACTCTCCTATGGAACGCCAGCTTCATGTTCACACACATATGACATGGTTTGGTTCAAAGCACACATCATTCCACGCTCACCACACCACAACACCAGTTCAACATACCCATCTCACTCCTCACTTCATTCAATGCAGAGATCCAACTCAGCACTCCAATCAACACAGAACATAGATGCTTTAGACATTGGATGAGTTTCTAGACAATAGAAATGGACTACGAATGAGCACGAGGATGGGAATATAGGCACACAAATCAAGAAAACATGTAGAGCTTTATACTACAGAGAAATTGTGGGAGAAATGTTCAGGGAAATAAACATTCTTGCCAAACACAACACTCCTCCTCCTGTTACAACACATATGAAATAAACACAGTTAATCCATCTGGTTGCGAGGGTCAGATAAGTTACCAGGGAAATAGAAGGGAGCAATTAGCAAAATTTATCCGATGACCTGGTGTTTAAGATTTTATCTCAATTGCCTGCTCACTTTCATCCCAAAGTAAGGGTTGTCTGCATTCATTGGAACTCCTCCTCCCGTGATGCTTTGCAAAGAATACAATGCATTCTTCGATCCCAGGCTTCTTGATTCAATTCTGAGGGACTAGAGAAACTTGCATTACAGAATTAAGATGCAATGGTTTAGGCAAAAACATTTAAATTATTTGTTCCCTAAAGACCAAATCCTTGTGGATAGTTGCAAGAGCATCTACCTCTATTATAGCAGGCGAGACAATTGGGATCTTTCCTTAGGCAATTTGGCTACAAGGACTTGCAGACAACTTCCTCGTCCTGTCAACGTGGACAAGAAACGGGAAATATAAATCTCTTGGAGATTTACGATTCAGATTCCAATGCATGTACTAGGGTTTCTGTGACAGTTTTGTCATCCATTCGACCTCGAAAAAGGAGTATCTATTCCAAAGGAAAGGTTTATTGGTTGAACCTATCTGTGGATCTCAAGTATCATATGGAAACATTTATTGTTGCAGACTGGCGTTGGACGGAAATTAGATTGCCTGAAGAGTGTCGAGATTTTCACGGATTGATGTTTCCTTCTTTATATGAATGAGATGGGAGTGGTATTCCTACAGAAGGAATTTCATCGTGTCCGCATCTAGAAGTTAAATAAACGCAAAGGCGATCGAGAATGGTGTCAGCCAATTGATATACAGTACCCAAATAACATGATCTTATCTAAGGTTGGAGCAAACAATACTGGGTGGACAATAATGTCTAACAGGGATGGCAAAGCTCAAGTGCATAGGAGCGTTAGGTTGCTAGGGAAGATAAAACGCCCAAGCCAGAATAGGAATTGTGAGATGGAAGAATTGTTAGACGAAGGATTGGGAACATTTTTACTCAAGAGAGGAGTTGCATTGTCAGAGGCATCTAAATTTGTGAAAATTTCTAAAAATAAATTCTATTACTGCAGTAACTGATTTATTTCACCTAATTATTATTCCCAATAAGTTACTCATGAAATCCCTTCAATAAACATTAAAATAAATTCTACTGCAGATATCACATCATTATACAGAAATAAATATATTCACAAGAATCAATCACATCAACACAGTTATTTTTGGACAATTGTCCCCGGAAAAACCCAATGCGGGAAAACCAGTGCAGCAGAGGAGGGCCTAGCAATCTTCAGCAGTAATCGCTTTTACAGAAAAATTTACATAGACACTGGGAGAAAGCACCTGAGACTTTTTCTCCGAGACTTTCAACACCCTGGAGAGCTTCCTTTCTCCACTGTGTTAGCCCTGCATCATTCTACGTGGCTCTACGCAGCTCTGGTCCCTCTCTGCATCATCCATGTGTCTCTCTGATCTAAGTCTCCCTCTACGTTGTTTCTCAGAGTCCCTATGTCACTTCTTCTGAGCTCCCTAACTGTTGCTAATCCCCCCTCTTCCTCCACCCTGCAACTCTCCCTCTGAAATCGATCTCCTCTTTGAGAATCGATTTTCCCTGAGATACTGAGTATCTGCTGGTGTATCTCCAAATGACCCTCAAGTCTTCTCTTATACTTTTCCTGTTGATGAATCAACAGTTGAAATTAAAGCTCTAATCAAAGGCTAAGATTAAAACGGACTTGATCCTCGTCTCTTAGAAGCTTCTCATCCTTGTTTTTATTAATACCCATTAATATTTTTATTTTCCTAAGTTTAGACTTAGGAACCCATTAAAAATATTAATTATTTTAATAACTCCTCATCCGGATGGAATTTCTCAAAACGATTTCTAGGTCTTCGAGATCTCATGTGCCTTAGCCTCTCCACCAATTTTCATGGCTAGAGCACATCCGATGCTACCACAAATCAACAAAATTTAGCTCTAACAACCTCACTATGGCAGAAGATTTCAAGTAACCGTGGAATGGGAGGACGCACAGTCTCCCAATTTCATTCTTCAATGCATTTACGCAATATGGTTATTAGTCCAACGCAGAGGACAGAGTATAATGGCAGGAAAATTTTTGGCAGACAACAAATTTTAGTGGAGTGTTAGGATCCCTATGGACAGGGGCACAATGAGAATGCTCAAATTCTAGCATATAGGATAGAGACAATAGGGCAGAACTAAGAAACACAAAGATGCCATAAAACCAGTGGCTCAAACAAGATTGAGCAGGTTAGAAACATACCTAATTTGATACCATGTTAAACACACATGGAATGTGGATAGAATATGAATGATAAAACCTTGAATTACATTTACTATTAACATGATATACATTTATATTACATTCATATGACCCTTGGTTTCGTATTCCAAGGTCTCTTGGACTCCCTTAGACTGTTCACATTCCATCACACCAACCCTTAGCGGATTAGGTGTCCAACAATTTTAAAGTGGTTGAGTCTCCTCATATTATTATATTGCATGACAAATTTATTTGTGCAATTCACCTAAATATTTGGCAAATATATTTAAAAGATATTAAGAATAAAATAGAAGGTTCTCTTCCAAGTCGACCTCACCAAAAAGGGCTACAATGGCACCAAGGGCACCTCGTTGATTTATATAAATAAAACCTTATAGTTTATGGTTTGGACATGTTGATTGGGGTATCATTAGATGTGTTAGCCATGAAAATTGGTGGAGAGGCTAAAGCACATGAGATCTCCAAGACCCAAAAAGGGCTTGGGCAGAGTCTAACCGGTTTGGGAGATATTAAAATAATTAATATTTTTAATGGAGTTCTTAAGTCTAAACTTAGGAAAAATAAAATATTAATGGGTATTAATATAAAATTGGGTTAGAATGGTCCAAAAGTCATGGATCAAGCCAAATCTAATCTTAGTCGTTGATTAGAGATTTAATCTCGGTCGTTGATGGACCAACGAGAAAAGTATAAGAGGAGGCTTGAGGGTCAGTTGGAGAACACACCAAGAGAGATCAAGAACTTGATTTTCTGGGGCAGGGTTTGCTGAGGAAATTGAGTGAGTGATCTGAGTTGCAGCTGAGGGGTAATGAATACATAGCAGAGAGGCAGAGTTAGTACCAAGAGGATCAGCGCAGAGCTAGGAGAGAGAAGTAGAGCTAGCTAGAGGCCACGCAGAGGCAACCAGGAGCTGCACAGAGCCAAAGAGGGCCAGCGTGTGAGACGCAGAGGGTCCAAGGGCTGACGCAGAGGCTCCAGAAGCTGAGCCCAGAGAGGCTAACGCTGGGCCAGAGAGGTTGACGCAGTGCCTAGAGGCATCACTGGGAGCATTTCGTGGGACCAGTGTTTTGAAAACAGGCTGGCTCGGAATTGACTCAGCCGTGTTGGTCCGAGCCGATGCCCAAAAAATTGACTCGACCATGGAAACGGTTTGGTCAGTCGGGTCGGCATTAACCTGGCCGGCACGGCCGAGTTAGAGACAGCGGCCCACAAAACCCGTAAACAACGATTTTTTTTTTTTTATTTTGGGGGACTCCAAACCAGTTTTTAGTTTGCCTATTTGGTCTTTGGGGTCCATTCCCCTCTCCTAAACCCTATTTAACCCACCCAACCCCTCTCATTCTCTCACAGCCATCTCATGCATTTGAGTGAGAATTTCAGTGAGAGTTTGTGAGGAGTTGTTGAGTTTGTTTTTGGAGCAGCAGTGAGGAGTCTTGGGCAAGCATTATAGCTGGAGTGAGGAGCTTCTTGGGCAGCCATTTGGAGCAGCATTTTCCATTGAGGAGTTGGTTCCTTGGAGCAAGCTTGAGAAGGCAGTGTGTGCCTGGAGGTATTTTTTTTCACTTGTAAAAATTTGTTTTTTCTTATTAAATTTTATGTGCAAATCTGGAAATCTTGAAGAGTGTTTTTTGTGAAAGACATGAACATTGAATCAATGGTTTTTTTTTGTTTTCATTTTCAGATTTTTTGCTTTCATTTCCAAGTCAAAGAATGGCACCTAGAGTGAAAGATGTTGCTTGGGCATATGTTGAAATGGTTGATAGTCAAATGCATTCCAAATTTTGCCATATGAAAATTAAGGAAGGTCCTGGGGGCATTAACAGGTTGAAACAACACTTGGCGGGGATTAGAGGCCAAATTACTCCATGTACCTCACTAGAAATTGGGGAGATTATGAAGGATTTGTTAGCCAACTTTGAGAAGTTTAAAGAAGATAAGGCTAGGCAAAGAGGCTGAAATTGGGAGGAAAAGGAATATACAAAAAATGATGGCTACCAACCCCCATTTGATTTTGAGGGTTCTTCATCTATCCCTTGTACTGATGCATCCAACCCCTTTCGATATGTTCCTCCCTCTTTTGAGTCTATTCAAGAAAAGGGAAAGGGTAAAATGAAAAAGGGTGATATGAATATCAAAATTTATTTCACTCCCTCCTCTCCATCAGATGCACATGGTTCTCAAGCTAGTAGAAGTCATATGCAGCCCACTTTAGATGACCATTGGAAGAAAGAATTGAGGGAGACTGCTTGTGATTACATAGCTATATGGTGGTATGATGCAGATATCCCCTTCAATGCTTCTCGTTCACCATATTATGAGCCTATGTTTGATGCCATACATGCTGCTGGAAAAGGCTTCAAAGGCCCTACTATGCATGAGCTAAGGGGGTACTGTTTGCAGACAGAAATTTTCCCCATTAATGAGTATTTGAAAGATTTCAAGGACTCATGGGCAAGAACAGGATGTACCATCATGTCAGATGGATGGACTGATCAAAGAAACTGTATCATCATAAAGTTTCTTATCTTCTGCCCACAGTGAACCGTGTTTCTAAAATTAGTTGATGCATCTGATAAGGTAAAAGATGGGCAATTTTTGTTTCAGCTATTGGATGAGGTTGTTGAGGAGGTGGGGGTAGCTAATGTTGCTCAAGTCATCACAAATAATGCCTCTAACTATGTTCTTGTTGGTAAACTGTTAGAGGAAAAACAAAGAACCATCTTTTGGACCCCATGTGCTGCACATTGCATAGACCTCATGCTTGAGGATATTGGCAAATTAGATTGGGTCAAAAACATTGTAGATCATGCCAAAAGCATAACAAAATTTATATACAATCCTGATGAGGAAACACACAAGGGGCAGGGATATTATTAGGCCTGCCATCACTCGATTTGCCACTCATTTTTTGACATTGCAATCTATGCTTTCACGACATAGAAACTTGCAAAAGATTTTTTCCGGTGAAAAATGGAGTCAAAGCTAGTGGTCTCACAAACTGGAAGGCAAAGAATTGAAAAAGAAAGTTAATGAAGAAATATTTTGGAGAAAGGCAGCAGAGATTGTGAAGCTTGCTGAGCCACTGGTTAAGGTGTTGCGGTTGGTGGCTGGGGAAAGATTGGCTATGGGCTTCATTTTTTGAGGCTATGGATCAAGCAAAGGAGCAAATAAAGAGGGCATACAAGGATAAAGTGGCTAAGTATGGGCCCATTTGGGCAATCATTGATGAAATATGGAACAATCAACTCCATCACCCTATACATGCAGCTGGGTATTTTTTGAACCCACGGTATCATTATAAAGCTAAGGCGACGGGAGCTTTGAGGGGGGAGGTTAGAGATGGATTGATTGACTGCATTGATCGCATGATCCCATTGGAGTGTGATCAGCTGGAGATACACCGACAGGTCACAACCTTCAGCAATGCCTCAGGTACCTTTGGGAAGAACCTAGCAAAGATTGCAAGGGAAGCAAATGAGCCAAGTAAACAAAAATTTCAATTTTCAAATTCTTAATACTTATTTTGTTAAATCGTTTATAATTTGAAAGTTGGATATAATTTGTAATTTTGTTGAGCTAACTCATTACACTCCTATGTTTTTTGCAGCACAATGGTGGGAGGCTTTTGGTAGCCATTGTCCTGAATTGTAGAAGTTTGCAATTCGTATTTTGAGTCAAACTTGCAGTGCTACTGGGTGTGAGCGCAATTGGTCTATCTTTGAGAGGATTTACACATAGAAGAGAAATCGTTTGGATCAAAAACAGTTAAATGATCTAGTATATGTCCAATACAACCTCCGGCTCAGGCACAACCAATTGCTGAACAAAAGACCTGATTCAGATCCCATTGTGTTGGAAGACATTGATCCAACATCAGATTGGGTAGTGGAGAGTCATCCAGCAGAGTTTGCTTCTGATGAGGATATGGATTATGAATTACAGACGATAGCATCACTCGAACATAATGTTCAGTTGAATGCAGATCCTGATCCACTTGTACTAGCCTCAACCTCAGAGCCAGCAAGTCCTCCAGTTGCAGGCACTTCCTCTGCTCAGCCACGACAGAAGCACATATCTCGTCTATCTCAGCTTGCAACTGTTGCATAGCCTGCTAGTGCTACTGCTACCAGTTCTACAGTTGCAGTTGGAGATGATCATGAGGAGGGGCCCCCTGTCTGACTCTGTTGATGATCCAGAGATTGATCCACATGATCTTGGCTCCTCTAGCAGTAGCCAGTAGTACTGGTCACAATTTACTTTTGTTGTAGAGGCCATTTCTAGCCTCCTTGGTTATGTGTTTTTGTTTTGATCTCTATATCATGATCATGTATGTATTGGACAGTGCACTGGGTGCCATTTTGATATAATGGATATATTCATGAGCCTACTTTGATCATATGTCGTCTTCTATCTACATTCTAATGCTGTGTGTCTGGAAAAAAGAATGAAAATCTTTAAAATTATGTTTTTTTATAATAAAAAAATAAATATTTAATGTATTTTTTACAACGACCGAGTCATTGAAATCGAGCTGACCGAGTCGATACCGAGTCGGAGTCGGAGTCGACCCTCGGCCGACTCGGAGTTTTAAAACATTGTGTGGGACAGACTGAGAGCTGGAGAGTCGGATAGGGTGACAGAGTCCCTATCAGAGTGATGCAGAGCAGCAGAAGTTGCATAGTTGTTGTGGGATCGTTCATCCAGTGATTTAGCCAGAATATTTGTCTCTAACTAAGAGGTACTACTGTCGAGGGCATTCTCTGTTGGGTGAGCCATTTCTGGCACCCAGGTTGTATTCTAAAATTGCATAATAATAAAACCCTCTTAATAGCTGCATCGGTTTTCCCGCATTGGGTTTTCCCGGGGACATTAGTCCAAAAACAACGGTGTCACTTGTGTGCTTGTTTACTTTCAATTGATGATTTGTATGTGTTGATATTGTACTTGTATTTATTTTCAGTATTTACATGGTAAATAACTTGTTAAGTAATTGAACAAGTAGGAAGAAATAAATCAGAGAGTACATGAAGAATTTCTAACGGGTTAAACTTAGAAATTCCAACAGGACATGGCTCTAATGCTTAAACAAATAACTCGCATCTGAGATGGATCGTATCTAAAATAACTCGTATTTGTAAAGGCTCGGATCTGTGATGGCTCATATATGTGATAATTTGCATCTGTGATGGATCATATCTAAGATGGCTCGCATTTGTAAAAGCTTGGATCTGTGATGGCTCGCACTCAAATATGTGGATTGCATCACTGTGGCACGAATATACCTTGTGGCTCATGAATTGTATCTAAACTTTGTCGCACAAATATACCTGTAACTTGTGGATTGTATCTACACTCTATGGCATGCTATATAGGGCAGGCATTGATGGACCGCATTTAATAGTGGTTTACAATAGTTTGCATTACACATAGTGGCAGTGACATCGCATATGTCTGTGGTCAGTGGAATCTGATATGTTTGTGACGAGTACAATTATAGTGGCTCGTTTTACAATTACCTGGGCTCGCATAAATTATTCATGAGGCTCACATCGTATGATGGTTCATAGACAAAATTGAGTAGCTCGTATGTATACCTCTGTGACTCGCAATCTACAACAGTAAGGCACGTATCTTTCTCTCTATGGCTCGCTACCATTCATTGAGGATCGCATTACATTTTATGTGGTTCGAACGATTCTAAGGCTCGCATATTTATGGTTTGAACGTTCTAAGGTTCACATAATTTATGTGGCTCATTTTGTACTTTACACATTACAATGGCTCACTATATATACAATAACTTGCATTTGATAATTCTAGACAGTGCACTGTACTCCAATGATTCATATTGCTCTTAATATGGATCACACCTCTCTATATGGATCTTATCTCTTATTGCGGCTCACATACTATATATATATATATATATATATATATATATATATTACCGTGGCTTGCACTAAGATTTCTATAGCTCATATGATTATCTCTTAGATTCACATTAGGCTCGCATTCTCTATCTTTGTATACTATATCTTATGGTGTATGGACAGTTACTTTGAGTGACAGCAAGACAGAGTGTTTTGATAGCAATGATGGGTATTTATTACAATGGTCTATGGGACAGTGAGACAGTGGTATATTCGATTATAAGACAGTAACATACATATAAATGACAGTTATATTTGGTGTGACAGTATATTAATATGACATTTGGTTTGCCAGTATATGTATGACCTTATGACAATGCCTATGTAGATGACAGAGATAACACACTTTTGATGACAATGACGGCATTCCCTTGATGACAGTAGTGACCTTCATGACAGTAATGATGACACTTGACAGTGAAGACTCTTGATCTTGATGATTGCAATGACATGGATGATGCAACTTGAGACAGTGATATGATAGTAGCTCTCCTGGACTTGTTTGATTGTCGGAGATCAGATCGTTGAGTTCACAAATGTAGTTCTGAAATGACTTGGGTTGGCCCTAGGAGACCTGATGTAATTGATATTGTACTTTGTATCTCAATTGAACAATTGATGAATATCTAACAGAAGAAGAATTTAGTTGGCTTTTCCCCCTTGTGGGGTTTTTCCCTAGTCGCTGACCTAAATCCTGGTGTCTCTATTGTGTATGTTTTTCTTCTATTGTTCCTTTATTGTTTCATTACATTATTGATGTTATTGTTCTCTCTACATAATTGCTAATGATAATATGATGTTATGGGATGAATGTAATGTGAAAATGTTGAAAAGTTTATAAATGCAATTATCTTCAGCAGAGAACAATATAGCCCTAAAAATTAACATCTTGTGCATTGAGATTTGGTATGATGACATGAAATAATCATAGGAATGAGGAATGCAGTTCTTGTTAGATGTTTACATGCATCAAGATTCAGTGAGGTTAACCCATGTGTTTGTGGCCTATAGATTATTATCTGTCACCAATGAAACATATGGAGTAAAAGTTATGCAGTCCAAACTAGCATTGCCGGCTAGATTACTGACTCACTATCTGTTAAAATTGGCAACTAGGGCCAAACTCCATGTGGGTCTTCTTATTCATGGCAGCTGATATTTTTCTTGGATTCCTCTCGTCGAGAGGTGTAGGATTGATTTAAAGATCATCTGATTCCGACATGTATTCATGGAGATATTAATTTATTTGTGTTATGGGACAATTCTTCAAGGTCGGCCAGCAACCAAATTGCCCCTGCTTGTCCTCCATGTTTTAGTATAAATAGAGGTGCCTTGCAAGTCATTTTAGACACACCTCTTGTGGTCTCTTCCACTCCACTTGTCTTTGGGTTTTGGAGGGAGGAGAGATCCTAAGAGTATACGCTGCCCTAAGAAGAAGATGCTCATGGAGAAGCTTAAACACTACTGTTGACCACTACGTGTCAACTACCCATAGCAGTACACCCCCTTTTCTTCGCAAAAGGGGCAACACTGGATCGACATGTCCGTGCCATTCGATTGTCATCATCAGCCCGATCATATTTATGTTGTAAACCCAATCTGCATGTGTGAATTGTAAATAATCTTAGCAGAGTTGAGTCATGTATGTAAATTGCCTAGGTGGACCTAATTTTCTAGTGATAATCTACATTCTGGAAGGTTTTTTGTCTCACCGATCCATGATCGGCAGAGTTTTCCTTCAACCTAACCCCAAAGCCGGAATGAATTTTGTCATTAGAATCTTAGGGGAATCCTAGTGCGTTGATCTGCTAGATTATATTTGGTCGCAAAACTGGGTGGTCTATGAGGGTCTATGTCAAATGGGTTTTCCCCCTTGAGATGTAAAATTGTAAAAGTCATGATATAAAGTGTCTTGAGGGTTAAGAAATGTTTTAATCCCCTCATAGGTCCTAAGTCCTAGGTGATTTTTCCAAAGGCTAAGTTCGAGGATCCATTTAAAAATAAAAATTGAAAATTGAAAAAAAAAAAAAAAACAATAAAAAATTAAAGTTATAAATAATTAAGAAATTAAAAAAATTAAAAATTAAAAAATATATATATATATAATTAAAAAAATAAATAATAAAATAAAATAAAAACTTAAAAATAATAAAATAATAATATTTTTGAGTAAATAAATGCAGAATTTCAATTTTTTAATGCATTAAAAAATTCGACGGATGAGATTAAGAGATATCTTGATCCTCATCGACGGTCGAGATCCTTTTGACGTGGATCACTCGAACTAGCTGTTGGGAATTTTTCCTTTAAATAGGGTGCTAGGGGTCATTTGAGATCAGATTGGATCTAAGAGTCTGGTGCTAAAGAAAGCTCTCTTGTAGTCATTTTTTTGTGCAATAAAGAAAGACTTTGGGGCTAAAAATCTTGCTGGTGTTACTCTTCTGGAAATGTTGTAAGATCTTTTATTTTTCTACATAATTTTATTTTCAGTCATCGATAATAGCTTGATGAAGATTGATTCAGGCACAGGTATCTTGTCTGATCTCTAGGGTTTGAATGATAGTTTAGATTCTGAAATATAATGGCAGGTATCTCCATTTGATCTGGATTTCTCTATCGTTTTTTCCCTCTATGTTAATGATTGATTTTAAGCTGTGCAGGAAATCCTTTTTTCAGATTACCGGCGTTAGGGGAAGTTCTCGGCTGAACCAACCAACTACCAGATTGTGTTTTCTGAAAGAGCCCAGCCAATTCTTGATCCCGAGCTTATCATTTGAAATTTTTTATGAATGCATGCGGGGTTTTCTAAAGTGTCTCACATTAAAATTAAATTCTGATAATATTACTGTGATTATTGACAAATTTGGCTACTAAAGAGCCTTATATCTGTAAATACTATAAATTTTTAGCTGATTTAGGGTTTCAATTTTGTTTCTGGCACATTTTACTTCTCGGTGTTCTGTGTTGTCATTGCAGGTTGCAGATCTGAGAAGAAATTTTTTGTGTGTGAAGCCAGATCTGGCCCCAGAAAATAGCATGTGCAGGGGTGTTTATTTCAGATCTGGAAATTTTTTGGGATTTTCATCAGTTAAATCTGAAGTAGGGCAATTTAAAATTTTTATTAAAATTGCTTCAAGGGTTTCTGGGGCACAAATCTGCTTGCTTCTCTTGTCTGATGCTGTGTTGAGGTTTCTGGAAAGTTTCGAGTGTCCTTGCGGTGTCTACTATACCCATCGCCCTCCTCACTGTACGCTAGCATCAGTTGTTGTTCTTCAACGTGCCGCTCCAGCTTCATCCACGCAGCTCTACGCATATCCCGCGGTCTTCAAATCTGCTAGCAAGCCTCTGTTTTCACACGCTCTCTTCTTACTTGTGTACTCTCTTTCCACGCAGCCTTCACACTATTCACCCTCGCTGCATATGCTAAACGTCTCAGACCTCCACGCTGCCAGAAAATCTTAACCCTCTCCAGCGCTGCCTCTTTTTTCCTTCATGCATTTGACGCTCCTCCCTCACGCAGATTGCAACTCCGCGTGAAGCTCCTTCCAACCCTCAACTATATCCGCTGCCAATCCAAATCGAACCTCCTTCTCACTCCCGCAGCTCCATTCGCCTTCACGCACCTTTATCATCCCTCATCATTGTTTGCAGCCATCTAGCCTACTCAGAATCGAATCCCCTCGAGCTGCTCTCCATCCATCACTGTCGTCTTCCCTTTCCACCTGCATGCAGTCACCTCTACCATCGAAACTACATGCGTCGAATTCTTTGTTCTCCTCCCGTTGATCACCTGCACACACCAAGCAACAATGAATACGATTTTGCTTCAGTTTTATCTATATGTCTGCTAGTTTACGTTTTAGGTTAGGGTTAGCGTGTGATTTTTATTTTTCTTTTAGTTTTGCGTATTTAAATTTCAGGTTAGTGTTGATTTTTTTTAAAAGCTTTAAAAAAAATAAAAATTGGGTTTGGTTTCATTTTAATTAAAAGCATAAAAAAGAAATTAGTTTTATCTTATTTATTTTTCCTTTTGTTTCACTTTGTTTTGTTTCACTTTGTTTTTGTTTTTGTTTTGATTTTAAATTTAAAAAAGAAAGAAAGAAAAGAAAGATTATAAAAATAAAAATTTCTTAGGCTTTTTTTATAGTTTAGATTTTAATTTAGAGTTAATTTTCGTTTATTTAGGTTTTATTTTATTTTTCTTAGCCTATAGTCTGAATGTAGTTTAGCTTAGTTTAAGTTTGATTCAAAAAAATTAAAAAAAAAAATAGATCAATTAAAAATAATAATAATAATAATAATAAAAAATAAATTTTCATTAAAAAGTTCAAAATTTTCTTTTTACTTTTTAGTCTTTAGTTTAGATTAGATTTTATTTTTTAGGATTTAAGTTTAAAATATATATATATATATATATATATATAAAAAATATTTTTGAAAAAGCTTACCAAAAAATTCGAAAATTCTTTTTTTGGAGTTTCTTATGGTATTTATGTTCCATTTCTCTATAGCTAAATGCATTTAAATGTTTATAAGTTGGCTATGTGAAAGTGGTAACTGGTTAGCATTTAAATTTTATGATCATTCAAAGCATTTAATTTTTCTTGAAGTTTAATTGCTGGAACATCATTAAGCCATTGAGCATTTATCGATCATCTCGCATTTGGTAAAAGTTAATTTTTGTTTGAGTTATTTGATGGTAAATGATTGTTAATGAGTTCATATTTCTGCAACATCTGATAAATAATCGTTTAATCATTCATTTCATAAGGCACTGGTCCATTAAATTAATAAAATCAATTAAGTGCTTGTTTCCTCTCGTGTCTCCCAACCCAACTGTTTCACAGTTGGTCATTCATTTTCCCATAGGGTCTACCCCCCTTAGCCGTGGGAGACAGGCTTAAACGGAGAGATCAGGGATCAGAGTGACAGCCCCCGGTCTAAGCGTTGTCGTGATAATCTGTGCGACAACAACTACCATAGATAAGGCTCTAATACACAGTCATGAAGGGTAACCTGAACGCTGTCATGAAGGACAACTCTTAGCCCCAAACGCAGGATTAGCAAGTGACACTAATCTGTTGTTCTAAGCCGCAGTTCTAAAGGGAATTTTAGACTCAGTCAAGGCACTTTGAGAAGCCTATATACGTTGCCCTAGCTGTAGCTCACACAGTTAGACGCAGTCCAAAAGAAAGGATATACAATGTCCTAATGAAGGATGATCATCACATCAAGGAGACCTTCCTACGCAGTCATAGGAGAAGCCTTATCACATGTATGGAGATGCACTAGGAGCAGATCGGTGACTAGGTGCAGTCATAAAAGGAAGCCTAGCAGCAGTAGTAAAGACTGTTGTTCTAAGGCATGATTTAGGCATGTTTGGGAGCAGCTGTCTCTATATTAGAGGACTGAGGGAAAAGCTGTTTGCATGGACCTGTTGAAGGAGTCTGCAACTATAGCCTAGCTGCTCTGCTAGGCTGTAAGCCATAGCAAGCAGCTAAGGCTGGTATGCATTGAGTGTAAATAGTTGCAGCATATTAGATGCAGTATATTGGGTGCAGCATAGTGTAGCATGATGAATGGTGCAGTGTAGTGCACAGTGACAGTGGTGCAACATAGTGCAGCATGATGAATGGTGCAGCATAGTGCACAGTGACAGTGGTGCAGCATAGTGCACAGTGATAGTGGAGCAGCATAGTGATGATTAGTGCAGCATGTTGAGATGCAGCATAGTGCACAGTGATAGTGGAGCAGCATAGTGATGATTAGTGCAGCATGTTGAGATGCAGCATAGTGATGAGGAAGTGCAGCATGATGGGTGCAGCACAGTGATGATTAGTGCAGCATGCTGAGATGCAGCATAGCAGTGATGGGTGCAGCTCAGTGATGGGAGCAGCACAGTGATGAGAACAGCTCTGTGATGGGTGCAGCATGATGATGGAATCACCTTGGAGGATCAGTTGAAGCAGTTTGCCTTCACCCAAGTTCTGATCGGCTACCTCATGTGTTATCTTATTAGTGAAGATCTCTGCTCTTGTTTTGTCAAGTCAAAATGTTGACTTCTGATGTATATGTACTATCTCTCTCTCTCTTCTGAACTACTGAAGAATATAAGAAGAATTGATCAAGGGTTTCCCCACATTGGGATTTGTCCCTGGCTGGCGCCACATCTTGTGTCCTCTTGTCTTGGCTTGTCTTCTGCAATTTATGTTTATGTTCTATCTGCATTTTACTATCATGCTAAATGTAATTGCTAATCTGGAATTGATATTGAGTTAATATTTAAAATTGAAGTAAATTTGCTCTCAACGTAGAACATACCTAAAATTAACACTATCTCATTTAGTTTCAAAAATGTCAAAAATTTACATTTTTCTGACCACAGTGGTTGTAAGTAACTTGCATTTTGTTTAAAAAGGATAAACTTCACATCTGGACTTATCTTAATCTACTCTAGGATACCCCAAAGGGTGAAACAAAAAAATCTGCTCCAATAATACTAAACAGATATCACCACAAGAAACAAGAAGTAACTTCTGTCAAACTGGGTCACAGTGTCTCATTTTCCATGACTTTTCTATTACGTAGGCATCTTGTGAAAAATTATAATATATATCCCGAGTAAAGAATCAGAAATACATTTCAACCAAGTAAAGAATCAGAAATACATTTCAACCAATGGTGTAGATACAATAAACTAACCTGAATTCTTTGTGACCAAGGAGACTATAAAGTCCCAATACCCATCCAATCAGTCCAGCTAGCCGCCATTCTTTTGACAGCCAAACACCTGCAACTGAAATGGGTAGGAACGTATAAACTATTGCTGGAAAACCCTGTGTGAAGTACCAATGCCATGGGTGGGTTCCATAATAATCTCCACCAGCAGAAAAGAAATTGAATTTCAAAAAATTCAGAGGTACGAAGATCCATGAACCATACATCCAGCAATCCAACAAACATGTCGCAATCAGAACAATGGTCCTGTCATGGTAAAATAAATAATAGAGTCATCACAATCTTCTCAGAAACGGAAGTATCAGCCTTCTAGAAAACATTTTAAACAACAAATGCTTCCAATTTTTGTCAGCCATACCCTATGGGAAGGACATCAAAAATAAGAAACCTTATTTTGTCCTTTGTCTCATAGAAATGTAAGATGCCAATATACAACCACACTATTGCACTCGTAGGTCGAATAGCACAAGATAATGCTGCAAAAAACAAAGCTAATTTTCTTGACATGGGAGAGTCGCATGCTTGACTAGAACGGAAATTATGACATGGCCAGTAAAACAGAGATACAGTAATCAACACTGTCTCCAAGCTATTTGATAGTGTTCGAGTAATGCAGAAGAACATAAACCAGTTGGACATCTGACAAAAAAGCTGATTTTTTATGAAAGTTAAGAATCTCTATCTCAATGAAAGAAAATTTACATCCTATATCAAAATCCAAATTAAATACTAGGTCAATGCTGTGCTCAAACAACAACATGTTCACATGTTGGAAAAGGATACTGCCCATCGTGAAACATGCTTGCCAAAAATACGGTCAGCTAGCTTGTACAAATAGAGATCTCCAATTGCAGCAAATATTGACTGGAGAAGCCGAGGAGTCTTTGTCTACAAGAAGGAAGAACAGAAATCTCAACAAAAGTTCATCATGTTGTTAAACAGAATTAATCAAATTATTTACATTTTATTTCCAAGGAATGCTTCCCCACATTCGACTAGTGCCCCTAACCCAGGGAGATCCGCACTGGGCACCTGCTGACACAGAACTAGCCAAATGCCCAACATTGGCAACAAACAGTTGGAATCAAATTCTTTACATACAAAACCAATAAATTGTATCTCATGTTGGAATCCCAGTTAATAGTGTTTAAAGCATCGTTCAAAAGCTTTACAGAGTCCATAATTTATTTCAGTGACTAATACATCCTTTATTAAATTAGCAAAAGAGAAACTAATACATCAAGGATGGATGTTATACTTGAGTTACCTCTTGATTATAATGTTGTAAATAGGACAAGCTTGCTGCTGTCCACAAATCTTAAAATCTGATCTATAATAAAAAAATGCAGAAAATTCAAATTTGGAGCGAGGAAAGGACACCCAAGAGTGCCAAAAGGCACTTAAAAGAATAAACCTTGGATGGTTTTGCTAGGGCGATGAATATAACATGTAAAATCAGCCCACATATGATTAAATTTACAATCTCAATGATAAATAATCATGCAATTAGCTCAAACTTGTAAAAGGAGGTGGTGAATCCCCCCTAGGGTTTCACCAAAAATCTCCAAAATGAAATACAAACACAATTAAAAATTTACGAGATGCATTTCACTGCCTGATTTTGTTAAATAAGTTTTATAAACAATCTAAGCATGAAATATAAGCTAAGGTAGCGTTAGAATGCACCTTTTAGGGTTTCACTAATTTTGATTTTCCTTCTTGTAGTAAACAACTTTAATCAGCGCACAAATTGTTAGATAACACCTTGATGCACAAATCTATGGAGCTGTTTTGCCTTATAGGGTTAGAATTAATCAAGCATGAACCATGGGACAAATATATCTAGAAAGATGAAATAAACCGTTAGCATTGCACTGGACAATGGATAAATATTTTTTGAGGTATTTTTATTTTATATTTTTCTGTATTTTTATCTTTCGCAAGACAAGAAATAAAATATTTTGGTTTTTAAGGTTTTCGGTTGGTTGTTGGAAGTAAGCTTATTACATTATCTCCACTTAGTGCTTATGGGGTCAAATAAAATGTCCCTCTCAAATTTGGTTATTCAATGTTTATGGATTTAAAAAAGAGATTAGGTTCTAAAGACCAAATAATCCCTTGTCTAATCAAGACAATCATGAAAACCAAGGCCCTACAAGAAGAGTTTCCTTAAAAGGAATAGCCTTCACCAACAAGATCAACAATGGAATGGAAAAGAATACTTAAAACCCTTGTCAAGGAGCATAAGCCAAAGTTTAAACAAAACAAAAGTTTGAGCACTTGTTAAACCAATGAAGGAAAAAGTCAAAGAAACAACCCTAGACATTCTCCTTCCAGGTGGCAAAGATGCCCTTCAAATGGATTGATTTTGCTAGCTAGTAGAAGTCTTGAACATACAAATATATCTTCAATGAACCAAGAAAGAGAGAATCCCAAGGAGGTTAATACCAAAAAAGATCTTCTATTAATGGCTTACGAAAATGATCTCCACCAATTCACAACAATTTGGAATGAGAGAAAAGCCTTTTTTACGGATGAGGCTTCGAACTCCTTCCCATTTTTATTCTCTAAAACGAGGTGAAGGAAACATATGAAAGTGGATTGCCATCCACACAATCAATGAAACTAAGTCAAAAATAAGAATATGATGCCACGTATGCACAAAATCCTCATTAGAAGAGAGACGACATAAAACGCTCCAAAGGGGGTGGCTCCTCCAAAACAGCACCATAAAATCCTCAAATAATGCTCATTAACCTTCAAGATATGTCTCAATTGAATGTCCATGACCATACCTCAAGTCAAGGCACCTCTATGAAGCATGAAAGTGACCCTTCATACCATAAAATGGGTCATTAAACCCCCAAAAAGCAAAGTGACGTCCAAATGAGTGAGGTCAGCCCTCAAGTTCAACTCATTAATCTTCAAGTTGTCTTTAAGCTATGTCCATGATCCAAATTGGATCCTAGAACACTCTATAAGTTTTCATGAACTCTTTAAAAATCATGCCAAAGTTTCAAGAAACGTCAAAAGAAAAGGATACTCACCAAGAACCAACCCCGGAGAAAGAAGAAATGAATCCGACCATATCTTATAATGCATTCGTCGGAATTACCACTCCTCAAACTGTAAAGATAGAAGGACATATCAAGAAGAAAAAGGTAATAGTGTTGATTGATTCGGGTAGTACCCATAATTTTATTAATTGTAATATAGCCAAGGACTTGAATTGCTTCCTAGATCCAGCACCAAAGTGTCAAGTGACAGTTGTAAGTGGAGGAACCATAAATTGCTCTGGAAAGTGCCATAATATCAAGCTATCCATGGGAGAATATGTATTGAATAGCCCAATGTTTTCCGTTCCAATGGGTGGTGCTGATGTTGTACTAGGAGTCCAATGGCTACAATCCTTGGGTACAATAGCTTTTAATTTTCAAGAACGTTTTATGAAATTTTCTTCGGAAGGAAAGGAAGTTGAATTAAGGGGTATCACAGGGAAACCAGGAAAGATAATCAACTCTGACGGAATGACAAAGCTTCTAAAGAAAGAACAATGAGGCGTAATTGCACAATTATGTTCGCTAACTGTTCGCACATCAAAATCATGTATTTCTCCAGATCTCCAAAAAGTCTTGGACAATCATTCCAAGGTATTTGAGACTCCCAAAGTTCTCCCATGTATTCGTGATCATGATCATGCTATTCATTTTATTCCAGGATGTGTTCCAACGTCGAGCCTTATAGATATCCATATGCCCAAAGGAGTGAAATTGAACATATGGTTGCAGAACTGGTAGAGGTTGGTACAATTATCCAACCAAATTTGAGAAACAAAGGAAGGTATGAATGGAAGAATGGCGAAGCAGGGTGGGAACTCATTCAAAAGTTTCTGAATATCCCAGTGCCAACAATATTGCCAGAACTTGACAAAGAAGGAAAAAGCATATTGTAACCTGAAGCATTTACAAAACTGAGAAGTCGACAGCTACGAAATCGATCAATTTCAAAGCATCTCATCAAGTGGAAGAACTTACCTGTTGAAGATTTCACATGGAAAGACAAGAATTTTATACAGAAGCATCAAGAACTACTCAAGCATTGAGGACAACACTTTTTGAAGGAGAAGGGCATGTTAGGCCCCTATACTACTAGTGTAACCCCTTATTGTTATTAGTACAACCCCCTGATTATATTGTTGTACCCATGTAGTCCCCATATTGTTATTATTGTGCCCCATAGAAGCCCACTATTGTTATTATTGTGCCCTTACATTATTATTGTTATGTCGGCTCTGATTATATTATGACCCCTTAGACTCCTATGTATAGAAAGGAGGTCTTGTCATTTGTATCATCCAAGAATTGTTCATTTGTGTAATGTAAAAGAGATTGCCCCCTCGAAGAGGCTTATTTCTAAGGCGTTGATCTATGTTTTCTATCTTTTTATGAGTTGGTTTCATGACATCTTATGTCCTCTTGTCTTGGCTTGTCTTCTATCGTTTATGTTTACGTTCTATCTGCATTTTACTATCATGTTGATATGATTGCTAAACTGAATATTGATATTGGGCTAATTAAGAAATTGAAGTAAAATTGTTCTAAAGCATAGAACATACCATTGTTGCCTAAAATTAACATGGTATCGGAGCTGAGGTGAAGACAAAGCCCAAGCAAGAGTGAAAGAGCAATCACCAAAGGCAGTTGGGCAAGGACAAAAGGCTCAATGGGTTCCTCATCCTACTTCTCGGTTGAAGACAAGCTCCATGATAAATCTGACTATCATGGATGGAAGATGTCTCTTGATTTGAACTTGGAAGAAAAAGAAGTGATGGATTATGTGTAGGATAAAATCCCTGAACCTCCTTCAAATGCACTGGCTGCCACGAAGAGCAAGTACAATAGGGCTGAAGTCAAAAGTGAAGAAGATATAAGGGATTCCATTGACAAGCATCTGGTGGCCTATATCTCCGAATTGAAGACCTCCAAGGAGATCTACGACAGGTTGGTCGACATGTTCAAGGTTAGTAATGCTAATCAAATTTTATTTCTCAAAAACAAGTTGAAGGATATTAAGAAGGGCAAGGATGAGAACATTCAATCCTATTTCCTGAGGATTACTGAGATCAAGAATGATCTACTCTCGATTGGAGAAGTCATTCCTTAGTGGTATGTATTTAGAACCACTATACTCAACAATGATCGAATATCAATGTTTGAAGAACTGATGTCGAGATGCATTCAAGAAGAAACAAGAATGGTGGAGCAAGAAATGCCTTCTAATAGAAGCAACCCCACTGCATTCTCCGCTCATGCCAAGAGGAAGAACAATGCAGGTTCAAGTCAAGGAAGACCAAGATTCAAAAATGGAAGGAAGGGAAGATGCTTTGTTTGCAATAAGTTTGGCCATTATGCAAGGGAGTGTCCAAATAGAAGGGACACATCACATGATGATGATCACAATCATCCTAGGGGCAACTTCAACAACAACGATCAAAGGAATGGCAAAGGAAAAATGTTAATTTTAGGTATGTTCTATGCTAGAGCAATTCATTTCAATTTCCCAAATTAGCAACCACATCAGCATTAAAGTAAACTGCAAATAGAACATAAATATAAATCGCAAAAGACAAGCCAAGACAAGAGGACACAAGATGTGGCGTTAGCCAGGGACAAACCCCACAATGTGGGGAAACCCTTGATCAATTCTTCTTTTATGTTCTTCAAAGTTTAGCAGAGAAAGTGAGAGAGATGGTACATTTACAATAGAAGTCAATACTTTGACTTTGATATCTGCATGAGATCAGCTGAAGACATATTGCTTCAACTGATTCTCTAAGGTGACTCCTTCACCTATCATAGCGCTGGCTCTCGATCATTTTCTGCACCCCGCCATGTAGCACCTTGTTGTACTATCACAGTGTGTTGAACCTTGATGACTGAGCTGCTCCTGCTCTCATCATCATGCTGCCCTTGCTAATGTGCCCATCATGCTGCTATTATAACTTCTCGTTGCTTTGCTGCAACACTATCCTTTTGTTGCTTCATTATACAGCCATATGCGTATCAGCCTTAGCTGCTCATCATCATGCATCATTATGCTGCCCATAATCCCATACATCATCATGCATCATTATGCTGCCCATGATCTCATACATCATCATGCTTCCCATGATCTCGTTTATCATTATGCTGCCACCTACAACAAAACAGGTCTCCTTGCTGCTCTTCGATGTTTTCATTGACTGTGTATAGGGCTGCTTGGACAGCGTATTATAGTGCCTCCATTTGCGGCTCTTCCATGCTGTGGCTACCATCTATGCCTGCTCTCCATCAAGTATGATCAACGGCTATCTAATTATGACTGCGGCTGTTCCATATTGTGGCTACCATCTACCTGCGGCTCTTCCATATGACAATGGAGCAGATTAAGGCATCACGCTGACTGTGAATGAATGTCTTCATGAGCTGCGTGTAAGGTCTATGCCTTGCGTATTAAAGTCTTCAAGACAGTGATTGAGTGCATATAGACTGCGGGTTCCTTCATATCACAGCGGCTCCTCTTCCATGTGAAATCTCAGAACCATCTGAATATGAGTTTTGTGCTTTTATGGCTGCGTGAACAGGTCTTCTAGACAGCGTATGAGTGCTCCCTTGACTGCGTTCATAATTGTTCCATTGACTGCGTGTTAGAGTTTCTAGACAACGTATGAGTGCTCCCTTGACTGCGTGTTAGGGCTTCTGGACAGCGTATGAGTGCTCTCTATGCGTTATATGACCAGCATATAACATCCTCTATGAACAGCGTATAACATCCACAAAGAACAGCGTATCCTGCGTATGTCCTGTCTTTATGACCTGCGGCTAGGGCATGTTTGTACTGCGGCTAGGGCATCATACACTAGCATATACTCTCAGCGTTTCTCCTTCTCCAAAAACCCAAAGATGTGGAGAGGAGATCACATGAGAAGTGTGTCCAAAATGACTTCAAATCCTCTTCTATTTATACTAAAACGTGGATGATGAATAGACACATCTATTGGGCTTCTGAGCCTACTCAAGTTGTTGGCCGACTTGACAATTTGATTTATAACATAAATAAATTCATAACTTCATAAATACTTATCGGAATCGGATGATCTTTAGATCAATCCTACACCTCTCGATGAGAGGATCCAATAAAAATATATGTTGCCATAAATAAGATGACCCACATGGAGTTTGGCCCTAGTTGCTAGTTTTAACAAAAAAGGAATGCAAGACATCAAGGAAATGGTCGACCCTCCAAGAAATCAAGGAACTCCAAGTATGAAGAATCCAATGTTGTTAACAGTAAGCAAAAAGAGTATTATCTTATATTGGCCCTCTTCACTACCTCTCCTCCAGACACTTTGGGAAATTGGTTGATCGATAGTGGTGCCTCAAGGCACTTCACTGGATACAAGGAAGCCCTCTCTAATCTGATAGAAAAGGAGACAAACTTGGAGATCAGCCTTGGAGACGATGCCACCTATCCCATGAAGGGGGTAGGGAATGTTACCCTTCAATTGAATCAAGGTAACACTATTCATTTGCAAGAAGTACTATATGTACCTAATCTCAAGAAGAACCTGGTGTCCATTTCAGCCATGGAGGAAAAAGGATTCAAGGTGGCATTCATCGATGGAAAGGTACGTGTTTGGAAAAGAAATTTTAAAGATGCTTTTACTCTTGGGTTTAGCGTTGACACTTTGTATCAAGTTAGAGGAAGTTCATTGGGAGCCATGTCTTCCGACACATCTCTACAATCTAAACTATGGCACCGGAGGTTTGCCCATCTTCATTATAAGGCCCTACCTGATGTGACACAGATGGTGACAGGTATGCCCGAGTTCAAAGTAGAGTATGAAGGTGTATGTCTGGGATGTGCCAAAGGAAAAATTACAAGGGGACCATTCCCCTCAAGTAATAGCAAGACCACAGAAATATTGCAATTGGTCCACTTTGACATATCTGGTATGATGCCCGTAAACTCCTTGGGAGGATACTTATATTATCTCACCTTTACAGATGATTATTCTTGCAAGACCTGGATCTACTTCTTGAAGAAGAAGGATTAAGTGTTCCCCTGATTCCGACACTTCAAAGCCTTGATCGAAAACCAATTCGAGAAGAAAATCAAGATATTGAGGACTGATAATGGGACTGAGTACAAATCTAATGAATTCCAAGATTATTGCAGAGAAGTTGGCATTAAGAGGGAGACTACAACGTCATACACTCCCGAGCATAATGGTGTGGTTGAAAGGAAGAATCGCTTTATTGTAGAAGTTGTCTGTGCCATGCTTCATGATCAAGAACTTCCAAAGTTTCTATGGGTTGAAGCTGCAAATATTGTCGTGTATGTTCAAAATTGATGCCCTCATCAAGCATTGGACTCCAAGACTCCCGAAGAAATGTTCACTGGTAAGAAACCCGATGTCTCTCATTTTAGAATTTTTGGAAGCCCTGTATATTTTCATGTGCCGAAAGAGAAAAGAAGCAAATTGGGTGCATCTGGGAAGAAAGGAATCTTTGTGGGCTATAGTGAAAATTATAAGGGATATAGAATTTATGTGGTTGGTCAAAAGGAAGTTGAGATAAGTCATGATGTCACCTTCAACGAAGATACGGCCCTCAGGAAGATCAACAACCTTCCTATCCTAAGGAAGGACAAAGAAGCTGACGCTGAAAATCAAGGTGAAAAGGAGGACGAAACAATGCCTCTTGGTGATGAACCTATGGATCCTATTGATCCTCCTCCTCATGAGCCTTCTTCCTCCAAGAGGAGACCCTCATGGCTTAGGGAGACTCTCGAAGATGCCGAGAGACATATTGCACCAAAGAGGACTTTCCATGAAAGCAAGAAGCCAAACAGGTATCAAGGATACTTGACCGTCATGAGCACTATCATTCAAAATGAGCCTTCATCATTCAAAGAAGTCGTGAAGCAACAAGTATGGAAGGATGCTATGAAGGAAGAATACGAATCAATTATGAAGAACAATGTTTGGGATGTGGTCCCTAAACCCCAGGACAAATCGGTTCTCACCTCTAATTGGCTCCACAAAATCAAGCATGGAGCTAATGGAAGTGCACAAAAGTTCAAGGCTCGCTTTGTTGCTAGAGGCTTCTCTCAAAAGGAAGGTGTAGATTACAATGAGATATTTGCACTTGTTGCCTGATACACCACCATCCGCTCGATCATAGCCCTTGTTGCCTCGCAAGGATGGAACCTACATCAAATGGATGTCAAGACCGCCTTCTTGAATGGTTCAATCAAAGAGGAAGTCTATGTGGCACAACCCGAGGGGTTTGAGGTTCATGATCAGGAATCTCATGTATGCAGGTTGAAGAAAGCTCTCTATGGGTTGAAGCAAGCACCCTGGGCTTGGTATGAGAGGATCAATAGCTATCTGATGAAGCTAGGATTCACTAGAAGTGAAGCCGATCCGAACCTTTACTTTAAGGTTGAAAATGGTAAACCTCTCATTCTGGTACTTTATGTCGACCTCTTTCTGATAGGTGCAAACCCTCTCATTCACAAATGTAAGAGGGAGTTGGCTTCTGAATTTGAGATGGACCTAGGACCGATGCACTATTTCCTAGGGTTGGAGATCTGGCAAAAGTCGGGTGAAATTTTCCTCTCTCAAGGAAAATATGTTGTGAAGATATTGAAAAGATTTGGGATGGTGGACTGCAAGCCTGTCACTACTCTGATGGAATTCAACTTTAAGAAGTTATGTGGTAGCATTGTTGGACCTCAATTGGGAAATGCTTTTGAGTATCGTCAACTCATAGGAGCACTGATGTTCTTGATGAACTCCTGTTTGGACATATGTTTTGCAGTTAACACTTTGAGCCAATACATGGTTGAGCCTCATCATATACATTGGATTGTTGCCAAGAATCTTCTGAGATATCTTCAGGGCACAATCACTCATGGACTGAGATACACTGCCGTAAATGTGAGGCTGCATGGTTATTCTAATGCTGATTGGGCTGGCAGTGTGGTGGATCGCAAGAGCACTTTTGGATGTTGTTTTTCTTTTGGTTCTGCTTCGATATCCTGGATGAGCAAGAAGCAAAAATTGGTTGCCTTGAGCACCGCCAAGTCCGAATGCATAGTTGCTAATATGGCCTCCTGTGAAGCTGTCTAATTGAGGAACCTCTTTAGTGAGTTGTTTGAACATGTGCTAGATACCACCGTGATCCTCTACGACAACCAAAGTGGGATCTGATTATTAGAGAATCTCGTGTTTCATGATCACTCCAAGCATATAGATATCAGGTACCACTTTATCCGGAATATGGTACAACGAGGAGCAATAAGGCTCCATCACATTGGGACTGATGAGCAAGTCGTTGATATTCTAACAAAGCCCATGGGGAAGGTCAAATTCTTGGCCTTCCAAGAACAATTTGGAGTCGTGGAGAGACCCTCTTATGGGAGTCCTGTATGAGATGGACATTGAGCTCCGGGAGCTCCAAGGTGCTTGGGGTACTTCTTGGAGCAATGAGCAACCATAGGATGAGTGGTTCAGCCTTCCCCTAGTGGTTTGTTGTGTACAGGGTGAGTGGTTCAGCCTTCCCCTATGATACCCCTTGGTGACATGTAGGCAGGATAAGTGGTTCATCCTTCTCCTGCTAAGACATCCTACCCATGCAGTCTGGGACTCATGGGAAGTACCTCTCATCTGGCCAATGAGTACAGAAATGAGAATAGGGACCGTATTACTACCGATGGATGCATCGTATACTACCGTACTCCCTATGCTAGGATGACCGATATTGATCTAGGATCAATGGGAACTAACTTCGGGTCAGTGAGAGTGGTATGAGACACTCTCTTTTGATTGGAACTGACTTCGGGTCAGTAAGAGTGGTATGAGACACTCTCTTTTATTTGGGACTGACTTCGGGTCAGTAGAGAATGGTATGATACATTCTCGATCACTTCTTCTTCTTCATAGTTCAGCAGAGTAGAGCAAAGCAGTGCAGAGCAATGCATTGATGGCAGAGATAGTACAGATTGGCAGATGGATTAGCAGATAGAGTTCTCCCTAGTTGAGAGGGAGTGTTAAAATTGGCAACCAGGGCCAAACTCCACATGGGTCATCTTATTTATGACAGCTAATATTTTTCTTGGGTTCCTCTCTCCAAGAGGTGTAGGTTTGATCTAAAGATCATCTGATTCCGACATGTAGAAATGAAGTTATGAATTTAATTTGATTATGGACAAATTGTCAAGGTCGGCCAGCAAACTTATGTAGGCTCAGAAGCCCAACAGTGACGTCTATTCATCCTCAACATTTGCTATAAATACATTATGCCTTAGCCTCATTTGGACACACCCATCTTCACACTTCTCTCTCCCTCTCCTCATTGACTGGGTACGGATTTCTGGGCCTCTCTCTCTCCACACATCCGAAATTTCAGAAGGCCAAAATTTCAGGAGAGCGAAATTTTAGGGGGCAGAAATTTCAGGAGACCAAATTTCTGGACAGTTTGACCAAGCGTTGACCAGCATGCATTGACCTCCTTTGACTGTGTTTTTGTGAGGGCTATCTCTGTTTGGGCAGGCCACATATATGGGCACAGAAATCGAGGCTAAACGTTGACTTTGACCAGCATTGACTGTAGCTAGGGCTAACCGCAGGTGCGCTGTTTGACCAGATTTTCACTGGGTTGTTTTTGGGTTGTTTTGAGGGTTGATTCATCTTGTTGTTTGGAGGTCGAAGTTGACTGAAATTGACCAATTTGTTGAGGGTCAAATCTGCCCTGTTGACAAGTGTTGACTTTTCTGGTTAGGGCCCTTGTGTTGCTGTTGTAAATTATCAGATTTGTAAATTGTACTATCTCTCTCTTTGCTGAACTATTGAAGACTATAAGAAGAATTGATCAAGGGTTTCCTCACATTAGGGTTTGTCCCTGGCTGGTGCCACATCTTGTGTCCTCTTGTCTTGGCTTGTCTTCTACTATTTATGTTTATGTTCTATCAGCATTTTACTATCACGTTGATGTGATTGCTAAATTGAATATTGATATTGGGCTAATTAAGAAATTGAAGTAAAATTGCTCTAAAGCATAGAACATAGCATTATTGCCTAAAATTAACAAAGCCCCAATTTGTATCTTGTACTAGTGCATGTATGAGGGCCATTATCCCCGGTACGGGAGCCCTAGATTGTTGTATTATATCAGTTGGATTAATATAACGAAGTTGGGTTGAAAATTTGTAAAACGTTGTCTATATTTTGTGCATGTGTGATTTACTGCTATTTTATTTTGTTGTGCAAAGTAGTTTACAGTTGAGATTCTTGGTTTGATAGCATTAGTGATTTTAAGACTCTAACCTAGACCCAAGGTCGTGAAAATTCAACATGGTATCAGAGCATATCTGAGCTACTTTGAGGGACAATGAATCAGAGTGTGCACAGCGAAGCAACTCAGAGGGGTTTGTGGGTGTCTGGATCATGGAGCAGAGGGTTTAGTTGAGGACATGGAGATGTGGTCTTGACAGATTACATGGCGAGAGGGGCTAGGAGTTCTGGTGGATTGGTCGTGATCCTGGTGAACAACAGTTTGTTGTAGGGCAGATTGTTGATCATGGACTTCCGTTGATTTGTCATGGATGGTTGGGACAACTCGAGGGTTTCTTAGGCATGGACGAGATCAGGTTGATCGATATGACTTCAAGTGATGGACTAGATATTGGCAGGCTATAGTCTTCATCGGATCATGATGTTGTATATCCGAGATTAGTGGTATTTGCACGATTGGTATTTGATCCAGGAGAATGAGTGCTTGCATGACTGAGCCAGTGGAGATCATGTAGGCTCAGAGGGAGTCTAGCCTCAGAGGGAGCAGCCCTATGGAGGTTTGGATCTTCAAGGTGAGATGTGATGAGGCAGAGGCACTGTCGAGATTGTCGGATTCCTCTACAGGGTATGCTGCAGTGATGGGTGCCAGATGGGCTAGTGTCGTCGCCGGATGATGATGGTTACTTCCTAGTCTTGGAAGTACCTCCCTCGCTAAGAGGGAGTGTTGATTTTTGTGTAGCTTGGGAGGTACTCCAAGCCCTAGTGTTCGAGGGTTGGAGGTCAAAGCGCCACAAGTAGGCTTGTGGGCTTGGAACCCAAGTATGGGGTTTTGCACCCAATCGTGTTTGGGCCAATTTCGAAGGTACATTTCTACATGTGATGGCATGAGATGATAGAGGGCAGAAAGGAGAATCCAACGCTTCGAAAATCATTGAATTCCGAGTTGTAGAAGTGGAGAAATGAATTTTTGAAGTTGAAAATTAATTATTGGTTTTCAAGTCATGTAGGCTTGATGTAAAAATTAGCCAATAGATGTGTCTCTTCATCTATTTGTTGGAGCCCCTCATTTGGCTATAAATAGAGGGTGAATTGGAGTTGTTTTAGCATCCATTTGTGCAACACAATACAAGTGTGCAGCTCGTAGAGGAGGAGGCTCTTCTGATTTAGCCGCAACAAGGAAGAGGTAGCTCAGCGTGGGAGAAAGAGGATTGTTTTAGGCCTGTTTCAGGGTGACCAAGTGTTGGAAGGAGGGTCGAGTTTCCTTGCTGAAGAGCCGCAGCCAAAGGACTATTTTGAGGGTTATTTGTGAGGGGTGCAGACCCTTAGGAAGGCAGTCGTAGCCCTACACAGTCTTCCTGTAGGATACCTTAGCCATGAAGGGAGGACCGAGTATGTTGTGAGGGTTAGAAAATGCCCAGAATTGCAGCGTTGAGGGCCCACCTCCCAACCAAGGACACCCGCGGCTGTGGAGGGCATTTCTGGGCTAGAGGATTGGGCTATAAGGGACTGTTTACCTTGCCCTAGCTACACCAAAGTCAATAGCAGAGAACAGACCTCAAAAAAATGAGCAAAGGAATGTTTTTCTAGTAGGTGTTGGGTCAAAGATGTTGACCAAAGCGTGGACCAGTTGATGGGAAACTTGAGGAGGCCTTAGGAGTTATTTGGAGGAGCCCACGTGGACTGTTGGGAAGCCTACCAAGCAGCCAAGGTGACAACAAGCACATCAAGTGAGAGGCAAGAGGACAATAGTAAGGAGAGTTGCAGATGTTCCCTTGGATGATGACTTGACGATGTCCTAGGTGAGGACATATTGATGTGCCCAGATTTGTGCAATAGCTCCTCTATTGCAAAAGCAAAGGGTAGATTGGTGAAGTCTAAGGGCAACCATGTGTAAGGGTCTCCTAGGTGTAGGAATGCCCTAACTAGGAGCAGATGCTACAGTGTGGACTTGGTCTCTCGTGGACTGTTGGAGGGCAGCATGAGAGAAGACCAAGTGTGGATGTGCTTGGGCACTTACGGTCTGCTGGAGGACAACGTGATAGTGTCCAAATTGGAGCCCGGTGAGCAACACCTTGATGGAAAAAGGTAGTTGCGAGTGAGGCAGTTATTGAGCTCAAGGGTCTCATCAACCAGGAGTAGTTGTGGAGCCCAAGACTTGTGTGTGGAGAAGGACTTCTATAGCAGATGCAAAGCAGTCCTCCTAACCTGTGTTCATTGTGGGAGATGGACATCTTGCAGTGACAAGTGGCAGCCCTCCGTGCCCTATGCTGGTCTTCATCGGAGCAGCGCAGGAAGACCATAGTGGGCTAAAGTCCCTGAGTAGTTGAGGAGTAGCAGTGGGCAGTTGAGAGTTGTTCACAAGTGGATCTGTGAACAACTCGACAGGAGTCTTGATGCTTTTATGGAGGAACAATCAACTAGTGAGCAGATTAGACAACCGAGGTTCAGTGGCTAAATGGACTTGGAGAATTGATAGAGGCAGGAGCTGCACATCAGGAGCCGAAGGACTGGGCAAGTACAGGGTACGACAGAGGGGAGCTGAGAGAGTCGACTACATCAGCCAAATGGTCAGGGTATCTTATTGAGGGCAGATTGGTTGTCGATGGACTAACACCAAGCCCCAATTTGTATCTTGTACTAGTGGATGTATGAGGGCCATTATCCCTGGTACAGGAGCCCTAGACTATTGTATTATATCAGTTGGATTAATATAACGAAGTTGGGTTGAAAATTTGTAAAACGTTGTCTATATTTTGTGCATGTGTGATTTACTTTAGTTAACATTCCATTATGCAAAGTAGTTTATGGTTGAGATTCTGGTTTGGTAGCATTAGTGATTTTAAGACTCTAACCTAGACCCAAGGTCGTAGAAATTCAACACCATAATGGGCTTCGGGATGTGCCAATGTCTCCTAAACTCCAAATGGGGTTAACCAAGTATCTTATTAGGTGGTTTCTACTTCTAAAGAGGGAAATATATTCAAGGTACATTCTTCAAAAGATGGTGGCAGGTGACAAATAGGTGAATGAACTAGGGGATGAGAAGGGGCAGCCCTGGGTCACATGTTGGGGTACAAGGATAGCTAATAAGAGGGAAGCCCACACTTGGGTTTATAATGTATAGGAGGGAGCAATCGTGGTACATGAGGTGCCCCGGCCTTGATTTTTCCACCCTTCTTTATATGCCTTTTGCCTTTTTATGATTTTCTTTGATTAATTGCTCGGGGCTCAAGGGGTAAGAGCATGATGTATAAGATATAGCAGTGAATACCCCCTTTTAAAGTGGGGCAGTTCATTGCCCCCCAGGGGATGGGACAATCATGGCTTCCTATATGATGATGGAGGTTCATAGAACACGTAGGAACCAAGGTGATGGCCATGATGATGGGGTAGAGCTCATGTATTGGCTTTTGCCCACATGCTAAATGTGTTTGTCCCGACCATCTTTTGCATTTTGTGGTACATTTTCTTATTGAATGTGGTCATACATGCTTTTGTCTTTCTTTTTAGCTGCATCAACCTTCGGGCTTTATTCTAGGCCATGACCCAAGGTGTGGGCAAGGGGAAGGGGCATGCTAACCCTATGTGGACCCAGGTGGGAGAAATGATGAATGGGGTGTAATGAACGAAAAGAGGGTAACATAAGCGGATAAGGGAGTGGGACCATGCAACCAAAATCGTGGTTTCCCATGAAATACCATCCCTAGAGCCAAATGGTCAGTAAAAGAGATCCAACGAGACTAGAATCCAAGGTTAATACCTAAAATGGGTCTGGGGTACAAGAACACAGGCCTAGCCCATTCTTTCTGCCGAATCCCCTCATTAATCCATGCCCAGAGGTGTCCATGATGAGCAAACTACAATATTCAATTTCCAAATGACAAGACGTATCTTTAGGTTTAGGAAGCCCACTTTCAAACATACGATCATGGCAGATGGGCGAGGGACCACATGGCTAGCTCAGGTGGCAAAGAAATGGCACAATGAGCTAGTTGCTGGCTACCAGCTGAGGACCATCTTAGAGAAAAAAATCATCTGAGGCATGTTACCCACAAAATGGGGGGTAACAGGTCCCATTCAAAAAAGCGGTCTTCACATCCATTTGATGGATATTCCAACCCATTGTAACAGCTAATGAAACTAGAGATCTAATGGTAGTGTATCTTGCTATGGGTGCAAAGGTTTCTTCATAATCAATGCCTTCCTTTTGAGAGAAACCTCTTGCAACAAATCTAACTTTATACTTGTCTATACTTCCATCAACAACATGTTTGATATTATAGATCCATTTGGATGTGACAACCGATTGATCACTAGGTCTAGGAACGATTTCCCAAACCGCATTCTTCATAATGGATTGACATTCTTACTGCATCGCCTTCTTCCAAACTTCATGAGCAGCTTCCTTGAATGTAGATGGTTCGGCTTCAATTAACTTCGTCATATATGCAGCATAACCAAAGTATCTTTTCGGTCTCTTACTTTCCTTGAAGGATCCTTTCGCAGCTTCATGTCCTTCAACATCTTCTAATGTAGCTTTTAACCAATTTGGACTTTTCCTAATGGTTAGGATGACCATAGATTGAATAGCCTCACTTGGTCATTCTTCTTCTTCTTGATTTGTAGTAGGATTTTCATGATGATCTTCTTCTTCTTCAAATATTGGAACTTCTTCGTCGTCATAATCAATAGGAATATCCTTTGATTTCTTGTAGGCTTTATTTTCATCGAATATAACATCCCTACTTACTTCAATATGTCTTCCTTCCTTAATGTAGATTCTATATGCTTTTGAGAGACAATATCCAACAAATATTCCCTTGATACTAGTAGAATATAACTTATTTTGCTTGTCCTTTGGAACATGGATGTATGTTGGACTTCCAAAGATTCGAAGGTGATCCACACTCGGTTTCTTTCCTGTGAATACTTCTTCGGGTGTTGTATTATTAAGACTTCTATGAGGACTTATATTTTGAATGTACATGGTTGTCATTGTTGCTTCTCTCCATAAGAATTTTGGTAGGTCTTGATCAAGGAGCATTGTTCGAATGCCTTCTTCAATTGACCTATTCTTCCTTTCGGCCACTCCATTTTGTTCGGGATAATAGGGAACAATGAGCTCCCTCTTAATTCCTGCTTCCTTACAATATGCAATCAATTCCTTAGTAATATATTCCCCACCATTGTCGGATCCTAGAATTTTTATCTTTCTTTCGGTTAGGGCTTCCACTTCAAACCTAAACTCTTTGAACTTTTCAAACACTTCATCTTTTGTTTTGAGAAGGTGGAGCCATGTCTTTCTAGAATGGTCATCAATGAATGTTACATAGTAGAGATGACCTCTGCTAGGTCCCTACAATACTAGTGATTCCCCCATTACTATTGTCATTGTAGCCCTTATTGTTATTGTTGTGCCCCTATTGTCCCCATATTGTTATTATTGTGCTCCATAGAAGCCCACTATTGTTATTTTTGTGCCCTTATATTATTATTGTTATGCCGGTTTTGATTATATTGTGACCCCTTAGACTCCTATATATAAAAAGAAGGTTTTGTCATTTGTATCATCCAAAAATTGTTCATTTGTGTAATATAAAGGAGGTTTCCCCCTCGAAGACATTGATTCTGAAGTCGTTGATCTATCTTTTCTATCTTTCTGTGAGCTGGTTTCTTAACATTTGGTATCAGAGCTTTGGCTTCTAGGGTTGCGTTGCTCCAAACAGGTCATCGTGGCATTTTTGCTATAACTTTTTCTCTACAAAGTTTCAAAAGCTAAAAAAAAAAAACCCATTTGAGCAGAAATCGTTCTGAACCTCAGGTCCGAATTTCAGATCTTGTCTCGCTATATTTTCGGAGATATGATCTGAGGAAGTTAGGGTTTTTGCAGACTCCCGAATTACATTCCAAACAAGTGACCTTGGAAAAATCGTCATAACTTTCTCTCTGAGCATCAAATTGAAATTTCGTAAGAAGTTACAGAAAGAGGACAGACTGTAGTTTTTTGTGTATCTTTTTCAAATCTGAAGGTCGAAACAGTGACACATGGCACGTCATACAAGTTCGCTCTACTGAAAAATTATATAATCAGGTCATCTTGAAAGATTGGGCATAACTCTTTCTTGGATGATCCAATTTTGATCAGAATGATGGCATTGGAAAGAGGACTCAGAGGGCTACTGCAACAAGCAATTTCAGACCTTGGAGATCAGCTATTACAGAGATACAACAGATTCAATAACGAGCTTCTGCAAAGCGAAAAGAAGTGTGTAGTCTTCTTAAAATTTTGCATAAGTTTGGGTTGAAAAATTAGTTTGGAGTTCAATTATCATTAATTTGCATAGTGAAGCATCATTATCATTAATTGTTGACACCTAATCATAGGGATTGGGTGAGCAATTGTAAATAGTGTAAATAATTAATAAGAGAAAATAAAGAGTCATCGGGAGATGAAACTCAAGAGTCACTCCCTCATGTACATAACTATGAACAGCCCAAATGAATAAACATAATCTCATTTGAGGAGTTACCTCCTGGCCTAACATGGTATCAAAGCCAACGCCATTTTTGGCATTGCAGTCTGCCCTTGTAACTCCCTTTTGCCATTTTTCATAAATTTGTCCTACATTTCCTGTAGTCTACCATATTCTTCATTCCTATGCTCTCTGCCCTCTGTGTGATAATCTGGTGTAACGCTCTCACCTGCACAGGTCCTTTTCCCTAATTGCGCACTGTTATGAACCGCACTGTGGTATACCCATCGAATACCTGCACAGGTCCCTCTTCATCTCCTCTCTCCATCGACTCCATAGTCGACGCCCTACACACCAGCTCCAATATGCTGGCAGCTGCTCAGCTCGGCCTCTCCACATATATATGGCCCCTCCTCTGCACATATATCCGGCCCATACCACTCCGCGCTGCCTGTAAACATTTCCCATACCTCTCCACGTTGTTATAAAACTTCGTAGCGCTCCCTCCTGTTATAAAACGTTGCCCATACCTCTCCACGCTGCCTGTAAACGTTGCCCATACCACTCCACGCTATAATAAAACTTCGCAGCGCTCCCTCCTGTTATAAAACGTTGCCCATACCTCTCCACGCTGCCTGTAAACACTGCCCATACCACTCCATGCTGCCTGTAAACGTTGCCCATACCTCTCCACGCTGCCTATAAACGCTGGCAGCTACTCTCCTATACGTTGGTTCCCTCACATACACGTTGGCTCCCTTACATACGCTGCTCCCTCCCTCACAAACCTCCAATACGCGCTCCCTCCCTCACACTGTGTGATAATACCTCCACATACTTTTGCTACGGTTTTTCTGAAAAACAAACCGAATTCTCTAAGGTGGGGATTGTTGTCACACAAAGTGTCTAGGCTCTGCGACAACGCTCAGAGTAAGGGTTGTCACTCTTGATCCTTACTCACTCCATTTAGACTCTCTCCTAGACAAGTCAAGGGGGGTAGTCCCTAAGGTAAATGGATGAGAAAGCCTGTGGATCACGGGCTCTAGGAGATTTTAACGATGGACAACCTGATGAATCTAAGAATCTCGATTAATTCAGATGAATAGATTAAACACCAACATAAACAAGACACGACCACAAAATAGAAACAATTATAGACCAGTGCCTTTATGCTAGATTAACCATAGATAAAGTAAAACAAGTTATCCAGAACACTTTACAAATATGTGAAGAATAATGAAAATCATGAATAAGCAATATAAATGCCCAAAATTGATCATGCAAGATATTCCAAATTTAAGATGATTATCGTTAATGACCAAGCTCTAGAATTAATTAATTTTCTCGAACAGTCAATATAACTTAAAACATTTATCGCACTTTGACCATAGGAAAATCATAAAAATGCATTTAATGACCAAAAAAAACACAAGGAACTTTAGGCTTAAATTTTAATTATTCCTTAGGCGCTAACTAAATAAATAAAACAACTCAACGGGTTAAAAAATTAAAAATTTTAATGTGGCCTATGGTGTTTTAATGTGGGAAATTTTATTCTCGGCGTTTCAACGACATTTCCTCATCATTCTTCTCATTTCTCATCTTTTCATTTCAGCGGGCAACAACAACATTTTTGGCGCCGTTGCCGGAGACCGATTTATTGGGCCTTGGCTTTACGACATTCATCTTTCATTTTTCTCATCTCTCATTCGAGCCGGCAAAGTCAACACTCCTTGGCACATCTCATCTTTTCCGCCATTCATTAGCCAGTCAAGCAACACAACGTTTCTGGGTGTCATTTGATCTTTTCATCGCCCTATCTTTCATCATCTCATTAATCATTTCATATGCACCTTTAGCACCTGGACATTTCGGTTCATTTCTTGTTTGGGTGGCGACTCCACTTCTTCCATTTATTATTTCTCAAACAAGAAGCCCCCTTATATCCGGTTGTTTGTTGCCTTTCGAATCCTAGAGTTAGATTCATGTTCAAGTGGCGACTCCACTTCTTTCATTTCTTACAAGAATTTCTACTAGAAGCTCGCTTCTTGTGGATCTCTTGATTTTCTTGAGCAGGGGTCTCTCTCTATCATCCATTTCATCTCTCATTATTCCTTCAAGCAATTCATCATGGATGATTCGTTTACCCTGTGTCATTTTACTAATTTTCTGCATGATATTCCGGAAGTGGCCATTCATAAATTGTCTTTGTTCTCGGGTCGTGATTCAGTGGCTGTTAGAAAGCATCTATGCAAGTTTACTCATACAATACTCAGTTATTGTCGTTCTCCCCAATATGATCATGAAGATGTCAAAATGCATCTATTTGCCTTTTCTTTAGAGGGTGATGCTTTGAATTAGTTTAATAATTGTCCTGAAGATTCATTTGCTTCTTTACAAGACATTGTCAATGCTTTTAAGGATAGATATGGTTATCAAGGTAGCTCGCCTTGTGCCCCTAAAATTATGCAACAGAATGAAAGTGATCATGTGAAGGATCCAGTTGTCAATGAAAGATTTCAAGACAATTCTCCATATCAGAATGTGCCATCCACTTGTACCATTACAAGTCAAATCCATGACAGTGAAAAAAGGGACAAGTTGTCAAATTAGTGTCGACAATGAAAGGGAAAATGATAAGCAAATTATAGAAGAACTAATGCAGCTGGTAACAAATATGGAGCTTAATCAAGAAAATTTGTAACTGATTATGTCAAAGATATGAGAACTTTATACACCCACCTAGAAAAACGTGATGAGGAGATGAAAATCATGAAAATTAAACACTCTGATCACGTAGCCATCGTAGTAGAAAAGTGTGCTCAGAATATGGAGGATATGAGGACCGACATGCAGAAGGAAATGGAAACCATGAAAGCTAATCATGGTAGAGAAATTAATTCTATGCAAAGCAAGTTATTAACTATGGATGAAGAAATGACCATCATGAGATTCGATTATAATAATTAGTTAGCTACCATGCAAGCAAATCATAAGAAAGAGATAAACTATATGCAAAACTGTTTCATGGGCATGAAAGCAAAGAATGAAAAAGTAATAAAAGATGTGGAAGCTGGTCAGATATGTCTTCAGAATAAGTTATTGACCATGGAGGAAAACCATGCCAAGGAAGTTAGTGCTATGAAGGTTGAACACTCTAGCCAGATGGATGCCATAACAATACAGGTACAGAAACTTCAACATCAGTCAAAGGATGAAAGAAACAAGGAAAAGTCAACAGATCATAAGCCTCCTTATCTGCTGCAGCAAGCTCCATCTTATTATGAGGATGTCATTTGTTAGTCAGTTCATCCAATTTCTGGATCGTGTACTAAGCGAAAAGCTCTCTTGTAATCTTTTTATGAGCAATAAAGAAAAACTTTGGGGTTAATTTCTGTTGGTGTTACTCTTCGTGGAAATACTGTAAGATGTGTTATTTTCATGTACAGATTTCTTTTTAGCCATTGATGTAGCTTTCTAAAAAGTGATTTGAGTACAGGTATCTTGCTCATTCGCTAGGGTTTGAATGATAATTTAAGTTTTGAATATACTAGCAGGTATCTCTATTGAATTTGAATTTTATTATCATTTTCTCGCTCTATGTTGATGGTTAAATTGAGTTTTGTAGGAAAGTCTTGATTTTTAGATCATCGGGCGTTCAGGGAAGTTCTCGGTTGAACCAGCCAACTCCCGATCCGTGTTTTTTGAAGAGCCCAGTTTAAATTTGATCCCGGGCTTATCATAAGATATTTTTTATGGGTGATGCATGAAGGGTTTCGAGCTTGGTACCTCCTTTAAAAATTCAACAAATTTAATTTTTCTGTGCTAAATAGTTAGATCTAGCTGTTGAGGGCCTCAAATCATCAGATCTGGGACCGGAGTCGGACTCACACTCCCCAGATTTGATAGATCTGCTATTTATGTACATAGATCTGTAATTTTCCTCAGTTTTCTAACTTGGGTTTTTCTAAGTTTCAGTTTTTTGGGTCATTGTATATATCGTTTGGGTGTTTCTTGTTGCCCTGTAGCTGCAGATCTAAAGCTGAACGTTGTGCAGAGTTTAGATCTAGGCCCTAGGGGGTAAGATCTAGATCTCTGGGGGTCCATCACCATCATTTTTGGCAGGGTCTCTATCCAAAGATTTTGCAATCCAAGAGTTTCAAATTTTTTTTAAAATCTGGAAATTTTTCTATAATTTTTTTTATAAGGGTTTCGAAGAAATCTGAAGCAGAGCAATTTAAAATTTTAATTAAGATCTCTAGAAAAAATTTTAGAGGTTCTGGTGGAAGTTCTGGGCCACCATTTTGCAGGTTGATTGGCTGCCTAGGGTTTCCTGAGCAGAAAAATTTTGAATTTGCTTTTACTATTGTTTTTTGGAGAATTTCGAAATTATTTTTATTTTAAGAGTTTTAAATCTGAAATTTTTTATGAGATCTGGAAAAACTTGGGTTTCTTCCTGCATTTTTCTTCTGTAGCGGTGACCCTTCCAAGCCCTCACTCAGCTGCCCATTGTTTTCATAGATGCTAAACCTGCAAAAGAAATCAAAATTCTTAGCCATTCCCTCCATTTCTCATCTACTGTACCTGCAAAACAAATCTCAAACCCTCGTTGGCAGCAATACCCCCATATCCCTGCATTTTCCCTTCTCTATCCGTAGTTCCTCCTTGTTGCCTCCTTGTTGCACCCATGTCCTTCTCAAAACCCCGTCGAGCTGCTCATTTCTTCACCATCGAACCCTTTTCTCCTCTTCCGCTGCCTTTCCACGCCTCTCTCTGCTTCATCCAGCCTGCAAGCCATCGAGCCCCTTCCTTCGATCTCTTACCCAGCTCCTTCCCACTGCGTCTTCAGCTCATCCCTGCACATTGCTCTCGCTACAAACCCTCTCCTCTATATGCAAACCCACCCACATTGTCCTCTAACCCGCCTATCGAACCTCTTTGCCTGCGTGTAGCCTTTCCCTCAACCTTCATCTGCTACTCTCGAGCACTTCCATTCTCCCGCAGACCTGCACACAATACATACAAAAAAAATCTCAATTCATTTCGATTTTTTCTTCACTTATATGAATGTGTATTAGGGTTAGCGTAGGTTCCTTCTTTTCTTTTTTTCCTTTTTTTTTATTTTGTTTGGTTTTAGACTTAGGCTAGGCTTTGTTTAATTCTTAATTTCGATTTTATATTTTTTAGTTTGATTCTTTAAAAATAAGAAAATAAATAAAATAAAAAATAAAAATCTAAAATCTAAAATCCTAAAAATTTTAAATTCTAAAATCTAGAATATCTAAAAACATTTTAAAAAATCTAAAACTATTTAAGAAAATCTAAAGTTTAAAAAATCTAAAAACATTTAAAAAAAAATTAAATCATAAAAAATTTAAAAATTCATAACATTTTTGAGAAAACCTAAAAATTCTAAACATTAAAAAAATTCTAAATTTTTTTCTTTTTTAATTTTTGACTAAGGAAAATGAAATAAATTAAGGGGTTTTCGCTTAAACATTAAAAAATTTAATGTCGCCTATGGCCATTAAAAATTTCGATTTTTTAGCTCGTTGAGTTGTTTTACTTCTTTAGTTATCACCTAAGGAATAATTAAAATTTAAGCCTAAAGTTCCTTAGTGTTTTTTTTTGTCATTAAATGCATTTTTATGATTTTCCTATGGTCAAAGTACGATAAATGCTTTAAGTTATATTCACTATTCGAGAAAATTAATTAATTCTAGATCTTGGTCATTAACGATAATCATTCTCTTGCATGACACGGTTTTGGACGTTTATATTAATCATACCTGATTGTCATTGTTCGTCGCATATTGGAAAAGTTATTCTGGGTAACCTGTTTTCTTAATCTATGGTTAATTCAAATTAAAGGCACTGGTCGATAATTATCTCTAGCTGGTGGTCGTGTCTTGGTTACATTAGAGTTTAATCTATTCATCTGAGTTAATCGAGATTCATTTAAATTCATTAAGTTGTCCATCGCTAAAATCTCCTAGATTATGTTTTTCACAGGCTACCCTCATCTTTTTACCTAGGGACTACCCCCCTTGACTTGTCTAGGAGAGAGTCTATACAGAGTGAGTAAGGATTTAAGAGTGACAGCCCTTACTCTGAGCGTTGTCACGGTACCTAGACAATTTGTGCGACAACATGGATCTTTAGGATTTTTAATGGTTTCCAAGAGAGACGCAAGGTCAATATTGGCATCATTTTGAACCTTCCAGTGCTTGTGACAAAGCCGGTCTTCCCATGGTAGCTTCTTTGCTTCCTTCAGTAATTTCTCGTCCTCGGACACTGCTTTAGCCAGATCTTTACAAAGGACAGCACAAATCCTACGCTTCGTCCTCTAATTTAATCTCCAAGACATCAAGATTCATTGTGATATCACATTTTCTTTTAATATCTCATTGTGCCTCCCTCATATATACCTCTGTTATATACATTAGAATTGTTTTTTTAAAACCAGAAGTGCAATTTTTTACAGCATATTGGCAGAAGAAGTACATTTTTTTTTACAGTACACAGATTTTTAAAATGCATTCATTGATATCTATTGTGGGAGTGGTTCTCACCGGCAAGGAGAACTATCCAAAATGGTCACAGAAAATCAAACACACTCTCATTTTTTATGAGTTGTGGAAAGGAGTGTGTGTTGGAGTGGATACAAAGAACCAGAACAGCCTACCTCAGACAAGGAATTCGCCATTTGGGAAAATAAGAACAGCAAGGCTTATGCCTTAATTGCAGCATCAGTAAATGAAGAGGTGAGTCACCATTTTCAAATGCTTTCGAAGCCTTACAAAAACTGAAGGAACTCAATGACTCACACTCTGCACTTGAAGTTGTTCAACTCATGATTAAATTATTCAGCCTTGAATTACAAAATGATGATCCTCTTACTCTTGCATCAGAAGTAAAATCTATTATGCATGATATCAAAGTCACTAATGTTGAACTGGACATTCCTCTGATAGCTTTTCTCAAGGCACTTTATCCCACTTACTCAAATTATCTTGAGTCATTGCAAGCAAATGGAAACTTGAAAGAAATTACCTTTGAGTCCCTTGTGAAAAAAATTGCTGAAAGAGAGAGCTTTTGGGAAGAAGACAACTCTTCTGTGTTTTGAAGAGACTGTGTCTTGCACAGAGAGAGGAGAATCTTGCTCAAGATTCTTCCAGAGGAAGAGGTGGTCGAAGAGGAAGAGGAAGAAGAAATTTCAGAGGCAAGGGGCGCAGACACTCTCAAGGTGAAAATTCATATTTGCATTATATACGTTGCAATAGAGATGGATCACATGATGCATCCACATGCAAGTTGCCTTGGGACAGAATTGAGCAGAAAAGAAACCAACCCAAAGGTAAAACTAATGACAAAGAGAAAGGTAAAGCACCTGAATCCGCTCACTATGTTGTGGCACACTGTAATATTGGAGTAAATGAAGACTTATTTAATGTTTCACTTGCTTCTTGGAAAAATGATTGGTTGCTTGATTCAAGAGCAACTTGCCACATGACCTTTAGAAGAGATTTTTTTGAAGAATTTACTGACAATGTTGATGGATCAGTATATTTTGCAGACAAATCAAAACTCAAGCCATCAGGGCTTGGCACAATCAAGCTTAAATTGCCTGGTCGTCCAGACTTTCTTCTACATCATGTTTTATATCTCCCACAGCTGAGGAGAAACTTGTTGTCCTTGGTCCACATCCGCCAGCAGGACACTCCATTCATATGTTTGATGGCAAGGTTGAGGTGAGAAAAGCATCAGATCACTCACTCGTCATGACGAGGATAGAAGAAAAAAGGCTTCTCAAGCTGCAAGGTATCTCTGCTTGTGCACAAAATTTCTCATACATTTCTCATTATGATGAAGGTACATTTCCATCAAGTTTATTATGGCATGCTAGATTTGGACACTTGAACTATGACAGCCTCCGCTTGTTGAAAAAAAATGGTGTTACTAGTTTGCTTACAATTCCTAGGAAATTTAAGCAATGTGATGCTTGCATTCTAGGAAAGCATAGCAAACAGTGTTTTCATGATTCACATTCTAGAGCACATAGAAAACTTGAACTCATTCATTTAGATTTATGTGGTCCAATGCCTGTTCCTTCTGCAAATGGAAATAAATATATGATGACATTTATTGATGACTACACCAGAATGTGTTGGGTTTATTTATTGAAGAACAAATCTGATGCTTTTCAAACATTCAAGAACTTTCATACATGGATTGAAAATGATGCACAATCTCATATTGGCTCTATTCGCACTGATAATGGAAAAGAATACACTTCAAATGAATTTGAAAACTATCTTCGCCAACATGGGATCAAACATCAAACAAATGTGCCTTATAATCCCCAACAGAACGGAGTAGCTGAAAGAATGAATAGAACAATCTTAAATATGGTGCACTCCATGATGTTTTTCAAGAATGTAAAATTGATGTTTTGGGGTGGTGCAGTTCTATGTGTTGTATATGTAAAGAATAGATGTCCGTCTAATGTTATTAGAAGCAAGACTCCTTATGAAATATGGTATGGGCACATTCCTTCGGTAAAGCATCTCAGGGTCTTTGGTTCCACCTGTTATGCCTTGATACCAAAAGTACATAGAAACAAACTTGGTGCAAGGAGTCATAAGTGTATCTTCTTGGGGTATTCAAACACCTCCAAAGCATACCGTCTCTATGATGAAGTCAATAAAAAGTTTGTTGTATCTAGAGATGTAACCTTTCTTGAATCATCCAAAGCAGACAATGTTGTTGAGCGGCAACTTGATCGCTTGGATAGATTCGCAAATGCAAAAGCATTTCAAGAATTTGATAATCAAATTCCACATCTTAAAGGGGGGATTCCTATATTGGATCAACCTGTGGAATCTTCTTCTGAAGCATTCTCTCCCCCGCATGAAACTCCAACCACTGATGATACTTTGAGTGATATGATTGATAGAATTGGGAGACTCAATCTTGATTCAGTCCCAACTCAATCAACTGAGCAGCCTGGACCATCTCAGAAAGGTCCCCCGAAGTGGCTAACAAAGACACTTGAAAGTGTTCATCCTGATGAGGTTGGAAAGATAGGAACTAGAAATTCAACCCAACAAAATGGAGGTGATGTAGATGACTCTGATTCACCTGTTGATATGGATGTTTCTTATGATTGTGAATTGAATTTGTTTACAGATTTTGAACCAACTTCCTTCAAATAAGTAACTTTCCATGATGAATGGAAAGAAACGATGCAAAAAGAGTATGAAGCATTGATAAAGAATGGCACTTGGAAGCTAGTTGATCCTCCATTAGGAACCAAACCAATTGGATGCAAGTGGGTCTACAAGAACTAGTATAAAGTTGATAGCTCACTTGACAAGCACAAAGCCAGGCTTGTGGCAAAAGGTTTCGCACAGAAGGAAGGGATCGATTATGAGGAGACTTTTGCCCCCACAGCAAAATGAGCTACCATCCGAATACTCTTTGCCCTAGCAGCTCAGAATGGTTGGAAAATCCATCAAATGGATGTAAAAACTGCTTTCTTGAATGGATATCTAAAAGAGAATGTTCTTATGTCCCATCCTGAAGGATTTGTTGTGAAAAGACATGAACATAAAGTATGCAAACTTGTAAAATCCTTGTATGGCCTCAAACAAGCACCACGAGCCTAGTACGAAAAACTAACTGAGTATCTTCTGAAACTCAATTTCAAACATTATGATCTTGATGATGCAACTTTGTTTGTCAAGAAGGTGGCAAAACAGTTGTATATCTTATGGTATATGTAGATGATCTTTTGATGACAGGGAACAATAAGAACTACATTGCATCCATAAAGAAGGAATTGAGGAAAGGTTTTGAAATGGCTATCTTGGTATTGAGGTAACTCAACATCCGAAGTCCATATTCCTTTCTCAACAAAAGTACATTGGAGATCTGTTGAACAGGTTTGGCATGGCTGAATGCAATCCTCTAACTACTTCAATGGAACAAAACTTAAAGCTCACATCTATTGAAGGAAAAGAATTTGAGGATGCAACAAAGTATAGACAGGTTGTAGGAAGTCTCAACTACCTGACTACTACCAGACCAGACATTTCGTTTGATGTTGGAATCCTCTCCAGGTTTATGCAAAAGCCTTGTGAGGGACATTGGTCTGCTGCAAAAAGAGTTCTAAAGTACTTGAAAGGAACTCAAGACTTTGGACTCAAGTATACACCGGTGGGCGACTTCAACTTGATTGGATACTCTGATTCAGACTTCGATAGAGACAAAGAAACTGGGGTATCTACTTCTGGTTATACTATGAGTCTTGGATCAGGAGCTGTCTCCTGGAGATCACGCAAATAATCAGTTCCAGCAGATTCCACAACAGAGGCAGAATATGTGGCAGCAGCTGAGGCAACAAAAGAAATTGTGTGGCTTAGGAAAATTCTGGAAGATTTGCGGGTAAAACAAGTACATCCCCACTCATGATTGACAATACCTCTGCAATAAAGTTGGCCAAGAACCCAAAGTTCCATGATCGAATGAAGCACATCAATACAAAATATCATCATTCGACATCATGTTGAGGCCAAAACAATCCATCTTCGCCATTGTTACACTAATGAGCAGATTGCAGACATCTTCACCAAAGCGCTTGGAAGATAAAATCTTGAAAGATTGAGAACGATGCTTGGACTCACCAACATCCCTTCAAATTAAGGAGGGAATATTGACACCTAATCATAGGGATTGCGTGAACAATTGTAAATAGTGCAAATAATTAATAAGAGAAAATGAAGAGTCATCGGGAGATGAAACTCAAAAGTCGCTCCCTCATGTATATAACTATGAACAGCCCAAATGAATAAACATAATCTCATTTGAGGAGTTACCTCTTGGCCTGATGTTAATTGATGCCCTGAAGAAAGAAAATGGAAACACCTAGTAAGCAACCAGAAAGCTCTAGCATGACTCATGAAGAAGAGAAAGAAATGCAACATGATATATCAAAATTACGAGACCAAGTGCAACAAATTTCACTCTCACAAAAGGTAACAGAAGCTAAGATTGATGGTTTAAAGAAAGGCGTGGAAGCTAAGATGAATGGCGTGGAAGTTAAGATGAATGGCATGGAAGCTAAGATGGATGGTATAAAAGAAAAACTAAAAGGCGACATGGAAGATTTAAAGATAAATTTGACTAAGTTGCTAAAATAAATGCTTACTAATGGTGAAAGAGTAATAAAGGAAACTCATGATGAGAACAAAATAAACGTTAATTATGATTTCATAAACTCTAATGTTGGATTGAAGACCCACCATGTTCTAAAGATCAATATGAGGAAGTTTGATGGCAAGGATCCAGTAACATGGACATTACAGATGGAGCAATATTTCGATCTCCATAATGTGCAAAACACAAAAAGTACGCATTGCAAATTTATATTTGGAACCAAATCAGTTTGTATGGTATCAATGGCTTTGCTCTCGTAAACAAATTGTCACCTGGGCAATTTTTATGGAAGAAATGATAGCACATTATGAGGATACAAAAAGCAACACTTTTATAGCCAATTGATAAACCACAAACAAAAGGGTTCAATGATGGAGCACATTGAGGACTTCCAAAAATTGAATATAAGGGTAAAAGATATCCCAAAGGAGCATAGGATTGATGTGTTCATAGGGACTTTAAAGGATAACATCCAACATGAGGTTCGCCTTTGGGAACCTTACTCATTGGAGAAGCATTCAGGTTGGCAAGAAAAATGGAAAGAAAAATTATGGCAACAAGGAAGCCTACCACTCACAACTATAAGGATAGAAGTGTTGTTTCCCCTAGCCTTCCACAACCTACAAGGTTGACACCCCAACAATTGGAAGGAAAAAGAGCAAAAGGGCTTTGTTACAGTTGTGATAGCAAATACAAATACACTAAAGGTCATAAGTGTGCTAAGAAGAAATTATTTTACATAGATTGTGAAGAGGAGAAAAAAAAGGAACAAGAAACGTCAAAAGAAAAGGATATACACTAGGAACATACCCTAGAGAAAAAAGAAATGAATTCGACCATATCTTGTAATGCATTGACCAGAATTACCACTCCTCAAACTATCAAGATAGAAGGACATATCAAGAAGAAAAAGGTAATAGTGTTGATTGATTCCGGCAGTACCCATAATTTTATTCATTGTGAGATAGCCAAGGAATTGAATTGCTTCTTATATCCATCACAAGAGTGTCAAGTAATGGTTGCAAGTGGAGGAACCATAAATTGCTATGGAGGTGTCATAATATCAAGCTATCCATGGGAGAATATGTATTGAATCGCCCAATGTTTTCCATTCCAATGGGTGGTGCTGATGTTGTACTAGGAATCCAATGGCTACAATCCTTAGGTACAATAGCTTTTAGTTTTCAAGAACTTTTCATGAAATTTTCTTTAGAAGCAAAGGAAGTTGAATTAAGAGGTAACGCAAGGAAACCAGGAAAGATAATCAACTGTAATGGAATGACAAAGCTTCTAAAGAAAGAACAACGAGGCGTAATTGCACAATTATGTTCGCTAGAGGTTCCCACTTCGAAATCATCTATTTCTCCAGATTTCCAAAAAGTCTTGGACAATCATTCCAAGGTATTTGAGACTCCTAAAAGTCTCCCACCTATTCGTGATCATGATCATGCTATTCATTTGATTCCATGAAGTGTTCCTCCAAACATCAGGCCTTACAGATATCCCTATGCCCAAAATAGTGAAATTGAACGTATGGTTGCAGAAATGCTAGAGGTTGGTATAATTCAACCTAGTCAAAGTTCTTTCTCTACTCTAGTAGTGTTGGTGCACAAGAGGGATGGATCATGGCGCATGTGTTTGGATTATAGGGAGCTCAACAAGCTCACTATTAAAGATAAATTTCCCATTCTTATCATTGAGGAACTATTAGATGAATTGCATGGATCAATTTACTTCACCAAATTGAATCTCCGTTCAAGATATCATCAAATTAGAATGAAGACTGAAGACATTCTTATAATAGCATTTAGAACTCATGAGGGTCATTATGAATTTCTGGTCATGCCTTTTGGCCTTACTAGTGCACCTTCTGCATTTCAAGGTTTGATGAATTCCATTTTCAAACCCTTCCTTAGAAAATTTGTGTTAGTATTTTTTGATGATATACTAATCTATAGCAAGTCCTGCAAAAAGCTCCAAATGTTTCTTTGGAGTACAAGAGGTGGAATATCTGGGTCATATTATATCCATAGAGCATCTACGAGGATTTCTCGGGTTGACAGGGTATTATCACAAGTTTGTTAAGAGTTATGGGAGAATAGCAGCACCTCTAACAACATTATTGAAGAAAGATGCATTTTTATGGACTCCAGAAGCAACGAAGGCCTTTGAACATCTTAAAGAGGCAATGTGCCAAGCAACGGACTTCACAAAAACCTTTATTGTGGAATGTGATGCCTTAGGAAATGGAATTGGTGTTGTTTTAATGCAAGAAAAAAGACCCATTGCTTTCAAAAGTCTTCCAATCAAAGGAAATTATTTACACGAAGCTATTTATGAGAAGGAAATGTTGGCAATACTACATGCACTTAAGAAATGGTGACCCTACCTAATGGAAAGACACTTCAAGGTAAAAACTGTTAAAATTGGCAACTAGGGCCAAACTCCATGTGGGTCACCTCATTTATGGTAGCTGATATTTTTCCTAGATTCCTCTTGTCGAGAGGTGTAGGGTTGATCTAAAGATCATCCAATTCCGACAAGTATTTATGGAGATATGAATTTATTAGTAATTACTTGACAAATTGTCAAGGTTGGCCAGCAGTTAAGTGTGTGGCACTCTTGCCCAGCGTTGCATATAAATAGAGGAGAGGTTGAGTCATTATCTCAACTCATCTTACCTCTCATCTCTTCCATTGTCTCTTGGGTATACGAAGGAGAGAGGACGCAGCTAGGGCAGCGTGGAAAGAGAAGGACGCAGCTAGGGCAGCGTGGGAAAGAGGACGCAGCTAGGGCAGCATTGGACGCAAGAAGGTGCAGCAAATGGTTTAGGCCTGCGTTGACCAGCACATTGCCTCCATTGACTGCGGCCTTGTGTGGGCAGCCTCTCCTAGGCTAGCCAAAGTGCTGAACAGGTCTGCGTTGACTGTTTAAGGGCACATTTATGACTGCGTTATCTGGTTAGGGCTGGCTGCAGTATGTTGTAGCATGCACTGTTGTTTTGACCATCTTACCTTGACTGTTTTGGGTTGCCACTACCTCTGTTGGAGACCGAGTTCTCCTAGGTTGTCTTGAAGACATTTTGGGAGCTGATTGATCACTTTTACTATTGTTGTCCAAGGGTTTCATTACTGCTGTTGTAAATCACTGATTAGTGATATTGTACTATCTCTCTCTCTCTCTGTGCTGAACTATTGAAGATAAAAGAAGATTTGATCAAAGGGTTTCCCCACATTGGGGTTTGTCCCTGGCTAGCCGCCACATCTTGTGTCTCTTGTCTTGGCTTGTTTTCTGTCGATCATTTAATGTTCTATCTGCACTTTACTTTATGTTGTGATTGCTAATCAGTGGCTAATAAAAAGTAAAAGAAGTAAACTGCTCTAAACATAGAACATACCATAATTTAACATGGTATCAAGGCTTAGGTGAAGACAAAGCCCAAGCAAGAGCAAGAGCAAGAGAAATCACCAAAGAGAAGGTTGGCAAGGTTATCTTAAAAAAATCATGGGGTCCTCAACACACTACCCTGCTGAAGACAAACCCCGCGAGAAGTTTGACTATCACAGATGGAAGACGTCTCTTGATCTAACATTAGAAGAGCAGGAAGCTGTGTTGCATGGGTACCCGCACCCAGGGGTGGGGTTCTCGAACCCGTCCTGGGTTCCCGCACCCAAGTACCGGATTCAGGTACGGGTTCTTCCCAGACGAACCCAGAAGAACCGGGTTCTTCCATGAAGAACCGGGTTCTTCAAAAAAAAATTTGGGTTCTTTTCCTTTAACGGGTCCTTCAGGTTCTTCAGGTTGGGTTCTTTGGGTTCTTCGGGTTCTTCATAAAAAAACTATATTGAAAATTTAATTTTCAAATAAATTTTTTTTATTGAAATTTAAAAAATAACTTATAACAAAGGTAAAACTTATAACAATACCTAAAAAACCCTAAATCAATTCTTGTAAATCAATTTGGAATGAAACATTCTTCCACGGTCCTTACCATCAAAACCTGTGTTGCACGGGTACCCGCACCCAGTTTTTCAAGTTTTTTACAAGTCTTGTTTTTCAAGAATTCTTGTAAATCAATTTGGAATGAAACATTCATTCCAGAGCCAAATAACCATCAAATTATAAACTGTAAATGCACACATACAGATTCAGACATTTTCGGTCAAATAGAAAGTAGGATTGAGACCAGCCATAAGTTGTAATTAGCTGATGTTAAATGGCGAAGGGCTATTTTGGACAATGGCTAAATTAAGTATCAAAATCTGCCAATTTCTCACAGCATTCTGATAACATGATGTTAAGATTAAAACTAGGAAAATATGCCTAAATCATATATGGTCTCTACAGACTTGTACACCAAGTAATCTCTAAAAACTGCGAAGATGTTTTATGTTTAGATAATTAATATTCAGGCAGAGCTTCGCACTCAAAGACAAACTATCCCTCAAGCCATTAGATGGTTGTTGTGCATTTTATTGGGAAACAAAGACTGATAAGCGTGTTTTGTGGAAGGGTAAGGCTGCCACTGTTTTGGGGATTGCTTTACCATAGAGCACACCATGCATGGGGCAGGTGGATGATTAGACATCAAGAAAATTCTAGACCACTATCAGGTTGAGAAGAATCTCCTATGAAAAAATTGTGTTTTTATATGGGAGAGACTAAACATTCAAAGCAAAGTTACAAGCTCAAGCTCCAGCCAGTATGAGCAATTTCAATAAGAAGTTGTCTTGAAATTAGAGGAGGAGGCAGAAATGCTAACACTCCTTGGCTGTATAGGAGGAAGGGTCTATACAACCACAACCTGATTTATTAATAGGCATCCTTGCAAATGAACCTAAGCTGCATATTTATTTTAAAGCCTGTGTGTGACAAAATCTGTCCCAAGTTTCACCAAAATAGCTGAGTCTAGCATTTATCCTAGTATGTATTTTGAATTTTCAGTTTTAGTAGTAGCCTTGAGCTCTCTCACATAGCTGTCACAGTGTCATGGTTACACGGAAAAGATTCAAAAGAACAGTTTTTTGGTGATAAATTTTGAAATTTCAATGTCATTGTTGAATGTTCAATGATGTGCATGTTTAAATGATTATCATTAAAGTTTTCTTGTTTAAAGTTGAAAAAATATACAAATTCAAATTTCATATATATTAACTATAAATTTATAATTTATAAAATTTAATTATTAAAATTTAATATTATTATATTACCCGACGAACCCACGCACCCTGTTTCCAAAAATGTCGTCCCCGCACCCACGTTTCCTGGCAACATAGGCAGGAAGTGTTGGACCATGTGAGAGGCAAAATTGTTGAGCCTCCATCAAATGCATTTGCTGCCGCTAGAAACAAGTGGACTAAGGGAGAAGTCAAAGCAAGCAAGATCATTCGGGGCTCTATCGACAAGTGCTTGGTGGCCTATGTTTCCGAGCTGAACACCTCCAAGGAAATCTACGATAGACTGGTGAGTTTATTTAAAGTTAATGATGCAAATCAAGTTTTGTTCCTTAGAAATAAGTTGAAGGAAATTAAGAAGGGCAAAGATGAGAATATGCAAGCATATTTTTTAAGGATCACCGAGATCAAGAATGATCTCCTATCTATTGGGGAAGTAGTTCCTGACAGGGAAATGACACTCACAACTCTTGGAGGACTGCCACCTGAATGGTATATATTCAGGACTACTCTTCTCAACAATAATGTAATTCCTGGATTTGAGGAATTGATGGCTAGATGCATTCAAGAAGAAACAAGGATGGAAGAGCAAGAAATGCCTACACTTAAAGGCCATCCCTCTACCTTTTCTTCTCATGCTAAAAGAAGAAACAATTCCGGGGCTAAATCCAAAGGAAAGGTTGGACCGAAGGGTGGAAGAAAAGGACGATGTTACAATTGCAATAAAACGGGCCACTATGCGAGGGAGTGCCCTGATAAAAGGGACTCACACCGAGACGATGATCAAAATCACTCTCAAGGCAATCAAAGGAATGGCAGGTCAAATGGCAGAGGTAAAAGAAATGTCGGAAATCAAGGAAGAGGACAACCCTTCAAGAAGGCAAGAAACTCCAGGTATGAATCTAATGTTGTTAACAATAAGCAAGATGAATATTATCTACCAGCGGCCCTCTCTACTACTGCTCCCTCGGACTCGCTGGGAAATTGGCTTATTGATAGTGGTGCCTCAAGGCACTTCACTGGTTATAAAGAAGCTCTCTCTAATCTGATAGAGAAGGAGACCAACCTGGAAATTGTTCTTGGGGACAACTCAAAATATCCTGTGAAAGGCGTAGGGAATGTCACCCTTCAATTGAATCAAGGAAATACAATTCATTTACAAGATGTATTATATGTACATGATCTCAAAAAGAACGTGGTGTCCATTTCGGCAATGGAAGACAAAGGCTACAAGGTGGCCTTCTTCGATGGCAAGGTACATGTATGGAAAAAGAACTTTAAAAATGCTTTCACTCTTGGGTTTCGAGTTGATTCATTATATCAGGTTGGAGGAAATCCGCTGGGTGTCATGTCTTGGACACATCTCTTCAGTCCAAACTATGTCATCGGAGGTTTGCTTACCTTCATTATAAAGCTCTACACGATGCAAGACAAATGGTGACAGGGATGCCTGAGTTCCGAGTAGAACAAGAAGGTGTATGTTCGGGATGTGCCGAAGGAAAGCTCAAAAGGGGACCATTCCCCTCAAGCCAAAGCAAGACCTCCAATATATTACAGTTGGTTCACTCAGACATATCCAGTATGATGCCTGTGAACACCTTGGGAGGATATTTATATTACCTCACTTTTACAGATGATTATTCTCGCAAAACTTGGATATACTTCTTGAAAAAGAAGGATGAAGTGTTCTCCTGGTTTCATCACTTCAAAGCCTTGATCGAGAATCAAACCGAAAGGAAGATCAAGATCTTAAGGACTGATAATGGGACTGAATATGAATCCAATGAATTTCATGACTTTTGCAATGAGGTTGGCATTAAGAGGGAGACTACTACACCATATACTCCTGAGTAGAATGGTATGGTGGAAAGAAAGAATCGTACGATTGTGGACATTGTCCGTGCTATGCTCCATGATCAAAGACTTCCAAAGTTTATATGGGCCGAAGCTGCGAATACTGTCGTATATGTACAAAACCAATGCCCTCATCAAGCATTGGGTTCCAAGACTCTCGAAGAGATGTTCATTGGTAAGAAACCTGACGTATCTCATTTTAGAATTTTTGGAAGTCCTGTATATTTTCATGTGCCGAAGGAGAAAAGGAATAAATTGGGTGCATCTGGAAAGAAAGGAATCTTCATGGGCTATAGCGAAAATACTAAGGGCTATAGAATCTATGTGGCTGGTCAAAGGGAAGTCGAGATTAACCATGATGTCACCTTTGACGAAGATATGGCTCTTAGCAAAGTTGACAATCTTCCTACTCTAAGGGGATCTAAAGAAGCTGACACCAGGGAACCAAAGGAAAAGGAAGATGAGGCGATGCCCGATGCGGAAGAACCTATGGATCCTATTGATCCCCCTCCGCAAGATCCCTCCTCTTCTAGGAAGAGGCTTTCATGGCTTAGGGGACACTTGATGATGCTGAAGGGCACGTTGCACCCAGGGGAACCTTCCGGGAAAGCAAGAAGCTGACCAGGTATCAGGGATACTTGACCATCATGAGCACGGTCATCCAAAATGAGCCTTCGTCATTCATAGAAGTTGTTAAGCATCAAGTATGGAAAGATGCTATGACTGAGGAATCTGAGTCCATCATGAAAAACGATGTCTGGGATGTGGTCCCAGACCCCACAACAAAGTCGTTGTCACTTCGAAATTGCTTTACAAGATAAAGCATGTAGTTGATGGAAGTGCGGAAAAGTATAAGGCTCATTTTGTCGCTCGTGGCTTCTCTCAGAAGGAAGGTATAGACTATGACGAGATATTTGCACCTGTTGCCCGATATACCACCATCCGCTCGATCATAGCCCTTGCTACTTCGCAAGGATGGAACCTACATCAGATGAATGTCAAGACTGCGTTCTTGCATGGTTTGATCAAAGAGGAAGTCTGTGGAGCAACCCGAAGGATTTGAGATTCATGATCGAGAATCTCATGTGTGCAGGTTGAAGAAGGCCCTCTATGGGCTCAAGCAAGCACCTCGAGCATGGTATGAAAGGATCGATAGCTACTTGATGAAGTTGGGATTCACTAGGAGTGAAGCCAACCCTAACCTTTACTTTAAGGTTGAAGATGACAATCCTCTCATACTGGTGTTGTACATTGATGACCTCTTTCTAACAAGGGCAGACCCTCTCATTCACAAATGTAAGAGGGAGTTGGCTTCTGAGTTTGAGATGAAGGACCTAGGATTGATGCACTATTTCCTAGGACTAGAAGTCTGGCAGAAGCCAAGGGAAATTTTCCTATCTCAAGGAAAATATGTGGTGAAGGTATTGGAGAGATTCGGTATGGTGGACTGCAAGCCCGTAACTACCCTGATGGAGCTTGACTTCAAGAAGTTAAGCGGTAGTGCTGCCGGACCTGTTTTACGAAACGCTACCGAGTATTGTCAACTCGACGGAGCATTGATGTTCTTGGTGAACTCCCGTCCAGATATATGCTTTGCAGTCAACACGTTGAGTCAACATATGGTTGAGCCTCACCACACACATTGGATTGGTGCCAAGAATCTGCTGAGATATCTTCGTGGCACAATCACTCATGGGTTGAGATACACTGCTGGAGATGTGAAACTACTTGGATATACTGATGTTGATTGAGCAGACAGTGTGGTGGGCCGAAAGAGCACTTCCGGGTGTTGTTTCTCTTTGGGATCTGCCTTGATATCCTGGATGAGTAGGAAACAAAAGTCGGTGGCTTTGAGCACCGCCGAGGCAGAGTACATTGCTGCTAGTATGGCCTCTTGTGAGGCGGTCTGGTTGTGAAAGCTCTTCAGTGAGCTGTTTAGACTTACATTGGATACCACCTTGATCCTGTGTGACAACCAAAGTGGAATTTGCTTATCAGAGAACCCCTTATTTCATGATCGCTCCAAGCATATCGATATCAGGTACCACTATATTCGGGATATGGTGCAACGGGGAGCAATAAGGCTCGAACATTTCGTTATAGATGAACAAGTCGCCGACATTTTGACGAAGCCCCTGGGAAAGGTCAAATTCTTGACTTTCTGAGAACGACTTGGTGTCGTTCAGAGACCTCTTATGAGGGTCGAGTATGATGTATTGAGCTCTGGGAGCTCCAAGGGGGCACGGGGTACTTCTTGGAGCGACATGCGACCACAATGCGACTCACCATCCCCTGGTGGTGCACTATGTACAAGGTGAAAGGTTCAACCTTCCCTTGTGACACCCCGAGGCGACTGTGGGACAGGATGATTAGTTCTCCTGTGGGCCAGGATGATGAGTTCTTCGTGGTGATTGTGGAACAGGATGATTAGTTCTCCTGTGGGCCAGGATGATTAGTTGTCCGTGGCAACTATGGAACAGGATGATCAGTTCTCCTATGGGCCAGGGTGATTAGTTCTCCTGTGGCGACTGTTGGACAGGATGATTCGTTCTCCTGTGGACAGGATGATTAGTTCTCCTGTCGAGGCATCCTACCCATGCAGTCTGGGACTCATGGGAAGTACCTCTCATCTTATCAATGAGCAGGGAAATGGGATTGGGGACCATAGTAGTACTATCGATGGATGCATCGTTGTATCTACCGTACTCCCTATGCTAGGATGACCTCCATTGATCTGGGATCAATGATACTAATCTGGGATCAGTGAGAGTGATATGACACACTTTGAGACTAACTTCGGGTCAGTGGAGGATGGTATGATACATCCTCGATCATTTCTTCTACTTTGTAGTTCGCGCAGAGCAGAGCAGGGCCAAGTTGTGCAGGGCAGTGCATTTGATGGTTGGGATAGTAGCGACGGTCAGATGGATTGCAGATGGAGTTCTCCCTAGTTGAGAGGGAGTGTTAAAATTGGCAACTAGGGCCAAACTCCATGTGGGTCACCTCATTTATGGCAACTGATATTTTTCCTAGATTCCTCTTGTCGAGAGGTGTAGGATTGATCTAAAGATCATCCAATTCCAACAAGTATTTATGGAGATATGAATTTATTAGTAATTACTTGACAAATTGTCAAGGTCGGCCAACAGTTAAGTGTGTGGCACTCTTGCCCAGCGTTGCATATAAATAGAGGAGAGGTTGAGTCATTATCTCAACTCATCTTACCTCTCATCTCTTCCATTGTCTCTTGGGTATACGAAGGAGAGAGGACGCAGCTAGGGCAGCGTGGGAAAGAGGACACAGCTAGGGCAACATTGGAGGACACAGCTAGGGCAGCAAGGACACAGGAAGGTGCAGCAAATGGTTTAGGCCTGCGTTGACTAGCACATTGCCTCCATTGATTGCGACCTTGTGTGGGCAGCCTCTCCTAGGCTAGCCGAAGTGCTCAACAGGTCTGCATTGACTGTTTAAGGGCACATTTATGACTGTGTTATCTGGTTAGGGCTAGCTGCAGTATGTTGTAGCATCACTGTTGTTTTGACCATCTTACCTTGATTGTTTTGGGCTGCCACTACCTCTGTTGGAGACAGAGTTCTCCTAGGTTGTCTTGAAGACGTTTTGGGAGCTAATTGATCACTTTTACTATTGTTGTCCAAGGGTTTCATTACTGTTGTTGTAAATCACTAATTAGTGATATTGTACTATCTCTCTCTCTGCTGAACTATTGAAGATAAAAGAAGATTTGATCAAAGGTTTTCCCCACATTGGGGTCTGTCCCTGGCTAGCCGCCACATCTTGTGTCTCTTGTCTTGGCTTATTTCCTGTCGATCATTTAATGTTCTATCTGCACTTTACTTTATGTTGTGATTGCTAATCAGTGGCTAATAAAAAATGAAAAGAAGTAAACTGCTCTAAGCATAGAACATACCATAATTTAACAAAAACGAATCATGATAGTCTTAAATACTTTTTAGAACAAAGATTATCTTCAGAAGAGCAGCAAAAATCGGTCACAAAGATGTCGAGTTATAACTTTGAAATCATCTACAAAAAAGGGAAGCAAAATGTTGTGGCAGATGCACTCTCAAGAAAGGATGAGGATGTGGAAGCATTGTTTTGTGCCATTTCTATTATCCAATCAGATTGGATAAACGAAGCAAGGGATGAATGGAAGAATGACGAAGAAGTGTGGGCACTCATTCAAAAGTTACAACAAGATCCCAGTACATATGATACATTTAGCTGGAAAAATGAATCATTATGGTACAAAGATCGCTTATACCGATGTCAAAATTCCCAACTCAAACAAAAGATTCTTATGGAATTGCATGCCTCCCTTAGGAGGGCACTCGGGATTTTTAAAAACTTTCCACTGGGTTAAGAAGGATTTTTTTTGGGATGGCTTTAAATCTGATATTCATAAGTTTGTGGCAGAATGATTGGTTTGCCAACAAAATAAAGTTGAAACAATTAAGACCCTGGGTCTACTACAACCTTTATCCATTCCAAGTCAACGTTGGGAGGAGGTTTCAATGGATTTTATCACAAGTTTACCCAAGTCCGAAGGAAAGAGTGTCATCATGGTGGTAGTTGACAGACTTACCAAGTATGCACACTTTTGTGCATTATCTCATCCATTTAAAGCTAGTACAATTTCTACTGCATTTATGGAAACAATTCAAAAGCTACATGGAAATCCAAAGATTATTGTAAGTGACAGAGACCCCATTTTCACTGGAAATTTTTGGACAGAATTATTTCTTGTCTTGGTACTCAATTAGCTCATAACTCATCTTATCATCCTCAATCGGATGGGCAAACTGAGATAGTAAACAAATGTTTGGAAGGATAAACAGACACAATGTGTCAAATGGTTGCCTCTGGTTGAATGGTGGTATAACACTTCCTTCCATAATGCAGCAAAAATGACCCCATTTATAGCACTTTATGGATATCACCCACCGTCCATCACATCATATTTAAGAGAAAATTCTAAGGTTCAAGTAGTGGAAAATCACATCGAGCATCAACAAGAAGTTCTCCAACTCTTAAAGGATAACCTAACTTTGGCACATAATAGAATGAAACAACAGGCAGATCAACATCGCAGCGAAAGAAGTTTTGATGTAGGTGACTGGGTATTTCTATGGCTACAACCATATAAACAAATGTCCCTTAAGCAAGCTAAGAAGGATAATAAATTATCACCAAAGTATTATGGTCCATACAAGGTGTTGCAAAAGATTGGTACTATGGCATACAAATTGGAGCTTCCTGCAGCTTCCCGAGTGCACCCAGTTTTCCATGTTTCATTCTTAAGGAAGGTTATTGGTGACAAGCTCCCAGTTCAAACAATATTGCCAAAACTTGACGAGAAAGGAAAAATCATATTGGAACCTAAAGCAGTCACAGAAACAAGAACTCGACAGCTACAAAATTGATCAATTTCGGAGTATCTCGTCAAGTGGAAGAACTTACCCGCTGTAGATTCCACATGGGAGGATGAAAATTTTATACAGAAGCATCCAGAACTACTCAAGCGTTGAGGACAACACTTTTTTTAAGGAGAAAGGCATGTTAGGTCCCTATAATACTAGTGATTCCCCCATTACTATTGTCATGGTAGCCCTTATCGTTATTGTTGTGCCCCTATTGTCCCCATATTGTTATTATTGTGCCCCATAAAAGCCCACTATTGTTATTTTTGTGCCCTTATATTATTATTGTTATGTCGGCTTTGATTATAGTGTGACCCCTTAGACTGTTATATATAGAAAGGAGGTTTTGTCATTTGTATCATCCAAGAATTGTTTATTTGTGTAATATAAAGGAGATTGCCCCCTCAAAGAGGCTGATTCTGAAGTCGTTGATCTATCTTTTCTATCTTTTTGTGAGCTGGTTTCTTAACAACCTCCAAGTGATTTGTCAGACATGGGCCCACACACATCAGAATGAATGAGGTCTAGTATTTCTTTAGACCTAGTTTCACTATTTAGAAATGGCTTTCTTGTACGCTTTCCCAAAGAGCAGCCCTTGCACACACACCATGATCTAACTTCATATTGGGGATGTCATGAACCAATTGACTAAGAGTAGGAATGACCATATCTCCTATGCCATAGCTCAATGGGATTTATTTCTATGTGAACCAAAGCTTGAGGAGGTGGTCTAATAACTCTATAAAGGCTCCCTTCACAAACTCCAATAACCCTAGCTTTATCAATGCTAGAGTCTTTTCCCCAAACCAATACTTTTCCATCAACAAAAGCAACTCTTTCCCCTTTATCTTCTAAACAAGAAATAGAAAGAAAATTCTTTTTCAAACCTGGAACATATAGAATGTTGTTGAGGTGCAGCTTCGATCCATTTTCCAGCTTCAACGATGTTGATCCCAAGCCTCTAACAACATAGCTTTTGTTGTCACCCAATTCCACTGCATGAGAAGATGGCTCCTTTGATAGTGTATGGAGTTGTTTACTTTCTCCTATCATGTGTCGTGATGCTCCACTATCAATGATCCATGCATTATCATCACTAAGAGAACCTGTTGTTGATTTATGGTAGCATCGAATGTGCTCTAAGCCTCAAAATTTGCAGGGAGGCTAGGACACATGTATTACACAATACCCAAAAATCGTTTTGGGAAATTCTACCAGGGGACAGTTTTATTAAAATAATTAATTACTTTTAATGGGTGCCTAAGTCTAAACTTAGGAAATTAAAATAATTAAAGGTTATTAATCAAACTGAAGGTGAAAGTTCTAGAAGAAGATGGAGATCAAGTCCAAATGATCTGAGCCATTCATTAGAATCTAATCTGGGTCGTTGATTACTCAACTGGAGGATTATAAGAAGGAATTCGATGGGCATTTGGAAAATACATCAAGGAGAGATCAAGAGATTGAATTTCTCAGAGAGGGCAGCGCAATAGTTGCTAGAGAATCGATTGAGGAGATTTATTGCAGTGAGGGGCAAGGATAGTCTGGTTGGAGAATTTCCTAATCCGGGAATACATTGCAAAGGAGGTAGAGAGAGATCAGGAAGAGGTGGCGTAGGCTGACGCAGAAACAACGCAGAACCTGAGAGGAATATGTATTTTGCTGGAGAAGTTGAGTTATGAAGCCAGAAACCAGGGTGTGAGACCGGGAGGGCAAAAGTCGAAGATTCAGAAGCAAAACGATCAGCCAAAAGGAGTGGCGCAGAACCCAGAAGCAGTTACATAGAGCAGCGCAGTGATTGCGGAGAAACTGCGTAGAGGCTGCTAAGGGCTAGCCATTCAGTGGCTGGATCAGTCTTGGATCGTCAGTGATAATGTGAGGTATCTCTCACTAATCTCTTTGTTAGTCAAATTCTTTGTATTGGATAGCCAGCAAGGCATCCAAAGATTGTATTCAAAAAACCACTGCTTAATAATACAAACCCTTAGTTGTTGCACTGGTTTTCCCGCATTGGGTTTTCCTGGGGGAATTTGTCCAAAAATAACGGTGTCATGTGTTGCGTATTTTTTTCTTGCTCAGTTTCTTGTTTCTGCATTTAAATTTAATTGGTGAAGGTTGCAGTGTATTAGTTTCGGTATTTGTTGTAGGATGCAGTAAATAATTTGTTGAGTAACTTAACAAATAGAAGAAACTTAATCAGTTGTTGCAGTAGAAATTTGGGTCTTCCAATTTTTCACATGGTATCAGAGCGCACATGGAGCAACAGAACAAAGCGCTAAAGAGAAGGAGGGAAGTCGAAGTGTTGCGTAGGCAGCAAATCGAATCCCCAGAAGGATTGCGCAGTCCAAGCCAGGAGGGCAAAATTTTCGAGGAAAGTCTCCCTCTGAGTTAGTCAACAAAGAGAAATACTTCTAGATCGAAGTTTGCCAGTGTCAGAGGAAGCAGCGCAGAGCAGTTTTATGGTGAGACGCAGTTTTCTGCAGCAGTTGCTAGGGCAAAAAAGCGTCAGAAGGAAGGAGACACTATTGAAGCAATTTCTTCCTTAGAGAATTCCTAGCCAAGGAATTCAATTTCTCTATTGTTGAGCAGCAGCAGAGAAGAGCAAATCTACTAACTCCAGCAGGGTGTGTGTAGGCTAGCCTAGTGATGCGCAGAGGAGAGAGGAGGCAATTCGACATTTCGTTGGCAGAGATAGCAGCTAATGGGTTGTGAGATCAAGATCGATTGGAGGGTGCATCCAACTATGTGATCTGGAAGGCAAGGATTTCATGTCTTCTGGATGAGCACGATCTCAAAACCTATGTCGACAGTGTGGTAGTTGTACCCACGGATCCAGATCTACTCAAGAAGTACAAAGTTGAGATCCCAAAGGCCAAACGATTGATCCTCGACGGAGTGAGAGATCACATAGCATGTCACATTGCCGGCAAGGAACTGCCCGACAGATGTGGGAAGCATTGGCTACGCTATACGAAGGATCTTCCATGCAGTGGAAGGTGTACTTAGAGCAGAAAATGAGATCCAAGTAGATGCAGAAGGGGGAATGCATTGATCCATTCCTATCGAAGCTTTCAGGAAATCTGAGCCTCGTGGGCAGTTGTGGGGTCAACACCTCAGCCTACCGAGATAGTGAGGCTGGCCCTAAATTCAGTCTCAAAAGAATGGCAAGTGTTTGTCCAGAGTATCCTAGGCAGAGAGAGATTGTCGGATTGGGAAGGAATGTGGGCCGCTCTTCAATAGGAAGAGATGAGAAGAGACTAAGTCAAGTGCAAACTCGATAGCAGCAGCAATAGTGGGACAAAGCCCAAGGAGGAGGAAGAGAATGTATCCCTTGCATCTAAGGGGCAGTAGGAGCAACCAAGGCGGAAGAAGGACGTCTCAAAGATCAAGTGCTTCCGGTGTGATGAATTTGATCATTACACTACATAGTGTCCTCTCAAGAAGAAGGACAAGGAAAAGAAGCATGATCCGAAGGTTGCATCTGCAAAGATTGAGGAGGAGTTTGCCATGGTTGCCCAGATACCTCCAGGGGAGAGGTGGGGTGATCTAGTACTGTAGTTCGAAAGAAATGTAAATGGGCAGGATACTTAAGGAGTCCACCTCCCAGATCAATACCTTGCTATGGGAGCCCAAATCGGAAGTAGCGGGATGGACCAGTGTCAATTGGTGCAGAGGAGTGTCGGAGTGACAGTTGTAGTGGCTAGGGGCGCCAAAGACTTAGCAGCGCAGAGAAAAATTGGCAGTAGTGCAGTTGGCCCAGTGCAGAGTCAACAGCAACGCAGAGGCTTTAGAGGGTCAGCGCAAAGACTAGCAGCAGTCAGAACTCTAGCAACAAATGCATCATGTTGAACACCTATTCAGTGATTTTGGATGCTTTTCCATTGTTGATGCAGTAGCAGCAGTAGTTGGAGAAGGTTGCAATGCAGATGCAGCATTGGCAGTGGCAACGTCAGCAGCAATATAGATGCAGCATTTGCACAGTAGTTGATGGGCAGTGATGTCAAACATCAGCAACGCAGAGGGAGATGTTTCAGAGTCTGAGTGATGCTTCAGCAGGTTGCATTACTGGAGCACATTCTTCACTAAGAGGGAGTGTTGATTTCAAGTAGCATCGGATGTGCTCTAAGCCTCAACATTTACAGGGAGGTTAGGACACATGTATTCCACAATACCCAGAAATCGTTTTGGGAAATTCCACCAAGAGACAGTTTTATTAAAATAATTAATTAGTTTTAATGGGTGCTTAAGTCTAAACTTAGGAAATTAAAATAATTAAAGGTTATTAATCAAACTGAGGGTGAAACTTCTAGAAGAAGAAGGAGATCGAGTCCAAATGATCTGAGCCACTGATTAGAATCTAATCTGGGTCGTTGATTACTGAACTAGAGGATTATAAGAAGGACTTCGATGGGCATTTGGAAAACACATGATGGAGACATCAAGAGATCAAATTTCTCAGAGAGGGCAGTGCAGCAGTTGCTAGAGAATCGATTGAGGAGATTTCTTGCAGTGAGGGGCAGGGATAGTTCCGGTTGGAGAATTTCCTGATCCAGGAATACATTGCAGAGGAGGTAGAGTGTTGAAATTTGATGACTAAAAAAAGGTTTCCTGCAATCCCAACTTGGTTTTAATTTCACCTTATCACTCCCATTCAGTTAAATGCCCTTTCCCATAAACATACATTCAACATATAGAATTCTGGAAATGAAATTTTCAGATTAAAACACATGGCACTGCCAACACATGCTAAAAATAAATATGGACATTACCAGACCAGCAACACACAAAAAAATACACACAGATTTTTGGTCAACTTAGACCCATGCAAAACCCCTTCAATCTTCTACGGGGAAAACTTGTTATAGAGCTCTTCAAATTTATTTATCTTTTAAGTTCAGGAAAAATACATTTGCAGACAAAACAAAACTACAAAATACAACTTATCTCTTCGGCCCAAAACTCCTTGAAAACCGTGCCCACTTTGCCTCGATTTTCGTGCCCACTTGAAGCTGAAAATATGTATTGTACGGATATGACTGTACGAACTGTACTGTACATACTCCGCACCGATTGTACGGATTTCCGTACTACTGTACAGATTTATTTATTTTTTTAATTCCAAAAACTTCTCTCGAACAGCGTGTAGCTCATAGCATTCAATGTTGTTCGTATTGTACCTTCTGTTGTCTTCTATGCCTTGATTTCCATGCCCAGCTTTGCCCAGAAATCACTCCTTCAGCTTGTTGCAACAAATTTCTCCTTCAAAAATTTTCTCCAGCTCTCAGCCTCCTTTCTCCAATCTGCTCATGAAGAATGAATGCAGTCTCTCTTTTCTTTTCCCCTTTTGTTTCCCTAAATGACTTTTGGGCAACCCTAAGATCTAATGGCTTAGATTCATTTAGATCAAGGGATGAGAATAAATGTGCATTTTATTCTCACTTTCTATTTTTTAACTCACCGATTAAATAAAGTACCCACATTGTACTTTATGTCTAAAGTCAATTTTCACTTTATAATTTAACATTGACTTTACCACTTATAAAGTCACTTACGCTTTATAAAGTCACACTTAGGAAAAGAATTATTTTGCACACTTTTCCGTAGGCAGAGACTAACCCATGGGAAACCACTTGTCCAAGGTATATTAAAAATCAACACACACAGAGATCCGGAACAGGCAGCGCAGAGGCTACGCTAGGCAACATAGGCTGACGCAGAAGCAACACAGAGCCTGAGAGGAGATCCGTATTTTGCTGGAGAAGTCGCATTCTAAAGCCAGAAGTCAGGGTGTGAGACCGGGAGGGCAAAAGTTGAAGATCCAGAAGCAAACGATCAGCCAGAAGGAGTGACGCAGACCCTAAAAGCAGTGATGCAACGCAACGCAGTGATTGCGCAGAAACTGCGTAGAGGCTACTAGGGGCTAGACATTCAGTGGTTGTATCAGTCTTGGATCGCCAGTGATAGTGTGAGGTATTTCTCACTAATCTCTCTGTCAGTCGGATTTTCTATAGTGGATAGCCAGCAAGGCATCCAAAGATTGTATTCAAAAAACTACTGCTTAATAATACAAACCCTCAGCTGCTGCATCGTTTTCCCGCATTGGGTTTTTCCAAGGACATTTGTCCAAAAATAACGGTGCCATGTGTTGTGTATTTCTTTCTTGCTCGGTTTCTTGTTTCCGCATTTAAATTTAATTGGTGAAAGCTGCAGTGAATTAGTTTCGATATTTGTTGTAGGATGCAGTAAATAATTTGTTCAGTAACTTAACAAATAGAAGAAACTTAATCAGTTGCTGTAGTAGAAATTTGGGTCTTCAAAATTTTCACACCTGTAAGAGCAGACAAGAGCCCTTGACTTTTGACCTTGTTGAATAAGTGGTAGATGACCTTCTTGATCCAGCTTCCAGCAGTGTTGATACTCATTCGTATGTAGTTCATCAAAGAGGGAGAATCCATGCCAACAAAGTGATCTTCAACTTTTCTTGACCTTAGCTCTAATACCATGTTGAGATATCAATGCAAGTAGATTAAGGTTTGATTCCTCTTTCTTGATAATTACTAGTGAACTATGTTGGCTTCTTTTACTTCTTTATTATCTTATCTTTCATCAAGCAATTACCATATTATGTGTGTATGAAGATCACAAAAACAAGAGACACAAGATGTAGGCACTATGCCAGGGCAAAACCCCCCTGGAGGAGAAAACCCAGTCAAAATTTCTCTTCCTTCAATGGTATTCTTTGAGACTCTTCAACCTAGACAAAGACCAAACCTCCCCTCCACACCAAGTCAACCTTCCAGATCTTCGACCCCTTTGTAGCAGCACTTCCTCCCCAGCAACTTCGACTATGCAGCAGCTCACGGCATCAGGCAGCAACTGGCAAAATCAATACTTGGAAGACTTCAATCTCCCAAACTAGCGCAATAAACAGATAGAGAGTAGCCCCAAACCTTCGATTTTCTTATTCTCCTTAGACTTGACCTAACTCACACTTCTTTTAGGGTTCGTCTTCCTCCTTTGCACTTCTCCAGCTTCCTTAGAGATATCGAACTAGCTTGAGATGAGATGCTCCAAATGAAATCGACTTCCTTCTATTTATAGGCTCCAAGAGAGGTCGAATAGGTATCCTTAGGAAAACTTGATCTCTTCTAGGCCATTACATAAATTATATTTGACTCAATACTAAACCTTGTTACATGATTCAAAAGCCCAAGAAGGATCTCCTTAAATGTACAATGACTCTATAGACTCAATATTAATCCTAGGAGTCCACAATGGGGACTTTGACTAATATAATGATAACCCAAGCATGAAACCCATGCTTTAATAAGTAATTGATACAATAATAAAAATTATTTTCTTTATTCTTTTGACAAGTACATTTCATGATGACTCAAATACATTAATGAAGACCAAACCTAGTTACGTTTTCCAACAATCTTTTGGAGGGACTTGGGGTATGGTGGGAGTCTTCACTTTTGGTGTTGCACCTCCCAAATCTCGAGTCTTGGTGATGGCTTCCTGCAATGTGGTAGGATTGAAGGCCTTGACCCATCCATGTAGTGGTTCTAGTAGACCTTCTACAAAGAGTATGACCCGCCTCTTCTACAAAAGGTCTGTCACCGCTATTGTTGTCCGTTAAAATTTTGTGAAGTACTCATCTGGTGTCCCTATCTATTTGATTTGTGTTAATTCTCTGTAATGTATGTCAGGATCCTTTCGATCAAAATGCTCTATCAATCGTTGGGTGACCAGATTTTGACTGGGTTGTTTTTGGGCTGTTTCGAGGGTTGATTCATCTTGTTGTTTGGAGGCCGAAGTTGGCTGAAGTTGACCAATTTGTTGAGGTTCAAATCTTCCATGTTGACCAGCATTGACTTTTTTGGTTCAGGCTCTTTTACTATTGTTATAAATTATCAGATTTGTAAATTGTACTATCTCTCTCTGCTGAACTATTGAAGCCTATAAGAAGAATTGATCAAGGGTTTCCCCACATTGGCGTTTGTCCCTAGTTGGTGCCACATCTTGTGTCCTCTTGTCTTGGCTTGTCTTCTACTATTTATGTTAATGTTCTATCTGCATTTTACTATCATGTTGATGTGATTGCTAAACTGAATATTGATATTGGGCTAATTAAGAAATTGAAGTAAAATTGCTCTAAAGCATAGAACATACCATTGTTGCGTAAAATTAACATGGTATCGGAGCTGAGGTGAAGACAAAGCCCAAGCAAGAGTGAAAGAGCAATCACCAAAGGTAGTTGGGCAAGGACAAAAGGCTCGATGGGTTCCTCATCCTACTTCCCGGCTGAAGACAAGCTCCATGATAAATCTGACTATCATGGATGGAAGATGTCTCTTGATTTGACCTTGGAAGAAAAATAAGTGATGGATTATGTGTAGGATAAAATCCTTGAACCTCCTTCAAATGCACTGGTTGCTGCGAAGAGCAAGTACAATAGGGTTGAAGTCAAAAGTGAAGAAGATATAAGGGATTCCATTGACAAGCATCTGGTGGCCTATATCTCCGAATTGAAGACCTCCAAGGAGATCTACGACAGGTTGGTCAGCATGTTCAAGGTTAGTAATGCTAATCAAATTTTATTTCTCAAGAACAAGTTGAAGGGTATTAAGAAGGGTAAGGATGAGGACATTCAATCCTATTTCTTGAGGATTACTGAGATCAAGAATGATCTACTCTCGATTGGAGAAGTCATTCCTGACAGGGAACTTACTCTCACCACTCTTGGAGGACTCCCACCTTAGTAGTATGTATTTAGAACCACTATACTCAACAATGATTGAATTCCAATGTTTGAAGAACTGATGTCGAGATGCATTAAGAAGAAACAAGAATGGTGGAGCAAGAAATGCCTTCTAATAGAAGCAACCCCACTGCATTCTCCGCTCATGCCAAGAGGAAGAACAATGCAGGTTCAAGTCAAGGAAGACCAGGATTCAAAAATGGAAGGAAGGGAAGATGCTTTGTTTGCAATAAGTTTGGCCACTATGCAAGGGATTGTCCAAATAGAAGGGTCACATCACATGATGATGATCACAATCATTCCAGGGACAACTTCAACAACAACGATCAAAGGAATGGCAAGTCCAATGGCAAAGGAAAAAGGAATGCAGGACATCAAGGAAATTGTCGACCCTCCAAGAAATCAAGGAACTCCAGGTATGAAGAATCCAATGTTGTTAACAATAAGCAAAAAGAGTACTATCTTATATTGGCCCTCTTCGCTGCCTCTCCTCCGGACACTTTGGAAAATTGGTTGATCGATAGTGGTGCCTCAAAGCACTTCACCGGATACAAGGAAGCCCTCTCTAATCTGATAGAAAAGGAGACAAACTTGGAGATCATCCTTGGAGACGATGCCACCTATCCCATGAAGGGGGTAGGGAATGTTACCCTTCAATTGAATCAAGGTAACACTATTCATTTGCAAGAAGTACCATATGTACCTAATCTCAAGAAGAACCAGGTGTCCATTTCATCCATGGAGGAAAAAGGATTCAAGGTGGCATTCATCGATGGAAAGGTACGTGTTTGGAAAAGAAATTTTAAAGATGCTTTTACTCTTGGGTTTAGGGTTGACACTTTGTATCAAGTTGGAGGAAGTTCATTGGGAGCCATGTCTTGCGACACATCTCTACAATCTGAACTATGGCACTAGAGGTTTTCCCATCTTCATTATAAGGCCCTACCCGATGTGACACAGATGGTGACAGGTATGCCCGAGTTCAAAGTAGAGCATGAAGGTGTATGTCTAGGATGTGCCAAAGGAAAAATTACAAGGGGACCATTCCCCTCAAGTAATAGCAAGACCATAGACATATTGCAGTTGATCCACTTTGACATACCTGGTATGATGCCCGTAAACTCCTTGGGAGGATACTTATATTATCTCACCTTTACGGATGATTATTCTCACAAGACCTGGATCAACTTCTTGAAGAAGAAGGATTAAGTGTTCACCTGATTCTGACACTTCAAAGCCTTGATCGAAAACCAATTCGAGAAGAAAATCAAGATATTGAGGACTAATAATGGGACTGATAATCTTGGCCATTGATCTCAAATGAAGTGAGATCTAATCTCGACTATAAATCACTTTGAGATTAGGGTTATGATTAAGGTTTTGGCTCAATGCAAAGTTATAAAAGCAAGGCTAGGGAGCGGGAGAATAAACACAACAACAACACAAGATTGAGAGCAGTATCTCAGTGAGCACGTGCTAAGTTTGAGGAAGTGCTGAGAGGTTGGGGATCTAGACTTGCAGGAGAGATCGAGCATCGATCTAGGGAAGATCTATTGGATCATATCTAGGGCAATTTTTGTATCTATATTTTATCAGTTGGGCCATTTTCCCAAAATGAGAACCCAAGTAGGTTCTAAGTTTTATTAATGATGAACTGATTTGTCGGGCAGAAATATGTGTGTATTCATGTAATTCAGATCATTATTTGCTTCCGCTATATATTTTTGTTAGGAACCTAGCTGTGTGTTTATTCCGTAATTTATTGCTTGTAATTTAATATCAGGTGCTAGGTTGTGGGAAAACTAACAAGAGTTAGGGTTTCATCCGTGGGAGATTTTGAGATTAGGGTTTTGGGATGAAACCCTAGGTTGTACTTGGTGAAAAGAAGAATACGAGAAGATGACTTGCCTTAGATGATATCCCTGTGTGATGCATGCTTGCTAAATCTTCTTAGTGTGTGTTAGGATTTTCTTGGTTTTCCCTAGCTAAGGTTTTGGAGAGCTAAAGGATGGTACTAGCCTTGTGATAAGGCTATTGTATGAGCTTCACCTTCATGCATATTAATGAAATTTTCAACTGTACAATACATGTGTAAATTGTAGATTTCAATTTCAGCCATCTATATTCTTCATAGTTTGTATTTCCAACACTATTGGTCTTGCTGATTTGATATAAGTTAAGGTGAAAATGTTCAGTGACTTAATATTATCATTGAAGAATAAGGGCAGTTTTGTTGCTGTATATACAACATAAATGCTTTCATAATTTATATACATGAAAAGATTGCCCTAGAGGGTTGAAATTTATTAGAAGACATCGATATCTTTTCTCTTGAATTTCCTAGTGGATTGGAATTGTTAAGACCTGAAATATAGTCTGTTGTTGCTACTAATTTGTTTCTATTTCATAAAAGCTCTAAGGCTGACAATTCACAGCGTTAAGATTCGAAAATACCTCTCGAAAAGACGTGAAATTTCTGAATTGCATAAGAAACCTCAATTCATGAAATTTCTATAGTTTCAAACAAAGAAAATAAACAACCTTTGCTCAAAGTTATAAACTAATAATATGAACTAATAACATCTTCCCCTAATCAAAACATCAAGATATAAAAAATTATAATCTTTCTTCAATACTGTTTATGTAAAATACATAATTTTAAAAAAAATAACAAAGTCTATTTAAAATAGAAAAAGACAAATACATTACCATGAACAAAACCGTATCCAACCTAAATATGGCAAGTATCTTGTATAATAGAGCAAATATCATTGGATGAAGATAGCTTCGGATTCCCCTTTCCCATTCCCATGTTAAATGGCCATATCTGATGAACAACCGTTGGATCAAAATAAGCTAGTAAGACAACAGGATGTACCAAAAATATGCACTTATTCTAAGCCAAAATAAAATTTATTACAGCTTACAATATCAAAATCTCATCCAAGTTCAAAATCATAGAAATTTCAAAAATGAATCTATGTTCAGAATGATGTCACTGATGGAGAATAATGGGGTAAGGCGTCGAGTCCTCCAACGAGCGTAGGGTTTCTGGAGCAAGGCGCCGCAGGCCAGGGTTTCCTCCATCGACGCCACCGCCATTGTCCACGACCCGAGAATAGCTGGGCAGAGGTGTGGGTTATCGGCTCTGGTCTTTAGTTTTATTCTGTGTGGTGGCGAGGTGGCTGCCCTTGCCGCCTCTACCCCCGTATCTCGCCTCTGCTCTGTTTCCTTTGCAGCAGGCAGATGGTTTTGTTTTGGTACTCGCGGGCTATCCTGTTGGAGTGTTGAGGGAACAGGGATGTGGAGGTTCTGACTCTGCATTGTTTCGTGCTGCATCAATGGCTGGTTTCACTGGTTTTTTTGCTCGCTGCTGTGGATGTTTAGGGAAGTGGTTCTTCCTCTGGTTTCGTTTGCATCTGGTGGAGAGTTTTGAGGGGGTGGGGAAGGAGTGGCTTCCTTGGCGGCTCTCTTCCTCATTTCGTGCCTCTCCTTCTTGTCTGGGCAGCCTGATCTAGAGCATACTGTTCCCTTTTTCCCTCCACAGGAGCATTTATCTATTAACAGGGCTATGGTGCCGGATCTTCTTCTGGGTGCTGCACCTCTGCTCTTTTTTGCTTTTTTGTATTAGGTTTGGGTATCCTCTACATGTCTGTTGCACATTTTTGGCCTTTTTTGGGTTCTGCTGTTGCAGATTTGCTGGGGTTCTCATTACCTATTGTTTGCTGCCCTGTCTAAGGGCATTTTGGATACTTTCTTTGGGAGTATTGTTTTGTTGGTGGCTCTGTCCACATTACTGCATATGCTTCAAGCATCTACAATATGTAATCTTTCGAATCTTCTGATTAATGAAATTACGAATTTTCTCCACGGAAAAAGATGTCACTGATGGAGGACCTGTTACTGGTTATAAAGACTTCTGATTCCAAGATTTAGGATTTGGGGTTTTAGTTTTAGTATTATGATGTTGTGTTTGCTGGACCAACAGTTTAAAGTGGACTCTGATGCCAAATCTTTATGGTAGACATTATTTGACTGCATTGAAAGTTGAAACCACAATATAAACAAATATAAGCTTACCCAAAAACAACCCGATGTGCAACTTCCAGAGCTTGCCAATGTTCATCCGGATTGAAATAGGTATGTATTAGCAAAGCATTGACACTTCTGAATAACAAACAGCTTATGAAAACATTTCTTTCTGTCCAAAATTGAATACTACTATCATCACTCCTGACTTGCTTCTGTTCCTTGGATCCTGATTTTACGGTTGAATCAGTATCCGATGCACTGTTCTTGCTTGAAATTGACCTTTGCTTCATTATCCTGTGATGAAAGAGGCATCAAAAACAATCAAATTCTACAGAACCTAATACAAGTTTTTGATTTTCTGCCTTCAAATAATTACATCTAACTCAATATGATACTCTTTTCTACTCAAGCTTTTCAATGACAAGAAATTGACTGAACAACTAGTGATTACTTTTGAACAATAAATTATGAAACAGGTTACAGTACTAAACATTTTTGACTGACAAAATAAACAGCACAAAAGCCTTTTTGTTCTTCAAATGTTCAATCCATCAAGAACCCCATAGTTTTTTATTTCTTTCTGAACTAATATGAGCCCCACCCCACGATAGTACTTTCCAATCAGTTCTCCACATATAAGTAAAATCAACCAAAACTGTCTTTAACCACAATTCCCAAAATCGGTGGTATTTTCAAGATCCATAGCTTGTCTTTTGGTGAAAATATTGCTAAAAAACTGGTGATTCCAATCCTTGACGTTTTGCTTATAAAGCTTAAGCTTCTTTGGCAGCACAAACATCTTTGTTCTGTGGACTGCCTAAAACTTATAAGTTTTCCACCAGTTTGAATATTTGGTCTGCGTTCTGAATTTGCTGTCCACATCATTTCAAACCAGAACGAAGTGTTCTAAGGTTGATTTTTTGTTGAAGAAACATTAGAACAAGCCAGTGATCTGAACCACCTCTAGATAAAGTATAAGACTCAATTGAAATGCTCAGATTGAGAAGAAGGCGCACTGTCAATTAAAAAGTGATCCAATTGCTATGCAATTTGGTGTGCACCTCCTTTTTTTTCTTGTGAAAATAGATTATCCTGTGAAACGGAAATAATATCCACCAAGCTAAGAGAGGATATCATCTTTACCAAAGCGGATAATGGTGCATCACTTATACATTCCTTGTCTCTCATCAGGATGAACAATGGTATTGAAACTGCCTACAGTAATCTACGGATCTCCAGGGAGCGGTATATTATATCTGATTGGTGAGGCCTGTTGCCTCAAATTCTAGCAGATCTTGAGAGAGGCAAAACTAAGACAAAAGCAAGACTAAGACACAACAATGAAGTGGATGCCACTGTCACCTCAGCACTCCACCTCCCACTCTTTACTAGAATTTCACCACACAGGAGGCTTCCAAGTATAGGTCACCTAAATGGTATTCTAGGTCAAATGGATCCAGGTGACATTTTCATAGGTTTAATCAAGGTTCTCAGACAAGGAACAAGGCTCAATTCTTTGTGATAAGGAATAGTGTACCTATAAAGAGGCCTATAAGGTAAAGCTTGTAGCCTAACGTTTTCAAGATGACTCAAAAAAAACACAATTAGGCATACAAGAAGGAAAAGGTTTGTTTGAAAGGTGTGATCAACAACAAGAGCAACAAACGTTCAAATGACAAAGTTAAAGCCTTAAGACATAATTAGGGTTTCATAAGCCCTAGAATTGCCTAGGCTTGATGACATCATCCCTAGGGAAGCAATTTCAACCATGCAAATTGCTACAATTTGATGTTTTAAGGCCAAGCAAGGTGAAACAATTTCAAATCAGTTCAACATCCAAGCCCTAGTTGAATTCTACCTTAAACCCTAACACAAATGGCTTGCCTTCAAGGGTTGAAATTCTAAGAAAGAAAAAGATGAGGTTTTGTAAATTTTGATCACCAAGATGAAATCAGTGCCTTCTATCTACTTGGGTGATGGAGTCATAGGGATTTGAATATGGAAATATCAAACCCTTGAAGGGAGTAAATGAGAAACCTAGGTTTTCACTTGCTAACCCTAGCTATCACTTTATGAGGGGAGAAATTCACTAGAGAGAAGCTCACTAGAAGGTTCTCTAGGGAGTTCAAGGATACAAAAATAAAGCATGCAAAATTTACCAAGCATTTCATATAAATATAAGCATTTAGACATGGAACATAGAAACCCTAGCAATATTCATTACATGTAATGATCATAAATGATATTCAACAAAAGTACTCACAATATATCCAATAACATGCCTTCTTTCTGTTGGACATTGGATAAACCAACGCTCCCCATGTGTTTCGCAACATGGACTAACCGCCTCTCGTGAATCCTTATCTCTGGTAATGCGGTCGTTGAGTAACATCTGCAGGTTTTGGTCTAACGGCAATTGTGATTCCCAACAAGTGGTATCAAAGTGTAGGTCACGAGTTCGATACACACCTAGCTCGCATTAGGGGGGAGATTGTTGGACATTGGATAAACCAACGCTCCCGTGTGTTTCGCGACATCGACTAACCGCCTCTCATGAATCCTTATCTCTGGCAATGCGATCGTTGGCTAACACCTGCAAGTTTTGGCCTAATGGCAATTGTGATTCCCAACACTTTCATCCCAAAATGAGGTTTCCACAACAAGCACTAGTTTCCAATAGCCAAAAATCCAAATAAGATCACATCTCCACAAAGTAGTGAAGTACAAATAGCGAGGCCAAGTTCCCTAAGAGAGGTCAAATTCCACTCAAGTGATGATGAAACAATAAAAGAGGTGATCCTCTATTTAAGCGAGGTCTACCTTTACTAATTTATGAGTAAAAGCACCTACACAAGTTTGACTTTTGAGTGGACAAAAAGTAAAAATGGGTTACAAGCCAACCCATTAGCTTTACAACAAGATATGCCAAAATAAGCCCACACATGTAAGTCGTAGGGCTAAAAAGGTGATGATGTCATGCCCTTTTAAGGCTCCAAATGCTCCATCAATGCAAAGACAAGGCTAAAAGTGTCTCCAAGCATCATGAACATCCTTCATTTAAGGAAGATCCCTAAATCAAGCATCAAAACAGCTCCAAGGGTCCAAAATCCAATTGTGGGTGCCACACATCGTCTCCATGGGTGCCAAGTAAGCAACGTGGTGCCTCCTCGCTCTAGCATTAGGGCTTCATCAAGTGCGACAAGCTCTCCTCAATCATCCTAAGGATGACCATCCTCTTCAGGACCCCGGATCATGGCATGCCCATCAACTAGTGTCAACGCCAACCTAGGGACATGCTGTTGATTTTTGTGTAGCATCAGGAGGTATTCCCGCATGCCAAAAGGCCTCCTAAGTCAACCTCGAAAAATTAAGGAAATTAAATTAAAATTAATTTTATTTTTGGGTTTTGTTGTCGCACAAAATGTTTAGGCAATGCGACAACAGCTCGGATCGAGGGTTGTCACCTTGATCCCCAATCTCACCGTTTAATTTGTCTCCCCACATCAGGCTAAGGGGGTAGACCCTATGGAAATGAAATGAAGGAGAACTAGTTGGGAACCAACCAACTCGGAAGACACAGTTAAGCGACCAAGTACTTGATTTATATTTAACAAGACTTATAGGATTCGATTAGATTTAAGCAATTGATACCAGTGCCTTATGGAGTCAACTATCTTGCTCGGAAATTTAGGACCAAGTAATTGATTTGCAACCGTTGCTTGAATGAATAACTATCTTATATGAAGTGCAGATCCTAAAGCTAATGTGAGATGCAAGAATCTTGGTTAATTTTAATTAAATTCCTATCTAAGTTTTAACCCTTCGATCCTTTCTATATTGAGCCTGATTCCGTAGTAAATGGCAGAGAGAAAATAAAGTGAAGCACACTAAAGTGTGATTAACGATACCTCTCCTAAAAATCTAACATACCTGGTGCCTTTGGCGCTGCAGAGAGTTGTGGCTCTGACAACTGTAAGGTCACCGTTTTAAGTACTATTAAAAGCAGGCTTCTCAAGCAAAGATGGATGGGTACCTATCTTTCTATCGACCAAGCTTATGCTTGGAAGTAAATTTAAATTATGCAAAACTAACTTAATATGCAAATGCACGAGATGATTAGAAGATGAGATGAAGTTAGATTCAAGGATGAAAAGCACTTACGCCACAATTTGCTTCAGAGTTATATATCAAAGCCCTTAATCGCCAAAAAGAATGTTCACTTTACTAGACTGGAAGATAAACTTCTCAGCAATATGCTTAAAATATCACAAATTAATGCCCAATTAAACCACAAGCTTATCACTTCAAATCCTTTTAGTTCAATTATAGCTCAAAGAGAACAAAAACCTCTTAACAATTCTTTAATATCAATGCCAATTATATAGATGCTCAATAATACTTGAAAGATATGCAATTTACCACATTTCCATGGAAGTATACTTAACAATTACTTGAAAATTTCTCAAAGAAATATGCAATAAATATTCAAAAATTCAAGCAATTAAAACCACGCTTAGAGTTAATTAGATGACGAGCAATCTCAATAGATGTCAAGCATAAAATATTCAAAACCCTTATGTTAAATTTTAGGTATGTTCTATGCTTAGAGCAACTTATTTCAATTTCCACAGTTAGCTCAATATCTTTTCCAGATTAGCAATCACATCAGCATTAAAGTAAACTGCAGATAAAACAGAAACATAGATTGCAAAAGACAAGCCAAGACAAGAGGACACAAGATGTGGTGCTAGCTAGGGACAAACCCCAATGTGGGAAACCCTTGATCAATTCTTCTTATATGTTCTTCAATAGTTCAGCAAAGAGAGAGATATAGTACGTTTACACAGAAGTCAACACTTTGACTTATCTAGATAAGAGCATAGATCATCTCTAAAGAAGATGATACATGAGATCAGTTGAAGACATGTTGCTTCAACTGATTCTCCAAGGTGACTCCTTCACCTATCGTTGTGATGCATTTCGTCATCATGCTGCACCTCACCGTGTTGCACCATGTTGCACCCATCATCACTATGCTGCATCTCATCATGCTTCATTAATCATGACTGTACCCATCACTGTATTGTATTATGTGCCATTGTTGCACCATGTTGCCATACTGACCTATGTGTTGGCTACATCTTGCTTGCTTGTTGTCCCTAGCTTGCTTGTTGTCCTTTGCATGCTTGCTGTTGCATGCTAGCTGTCCCTTGCATGCTAGCTGTAACATTGCATGCTTGGTGTATTTACTACTTGTACCATAAAACTGTCCCAATGTTAGTTAGTTTTCCCTTGCATGCTACTCTCCTTCGGAGGCAGATGCTCAGGCTGTTCCGGCAATTTCGGCTGTGCCCAGCAGTTCCGGCAATTCCGGCTATTCAATTCCGGCTATTCCAGCAGTTTCGGCTTTTCCTGGCAGTTCCGACTTTTTCCCTCTGCGTCAGCTTTCCCGGCAGTTCCGACTTTTGCCCTATGCGTTAGCTTTCCTGGCTGTTCTTGGCAGTTCCGACAGTTCCAGCGATTCCGGCTATTCCCGGTAGTTGCCGCAGTTCCGGCAGTTCCAACAAATCTAGTTATTCCCGACAGTTCCGGTAGTTCCGGCAGTTCTGGCTTTTCCCAGTAGTTCCGACAATTTCGGCTATTCCCGGCAGTTCCGACAATTCCGACTATTCCCGGCAGTTCTGGTAGTTCCAGCAATTCTCGGCAGTTCCGGATTTTCTGGGCAGTTCCGACAATTCCCGCTATCCCGGCAATTTCGACTATTCCCGGCAGTTCAAGCGATTCTGGCTATTCCGGCTATTCCTGGCTATTCCCGGCAGTTCCGGTTGTTCCCGGCAATTCCAGCTATTCCTGGCAGTTCTGACAGTTCCAGCAATTCTGGCATTTCCCGGACATTCCTGGCAGTTCTGGCTTCTGTCCTCTGGATTAGGGCAGCGTTATCCCTTAGGATCTCTCCTCCTACTAAAACCCAAAGACAAGTAGAGAGGAAGAGATCCCAAGTGTCTTGAAATGACTTGAAGGCCACCTCTATTTATACTAAAACGTTGAACACAAGTGCGGTTTATTTGGTTGTTGGCCGACCTTGACGAATTGTCCCATAACACAAACAAATTCATATCCCCATGAATACTTATCGGAATCAGATGATCTTTAGATCAATCCTACACCTCTTGATGAAAAGGATCCAAGAAAAATATCAGCTTCCATTAATAAGATGACCCACATGGAGTTTGGCCCTAGTTGCCAATTTTAACACCTTAGCATGCAAAAACTTAAGCAATTAAATTTCGAAAATTAATTGCCATGTAGAACCGTGAAATCCAAATGCTAGACACTTCAAACAATTCCGGATTTAAAATAAATTCCTTAAATGCTTCAATCTAGAAAAGAATTATTGTTTTCCTATAGTCAAACTTTAGAGATGATTTAAAAAATATTTAAATTTGTCTTGACTATAGAGAAATTTAAAACTTTTTAACACTCCAAAATTTTCCCTTTTTGAAAAATTTAAAATGCCAAACTCCTAACACAAAAACCCCAAAAGGAGCTTTAGATTGAAAATTTAATTATTCCTTCAGCAATTTTAATGTGATAAAGTTCATGAATGAAGAAAAAATTTAAATGTGGCAAATATGAGAAAAAGACTTACTTAATTAAAAAAAATTAACGGGCCAAAGGCCACATAAAAATTTGAAATTGTTGAAGCCTTTTAAGTTTTACTTTAAATTTAGTTCCTTTTTAAAAGCCCAAAATGAAAATCGAAATTTTAAGGTTTTCTTTTGTTTAAAAAAAAAATAGAAAAATCAAAAAACAATTCATTAAAAAACTCGAAATTTTTAAAACAAAAGGGAAAAGCAAGCAAAATTATAAAAAAAAAAGAAATTCAATTTCATTTGAGACTTAAACCTAACAAAAATCAAAACAAAGAAAAAAGGGAAGTCGTGAGGGAAAGGAGCTCGGGAGGAATGATGGCGGAGGAGAGGTTTTGCAGGCAGCAACAAAGGGATGAAGAGAATGCAAAGAGGATCGCGACGCTGAGAGGAGAGGAGCACGCATGAAGGATTCGAGGGTGAGGTTGGTATGCAGGTCGAGAGGGGAAGAGTTCACGCGGGTTAGGAAGAGTGATGCAAGGATAGCATGCAGAGGGGATAGGAAGGAGTCTATGCGAAGCAGCCACTTGGAGAAACCCTCGCGTAGAAAGGAAGAACACACGCGGGAAACACAAATGGGGTAGAAAGGAAGAAAACATGGACGCGAGGAGAGGAAAGGTGACGCAGAGGGAAAGAGGAAAGGCGGGTTAGGAGAAAGACTGCACGCAGAAAGACAAGGGACGGATTAGGGCCACAGAGAGAAGGTAAAACGCAAAAAAAAGAGGGCAGAGGGAAAAAAGAACTGCGATTTTAGAGAAACAAAGGGATCAGCAAGAAGAATGGTAGCCCAAGAACCTTAAAAAAAATCCAGAAATTCTTCTGCTTCGGATTTATCCTTGGAAAAACTTATAAAATCCTCGGATCTAAATTCGAAACCCTTGGAAAAATAATCTTAAATAATGTCCCTGCAAAATGGTATTGAGGCCAGATCTTGCCCTCTAGGGTCTAGATCTGGCTTCAAATTAAATTTTTCTTCAAATCCGCACCTGCAAAACAAAAACAAAAAATACCCAAATCCCAAATATACAAAAATGAATAAAACCCCAGAAACCCAAGTTAGAAAATTTTCAGATCTAAAAACTAACTAACAGATCTATGCACAAAGGTTGCAGATCTATCAGATCTGAGGAGTATGAGTCCAACTCCGCTCCCAGATCTGATAATCTAAGGCTCTTACTAGCCAGATTTATCAATTTTTCCAGAAAATATTTAAAAGATTTTAAAATTTTAGAGAGGTACTAGCCCAAAAACACCCTGTAGGAAAAGAATTTATCGTTAGATAAATCCTGGAGCTTATATGAGGTTGGCTCTTCAGAAAACATATGTTGAGAGTTGGTTGGTCCAACTGAAGACTATCCCCAAACGCTCAATGAGAACCTGAGAGATCTTCTACAAACACTAGATCAACCATCAAACCAGGTAGAGAAATAGAACAACAATAAAATTCTGAAGAAATAGAAATACTTGCTACTTAATCAAAATTAAAAATGTTACTCTAAATCCAACAAACTGAATAAGATACATGTATTCAAATTATTCTAAGAGAGCTATTGATTGATAGTTTTCACATAATATTAAGCAGAAATTAAAACAATGTTACCATAAATTCATGAAGAGGAACACCACCGCAAGTTGAAACCCCAAAGACTTTTGCATTAATTCAAAAAAGTATACAAGAGAGCTTGAGAGCTTAGTACACGATTCAAAGATCAGATGAAAAGACAAACTGACACTGACCTCTAATTTATAGGTAAAATCTCCAACGGCTAGTTGGCTTGATCCCTGTCAAATTAATCTCGACCGTTCATAAAGATTTAATTAATCTTTAATCATCACCGTCGAAATTATTTAATTTTTTAGGAAAAAATGAATTTTTCATTTAATTGATTTTTAATTAACTCAAAATTAATTATTTTGAGTTAATTTCTTCAAAAATTTGACTTTGACTTAACCACCAAGGCCCAAGGGTCCAAAATTTCTTGATTTCCTCAATATTCCCTTGGTCAGGGACCTCCAAAAATTAACTTCTTTAAAACCCACGAATTTCACCATTAGAGAATTTAATTTTACCTAGGACACAAAATTAATTAAATTTATGGCTTAGGATTTAATTTAATTTTGCCAGAAAATTTAATTAATTGACTTATGAGAGGATTAATAATTTTTCCAACCCTCTAATATTTAGCCATGGTGTCTAATTATGAAGGACCATGCACTAAATATTTTTTACATGAAGATTTTACAATTTAATACATGAAGAGGGAACACCCATTCGTTATAGACCCTCAACATTTACCCATTTCTGCGACACAAAATATGATCTAATAAACCTAGTAATTTGTAATAAAATAATCTAACCAATTAGCTAGGATTATGCCCAAATTACTTTTACGAGGACTCGATAAAAAACACTAGGACTCACTTAATATCTTGACGACAAAATCCACCCTAGCTTTGAGGTGAGGTTGGAGGGAAAAACTTTGTCGATCATTTGTGTCTAGAGACAGATGAATCAGTGAGACAAAAAACCTCCTAAGGTAGAAATCGTCATCAAAATACTATGTTTACCTAGGTTGTTACATACATGATGGTCTTACTAAAATCATTTACATTATAACCATGCAGAATGGGTTTACAGCTTACAAATTGCAGATTGATGATGAAATCTAAATGATGTGAATACTCGAACATGATAGATTCCTTTTGTGAAAAAAAAGGGGTGTACTGTTATGGGGTCTTTGACTCAGAGTAGTCAACAGGTTTCATGTAGGCTCAAAAGGGATAAGTTGGCCCCACCATTAAAGGGTGTGTCCCATGGGGTAAATGCACCCATTCAACTTGTATATATATATGATGTGGCACTTCATTTGGTCACTCACTCGTCATCATCTTTCTTCTATAGAAGACACTGAAGTTTGGACTTGGCTTTTAGCACAGACTTCTAAACAATTTATTGTAAACCTTGTTGAAGAAGAATTTCTCTGAGAAGAAGAGTTATTGGGTTTTCTCCCAAGTTTGGGTTTCCCAGGGAAAATTTCGCTCTCTATTGTGCATGATTGTCTCTTTATGATCTTATTGTTTTCATTGCATTAATGTTCAAATCTTCTATGGATAATTGCTCAATAATATCAATGGCATAAGATAAAGTGTATGAAAATTATTAGGTAGTAATTATAAGCTCAAAAGATTAGTTTCTACTTTGTATATTGTAGAAAAAATCCAACATGGTATCAAAGCCTTGTTGATAAGAGCAACCATTGAAGAGACAAGTATGATGTAGTCTGGGCTACAACAAGGATAAGACCCACAAGCTTTAGCTTTTGCTTCCTGCATAAATATTTAACCAAAAAGAAAGAAGGGGGATATTACTTGTAGTCACAAAGGGAGGGGATCGAATTTGTTATTGGAGTCCAATCTGACGACTACATCAGATTATCGGATACAATATGCTTACTAGTATTGCCGCATGAGAAAGCGACGTGGGCATTCGTATTTTTACCATCGTCCTTGCTTGCTGTGACAGCGGGGTTTGTTTGCCTTATGAACCGAGTCAAGGATTTTTTTTATATTCAAGGCATGCCCGAACTGTGTAAGGCGCCTCTATATTTATTTTGGTTCTTTAAAATTCGAGGTGGTTTTTCAATATGATATTGTGTTCAATCAGATCTGTTTTGGGGGATTGTTTCCACAATTGCTCGAATGGCTTCTAAGCACATAATGAAGGAATTTAAGGACTTGTAGAGAGGCTCACCTATGTCGTGCAACACAGGGTTTGTTATGAACAAAGGAAGGGTCGCAACTCTAGAAGAGGGTCGAGGGCCTCAGATTATATGACCAAACAGGCTTGCACTAACTACGATTTTCCAGTTGGAAATGATTGTGGTTTGATGCAGCTAGATATTTCATGACGTGCAAAAATAACCCCAAGCCCTATATCATTTGTCATATAAAGGAAGGCCATTGAAACATATAAAATAAGACCAATGACATTTGCACTACAAGAAGAAGACTTTTGCATCAGAGGCCCAAAGGGTGATTTCCTTACTTCCTCTTTGTCTTTAACTTTAGTAAGGTTGTGACACACTTTGACGCCAAACTATGTGAATATCCAACTATTGACATTTATCCAAGTCTAACTGCATGAATGTCCATGTGTTGGCATCAATCTGGCCCTGCATTATGCACGACGTGTTATGATCCTATACCCGCACGTTGAGATCAGTGCTATAAAGAAGGTCGCAGTGTGATTTGTGCATTGAGTTCTTCTTATGCTCTTTTATTCTGGCACAAGTGCGATGCAGATCGATGGCAGTATGAGTAATAGTATGGATAATGATTCGATTAGCAAGAGGAGCGATGCTCTGCATATTGAGCAATAGTGCAGAAATAGAGTTTGTATGGGTTGTAAAATATTGTAGCGAAATGATCTGGTCCAAAATGATTAGGTAATCGATGTGCATCGCTCAGTTGTATTGTTGATCTCAATTTGTTGTGTAATGTGGATCTGCGCATCACCAAATCAGATAGAGTAATGTGTGAATCAAGATGCATAAAAGTTGTGCGTTAAGTCAACAATTACATATCATGTTCCAAAAGTCTAGGTGATTTGATTTATTTTATGTGTGACATGGCCAAGCAACACGGGTGATGTGGCACCCAAATTAGATTGGCATTGATTACGAGCATAAATCATGGCATGTCAAGCTGGCGTTATACCGAGTTAAATTGATCAAGGGATCGAGACCTACTCCTTTGGTCTCAAATTCAATTGATTCATAACATATGAAATTACAGTGGTAGCTAATGCAAGCATTATCGGGCAGTAGAATTGGTAGTTAATGAGAATTGTGCAACCGAGGTGTTGGGTTCAAATCGCGTGTGTTGGGTTTGAATCACATCGACACTGACACCAAAATTTGAACATGCAAAAGCAAGGTCATAATTCTGATATGCTTTTAGTGCCAGGGCAGAGCGTGGTTGAAAGGTCGAGACCTAGTGGCTTAAATACAAAGGCAAAGTTTAACGACTAACCCTTGATGTGACAGAGCTATTGTAAGAGGTTTGGTATGTTGTTGCTCAAAGTTGAAGTGTTGCTACATTTGATCCAATACAGCTAAGGCTTGGTTGAATAAGGCTTGAATATGTTGTTGTTAAGGGTTTATAAGTGAGCAAGAATCAGGTTGACCAACATGGACATACATATGCAAGGTCATCATGATTTCAATATGTTGGCAATGTTATATCCAGTTACAATTCAAAAGTGGAACTATGACCAGTTGATGAATCGAGTGTCATTCTCCCTATCAAAATATTAGATCGAAATTGATTTAAAAGGATAGCATAGCAAGGAACATTGTGTAGGGGAACTGGTAATGCACGTTGGTTACAAGGCAAAGGACAGCCTGGTGCAAGAGTTGAAAGTCCTAGGGTTTATGGGATGAAACCCTAAACCAAGACTTGAGGTGTTGGATGCAAGTGGAATTAGTATGACGCATACTTGGTTATCTCCTTGATAACACATGGAATGACTTGGTGTTGATGCTAGCTTGTTGAGCCTTTGGTGTGGCTAGATAGCTAGATTAATACGCAAGATGAAGAAACCCCGGCCCTTACAATTCATGCAAAGAAAAGAAAGGAAAGCAGCATGCATCGACAACTGATGTTGAGGACGAAGATGAGCATCCACTAGAAGACAAAGGAATCTAAGCTTGATAAGATTGAAGATGGACTTCATTGATTTCTGCAAGGAGGCAAAGATTAAGAGAGAGTTGATAATTCCCTACAACACATTTATTTCTTCCTCAATTAAGAGATAAGTGTTTTTTTTTCTCCCTTGATTATTATTATTTTTATTTAGTCAGCCTCTTGCCTCTTCAATTTGTACGGCCTTGATATTTCCTTCCTACCTCCATTATGAATTTTCTTTTTTCATGGCCTCCTAAATGAGGTTTACGGAAAAACAGGTCCATTGTGAGGACTGCCATTACATAGGTGGCAGCATTAGGAATTCCACGACAAGGTTGTGACAAGAGGGTTCTCCTAGTAAGAGGGAGTGGGCTACGAGAAGCTTTTTTCTCATGTCGTCGATGGTCAAACTCTTGGGCTTGAGCATAGACTCAACAAGAAGTGATTAATGTGTAAGAGGGAGGACATCCAAGATCGTGTCAAATAACTGGAAAAGCTTCTAGTTCTGAGGGAGCATTAATAGCAGAAGGACTTGCTTACGTGAAAGAGGGAGCAGTATTAGCAAAAAAACTTGCTTAAATGACAAAGGAAATAGCTAGAAGGACATAGTCGGGTCACTTCATGTGAGACATGATGCAGAGAGGAGTAGTAGAGCTCCTATACATATCCACAGATGAGCAGATTGTGGACATACTTCAAAGACGAGCTTAGTATGATGTTGAATGTCTCCCTCATTCGAAGGCAATGATGAGGCCTTTGCAAGATTGGGCTGACCATCTCCTAAAGCCATAAAGGATTCACCTTTGAAGCCAAAAGGACTTGGCTAGGTCATAAAGGAATTTGACCAAAAAGGTGAATGACCCAAGGCAATTACAAAGGAACTTATAGGATACACTCACCTGAGAAGCCAAAAGGACTTCGTTGGGTCATAAAAGACTTTGACCAGAGGTGAATGACCTAAGGAAATTATAGAATTGGACAGATCTTCTCCTCAGAAGCCCAAAGGATTTGGCTAGGTCGACCAGTGGAGATACATGTAATTCATCTTTGAAGCCAGAGGGACTTGGCTAGGTCATAAAGGGATTTGACCAGAAAGATGAATGGTTATCATTTTTGGGATTCAACTGCGTTAAGTAAGTCATTCAAACGTATGACCATTTCCATGAGAGTTAGTCGTAACTGACTAATTTCTCATGATTTTTGAATAGTTCACTTAGCACTCATTGCATCGGGTGATGCTCACAGGGATGAAGAAGTGGGATTGAAACTAGTGAAATGTGGAGAACGAATCACATAGCATCAATCATCACTTCCGGGGCTTGCACCCGGTAACCAGGACTTCCCAGGAGGTCAACCATCCTAGAACTCCTCTGGCTCAAGCGCGCTTAACTGTGGAGTTTTTCCCCACAATCAAGCCCACTTAGCTTGCTACCCCATTTGCAAAACCTTAGCAAGTATTGTGCCTCATGAACCATTCAAGTAGAGATCCCTTGACTCTTTTTGAATTTAAGTATGGGGGATTTACGCAGTGCATTATATTAGATATCATTTTTGGGATTCAACTGCGTTAAGTAAGTCATTCAAACGTATGACCATTTCCATGAGAGGTAGTCGTAACTGACCTCCTGGGAAGTCCTGGTTACCGGGTGCAAGCCTCGGAAGTCAGTTACGACTACCTCTCCGGGGCTTGCACCCGGTAACCAGGACTTCCCAGGAGGTCAGTTACGACTACCTCTCATGGAAATGGTCATACGTTTGAATGACTTACTTAACGCAGTTGAATCCCAAAAATGATATCTAATATAATGCACTGTGTAAATCCCCCATACTTAAATTCAAAAAGAGTCAAGGGATCTCTACTTGAATGGTTCATGAGGCACAATACTTGCTAAGGTTTTGCAAATGGGGTAGCAAGCTAAGTGGGCTTGATTGTGGGGAAAAACTCCACAGTTAAGCACGCTTGAGCCAGAGGAGTTCTGGGATGGGTGACCTCCTGGGAAGTCCTGGTTACCGGGTGCAAGCCCCGGAAGTGATGATTGATGCTATGTGATTCGTTCTCCACATTTCACTAGTTTCAATCCCACTTCTTCACCCCTGTGAGCATCACCCGATGCACTGAGTGCTAAGTGAACTATTCAAAAATCATGAGAAATTAGTCAGTTACGACTACCTCTCATGGAAATGGTCATACGTTTGAATGACTTACTTAACGCAGTTGAATCCCAAAAATGATATCTAATATAATGCACTGCGTAAATCCCCCATACTTAAGATGAATGGTCTAAAGGAAAATTCTCTCCTGAGAAGCCAGAAGGACTTTGGTAGGCCATAAAGGACTCTGACCATAGGAGATTGATACATTTGCATGAGGATCCATAAAGGAATTTGGCCAAAAGCCCTAGATACTCACAAGCATATTAGGAGTTACATTGCCCACTCCAGGATGGAGTTATCTATAGACATGAATCAACATGACAAGCTCATAAACTTTTCTTATGGAAGGAGAAATTTCAACTGAAGGAAAATCTGTTGCAATCAAGGAGAATACCTCCCTCGCTAAGAGGGAGTGTTAATTTTTGTGTAGCGTCATGAGGTATTCCCACATGCCAAAAGGCCTCCTAAGTTAACCTAGAAAAATTAAGGAAATTAAAATAAAATAAATTTTATTTTTGGGTTTCATGTAGGCTTGGACTCAGTTTTTGGCAATGATGTCTAGGCAATTTACTGTAGACCTTGTTGAGGAAAAATTCCTCCTAGAAGAAGAGTTGTTGGGTTTTCTCCCAAGTTTGGGTTTCCCAAGGAAAATTTTGTTGTCCCTATTGTGCATAGTTGTCTCTTTATGATCTCATTGTTTTCATTGCATTACTGTTGAAATTGTTGATCAGTGGTTGTCATTGATTTCAACCCAAGCAGCACCAAGGGCTACCCCGATCTTGCATGAGCATTTTGACTTGACAACTTACTCTATTCTGAGTCAAGGATCTTCTAGATGGACTCTACTCGTTGAGATGTTTCCATTGATATATGGCACGCCAAGTAATTCTTCACGGTTTGAGAGATATTCATGTTTGAAGTTAGTAACCCCAGTTAGTGGGCTAAAACCCTATGGAGTTGTGGCATGGCACTAATAATTGGTTGTGGTCATTGAATAGTCAATAATTAATAATAAAAAAATTGCTCCTAGAATTCCTCCAACGTTCACTTATTGAAGACCCTCTCAACTCAAGACATTCATATAAATAATGACCCTCATATCCTCCTCTAGTAGGGATTTTGTGGCTTCAAACAGGTCATCGTGGCATTTTCGCTATAACTTTTTCTGTGAAGCTTCAGAAGCTGAAATTAAAACCCATTTGAGCCGAAATCTTGATGAACCTTGTGACCGAATTTCAAATCTTGGTTCGCTATATTTTCAGAGATATGATCTGAGGAAGTTAGGGTTTTTGCAGGCTCCCGAATTCCATGTCAAACAGGCGACGTTGGGAAAATCGTCATAACTTTCTCTCTGAGCATCAAATTCAAATTTCATAAATAGTCACAGAAGAGGACAGACTGTAGTTTGTTGAGTAGCGTTTTCAGAGTCGAAGGTCACAACAGTGACACGTGGCACTTCATACAAGTTCGCTCTACTGAACCAGTCTATAATCAGGTCATCATGGGAGATTGGGCATAACTCTTTCTTGAAGAATCCAATCTTGATCAGACTTGTGGGGTTGGAAAGAGGACTCAGAGGGCTACCACAGGACAAAATTTCAGACCTTAGAGATCCGAAATTACATAAATACAACAGATTCAATATCGAGCTCTTAGAAGGCAAGAAAAAGCATGCATTCAAGGATCATTACAGTAAGGACCACATATCAACAATCAAGGGTAAGTCTCATACAGCAAGGTATGTATGATTAGTGTTTACATTTGAATTTTGAGTATCATCTCTAACACATGTTTTTGCAGGACAATGTAGGTATATACAGTGTCTCAGATATATCTCTATGTCTCTATATGTCACAATTGATTTTTCGGATGTCCTATTCTTGATACTACACATTTTATGCTACATATTCTTGATGCTACACCAGTCACCGGATTCGTCCTAAACCCCCTACGAATCCCGAATCCAGCGAATCCGACACAATTCGGTCCGGATTCGTGTCCAAATCATATGACACGTCGTGTCCTTTTCCGACACATCGAATCCGAGGTCATGTCACGATTTTCAAAAGCGTGTTGCGATTTTGGGAAACGTGTCCTGTTCATGGTAATGTTAAATTCTTAAAGTAAAAGTGACATTCTCCTTAATCTTCATTTTCATCCTTTTACTTAAATTTTTAACATTACCATGACATGACTCAGGATGTTTGAGAGTGGTTCTGGCCTCATTGGATTTCATATGGAGAAAGTAGAATTTTAGATTTCATTCAAAATCCAGCAGACTTATCAGTTTTTCAAGATTTTAGGATTGGGGGATTGCAATGTTTCCATTGAATTTTGTCATGTATTAGGGTATGGAACTCGTATTTAATCAAAAGCACCAATCCCTCTGATCCAGGTGGATATTGGTGGCCACCTGCCAAGTCCACCTGGACCCCCACCATTGTCTTTCTCAGCATTTTCAGTTTCCTTAATTGTAGCACAACTTACTATTTTTAGCAGTTTTTCGGGTCCTGAACTTCCGGAGCCGTTTTGAGGCCCTAAACGACGTTTTTTGGGGAATCTGGGGGCAACACGAGTCCATTGCCCGTTCCAACAATGATAGTGCTCGGATAGATCTTTCTAATGAGCTATTGTACGCGTCAAACGGAGATCATATGCCAAAGTTATGACCCCGGGAAGTTGATGTACCAACTTACCCCCAAACGGGGCCCACAGTTTGAAGTTTCATCTCCTAGGGTTAGGTTTTGGAATGTTAAGGGTTTTTCCATTGTTTCTCAACAATAAATAGGCCTTCGAGCCTCATTGTAACACAGTTCAGAGGCATGTAGCCCTCACATCTCTTCTCAGAGATAAGCTACCATCGCCCTAGCTAGTTTATTTCCCTTTCTATCTGTAAGCATATTTCAGTATTTTCCATTAATGAAATGAAGTATTATTTCCGCTGCATCTTTGTGTATATGGTTATCTCTGTAATTTGTTGCGTTCCTATTTAAATCCGGATCAGTGGTATCAGAGCGGTCTGCTTTTTCTCTGTTTTTCTTTGCATGTCCCCAACAAGGTCGGGATATAAGGAGTTAGCGCTTGAACTGGTTGAACCTTTGCAAGACCAGCCTCGCAAATCCCGACGGCCTCCCATGGCGGACGAGAAGAAAGACAAGGGGGCAGGAGATCCCATCAAAATCTTGCTCGAAGAAGCGCTCGAGCGACAACGGAACGCGATGATGGACAGCTTTGCACAAATCCTTCAGCGGCTACCCAGAAGCGGCGCATCGGCTTCCAGCAGCTCCTCTGGAAACGCCACACCCTTTAAGGTACAAGTTAATTTTGAAATCCCCATATTCGAGGGTCAGATAGACGCCGATGCCGTAGATAAATGGTTAAATCTGCTAGAGGGTTATTTTTCTGTTCATGAATTTTCGAGTCGGGAAAAGATTGTTTTTGCTCTTCTCAAAGCAGCCCCCCACGTCAAGGACTGGTGGGAAACCTACTGCGAGCAGAAGGATGAAAGTACTGGCTCACTATTTTCAGCCGCACCCACCTGGGATTCGTTCCGGGATGCCATCAAGGAGCAATACTACCCTGTCGGAAGCTATGAGGATGAATACATAAAGTGGACCACGCTGCGGCAGGGAAGGGACCAAGACGTGCCGGAGTTCACCAATCTTTTCCATACCCTTCGCACAAAGTTGGGTATCAAGGATTCGGAGCAACATTTGATACTCAAATACCGTGGCTGCCTGCACAAGTACATCCAGGAAGAAATACAGTTCCTAAACATCCCCTCGCTCGGCGCAGCATACCGGTATGCCGTCAAGGTCGAGCAGAAGTTTAAACAAAAGAAGCGAGACTTTGGATCTGCGAATCCAAAGCAGGGGAAAGGTGCTCCTAAACCACAGAACAAAGGACAAAGCCAAGGCGGGACAGCCCAAGACAACCAGCCGAAGCTGCAAGCAAAGAGCAACGCCGCAAAGCCGAGAAAGGACACTGGAAAATGGTGCGAGTTCCATAAGAGCTCCACTCACAACACAAGTGAGTGTCGGGCCAAGCAGTCACTGGTGGCTGAGCTAAAGGTTTCAGAATCAGATGCATGTTCCGACTCTGAGTCAGAACCCGATAAGGGGTATGAAAAAGGGAAGCAGATCATTGATGCGGATCCCAGCGCCACTGTTGCTACCGCAAAGATCCAGAAAAATGAACCCGAAGATCCAGAGGAGGAGGAGCGTCTCTTCCACTCCCAGATGTGGGTAAAGGGCTCCCCGATACAGTTCATTGTTGATAGCGGGAGTCAAAAGAACCTCATTTCGGCAGAGGTCGTGAAGCGGTTGGGCTTACCGACCACAGCACATCCACAACCATACACCATTGGGTGGCTTCACCAAGGGCGAGATCTTCGCGTGAGCCAGCAGTGTCGCCTTCCATACAACATCAAGCCCTTCACGGATGAGGTATTGTGTGACATTGCTCCCCTTGAAGTTTGTGACGTATTACTAGGACATCCATACTTGTGGAAGCGACATGCTGTGTATGAATCAAGGCCCCGTGCTGTTATTATTACATTGGGAAATAAGTTGTTCAGGATACCAGAGGTAGCACCACCTGCCGCCATCTCTTTGATTACTGCAAAACAATGCAGTAAGATCATTTCCAAAACTAGGAAATTTGTTTTCCTGATGATACGCCCTCAAGGGAAGAAGAAGACAGTGGCCGCGGCCTCCAAACGGGGTCCCTCTGCACGGCAGCTACAGATGGACAAGATTGTGGAGGAGTACGAAGACATCTTCACCTCCCCGGCAGGGGTTCCTCTGCACTGTCAAGTCAAGCACTCCATCGATCTGACCCCAGGTGCCCCGCTACCCAATGGACCAATTTATCGGCGCTCCGTTCTAGAGAACAATGAAATCAAGAGGCAGATTCAGGAGCTCCTGCAGAAAGGTCACATCCGTCCGAGTTCTTCGCCCTGTGGGAGCCCGATAGTGTTGGTACAGAAGAAGGATGGGACGTGGAGACTCTGTATTGACTATCGGGCGCTGAACAAGATCACTGTCCGTAATAGGTACCCGATCCCGCGGATCGATGACCTCCTAGACCAACTAAAGGGGGCGAAATATTTCAGCAAGATCGATCTGAAGTCAGGATATCACCAGGTACCAATTGAACCCTCAGATGTGTGGAAGACTGCCTTCAAATCCAAGGAGGGCCTCTTCGAATGGTTGGTCATGCCTTTCGGATTGACGAATGCTCCTGCAACCTTTATGAGGCTAATGGATGACATCTTGCGGCCATTCACCAACTCCTTTGTAGTAGTATACTTGGATGACATTCTGATCTTCAGCCAGAGTTGGGAAGAGCACCTCCAACACATCCGACAGGTTCTCCAAACACTGCGGCAACACAAGCTATGTGCCAATTTGGAGAAATGCACTTTTGGCATGACCGAGGTTCAGTATCTGGGATACATCATTGATGAACAGGGGTGCATGTCGATCCAGCCAAGGTCCAAGTCATTCGGGATTGGCCCTCTCCAACCACTCTAACAGAGCTCCGCAGCTTTCTAGGTCTTGCCAACTTCTACCGCAGGTTTGTGTTGGGATTTTCTCATATTTCTTGGCCCTTGAGTCAAGTCACCAAGGGCGGGGCGAAAGCAAAATTCTTTTGGTCTGAATCTCAACAGAAGGCATTCAGGGAGTTGAAGGATCGCCTCTGCACGGCACCAGTGCTCGCGTTACCAGATTTACAACAACCATTTGAGGTCGAGACAGATGCCTCTGACTATGCTATTGGGGCAGTCCTTACTCAACATGGACATCCAGTGGCATATCACAGTGAAACACTTTCAGACACAGTCCGGAAGTACCCCACTTATGATAAAGAGATGTATTCCATTGTACAGGCCTGCCGACAATGGAAGCATTACATTTTGGGGAAGGAAACGGTCATCCACACAGACCACCGACCTCTGCAGTTCATACAGACCCAAGGGAAATTGCAGAATGATCGCCATCAGAAGTGGTCTACATACCTGCAACAGTTTCACTTGAATATCAAGTATAAAAAGGGCAGCACCAATAATGTTGCAGATTGCCTCAGTCGACCACCGATCATGGCGCTAACCACCGTGCTCAACTCTTGCGGGCACGAGACTTCTGATTGGCCACTTCTCTACAAAAGCGACCCAGAATTCGGCCACACATACCAGACACTCTTGGAGGGTCGGCAGGTTGCAGATTTTCACCTCCAAGATGCCCTATTATGCCACCTCGGTCACCTTTGTGTTCCTTCAAGCGAGCGTGCCAAGATGATTTGGGAAGCACACTACAGTCGGGCTGCTGGGCATTTCGGGGTCGAGAAAACAGTGGCAGTACTGCAAAACTAATTCTGTTGGCCGAATCTTCGACAGGATGTTGGGAATTACATCCGATCATGTACTGCCTGTGCCATTGCCAAACCGACCATTAAGAAGCAAGGCCTCCATACCCCGTTGCCTACCCCTAGTCGACCTTGGGAATCCATCTCCATGGATTACATGTCAGGCCTTCCTTCCACTAAGCATGGAAATGACTGTGTTTTTGTGGTCGTCGACAGGTTCTCAAAGATGGCCATTATGATGGCCTGCAAGAAGAATATCACAGCAGAAGCCACTGCTAAACTCTTCTTTGAACGAGTGTGGGTGCACTTTGGGATCCCACAGTCTATCATCTCAGATCGGGACAGTCGGTTTCTCAGCACCTTTTGGTCCAGTGTCTGGTCAATGCTGGACACCAAACTCACGAAGTCCACAGCCTTCCATCCTCAAACTGATGGCCAGACAGAGGTTGTCAATAGGATGATTGTGCACATTCTGCGCATGTATAACTCAAAGCATCCACGCACATGGGACGAGAGCCTCCCCTACGTTCAACACAGCTACAACCGAGCTCTTCACAGCTCCACTGGCCATAGCCCTTTTCAGGTGGGTTTGGGATTCCAGCCACTATGCCCCATTGATGTGGCCATGCCACTTGCAGCTACTCACATGAATTCAGCTCATGTCCAGTCCGAAACAGATAAGGCCACCAGCTTCATTGAGCGCATCCAACATATTCGCCAGCAGGTCCATGACATTCTTGAGAAATCAAATGCCAAGTACAAGCAGCGACATGATCAACATAGGGTGCCACACAAGTTTCAGGTGGGCGACAAAGTCTGGTTGCATTTGCAAAAGGAACGCCTTACTGGAGCCTATCGTAAATTGAGACCACTCCGATATGGTCCTTACACCATTACTAAGGCTATGGGAGACAATGCATTTGAGCTCAGCATTCCCCCATTCCTTGGCCTGCACCCAGTATTCAATGTGGACCGCCTTCGGCCATACTTTCCACCATTGCTAGACACATCCGACATTGCAGAACAACTCAAACCCACAGAATTAAATCCAGATTGCATGGAACAAGCTGCAACTGATCGGATCATGGACACACAGATCAAGAACACTCGCCAACAGAATATCCAACTGTATCGAGTAGTCAAAGCGGGCCAACTCCTTCAGCAGGGCAAGTGGCTCACCAGGGAACAAGTTCAGCAGAAGTTTCCTCATCTCATGGAGGAGATCAACGCAATGGGGACCATTGCTTCCTAAGGGGGGAGGAATGATCCAGGTGGATATTGGTGGCCACCTGCCAAGTCCACCTGGACCCCCACCATTGTCTTTCTCAGCATTTTCAGTTTCCTTAATTGTAGCACAACTTACTATTTTTAGCAGTTTTTCGGGTCCTGAACTTCCGGAGCCGTTTTGAGGCCCTAAACGACGTTTTTTGGGGAATCCGGGGCTCGGATAGATCTTTCTAATGAGCTATTGTACGCGTCAAGCGGAGATCATATGCCAAAGTTACGACCCCGGGAAGTTGATGTACCAACTTACCCCCAAACGGGGCCCACAGTTTGGCGTTTCATCTCCTAGGGTTAGGTTTTGGAATGTTAAGGGTTTTTCCATTGTTTCTCAACAATAAATAGGCCTTCGAGCCTCATTGTAACACAGTTCAGAGGCATGTAGCCCTCACATCTCTTCTCAGAGATAAGCTACCATCGCCCTAGCTAGTTTATTTCCCTTTCTGTCTGTAAGCATATTTCAGTATTTTCCATTAATGAAATGAAGTATTATTTCCGCTGCATCTTTGTGTATATGGTTATCTCTGTAATTTGTTGCGTTCCTGTTTAAATCCGGATCACCCTCTATGTACCTTGATATTAGTGACATTGGTTGTCGAACTCCTGTATCATGACCCTCCTAAAAATGTACACATCACTCAAACAAAATCTTGACTTGACATGTTAGGCTTGTTCTATCTTATGTTAATGCTTAAAGGGTGATATTAATGACAAAGATCCCTATACAGATACAGAGGTAATCACAAAGATACCTCTGGATATTAATGCTTAGAGGGTGATATTAATGACAAAGATCCTGATTTTCCAACAAGACTAAAAAATTAGACATTTCTCGTGGTGGCAAGAGGGCTGGCAAGAGGGCAAAGCATAAGAAATAGATAATAGATTGGCATGTATTTGAATTTTGTATGTACTATGCATGCTAATAGCTATAGATGAAGATCTATGTTTGAAATCAATAAATTTGTATCATTAATTAAAATTTGTGTAAGAAATATGATAATATCTAATTTTTAATATATATATATATATAATAAAATAATATATAACGTGTCCTGTTCCGGGAGGTCAGCGTGTCCGTATCTGACACCATGAATCTCGAATCCTGCGTGTCCCGAATCCCCGTGTCAAGTGACTTAGGCTAAATCTATATGATGTTGTAAGTTCATGTTACTTGTCTTGTCATAGTTGATAGAATGGTCTTTATTGTTGTACTTAGAACTTGGTCCATCACAAGTATAGGGTTTGTCATCAGTTTTTATTGTATATATCTTTAGGTCAGTTTTGGATATAGTCTTGCATAGAGTCCAGGCCTATATCAAGAGTGGGAGTCTTTGTCTACTGCTGTAGCAAGTCAATAACAAAAGTGACAAGCACACTTCAAGAACGCATTGTAATTTTTAATTTGTATTTATTCATTATTATGCACTTACATGTGTTTTGCAGGCAGAGGTAAGTTGAAGGGTATTTTGTTTTGTTTTGGGATTGTTTTCGTTGGGGGTAAATTTTGCATGCAAGTAGAAGGAGATTCAAGTACAGCTTCAAGCAAGAATTCAAGAGCAGAAGTATCAAATCAAAGGAAGCATTGCAGCGAGACATACTTTGAAGACATGACAGCCATCCATATATTGTGAAGAAGTGTCAAGGCCAAGAGTCATTTGTAAAAGAGTCATCATTGTAAAGTTGTAAAAGAGTCATTTTGCCTAGAGTCGAATAGGCAGTGTTGGGAGGTATATGAGTTACTGTTGGGATGATGCCATGGTTGAGTTGCAGGTCATAGAGTGATTGGGTATTTGGTCAAGTACACGAAAATTATTGTACATCTTAAAGTATCATGGATTGTTGTCCCTGGTTTGGGAATCCACAGTCTTGTCTTATTTCAGTCATTATAGGGTGGCAGGGAGGTGCTAGGTAGGTGTATGAAGTCGCCTACAGGTTGGGGCCTGTGAACACTTTAGGGTGGTAGGGTGGTGCTAGGGCAAGTTGTGGCTCGCTAGGGTGTTGGGGCATCCATTCAGTGGATTACTGAAGAAACCAGGGCGTTGGGGCGTCCTTCCAGCGAGAGTTGGAGAAGAATGCTTGTCTAGAGTTCTAGAGAGTTGTTGCTTTCATTTCAGTTGGGGCTGAAGATTAAAGAATTTATTAGAAAAGCGTTCGGTGGTTTTTTACCTGGAGGGGATTTTCCACATAAATTTCTTATGCCTATTGTGTTCTTTTATTTACTCTTATCACTGCATAAACATTAATAATAATTGAAGATTAACTAATGCTTTGAAAGATTTATAAGTGCTAATTGCTAAGAAATACTGATTCACCCCCCTCTTAGTGTTTCCAACAGAAATCTTGTGTATAATTGCTCAATAATATTAGTGGCATAAGATAAATTGTATGAAAATTATTAGGTAGTAATTATCAGATCAGAAGATTAGTTTCTATTATGTATATTGTAGAAAAAATTCAACACATGTTAGGTCCACTGGTACATCACCAAGAATCCTCCATGCTAGGCAAAAAAAGCCCAACATTCTGGCTCCTAGGGATGCTCTAGGATGCATATCAACTGCTCAAGTCATCAAATGGCCCAATTCTCTGCTAAAGGTGTGCAATGTTGCATCTGCTAAGTCATCATGCTCTCTGGAATTTAATGTATGGCCTAGACATCATGTGGTGTAGGGTGCCTTCAAGGCCTTTGCTGCTCTGGACCACATGGCAAGACCAACTCAAACTCAAGCGAAAGCAACCATTCATTAGAGAGTAAAATGATAAGTGCATCTAAATGGACCATACTTAAGTGTTAAGTGCATATTAATACTTCAAACTGGGATCACCTTCAAATATCTAACTAGACCAAGTCCTGTAAAGGTGCTCCCTACCTTTGTAGGGGTGGCCAAGTGGGTAACCCTGTTTGGTGCTTCCATCCCCCAAGGGGAGGTCGCTTTTCCAAGGTTAACCCTTCAATAAATAGGTGTTTTTGTAAGTAAGTGGCAATGGAGGGGAAAGACTTCATGGCCAAGTGCCATGGTCAAGGGGCTAGCTAATGGAAGTCCACATCCTGAGTGTATAGATGTAATGGAGGGAGCAATCATGGATGCATGATTTACCTTACTTGGCCTACTTTTTCCACCCCTCTAGTGTGCCTCCTACTTCTTTTTTATAATGCCTTGTAATTTGGTTCATAGCTCAAGGATCAAAGCTCTCTCTTTATGACATAGCATTTAATTTACCCTGTAAGATGAGGCAGTTTATCACTCATTAGGGTTGGGACATGCAAGGGTTCTTTTTTATGAGATGGAGCATCAAGTGCTCAGGGACCAGGTGATGGCTAATGAGGAGGGTAGAGCTCATGCTAGGCTTTTTCCCAAGTGCTAACTTATGTTCCGACCATCTTTTTAATTTTGACCTTTTTTCCTCTATTTGTGACCATCTTATGCTTTTCCATTCTTTTAGTTGCATCAACCTCTAGGGCATTATTTTCCAGCCCTACTCAAGGATGTGGATAAGAGAGTGCCAGCCACCTATGTTCTAACTGCAGCCTCATTGTCTACTGTGACAAACAACACCCGGGGGCTAGAACAATGTTTCAACTTCAAGTGAAGTGAGCAAGCAAGTCAAGCGTAACAACATGATGCCAAGGTGAATCAAATAGATACCAAGAACTGGTTCTTGAAGAACCTAATGCATAATTGAGGCAAAATATAACAGAGTTCTTGCCTTTGGAAGGCTAAAATCATCATGTCTCCCTGCCAATCTCTGATCATGCGATGAAAATCACATGTGCAAATCCTCTTACAAAATGGGTAAAACAGTACCAAATCATCCATGAATTTTTCACTTCATCTATAAAAATTTGCAACAATAATCAATAGCTCCGAAAATTTCTCTTTAGCATCATGTTGCATAACATCTTTTTCAGCAACAACAGAGGGTTGATTGTTCCCACAAAGATGTAATTTGCACCTACAATGTCGTATTATACTCTCCCACTTGACACTACTTGGCTACACTCAAGGCTTGAGTGACAAAGATTTGAATCCAGTGACAAACATTGCCTAAACACTAAAACAGGTAGCAGCCTGTCTTCAATACACAGAACAGGCCTCCAAATTGTGCCTAATCTTGCTTTGTTTCACTCAGACAACTGCAGCTACTACTCCACAGATTCAGCGCTTGATCTAGGTCTGCAGTCCTAATCTCAGAACCATTACCAGTTGCAGTCAAGCCGCAATCATGTTGTGGCCATGCTGTGGCCCTAAGCCCTACGGCCTTCGGCCTTGAAACACAGAACAATCTACGGTCTTTCCAAAACAGAGCTCCACTTGGCCTCTTGTAACACATCCTTGTTGCAGTCTCCTTGAGAACAAAACTTCATTACTCAACCTCCTATAGCTAACTACGCTAGGTCACTTTAGCTCCTTTCTCCACAAACAAATGGCTGCTACTTTAACAAGGTTTCGATACCATGTTGAATTTTCTACAATAATGCATAGTAGAAACTGATCTTTCGATTTGATAATTACATTCCAATGATTTCCAATCAAGTTATCTTATATCTCGTATATCATTAAGCAATTATACACAGAAAATCTCAATAGTAATGCAATGAAAACAATAGGACCATCAAGAGACAGTCATACATAATATAGACGACAAAATTTACACTGGAAAACCCAACCTTGGGAAAAACCCAGCAACTTTTCTTCTAAGAAGAAATTGTTCTTAAGCAAGGTTTACAAGTCAAAATGTCTAGAAACCTGTGCCAAAAACCAAGTCCAAACTTCAGTCACTTCATCCTTTTTATGCTCCCATGTGTGGCATGAGTGAGTGAGCAAATGAAATGTCACATCATGTGTATATATACAAGCCGAATGGGTGCATTTACCCCAAGGGACAAACCCTTTCATAATGGGGACGACTTGTCCCTTTTGAGCCTAGATAAAACCGAATTTATTTTATTTTAATTTTCATAATTCTCTAGGCCAACTTAGGTGGCCTCTTGGCATACGGGAATAGCCCCTAATGCTACAAAAAATCAACAAGGACCACCTGCCAAGACCAACTCAAACTCAAGTGAAAGCAACCATTTCTTAAAGACTAAGATGATATGTGCATCTAAATGGACCATACTAAACTGCTAATGGCATATTGATACTTCAAATTGGGATCACCTACAAATATCTAACTAGATCAAGTCCCATAAAGGTGCTCCCTATCTTTGTAGGGGTAGCTAAGCGGGCAACCCTATTAGGTGCTTCCAGCCCCCAAGAGGAGGTGGCATTTCCAACGTTAACCCTTCAATCAATAAGTGTTGGTGTAAGTAAGTGGCAAGGGAGGGGAAAGTCTTCTAGCCAAGTGTTATGATCAAGGGACTAGCTAATGGGAATCCACATCCTAAGCGTATAAATGTAACGGAGGGAGCAATAATGGATGCATGAGTTACCCTACTCAAACTGCTTTTTCCACCCTTCTGGTGCGCCTTTAACTTCTTTTTGATAATGCTTTGTATTTTGGTGCATAGGTCAAGGATCAAAGCTTGCTTTTTATGATATAGCATTTAATTTACCCTTTACGATGAGGCAGTTTATCGCTCATTAGGGTCAGAACATGCAAGGGTTCCTTTTGATGAGATGGAGCCTCAAGTGCTCAGGAACAGGGTGATGGCTAATGATGGTAGAGCTCATGCTAGGCTTTTTCCCCCGTGCTAACTTATGTCTCGACTATCTTTTGAATTTTGACTTTGTTTTTTCTTTGTTTGTGGCCATCTTATGCTTTTCCATTCTTTTAGTTGCATCAACTTCCAGGGCATGTTTTCCAACCCTACTCAAGGATCTAGATAAGAGAGTGCCAAATCCCAATGAACCAATGACAATTAACCTGAAGGATGGAGATGGTATCAAGGGATTACAATGTGATATGAAAAATGTTAAGTATGGGAAAGGGAGAATGAACGTGGTATTTTAATCCAGGTCTTCCAAGTAGTGCCCCTCCTATAACCCTAAGGCATTAGGGGAGGTCCCACTGGACTAGGGCTAAAAATTAATCCCCCTGGTTCAAAGAACAAGTTTACAATTAAGATAATCCAATCATACAAATCACCCCTTTATCCATACTAAACGCCCAAAACATTAAACAAAAGCACCTGATTGCAAAATGATTAGAGTACTTTTTGAGTGGTATCCCACCTTCATCCAAGAGGAATGTTGGATGGTGAGAGAAGTATGACTAGTGTATATGGTGGAGGAACTGGCATATCATCATCATCAAGCAAATGTGTAGGGTTGTTGGCTAGCTAGCTATCCAAAATAGGACAAAACAAATTCTCCTAGGGGGTTACCCATTTTGGTGGGTAACATCTGGCTCCAACTCGGGGACATGTGTTCACCGTAGAGCGCTTGATCTATATGCTTGAATAGGGAGTTCAGAACCCCAACAAACCCTGAACTCACGGACCTGTTACCTGTGCACTCAAATCAACTTGTTTGGAAGCATGTGCATGGGGTGTTGATTGTTACCCTTGTTTTCAAATATGATAAAAATTAAAATCTATACAGAAAAGAAAAATATAACTAAATGCAATCTAATCTAAGATGCAAGGCAATAGTATGATAAGTGCACCAATAGGAAGGATGCAGTGCAACTACCTACCCTAACCTATGGTAGTATACATCACCTAAGCATAGTCATATAACCAATATACCCAGCATATCATTAGATCAATATCATACCTCTTACCCTTATGACTAGTTATGAAATAAGAAAAGAAAGCATCATAGTCATCTATATCATAATAGTCACATGTTGAGTCACAAGGGTGGGAAGTGGGAAAATAAATGATCCATGGATCAGTTTTGTTACCATGAAAAGGGATGGAGGATGAAGATGGGGAATAAAAAAAGTTCCTACTCCTACTAATCCTATCTTGTAACCTGAATATGGAGTAATCAATAATCAATTTAGGAATTCCCGCCCAATAGTTATCTCAGACATTCAACTCTCATTAATGTCCCTAGGGACATTTTCTAAGTGGAATGATGAGGAAAATGGTTGGAGGACAAGATCTTGACAACCAGGCTGCTTGTCACAATAATCAAGTTTAAAGGGGTCAACCAATGTTGGCTCATCATGTTCAAAATTTATGTGACATAAATGTGATTGAGAAATGATATCAAGAGGAACTAAAGATGGCTTAAACAAATTGATAATCGTATCCTCCTAAACATCATATGGAGTGCAGGGCACAACAAAGTCATTGTTAACATAATCATCGGTATCATAACTCGGATCCTTATCAAAATGATGGCTACTCATATTCCACTTTCCTTCTTCTATATGTATAAAATCACGAATGTTAATTCCTAGGGAATTTATGGAATCTTCCTTTTCAAGGACTTCACAAAATGTATCACCACGCCCAATATCCATGAAAAGGAAGCAACCTGTCTCAATTTCATATAGCAACATATCATTCTAGATGAGACCTTCCTCATTAACATCGGAGTCCTCTCTGGGATCATCCACGAGATCATTTTCAATATATTTGTCTTGATTATCCAAAAGGGATTCTTCCTCTTGCTCATGGTATTCCTCTTCATCACAACCCCGATTCCCTTCATCAACAAATGATAAGAATTTTCTTGATAATCAAGGGTGATGTTCTCTTTTGAATGACAGAGATCCTCAACCTCAACTTCTACATCCTTAGAGGGATGAAGAAGGCATTCCCTTTGGATGGCTATGGCCAAATCTTGAAGGGCATCTTCACCACTTTGAAACATTGGCCCCCAATACTTAAGAAAACTTTCAATAAATACCTTAATAGAGGGAATGCTTCTAGGTCCACAGGAATATTTAACCCATTCACATTGATCAGTCCCAAGAGAGTTAATGAATAACCTCATGAGAGCATCCTCATGAGTCATATTAACCTCTAAAGCATATTTGATGAATTTCGTTATGTGACCAATTGTTGAAGATGGATTACCATCAAATTTCGAAATATTTATCATAGAATAAGTATCCCAATGATTTGGATATCTAGGAATATCCATGACATCCAAAGCAGGGTACATCTCATTCAAATCACAAAGATCCATTTCCTTGAGTCTTGCAAAACAACCAAATGGGGAGTTGCCAATGTGAATTCAAAATGCCTTAAGGGATGCTTGCTTCACCCTACAAGCATTAAAACTTTAAAGATCAATGAAGAACTAGGGTTTCGTTCTTCCAATGGAGTTGCTAGAAGAGAACCTATGTTGTCATTTGAATTATTCTCTTCAAAATTTATTGAAGCTTAATCTTCAAATAACGAAGAGGTTGACTCAAATCCTCCCCCAACAACGGCGCTAGAAATGTTGCCTCAAAATCTAGCAGGTCTTGTGAGAGGCCTCACAAGACAAAAGCAAGACTAAAACACAACAATGAGGTGGATGCCATTGTCACCTCAGCACTCCACCTCCTACTCTTTAGTGGAATTTCACCACATGGGAGGCTTCCCAGTATAGGTCACCTAAATGGTATTCTAGGTCAAAAGGATCAAGGTGACATTTTGATAGGTTTAATCAAGGTACTTAGACTAGGAACAAGGCTCAATTTTTTGTGATAAGGAATAGCGTACCTATGAAGAGGCCTATAAGGTAAAGCTTGTAGCCTAGGGTTTTCAAGATATGACTTAAAAAAAAGCGCAGTTAGGCATACAAAAGGATGGAAAAGATTTGCTTGAAAGTTATGATCAACAACAAGAGCAACAAACCTTCAAATGACCCTAAGTTGAAGCCTTAATGCAGAATTAGAATTTCATAAGCCCTAGAATTGCCCGGGGTTGATGACATAAGCCCTAGGGAAGCAATTTCAAGAATGCAAATTACTAGATTTTGATGTTTTAAGGCCAATCAAGGTGAAACGACTTCAAATTTGTTCAACATCCAAGCCCTACTTGAATCCGGCCTGAAACCCTAACCCTAACAACTTGCCTTGAAGGGCCTAAATTCTAGGAAGGAAGGAAAATGACAAGGTTTTATAATTTTTGATCACCAAGATGGATGTCAATGCTTTCTATATACTTGAGTGATGAAGTCTTAGGGATTTTGACCATGGAAATATCAAACCCTTTAAGGGAGTAAGGGGGGAAACCCTAGGTTTCCACTTACTAACCCTAGCTAAGGAATGTCAAATTTTTCCTAAGCACCAATAGTGTCTAACCCAATGTTGACTTCTATATATTCCTCAGGTTTGGGGGAATTTTTCCTTTGCTTACACCTCTCATGTCGATCAAAACTTTGCTCAAAAGGGACCAAACCTTTCAAAATTTTATCTTTTTCACCCAAGTCAACTACTTCAAAAATACCATCTATACCATCCCAGTCAATTAGTCTATCAATAAATTTGCCTTCACTAGTCATGAAACTTTCAATTTGCTTGTCATCCTCAAAAAACTGCCAGTGTTGGATATTATCTGAGATAGATGGCCTATAGATAACATATGTTTGAAATCGTCCATCTGTGATTGTCTCCAATGTTGGGTTGGATGAATCATGAATAGTTAAGGCATCGGCTATATCATTTTCGACTCTCGGGATGTAGTTAATAGAGAAGGCTTGAAGTTTATCAATCAACTTAACTACTGCCTCGAAATTTTTCATCCTATCATCCTTAGTTGAATAAACACCTTTGATTTGGAGGATGACAAATTCTGAATCACCAAAAACTTGTAACAACTTTATTCCCATGTCATTCACCAAGCCAATCCCTTGGAGCAAAGCCTCACATTTTGCAACATTGTTTCTCACTCCAAACTCCAAATGGTAAGAGAAACAAAATAACTCCTTGAGGGGATACTAACACTATACCGGCTCCATTTCCTTGTTGAGACTGAGCCCCATCAAAATACATGGTCCACACTTTACCGTCTTCTTCAATAGGACCAGGGGCTAAGGAATTGGATAGAATGGCATAATTTCCAATGTGATCATCCACAAAGCATACCAAATCATTCATGGGATCTCTAGGATCTTCAACATGACATTTCCTAGGTGGTTCTCTAGGCAGTTTGATGAAATTTCCATCATATAAGGGAATCATGGCATAAGATAAATCCATTTGTTGTTGGCGGGATTCAATTTGTTTTGAAAAAATTGCCTCCATTCTTTTCATTGCATCGGTTAAGAATTGTAGCATCTTATATGTTGATTTAGTAGTACTTACAATATTCTTTTCAGCCTTAGTTTTGGATGAAGAAGGTCTAGAAGGGTTGAATGGTTCAACCTTAGATGACTATAAGTTTTCTTCTATTGTAGCAACATATTCCCTGGCTAATTCTAGAGTTTGGGGGGCCTTATTTGTTAAAATTGGCAACTAGGGCCAAACTCCATGTGAGTCACCTTATTTATGGCAGCTGATATTTTTCTTGGATTCCTCTCATTGGGAGGTGTAGGATTGATCTAACGATCATCCGATTCTAACATGTATTCATGGAGATATGAATTTATTTGTATTTCTTGACAATTTGTCAAGGTTGGCCAACAAGTAAAACAGTGATTTTCGCCCCCAAATTATCCTCCACGATTCATATAAAAGGAGGAGAACTTGTGGCATTATTCCACTCATCTCACCACATATTTTCTCTCTCTCCTATGCATTAGAAGAGCATCTCTCTCTCACATGTGTGGCTGAAAGGAGGATGCAGATTTCTGGTTAGGGCAGCGTTGACTTGGGTTTACCTAGCTATAGGTGGGCAGATTGGATAGCGTTGACCAGCGTGGAGGCTTTCTTTACCGCGGTTTTTTTGGTCAGCCTCTCCTAGGCTAGTCGCATTTCTGTTCAGCCTTTTTGACCAAGTTTGACCACTCTTTGACCTGCGTTGACTGTCAAAGAACTACTGCAGGTTTGACCAGACGTTGGCTATAGTTTGACTGGGTATTGTGGACTGTTTTGGGCTGCCTATGCTTGCTATTGAAGACCAAGTTCTTCAAGGTTGACTTGAGGTCATTTGGGAGCTGTTTGACCAGCTTTGACTTTGTTGGTTAAGGTTGTATTGCTGCTGTTATAAAATCACAGATTTGTGATATTGTACTATCTCTCTCTCTATTGACTTATTGAAGAATATAGAAGAATTGATCAAAGGGTTTCCCCGCATTGGAGTTTGTCCCTGGTTAGTGTCACATCTTGTGTCTCTTGTCTTGGCTTGTCTTCTGTTGTTTACATTTATGTTCTATTTGCGTTTTACTATCATGTTGATGTGATTGCAATACTCGAAATTAATATTGGGCTATAATAAGAAGATTTGAAGTAAATTGCTCTTAAGCATAGAACATACCATAATTTAACATGGTATCAGAGCTGAGGTGAAGACAAAGCCCAAACAAGAGCAAGAGAAATCACCGAAGATAGTTGGAAAAATAAAAAAGGCTTCATGGGTTCCTCATCACACTTCCCGGCCGAAGACAAGCTCCGTGAGAAGTCTGACTATCATGGATGGAAAATGTCTCTTGATCTGACATTGGAAGAGCAAGAAGTGTTGGACTATGTGAGGGGCAGAATTTCAGAGCCTCCATCAAATGCACCAGCTGCTACAAAGAACAAGTACACTAAGGGTGAAGTCAAAGTGAAGAAGATCATCCGAGACTCAATTGACAAGCGTTTGGTGGCCTACATTTCCGAGTTGAACACCTCCAAGGAGATCTACGATAGACTGGTAAGCTTGTTTAAAGTTAGTGATGCAAATCAAGTTTTGTTCCTCAAAAATAAGTTGAAGGATATTAAGAAGGGCAAGGACGAAGATATTCAATCCTACTTCTTATGAATCACTAAGATCAAGAATGATCTCCTATCGATTGGAGAAGTCATTCCTGACAGGGAAATAACTATCACTACCCTTGGAGGGCTCCCATCCAAATGGTATATATTTAGAACCACTCTTCTCAACAATGATCGAATTCCGAGATTTGAAGAATTGATGTCGAAATGCATTCAAGAAGAGAAAGGATGGTGGAGCAAGAAATGCCTTCAATCAAAGGCAACCCCACTGTTTTCTCCTCTCATGCCAAAAGGAGAAATAATTCTGGGTCTAAGGGTCACTTCAAAGAAAAGACCGGATCAAAGGGTGGAAGGAAGGGAAGATACTTCGTTTGCAATAAATTTGGCCACTATGCGAGGGAGTGTCCAAATAGAAAGGACACATCACATGATGATGATCAACATCACTCCAGGGGCATCTCCAACCACAATCAAAGGAATGGCAGGTTCAATGGCAAAGGAAAGAGGAATGCGGGAAATCAAGGAAGTGGTCAACCCTCCAAGAAAGCAAGGAACTCCAGATATGAATCAAATGTTGTTAACAATAAGAAAGGTGAATATTATCTGATATCGGCCTACACTCCTGAGCAGAATGGTGTGGCTGAAAGGAAGAACCGTACAATTGTGGAAGTTGTTCGTGCCATGCTCCATGATCAAAGGCTTCCAAAGTTTCTATGGGCCGAAGCTGCGAACACCGCCGTATATGTTCAAAACCAATGCCCTCATCAAGCATTAGATTCCAAGACTCCTGAAGAAATGTTCACTGGTAAGAAACCTGATGTCTCACAATTTAGAATTTTTGGAAGTCTCGTATATTTTCATGTGCCGAAAGAGAAAAGAAGCAAATTGGGTGCATCTGGAAAGAAAGGAATCTTTGTGGGCTACAGCGAAAATTCTAAGGGCTATAGAATCTATGTGGCTGGTCAAAGGGAAGTCGAGATAAGTCATGATGTCACCTTTGACGAAGATATGGCTCTTAGCAAGGTTGACAATCTTCCTATTCTAAGGAAAGATAAAGACGCTGACACCAGGAAGCCGGATGAGAAGGAAGATGAGACGATGCCCGACATGGAAGAACCTATGGATCCTATTGATCCCCCTCCGCAAGAGCCTTCCTCTTCTAGGAAGAGACCCTCATGGCTAAGGGGGACTATTGAAGATGCCGAGAGACATATTGCACCAGAGGGACTTTCCGTGAAAGTAAGAAGCCGACCAGGTATCAGGGATACTTGACTCTTATGAGCACCATCATTCAAAACAAGCCTTCATCGTTCGAAGAAGCCGTGAAGCATAAAGTATGGAAGGATGTTATGAATGAAGAATATGAGTCCATCATGAAGAATGATGTCTAGGATGTTGTCCCCAAACCCTAGGACAAAACAGTTGTCACCTCGAAATGGCTTTACAAAATCAAGCATGGAGCTAATGGGAGAGCTGAAAGTACAAAGCTCGCTTTGTTGCTCGAGGCTTCTCTCAAAAGGAAGGTGTAGATTATGATGAGATATTTGCACCTGTTGCCTAATACACCACCATCTGTTCGATCATAGCCCTTGTTGCTTTGCAAAGATAGAACCTACATAAGATGGATGTCAAGACCGCGTTCTTGCATGGTTCGATTAAAGAGGAAGTCTATGTGGAACAACCCGAGGGGTTTGAGATTCATAATCGGGAATCTCACGTATGCAGGTTGAAGAAAGCTCTCTATGGGCTGAAGCAAACACCCTGAGCTTGGTATGAGAGAATCGATAGTTATTTGATGAAGCTGGGATTCACTAGGAGTGAAGCCGATCTAAACCTTTACTTTAAGGTTGAAGATGATAAGCCTCTCATACTGGTATTGTATGTTGATGACCTCTTTCTAACAAGTGTGGACCCTCTCATTCACAAATGTAAGAGGGAGTTGACTTCCGAATTTGAGATGGACCTAGGACTGATGCACTATTTCCTAAGGCTGGTGGTCTAGCAAAATCCAAGAGAAATTTTCCTATCTCAAGGAAAATACGTGGTGAAGATACTGGAGAGATTTGGTATGGTGGACTGCAAGCCCATGACTACCCCGATGGAGCTTAACTTCAAGAAGTTATGCGGTAGTGTTGCCGGACCTATATTGGGTAATGCTTCTAAGTATTGTCAACTCATAGGAGCATTGATATTCTTGGTGAACTCCCGTCCGGATATATGTTTTGCACTCAACATGTTGAGCCAATATATGGTTGAGCCTCATCACTCACATTGGATTGGTGCCAAGAATCTTCTAAGATATCTTTGGGGCATAATCACTCATGGGTTGAGATACACTGTTGGAGATGTGAGGCTACATGGATATTTCGATGCTGATTAGGCAGGCAGTGTGGTGGACCGAAAGAGCACTTTCGGGTGTTGTTTCTCTTTGGGTTCTGCTTCAATATCCTGGATGAGCAGGAAGCAAAAGTCAGTGGCTTTGAGCACCGCTAAGGCAGAGTACATCGCTGCGAGTATGGCCACCTGTGAGGCTATCTGGTTGAGGAAGCTCTTCAGTGAGCTGTTTGGACATACGTTGGATACTACCGTGATCCTCTGCGACAATGAAAGTGGGATTCGTTTATCAGAGAATCTCGTATTTCATGATCGCTCCAAGCACATTGATATCAGGTACCACTTTATCCGGGATATGGTACAACAAGGAGCAATAAGGCTCCATCACATTGGGACTAATGAGCAGGTAGCCGACATTCTGACGAAACCCCTGGGAAAGATCAAATTCCTGACTTTTCGAGAACTACTAGGAGTCGTGGAGAGACCCTCTTATGAGGGTCCTGTATGATGCATACATTGAGCTCTGGGAGCTCCGGGGGGCTTGGGGTATTTCTTGGAGTGACAAGCGACCATAGTGTGACTCGCCCTTCCCTAGTGGTGCGCTATGTACAAGGTGAATGATTCAGTCTTCCCCTATGATAACCCGTGGCAACATGTACGCAGGATGAGTGGTTCATCCTTCTCCTGCCGAGACATCCTACCCATGCAGTCTGGGACTCATGGGAAGTACCTCTCATCTATCCAATGAGTAGGGAAATGAGGATAGGGACCATAGTAGTACCGATGAACGCATCATGTATCTACTGTACTCCCTATGCTAGGATAACATTGATCTGGGATCAATTGGAACTGACTTCGGGTCAGTAAGAGTGATATAACACACTCTCTTTATTTGGAACTGATTTCGGATCAGTGAGAGTGGTATGACACACTCTATTCATTGGGACTGACTTCGGGTCAGTAAGAGTGCTATTAGACACTCTCTTTTATCTGGGACTGACTTCGGGTCAATAGAGGATGGTATGATACATTCTCAATCATTTCTTCTTCTTCATAGTTCAGTAGAGCAGAGCAAGGTTGTGCAAGGTAGTGCATTTGATGGCAAAGATAGTACTGACAGACAGATGGATTAGGAGATGGAGTTCTCCCTAGTTGAGAAGGGTGTTAAAATTGACAACTAGGGCCAAACTCCATGATTCATGGAGATATGAATTTATTTGTATTTCTTGACAATTTATCAAGGTCGGCCAGCAAGTAAAACAGTGATTTTGACCCCCAACTTATCCTCCACGATTCATATAAAAGGAGACCTTGTGGCATTATTCCACTCATCTCACCACACATCTTCTCTCTCTCCTACACATTAGAAGAGCATCTCTCTCTCACACGTGTGGCTGAAAGGAGGACGCAGATTTCTGGTTAGGGCAGCATTGACTTGGGTTGACCTAGCTGCAGGTGGGCAGATTGGACAGCGTTGACCAGCGTGGAGGCTTTCTTGACTGCGGTTTGGGTTGGGCAGCCTCTCCTAGGCTAGCTGCATTTTTGTTCAGCCTTTTTGACCAAGTTTGACCACTCTTTGACCTGTGTTGACTGTCAAAGAGTTGCCGCAGGTTTGACCTGTGTTGACTGTCAAAGAGTTGCCACAGGTTTGACCAAACGTTGACTACAGTTTGACTGGGTATTGTGGACTGTTTTGGGCTACCTATGCTTGTTGTTGAAGATCGAGTTCTTCAAGGTTGACTTGAGGTCATTTGGGAGCTGTTTGACCAGCTTTGACTTTGTTGGTTAAGGTTGTATTGCTGCTGTTATAAAATCACAGATTTGTGATATTGTACTATCTCTCTCTCTCTGCTGAATTATTGAAGAATATAGAAGAATTGATCAAAAGGTTTCCCCGCATTGGGGTTTGTCCCTGGTTGGTGCCACATCTTGTGTCTCTTGTCTTGGCTTGTCTTCTGTTGTTTACATTTATGTTCTATCTGCATTTTACTATCATGTTGATGTGATTGCAATACTAGAAATTAATATTGGGCTAATAAGAAGATTTGAAGTAAATTGCTCTTAAGCATAGAACATACCATAATTTAACAATATCCCACAACAAGAAACCAAGTTGTCCCTTAAATGCTTTGGTGTAATGGAGCAAGATCATGTCATTGCTTGTATTCAAGTTATCAAGGAATTCGACTATTCATTTGTTAAACCTACTCATCAAATTCCCTGATAACTTATAGTCAAATCTCTCATAAAATTTTGTTAGTATTAAGAGAGGGTCTTTTCTAACTGCCCAACATTTCATGAAAGCGTCATTGAAAGCATTCCAATAATTAATGTTATTGTCAAGGAGACCATTGAACCATGTTCTAGTATTCCCAACTAAGCTTAAAGAGAACAACTTCATGACCACATCCTCTTCTTCATTTGACACATCATGTTCACCTACTTCCTTGTAAAAATTCTCAAGGTGTGTTTCAGCCTTAATTGTGTCATCACCAGCAAACTTTGGCAACCATTTCTGATATTTTTCAGACATATTGTGAGGACAACCCCTTATCCTGGACATGTCAAGTGGCTTCTAAACATGTTTCACCCAAGTCTTGTCACCCATGATGACAGTTTGAGTTTGGCTCACAAAAGGATTTGGATTGACAAGAATACTAATAGAGGAAGTTTGGGAAACCTCTTACCTCTTTCTTCCTTCTTCTGTAGACTTTTTTAGGGTCCAAAAGGCTACAGTAGAGTGTTTGATTTGAACTTTGAGTTGAATACCCATAGACCCTTCACTCGATGGAGTTGCCAGGTGAGCTAATTGATAAGTCTCAAATTTTACTCACCAAGTTTTATTGAAACCAATGCTGAATACCTAGGGAATAGACTTTTGCCCAGCAATGGCGCCAAAATGTTATCTCGCAAGTTCTCCCTAGAGCACAGTTAGATCTAACCATGGGGGAGAACTATGGATACAAATGGGCAAAGTCGCCCAATGTCACCTCGACAGCTTTATCCCTCACTTATAAGTTTCAGATATTGTGGGTTTTCCTAACCTAGGGAGGGATTCTTCACAACCACAAATTAATCTTTTAACTTAAGGAGTTTATTTGTCTTCAAAAATTATTGCGACAAATAATGATTAACTCACTACCGCAATCTTCACAAATAAAATACAAGATCTGAGAAAAGAATGCACACATATAAAAAAAATGACACCAGTATTTTGGACAATAGTCCCTAGAAAAAACCCCAATGTGGGGAAAGCCAATTCAATAGATGAGGGTTTTAATATTAACCTTCGACAATTTGAGAAATACGACAACTACTTGCCTCTTACTGGCTAAGCTCCGGGAAATATTATTTCACCACTCCAACTGGCAAATCAATCTGGAAACACTAAGTTTCCCTCTGCAAAACCAACTCGGCCTCCTTCAACAAACTCACAACTTTTCCCTGCAACTCGCACTAGCAACTGAAAATGCTACCGAAAATTCGTTCCGGCAATATACTACCTCCCTTTGTCCATTAAAGCTACTCACACCTCCTCCGATAATTATTCTAGTAAATTGGAAATGGAATTACTACTCCAATAACTCACACTAGGTAAACTGGCAATTCACACTACTTGACCATCCCTCTTTCTGCAAAATAAATTCGACCTTTCTCTGACTCTGAGAATACTGGAAATCACAGTGGAAATATCCTCCGAAAATCTTCTCCCAAATTCTCTGTTAAAACCCTTACTGCTGGTGTCTACCTCTACTTCAACTATGCCCTTGCTAATCACTGGAACTGGGTAAGTCGAACTACTTGAATGATCTTGTGTATTCTCCAAGGCCCCATCAACTTGCTCTTATAATCTCTCATTAAGCAACCAATGACTATGATCTAATCACAATCGATGGCTAAGATCATCTTGACCCCATCAAGTGACTTTTCCAGAAATCTCAAGCAAAATAAATTTTCCTCAATTAATTCGATTTAATTAATCAGTTTTTCTAAGTTAGACTTAGGGAAATAATTAATAATTGGCTAATTAATCTAATTGAGGTGTTTCTTGCGAAACATTTTTTGGGTATTGGAGAAAATGTGTTCCTTAGCCTCATGGACACCATAAAAACTAGAACACTTGTCCATTGCTACCAAACACTAACATTCCCTAGGTTAATTTTTAATTCTAAACCTGTCACTGGTATGGGTGAATAGCAAAAATCTTATTATAAATTTACAATGTCCAATCAGAGAAGACTAAATGTTTGATCCCTTCAAATGTGCTAGTGACTTAATGAAAGAAATTCAAAAACATACTTTTGTGACCATGCGAATTTAGGAACCATCACAGAAATTTAGTAGTCAAAGAGTGCATTTGAGCAAACGATGCATTAAATCTCATGCCACCAATTTCATAAATCAGCATGTAGCAGTCATGCACATATGTAAATGTCATTCACTCGATCAATTTTTAATACCATCCAGAAGCATGCAAATTTGTCACATAAAATGAGGATTATTTGGCAATCAAGAGAATGTAAAAGGTGTTCAAATGTCACACACCCACGAGTTATTGTACCATTAATGGATTAAAGCGTATGCAATTGCTAAATCCAATCGAATGCCTTAAAATTTTACACAATTAGAAATGAAGCAGAAAAATCTTAATGTTTTGTTGTAACAGCAGTATTTAGAACGATAATTAAATGATACAGCACTTCATGTATTTTACGAGACATGCATTTAATATTCAGCATAATTTGTCTGGACAGTTGAGCGTGAGCAAAAAAAATGAAGATTTAGATTGACAGATCCTTGAAAATTTTCAAGCTTAAGATAAAATAAAAATAAAAATTGCAATACAATTCCATGTATTGGGAGATTTTTTTTTATGTTAAATGGGTTAATTGTTTCATGAACCATAAACATTTCACACTGCCCATTTAACCCAAAACAAAAATAGATAACTTGTAACCAAATCAATTAACTTGCGCGTTATCCAAAATCTTACTGAAATTTTATCAAAATTCCAAAATTACCACTTGCAGTTTTATCTTGGAGAATACTGTGAAATTCCCAAAGGAATTCAAAGATTCACATATTATAAATGGCCTTTTCCAAATATACCCTTGATCTATGGCAGCAAGTATCCGGATAATTTCAGCAAGTAATTGTGTTGCAGACCTGGTTTATGGAGTGTTGCCGTTGAAGGTGAAGCTGCGAGTCGACTTAGAAACAGGCGAGTTCTCTGAAGGATTCAATGCAGGTTGGCTTTCACTTCATTGACCAGGAGCCAGCCTGTAAATAGAGTCGCAAGGTGTGGAATGCCAGTTAAGTGATCGATGAAGAGGGGGCCAAGGTGGCCCGACGCAATGGCCTCAGAAGAGATACGGCTACGGCCTACACTCATGTGCACAGTGGTCGTGGGCAGGTCCCTATACAGCCTCCTTACAGTGCCAGCTCCATGTCATGTAAACAATAGGGAATGGCTCGATTTGTGGTGGCCACGGCAAAGGAGGAGCTCGGATGCTGCGGATAGCACGAGGGTTTGTGGAGGAATAAAGGAGGAATAATGGAAGCTCTCGGATTTTGATTTTTTTTTAAGCTTACTGCTCTTCGGCCAGCAGAAGTTTCTATTCAGCGCAGGAGCCAAGGAGAGTACGCTTCAATGTTTGTGCCGCAAAAAGATCCTTTTATCCGACGTCTGGAAATGCCTTGTGGTTTGCATTTAGCAGATCGAGCTTCTTTGTATCAGTTCATATCATATCAGTAAGTTGTATGTGGTCGCACTACCTTAGTCTCTGTGTACAGAGACAGAGAGTAGAGGTATTGCACAGATTTGAAATTTCAAGAGCAGCAGTCTCGTGGTTTTAGATTCTTCCGTTAAAGAGTCCAAAGAGTTTCGCTCGAGTCTCAGCGGTTTGTTACAGCTTAAAATGGAAAGAAAGCAAATCAATAGTAAAGGTTAAAAAATGTTAAAAAGGGCAAGGAAATCCAAAGAAAGCAAATCAATATTACATGTTAAAAAGGATAAGGAAATTTGGGGTTTTGTGGAAAGAAATTATTTGGGTCAAATCAAAATTGTTTTAAAACAAAATAAGAAAATGGATTTGGGTAAATGCAAAGCAATATCGGAAGCATTTCAAGACATAGGCTTGTTCACTTTAAATGGGTACAAAAAAGAAGAAAATCATTCCAGCGGAAGAAAATAAATAAAAGCATCAAAAATAAGGAAGAATCAACCACTTACAGTCTCACATCTACACCTCTTACTTTGTCATCGGATCTCTATGTCCAAGAACTAATGAAAGTGAAGACAAGGTTGGAGATTTTCGAAGTCAAAGAACAAGAAAGGGACCACAAAATTTCAGAGATCACAGTTGCAAATCGATGTTTAATTGAAGGTAATAGAAATTTAAAAGAATATGTAACAATGTTACAAGAGGCTCTAGAGACAAGAAAACAAGAATGGCAAAGCATGAAGACAATGTGGCAAACCATGAAAGAATCATTAGCAACAAACAAAGATGTGATAATTTCTCAAGCAACTCGGGTACATACACCAATGTCTCAGCATACAGACCTTTCGAAAGAGAAGGCAAAAAAAGAACAATAGGAAACACGGTCCAAAAGAAATCAAAGCTAGAGTTGAAGATGTTAACAGTTACATAAGGACAGAGGAAGAAGAAGATGCAAGTGCTCGTAGAGCACAGGCAAAAGAACACAAAGAAAGAAAAGATAGAGAAACAAACTTTATTATCAGGAGAATAAGAGATTATGAGAAGAATGAAAGTACTCTCAATTTGACAAGAGACTTTATGAAAGAGAAACTACATTGGAAAGGGGAAATTTGCCAAGCAAGGAGGGTGGGGAAGATATGTGAAAAGAGACCTCGACCCATAAAAGTCAACATGGCAAGTGTGCAAGACAAACACCAGCGCTTGGGCAAAAAGAAACTCTTGAAAGGTTCACACTTCTTCCTAGATAAAGATTTAACTAGCGAACAACAAGAGGAGAGAAGGGAAGAAGTGGAGAAAATTAGAGTAGCAAGAAATGAAGGGAAAAGGGCATGGTTGTACGATGGTAAAGCAGTTATTGTAGTGTTTGGGCCTCCAGGCAATTCAGGGCAACAAGTTGGCAGTAAAGAAAAAATAGAGAATTCAATAATAGGGAGGAAAACAACAATATCAGCATGGATGAAAAGGGGTGAAGACTCAAATTTGAGTCTTATGTGCCACACTGCGTAGCAGTCAAATCTTACCCAAGTCTACCTAAGTTTAGTTTGTTGGAATTATAGAGGTTACCTTTGGAGGAGGGACTTGGGTTAGGGCCTATTGCGAAAGGTCGAGACATAATTTGTCTCATGGAAACTCATGAACATGATGGCTGCAAAACTCCTGTGTTTGATGGTTATTTGAAGTTAGCAGTTTGGAACAAGGTAGCAGAAAATGACAAAGGGTATGGGGGAATACTAGTTTTTGTGAAAGAAAAATAAGGTTTTCATATTTAGTTAATTAAAGAATATGCAAATAAACAATATTTATGGTTCAAAATATCAGAGAATGAAAATAACATAAGAATTGCAGCATGTTATTTTGCCCCTCAAGTCTCAAAAACTTACAAAAATAAGTGGCTAGACAGCAAGGATCCATATGCAGCTTTAAAGCAAGATATTGCCACGTACTCTTAGCAGGGAGAAGGTCTCTTAGTGGGAGATTTCAATCCTAAAACAACAAATCATGAAGCTAGTATTTTTTGTTGCAAAGAGGATCACAATCCTATTTGGCTCACTAAAGAGGAGAATCCCCAATGGGTGAGGTGTTCAAAAGATGACAAAGTTAGCAATCATTTTGGAGAGGAGTTGCTTACACTGTGTGGGGCTTTCAACTTAATTATTTGCAACGGTCTAGATCGATGGAAAAGGTCTGGGAACTTCACTTGCAACACATACAATGGGGCAAGTGTCGTTGACTATGTGATGTGTTCATAATGCTTGATAGAAAAGATAAATGAAGTTAAGATTGGAGAGCATATTTGGGACTTAAAATCCTACCATAACCCAATTTATATAAAGTTATTATGGTTAGAAGAAAGACAACATAGGAGGAAAACCCAATGCTCTCGGCAATCACTATCAAGGGGCAAAATTCTTCTAACACAATAAAATTGTAACATCTTCAAGACATTGTTAGAGAGATAAATTCAGAAGGAGAAAACTAGTTTCAAAAACTTCAACAGTCATGAGTTAACAAATATAATTCAAAGTGCATTTGAGAAGTGCAAAAGGGCAAAAAACAGGAAATCAGAATCAAATTGTTTTCCTTTAAATGCTTGGTTTGATGAAGAATGCAAAATGGCAAGGAGAACCTTGAAAAAGACAGGCAAGGAGAAGATGAATGTAAAGTTATATAAGCATATACTAAAAAGGAAAATATATGAATTTATGCAAACAAGGTGAGAAGAGTTAATATATCTAAGGAAGAATAACCCAAAGCTTTTCTAGCATGAACTTCAACCAAGGAAAAAGCAAATCGGAAATAATATTACATCCGATCAATGGTTTAAAATGCAAGACAACTCTATGAGAAAGAATCAGAGACGGAGCGCTCGCGTCCGTGCCCCCCCCCCCCCCAAGGATCAACACAACTACAAAGCTCTTCACGTTACAAGAGGTGGAGATTGGAATTAAGAAGCTGAAAACAGGAAAGGCAAAGAACTTGGTTGAACTTCAAGCAAAGTATCTAAAATGGTGAATGAACACTCTTGCACTGCACATCATGGAAATATTCAACAACATCATTTAGCAAGGATTCCCAAGAGATTGGACAACTAGCCTAGCAATACCCCTTTTTAAAAGTGGAGACATTAATAATCCTTCCAACTATAGAACCATTATAATCAATCCTTTGTTTGTAAAGCTTTTCGGCAACATGGTAGAAACTAAAATCAGTGAGTGGGCAGAAATAAAATAAAAGAGGGGAAGAGGGCAAGTGGGTTTTAGGCCAAAGCATTCTACAGTAGATCATGGTGTCACGTTGAAACACATTGTTGAAAAGGTTTGGGAGGACAAAGAAGAAGTATTTTGTTGCTTTGTTGACTTCAAAAAGGCATTTGACACAGTCCCTAGAGATAAGTTGTGGCGTAGAATGAAAGAACTTAAGATTCCTTTGCATTATAAAGCCGCAATCCATGGACTTTATGAAGTGGTGAAAGCCAAAATTAGAACCTCAACAGTTATTCCAGAAAGCTTTAGAAGTGACATTGGTGTCAAGCAAGGTTGCCCTCTATCCCCTACTCTTTTTTGTTTATATATTGATAAACTGGAAGAGTGTCTAAGTCTACAAGGTAGGGATGGTGTTTGGTTGGGGGAGTTTGTGATAAAGCTTATTTTATATGTTGACGATCTTGTATGTTGAAAATAGCAACAAGAAATGTTAAAAATCGAATCCAAAAATTCCAATTTAATTTGTCTTTGAATTAAATTGTGAATTAAAATTGTAATTATTTTCTCATAGCAACTTGTAATAGTTAACTAAGTTAAGTTGACTTAGTTACCTTGGGAATTTTGATTTGGAAGTCTATCTGGAGTCATGTAAGTGTGATCCCTAAGTTTTAGGGGTCTAAATTGAGTTTATTTGAGTTGTAATTAGATAACTCAGTTTGACTGAGCTATAGTTAGTTAAACTAGTTATAACTGTTTGTGGAACTAGTAGAGGATTAATAGTGAGTTGGTGCACTAGTGCATCCTCAGGTGATACTCAAGCTAACTGAAGAATCCCTCATGAGAAACTCATGCATGTCGATTAAGAGAAAGACCCAGTTGAGACTAGAGTGCAGGGACAATGTACTATTAGTTGTATTATGATCTTAGTTGTACAGATCATGCATGTAATCAGGAAGAGGACCTAGATTGGATTGCGCAGTTTTGGAAGCATGAATTCCTCATTAAATAGAGGTTGTTCCTCTTGGGAATTGTGCAAGGAAATAGGGGCTTAGAGAGCTGTAAAATAGGCTAAGGATTTGGCTTGAGCTAGCTTGTGAACTGAGAGTTGATTATAATTGTGCAGGGATTGTTCTTGTGAGAATAAGCATTGTATTATCATCTTGGATTTCTTATTAATGCAATATAGATAGTAGGGGTTTTGAGTTGTGGCTTTCCCTTTATACATATTGTGTTATGTGCCATTGATTATCTTTCCCTTGTCAATTATTGTTTTCATCGATCTTTATGGGTTTCTGTTGTAAAGAGTAGAGTAGATTCTTGTCTTCTGTTTTAGGAAATTGCATGAGCTGTGAATCTATAGGAAAATCTACATGGTACCAGAGTTGATTACAGTACATTGGAGGAGATTTCAAAGTTTTTGAGTTCATGGTTACATGTGAAATTCGAATTTGCATTACATATTTTAGGATCAGCAGATGGCGTTCTACGATTTGCGGCTCGAGTATGCCTTGGATGGTAGCTTGAAGTACATAGCCTGGAAGGAGAGGATGGAGGACGTGTTGGAGGATAATTGCTTGAAGGAATTCATTGATCAAGACATTCCTAAGCCACTAGCATCAGATGCAAAAGATCTACCCGAATGGAAGAAATGTGTGGCAAGGGCGAGGCGGATAATCCTTGAGGGAGTTTGAGACCACATTTTCTCGAGTCTTCATGGGAAGGAGACTTTGTATGCTATGTGGAAAGCATTGACAGACCTTTTCCAGAACAACAGTGACCATAGGAAGTTGGCACTGAAAGATAAACTTCGAAAAATCAAGATGGAGGTGGGTGACTCAATTCCAAATTACTTGACCAAGTTCACTTGTTATCGATATGAGCTTGGAAGTGTTGGAATCATTGTTGCCGAGGATGATATGGTGAGCCTAGCTCTTCTAGGACTTCCCAAGAGTTGGCATAGTTATCAGGACTCTATCAATGGGAGGGAGAAGCTGCCAGATTGGGAACGATTGTGGTCAGATTTGGTACAAGAGGAGTTTCGATGGAACACCAGAGATGGGACCTCTTCCAAGGAAGTGGAAGAAGATTTTTCCTTAGTGAGTAAGGCAAAGAAGGCCAAGGGAAAGAAGTCCCAAGGCGAGGTGTGTGACAAGAAGATGGAATTGTCGAAAGTTAAGTGTTTTCATTGTCACGAGCATGGGCACTATGCCACGACTTGCCCATAGAAGAAAGCAAGCAAGAAGGAGCCTGCAGTAGTTGCAACAGGTGAAGCTCTAGCTTCACGATTCGAACTTGATTTCACTCTCACTGAATGCATGGCCAACACTGTCATGGGAGGCGTGTGGTATCTTGACAGCGGTGCCTCATTACATATGACGGGGAATAAAGATCTCCTTAGTGATTTTGAGGAGAAATACCTCAAGCGGAGCATAGAGTTTGGAGATGACGAGAGGTATAGAGCTACCAGGATCAGTAGGGTTACCTTTCAGAGGGAGTATGGCTCCCCTCTCATAATCATAGATGTGATGTATGTTCCAAGACAAAGGAAGAATCTTGTTTCAGTCGTGATATTGGAAGATTGTGGCTATGATGTGATTTTTTGTAAGGGAAAGGTTTTCCTTAGACACATCGCCACAGGACAGGTGAAATAGATCGTGCACGGGTCAAGAACCTGTATGCTCTTGAGGTACAAGATGCATGCAAATCCTTGAGGAGCAAGGCAAAGGTTAGAGACTTGGTGGTTGAGAGGGAGAGTGAGTTACCTCTCAACATGCAGCCCCAAAAGAAGCCTCAGAAGCAGTCTCAGACAATTGTGGAGCAGCCACAATTGGAGAAGTAGAGAAGACACCGAGTGGAGGCATCCACTAATGCAGAGACCTCCAGTGGGGGGAATGTTGAGCTAAGTGGGTAGAGGGAGCACATGTATCCATACCTCTAGGTGTGAGGTGGGGCGATGTGAAGTGATAGTCCCAAAAGGGCTGAAATTGGGCAGGTTCCATTGAGAGGCTTTATCTCATGGATCGTACCTTGCTACGGGAGCCCAAAGTACATAGTAGCAGGAGGAATCAGTGGCGATTGATTCAGTCAGAGATCAGAGTGACAGAGGCTAGAGCAGTAGGATACTGAAGAGTGCAGAGAAGGGTTGACAACAATGTAGAAAGGCAAAGACTTTGATGACAGATTCATCATACTGATTCAGGTTGGATGTTTTTTTAGTTTCGGGAGTTGTTGTAGCAACAAAACTAGAGAGAAGTGTTACATGCAGGACATTACAAAGGTTCAAGATCAGGATAGAGTTGAATTCCTTTCTTGTGGAGAGGGAGTGTAAATAGCAAAAATAAATGTTAAAAATAGAATCCAAAAATTCCAATTTAATTTGTCTTTGAATTAAATTGTGAATTAAAATTGTAATTCTTTTCTCATAGCAACTTGTAATAGTTAACTAAGTTAAGTTGACTTAGTTAACTTAGGAATTTCGAGTTGGAAGTATATTTGGAGTCATGTAAGTGTGATCCCTAAGTTTTAGGGGTCCAGATTGAGTTTATTTGAGTTGTAATTAGATAACTTAGTTTGACTGAGTTATAGTCAGTTAAACTAGTTCTAACTGTTTGTGGAACTATTAGAGGATTAGTAGTGAGTTGGTGCACTGGTGCATCCTCAGGTGCTACTCCAACTAACTGAAGATTCCCTCATGAGAAACTCATGCATTTCGATTCAGAGAAAGACCCAGTTGAGACTAGAGTACATGGACAGTGTACTATCAATTGTATTATGGTATGAGTTGTACAAGCCATGCATGCAATCAGAAAGAGGACCTAAACTGGATTGAATAATTTTGGAAGCATGAATTTCTCATTAAATAAAGGCTATTCCTCTTGGGAATTGTGCAAGGAAATAGGAGCTTAGACAGCTGCATAATAGGCTAAGGATTTGGCTTGAGCTAGCTTGTGAGCTAAGAGTTGATTATACTTGGGCAGGGATTGTTCTTGTGAGAATAAGCATTGTATTATCATCTTGGATTTCTCATTAATGCAATATAGATAGTAGGGGTTTTGAGTTGTGGCTTTCCCTGGATATGTATTGTGTTATGTGTCATTGATTATCTTCCTCTTGTCAATTACTATTTTCATCGATCCTTATGGGCTTTCGCTGTAAAGAGAGTAGATTATTGTCTTGTGTTTTAGGAAATTACATGAGCTTTGAATCTATAGGAAAATCTACATTGTATTGGTTTCTAAATCATCCCATGGATTGCAAATGAAACTATATGCCCTTGAGAATTTTTGTAGAGCAGTGGGGGTGCAAGTCAATACTAGTAAGACCAAAATAATGATTTTCTCTAATAAAAGGAAGCGGAGCCAACATACGTTCTTATTTGAAGGCAACATTCTTGAAGAAGTAAATGAGTACAAGTACCTCAGGATTGATTTCAACAACAAACTTAATTGGGAGGACTGCAGAAAGAAGAGAATTTTAGGAGGGTAGAAACCATTATATGCTCTTCAAAACATATGTAGAGAGGTAGAGTTATGGGATTGGAAAACGATTAAAGTTCTTTTTGGACTTCTAGTTTATCTAGTGATGCTATATGGATGTGAATTGTGGGCTAGCAACACAGTTATCTCAAAATGGAAACAAATTGAGAAAATCCAAAAACGCTTGATCATGAGCAAGTTCAAAATAAAATTTTGGTACCTTATGAGATAATGTTGAGTGAAACAGGAAAAACTCCCATCGAAGCAATTGTTATGGTGTGACTCATAAGATATCTAAAAAGAATTGAGCAAATGGGATTAGGTAGATGACCTAATGTTATCTTCAATGAAGGCATGAGTGAACGAAAGAAAGCATGGATGAAACAAAACTACACATGGATGCAAAAATGGAATATCTACCTTAATGTATATCCCACAAATAGCAAGGTGCTAAAGAATTTTGTTATGGAGAGGTTTTGTAAATGAGTATGGGGAAAAGAGTTGGGTAGAAAGAAGAAGTACTACATTGAGGAATTCAACCCTACGTGTGATCTACAACAAAAAGAGTTCATTGGAGCTAGCATTCTGTGGAGGGCAAAGGTTCTTCTTGCTCAATCAAGAACCAACTCGCATCAACTTCTGTGTGAAACAGGACGGTGGAAAAGGCCTAAAGAAGCTTGGGAAGAACGAGTGTGTACATTTTGCACGTCTAGGGCAGTGGAATTGGAAAAACATTTTATTTTGGAATGTGATGCATTCAAAGACGCCAGAGAAAGTTATGGGAATATGTTAGCATCGATTTCTTGGCATTGTCTTTTCAGCGAGGAGATTGTTGGAAGGTTGAGCCAACTCACCATCAATTTGAATAAGAAGATGATTGAATTGCAAAAGGTGAAAATCAGGGAACTAATGGTCCCATTGACTATTTTTAGTCTCGTGGACATTAAAATATCATTTCATTATGGGAGCCGCAAGGGCTCCACCAATGGCTTTCGTGGAAATAAAAACAAATGCGAAGGGTTGGCTTAAAAGCCCTACACTTTGGTCGTTTTTTTTTTTTTTTCAAGTCTATCTAGAAAATGTTAAAATTTTATTTTTAAACTGCAAACATTATATAGGAAATTTAAATGTAATTTGTAAATAGAAAGTAAAATCAAACCTCAAATCTTCCACGGGGTTTTTGATAGATGGTGATCGGGTGTTATGTTAAGGTGCTCCTTGATGTGAAGTCACTGGTTTGATTCCCTGCCCCAATCAGGGTGATATATTGGACAAGATGAAGATGTAGTCATGCCAAACTTACAAAAAAAACAAATCTCAAATCTATTTTAAAAATTTTAAGGAAATAATATATATATACCAAATAAACTTATTTGGGAGTTAATGGAAAAATTGCATTGCAGGAAATTTAAATCCAATTCGTACATAGAAAGTAAACTCAAATCTCAAGGATGTTTAAAAAAAATTATGTTTAAAACTAATCTAAATTTAAAGAAAATAAAATATATATACCAAATAAACTTATTTGGGAGTTATAGGAAAAATGCATTATAATTCAATTAGAGCTCTTTACAGCGACCCTAACCTTAGGCATGCATCTTACGATATTTTTTCCCACTGAATGCACATAGTGTCTAGATCGGAGGGGGCTCCTCCCCCTCCAAATGATTATTTGGCAGCCTTTCAAGCCCTTGTGGCTGGCCTTCACAAGAAGACAGTCAAAGGAGCAATAATTTAAGTTTGTGAAACGAGTGGAGAACATCCCCTCAATTGTGTTTCTGTCATCTTTCGGCAAAAGCACTTTGACGTATTTGGATAGAGCCTTGATCGAAAATTTTATAGGCATGTGGCCCTCTCCCAAGTCGATGGACGAGTGGATCAACAATAACTAGAAGCCAAAGATGAAAGGGAACATAGCCCTCTTCCCCTACGAGAATGGTGTTAATTTTGAGTTAACATGTTCTTTGCTTAGCTTAGTTACTTCATTAGATCATTAGCCCATTATCAAATCCATTAATCCATTAGTAATCACATTAACCATCATCATATGATAGTAACTAATGAAATAAAATTAAACATAAATGCAGAAGACAAGCCAAGACGAGAACGCAAGAATTGGCTCAAGCCAGGGAAAAACCTCAAGATGGGGAAAACCCTTGATCAAATATTCTTATTATCAAATTATCAAATGTTCAATAGAGAGAGAGAGAGAGAGAGTACAATGACCTAAATTCAAAATTGGCTTGTCAATTAGAACATGTAACATCACAACCCTTTAGAGAAATAGGTGGCCCACTCAAAACTACAATCCTGACATGAGTTGGAGACATACTACTGAAGAGGGTTGATTTGGTTAGGGTTGCTTATGAATCATTGATGGCCCTTCTTACTGCATCAAGACTTCTTCTCTTAACTATGGATTTGATTGGCAAGCAAGGAGTTATGTTCTCCTTTTTTGAACAACATTGTCACTTCATCTATTGCGACTTAGTGATAGGGTAGCTCTTAGGTCTTTTGGCACCCCCAAAATGAGACATAACATTCCGCAATTGACACAGGTAACTATGGTCCAAAAAGCTGAGGGAGAAACAACTACAAAATAGTGCTCATAACAACCATGTTTTCACCTTCTAGCCTGCGGCCTTCTGCTATGAATTTCTTCCACCAAAAAGTCATCAAAAACCCAAATGTTTTCCCTAACCTCCTTCACTTGGAGTCCCTTCTTCCCATGGCTAGATCAAAGAACTTTTGTGATGAAAATTTGTCCTTGGTTTTGAGAAATAAGGTTGGAGTGACTCCTACTTTTATAGAAGACAGAGAGGTGTTCCACATGATTATTTTACCCCAAGCTGACCTTGTTAGTTTGCATAGGTGAGGGATTTAATTCAAAAACACATTTCTCCTTGACCAAATTTGATGATCTTTAGGCCAATTTTTGTCCTCTCAAAAGAGGAATTAAATGCAATCATGATCCCCATCAAATGAGTTGTCCAAAGTGTAATTTGGCCCAAGTTTCCAATTTTAACACTCCCAATCAACCAGGAAGAATTTCGTCTCCCAATCTTTCCATTGTCATCGACATCATGCCATCTTGTCACCATGTACCATCTGTGTAATTCATATCGGCTCTACTGAACACTAATATAGATAATGAAGAAGAATTGATCGAGAGTGGGACACAAGACCTTACCACTCCCCATTAACAAAAGTCAGTCTAGAGGTAGAACCTTAATAAAACTTTATCTTAGATCAATTTGTTGAACATCATGCATCTTAGACATAGGGAGTACGACAGTACGCGATGCATCCATCGGTAGTGCTATGGTCCCTAACCACTTTTCCCAACTCATTGGCCAGATGAGAGGTACTTCCCATGTGTCCCAGACTACATGGGTAGGATGATGTTGGGGCAACAGAAGGGAAAGAATAAATCACATCTTGATCATAACCACACATAGGAAAATGATGAACCACATCTTATAGTCACATGTCACAACCATCATAGGGAAAGGATAAATCACATCCTACGTGCATGCACACCATCGAGAGTAGGGAAAGGATGAACCATGCCCTACATTCATTCCAACCAACAATTTGTAGGAAGGATCCTACATGTGGAGAAAGGATGAACCACGTCCCACCGACATGTCAACCATCAACCATAGGGAATGAGCATCCTACATGTGGGGAAAGGATGAACCACATCCCATTGACATGTCCACATGTGACAACCAATAGATTCCTGTATGCATCTCTCACTAGGGTATATGTAGGAGAAGGTGAACCACTCATCCTGCTCATATGCCATAGGAGAATGTGAACCACTCATCCTATGCATATGTCATCAATAGTAGGGGAAGGTGAACCACTCACCCCACACACATGTGCCATCAATCATAGGGGAAGGTCACTCACCCTACACACGTGTCATCAATCGTAGGGGAAGGTGAACCACTCAAATACACAACTCACCTATAGGGAAAGGTGAACCACTCAACCTATGGTAACTCATATCTCCAAGAATTACCCCAAGCCCTCAGGATCTCCCAGAGCTCAATGTTCAATAGAGACCCTCATAGTAGGTTTTAATCACGAATTCCAACCTCCCTCTTAAGGAAGATAGTCTTGACCTTAGAAAAAGGCTTTGTGAGGATGTTGGTAATCGACACATCCATCTTGAAATGATGGAGCTTGATTGCGTCCCATTGTACTGTATCTCAAATAAAGGTGGAATCTGATGACAATGTGTTGGGAAAGGTCGTGGAACAGGAATTATATTAAGGACGATTCCCATTCTATAATATACAATGGTGGTTTCCAGCATGTGCACAAAAGGCTTACTAAAGAGCTTCTTCAACCAAATTGCTTCATAATAAGCCATGCTTGCCGCTTTATACATTCAACCTCAATAGTGCTCCAAGAGCAACAAACTTCAGCCTTTGATTCATTAATGATAAGGGTGGATCCCAGAAGATACAACTCCTAGATGTGCTCTTTCCATTCTTCATATTGCAAACGCAATTAACATTGGAAAATCCATGGAATCTTGTATTCCAGTAGTGAATTTATGACCATAAACAATTATTCAATATATGAGGCACATCCATAGCTTGACTTAGAGGCAAGAAAAGTAGGGATCAGTAGCTTCTCCATCTCATCAGGATTTTAAGTATAGGATATAGTGTATCAAGGATTTCCATATTGCCTTTAGAAGTCTTATGTTGATAACATAAGATAAACAGACATCATTAATAGTTGCATTTTCGATCATGGCTCCCTCTAAATATCGGGAAAGTGACCTTGCCCAAATCACAATCATCGAGCTATCTACAACCTGCAAATTTTCTTGTCATTATTTCTTTGGTCCATGTGCCATGGACAACCATACATTTTACCAAGGATCCTATGGCTCCCTCTGAAGTCTTGCTTCAATTAGTTATATAAACTTCATCAATTTGGTCCTCATCTTTAAGATGAGACTTTATCATGTTGTAATTGTGATAAAAAAATTCCATAATTCTTGCTCCAAATCAGATAGAAAATCATCATCATGGTCCTTCTTCAACCAAGGTGAAGAAATCCTCCCATGAGATCATCCAATCATCCAGCTGCTTCATGGCTGCTACCAATCCATTATACGAAGGTCCTAGGCCTTTGCATCCATACAATCATCCTTCTTCAATGATGCAAACAAAGTCAGGGATGTTGTTGCAAGGGTCTGGTCCATGATATTTAAAGGAGGACACTTCCAAAGTTGCTCGTATTGCAACCTGTATCACTTTATTCTTTCTTGGCTTCCAACTTTTGACGGTTACTGATTCTATCCAACTTCTTGATATGACCTACTGATGTAGACAATATTGTTACATGTCACATATCAAGTATCTTTACTGTGAAGAAGAGGTCATTGTTATCACAATTTATGCAAAGGATACATTGTCATATAAAATTCAGGGACACTAGCACATATCAGAAGTCGCTGCTATCGAGGTTTTACTGTTGCAATCATTTTTCATCACTACATATATCAATTGAGGTCACATTCTGTTTCGAGGTTGTTGACATATGGAAGGTAAATATTATGCATGGTTCATAGGCATATTACTCCATCAAGGTCAAATTTCATGTAGCTCAAGTTCAATGTTAAGCTTAAGCCCATAACCTGTGCAGACAAATTCACAAGATTTTCCCAACTATATCCAATTATCAATGTTGCAAAGTTCAAAACATTCAAAAAGGCACCCAAATAGAAGTTAGAAAGGTCTTAATGCACTTCACAAGTGTTCAAGATATGATACGCTGCATTGTGGACAAATCAAGGCCCATATTTCTGATCAATACAAAACTCATCGCATTACCCTGATAATGGATCTTATTATAATTTTGTACGAGGGTTTATCTGAAGCAGGAATGCAAGTGTTCCATCTTGAAACAAACCATACTAGGAGTAATCATTTAAGAGTATACTTCAGATCTGTTGAGTCACATAAGAAAATCAATCCAGATGGGATTTGCAATGCTGCAGAAGTATTGATTGATAGATCATACAAATATTTAGTTGCTGCCCTAGGCATGCATTAGGGTTGAGTGAAAATGTTCCATGATAAGAAATAGTCTTCCAAATATTATGAATCCGATTAAAGAATTTTCATGGGTGAGATCTTTTAGCAGGGAGCCAAAGGTCAACTTAACTTATATAAGAAGCTCAATGTAGAAATTTTGAATAATATAACACTTATTCACAAAGATTATCCCGATTATACACTATTTTCGGAATGCATGCATAATACATAACCTCCTCTATGTTGATCATCAATTTGCAGAATAAAAAACAATCACATGTGCACATTGAACATCAATCACACATATCAACACAGTATGTACTGTGGAAAACATACAGCTGAAAACCCCCAACTATTTGTATATTATAATGATAGAGAACATGTAACAATACATAGTACAATACTCCTCACAAGTACTCAGTACTATCTCCACCTGCTACACACAAACTAGCTCAGATCTGAATCAAGTCACAGGTTCAAATCTCCTCCACTATTTTTCTGCCTCTACTGCGCAATCCAAAGTGAGAATAGGAATGATCCAAGCTTGTTTTCCCTTGGCTTGTATTGTGCAATCCTCATTGGCAATCTCAATCATTGATTGTGCAAATCTCATGCACAGTTATAGTCACAACTGATAGTAGTCTCCACCTCTAACACCTGTCTCCACTGAACTGTCCATGCACTGAGTTAATTGATGTATTCTTTAGTTGATTTATGAGTTAATAATTAGTGAATTAATTAATAATTAATTCACATCACTCATCACTAGTGTATTTGGCAGTTAGACTAAATACAACTAGTTCAACTAAGTCAAACTGAACACAACTCCATCAACTCCTCAATCAACTCCACCAAACTCAATCACTTGAGTTCTAACTGAAGTCCATCATGCAATAGCTCAACTAACCCATAAGAAAAGTGTATTTCCTTCTGGCAGTTGCATGTGCCACATCTGTAGCACGAACTGAAGTGCTCCAAGAGGATAAGATAATGTTTATAGTCCAAATATTATTAAGAGCTAATAATATTCGTCTGTTCTATTTTTAGACTGGCAGTCTAAAAATAGACTCCGCCCATATGTCTAAAAATAGAAGTCCATCTATTTTTACCAACATGACAAATCATCCACAAATAGCATCCTGCAACTCATAGACCATGATCCATATGTCTAAAAATAGACATAGTCTAAAAATAGACTTTGCGCCAAAAATAGCATGCGGGCCCACTTAGTGAAGGTGACTTCTTTTCACTAAGCTCCATTATCTTGTTGCATTTTCAACACTCAAGTTGTGTATCTTTATACGAGATCATCACGACACTAATGAAGCAACACATCATGGATCTCATTCCCAGGTGGTCATATTGTCTCCACAGGTCAACATATGTCACTGTGAGATTAATAAATGTTTTAATCCTTTTATGTTGTAGTCCAAAGTTGAGATCAAGGTAATGATCCTTCTTAAAACACTTATGAGATGATAAGCCTAATAATCCATTAATTCATGTCTCCTTCATGCATAGAAAAATGTAATGAGAGACTCGACTCTTCTCCCTTTATGACAGAGGCTCGAGTTAAGTTCCATTGAGATGAAAGTGAGCTAGGCTTCTTCTTTTCTAGGCTGAATTGAATGGTTAGAATTTTGAAGAGAAGCTTGGGCCTCACGTTTAGAAGATTATGCATAGATTCATGCTCAAAATATCCTTTCAGCAAAGTCGATTATGGACTAAGCACAAGAGAAGGTTGTTGTTTGCAAGCTATCATAGATGCATCTATCAAACAGTGTCAAATAGTTTTGGATCATAAACAAAAGGTTTTCCTTTCTTCTAGGATAAATATTGTTGCCAATAGGAAGGCCCCGAGTGCCTTACTAGAACATACCCTTCACAAAATTTTGATAAATTCATTGATCAAACATGTTTGTAGTGCATATACCAGAGATGAGAAGATACTAAAAAAATTTGGACATTTTGATGAACAATGCAAAACTAGAGGTTAACCTTCATTTCAAAGTCAAAGCGACTTCTCTTCTGAAACACCTTTTTATCCTTCACTGTTGTACTTCTCATGCTTTCAAAACAAGTCAGCTTCAAGGGTGACTGAGCATACTCGGACTGTGTATGTATATGTGGCTCAAGGCTGAGTCACAAATTCTTGGGCTCTCCACAGATTTATAGTGCTGCAACTTGTAGTTTAATTAATTTTCTTCAGGACAGACCTAATAGCTTGTATTGGGTCTCTTTATGGGACTTGGACGCTTGCAACTTCAACATTTTCCCAACAAAAAAATCGGTTACTATATTTACAGTGCTCCTAAAATTCGGATCTCTGAAATTGAGATTTCATACCTCTTCAGCTATGCTCAGGACTGTGATTTCTTAGTCAAGAAACTCGGCTTTGTGTGGGCTATTAGATTTTCCCCTCGGTCCTCCAGATCAGGGTTTATATGCCCCTAAAAATCCACACTCTGCCTAGTCACAGTGTCTATGACTTAAGATTGCCAGAATTTTGACTTAATTCCATGAGGAGCTCAGACTTAGGTATGCCTCTGACTTTTGAAGGCCATGGAGACTTGTCAACACTTCTTAGTGATTTATTTCTCTTGCTTGGGCTTGTCCTCACCTGAACTCTGATACCATGTTAATTTTGAGTTAACATGTTCTTTGCTTAGGTTAGTTACTTCATTATATCATTAGCCCATTATCAATTCCATTAATCCATTAACAATCGCATTAATCATCATCATATGAAAATAACTAATGAAAGAACATTAAATGTAAATGCATAAGACAAGCCAAGACAAGAGAACGTGAGAATTGGCTCAAGCCAGGGAAAAACCCCAAGATGGGGAATCCTTGATCAAATCTTCTTATTATCAACTTATCAAACGTTCAGTAGAGAGAGAGAGAGAGAGAGAGAGAGAGAGAGAGAGAGAGAGAGAGAGTACAATGACATAAAGTCAAAACTAACTTGCCGATTAGAAGATGTAACATCACAACCCTTTAGGAAAATAGGTGGCCCACTCAAAACTACAATCCCGACATGAGTTGGAGACATACTACTGAAGAGGATTGATCTGGTTAGGGTTGCTTATGAATCATTGATGACCCTTCTTACAACATCAAGACTTCTTCTCTTAATTGCAGCTTTGATTGACAAGCAAGGAGTTGTGTTCTCCTTTTCTAAACAACATTATCACTTCATCTATTGCGACTTGATGAGAGGGTAGCTCCTAGGTCTTTCGACACCCCCAAAATGAGACACAACCTTATGCAATTGACATAGGTACCCACGGCCCAAAAAACAGATATAGAAATGACTACAAAATAGTGCCCATAACAACCATGTTCTCACCTTCTAGCCTATGGCCTTTTGACTTGAATTCCGTCTACCAAACAGTCATGAAAAACCCAAACGTCTGCCCTATTCCTCCTTCGCTTGGAGTCCCTTCTTCTTGTGGTTAGATCATAGAAATTTTGTGATGAAAATTGCTCCTTGGACATGAAAAATAAGGTTGGAGGATTCCTCCTTTTATAGAAGAGGAAGAGGGGTTCCACGTGATTATTTTACCCCAAGCTAACCTTGTGAATTTCCATAAGTGAGGTCTTTAATTAAAAAAAACGTTTCTCCTTGACCAAATTTGATGATCTTTAGGTTGATTTTGGTGGTCGTCTCGAAAAGAGGAATTCAATGCAATCATCATCTCCATCAAATGAGTTGTCCAAAGTGGAATTTGGCCCTAGTTTCCAATTTTAACAAATGGGTTTTTGCTTTCTCTTTGAATATAAGGAGGACAGAGACATATCTTCCGAAATAGGCCCTATTTCTTTGGATCCAAAGGTATGTTGGAACATACAAATTTCGTTCTTCAGTGTAAATACTCCATTAGACTTGGAATATGTAGATCTCAATTGAGATACAAGAATATATATAAAATGTATGAATAAGAATGATGATACAATTGAGAGTGAGGGTCTTGTATATATAGCCAAGTAAGCACCCTTTCAAGAGCGATTAAACATGCCTCTTTGTTTAACTAATTATTAATTAACTAAGCATTATTACAATGATTTATATTTATATTATTTGTATATATCTTATTCGTAACATTTCCTTCCTCCTTAAAAAAGATTTGTCCTCAAAGCTTGTTAATGAAAAGACTTTATCTCTTTTTTTGATATGAATTTCTTCTCGTCTAAGGACAGTCAACTTTGTCGATACAAGTTAATATGATCCTTGGACTGACATATAAAATTGTCACACGGAGGAAGGATATGACCATCCTAAATTAATATTTTGTGAAATCTTTTGATTACTGAAAATTTGTGATGAATTGTTATCGTTGGACTGAGTTGTGCGCACTTTAGTATTCTTTGGAACACAAGTTTGTTGTTTATGTTCCAAGTGATACAGATTTGTAGATTGATTGAGGTGTATTTTCTTGTGATTTGGATGTAGATAAAGAGTTCCTTTGATTTCCCTTATCATATGTGTGGCTCGATTCTGATTTACTTCAGGTTTCGATGTTGTCAAGTTAGTTACACAATCTTCACTTGGAATTTCCTTCATCTCAACATATGAGTGCGTTTTTTCTTTAACTGATGTGTCTTCTTCTTGAGTTGTGGTATTCACTGGATCAATATTCATTCCATTTTCTTCTACTTGGACTGAAACGACCGGAGACTTGCATACTACTTCTTGAAGTTGTTCTAACTTGTCATTAAGTGATGTATTGTCACGTTTACGCTTATTTATTTGTGTAATGAGGTTTTGGTTATGATTCCTTAGACGTAAAACCTCTTCATGTATCCTAGAAAAATAGCTGCAACTCATCTATTGAAACTGGCCAAAAATATGATACAATAGTCTCTGATCACTAGTACATCATCCCACTGAATCCAACCTGTAAAATGACTAAGAAAATACATAATATAGGCCTAAAACCAACTCATTCTAATCTTAGGGGCTGAATCCATGAGAAGAGGAGCAGTTGCAAGAAAGGCTGAATTGATAGCTGGAGTGTAGGGTGGTCAAAGTGACTCATCCCTCACTCTAGCAAACTGATTCATTACATGCCACATAGGCCATTTAACTGATGTATCTACCCTAGATAAAAGTAAAAACATAATAATTACATCATCTAGATCAATTACATGAGTAAAACTTGAAATTCCCATAGGTAAAAGTCAACTTGGAGTGAAACAGTGAAAATAGCAGAAGACTATCAAACGCGCAGCGCCAATGTCAAACGCGCAGTGACCTCTTCAAGCTGACTTTTGACTGCCTTCCTGATGTCCAAATCTAACCTAGGATAGCTCATTGGAAAGCTTATCCTGTCTAGTTTCCAAAATTGCCCTTGGTTTTCAAAATGGGCTTGATTTTCCCCTCCAAAATTGCAATCTACCAAGACTACTCAAACGCACAACGACCAAGGCAAAAAAAAGGCAGAAAGATAATTTTTTGGTAGTTTTGGACCCTTTTTGCTGACCAGTTTTGCTCCAAATGCTTAGAAAAAGTGCAGGGTACATGTCCTCATCATTCTAAATTGAAAAATGGTGACCATTTTCTCATTGGATGCCCCAAAAAAGAGCGCAACGTCCAAGGTGTTGTGTGTTTGACCACATAGATCGTGCCAAAATTTCTCAAAAAAACACAGCAAAACATATCTTGCCAAAATTATTCAACAATGGTCAAAATTGGTGGGCTGACAGCTGGCTATATGTTTGAGGCATGGAGTGATGCCTCGGCAAGGATATCCAACCTCTTTTTCTCCTCTTTTTTGGTCAAGGCCTCAATTTTTGCATCAACTCTTTTGAGCTTGGTCCTTGCAATTTTGTCTCTCATGGCATAGTGCTTCTCCATCCTTCTTTGAATATCATTTTGTCCTTCTTGGCCTTGTCTAGGAGGTTCTCTAGATGACCATTTACCTTCTCAATCCAATATTCTCGGTTTTCATTTACCATCTTGGCAAATTGCTCATTCAAGGTGAGCTCATTGGCTAGTTCTTCCTCCCTTTTCCTTTCTTGCTCCAAAGCTCTCTTTAGGCATCTAGTCCTTGGCCTTCTTCTTGGAACCTTTTCATCAAGTTTCTCACCATACTAACCATATGCCTCATCAAGTAAGACCTTAGCCTTTCTAGACTCGCTCTTTGCCTTTCTGAGTTGAATCTCCATGAGCTCATGTTTGACCTCAAACTGTCCGTTTTCCTGCTTATAGTAGGAAATGATCCATTTTGCCCTTTGAAAGTTGACCTTGAGCTCACCTATGAGTGCATTATTCTCCTTGATGACAATAGTTGTGCTTTTACTATCATCATGATCATCTGAGTCAACTAACTAAAAATCATTCTCTATCTCATGGAGGTCTTCCTCCTGCTGCTGGATCTCTGCCTCTACAACTTTTTCCTTACCTTTCGGTACCTACTTTGTCGATGAAGAAGGAAATGCCCCTCCCAAAATCAGTGGGGCAAACACTTGCCTATGCCCTCTCTGATAGGTATGTGCCAAGGTACCTAAACCAACCCTTTTGGGCTTGCTGCTCTCACCATGCTCAATATGCTCTTGCCCAGTGCCTTCATCTCTGCCAGGTGAATGAATAGGCTCATGAAATGGTGATGATGGTGTGGATGACTCATTTGATGAAGATGAATGATGTATGGACTGAGGTGGAGGAATGGAGGTGGATGGATGAGAGGATGAAGGTGCCTCTTGGCCATGCTGAATAGGTGGGACTGTGAAAATCTCATTGGATATGAAAGTGTCCCATGCAATGTTAAGCTGATCAAGGCGGTGTAGGACTATCATCTTGATGAGAGAATGGTGAAATATGCTATGCATTTGATGATCATGATCTTTCCTTCGGGAAATGTATGACATCTTGTCGATATCCCGGTAAAGATAGTAGGGCAGATTGAGCATTCTGACTCTTGTAAAATGCATGAGTAATCAAATATGATAGGAATAGAGCCTAGAAAACCTGCCCTCACATGTGAAGTACTTCATGATGATTTTCATCATAGGAACATGTATGTCTAGCAGGTAATAGAAAGGAAAAATCCTTCTTCTTTCATTCTTGTGGCTGGGTTTAAGATATGGCTCATAGTAGCAATAATCCAATTCTTCCTGTTTAAACCATTTTTCCCCAACATTTGGGATCCCAGTAGCAGCTGATATGATAGCAGAAGATATAGTAAAGGTGACACTGGCAAGGGTTGCTTGGTTGTCATGGAGGTTGATGATGAATTGTCTGGTCAATTCAGAATGATGCTGGATTCTTTCCACCTTCTCACAAAACTCAAAACAGCCCATATGTTTGAAGCTTGTGACAGTGATGGGAGATGCCATGAGCTCTCTAGTGTTGGTTGGCTCATATCTGATGATTTTCCCTCCTTTTTTATATTTCCTCCTCTGTTGTTTTTCTTCCTCACTCTGACTTCTATGTTCTTCTTCTGCCATGATTTGTTGTTGTCAAAACCCTAGGGAAATGGTAGAATGGACTGTGCATATGGGAAATGTGGAATGATTTGAGGAGAGACGATGAAGAAGAGATGGGGATTTGTGGAATGATTTGAGGAGAGACGATGAAGAAGAGATGGGGATTTGTGGAATGAGGGAGGTGACAGATGATAGTTGTTAAGTGAGGGGGAATTGTAATGAAAGCTAGGAAGTGTGATTTGAAATGGTGGGAATGTATTACTAGGGTTTAATTTTAGGAATAACAACAAACAACTTAAACCTTATGTAGGTGAATAATGGAGGGAATTAGTGTGTAAATTTTCCACCAACCTGATTTTCTGAAGTATATAATGACCAACTTGGAAACTTGGTGGCGATGGAGGACTTTTAGCACGTTTTGGCTCCTTCTAGGCGAACGCGCAGCGACCTAGGCAAAGGCGCAGCGACCCAGGAAAACGTGCCCTTTAGTGTTGTTATAAATTACACTGGAATCCTTGGAAATGCGCAACAACCCAGCCAAATGCTTAGTGACCCAGCTAAACCCACAACGAACCTGCTAAACACGCCCTTTTGCTCTGTTTTGCCCAATTTCACCTTAAAATAGCCAATTTTCTTTTGCTGAGGAGTTTTGAGAGTGCTAGAGTACAAATGAAGCTTCATGGGATTCTTGAGAGTCTTTATACTTAGATGAAATATAATTTATAAGTTGCACACCCACTTTCTAATGTTTCTTGTCATTTCCAAATTTTCATATTAATGCTTTTTGACTTTCTGACCTTTTTGCTCTTGACAGGTGGATGATGCTTTGGCAATCCTGATTTTGACTTTTGCTTGGGATGCTTTTGGCAATGGACTTGAGTATGCAGCTAAAAAGTAACTTATTACATATAATAGACATAAAATTACATAAACAAAAATAAAATTATTACATCTGTTTGAAGTTTTAATTTACAAACTTGGAATAAAATCCCTTCTTGAAATCAAATTTAGGGTTTTATTCACCATGGTTTCATGCTTTGGAAAGCTTTATTTAATTGAAAAATATATTATTTGCTTGACTCTTATATTTTGCCGACCTTATGCAGTGAGATAGTGATTTATTGGACCTTGGGAAAATAAAACCTAGGTGACCTAATGGAACCCCAAATGAATGAATTTCAGGTGGATTTGACTGATATAAAATATGATGAAATGAGCCTTCATGTTCAATGCAAAACCAGAAGACACATGAAGGAGGACCAGAAAATACAAACTTTTGAGAGGGGAAAGTGATTTTGGATTTTGGGATACCATCAGTGAACAAATTTTTTCATGATGACCTAAGTAGAATGCAAAAAATTTCAAATGGGACTCTAATATGATATAAAAGAGATATTTTGATCACTGGTGGCAGTATGCAAATACTGACTCTAACATTGGCCTTATTTGGGGATGGAAGCTCCTTGGAGGTGCCAAGAACACCGTAGACCAAGTAGCCTTACCATATGGGCCAATACAGTAAAAAAAACTCAAAACTAACTTGAAACTGACTCGAGACTGACTTACATGAATAAGGACTGAATTATCAAAATAAAAGAAAATCAATGAAGCTCCATGGCCTTCACTTCAGGCTTTGAACTCCAGTGATCTTCGGCTTCACACTTGTAGAAAATTTAAAATGTATGTACAATGAAACCAAGGAAAATTTAGAAAAGATAATGCTTCAGGAGCCTACCATTGACTGGTCCTCCTAAGCATGATTATCCATTCATCTCTTCCAACAAGAAAGCATTTTGTCCCCGGAAAGCTGAAATTTGATAAGGGCCTTTCCATAAATTCTCGAATTTACCATGCTTGCCCTTGTCCTCGTTTCTAGCATCCCAACGAAGTACCACATCTACGATTTTGAAATCATCTTCCTTTATTTTTCGATCATAGATCCTTTTTATCTTCTTGTGTAGCTTGGAGGTATTCTGAAATACCTCTTCCTGTGTCTTCTCTAAGTGAATCATTTGATTGATCTGGCGCTGCATATCATTCTCTTCACTTCTCGTTTCTTGTAACAATTTGATGACCGAGGTTGCCAATGACGTAGGGAAAATAGTGTCTACTCCATACACAATCTGAAAAGGAGAAAGCCCAAGAGATTTCTTACTACTCACCCGATCTGCCCACAATGCATTGATCAACTTTTTGTGCCAATTCTTTTTGTTGGCCTCCAACAGTTTCTTGATGATGTTGATTAAAGACTTATTGGAGGACTCTGCCAAACCATTTCCTTGCGGATAGTATGTTGTAGAATGTCCCAACTTGATGTTGTACTTGTCACAAAACTTAGTCATCTTTTTGGACTTAAATGCTGCCACGTTGTCTATGATTATCTTATGAGGACAACCAAAACAGGACAAAATGTTAGTTTCTAAAAACTGAATGATAACTGAATCAGTTGCTTGCCTAGTTGGGATTGCTTTGATCCACTTTGTGAAGTAGTCCGTAGCTGTCAGTATCCACTTGTGTTGTGTGGATGATGATGGATTGATCTCACCTATGAAATCTAGGCCCCACTACTAAAAAGGTGCATTCACTGATATTGGTTGTAGAGGTAAGGGAAGAAGCTTTCTTTTACCTTGAAAAACTTGACACTCGTGACAACTCATCACTGCCTTGTAGATATCTGCAAAAAGTGTAGGCCAATAGTAACCCGCTCTCAGTACTTTGTTGGTCGTAGTTTTCCAATACAAGTGACCCCCACAATCTCCTTTATGGAAGTCATTTATTACTTCTTTGGACTCATCTTCAGTCAAACAATTTAGTAATACACCTCATGGATCTTTCCAATAGGCATGTTGTTCATGATACAATATTTGGAAGCCTTCAACTTCAAAGATTTGGTCTTAGCCTTAGACATGCCTGGAGGGGGATTTAGATGCTGAAGTACATAAATGATATCAGAATATTGTGGAGATGAGAGAAAGATTTCAGATACATGAATGAGATCCACTTCTTCTTGATTATTCGATAATGCTGCCACAAGGTTGATGTCTAGAGCATGGAGGTTTGACTCAACCATGAGTTTGGCTAAGCCTTGACCCTTGATCAACTTTGTAGGCTTGATCTCAAGATCATATTCTAATAGTGTTGCTATCCATCTACCTCTCCTACCTTCCGGGTCATTCTGCATAAGGAATTCTTTTACCGCTGCATTAGGCACATAAGCAAGAGTATCCGAATGTAAGATGTAAACTCCGAAATCTTTGATTGCCTTTACGAAAGCCAAGGCCTATTTCTCAATGATATTGTACTTAAGAGCTGCATCCCTAATGTTGTGACTGAAAAATGAAATTGGCAGCTCGGTTTTATCCCTTTTCTGCATTAGTGGCGCTGCCATAGTATGCTTGGAAGCAAAAGGAAATATGATAAAATCATCGGTGTAATCAGGACTAATCAGAACAGGGGCAGTGCTTAAGGCAAGCTTGACCACATAAAAATACTTACGGGCTTCCTCACACCATTTAACCTCATTATATTTTTTCAACATATTGGTCATTTCTCTAAGATGTTCAGCCAAATTAAGAATAAATATTCGTAAGGAATTCATCTTACCACTGAAAACTTGGATTTCCTTTTTACTGCGAGGAAATTCAATTTGATGAATGGCTTGTACTCTTTAAGGGTCAATCCGGATGTCATCTTTCGAAATGATGTGGCCGAGGAGTTTGCCTTCCTCCATGGAAAACAAACGTTTCTTTGGATTGAGAGAGATTTCGAACTTTCTACACTTCTGAAAAATGATTCTTAAATGATGCAATTGTTCATCATCTAAATGTGAATATACGGTTACATCATCTAAGTATACAACCAGGAAAACATCTTTTTCATCTGAAAATGCTATGTCCATGGCATGTTGAAAAGTGGCCCCTGCATTTTTGAGACCAAATGGCATCTTTGCATATTTGAATGTGCCCCAAGGTGTGGTGAATGTTGCCTTAGCCTGATCGTCCTCATGCACTAAAACTTGATTGTAACCAGAATAGCCATCCAAAAGTGAAAGCTGGGAAGCGCCAACAAATCTTTGAAGAATATGGTCCATTTTTGGAAGGGGGTAATTGTCTTTCAGCGACACTTTGTTCAAGTTTCTGAAGTCTATGCAAATCCTTATCTCCCCAGTCTTCTTTCTCACCGGAACTAGATTTGATATCCAATCAGAAAATTTGATGGGAACAATAATGCCCGCCTTGTAAAGTCTATTAACTTCCTTTTCTATGGATGGCAGCAATATTGGATTGATCCTTCGTAACTTTTTCCCGAAGGACTTTTGATTGGGCCTGATTGGTATTGTGTGTTGAATTATCTTCTTATCATATTCCTTCAAATCTACATAATCCCAAGCAAAGACATCAAAAAACTCAAAAAGTAAACAAATGTATTTTTCCTTTGCTTCGAGAGATAATGATTTGGATAGCTTGATCATTTTTGGTTTGTCTGTTGTCCTGATGTTCACATCTTCGACACCTTTCTATGTAGGAACCAATGTAGGCTTCCTTTCTACATCATCCTGATCAAACAAGTTTTCCAAAGGTATGAGACCTTTCGGAATATTTTTATCTTTTAGCTGTAGTATATCAACCTGAGCTGCCTCAATGACTTGATCATCTTCATCATAGACTTCGTCCATAGAACAATTTTCAAACTCTCCTTCACTTTGAAGGAAGTTATTCACCTGTTTTTCATCCCAGAATACTTTCCAGTATTGCAAGTTATCAAGAACTGAGGGCCGATGCTTCACATGAATCTTGAATTTCTTGTTAGAAAAAATTGGAATTTTAAAATTACTTGAAGCTGTAGCTAATGAATCCGCCATAAGATTTTGAGTCCTTGGTAGAACTGAAAGTGTATATTTGGGAAAAATTCTAAGAATATCTAAAACGACATTTCTATACTGTTTCATTCATGGATGGTGATCTTGATATTCATCTTTAACTTGCTTAGTTACAAGTTCTGAATCACCATACACGAAAATTCTGCGGGCACCTAACCTCTTCAAGATCTTCAAACCTGTGATGAGTGGTTCATACTCCGCCTCATTGTTAGTGCAATCAAAAGCTAACTTGTATGAGCACAATCTAACATGCTGAGGGAGATTACCTTGCTGATGATGATGTGGACTTCTAATCCAAATACCAATACCTACTCCATCTTTCCCAAGGGAACCGTTAAAATCCATGGTCTAGAGGCCATTTTCCTCTTCCAAGAGTTGTTCATATTTTTGCTGTTTTGGGTCAATTTTTTGAACTTTCACTTCAGACTCTATGGAAGTTTCCATTACCTTCTCTGATGACTGATCTGAACCTTTTTCTACCTTGTCTAATGGCTGTTCGGATGAGTGTGGCAGCACACCTCTTTCTTGGTCTGAAACTGCCCTTATAGTATTGAAAATATCCAGTACATCTTTAATCTCTACAAGCTGACTATCTACATCATTCAGTCCACTATCGTTATACAAAATAAATGACTATAAATATGTATGTACAAAGTTTATGGGATGATAGTTGGGTTTCTCCTTGCTAGTTATCATAAACTTAATTATGTTTTCACGGTACAACTTTCTCAATTTCCCGAAAGCTGGGATGGTAGCATAGGAGAAATCTAAATGCGGTGGGTCTCTTAATTTTGCTCCCCAAGATCTCGACAATAACATGCCAAACCGAGGCGGTATATCAGCTACCACCACATCCATTAAAACATTCTTAGTAGGGATTTGATCTAGAGATACTACCAAGTCTTTGATTAGACCAAGACAACAGACCTTTCTGGAATCAAAAGAATACAATTCATGATACTCATGAGTTATATCTAGACCTAGCCTCTCCATGATGGCTTTTGGCATTAAGTTATGAGAGGCTCCGGAGTCAAGCATGGAGTTGTGAAGAATGAATTGGTGAATTCTCAAACTGAGATAAAATGGAGGAACATCACTATCACCTGACTGACCATCTATGGCTGGACCAAAAATCAATTCAGGTTGGTCATCTTCAATATTAACCATGTCAGATGTAGGATCAACTTTAAGAATTTTAATTATATCAGACTTGTAATGGTTATTTTTGACAAGTTCAGTAAGAGGGATTGACACTTTCAACTTTGAAATTTCAGTTTCTAGATTGAAAGAGCTAGTTTTATCTACCTCTTTTTGGACATTGTCTCTCTTCTCAGACAGATCTCTCGATAGTTGATCCTTTCTTTGGCTGTCATGATCCTTGTTTGGAATGCTTGTAGATGGCTGCTTTGTTTTACTTTGATCGGTTGCTGCCAGCTCTTTACCTTTGCTTTGAATTCCTTGAGAATTTTATTTCTGTTGGATGTCTTTATGTTGTGATGTCCTTTTCTAAGTAATTGGGACAACTCTATTCCTCAAAGAATATTGGTTTTGCTGAGAACTAAGAGCATTCAAATATCCTCTTTGATAATCATTGGTTTGTGTTTCCAATGCATTATCTCTTACCAGTATGTAGTCCTAATCTTTAGGCTCCTCCACTTTCTCGACATACTTCTCATCTTCAGTCAAGAAAATGGGATGGTGATCTTCCCTAAAGAAGTGATTTTCCTCAACAATTGGTTCTGTTTCATCATCATATTCACCTTGAGCATAATTCTGCTGCAAAGGAGTCCGAATAGGCTGCTGAGATGTCGATGCTTCGAAAGCCTTAGGCTCTCTTTGTTTTATCCTATACTGAGGTTGCTGTTGATTTCTAAAGTTAGGATTTCTAACTTGTGGCTCTAGAGATCTAGTTGAATTTATCATCAGGTCAGCCATTCTGTCCATGGTTTTGATTAATGCATCAAGTTTCAGATTGGTAGAAGTAGAAGGTTCTTCTTTGATGGTCACTCTCTTTTCCGATTTCTCATGTTTCAATTGGGATTTCTTGATCATTAAGTTTGCTTCCACACTTATCACATTGTTCTACCTATCTTCCAGAGTTGTAGGATCTTTTTCCCTCAACTGATAGGCCATCTCTGGATCAAAAGCATATGGGTAATGTTGAAGTGCCAAATCTGGTGGAGGTTTCATGTTGTTCGGAATAGAATTGTACACCTGATTGAATCTTATGGTGAATTCCTGAACCGTCTCATTAGGATTCCTCTTCAAGGTGTTGTATTCTGCCAAGATCTGCAATGGATTCTTCTTTTCTTGCCATCTAGCTAAAAACAACTCATTGAGCCTGGTTGAAGAATTAATAGAGCCTGCTGCCAAACCATGGAACCATTTTTTCACGTCTCCCGAAAAAATTTGAGCTATCAGTCTCATTTTAGCATCATCTTCATCGACTTCCTCTAAGTCAATGAAATCAGCCATCTTATCAATATGCTGCTTGGCTGTTACTCTTGGGTTGCCATCAAACAGAGGAAGCCTCTGACCATAGGTCTAAGGTAATGCTGCCAACTGACCCGGTAACACCAAAGGTGAAAATCTCGCCATAACTCCCGGAGAATGGTGGATGGGAACTGCAATGGGTTGTGTTGGTTGTGAAGAAGATGAAGGGAATGAAGTGGATGTTTTCAGAGATGAAGTAGAGGGTATGGCAGAAGATAAGAGCTCAAGTTGATATTGGATATAGTCCTTTTCGACAGTGATTTGTATTTGATCGGCTAGGCTCTGAAGTTTCTCAAAGTTATACCAAAGCTCTTGCTCAAGTTTTTCATACTGAGAGACAACTGAAGGTTGGTGAAACAAAGACTTTGAGGTAGGAAGATAGGAGTCAAACTTTATGGGGTCAAAAACTTCTTCGGTAAGACAAGACTCAGACTTTGAATGAAACAAGGATAACTCAAATTTAATGTCAATAGGTATATCCTCGATACTATGTATTTGATTTGGCAAAGAAGTGGTCCTTTCCAATTTAGGGGTTTCAGTCTCGAGGATAGGGACTTTAGTCTTTCTCAAAAACCTCTCAGGATTATCAACCGAAGAAGGAGGATTAGGGTCAGGGTTTGACCTATTGTATCTCTTAGAAGCCAGTATCTTAACAGGGTTGGACTTAATAGGATCAGATCTAAGACTTTGAGCTAAACTTAGATTATTTATAAAGGAAAATCTTCAATAGTGAAATCTAAACTTGGTAATGATTGAGAGCTTACCAATAGGAGGAAGTCTGATCGAACTTGTGATATGTACCTGTCTTTGCTTTTGAACAAGCTTTGATTGTCTTCAACCCAATCAACTGGACCAGAATGCAGAATTTGCCTCGCTGGTATCCTTGAGGCCAGCTTCTACAATCTAGGCACTACAATTTCTGAACCAGCGTTTGTAAAGCTTAGTCCCATCATCCAAAGGACCAAACTTCACTGAGAACTAGTCGTACACATAGGGAAAATGAACCTTTCATTCCCCAACAATGACGACAGTGTTTTGGAGAATTTGGTATCTACGGATAAATACTAATTCCCTAGATAAGTAGTTGTATCTAGAACAACAGTTTAAAGTGTTCTAGTCTTTTCCTATAAGCAATAGATAAGATGAGAATACGAGAATACCTACTTATAGTTCTGCTTTCCTCTCGTCTCCCTTCTATTGATCCTGTCGGTCCTTCCCATACTTAATATGCTTGAGAAGTACCTATAAACACAATAGAAAACAAATAATCGATTAAAGCACACGATCTACTGAATATAAGTGAAAGGAATCAGATACAATTCACACATATAAGCATTATGAAACAATACAAATATATGGGAAAAAGTTTCAAACACTTTATTGAATAGAAGAAGGAATTACAACCATTGGTGGATTCAAAGCCATTCCTCCAGCTTGGATCCCATCCACATCACATCAAAAGCATGACAAATTTGTAGCATTACAATACTTGCTTCAAAGCCAAATCTCCTTACAATTCAACATAATCCAACCCCTGATCACTTAGATGAGTGGTCAATTTATAGGAAGATGAAGGAGGTTTTGTCATAAATGGTGGCATTGGATGGCCTTCCATACTTAGAATTAGTTCCATGGAGGAAGGGATGAGAGGATAGGATGCACTTTAACTCATTCCTCATCCATTTTCGAGCTCATGGGAGTTGATAAGTGAGGGAACCTTCTAGATGACTCCAAAAGATAAGAATATTCCCCAAAACCTATGTGAATTTCACTCAATCTTGCCTAGCATAGGTGAAAGGAAGCCTAAGTGCTCTGCATAGCACCTTGACATGGACTCAACTGCTCTGCAACGCACCCTTACAAGGGATTACTTGCGCTGGTCCCTCTTGACACTATTTCTGGATGTCTTCAAGTCATGAAACTATCTGGGAAGGAGACATTGAAAGGGGTGACTTGTTTAGGGCATGTAGCAACTGAAATTAGGGTTTGATGAGCCCTAAAACACTGATTTGAATGATGGGATTGATGTGCCCAAATTGATCTATAACAGCTTCCCCCTAAAGCATGAAGTCGGAAAAATGTCAATGTCAAATGAAATGCTTTACGATGTGATGAGGGGGTATCGAAGTGGAAGGTGACCTGCATCAATTACAATACATATATCATGATATTTGATTTTACATGAATTTCTTAGGGAAGGCATACCCATGCTCAACTTATAAACTTTCATTACATGTACATAACCGATCGTCTACAGATATAGACCCATGATCGGAATGACGATTAATGTAAATCCATTATATAGATGATTTAGTACTCTTGAAATCGCAGCCCAGATGGATGAAACTAGATTCGGGGTCTTCTATCTTGTTCAATCATTCGCTCAAGTATGAGTCTAACCATGTGAATATATGTCCTGAAGTCGAACATGGGAAGACACCATCTGATTACCAGCCAAGGATGTAAGCTATTAACAGATGCAAGAGAAATCACTGATAATGATAATGATCCTCAAGGTATTGCAGTAAATTCTACATGGTGTGAATGGATGATTTGATGTCGAACACCATACAATTTCTTTCGGTCGAAGGCCATTGATGTATGCCTATCGCCGGAAGCGAGAAACCTGCCATTGATGCATGCAAGCCTCAAGGTACTGGAAGGGTGTTTCTAAGTCAACTTCTTGGATAATGTGCTGATGTTGACAAGAAGCAACTCATCACAGGAGGGCCTTGATGTATCCCACATCAATGACACGAAACGAGTGTAGTGATTTTAGAGATGGAATTTGACTGATGACACAAGGTTCAGGAATGGCAGTCATGAAAATGAGGGTTTATGATATTGCAAAGGATGAATTTTGACTGAATGAGTTCTCTTGAACATGTCGACGACACTGAAATGATTGGTAGCATTGACCCAAAACAAAGTGATGGATGGTATGATAGACCAATGGTGTGATAACCATCAAGCTAATAACCCAACCCAAATAGTCACGGTGATGGAGTGAAAGTGTCATGTTCAAGAGCGACCTGCTACCATAAAGTGGTTTCCCCTTTTTCCCATTTTCCCTAGTCATTGCTGATAAATACCTCTTTATTTTTATCAATCTTGAGGAGGATAACATATGCTTGTTGTATAATTTCACCCTTCACGTGAATCCATTGCCATTTGATGTTTTAACGAGTCTAGTGAAGGTGAAACTCGGTCTTGTCTAGATGGACAAGTTTGTCGCTATTTGATGTTTTAACGAGTTTAACGACAAAGATAACTTGGTCCTTTTCATGTTTAGAGAGTTTTAAAAGGTACAAAAAAGAAAACTCCACAAGTTCTTTTTCGTAAATTAATCTCTCAAGCCCAAAAAAGCGTAAAATAATACAAGAGAGATGTCGTTTCCAATCCGTTAACGAGCTGGAAAGGACAAGTGCTCGACAATCTTTTCATGTTTAGAGAGTCTAAAAAGAGCTTAAAGAGGACTCCAAGGGGGTTCCTTTTTCATTTTTAATAGAGCTTGAAAAAGAGATAAAAGTGTGCTCTGTGGTCAAAGGTACAATTTACAATCGAGCACGTTGAATTCTGTAAGTCAGTTGCAAAACCTGCTCAAAACACCACCAAATGGATTAAAAATACATGTTTCATAGGAAAAAATAGGTAAATACTAATGTTTACTCGATTAATGAGCATGAAATAAACATAAAACAAGTTTTTACCATGAGATTTTTACCACTTGGAACTTACCATTCAATTTTCTACTCTGAGCTAGTTTTTTACCTCGATCTTCACTAGCTGATTGCTAGAGATTCTGCAGACCATTTTTCGAGTCGTCTGGACCAGGTAGGAGCTAAACCTCTCTTCTTACTTTTCAAGTCATTCTTTTGTCATTTCATGCAAGTTTTAGGGTTTTTTGGTGCCCATGGTTTTTTTTTGTTTTGTTTTTGTTTTTTTTGTTTTTTTTTCTCGCTCTGGGATCAGCACAAGCTTTCACATCGAAAATTATGTTGAAGAGCACCCAGATAAAAGCTTGCATGCTCTGGAGTGCACTGTCTCTATGCCTGGGCTGCGCTGGGCGAGTTTCCCAAGTTTAATTTAGCTGTTTGCTCTAAAATTTGTCCTGTTTTTTGCATGGAAAGGATCCTAATTAAGATTTTGATTGTGTTTGAGGCTTTCATCAAATCAGAATGTCGATTACATGGTGATAAAGAGAGCATGAAGAACAATACATGGTTGCCCTAAACAATCCGGGTATAGTTGAGGCCCTCAAAAACTGCGGGCTACTCAAATACTTCAAGTTGTCTGGAATGAGGCAACAAATAAAACTACTGCAGTTCCTTGTTCATGCATGGGATTTGATAGATCAGAATTTTCACATTAGGGACAAGATGGTCCCTATTACCATTGATGATATTTACTTTCTTATTGGACTGTCGAGGCGAGGTGCCCCCATCTCACTTTCTGGATTTGCTCGTGGAGGTGAAACAGTAAGAGATTATATTAGACAATTTTTTCACCCAGGTACACAACCTAACAAGGATGGGAAAATAAACATCAGGGATGTAGGTGATTTTCCTTTGAGAACGATCCTCTTCATAATCGCAAAATTGGCTGGTAGTGTGACACTACATCTGGCAAACAGATCTTATATGCAATATGCACTGGAGTGTCTAGGGCCAAAATTTTTCAACTGGTGCGAGGTTGTGCTTTCCTCACTGAAAGAACAATTGACCAAGGTAAAAAGTGGTAAGACGAAGAATTTATGCTTTGGTTCGATCTTAATCGCTTTTAATTTGGAGAGAATCCCATTGATGTAACCACAACATGTATCACTGGGTGTAATTGGTCCTAGAGATCCACGTATGCAGAGGTGGGTTCAATTGATGGCTTGACATGCAGGTCAGTCAACAATCATTTTTTCCACTGCATTTTTTAGTTGGATCAAGCGACAACACCTTGTCATCGAGGAGCATCCATACTCAGGGATGGATTTTCGTGGAGATCTAGATTTGATTCTTCCAGTTGGAGCACAACAGGGTGCTATGGGTAAGTTGTTTGACCAAGGTGTTTTTTGATTTTCCAAGTTTCTACATATTTTTGTAATTTTTAATGTTTCCAAGACTAAATTTAAAATCACTCTTATGCATGCAGATGTGGGTACTGTTTGACCTGTGGGGCACCAACAGGTTGCAGGTGGGCCAGCGCAGAGAAACATTGGGAGAGAAGTTCTCCAGGACTTAGATTTGGCCGAGACCTTAGCAGAGTTGCAAGATCACATAGAGGGATTAACCCTTGGTATTCCGGATGTCCGGATCGAGGAGTTACCTATGAGGCTGCAGCGCCACACTATTGGTGTTCCTAGCTGCTGGGCGAGGCTTTTGCGCATGATAGCATAGGCTGTGACCTGTTACCATGAGCACCACTAGATCTACTTAGGATATTTTGCATGCATTTTGAGTTTTTTGGGTCAGATGACCAAACATGTCTTGGACACAAATTTTGTAAAAACTTTTAAAACACCTATCTATTTTACTTTCAGAGTTTTCTAACTGATGATGTGAATTGAAAATATTACTTTTACATGTTTCACAAATGTCTATTTAACACATAATTCGCTAGAGAATCAGTTAATGTGTTAAGATTTATGGAAATATGTTGATATTGAATGTGTTCAAAATGTCTTTCCAAAATACGAACTCTAAGGAACATATGAAAAATTGTTGGATTTCAAACAGTATAAATGTTTGTTAGTTGTAGTACAACGAGTTGTGAGTCCAGCCTAATGATGATTCGGTGAATGCCAAGTGAAATGGCATCAGAGAGAAGTTCAATCAATGCACTATACTCAACGATGTTTTTCGTTGATCGACCGATACAAATCCCTTGAAAACTCACTAACTCGCCACTTGGAGCGAAAATAGCCCATGCTGCAGAAGACAAGTTCTACATACTACGACTAGCACCATCGGCGTAACCAACAAAAGCTTTCGAAGACTCCGACATCTGCAACAAATGCAAAGCGGATTACTAACCAGATAAAATCTCTAAAAGATACACACACACGCACATGCAATAAAAGAATATATACAGTGAGTTTTACTACACTTAATCAAGCATAGTAATGTTTGAGGTACAACTCGTTTCGGGGCTGCGACAATGGAATCCCATCATAATCTACTAACTCGTAGGCAACTTTTTCCAGAACATGCTTAACAATATAAGGACCCATCCACATTGGTTCAAATTTCCTTGCTCCAAGTTTATCAACTTCCTGATCATAAAGCAAGACCAGGTCTCCTTCTGCGAAGATATGAAGCTTGACATTTCTATCATATTGTGCCTTAATACGTTTCTTATGCGCTTCGTTAGCCAATGCGATGTCATGACGGGTTGTTGGCATTATGATTCAGGTTTGGCGCTATGGCACAGGTGTTGTACTTGATGGCAACTCACTCAAGTGGTAGATCTCTGTTCAGGCTCTCAAAATCATAGAAAATGAGATACCCGCAGGTGATCCTAAGAGAAGCTGCAGACCTGCAGGTACACCGACCAAGAAGTGCGGACATACCCGCAGGTGCTCCGTTCAGAAGGTGCGGACCCCAGTTCACTCACTCCAATGCAGAACACACGTGGGAATTCTTATGTTTGGCTTTTGGTATTTAGCCCATCGTTCATGATCCTATGGTTTTGGTCCGTGGTATAGGATCTAAATTATTGAACCCCGGTTTGGATCCCTTGTATTGGTTTTCGATGGTTTTGTCCCATGGTGTGAATAAGGGCTTGCCTATAAAAAGGAAAGGAGATCACTTGGCTAGTCACTTGTGAAAATTGAATATCTTAAGATCTGAAATTTTGGGTGATCGGTTTTAAAAGCTAGATCTAAATCAAGGTGAATTTTAAGGCGAATCTATTGATAGGTCATGATCTCTCAAGCGCATGATCAGATCTGTGGATCTGACTGTCTGTGGCACATTAGAGGACTGTTAATTTGGCTCTATTCAGAGGTCCGTAGGCGATCCACAGAGCAAGTGCGGGTGTCCGCAGCGCAGCAGAAGGCGCAGGTGCGGGGATTCGCAACGCAGTAGAAGGTGCAGGTGCAAGGTACGCAGCGCAGAAAAAGGCACAGTGCGGAGGTACGCAGGGGAACAGAAGGACCAGTGCGGAGGTACGCTGTCAGATAGACAGTGCAGGTGCGGATCTGAGCAGAGGTACGGAGGGCAGCAAAAGGAGTAGGTGTGGAGGTACGCAAAGCAGAAGAAGGACCAGGTGCGGATCTGCGCAGTTTAGACACAGAAGAGCTGCAGATATTCGCAGGCCTCTATTGGTGAATTTGAAAATTTATGAAAATTGGTCCTTGGAAGAAAAGAAGTAGGGGGTTGTAGCTCCCTTCCAGGAGAGACTGAAAAACAAGAGAGGGTTGTAGCTCTCTGCAGGTTGCAGCCTGCATACTGAATAACTTAAAGTATAAATCTGGAAGATATATTGAAAAGAATTTGATAATACTGATTCACCCCCCCTCTCAGTATTATTTCCAACAATTGGTATTAGAGCAGGTCCTTCTGAAGAAGCTTGATCGCTTGGAGGAAGATCCATCATCATGAGCAACTACGAGAGAGAAGCATCTATCAGGCCACCGATTTTTGATGGGACAAACTTCGTATATTGGAAGATAAGAGTTACTGCCTATCTTCAATCACTTGGTACAGAAGTCTGGGATATCATAGATACAGGGTACACTTTTCCTTCAACAACTCCTACAGATCCGACTGAGAAGAAGAAATATGAAACAAATGCAAAAGCAGTTAATACCCTATTAGGATGCCTATCTCAATCAGAATTTGTCAAGGTAATGCAGTATAAATCCGCAAAAGAAATATGGGACAAGATTGTTCTGAGCTATGAAGGAGATGAACAGGTAAAACGAGCAAAACTTCAAACCCTCAGGATTCAGTATGAAAATCTCAGAATGCACAATGATGAAAGTGTGGCTAACTATTTCCTTCGTGTAGATGAGATTGTTAATTGTATGATAAACTTGGGTGAAGAAATAAAAGAGGCTGTTGTGGTTGAAAAAGTTCTAATATCTTTGTCCCCTAGGTTTGAATCTAAAGTTTCTGCAATAGAAGAAAAGGAGAATCTTCGAAACCTTACCATGTCACAGATACATGGGATTCTAACTGCTTATGAAATGAGGAAAGGAGGACCATCAGACAGGAGAGAAGCAACTTTCAAGGCTTCAGGAAAAGGAGACTACTATGAGTTAGGACATGCGTCAGAAGAGGAAGAAGAATCAAATTTTGTCAAAAACCTTCAACGGGGTACTGGAAGATTCAGAGGTAAGTTACCTTTCAAATGTTTTGCTTGTGGGAGAGTCGGTCACTATGCTGCCAAATGTCCTCATAAGGATAAAACTGACAAAGGGAAGGAACCTGTTAGATGGAACAAGAAACATAATGTAACTAAGAAAAGTTACTATACTCATGAAGATAGTGATGGTCTTTCAAATAGTGATGAAGATGAACGAGGTAATAACTATAAACTTTTAATGGCTTTTGAAGATGATGATTACATGGATGCTATAGATGTGGATGGCTTTTATGAAGAGATTTCTAGACTTAAAACATGTTTAGAAGAAAAGAATGTGATCATTGATACTCTGCAATTCCAACTTGACGAAAAAGAAAAATTTCTTGAGAAGTTAGAATGCGAAATTGTTGGCCTTAGAAAAGAAATTGAGAAAACAAAGGCTCTTAATCTTAAATTTGTTAAAGGATCTGAAACTCTGGATGAGATTATCAATCTACAACGTTCTCCACTAATCAAGACAGGTCTGGGGTATAATGGAGAAGCATCTCAAGCATCCACCTCAAAGAGTTATCTCAATGCAACAAGGAGGGATGAGCAAAAGCCCAATGGACATCACCAGGTAAAACAGGACGAATTACATCAAGAATAAACAAGGACTACTAGGTAAATCAGGGGCAATCCACCTTAAGGATGAACAAAAGCTACAACCAGCCACAGGTTAAATCTTCTCAATTTTCCTCAAGAATGGATGACAATAGAAACTACAATCATTTGGCAGGTAGATTTGATAATCGCAGAAGTTTCTTCAATGGTCAATGTTTCTCTTGCCATAACTTTGGCCACAAAGCAGCTCAATGTGTTTCCTATAAAACAATCATGACTAGAGAAGCTCGAAAACAAAGAAGTATGACTGGGATCACAAAAAGGACCTATAACAACTTTTCGGCCCTTGAAAATGAAATTGAATGTTCTATTTGTAATAACTTTGGTCATGAAGATTCTGAATGCAGGAGCAGGTTTTGGCAGACAAAGGAACAAGCCTCAAGTACCAGAACATGGAGAATAAAGGAACCACAACCAGAAAGATGTGGGATAGCCTTTTATGCAGAAGGACAGGAAAATCAATGGTACATCGACAGCGGATATTCGAAACATATGACAGGTGATAAAGAAAAACTTGAATCATATAGTGTTTTAGAAAAGGGAAAGAAAGTTTCTTTTGGAAATGATACCCCTGCAGTCATAAAAGGAAGAGGCACAACTCAGTTGAAAGAAAAGGTTAAAGCTGGAAATGTTTTGTATGTTGATGGCTTGAAGCATAATCTTCTGAGTGTCAGTCAGATGTGCGATCAAGGAACCGAGGTAATATTTCGATCAAATCGATGTAGTGTTCGTGAACTTGATACAGGAAAAACAGTGATCAAAGGCAGAAGAACTCCAAATAACTTATACATATTTGAAGAAGGACAACAACAATGCTATTTGAGCAAGGATGATGAACACTGGTTATGGCACCGGAGGTTGGGGCATCTAAGCTTTTCACAAATAAGGAAAGCATGCAAGTACCAGGCAGTTCGTGGTCTTCCAGATATCAAAATTCCAGACAACACCATATGAAAATCATGTCAGTTTGGTAAGAAAACTAGAACTAACTTCCCTGAGAAGGAAGGATCAGCCAGCAGGCCTCTTGAACTAGTCCATACAGATGTATGTGGTCCATTTAGGACAAGGTCACCTCGAGGAGAAGAATACTTTATATTATTCATTGACGACTTCTCTAGGATGGTTTGGTTAGGACTTATGAAACATAAGGACGAAGCATTCGAAAAATTCAAATCTTTCAAAGCCTTGGCTGAAAATGAATCATATCAAAAAATTAAGTGCCTCAGGTTTGACAGAGGTGGGGAGTTTACCTCAAATGAATTTTTCGATTTCTGTGAAGAACATGGAATAAGAAGGGAATTCTCTACAGCTAGGACTCCTCAGCAAAATGGAGTGGTGGAAAGGATGAACAAAACGGTTCAACAAATGGCTCGTGCTATGCTTGATGAGTCTGGAACTCCCGCAACCTTCTGGGGTGAAGTTGCATTTGCTGCGGATGTTATTCTCAACAAAACAAATGTCCGAGTGAACAGCACTCAAACTCCTCATGAGCTCTCATATAGTGAGACTCCTTCGGTAAAGCATTTCAAAAATTTTGGAAGCAAATGCTATATTAAGAATAATGATGAACAACTTGGCAAACTTGAACCTAGAGCAGATGAAGGCATTCTCCTTGGTTATTCTCCTCACAACAAAGCATATAAGTGTTACAATAAAAGACTTGGAAGAATTTTTGACAGCATTGATGTGGTGGTTGATGAAAAAGGAAACATTCCTAGGCAAGTAAATCATGAAAATATCAAAGAGGATGAAGACTACCCTCCAAATCAGACTGAAGGTGAAGAAGAACCTCAAGAGGCACCAGAGGAATAGACAAGGATAGAAGAGAAGACTCCATCCAGGTATTTTCAAAAGAATCATTCAGAATCTCAAATCTTGGGGCAAAAGGAGGCAGGCGTACAAACAAGGAGAACAATTGCAGAAGCTTCAAGCTATTTGGCATTACTCTCCTCCACTGAACCACAAAATGTAAGAGAGGCATGCAAATATGAATGCTGGGTCAAGGCAATGGATGAAGAACTTGAGTAGATCGAAAAGAACAACACTTGGGAGTTGGTTCCTAGACCAAAAGATAAGAATGTCATAGGGACAAAATGGATCTACAAAAATAAGTTGAATGAAAATGGGGAAGTAATTAGAAACAAGGCCAAACTTGTTTGTAAAGGGTATGCTCAACAAGAAGGAATAGACTTTGAAGAAACTTTTGCTCCTGTTGCAAGACTTGAGGCCATCCAAATGTTCCTTGCTCTCTCAAGCTTTCAGAAGTTCAAAGTATTTCAAATGGACGTGAAATCAACCTTTCTGAATGGAGACTTAGAAGAAGAAGTATACATTGAGCAGCCAGATGGTTTCATTCTTGGGAATGATCCAAATCTTGTATGCAGACTGAAAAAGGCTCTCTATGGTCTTAAAAAGGCTCCAAGGGCTTGGTACTACCGTTTGGACAAATATCTTCATCAACAAGGTTTTTCAAAAGGATCAACAGATAGCAATCTTTATATAAAAATTGAAAATGACAAATTGCTAATACTTGTTGTGTATGTAGATGATATTATCTTTGGCAGCAATGAAGAAGCCATGAGTCAAAGCTTTGCCTTGGTGATGCAGAAAGAATTCGAAATGTCTTGCTTGGAGAACTGACATATTTTCTTGGTTTGCGAATCCAACAAAATGAAGACGGTATCTTTTTGTCTCAAACCAAGTATCTCAAGCAGATCTTGAAGAAATATGGCATGGAAGATGCAAAACCAGTATGTACCCCCATGGTTACAGGATGCAGCCTCAGTGCAAATGATGAATCAACAGCAGTGCATCAGCCAACCTATAGATCTATGATTGGAAGTCTAATTTATTTGACAGGTATCCGACCAGACATTATGCATGCAGTGGGAATAGTTGGAAGATTTCAGGAAACCCAAAGGAAACTCATCTTCAGGTAGTGAAGAGAATTTTCAAGTACCTTCAAGGAACTCAAAACTATGGCTTATGGTATCCTAGAAATACAGATCTCACTCTTCATGCTTATACAGATGCAGATTGGGCTAGAAGCGTGGATGACAAAAAGAGTACAAGTGGTGGTGCATTCTTTATGGGTTCCAGATTAGTATCTTGGTTCAGCAAGAAAGAGAGTTCGATTTCTTTATCTACAGCTGAAGCGAAATATGTGGCTGCTGCATCTTGCTGCACTCAACTTCTTTGGATGATGCAGACCTTGCAGGATTTTCAAATCACTTGTACACCACCTATCTCCGTCTTTTGTGATAATACAAGTGCAATCAACATTTCGAAGAACCCAGTCATGCATTCAAAAACCAAGGACATGCCGATCAAGTATCACTTTCTCTGGGAACAAGTGTTGGAACAAAAGGTCAAATTGGAGTATGTTCCTTCTAAGGAACAAGTTGATGATATTCTCACCAAACCACTGCCCAGGGAAACGTTTGAATACCTCAGGCAAAAGCTGGGGGTAGTTGATGCATCATCTTGTTGTTGAATCTCATCTGTTTCAGAGATTGTTGGTTGTACGCGAGTTTCATATGGGGTATACGCGTACATTTGCTGGGTTATGGATTGGTCAAAGATCGAATGGCACAGGTTCTGGGGGAACATATATTCTTCTAATAATGCATTGTTGGCATTATGGTAGAAGATCTTGGAGGAGAAAGTACAGAAGGCGAACATGGATGCTGATCTGAATATTTGTGCTAATATGTCTCTATCTCTTTTGTCAAGGTCATGTATGGTGTATGGTAGATTATGGTTCTTCTTGAAGAATTTTTCTTTTGCAGATCTGGTCTATAGTCAGGGGGAGCTCATTCAGAAATTTCAGCAGGCACTCAGGGGGAGTATGGACAGCAAAGGAAGAGAATATCTTGGTCCGCCCTTTGCCCTTGATGTCAAAGGGGGAGAATGACTTTGAGGATCTTGGGGTTGCCATCAAGTCCAAAGGGGGAGATTGTTGGCATTATGATTCAGGTTTGGCGCTATGGCACAAGTGTTGTACTTGATGGCAACTCACTCAAGTGGCAGATCTCTGTTCAGGCTCTCAAAATCATAGAAAATGAGATACCCGCAGGTGATCCTAAGAGAAGCTGCGGACCCGCAGGTACGTCGACCAAGAAGTGCGGACATACCCGCAGGTGCTCCGTTCAGAAGGTGCGGACCCCAGTTCACTCACTCCAATGTAGAACACACGTGGGAATTCTTATGTTTGGCCCTTGGTATTTAGCCCATCGTTCATGATCCTATGGTTTTGGTCCGTGGTATAGGATCTAAATTATTGAACCCCGGTTTGGATCCCTTGTATTGGTTTTCGATGGTTTTGTCCCATGGTGTGAATAAGGGCTTGCATATAAAAAGGAAAAGAGATCACTTGGCTAGTCACTTGTGAAAATTGAATATCTTAAGATCTGAAATTTTGGGTGATCGGTTCTAAAAGCTAGATCTAAATCAAGGTGAATTTTAAGGCGAATCTATTGATAGGTCGTGATCTCTCAGGCGCATGATCGGATCTGTGGCACATTGTAGGACGGTTAATTTGGCTCTATTCAGAGGTCTGCAGGCGATCCACAGAGCAAGTGCGGGGGTCCGCAGCGCAGCAGAAGGCGCAGATGCGGGGATCCGCAGCGCAGTAGAAGGCGCAGGTGTGAGGTACGCAGCGCAGAAAAAGGCACAGTGCGGAGGTACACAGGGGAACAGAAGGACCAGTGCGGAGGTACGCTGTCAAACAGACAGTGCTGGTGTGGATCTGAGCAGAGGTACACAGGGCAACATAAGGAGTAGGTGCAGAGGTAGGCAGAGCAGAAGAAGGACCAGGTGTGGATCTGCGCAGTTTAGACACAGAAGAGCTGCGGATATTCACAAGCCTCTATTGGTGAATTTGAAAATTTATGAAAAGTGGTCCTTGGAAGAAAAGAAGAAGGGGGTTGTAGCTCCCTTCCAGGAGAGACTAGAAAACGAGAGAGGGTTGTAGCTCTCTGCAGGTTGCAGCCTGCGTACTGAATAACTTAAAGTATAAATCTTAATCCAGTTGCGTTTCTCACCGAGGTTCGATATGCCCACAAGGCATAGTACAGGATTGAGTGCTAGTTTTGCTTATGAACCCCTATCATTCTTTGCAACATCTGCTTCAGGACTTTGTTGATGGCTTCAACTTGTCCATTTTCTTGCAGGTAATAAGGGGTAGAACTATCATGTGATAGTCCTAACTTAGCAGTCAACTCAGCCATCATGTGATTGCGAAAATGCAACCCATGATCTATAACTATGGCTTTTGGTACACCAAACTAGGAAACCACATGGTTAAAAAAGAAAAGAGCAGTTGTTTCGCCACTATTGTTTAGTGTTGGCATCGCCTTGGCCCATTTGGTAAAATAGTCAACAATGACTATAATATACCCATTCCCCCCGGCCGACGTGGGGTTACATGTCATAAAGTCAATGCCCCATTTGGTGAATGGGCCAGCAACAACGACTGGATGCAATGCTGCAGGTGGTAATCTGGTTTTTCGGTCATATATCTGGCATGTGTGACAACTCTTGACAACAATAATACAATATTTGAATATAGTTGGCCAGAAGTAACTGACATGGAGAATTCTCTGTGCGGTTGCATATCCAGATAAGTGTCCACCACAGGCACCTGAATGGCAATCATTCAATGCTTTCTTGGCTTCCTCATGCGTGAGGCACCTTCATAAAATCGTATCGATACCACGACGGTAAAGAGTGTTGCCAATGATCAGATAATCTTTGGCTTGGTATCGAATACGTCGCTGTTGCAAGTGAGAGGTATCAGGCCGGAAAGTTTGGGTCTGGAGATAGATGATCTGATAATGAGATCTAAGGAAAATATTAAGGTATTACAGACTCATGTGCATGGATTTGCCTATGTTACTTTGTGCAATGGATCGATAAGATTGTGAAATACATAGACAATGAAGCAGTTAAAGAACATAATATACAACACACATAAACACAATAGTTTAATAAGGAGTTCACCCAACACTCCTGGGTTACGTCTCCTGGTCCAACCTTCAGTGGCGACCTCTCTATTATGTCTTCAAAAACAAAGTTTTACAAAAGTATGAGCTCAATTTGAGTCTCAACACACAATAATTACAACAACAAGAGTTTTTCTTGAACCCCTCAAGCCTCTCTAAGTACATAGACTCTCTCTATCACTCTCTGTCTCTGTCTTTGCTCTATCTCAGCACTGCCTATCTGTTTTCTGTCAATCTGTGGCTTTAAAGCCAATCGACGCTGCCTGTTTGTTTCCTCTTCTCGGGCTCTCTGGCTTCCGACCTTTGTCCGCTCAGATCCCCCTCTGAGCATTAGCAATCGTTGCTAAACGTTGTCAGGGATGGTGGCCACATGTATTGTAACGAAATGGGTCATCGGGCCTTTGAAATCCAAAAATTGGTCGTTTTCTATTTACACAGAGAAACGCTGCAAAACATGGGAAAATCCGCAAAATCACTGTTCATCAGATTTGAAATATTATAAATTCCGCCTTATAACTCCTATCGGGTCCGCCTGTATGCCGACATTGCATCTCCACCGTTGACCTTGGCGATCTAGATCCAACGGCTGTGGTTCATTTCGGGCGGCCCTTTCGTATAGGGGTTAATCGCTCGATAAGGGTGGTTTTCTCTCTCCTTAGCCTGGACACGTGGCAGCCATTGTATAGGAATGGGAGGAGCCTGACCCAAACCATTTACAGCCGTTGGTCCTCCTGAAATCCTACCTGTTTTGTGATTTCCCTTTTATATAAAAAACTACATTAAAACATGAAATCCCGCTCATATCTGACTTGAAATAGTATTCAACAGCATTAATAAACCCTTTCGGGTCCGTAATATCGCATCGGGCGCATTTCCTTTGTAATCCATTCATTTGGTGGAAATGCGAAATATAAAGGAAATTGCCGCTTTCCGGACTTCAAAATATATAGAATATTGTCTATAATGTTATCGGGTCCAGCTATCACGAGTTATGTTTATATCGGCCCCTTTCCTCTGTAATTTCCGTTTGCGATATCGCAGTTCAACTTGGGCCGTCGATCTGTGTGCTTGATCGACCGTCCTCGTTAACCCCGCTAATCACAGTCACATACACCATGTGGTCTCCGCCGATAGCCTCCCTTTGCCACCGCCGATTGCGATTCGCCAATCGGATCTAGACCGTTGATTAGCCAGATTGAACGGCTTTGATTCAAAGTTTCTTTGACCACCAATAAGCCTGTTTTTCAATGTTTTCTCCATGTTTTTCATGCTCGATAGTGTTATCCGCATTTTTTAAAGGTTTTTCTTAGGCGACAGTTTTGAATGTTTAGAAGATTTTGAAGACTTAGAGGGTTTTCTAGGATCCATTTGGATCACGCCTTCCCACTGAAAAAGATTTTGGACCACCAAAAGTTGGTTTTGAAGAATTAATCAAGTGAGGATATAGCTTCCTCACTTACCCAATCTCTATCCATCTTGTACTGCTTGGTTTTGAACCTTTGAGTCCGATTCTGAAGTACTCAACATCTCCTCTGCTCGTAGTTCTCACCTTCATGTCCATAACTGTATCGTCCTGCAACTCATTGAGATATTCAAGCAACAGATCATCAATAGAAGGCAACTGACATTGCTCTTCGGGATCTTCAATCAATGAAGGTTCAAATAGTCTCAAGTTCTCTGCATTAACTACTGAATAGATGTGCATGTAGGATGGTAAATCAAGGCGAAAAGCGTTCTCACCAATTTTCTCAAGTATCTTGAAAGGACCATACCTTATTGGCTTCAGCTTTTTACCTTCACCTTGCATTATGTCTTTGCTGATGTACAACCAGACTTGATCACCAACTTGGAAGCTATGCTGAATTCGATGCTTATCATGCCTTTCCTTGTACTTGGCCTGGCTTTTCTCCAGCTTTTCCTGTAATGCCTAGTGAATTTCTTGGATTTGTTCAATGAACTTGGTTGCTTTGTCCACATCACTGTGTCCATCAACTACTGTGTCTTTACTAAAGACAAAATCCAAGGGATACCTTGCTGTGAAACCAAAACAAGTCTCAAAAGGAGATCTCTTTGTAGAAGAGTGCTTAGCACGGTTTTAAGCATGTTGCACATAACACAAATGTTCATCCCAAAGCTTGGGATGCTTGTTGCAATAGCCTTTGAGCAACTGGATCAATGTCCTATTGACCACCTCTGTTTGACCATCTATTTGTGGATGAAAGACTGTGCTCTTCTTCAGTCCGGCGTCCATCAATTCCCATAGACTTGACCAAAAATTCGCAACAAATCGGGAATCTTGATTAGATACAATAGAAGTGGGTAACCCAAAATGAACCCATACATGCTGAAAGAACAACTTTGCTATTTGTTCAGCTATAATTTGCTTATTACAAGGTATTAAAATACACATTTTGCTGAACCTATCTAGAATAACATATAAATAATCATGACCTTTTCTAGATTTTGGCAATCCCCCAACAAAGTCCATGGAAACACTTTCCCAAGGAGGAGAAGGAACTGGAAGTGGAGTGTACATGCCTAGTTTTCTATTGCTGGGCTTTCTTTTAGCACACATGGTACACCCTTTAATATATCTAGAAACTATTTCATGCATTCTTGCCCAATAACAAAATCTTTGCAGCTGTGCAACTGTTTTACTTACACGAAAATGACCTGATATTAGAGAAGTATGTGCTTCTCGGATTATGTTAACTCTTTCAGTTTGAGGAAAGGACAACTTTCCCAAATGATATAAGAGTTGGTCCTTAACATGATAATCCAATTCTTCTACTTGTTTGCCATGACTTAAAGTTTCGTATACATCTTTAAAATCTACATCTTGAGCATATTGTTCAATATAGCTTTCAAGCAATACTGAATTATGCTTAAGTATAGTAGATGCATTTATAATTGGTCTGGATAACATATCTACAACCTTATTGCGTATTCCTTTCTTATATCTGATGACTAGATGAAACTGTTGTAGAAACCCCATCCACCTATAGTGTCTTGATTACTGCAATTTAGTTTGTGAGTGCAAATATTGAAGTGGTTGATGATCTGTATGTATAACTGTTTCTTTGCTCAATAGGTAACGTTTCCACTTTTTCACACTCTGTACTAATGCATACAATTCTTTATCATATGTGGGATAATTAACTACTGCAGAATTAAATGTTTCAGAATGATAACATATGGGTTTACCATGTTGCATCAACACTGCTCCCATGGAATAGTCACTAGCATCTGTTTCAATCTCAAATGGTCTTTGAAGATCGGGCAATGCTAGTACCAATGTTGTACTAATTTTTTCTTTCAAGGTGTCGAAGGCTTTTTGCTGTTTCCCTCCCCACTGAAACACCTTGTTCAATTCTGTCAAAGCACGTAAGGGAGCTGTAATCAAGGAAAAGTTAGCAATAAACTTTCTCCAATATTGCGCTGCTCCTAGGAAGCTTCTAACTTCTGTAGCAGATTTGGGTTTAAGCTAGTTCACAATGACTTCAATCTTAGAGGGATCTATTTTCAATTCACCACCCCCTACTATGTGACCCAAATAATTTAAAGATGTTTTGCCAAATTCACATTTTGATAACTTCACATAGAGATTTTCTTTTTTCAAAACATCTAGAATCTACTTTACATGCTTCAAATGTTCTTCCCATGTTTTACTAAAAGCAAGAATGTCATCTAAATATACAATTACAAAATCATCAATAAAATGTTGGAGTACATCATTCATAACTCTCATGAAAGTGGCAGGAGCATTAGTTAAGCCAAAAGGCATAACTAGCCATTCATATAACCCTTGCTTTGTTTTGAAAGCAGTCTTCCATGCATCTTGTTCTGCAACTCTAACCTGATGGTAGCCACTACGCAAGTCCAACTTGGAAAAGTAAACAACTTCTTTCAACTGATCTAATAGATCATCTATGTGAGGAAGAGGATAACAATTCTTGATCGTTATTTTATTCAGTGCTCTGTAATCAATGCACATCCTCCACGAACCATATTTCTTCCTCACCAACACGATTGGAGATCTGCATGGTGATGTGCTTGGCCTTATGAATGCTTTCTCAAGCAGCTCCTGTACCTGCTTCTTGATCTCTGCATTCTCTAAAGCTGATAACCTGTACATTCCGATGTTAGGCAATGGAGCATCTTGCTGCAAATGAATATCATGTACAATTCCCTTTTGGGTGGTGTTGGTCACTTTAATTGTTTAATAATAAAACAGTCGAGTGCCACATTAATTATCAACCTGGGAAAGTCAAATTATTCCAAAGGTGACTACGTACTGTATGTACTCAATCTTAATGGTATTAAAAGCTGTAGTATAAACAATCTACTATCTATTAAATCCCTACTCTGTGTTACAACAGTTACAGTAGTTACAGCCTATTGCAGGAAATGAAGTAAGAACAAATAACTTAAAGGAAACAAATCTGCAAAAGGAAGTGATGGCTGTCCTGCAACAAAGGATGAGGACCCTATCCTCAGAGTAAGGACTTTCAACACCTGCCTCTGTTGTCCAGTTCACCAATACACTCTATAAATCTTAATCACCGGTGAGGCACTCATATGCAACATCAATCAGTTAAAAAGGAAAACAGAGTTTCAGCAAAAGTAAATACCTTTAGGAGCAGTAACTGTGATATAAACAGAAATCACACACACACCACACAATAGAAAGAAGATGGGTGAATCTTGTGATGAAGGTGGGCCCTGTCCTTCTCACAAGATTCCCCAGAACACAGGAATTAAAATAAAATACTCAGAACTGAATTGTATTCATCTGCCATTAAACCATATTACAAAAAGAGATTCAGTCTCATCCCTTCACTACAAGTTCTGTGTTACAGTTTGTTCCCCTCCTTTCTGTCTCCTTCTCTAATGTAGATGTCTCCTCTTTATAGAGGAGACATCTATTACAAAGATTTTCATACATTCTGACTCAACCCTTTTGTACCAAAAATAAGAAAGTCAGTTCTTGATAACAAAATATTGTTACAGTCATGAGGATCATGATCATTACGACCAATATAGTAATCGGTCAGACTCCTTTGCCGATGCAGATTTGTTACGCAAATCTCAACTATTCCTCAAAGTGCGCATGCTGTTCGTGTTGTTTCAGCTTGAGGTTCATGCTGTTCTTGCTGTTTCAGCTTCACGGTTTGCGCTGTTTCCGCTGTTTTAGCAACGACAAAATGTGATCCTACCAGTTAGGCAGTTTCAACAATTAGTCAACACTTTAATCAACTTCAGGGAATAATTATAAAGATAGCATGGTTATGTGTTGAATAATTAAACATATAGCAATGAGGAAAGTTATTCTGTACCTTTTGGAGTGATTAAGCCAAAATACTAGCAAAGGCTTCCAACTAAGGGTTGAAGATGATAATATAATGGAAAAATATACAGTCAAAAATAGACAAAATGGGAACCTAACATCCCCCCCAACTGAAAATGTTGCATGTCCGCATGCAACGTCTAATCTGAATCGGAATCAGAATACTGGGCTGAATAGTGTAGATTGCTTATACAGTAAGTGTAGAAAGTGCTGTCAACCATGTCTCTGAACCCTCGGGCATTCTGAAGTCTTTTCCATGCTGCTAATTATTCCTTTTTAGTCAATGTAAATTGAACCTTGTATTGTTCTCCAGGAAGCCATAAGAGAGGGAAATGAAAACGGTAACCAATCCACCGTTCAGCACATTGTCTCATGCATTTTACATAATCAGGTATCCTTGAGATTGCTGCCTGTAGATTGAGGGGATTGTAGGGATGATATTCCCTTCTTTCTTTGGGACAATGTTCCCAGAATAATTCATTTTCTTTTATGGCCAGAGGTCCTTTAGCTTTGACATAATGTTGGCAGTCTTCCAAGACTGCTGCTTGCAGATTCCTAATGTGATTGGCCATGCCTGGCTCTTGTAGATTCCGTTGATGTTCCATGAGGAAGATGGCTGCATTCTGTGGTTCCGGACGAATCCAGAGAAGACAGTTCTCCTTGTTGTGTTTTGCAGACATGAAAACATTTTGCCAAGTGAGTTGGTTGGCCAAAAAGGAAATAAAAACTCTTATTTGAATATCACCACAAATAGGAAGTAAATTAATCTTTCTATCTTCAGTCATAGCCTCATTGTGAAGATAGAGTTCGCACAACAAATTCTGATCATTGTTTGGTGCTTCTGCAAAAGTTTCAATGAATTGCTGTGGTGTAGAGACCTGGTGTGGTCTTCCATCCTTTATTGCTTTTAATTGGAGGAACGCTAAGCGTTCTCTCAAGAATACAAAATAATTAAAAGAAGGTTTTCTTGTAGCCAGTAAGCGTTGGACCAAATCGAAGATAAGGGACAGTCTGGCTTTTAATTGCTTATTTTCTTTGTGTTGTGCACGAGACTGTTCCATTGCTTCCCAATTCCTATAGGCATAGTTAAACCATAATGACTTCTGCTGTTGAAATGCCTTTCCTTGGGAGAGCTCGTATTCTGCCTTCCATGTGTTGCTTAATTCTTGAAAAGTAGAAGTCTGTGCATGAGCATCGCTAACACAGGGAGGTTCAGTTTGTATATGCACAGTTGTAAAAGATTTTGATTCTGGTTTCTGCTCATCAATAACTTGGGTAGGCCGGGGTGGTTCTATTTCTTCTTCTGAAATCCTTGAAGACCCTGCTGGTTCTTGTGTAATAGCAGGGTGTTCCTTTTTAAATATAACAGGGCTGGCTCCAGTCAATGGGACTGCAATTATTTTATATCCTGCCTGAGTATAGATATCCCCACACTGCACATGTATTCACTGTATTGCTCTTTCTCTACACTCTTTTTAGCTTGAGATGCTACTTGAGCTAACATGTACAGATTGAGTTCTTCTTTATAGGCTTCCCTAGCCATTGCTAACTCTTTCTAATAGGCCTTAATTTCTGATTTTAAGAACTCATTTTCTTCTTGTAGGGAGGCTAGAGTAATCGGGGCTTCTACAGTTACAGATTCCAAAGGAGAAGAGAATTTTTGTTCAGCATTAACTTCATCATGTGCATCCCCAACATGTGGTTCTTGTGTTTCACCTATTGGGTTAGTTTGTGTATCAGTTTCACCTAGGGCATCATCTTCTTGCTCCCCAACAGGTGGTTCTTGTGTGGCACCTATTGGGTCAGTGGCTGGTTTTTGTGTAGCAGCCACATGCAGGTCGTCTTCTTTTTGCTCCCCAACAGGTGGTTCTTGTGTGGCACCTATTGGGTCAGTGGCTAGTTCTTGTGTAACAACCACATGCAGGTCATCTTCTTTTTGCTCCCCAACAGGTGGTTCTAGTTTGAATTTGTCGGCAGTTGGTTCTTATGGAACAGCTGCCTCTGTTGAGAAAAATGATGTTACAAAATCGTGAACACTTTGAATTTCGAAATCTGAGGGTGAAGGAGGTGAAGGTTCAGGGCTATGCGGAATACGGGGGTTTAAAATGATAGGAGGAACGGCCTCGGTTGCTGCAAACAACCTTGTTCATTGCCGAGGTAGGGAACCAAGAGAGACAGTAGTTTTCCTCTTGCGAGGACTTTTACTCAGGGAATCATCAGAAATAGTAGCTGCCTTTACTGAGGCCCTGGTTCTTTTTAACGGGGTTGCAGTTTTCTGTTGCTTTTTACTTTTAAGGAAAGTGATGAGGGTATCCTCGTCTGAATCATCGGTAGGGATATTAACTATGGGAGTGGACGGTTCGACTTCATCATGGGGTGAGGACTGCAGCAGATTTTCAGTGCTTAATTGGGGTGTTCCTGCTGCTGGTTGCTGAGTTTCAGCATCTTGCTGGGAATTTTCTTCATTTCGCTGAGGATTTTCCTCAGCTTGCTAGGGAGGGTTAATGAGGGGAGGCGGGTTATGCAGGGCGAGGTCTCTATTTATCAGGAGTTGGACCAAACAATGGTGCATGAGGCAGAGGAGTTGGTGCCTAGCGTTCACAGTGTAGTGTGCCATATTTTTCAGACATCCAAGGACATAATAAGGCATATTTACTAGACGACCATGCCGTAAATGATTTAATAAGACAAATTCATGTTGGTAGACTACCTGATAGCAGCCGTCGCAAGTGAAGTAGTGCCTGACGAATTCTGCAACTTTTGGCCAAGGTGGTGGTAATGACCGAAGCGCAACACCCCTGCCTTTGGCTTCCACCTGCTCCCCAGGTAGCAGGAAATCTTGTTGTGCATTGAGGATAAGATGCTTCCTGCTGAACCAGCGAATGCCGTTGGTTGGAAGCCCCGAAACTTATGCTATGTCTTCTTCTGTTACTAGGATTCTCACCCCTTGGACAGTAGAATACCCCTCCCTCAAATTGCATGCAAATTCGAGGACCTACTGCAAATCAAATTCCGAAAGTCTTCTGAAATAGTCCACCCATCCTGCTTGTAGGAAGATTTGGTATGCGTCTGGGTAAAGTTCCAGTAATTCCATCGAACCCAGTTCATGTCTAACAACATCTCCTCCCATGGTTACTGTTTTAAGCAGAATACAAAGTGCATAGCCAAGTTTTTGAGGTCGAAACAGAGCAGAACATTGCAAAATGAAATTATGACGTGGTAAGGCATAAACGAGGTGGATTAGACACAACCGGGAGGAATAGGGATGGCGGTGATGAGCGTGTCCTGTAATGATTACGATATTTCAGTAATCCCCCCCAACTGCGGCTGAATGATATGGTTGGCAGTACGACGCTTTTAGTGGTCATGTCAACTATCTCCTCATTAACTACAATTTATTATTCACACATAACATGCATACCTTTACAATTACCTTTGGTTGTTGCGCCGAAAAGTGTTATCTCGTCCTTAATAGGTAAATGATCATTATAAAAAAAAGGTTTTGTAAGGTGTGAGGGTTTTTATCCACGAGGTTTTTATTACTCACGAGAGGCAGTAGTGAAGGGGTATTATTAACAGGATAAATGACTGATTCCTTTGAATAAAGAATGATATGTTTCTATTGAAGTAATAGTTCATTCTTGGGAATAAAAAATGGGGATATTTGGGAAAATAGAAAAGATTGGTGTTTAAGCAGTGGGATTTGGTGTTTCGACACTGGAAAGTGGTGTATCAACAACGGGAAATGGTGTATCAGCAACGGGAAATGGTGTATCAGCAACGAAAAATGGTGTATCAGCAACGGGAAATGATGTATTAGCAACGGGAAATGGTGTATCAGCAATGGAAAATGGTGTATCAACAACGGGAAATGATGTATCAACAACGGGAAATGGTGTATCAGCAACGGAAAATGGTGTATCAGCAACGGGAAAGATGTATTAGCAACGATAAAAGGTGTATCAGCAACGGAAAATGGTGTATCAGCAACGGGAAATGATGTATCAACAACGGGAAATGGTGTATCAGCAACGAGAAATGGTGTATCAGCAACGGGAAATGATGTATCAGCAACGAGAAATGGTGTATCAGTAACGGGAAATGGATTATGATCTGGAATGACATGGCAATGCTTTCCCAATCTGCAGATTAATTCTTCCTATATTGGAATCTTTCTTTTTCAGCCACCATCCAAAGCTAAGATCTGCAAAATAATTGTAACATGGAAACCCTTGACAGGGATTATTAGTTAAGAAATCTAATCTAAAAATAAATATATAAACAGGAAATTAAGTGCATTGAGGGATAGCTGGTTCCCCCAAAAAGGTATAGTGTATGTCTGTCATGCAAGTAGCTTTGAAATCCTCTTTAGAAACAAGCCGTTGATACAAACGGAGTCGATACCCATTCACTAATAATGGTGTTCTACTATCATCAATCGTTAGGAGTCTGACTGTTCCATTTGGAAAAACAACATCTACTTCATAAGGTCCTAGCCACCTTGTTCTTAATTTCCCCTGAAAATTTTCAAAATGGGAGTCATACAGTAAGGCCCAGTTACCTTTTTGGATCTGCTTGTGCTTAATAGTTTTGTCATGCCACTTGGTTCTTTGCTGTTGTATCATAGTTGTTTGATGGATGGCATCCAACCTCTTTTCATCCAATTCCTAAAGCTGCTGCAACCTAGCTGTCTGTGCATTAGTCAAATCAAGGTTAACAGCTAAAGCAGTCCTTAAGGTTTTGATTTCAAATTTCACAGGAAAAACAACACTTTTACCATAAACTAATTCATAAGGTGAAAAACCCGTAGTGTTCCTCCAAGTAGTTCTGTAAGCCCATAATGCTTCAGGCAACCTTTGTAACCAGTCCCTTCTATTCTCCTTGACTGTCTTTGTTAAAATGGCTTCTATGACTTTATTTGTACTTTCCACTTGCCCATTTGCCTGGGGGTGATAAGGTGTAGTCATTTTATGCTTAATGTGATATTTCTGGAGTGTATCTTTGAAGCCATGAGAATTAAAAGGAGGTCCTCCATCTGTAACTAGCTCTATAGGCAAACCAAACCTAACAAAGATTTCTTCAAATAGAAAAGTTAACACTGATTCTTCATTAGCTTTGATGAGTGCCTTAGCTTCTACCCACTTAGTCATATAATCTATACAAACCAGTATATAAATTCTTTGATTGGATGGAGGATTGATGGGACCTATAAAATCTAGCACCCATCTTTCAAAAGGTTCAAGTATTACCTGGGGGTTAAGTGGCATTTCATCCTTGTGATTAGGCTAGCCCATTCTCTGACAGCTATCACAGGCCCTAACATATTTCTTTGCGTCCTTGAAAAGTGAGGGCCAATAGTAACCCATTCTGAGAACTTTGTGTGCTGTTATTTTGTTCGCAAAATGCCCTCCACAAGGGTCATCGTGGCAAGCCTTCAATATATCATAAACTTCATCTTCTCTGATGCATCTTCGAATTTCCTGATCGAGTCATGTGTGAAAGAGACACCCACTTATCTAGCTGTACCTAGCACTTTGTTGAAGGATCTTTCTTTTCTCTCCGTGCGATAGGTGTGATGGTAGTTTTCCTTGCAACTAAGTAATTGGCAATGTCTGCATACCAAGGAGAGTGAGCAGATACTGCAAATAAATATTCATTAGGAAAAGAATCATCCACTGGAATGTTTTCATCAGTTTTTAACCGAGAAAGAAAATCAGCAACTACATTTTCTTTACCTGGTCGATCTACAATTTTGATATCAAATTCTTGTAATAATAATAACCATCTGGTAACTCGAGCATTTGTAATTGATTTGTTCATTACATATTTAATGGCCGAGTGATCAGTATGCACAAAAGTAGTGTAACCAGTAATATAATGTCGAAACTTATTAATAGCATAAATAACTGCTAAGAATTCTTTCTCGGTGACTGTATAATTAAGTTCAACAGGAGTCATATTTTTACTAATAAAGTAGATAGCATAGGGAAGATTGTTTTCTTCTTGACCCAAGACAGCTCCGATTGCAATATCTGAAGCATCAGAGGATATATGAAAGGGGAGTGCCCAGTCAGGTCCTCTTAAAATGGGAGCTGTAGAAAATTGATGTTTAAGTTCATTGAATGCTTTTTGACAACCATCTGTCCACTTAAATTCAACATTTTTCATAAGTAACACAAACAAAGGAGAAGCTATTTTAGAAAAATCCTTGATAAATCTTCTATAATATCCAGCATGTCCTAAAAAACTTCTTACATCAGTTTGTGTTTTAGGGATAGGCAGAGTCTGAATTACTTGTACTTTAGCTGGATCAACTTGAATTCCTAGGAATGAAATGAAGTGTCCCAAAACAATACCTTGATTCATCATCATATGACATTTTTCAATACTTAAGGCAAGATGTGCTTCTATACACCGTTTAAGTACTTTTTCAAGGTTTTGTAAAGCATCTTCAAAAGTCACACCATAAGGAGTAAAGTCATCCATAAATATTTCTAAGGAATCATTAAGCATATCAGAAAAATTCCTATCACCGCTCTTTGAAATGTTGTTGGGGCATTACATAGTCCAAATGGAAGAACTCTATAGGCAAAAGTCCCCCATGGACTAGAAAAATGGTCTTGTCCTGATCTTGGGGTGCAATCTTGATCTGATTATATCCACTAAATCCATCCAAAAAGGAAAAGAATCTCTTACCTGCCAAATTATCTAGTACCTGATCAATAAATGGTAAGGGAAAATGATCTTTCTGAGTAGCCTTATTCAGAGCTCTATAATCCACACACACTCTCCATTTCCCATTTTTCTTAGGTACTATTACTAATGGTGAAACCCATTCACTATCAGATATAGGATATATAAATCCTGCATTCAACAGTTTTTGAAGTTCTTCCTTCACAATTTCCCTTAAATTGGGATTCATTCGTCGTTGGGGTTGGCAGACTAGGCGAGATCCTTCCTTAATATAAATACGGTGAGTACATAATTAAGAAGAAATTCCATTCATATCTGTGTAATCCCATGCGAATTCTTGTTTATTCTCATGGAGTAACTTCATTAACTGTTGTGTTTCAGCATATGTTAGGTTAGGGTTTATATTTAATGTTTTGCCTGGCTCGATTTCGACTGCTATACTTTTGGAGGGGGTGTCAGCTGATGTTTGAGATAAGTCTTCAGTGCTAAGATTTTGCTGTGATTCAGATTCCAAGATTGTAGTCAAGTGATCATGTATTTCAGAGTTAACCGAAGAAGGTTCAGAAATAAAGCTACTAATTAATTCATCTTCGGTTGAATCTTTAAAAGTTAGGGCTTGTCCGACAGTCAAGATGGGTTGAGTCTCATCATCCTCATAATCTAACCACACAGAGTTATCATTGTTAATCATAGGTGTAGCATGAGGGTATAGAGTAAGCTGTTTGGTTTCACATCCATTAGAAATTGTCATTGAACCTGACCTACAGCTAATGAAGGCATATGCTATAGCCAGCCAAGGTCTCCCTAAAATCAATGGATGACCCCCCAACTTATTTTTGGTCTGTAACACCACAAAATCAGCTGGGTAGTTCCAAGATTCGATTGAAATTATCAGGTCTTCAATGACTCCTTCAGGTTTGATTGTGGAGCGGTCAGTGAGATCTAGAATGGTTGGGGTTTCCCTAATAAATTTTTTAACTACAGTAACTGTGCTGTTTCAAGTGTCATGATGTTTATTGCAGCACCCAGATCTACTAGAAATCTAGAAACAAAGGTTTTACCAACCTGAACTGTGACTGTAGGGTGACCAGGGTCACCATATTTCACAGGGGGATTTTTTTCTGACATTAGAGCAGCTAGATCACCCATCACATGAACTGTGAGGGGGTCCTTAGCTTTTCTTCTAGGTTTCTTAATACAAATATCTCTAACAGTTCTAGCATAAATCGGTTATCTCTCAGTGCCGGTAAGAGTGTAATTTTAACATATAAATTCTGCAGCTCTCCTAACAGATTAAAAGCAGGTGGCTCAAGTGTTTTGGTAAGAGCCAAACATTCAGGGAATGGTGGCTCTCCTGCTTCAGCAGTCTTTTTAGAGGATGTTTCAACTGTTTCAGCATTGTTATTAGAAGATGATCCAACTGTTTCAGCATTAGATGACTTTTCTTTTCCGATTTATTCTTTATCAGAATCGGAAGTAATGTCATCGATAATGGGTTCAACTATTCTTCCAGAGCGTAAATGAATGTCATTACATTGCATAGGGGAAACCAGTTGGTTTTGAACATCAATTACTTGCAGAGCTTTATTATTATTCAGGTTGGGGTTAGGTTGTACAGGTAGCTGAGGTCTCATTGTCTGATTATTTGGTGGGGCATTTGATGGTAAGGAGAGAGATTGCTGATACTGAGGTAATTGGTTTGGAAATGGGATCTGTGGAGCTATCCAATTCGGGTTCCATTGATTATAATAGGTTTGCTGTAGAGCCCAGGGATTCCACATCATAGGATCAACAAAAGGAGGGTTTGGTTGCTGCATGGGCGGGAAATTCATTTGATTAAGGTGTGGGTACTGCATTTGGTTGAAGGGTGGGTAATTTGTTTGAAAAGGAGGATGATTATTCCAACGATTAAACGACATGTTAGAATTCGTACCTTGTCCTCGTGGTTGCCATTGTCTTCTCTGTGTGAGGAGGTACACTGCTTCAGCTTCTTCTTCAGTTGGCTGCAGTGCTGCTTTTATTCGTGGCAAAGAAGGGCATTGTTGAGTCTCATGGTCCTTTTCACAGATAGTGCAGATTGGTACCTTGTCCAGGGGGAATTCCCTTAGTGGGTGTTTTTCCTTGCATTTAGAGCAGAAAATAGCCAGAGCAGCGTCTGCTTCTGCCTGCTTCTTTTTAACATGCAAGGTATCAATTTGTGAAGCAAAAGAGTTTAACATTTCAGTTTTAAATTCTTCAAGTAAGTTACCTATTTTGGATCGTGTTGCTCCTCCACTTACTGATTTCTGGACTCTTGAGTATGTACTATCTTTTCTCTTTGGTCTGCTTGCTACTCCTCTCGAACATCTTTTACAGAGATTGATAATCTCATCATAGGATTCCTTATATATGTCTCCTTTTCCAAGCATATTCAACATATCTAAACAATCATCTCGTACCCCTTTTAGCAATATTGACTTGAGAATATCCTTACTCATATCAGGATGATCAGATCGTTGTAAGTTATACTGTAGCCTTTCCACAAAGTCCTCCAGACTTTCGTCCTCCTTCTGAGTCATCTTGAATAATTCCTCTTTCCTTTCTCTTGTTCGACAATAATCTTGATATTTAGCCAAAAATTTCTCCTTCATATGGTCCCATGTTGTAATCACATGAGCTCCCAAGCTCATGAACCATCTTAATGCGTTCCCTTTTAATGTAGCTGGAAACAACTTCAATTTCTGAGCAGCATTAACATAGTCATAACTTCTACACAATATATCAAATTCAAAAAGGAATTCATCAGGATCTTCTGTGGATAACCCATGGAAATTGGGTAATGCTAAAAGTGGGATATTCTTCATAAGAGTTGCTCCTCTAGGGAGATCTCCAATGGGGAATTCCAGGGTGGAGAGAGAATTTTCTCCCCTTCCCTCTATTCTGCGACCTCCACCAAAAAGTCCTTCATTGTTATCCTCCATTGGTTTTTTTCCTGATGCGCTTGCCCGGTCTTCGGATTTTTCTGTTGGAATTTCGACGTCCTGCACTGGTTCCTCCACCTTAACTTCCTCTATTGGTTCTTCTACTGGTCGTTCATCTTCTTCCACCGGTTCCGCAGTATATTTTGATGGTTCTATAACCCTCTCTGGTCCCACTACTTCCTCTGTCTGATAATATGTCTGGGAAGAGTGTTGGGTCTGTGGCCTTCGGGAGCTTAACCTCTGGGACGTCTCCGCTTTTGAAATAATATCATCAATAAAAGTTTTTCTTCCTCCTCCTTTGCCTTTGTCGCCTGAATGGTTAACCTTCTTGGGTCCTCTCATGCATCCTGCATTTCTAAAGAAAAATGTTAATACCCTTAAAATCTTCAGTCGCCTTCCCCGGCAACGGCGCCAAAATGTTGGTCACTTTCATTGTTTAATAATAAAACAATCGAGTGCCACATTAATTATCAACCCGGGAAAGTCTGATTATTCCAAAGGTGACTACGTACTGTATGTACTCAATCTTAATGGTATTAAAAGCTGTAGTATAAACAATCTACTATCTATTAAATCCCTACTCTGTGTTACAGCAGTTACAGTAGTTACAGCCTATTGCAGGAAATGAAGTAAGAACAAATAACTTAAAGGAAAAAAATCTGCAAAAGGAAGTGATGGCTGTCCTGCAACAAAGGATCAGGACCCTATCCTCAGAGTAAGGACTTTCAACACCTGCCTCTGTTGTCCAGTTCACCAATACACTCTGTAAATCTTAATCACCGGTGAGGCACTCATATGCAACATCAATCAGTTAAAAAGGAAAACAGAGTTTCAGCAAAAGTAAATATCTTTAGAAGCAGTAACTGTGATATAAATAGAAATCACACACACACCACACAATAGAAAGAAGATGGGTGAATCTTGTGATGAAGGTGGGCCCTGTCCTTCTCACAAGATTCCCCAGAACACAGGAATTAAAATAAAATACTCAGAACAAAATTGTATTCATCTGCCAATAAACCATATTACAAAAAGAGATTCAGTCTCATCCCTTCACTACAAGTTCTGTGTTACAGTTTGTTCCCCTCCTTTCTGTCTCCCTCTCTAATGGTGATGTCTCCTCTTTATAGAGGAGACATCTATTACAAAGATTTTCATACATTCTGACTCAACCCTTTTGTACCAAAAATAAGAAAGTCAGTTCTTGATAACAAAATATTGTTACAGTCATGAGGATCATGATCATTACGACCAATATAGTAATTGGTCAGACTCCTTTGCCGATGCAGATTTGTTACGCAAATCTCAACTGTTCCTCAAAGTGAGCATGCTGTTCGTGCTGTTTCAGCTTGAGGTTCATGCTGTTCTTGCTGTTTCAGCTTCACGGTTTGCGCTGTTTCAGCAACGACAAAATGTGATCCTGCCAGTTAGGCAGTTTCAGCAATTAGTCAACACTTTAATCAACTTCAGGGAATAATTATAAAGATAGCATGGTTATGTGTTGAATAACTAAACATATAGCAATGAGGAAAGTTATTATGTACCTTTTGGAGTGATTAAGCCAAAATACTAGCAAAGGCTTCTACCTAAGGGTTGAAGAGGGTAATATAATGGCAAAATATACAGTAAAAAATAGACAAAATGGGAACCTAACATGTGGCAGACCTTTAGGTTCTTGAAATAGGATATCATATTCTGAAACAACTTTTTCTAAATCAGCTTTCTGTTTAGCATCACAGCCTTCAAATGCATTGGTTTTATCAGGGGTCTTTTCCTTTACAACCATTAGTAAAAATTGCTTGCATGAATTTACAATTCTTTTCATCTGCCCTGAGTTTATGAGAGTGTAGTTATTTTTGAGCTGATGAGCTCTTACAATATATTCTATTCCATCTTTTGTGAGTTGATACTTATTTTCAGTTCTATAGAAAATGGCTTTTCTATCATACAAGTAAGGACTTCCTAAAACAATACCACATATATCCAAGGGAACTATATCTAACTCAACCTCATCTACAAATGCTGACCCAAAAGCAAACCTAAGTTTACATTGTCTAGTCACTTGTAGCTTTGCTTTATCACATACCCAACCTAATGTATATGGCTTCTTGTGAGGTGCGGTTAGTAGTCCCAACTTCTTTACATTGCTTCAGAAATCAAGTTTACTTGTGAACCACTATCAATAAAGTATCAATCTTTTGATGCTTGGAAATAACTCTTATATGAAAAATATCATGTCTTTTCCTCTCATTTTCTTCATTATCATTAGATTGTGCAGAATTACTAGTAGATGCTTCAGAATTTTTACCTTTTATACTTGTAGCTGTGACTGTTGTTTCATCACCTGAGTCTGACCCCAAATATTTCTGAATAGCAGCATCAGTCTTCTTCTTCTTGCCATCAAAATTCTTAGGTTTCAGTTCTGGATGCAAAGACCAACAATGTTCATCATCATGTCCATCCTTCTTGCAGTGATTGCATGAAGGTTTGTATTTCTGTACAACGTTTGCCTTCCTCCCTTTCCATTTCTGCTTCCTCTTTTCCTTGTTCTTGCTTGCAGTCGGTTTTGATGATCCCCCAATCTCTGGGTTCACATTCTTGCCTCTAGCCTCCAGATGTGTAGCCTAAACTGATACCTCATCTATGCTAGTAGGGTTAAACAATGGTGTGCCTCAAATAGCTGTGTAGACCACCTATATACTTCAACAAAGTTTCAGGTGAGTCTAGAGAAATGCCTAGAATTAAATCTCTTTTTCTAAATTCCTGGGTATAGCTTTGTACACTTTGCCCCTTTAATTGGTGAATATTTTGCCAACTCATCATCGCTTGCTGCATATAAGCTAGTGGATAGAATTGCTTTTTAATGGCAGAAACAAATTCACTCTAGGTAGAAAGAATTTTACCATGATTCTTCAAATCAGCTTGTGTCCTGCCTTCCCACCACACTAGGGCAGTTCCTCCAAGGCGAAGGCTGACTAGTTGAATCTTTCTCCTTTCTGAATCGATGTTCTGCACCCTACAATATACATCAATCTGTCTAATCCAGTTATCTAGCTTTTCTGCATTTAATTCTCCATCATATATTGGCAAATCAAATTTTACATCTAATTTAATCAAAGGGCTAGAAGGAGGTTTTGATAGAGGAGGCTCTTTTCCTTTCCCTTTTCCTTCAAAATGGCCATCTAGAAAAGGTTCCTCTGTTCCTTTGTCTTGTTTGGAGGTTGAAGTATCTTCACCTCGACCTTTCTTAAATTCTCGATACATCTCTTCTACAATGGCTCTCATGGTCATGAAACTGTCCATGAACTGAGAGTCTGACTCCAAGGGAATTTCTTTTGCCATTTTCCACCTAGGATAGACTCTTCCTATTTCTCGGTTAGTCTCAACCAATTCTCCTTCTCCTAATTTGAGCTTTGACCTAGTTAGCATTCACCAATCCAACACAAGCTTGTCTAACCTTAGAAAACCTAAAGCTCTGATACCACTTGATCTGATAATGAGATCTAAGACAAATATTAAGGTATCACAGACTCATGTGCATGGATTTGCCTATGTTACTTTTTGCAATGGATCGATAAGATTGCGAAATACATCGACAATGAAGCAATTAAAGAACATAATAGACAACACACATAAACACAACAGTTTAATAAGGAGTTCTCCCAACACTCCTGGGCTACGTCTCCTGGTCCAGCCTTCAGTGGTGACCTCTCTATTATGTCTTAAAAAATAGAGTTTTACAAAAGTATGAGCTCAATTTGAGTCTCAACACACAACAGTTACAACATCAAGAGTTTTTCTTGAACCCCTTAAGCCTCTCTGAGTACACAAACTCTCTCTATCACTCTCTGTCTCTGTCTTTGTTCTATCTCAACACAGCCTGTCCATTTTCTGTCAATATTTAGCTTTAAAGCCAATTGACGCTGCCTGTTCGTTTCCTCTTCTCGGGCTCTCTGGTTTCCCGACCTTTGTCCGCTCAGATCCCCCTCTGAGCGTTAGCAATCGTTGCCAAATGTTGTCAGGGATGGTGGCCACATGTATTGTAACGAAATGGGTCATCGAGCCTTTGAAATCCCAAAATTGGTCGTTTTTTGTTTACACAGAGAAACGCTACAAAACACGGGAAAATCCGCAAAATCATTGTTCATCAGATTTGAAATATTATAAGTTCCGCCTTATAACTCCTATCGGTTCCGCTTGTATGCCGACATTGCATCTCCACTGTTGACCTTGGCGATCTAGATCCAACGGCAGTGGTTCATTTCGGGCGGCCCTTTCATACGGGGGTTAATCGCTCGATAAGGGTGGTTTTCTCTCTCCTCAGCCTGGACACGTGGCAGCCATTGTTTGGGATCGGGAGGAGCCCGACCCAAACCATTTATTTTCATTGGTCCTCCCGAAATCCTGCCTATTTTGTGATTTCCATTTTATATTAAAAAATACATTAAAACATGAAATCTTGCTCATATCAGACTTGAAATAGTATTCAATAGCATTAATAAACCCTTTCGGGTCCATAATATCACATCGGGTGCATTTCCTTTGTAATCCATTCACTTGGCAGAAATGCGAAATACAAAGGAAATTGCTGCTTTTTGACTTCAAAATATATAGAATATTGTTTATAATGTTATCGGGTCCGACTATCACAAGTTATGTTTATATCACCCCTTTCCTCTATAATCACCGATTGTGATATCGCAATTCAACTTGGGCCGTCGATCTGCGTGCTTGATCGACCGTCCTCATTGACCCCGTTGATCACAGTCAGATACACCATGTGGTCTCTGCTAATAGCCTCCCTTTGCCACCGCCAATTGCGATTCACCAATCGGATCTGGACCGTTGATCGGCCAGATCCAATGGCTCCGATTCAAAGTTGCTTTAACCACCGATAAGCCTATTTTTCAATGTTTTCTCCATGTTTTCCATGCTCGATAGTGTTATCCGCGTTTTTTTAAGGTTTTTCTTAGGAGACAATTTTGAATGTTTAGAAGATTTTGAAGACTTAGAGGGTTTTCTAGGATCGATTTGGATCAATAGATCAATATATCTCCAGACCACGCGTCAGATGACGATATTAAAAACAGAGACTCATCCAAAATTGATTTTTCGGATGTGGAATCAATGGAGGTCGAGGGAAGGTCACAAAGTAACTCTGTGAAAACTAGAGATTTCTTTGATTTGGACTTGATGAATTCCAAATCAAATTCCTACAAAATGACTATCCATTTTGAGTATTTTCCCCCCAGCAATTGACGTGACAAAATGTATGTCATAGGGTTGCAATCCGAAATGACAGTTGTTTTCCATAGCAAGATGTAATGGCGAAATCTTTGAACAGCTTACACCACTTCCAAAGCTAGTTTTTCGACATAAGAGTACTACTTTCTATATCGTTGAGATTACGACTCAAATTATAAATCGGATGTTCAATCCCATTTTATTCCTTGACTAAAACCATGCCAATGGTTGTATCTACAACGACGAGATACAGGTAATAGTCATTTTGATAATTTGGGGAATACATTAATGAGGCTCTAATCAAGGCATATTTAAGAGCATCAAAGGAAGCTTGCGCAACCTAATCCCAATGGAAGTGTATCTCCTCCTTCAAAAGACGTGTAAAACCTTTAGCCATCTCAGTGTAATTAGGAATGAACCTTCTCAGAAAGTTTGCCTTCCCTTGAAGTCCTGTAACTGTAAAAGATTTGAAGGTGGAGGCAAATCCAGAATTTCCTGAACCTTTAATGGATCAAGTCAAATCCTCTCTCTAGACACTACAAATCCAAGCAATCGACTAGAACCAACACAAAACACACATTTGTGTGGATTGAGTCGTATCTTGTGGTGTCGGCACTGTAAAAATATTGCTCTCAAATGTTGTGGGTGATCAATTTTCTTTCGTGAATGAGCAGGTAAATCGTCAAGATAAGGTTGAAAAATGTGCTTAATGTCATGGAAGGCATAGTTCATTTCCCTCTGAAATGTGGCCCCTGCATTCTTCAAACCAAATGGGAGTTTCCTATATACGAAAGTGACCCATGGACAAATAAAATCTATTTTAGATTGGTCCTGTGGGCGGATATTGATTTGATTGTAGCCGGAAAAACCATCCATAAATGAGAATATTTCACATCTGGCACATTCATCAATATATTGGTCGATAAAAGGCGTAGGATAATTGTCCTTTGGACATGCCTGATTTACATCCCTATAATTGACGCACACTTGAATTGTCCCTTGTTTCTTCATGATAGGAACAAGGTTGGAAACCCAGTCAGTAAGAGGTACAAGGTAAATGAAACCAACCCGCAAGAGTTTTTCAACTTTTGCCTTAATTGCAGTGGCTTTCTTTGGATGAACAGGTTGAAGCTGCTGTCGAATTGGCTTGACATCAGGGTACATTTTGATTTCATGTTCAACAATACTAGAGTCAATGCCCGACATCTCCTCGTAAGACCATGCAAATATATCTCTAAATTCATGAAAGAGAGTACGGTAACTATCGAGTTCTGATGGAGAACAAGATTTGCTGACATGAATGTTCTCTACAATATTAGGTTTGGTCGAAATATTAATAGAAATCGTTTCTTCAATATTTGACAGGTTTCGCTTAGATTCTACTATGTCTATGAAAACTGAATTCGAAAGAAAATAAAAAACTGAAGGGTGGTTTAGTTTATTTGAATAATCTTCGATGTCATCTGGAAGATGGGAACGATGATGATAATCTTCCCAAGGTTCTTCTCCTATCATCATTGATTGGATGATTCCTTCATCCGTAGAATGTATACGTGAGAAAGGATCCGAAGAAGTACCATATTCTAATGAACGGTCTACCCATACAATCGGTGAATGCAGATTTGGGTTTTCCGCAGAAGCTCAGAAAATTGATTGCTATGCTAGTTCAATGGGGCTTACCAGCATTACCTCAATATTACTATCAACTTCAAACTTGTTGGTAATCCTCCTTAAATCAGATGAGGTGGAGGAAATAATGTTGCAAGTCTCTACTCTTGCCACTTCCGCCAAATCAAATGGTGACGGTAGTGTAAAAGTTCCCATTAGGGAAGGATCTTTAAAGAGACCTACTCCAACACTTTGAAGTGACAATGGGGGTCTGTGTACCAATAGAATGCTTGTCGTAGCCTGTGAACTATTAGCAAAGAAGGCAAGTTGATCGATGACTATGATTCCACCCTTATAAGGGAATGCAATAGTACGAAAGTACGTGGAAACCATAACAGCCATAGCATATACCCATGGCCTTCCTAGTAAAATGTTGTAATCGAGGGGTCTGTCAACTACCTCGACTTCAATAGTAACTGTTTTTCCACCTAGTTTGATTTGCAAGTTACTCAAAATCCCATAAGGAGTATATGTTCGTCCATCAAAAGCTTTTAACGTGGTTGGTGACCATGACAACAGTGGTGAACCAAGTGTTTTTTAGCAACTCATTGACATAATGAAAGTAGATTCCCCCTCATCAATAATAGTTCAGTGAACATTATTATTGAGAGCTTTTACTTGAATTAGGAAAGATAATTGCGCTGGTAACTGTGGTGTATATCCTGCATGGTTAAATACCACAAGATTGGAATCCGTAGGGTCTATTCCGCTAGTTGCTGACAGTAAAGCCTGCTTCTGGGAGGGACAATTTTTGTAACACCTCGAATGTCGACATAACATAAGGTGATTGAGCAAGATCTTCCACTATGTTATAGATTTGGGTTGCTCGAGCTCGAGGGTTAAATGTCGATTTATGCACAACTCCCTTTGGTGGTTTTATTGTCAATTCTGATACAATAGGTGGAACATTTTCAGATGAAGTCGAAGTCGAAGGATTAGGTTGATCAGTGGCCTGATTATTTGACGATGATGGTGGATTTCCATAATGTTTGCTTCTCATTAACACCAAAAATTCATTTTATGGCTTTGTGATGGATAACATGAGTACTTGGGATGTGGAAGCATGGTCTGTCGCAACCAAATGTGTCTCTGGGTTTCGAAACAGATCAGTCAACATTTTAGATGTGTTTGAAGTATTTAAAAGTTTAGAGACCTCTGAGCGGTGTGGAAAATCTCCGGTGGTGGTCTTCCAGGTGGTGTTGTAAGCCCATGTGGCCTCAACCAGGCGATCTGCCCAGTCTTTTCTGCTGCTGCTTGTAAAATGATCGTCATCCAAATTAGACATGGATACCGAGGTTTCCTTGCCAAAGTAGAGGAATAAGATGATTTCTCTTGAGGGGAATTATCTTGTTTCTTCTTGTTTTTCCCCTTTTTCTTGCCTCCTGGTTGCTTTTGATTTTTGCCTTTGTCAGATGACACGACATTAACTTTGGAAGCAAGAGTGTTTTCTTATGCATTGGTAGTTTGATTAGTAATGGAAAGAGTTTGACCAGATGGTCTTCCTGCTGTTTGCGTGCTCAAAGAACCGATCACACCATCGCCGGCATGAGAGTCCTTACTCGATTGTGGAGGAGGAGGAACAGTGAAAGCTGGTCGGGGTGCATTGGAAATTTTTTCATAGAGCGTGCCGGATTGTGTGTAAATCAAATCCAAGTATTGGGCATGAGAAATTACTTTTTCTTCTGTGACAACTCCACCTTTTGCCACAACAGTGAAAGCTGGTCGGGGTGCATTGGAAATTTTGTCATAGAGTGTGCCAGATTGTGTGTAAATCAAATCCAAGTATTGGGCACGAGCAATTACTTTCTCTTCTGTGACAACTCCACCTTTTGCCACATCCTTGGTGATTGATGGCAACAAGGATTTTATGAACCACTCAGCCAAAAGTTGATCAGGAACATATGTCTTAACCATTCAATGACGACACTGCCACTCATGAATATGATCTGATATATGGGTAGCAGTAGTCTGTTTAAATTTGGTTAGGAGTTCCGTTCCGGTCTCGTATCTGATGGGTAACTGGAAGTGGGTCAAAGATGTGGTGGCTAAAGTTGTGAAGTTGTCGAAAGAAGCTCTTGGTAACTCAATATACCATTTAGCAGCCGCACCAGTAAGTGTTCTTTGGAAAAGACGGAGTCTAGCCAAATCATCATTTAAGGAGTTCTATGAACACCACAAATGAAAGGTCATGACATGATTTGATGGGTCTTATCTGGGATTTCCATTGAATTTCAGAACGTCAGAAGGTAACTTATGCGGAATCACCAGCCACCAAGGCGCATATAAGATTGGATCATTAGTGAGCCGATTTAAATATGGTAATTCTAAAGTTGCTACAAATGACAATTGTCGATTCATGTTAGGTTGAGCATACCCAGGATATGATGGAATTGCCTGAGCAATAGGTCTTTGCATACCAACGTAGGGCATCTGTATTTGGTAACCTTGATAAGGTTGTTGTTGAAAAAATCCGGCATAAGGTGTTTATTGATAACCAGGTTGAATTTTTGGTTGTCCATAACCTGCAAAGCCTTGTTGACCAGGACCCTAGTAAGCTTGATACTCTCCAAACCTAGGTTGATCTTATTGGGCAGGTCCAAATTTGGGTTGGAATTTGTTAGAAAATTATATGTTATAGAGCAATGGAATACATAAAATATTGCAGAAAGATAAACACAGAAAACACATAAAACAAGAGAGACACAGATATACATGGTTCACCTAGTTTGGGCTATGTCCACAGAGAAACAACAAGTCCTTCTTTTTATATTATCCAGCAAACTGAAGAGATACAACCTACAACAGATCCACTGTAACTCCCTTTTCGCTCTCAATCTCCTCTCTCTTCCTCACCCACAATACAAAGTTACATAGACGCAATACAATTCCCTCATATATAGCGAGGGATTGCCTTCTAGGGCAAAAAACCCTAAATTAAACATAACTTCTACCATCAGATCTCCGCCTAATGAACGACCCAGATTGACTACGAAATTACAACATTTTACCAGGCAATTTTACATCTTTTCTTAACTTCGGGGGCGCTGCCCACGGTCCCCCTACTGAAGGGGGGCTCCCAAAAGGTCGCAACCACCTCCCCCCTGGAGCCCCCTTGGATCGAATATTTTACGGGTGGAATTTTGAACTGGTGTCCAATGCGGCGATACCTTTGTATACAGAAGATAATTAGGCTCCGCACCCAACAATCTCCCACTTGGAGACTGATTATATCAACTCCACCGCTGCTTCATTTGCTGGACAATGAATCCACTTTGGACTTGGCTGTTTCTCATCTTCTTCATCATACTTGAAGACCAATTGAAATTGAGGAGATTCTCAGTTTCTCCCTGCTTACAACTTTTGTTAACATATCTGCAGGATTTTGGCTGGTGTGTATCTTTTCCAGCTTGAACTACCCATCTTCTAACGCTGACCATATGAAATGGTACTTGAGCTGTGTATGCTTAGTCATGGAATGAAATGCAGAGTTCTTTGCAAGATGTATGGCACTTTGGCTGTCACTGTATAACCTACCCAACTCCTGCTTCTTACACAATCTCTACAACCAAACTGCTTCCTTTCTTGCATGAGTGGTTGCCAAGTATTCTGCCTCTGTAGTTGATAGTGCCACTATAGATTGTTTCTTACTCATTCAACTGACTGCACCTCCAAATAGGTTAAACACATACCCACTTGTAGATCTTCTCTGATCTAGATCTCCAGCCTAGTCTGCATCAACAAATCCACGAATATCCAACATTTTGTCCAATCCTGATATTCCATGGTAGCACAAACCATAATCACTAGTGCCACGCAAATACCTGAAAACCCGCTTCATTGCTGTCCAATGCTCCTTCCCTGGTTTTGACATAAACCTGCTCAATATTCCCACTGCATGTACAATGTCTGGTCTAGTACAGACCATTGCATACATCGGGCTATCGACTGCACTTGCCTATGGAACTCAGGACATGTCCTCTTCCTCTTCTTGTGCCTTGGGACACTGTTCAACAGATAACCTCACACCTACAGGAATAGGAACCTTCATCGGTTTACTATCCTGCATATTAAACCTATGCAATATTGTCTCGACATACTTCCTCTGGTTTAACCAGAGCTTCCTCTTTGCCCGATCTCTTTTAATTTTCATGCCCAAAATATAGTTTGCAGCACCAATATCTTTCATGTCGAATTTGGAGGACAATTGGGTCTTCAAATCCTGGATAATTTCTTTGTCATTTCCAACCAGCAACATATCATCTACATAAAAGACCAGATAAATAACGCGGTCAACAATTAATTTAAAATACACACAGTGATATGCTTTGCTTCTGGTGAAGCCAAGTCCCCATATAAATGTATCAAATTTCTGATACCACATCCTTGGTGACTGTTTTAACCCATACAGATACTTCTTTAACTTGCATACTAGTTCTTTCTTACCCTTGACCGCAAAGCCTTCAGGTTGCTTCATGTAGATCTCCTCTTCCAGATCCCCATGAAGAAATGTTGTCTTCACATCCATCTGTTCTACCTCAAAATCAAAAGCAGAAGCAACATATAAAAGTAACCTAATAGAAGTTACCTTGGCAACAGGAGAAAAAATTATCACCAAAATCAATTCCCGGCACATGGGAATATCTTTTTGCTACCAACCGAGCTTTGTATTTCTCCACCTTTCCTTCTACATTTGTATTCTTCTTGAACACCCATTTGCTGCCGATGGGTTTCCTTCCAGCCGACAACTCCACCAAATCCCAAGCCTCGTTTTTGTGCAAAGATGCCATTTCATCAACCATGGCCTCTTTCCAAAGTTTTCCATCCTCTGAATCTACTGCTTCCTTCACAGTTCTGGGATCATAATTAGTAATAGATAAAGCAAAATTTGAACAGAAAGCAGATGGACTATACCTTTCTGGCTGCCTTCTTTCTCGAACTGATCTTCTTACACCCAGAGTTTGTGGCTCTTCATCTTTTGATTCCTCCTCTGCTGTAGAGTCCGATTCTTCCTCCTTTAGCTCAAACTCTATCTTCTCAGGTTGCTTTGGTTGGACTTCATGTTTAATAACATCTTTCACCTCTCTGAACACCACATCTCGGCTGTACACAACCTTCCTTGTTACTAGGTTCCAAAAATTATAATCCTTTAAACCATCCTTATACCCAATAAGGATGCACTTTTCAGATTTACTGTCTAACTTGGTTCGTTTCTCCTTTGGAACATGTACATATGCATTGTTAGCACCTAAATTTGCCTTAGGCTGAACGAAGGCAAAATTCAGGGTAACCACAAACCACGCTCAGTCTAGTAGCTAGCCCTACCAGAACAGGAGAGGGTTCTCTTCGGGTCACACTCAGGAAAATAAAAAATAGGGTCTGAGATGACGCAAAAATGGATACTGATTTTAGGCTAGGTAAATAAATATGATGGAGGTATTTTGAAGAATGATTGAGTTTTCTGGGATGTGTGGGGCCAAGGAATAGCATGAGCATAGAATTTAACTCAAAGATGCAGATTATTTCATGAGGCAAGATAGGCGGAAAGTCTAGCAATTAGATTTGAAATATTATGAAGTGGAGATATTGTTTAAGAGTGTGAAAAGGGAATAAATACATGAATCCTTTTCAACAGAAGAAAACATAGAACGTGAAAACTATCCCAAGGCAAAGCAGTACACTGAATTCTACCTTTTTTTACTTAGAAAGCTTTCACTGGAAATGAATATGAATGAAAATATGAAACATAACGAAATAAATATGAAACATAAAGAAGATACATTTGATAAACTCACGCCACAGGAATCTCATGAACCAGAGCTGCAATCTTTCATTAATTCTCTGTCAAAATGTACAGTGAGTGACTGGGTTTCTCTCCCACAGTTTCCCAGAAATTCCAACCCTTTACCAAATGACTCTCAATACAATAAATAAGATTTTCCATGAGAAATTCGACCAACCCAGGAAATGAAGAGCCAACCATCAACAATTACATTTAATTTTCTATGAGGACCAATTAGAAAAAAGCAAATATGAGCGTAGATTTTTTGGGTGGTTGTTCGCCTTCATTTGGCCACTTGGATAGAAGCCAAAAATGTTTTTTAAAATTTGCCTTTGATGCCGGGAAAAATGTATTGTAAATGAGAGGTCCCACTTGGATAAAATTGCGAATCGAAATTTCGCGGAGCGAGAGAGATTTTGGCCTTTGGGTCTCTGTGCGCCGCGCCAAAAATTGTATGCGTCACGCTACTTTGGAGCTGGTTTTGAGGCACCTTCTAAAGTCCAAATTGATCCCAAGTGTGCTTTTTGGAAAGCCCTGCCTGTCTACTCTCCAACCCAAGTGAAATTTCTGAATTTGGTGCCCATTTTCCCCTCCAAAACTGCAATCTCCCAAGACTGCTTCCTGTCTGTCAAAATAGGGGCAGAGAGGTCATTTTTTGGGTGTTTTCGACCTCCTGAGGACTCAAAACTTGCCCAAATTTCTTGGCCATGCACCAAAAGTCATGATTTTCCATGAACAATCCAAAACTATAAATTTTTTTGCATTTGGAGCCTCGTATTGTAAGCGCGCGCGGCGCGGCGCACAGGGAGAAAAACCCTGTTTTTTGCACAAAAATTTCCAAAAATACCAAAAATGCCCCAAATTTATTGAAATTTGGGCTGGAGATTCCTTATCAAGTGTTCTGCTGGGCTAAAGAGGCTTCCGCCAATATTTGAAGTCGATCGAGCTCCCTTTGCCTCTTTTGCTTCTTGATTGCCTTCCTCAATTTCGCCTTCAAATTCCTGATTCGGGCTTTGCACACTTTGTTTCGCGCCATGTAGTGGAAAGCCATGTGTCTCAACAATGCATGGTCCTTGTCGACCTTGTCCAGTAGCCTCTCTAAGTGCATGTTAACTCTCTCGAGATTGGCCTCCCGATCCTCATTAATCTCTTGCTCCAATGGCGTGAGCTCAACTCTTCTCCTTTGCGCAGCTTGGCGAATCTCGCAAATGTTTTGTAGCTCCATGATTGCCTGCTAATCTTCAAGCTATTTGTTCCTTTGCTCCAAGTATTTCATGGTTCACTTAGCCCTCTCCAAGTCAAGGGACAAGGCTTCGATCTCTAATTGCTGCTCCTGGATGATCTCTCTAAGTTTGGCGCTTTGTGGACCCGTATCTGTATCATCTTCATGAAGGGGAATGAAGTCGGTCTCTCGTTCACCTGATGGCTCACCTGAAGGCCACTCATCCTGCATTGGCTCCTTTCCTTTGTCTTGTTTCTGTGATGCTGATGGAAGAAGTGAGGCCCCTTCCACCCCGGGTGGAGATAACACTCGCTTCGCTGCAAACAAGCATCTGGTGCCTTTCTGATGTGTGATGAAAACCGACACACTAACAATCTCATGGCGCTCATATCGATGAGAAGTTTCACCCTCATGCTTAACCTCTGATACTCCCCGTGAAGCTCTGAAGAACTCACGTGAGATGAAATCATCCCAAGTGATGCCCTCAATCCAAGCTGATGAACCACCAAAATCTTAATAATAGCAAAATGATAGACACTGTTAAGTTGCTGCTGAGGTGTTTTGTGCTGTATAAAGGTGGTCATGCTCTCTATGTTCCGGAAAATGAAATATAGAATGTTCATCATCCGTACCCTGGTGAAATGCGTGAGGAAAATGATGTGGTAAGCATACAGACGAGAGAACCGTCCCTCACAGCTGAAATATTTCATGATCAATCTCATTAGTGGAGCATATTCATCCTTCAGATATCGGAACGGGAACACTCTCTTGAGCTGCCTTAAGAAACTGGTTTTGATGTATGGCTCATAGTGCTGCCGGTCAATCTTTTGTTTCTTGTGCCATGGTTCACCAATGTTTGGTATACCTGTTGCTAATGAGACAGATTCTGGGGTAAGTGTGAAGGTGACACCAGCCAAGATAGCTTGATCTCAGTGCAAGTGCAGCACAAAAAGACGAGCCAACTCATGATGAAATTGGACACTAGCCACCTTTCGACAAAACTCATAGCATGACTCATGCTAAAAATAGGACATAGCAAGAGGGTAGGCCTGCAATTCTGTAAGGGTGGTCGGTTCTTCTCTAACATGTCTGCCACTTTTATGAGGCCTCCGGGGTGCCTGTTCTTCCAAGGGAGAGTCACTTTGGGTTTCCACCTCATAGTCCGATGAATGCTCAGATGCCATGACTGCTATACAAAATACCTTGAAGACAAGATGACTGCTGTGTATGAACTGTGCTTGAACTGCTCTTTTTGGTGTTGTATTTCAATTTCTGCCACCAAGGGAAAAAACAAATGCAACAGGGACTGTTAGGGATTGTTAGGAAGGGGAAACAATATTGAGGAATGAGAATTATTGGGATAATTTTAATTAGGGAGAGGAGGGGGATTTTATATATGGGAATAAGGTTTAGGGTTTGGGATTAGTTATATAGGGTTGAGGAGATTTTAATAAGGGCTAGGGTTTTGGGATGTTGAATGTAATGTAGGATTGATCAACTTGGTGGGGGGGGGGGGGGGTAGGAAATGAGGCAACAAGGGAGAATAGGGAAGGAGGAGAGTCCTTGGTGGCAAAACTGTGAGCTCTGAAACCCTGGCAGCAAATTTGTTTGTTTGGGTATGGATTTTTGTTTCAACCTTTATTCACCCTTACACCACCATCTCTTATCATAAAATCTGAAGCAATGTCAAAATAGAAGGCCCTACCTGATAACTCCACGCAAGGGATGAGAAATTTGAAAAGATTTGACACAATTTCGGGCTCTGAACTGTGTGCACCACACCCTCTATGTGCGTCGTGCCCGTTCAAATTAACACTGGCCAGAAATCCCTAGTGCGCCGCGCGCTTCCAGTGCGCCGCACCACTCCACCTGTGCGCCGCGCTCCAATCTTTAACACAGTCATGGCCTTTCAAACTGCGGTTTTTTCTTCAACTTCCAAATTCGGCTTTGCTATAATATTTCATGAATATAACTTGGTACAAATGATTTATATACTTGGAGAAATATCTTGCAAGGGTTGGATTTGATTTTTTGTTTCTCCAAAACCCATTTTGTAATGTTTTCACTTTGGCACTTTTTCACAATTAATACCACTGCTTTTCACACTTCCTTTTGATTTCTTTGACTAAAATGACGAAGTTTTTGGCAATTTTTTGTAGGGGTAGCTGACATGGAATTTGGCTAAGGAGACCAGGGCTGCGCTTGGAGAAATCTACTGAGAAACTTTTGAAAATTATTACAAATGACAAACTATTGACTTTTCTTTAAAAAAGAGTTTTTAAGAACAGTCGTAATCTATCGATATGATGATGAAAATATTTGAATCACAACTTTATAAGAGCCTCCCTATAGCCTTGCTGGCTTTATTGGACATTGTTTGAAGACCAAATGACTAATCCTTAGACTTAATGACCGAAATGACTCTCGTCCATTAAAATATCAAACATGGAATGTCATGGACTTTAATACACATTGATGAAAAAACCTAAGCTAGCAGGTACAAGACATGAGGGGAATGAATGATAAGGCCCTTCCGTCAGATTATGGCATGTCCTTAGCAGAATGCAGCTGAGTGAATGGAGCAAGACACCTAAAAATGAAATGCAGAAAGAGTTTTGATCTCTAACGGAGGACTGATAAGACCGACTCTAACATTGGCTCCAATGGGGGATGGTAACTCCTTGGAGGTGCCAAGAACGGCAGATCTTTGGGAGAGCAGACAATGCCTTCGTCCATTGGGTTATGGAGTCATTATTTCGACAAACAACACAAGACTCTGACTCATTTATTGACTAAAAACTGACTCAATTATGAAACCAAAATGACTAAAAAAATGACTCAAATTTGATCTTAAAATGACTCGAAGACTGACTTGACAAACTCTAACCAAAACTGAAATAAAATGGTATTTACAGTGACAATGGAAATAACAGAAATGACTCAGAAGTGGTACCGCTTGAGCAGCCGACCATTGATCGGCCCTCCTGGACAATCTTCCCCATTCATTTCCTTCAGAAGAAAGGCATTTTGACCCCGATATGCTGCAATCTTGAAGGGACCTTTCCAGAGATTCTCGAATTTACCGTGTTTACCCTTTTCCTCATTCCTTGCATCCCACTTTAGCACTACATCATCTAGCTGAAATTTGTCTGCCTTTGCTTTTCTATTATAAATTTTCTTAATCTTCTCCTGCAACTTGGATGTGTTTTGGAAAACTTCTTCTTTGTTCTGCTGCAAATGGATCATTTGATTCAATCTTCTCTGCATAGGATCATCTTCACTGTCGCCTTCCTGAAGAAGTTTGACTACCGGGGCTGCGAGAGAGGTAGGAAACAAGGCATCAATTCCATACACAAGCTCAAAGGGGGACATACTAGTGGATTTCTTCTGACTGAGCCGATCTGCCCAAATTGCATTGACCAACTTCTTATGCCAGCTCTTCTTGTTGATTTCCAGCAGCTTCTTAATGATGTTGACCAAAGATTTGTTATAGGACTCCGCCAATCCATTGCCTTGCGGATGATAGGCAGTTGAGTGACCCAAAATAATGTGATATTTATGACAAAACTCTACCATCCTTTTTGATTTGAAAGCTGCTGCGCTATCAGTGATTAACTTATTCGGGCAACCAAAGCGAGACAAGATGTTATTTTCAAGGAATGAAATAATTACCGCATATGTAGCTTGTCTGGTGGGAATTGCTTCGATCCATTTCGTGAAGTAATCTGTTGTTGTGAGAATCCATCGATGCTAACCGGAAGAAGCGGGATGAATTTCACCAATGAAATCCAATCCCCATTGCTGAAAAGGGGCACTCACCTCAATGGGCTTAAGCGACAAAGGCTGTAATTTCTGCCTTCCTTCAAAAAATTTGGCATTTATGACAGCTCTTGACAACCTTATATACATCAACAAACAATGTTGGCCAATAGTATCCCACTCTCAGAACTTTATTTGCTGTTGTTTTCCAAAAAAGGTGACCACCAAATCTCCTTCGTGGAAATCCTCCATGACCTGGTTTGCTTCTTCTTCCATCAAACAATTCAAAAGAACACCACTGGGATCTTTCCAATAAAGTGCATAATTTAGAATGCAAAACTTGGCAGCCTTTAATTTGAGAGTTCTAGCTTTGTTTCTAGTCATGCCGGGTGGTGGTGACAAATTTTGAAGCACATATATGATGTCTGAATACCACAGAGAAAGAGCAAACTTTTTAGATACCTGAATTGACAAAATTCCCTCATTCTCATCGGACATAGCAGCGATTAGATTTATGTCTAAGGTGTGCAAGTTTGATTCGGCCATTAACTTTGCCAATCCCTGTCCTTTAACAAGCTTTGTGGGATTTATTTCCACATCATATTCCAACAAAGCTGCAATCCACTTGCTTCGTCTTCCTTCCAGATCGGTTTGCACTAAAACATCTTTGACAACAACGTTAGGAACATAAGCCAGAATATGAGAATGCAGAATGTATACCCAAAAATATTTCAATGGTTTCACAAGTGCGAGGGCTTGCTTCTCAATGATGTTGTATTTTAAGGCTGCATCTCTTATAGTTCGGCTGAAGAAAGGAATGGGTCTTTCATGATCATCTCTTTTCTGCATCAACACCACTGCCATAGTATGCTCCGAAGCGAATGAAAACAATATAAAATCCTGAGTGTATTCTGGGCTGATTAGAATTGGAGCTGAAGAAAGAGCCAATTTGACTAAATTGAAAGATTTTACAGCCTCTTCCGTCCACTTCACTTGGCTGTCCTTCTTAAGCATGTTTGTGATCTCTCTTAGGTGCTCAGCCAGATTAGGTACAAAGCGGCGTAAAAAATTCATTTTACCATTGAACGATTGAATCTCCTTCTTATTTCGGGGCAGATCGATTTGCTGAATTGCTTGCACATGCGCTGGATCAATACGAATGCCTTCTTTTGAGATGATGTGCCCAAGTAGTTTGCCCTCCTCCATGGCAAACAAACTCTTTTTCGGATTCAGAGATAGACCATATTTTCTGCACTTTTGAAAGACAGTTTTCAGATGATACATGTGGTCTTCATCAGATTTGGAAAACACCGTCAGATCATCAAGGTATACAACCAAAAAGACATCCTTCTCATTTGTGAAAGCCAAGTCCATTGCCTGCTGAAAGGTGGCACCCGTGTTCTTCAAACCAAAAGGAATTTTAGCGTAGTGAAAAGTTCCACACAGAGTGGTGAACGCTGTCTTGTCTCGGTCATCTTCATGGAAAACAATTTGGTTATATCCAGAATAACCATCAAGTAGTGACATACGAGATGCTCCAACTACTCGCTGAAGAATATGATCCATTTTGGGTAGTGGGTAGTTATCTTTCAATGAAACTTTATTGAGATTTCTAAAATCAATGCACAAGCGAATCTCACCTGTCTTCTTCCGCACGGGCACCAAATTGGAGATCCAATCCGAAAATACGATGGGAAGGATGATTCCTAATTTGTACAACCTGTTTATCTCCTTTTCAATTGATGGAAGTAGTTTTGGATTTAGCCTTCTCAACTTCTGTCTAAAAGGTTTCTGATTAGGCTTAATGGGTATAGTGTGATGAATTATATTGGTATCGTATCTCTTCAAGTCAGAATAGTCCCAAGAAAACACGTCAACAAATGAAGACAACAAACTGATATATTTGGCTTTCATCTTTTGTGGCAATGCTTTAGACAGTTTTACCATTTTAGGATTAGCAGCTGTTCCGATATTGACCTCTTCAACACCCTTCTCTGTTGGTTGCAATGTTGGTTTGCGGGCTACGTCATCTTGATCAAAGAGTTCTTCTAAAGGTATCAAGCCTTTAGGAATAATGTTATCCTTTAGCTGCAACACGTCCATTTGATTGATCTGCACCTCATCTTTGCCATCATCATTTTCTTCATCAATTGAGGTCTCTTTGAACTTACCTTTGTTTTGCAGAAAATCATCAATCTCCTCATCATCTTGGAAAACTTGCCAATATCTCTGATTGTCGAGGATAGTTCAACGATGCTTGACATGGATTTAGAATTTATTACTGGAGTTCATTGGAATCTTCAAACCACTGGCTGCCTTAGTAAGAGCATCAACAATGTTGTTTTGAACACGAGGCACACATGTCAAGGTATATTCTGAAAATAATTTCAGGATGTCTAGGACTGCATTTCGGTAAGCCCGCATCCGAGGATGCTTTGCTTGATATTCACCTCTGACATGCTTAATCACCAATTCGAAGTCGCCATATACTGCAATCCTCTTAGCATTCATCTTTCTTAGAATCTTTAGGCTAGCAATCAGAGCTTCATACTCAGCCTCATTGTTCAAACAATCAAAAGCTGATTTGTAAGAGCATACCCACACATTACTAGGCACCTTGTTCGGGGCGGAGAAATGACTGCGTACCCAAATACCAATCCCAGCACCATCATTTCCCACTGCACCGTCGAAATCCATGGTCCACAAACCTTCTTCCTCTTCTTCCAATTGCCGAAATTCTGCTGGCTCTATTTTTCCTGCGTGCTGTCCATTACCTTTAGCTGATTTCTCAATGGTGTTTTGCTGTTCTCATCCTTCTTTATTCAAAACTTCTCTGAAATTGTCTACTATTTCTGGAATACTTTCCGCTTCTACTAACTGACTATCAATATCATTAAAACTATCTGAATACAAAACAAAAGACTCTAGATCTGTATGTACATAATTAATTGGATGATTAATGGGTTTCTCCTTGCTTGTAATCATGTATTTCATTTTTTGTTCCTGATACAGTTTTCTCATCTGGCCAAACACCAGAATTGTTGCATAGGAGAAATCTAGTTGTAATGTCCCTTTCAATTTTGCTGCCCAAGATCTGGAAAGAAGCGTGCCGAACCTGGGAGGAATATCCGCTACCACAATATCCATCAAAACATTTTTCACTAGGATTTGATCCAGACTTACAACCAAGTCTTTGATGAGCCTGATACATCTCACTCTGCTGGAATCAAATGAATAGAGATCATGGTATTTCCAGGTTACGTCCAAACCCAGCTTATCCTTGATAGCCTTGGCCATGAGATTGTGAGAAGCTCCGGAATCAAACATGGCATTATGTAACACAAAATCATGCAATCTTAAACTGATATAAAAAGGTGGCACATCATTATCTGGAGACTCACCATTCAATGCTGGCCCAAAAATAATTTCGGGTTGATCATCTTCAACATTCACCATATTAGACATTGGATCACAATTTAAAATTTTAGAAACTTTCCCTCTATAACTGCTGTTCTTCATTATTTCAGTCAAGGGAATGGATACCTTCAATTTAGAAATTTCATTCTCTAAACTAAAAGCGGATGTATTTTCTACCTCTTTGACAGGGACTTCTTTCCTTTCCTTTTCTCTCGATATAATTTGCTGATTTGATTTTTCTGCTGATGGTGAATTGCTGCTATCAGGTCCAAGTGCCTCTTTTCCTTTCTTTTGTGCAACTGGAAAATCATTCTTTGATGCCGAAACTTCTTTCCTCTTCTGAATTGGGTTAATTGGAACATCTCTATTTCTAAGTGAATATTGCCGCTGCTGAGTGGACAGAGCATTCATATAGCCTCTTTGATACTCCTCTGTTTCTTCTTCTAAAATTGTGTCACTTGCTAGAATGAAATCTGCGTCTTTGTGTGCAGCTAAAATTTCCGCATACTCCTCCTCTTCAGTAATGTAAGTAGGCAAATCATACGGAGTAAAGAAGTGTTTCTCTTCCCCTATGACCTTCCCTTCCTCATCAGACTCTGGTCCATTCACAAAATTTTGCTGCAGAGGTGGCTGTAATGGCTGCTGTGCTGTCTGATCTTGGGCTCGTTGATCTCTCTGCCTTATCCTGTATTGTGGCTGTTGCTGGCCATGGAAGCTAGAATTTCTAACTTGTGGCTTAGGTTTGTCAAGTTTCACCCTTTCAAGCATCTGCTCTACCTTCCTGAGTAATTGATCCATCGAGGAAGACTCTTCCTTGACTGTGAACTTCTTTTTTGCTTTTGCTCTAGCCCTCTTGGAAAACAGATTTGGTTCAACGCTGACCGCGATTTTCTGCATGTCTTCCATTGTGGCCGGCTCTCTCTCTCAGTTGATAAGCCATGTCAGCATCAAAACCATCCAGAAATTTCATCATGGCTAGTCCCATAGGTAGCCTTAGATGATCAGGAATTTCATTATAAACAGAATTGAATCTAATGCAGTAGTCTTGGACCAACTCACCAACGTTTCGTTTGATCTGCTCATATTCAGCCAAAATTTGAAGAGGATTCTTTTTTACTTCCCAGCGGTCTAAAAATTGTCTTTGCAGTTCGGCTAAGGTAGCGATACGTGCAACCGGCAAACCTCTGAACCATTTCCTAACTTCACTGGCAAATGTCTGTACAAAGAGTCCGATTGTCACATTCTCTGCATTAATCTCATGAAGGTCACAAAAATCTGCCATTCCGTCCACATGTTGCTGAGCGGTAATGCTGTTAGGAGCGCCATCAAACAAAGGGATTTTGCTTTGATAATCTGCAGGCATGTCATCTAGAACTTGAGGCAGCACAAGAGGTGCAAAACGAGCAGCCATCACTCTTGGTGGGTTTGGTCTTGGAGGTGTTGGATGGGTGTGTGTAGTTTGTAGGGAATTAACAATTTGAGTTTGAAGCTGTGTCGCAATATAATTATCAATTGACCGGTTAGCCCTTTCAGTTTCTAGGTCTACAAGAAACTGTGGATTGGGGACAGTAGAGTCAACAACCCTTTCGGATTTGGTCTCGAACAATGATATTTCAAACCGTTCATCAAACTCAAGCTCTTCAAGATACTCAAAAATGTCAGGACATGAATGGGATTTGAACACGGGAGTTATAGAGCTCTCTTGATGAAGGAGTCTTGGAATCAAATTGGGGTTTTCGTAGATATGAGGAGGATCTGGATCTGGATTGGCTTTGGTATATCGTCTCAAAGCCAGCATGTTGTTTTCGAAAAAATCAGAAGGACATGAACAACTTACTCAGCCTATCAAATCCTAAACTTATCATCCAGAAGCTTAGAATTATCAGAAGTATGGGGTGTTCGTAGGTTAAGCCTGCCGTTTACGCAACGGAGAAGACTAACAAACAAAGAATTTCATCCCCAGCGGAGTTGCCACTATGTTAGCACCTAAATTTTCCTTAGGCTGAAGGAAGGAAAAATTCAGGGTAACCACAAACCACGCTCAGTCTGGTAGCTAGCCCTACCAAAACAGGAGAGGGCTCTCTCCGGGTCACACTCAGGAAAATAAAAAATAGGGTTTGAGATGACGCAAAAATGGATGCTGATTTTAGGCTAGGTAAATAAATATGATGGAGGTATTTTGAAGAATGACTGAGTTTTCTGGGATGTGTGGGGCCAAGGAACAACATGAGCAGAGAATTTAACTCAAAGACGCAAATTATTTCGTGAGGCAAGACAGGCGGAAAGTCTAGCAATTAGATTTGAAATATTATGAAGTGGAGAGATTGTTTAAGAGTGTGAAAAGGGCATAAATACATGAATCCTTTTCAACAGAAGAAAACATAGAACGTGAAAACTATCCCAAGGCAGAGCAGTACACTGAATTCTACCTTTTTTACTTAGAAAGCTTTCACTGGAAATGAATATGAATGAAAATATGAAACATAACGAAATACATATGAAACATAAAGAAGATACATTTGCTAAACTCATGCCATAGGAATCTCATAAACCAGAACTGCAACCTTTCATTAATTCTCTGTCAAAATGTACAGTGAGTGACTGGGTTTCTCTCCCACAGTTTCCCATAAATTCCAACCCTTTACAAAATGACTCTCAATACAATAAATAATGTTTGCCATAAGAAATTCTATCAACCCAGGAAATGAAGAGCCAACCATCAGCAGTTACATTTAATTTTCTATGAGGACCAATTAGAAAAAAGCAAATATGAGCGTAGATTTTTTGGGTCGCTGTTCGCCTTCATTTGGCCACTTGGATAGAAGCCAAAAATGTTTTTTAAACTTTGCCTTTGATGTCGGGGAAAATTTATTGTAAATGAGCAGGCCCACTTGGAGAAAATTGCGAATCGAAATTTCGCGGAGCGGGAGTGATTTTGGCCTTTGGGTCTCTGTGCCCCGCGCCAAAAACTGTATGCGTCGCACTACTTTGGAGCTGGTTTTGAGGCACCTTCTAAAGTCCAAATTGAGCCCAAGTGTGCTTTTTGGAAAGCCCTTCCCGTCTACTCTCCAACCTAAGTGAAATTTCTGAATTTGGTGCCCATTTGCACCTCCAAAACTGCAATCTCCCAAGACTGCTTCATGTGTGTCAAAATAGGGGCAGAGAGGTCATTTTTTGGGTGTTTTTGACCTCCTAAGGACTCAAAACTTGCCCAAATTTCTTGGCCATGCACCAAAATTCATGATTTTCCATGAAAAATCCAAAGCTATAATTTTTTTTTGCATTTGGAGCCTCCTATTGTAAGCGCGCGCCACGTGGCGCAGCGCACAGGGAGAAAAACCCTGTTTTTTGAACAAAAATTTCCAAAAATACAAAAAATGCCCCAAATTTCTTGAAATTTGGGCTGGAGATTCCTTATCAAGTTTTATGCTGGGCTAAAGAGGCTTCAGCCAATATCTGAATTCGATCGAGCTCCCTTTGCCTCTTTTTCTTCTTGATTGCCTTCTTCAATTTCGCCTTCAAATTCCTGATTCGGGCTTTGCACACTTTGTTTCGCGCCATGTAGTGGAAAGCCATGTGTCTCAGCAATGCATGGTCCTTTTCAGCCTTTTCCAGCAGCCTCTCTAAGTGCATGTTAACTCTCTCGAGATTGGCCTCCCGATCCTCATTAATCTCTTGCTCCAATGACGTGAGCTCAACTCTTCTTCTTTGCGCAGCTTGGCGATTCTCGCGAATGTTTTGTAGCTCCATGATTTCCTACTGATCTTCAAGGTGTTTGTTCCTATGCTCCAAGTATTTCATGGTCCACTTAGCCCTCTCCAAGTCAAGGGATAAGGCTTCGATCTCTGATTGCTGCTCCTGTATGATCTCTCTAGGTTTGGCGCTTTGTGGACCCGTATATATATCATCATCATGAAGGGGAATGAAGTCGGTCTCTCGTTCACCTGATGGCTCACCTGAAGGCCCCTCATCCTACATTGGCTCCTTACCTTTGTCTTGTTTCTGTGATGCTGATGGAGGAAGCGAGGCCCCTTCCACCTCGGATGGAGATAACACTCGCTTTGCCGCTGCAAACAAACGTCTGGTGCCTTTCTGATATGTGATGAAAACCGGCACACTAACAGTCTCATGGCGCTCATACCGATGAGAAGTTTCACCCTCATGCTTAACCTCTGATACTCCCTGTGAAGCTCTGAAGAACTCACGCGAGATGAAATCATCCCAAGTGATGCCCTGCAATCCAAGTTGATGAACCACCAAAATCTTAATAAGAGAAAAATGATAGACACTGTTAAGTTGCTGCTGAGGTGTTTTGCGCTATATAAAGGTGGTAATCCTCTCTATGTTCCCGCAAATGAAATACGGAATGTTCATCATCCGTACCCTGGTGAAATGCATGATCAACCTGATGTGGTAAGCATAAAGACGAGAGAACCGTCCCTCACAGCTGAAATATTTTATGATCAATCTCATTAGTGGAGCATATTCATCCTTCAGATATCAGAACAGGAACACTCTCTTGAGCTACCTTAAGAAACTGGTTTTGATGTATGGCTCATAATGCTGCCGATCAATCTTCTGTTTCTTATGCCATGGTTCACCAATGTTCGGTATACCAGTTGCTAATGAGACAGATTCTGGTGTAAGTGTGAAGGTGACACCAGCCAAGATAGCTTGATCTCAGTGCAAGTGCAGCACAAAAAGACAAGCCAACTCATGATGAAATTGGACACTAGCCACCTTTTGACAAAACTCATAGCATGACTGATGCTGAAAACAAGACATAGCAAGAGGGCAGGCCTGCAATTCTGTAAGGGTGGTTGGTTCTTCTCTAACATGTCTACCACTTTTATGAGGCCTCCGGGGTGCCTGTTCTTCCAAGGGAGAGTCACTTTGGGTTTCCACCTCATAGTACGATGAATGCTCAAATGCCATGACTGCTATACAAAATACCTTGAAGACAAGATGACTGCTGTGTATGAACTGTGCTTGAACTGCTCTTTTTGGTGTTGTATTTCAATTTCTTCCACCAAGGGAAACAACAAATGCAACAGGGACTGTTAGGGATTGTTAGGAAGGGGAAACAATATTGAGGAATGAGAATTATTGGGATAATTTTAATTAGGGAGAGGAGGAGGATTTTATATATGGGAATAAGGTTTAGGGTTTGGGATTAGTTATATAGGGTTGAGGAGATTTTAATAAGGGCTAGGGTTTTGGGATGTTGAATGTAATGTAGGATTGATCAACTTGGTGGGGGGGTAGGAAATGAGGCAACAAGGGAGAATGGGGAAGGAGGAGAGTCCTTGATGGCAAAACTGTGAGCTCTGAAACCCTGGCAGCAAATTTGTTTGTGTTGGGTATGAATTTTTGTTTCAACCTTTATTCACCCTTACACCACTGTCTCTTATCATAAAATCTGAAGCAATGTCAAAATCGAAGGCCCTACCTGATAAATCCACGCAAGGGATGAGAAATTTGAAAAGATTTGACACAATTTCGGGCTCTGAACTGTGTGCGCCGTGCCAAGAACCCATTGCGCCGCGCCCTCTATGTGCATCGTGCCCATTCAAATTAACACTGGGTGGAAATCCCCAGTGCGTCGTGCGCTTCCAGTGCGCCACGCCACTCCACCTGTGCGCCGCGCTCCAACCTTTAACACAGTCACGACCTTTCAAACTGCAGTTTGTTCTTCAACCTCCAAATTCGACTTTGCTATAAGATTTAATGAATGTAACTTGGTACAAATGATTTATATACTTGGAGAAATATCTTGCAAGAGTTGGATTTGATTTTTTCTTTCTCCAAAACCCATATTGTAATGTTTTCACTTTGGCACTTTTTCACAATTAATCCCACTATGATTTTCACACTTCCTTTTGATTTCTTTGACTAAAATGATGAAATTTTTGGCAATTTTTTGCAAGGGTAGCTGACATGGAATCTGGCTAAGGAGACCGGGGCTGCGCTTGGAGAAATCCACTGAGAAAATTTTGAAAATTATTACAAATGACAAACTGTTGACTTTTCTTCAAAACAGAGTTTTGAAGAACAGTCGTAATCTATCGATATGACGATGAAACTCTTTGAATCACAACTTTATAAGAGCCTCCCTCTGGCCTTGCTGGCTTTATTGGACATTTTTTGAAGACCAAATGACTAATCCTTAGACTTAATGACCGAAATGACTCTCATCCATTAAAAGATCAAACATGGAATGTTATGGACTTTAATACACATTGATGAAAAAACCTAAGCCAACAGGTACAAGACATGAGGGGAATGAATGATAAGGCCTTTCCGTCAGATTATGGCATGCCCCTAGCAGAATGCAGCTGAGTGAATAGAGCGAGACACCTAAAAATGAAATGCAGAAAGAGTTTTGATCTCTGACGGAGGACTGACAAGACCGACTCTAACATGCATCACATCCGAATACCTTCGGATGTGAAAGAGAGGGTTTCTGACAAGTCCATACCTCTTGTGGAGTCTTATCCTCCAACATTGATGAAGGTGATCTGTTGACTAGGTAACATGCTGTCTCCACCGCCTCTGCCCAAAATTCCTGTCGTAATCCGACACCATTGAGCATGCTTCTTGCCATTTCCATCAATGTGTTGTTCATTCTTTCTGTGATTCCATTTTGCTGAGGTGTATATGGAGTAGTCTTCTGCCGTGCTATACCACACTTCTTACATAATTCTTCAAGTTACTTACTGCAAAACTCTCCACCATTATCTGTTATCAACACCTTTATCTTCTTCTCTGTCTGGTTTTCCACCAGAGTCTTAAATTCTTTAAATTTGTCAAAGACTTCAGATTTCTTCTTAAGGAAATATATCCATGTATTTCTTGAGAAGTCATCTATAAATGATACATAGTACACAGAATTACCTAGTGATGGAACCTTCACAGGTCCAAACACACCACTGTGCACAAGCTCTAATATCTATTCGCCCTCTTACCACCAGAGGGGAAACTCACCCGATTCTGCTTCCCATATACACAATTTTCACAGAAATCAAAATCCAGAGAGCTATTACTCATACCTTCTACCATACCTTTACCATGAAGTATTCGAAGGCCCTTCTCTCCAATATGTCCAAGCCTTTGCTGTCACAACATGGTCTTCTCTCCATATAGCACTAGATTTTCTGCTCTACTTTTAGGAACCACAGAACTGTTGCACCCATCAACAACAGTGCTACCTTGCAACTTGTACAAAGTTCCAGTCCGAACTCCCCGCATCAATACCAGTGCTCCCTGAACCATATTGCAGGTATCCTTCTCGAAAATTATTTTTACACCTACATCATCCAACTTGCTTACAAAAATCAGATTTCTGGCCAAAGCAGGAATATGCAGAACACTCATAAGTGTTCTAACCCTTCCACCTTGCAACTTCAACTTTACTTTTCCGTGACCAACGATTCTAGCCTTCATGTCATCCCCCAATAAGACATCACCACCATCGTATTTCTCATACTCGAAGAACCACTCTCTATGGGGAGTGAAGTGAAAGGATGCACCTAAGTCAATCAACCATGCCTCATGATCTACATGTGTACTTGAAGAACCCAAGTACACATCCCCACGTTCATTTGAGGTGGTTTTCGCCTCTGTAGAAGGAGCATCATCAGATCCCTTTCCTTTATCAAGAGATTTAGATTTATAGTCCCTTTGTTAGTGCCCTTCCTTTTTGCATTTCTAGCACACCACCTTTACAGGTTTTCCTGGAGATTTAGATATCCCTCTAGATTTAGTTCTCCCTCTCGATGACTTATTTTTGTTTCTATTCTGGGACCGTCCTCGTGTAGACAAGGCATCACCATTTTGGCTCTCCATATTTTTTCATCTCATCTCCTATGTTAGCAAGGCTGAGACTATTTCATCAAACTGCAAGGCAGTTGTATTGCTACCTATTGCAACAACCAGACTATCCCACGAATCTGGTAGAGAACACAACAAAATGATGCACTTATCTTCATCTGAAATTTTAATATCAACAGATGCTAACTGACTTACCACAGTATTAAATGCGTTCAAATGCTCTATCACTGAGTCTCCATCTTTCATCCTCAGGTTATACAACTTTTTCCGCAGGAACAGTTTATTCACGAGTGACTTAGATTGGTACAAAGTCCCTAACTTGTCCCACAAAGCCTTCGTCGTAGCTTCCCCTGATACATTTAGCAATACTGAATCTGAGACACACAATCATATTGTGCTCTTTGCCTTCCGATCCAACTTCTTCCATTCTTCATCGGACACTCCCGTTGGTTTAGTACCAGATATACTGCGATCCACTGATCTTTATCCACCAAAAGATCCTCCATCTTGAGTTTCCACAACTCAAAACTATGACCATTAAATTTCTCGATCTCTATCTTTCCACTGCTCGCCATCTTCTTTCACCACCAGAATCGATCTCGCAGATCTCCCACTGAATAGGGTCTACCACAGGCCCAAGCGAAACCCCTCAGCAACAAAGGCGTCCCCTTGAAGCCAAAACAACTCTGATACCAAAATGTAGGTTTTAACCCCGTACAGAAATTACCTGCCTACGAATTCTAAAACACAGAAAATAAACAATGCGAGATCATAACACATAAAACACATATACACAGAGATTTTTCCCTGGATCCCAAAACCGGGACTACTAGCTTGATTTTTCATTATGTTCCTTTCAATGTTATAATACATATTTATACATGCCGAAGCATCCAATACCATGAACCGAAAACCATTCCTTCCAATACCATGGACCGAAAACCATCGTGTCCAAAAACATGTGCGAAAATGATGCACAAAACCATAGGTGGGTCCACCTAACATAGGGTCATAAAGTGGGGTTATGGGTACGCCTCAAACCCCCTGTGACCCCCCCTCCCCCCTCGCTACACAATCGGCGCAACGAAGGGGGGCTCCGCCCCACCCCCTCCCCCCCTTCTAAACCAGCGGTTAACTACGTAGGCTAGTTGTGGAAAGAATATAACACAACACAACACTTAGTCTTGGAATGAAATGTAGAGTTCTTTGCAAGATGTATGGCACTCTAGCTGTCACTGTATAACCTGGCCAACTCCTGCTTCTGACCCAATTCATCCAGAAACCTTTGTAACCAAATCATTTCTTTACTAGCCTCTATAGCAGCAACATACTCTACTTCTGTTGTTGAGAGTGCAACAACAATTTGCAGTTTTGAGACCAACTGACAGTTGTTCCACCTACAATAAACACATACCCTGTTGTGCTCCTCCTGTTATCTCTATCACCCGCCATATCTGCATCAACATATCCCTGTAGAGCAATGTTTGAACCACCAAAGCATAATGCTTGATTTGTGGTACCTGTCAAATACCTGAGAATCCACTTCACAACCATCCAATGTTATTTTCCTGGATTGTTCATGTACCTGCTTACAACTCCCACTGCATGTGCAATATCAAGCCTAGTGCAGATCATTGCATACATTAAGCTTCCAACTGCTGATGCATATGGAACTTTAGACATATGAGCCATTTCTTCCTGAGCCTTGGGACACTCCTTCTTACTTAATTTGAAATGGCTAGCCAAAGGTATACTAACTGATCTTGCATTCTGCATATTAAACGTTTTCAACACCTTTTCTATGTACTCACTTTGAGACAATGTTAATTTGCGATTCTTCCTGTCTCTAGTTATTCTCATAACAAGGATTTGTTTTACAGCACCCAAATCCTTCATTGCAAATGAGTTTGCCAATTTTCTTTTGAGCACATTTATTTCCTGCATGTTAGAACTTGCAACAAGCATGTCATATACATACAATAATAATATAATATAGCTACCATCATTTTGCCTTTTGAGATAAATGCAATGATCAGAGTGACATCTAGTATAACCTTGTTTAGATATAAACCTATCAAATTTTAGATACCATTGCCTTGGAGCCCGTTTTAAGCCATACATGCTCTTCTTCAACCTACACACTAGTTTCTCCTTCCCTTTTACCTCATATCCTTGTGGCTGCTGCATATATATCTCTTCCTCTAAATCCCCATGGAGAAAGGTTGTCTTTACATCTAACTGCTCAAGATGCAAATCTTCCGCTACTACTAGACTTAAAATAGTTATGATTGAAGTCATTTTAACAACAGGAGAAAATATCTCATCAAAGTCTATACCCTTTTTCTGTGCAAACCCTTTCACCACAAGTCTAGCTTTTTACCTTTTTCTACCTCCATCTTCTTCCTTAAACTTGTAAACCCATTTATTCTGCAATGTTGTTTTACCTACAGGCAACTTGACTAAGTCCCAAGTCTGGTTATGTGCTAAGGAGTCCATCTCTACTTTCATGGCTTGCTCCCACTTCTTCTTGGTTTCTACCTGTACTGCTTCTTCATAACATTCTGGTTCACCAGAATCAATCAACAATACATAATATAATGAAGGAGAGTATCGTTCAGGGGGTGTACTTATCCTGGTAGATCTTCTAACACCACTTTCAGGTGTTTGAGGTGCTTGTTGCTGTTGTGGTTGTTGTTCTGATTGTTGATCATTATGATTTGCAGGCACCATCACTTTTTCTGTGATCTTGTCAAGCACTGTGTATTCTCTGTTTTCGTTTTCCTGTTTCTTTTCCTGTAACTGATCCTTATACAAAACCTTTTCATTGAATATGACATTTTTGCTCCTAATGATTTTGTGTTTTTCATAATCATAAAAGCGATAACCAAAATCATTAACACCATATCCAATAAAGGTACATTTCTTTGATTTTGCCTCAAGCTTTGTTCTAGTTTCTTTATTAATGTGGACAAAGGATTCACAACCAAAAGTCTTTAAAAAAGAGTAGTTTACCTTTTTACCTGTCCATGCCTCCTCTAGAATACCACCATCCAAGGAACTTGAAGGCCCTCTGTTTATTAGATAAACAACAGTGTCTACAACATTTGCCCAAAATTGTAAAGGCAATCCTGCATGCAATCTCATGCACCTTGCACACTCCATGATTGTCCTGTTCATCCTTTTTGACACACCATTTTCTTGTGGTGCTCCTGGAACTGTCTTCTCTCTATGAATTCCATTCTCTAAACAATACCTATCAAATTATTTTTTGCAATATTCACCTCCATTGTCTGATCTGAGACACTTCAACCTTTTTCCTGTCTCATTTTCAACCAAAGCTTTCCATTTCTTGAAAGTATCAAATACATCAGATTTATTTCGAATACAATAAATCCAAGTTTTTCTGGTTGCATCATCAATAAAAGTAACATAATAATGAGAGCCACCAAGAGATGATACCTGAGCAGGTCCCCATATAGATATGCACAAGCTCTAATTTTTCGCTCTTCTTTTCTTTCCCAACTCTAAGGAATCTGACTCTCTTTTGTTTTCCATAAACACAATTCTCACAGAATTTTAGATCAACATGCTTCAAACCTGGCAACAAATTTCTTGAGTGAAGAATTTGCATCCCCTTCTCACTCATGTGCCCGAGCCTATGATGTCACAATGCTGTATCTTCTCCTGTAGAGGTTAAAGCATTAACAGAATTAGAAATACCATTGCATAAATACAATGTACCAACCTTTTCTCCTTTTGCTATTACTAGGGATCCTTTTGTGACCTTCTAGGTTTTATCTGTAAAAGTAGTTACACAACCTTCACCTCCCAACTGCCCTGTTGAAATCAGATTTTTCTTCAGATCTGGGATATGCCTTACCTCCTATAATAGCCATTGATTTCCATTTTGTTGTTTTAAGAAAACTGTACCCATTCCAACAATTTTACAGGGTTTATCATCACCCAATCAAACCTGTCCAAAATCTCCTTGAACATAATCATGAAAATGTTTCCTATCAGGTGTGGCATGGAATGAGGCCCCTGAATCTACCACCCAGGCATCAATAATATTTTCTAAAGAAAGAATCAAAGCATCTTGCAACACATCACCTGTCACATTCGCTTCATGATTGTTTTCTTGTTGCGCGTCTCCTTCTTTTCCCTTCCGAGACTTGCAGTCTTTCTTCAGGTGTCCTTTCTTCCTGCATTTCCAGCACACTATCCCCGATCTGGACTTGGATCTGCCTTTTCTTGTCTTACTGCGATATTGTGGGCTTTTTCCTCTTTCCATTTTTCTTCCCCTAGTATCTACAATCAAAGCATTACCTGATGTCTCACTGGATCTTTTCCGTCACATTTCCTCGCTAAGGATTGCACCGGCAACATCATCAAACTTTAAAGTACTAAATCTAGAGACAGAGTTACTAATGTCCATAACTAAATCATTCCAACTTTCTTGAAATGAGCACAGAAATAACAGAGCCCTAACTTCATCATCAAAAGTTACCCCTATAGAACTTAACTGACTGGTAACTATATTAAATTCATTTAAATGATCAGCAACAGATCCACCTTCTGACATCTTCATATTAAATAAATGCTTCATAAGAAATACCTTATTTGAGGCCGAGGGTTTTTCATATAGTTTGGCCAATGTCGACATTAAACCCTTTGTTCTCCTTTCCTTTGAAATATTAAACGCTACCGACACCGCTGGGCACAACCGTATTGTTCCAAGTGCCTTTCTGTCGAGAATATCCAATTTTTTGTCTGTCATACTCGTCGGCTTCTTTGTCTTTCCACTCAATGGTTGGTACAGATTTGTTTGATATAGATAATCTTCCATTTGCATCTTCCACAGTTGGTAGTTTTGGCCGTTGAATTTTTCAACCCTAAACCTACCATCTTCCGCCATTTCTCCCACTCGAACCAGGAACCCTTCTCTCCTACGAATTTTTCAGCCAAATAGACCTTCGACTCTGATACCAGTTGTTAGAAAATTATATATTACAGAGCAATGGAACATATAAAATATTGCAGAAATATAAACACAGAAAACACATAAAACAAGAGAGACACAGATATACGTGGTTCACCCAGTTTGGGTACGTCCACGAAGAAATAGCCATTCCTTCTTTTTATATTATCCAACAAACTGAAGAGATACAACCGACAACAGATCCACTGTAACTCTCTCTTCACTCTCAATCTCCTCTCTCTTCCTCACTCAGAATACAACTCTACATAGACGCAATACAATTCCCTCATATATAGCGAGGGGTTGCCTTCTAAGGCAAAAAACCCTAAATTAAACATAAATTCTACCGTCAGATCTCGGCCTAATGAACGACCCAGATTGACTACGAAATTACAACATTTTACTAGGCAATTTTACATCTATTCTTAGCTTCGGGGGTACCACCCTTGATCCCCCCGCGAGGGGGGGGCTCCCAAAAGGTCGCAATTGCCCCCCTGGATCCCCCCTGCAGCGAATATTTTATGGGCAACGTTGCCGACCCATTTCGAACTAGTGTCCAATACGGCAATACCTTTGAATACAAAAGATAATTAGGCTCCACACCCAACAAAATTGCTGGAATTGAGGTTGTTGAAATTGAGGCTGCCACGGTTGTTGAATCAACTGTTGTTGTTGTTGGTACAACTGTTGTTGATTTAACGGTTGTTGTTGCCCAGCAATGAAAGGTTGGCCAGGTTGTGAATAAACTATACTAGTGTAAGCTTGGGTCAGTCCAGATAAGGGTATACTAACCTGAGGTTGTTGTTGAACCCCAGAAACAAGTGGTTGTTGTACAACAACCTTAGAAACTTGAACTTCTTGACCTAAAACTTGTGGTTGCGAGGTAGAAGGACCAGTTTGTACCAGTTGAGATACAACAGTTTGAACTTGTGACTATGGTACAATAGTAACAACAGGTGTAGTAGGAATAGCTGACACAGTTTGCATTAGTTGTGTTGGATACACAAGCCTTGGTTGAATTGGCATTGTTGGTTGCCATTGACAAACTTGAATTCCAAGTTGATCTGAATACTGCGAGATATTACCATATGATGGTCCTCCGGGATAGGGAGGATAAGGTGAATAAGCATATTACTCTCCATATGGTGGAAATCTAGTATTTAGTGGATACATAGGTCTTTGTTGACCAGATTGCCTAGCTTGATACTGATATGCAGGATCAAACTGTTGAGTTCCCGTTAAAGAAGAACCAGGTAGAATTTCGGTTGAGGACATGGGTGATGACCATGGTGTAGAAGCAACCCCTTAGTGGGTTCCAGATAGAGCTTGGTAACCAACCGGGACGGACGATTCACCATATAGGTGCGACTCAGGTGTGGTAGAAAACATCAAAGAAGTTGCAACAGAAGATTCTTCCGCTGCTACATTAGATGATACAGTCTGGGATGTTGACGGTTCTTCAACCATAGTTAACTAACCCAAAAGTTGTCCTAAAGAATCGACAGGTACTTGAAAATAAGCAGGATTAAACAGAGCAGTAAAATGAGGAGTATGAGGGTAAAGATAAAGCCCATCTCCAAAGTGGAATTGGGTTCCAGGTGTAGAATCTTCTTCCAATTCTTCCTCTATAACAATTAAACTAGGTGGAAGAACTCCATCGTCTGGTTCGTAAAAGATTTCTAGTTTTGATAAAGTTGAAGTTTCAGTAGTTATTGATCTCTGAGGGGTAACTGGTTGATCATCTTCCGGTAAAGTAACAACTTCTGAATGTTCAAATTCGAAGTCCAGATGTTCAGGTAAAAGAACAACAGTTTCAAAAAGAGGTTCCTGAACAACTTCAGGTTCAGATGTAACTTCTGTTTGAATTGTGATAGGTTCTAGATTAACTTTTGGTTGAACTGATTCAAGTTCAGAAGTAATTTCTTGTTGAGCAACTTCAATTTGAGGATCAAATTGTTGTTGTACAACTTCAGTTACTGTTTCACTAGGATCAATGCTAATGTCCTCAGGTAATTTTGAAAGTTCTTCTTCAGAAACAGATGTACTAGAAATGGTTGGAGTAACTGGAGTCTCAGTACTTACTGGAATAGATGATTCAGGTAATCCAAATGAAGAACTAGGAGTTCTTGATGTACTTGACTTAGTTAAGTGAGACTGCTTTGACCGAATAGGTGTAGCTTCAAGTGGCAAAGGCAGTTTTTTGACTGCTCTCCGCGAACGACGGGGTAAGGGGTGATGTTCCTCCACGATTGCTGATTAATTTTATTATCAAAAAAGAAATAAACAAAAAGGGTTAAGCTAGGAAAAAGGTTTACCAAGCAATTGCGAACTACAAAATACCTCCTAGCGAACCAAGAAGTACGGGCAGGCAATCTCCCCGAATGCTGTGTTCGGTGTATCATAGTGTACAAGGCGGCCGACTCGGTTACTTAAGGATGGATAGAAACCTAGTGTTTTCCTCCCATATATACCCAAAGGTATGTGGAGGCCCAGTCCGTGTAAGCGTTGTCTAATGCAAAATCGCACAGTGAGAGCGTTCCCATATACTTTACGTACTGTAACACCACCTTATATACTCGAAGGTACATGGAAAAGCTACAATATACTCATGTACATGGAATGAGGTATCACACTTGGGATGTATTTAAGAAAAGTTAATGACATCTGCTTTATTTTACGACGCTGAAACAAATCTCTAGCCTAGAACCACTAAATGTTCTCGTTAATGACAATGCTCCATTATGTAAATTGATGTTAATTTTAAGTTGATCTTGCTTAGGAATTTGCCTTTCAAGTTCACCACGTGATGTATTCTGAAATTCCTAGGAATGCAACTATCATGATAAGCATTCTTTCCATTCAATTTATCGATGAAAATCCTAGCTACTTAGGGATAGAGCAATCAGATTTCTTTCGATCAAAGAGAAAAGAGCACAATCTAATGCAATTTCCCTACACTATTCCTATGATCACACATAAAATTTTTCAATGCAATGTGCATGTATTTCTTTTCGATTTCCTTAATGTGAATATGAACAAAAGGAAATATGCACATACATTCAATCAATCTTTCATAAGAACGAAGACTTTTATGACAGTTCTAATTCAAAGGAAGAGAAGACTTTATGACACTTTCTTTCGAATGAAGATTAATCAACTGTATTTTAACTTTGACTATAGATCAATAATGACAAAGAAAACATTAAAGAAACATTAATCAATCAAATCAAAGTTGGGCTAGACAAGGAGATAGAAACTTGTTCTTTGAGACATAACATTCATTGATCAATCAACAAACAAACAAACAAACAAACAAACAAAGAAAAGTTGGCAAAAACACTTTCCAAAGGTGGAAAACTGACCATAGGAGGATTAGCGCAGCCTTGAATGAGAGATAGTGTGCTTCAGAGCACTGTCCCTAAGCCAGGGGTGCTATGCAGCGCACTGTGTCCCTCACAAGCCTGCGCTAGTGACAATGAGCCATTTCAAGAGGCAATTTGACACAGTTTTGACCAATTTTTCAATGCAAAGAGATGAATTACAATCTATGAACACAAATAAGGTCTGCAAGGATGTCCTAGGAGGTGGATAAGCTACTAGGAAAGAGGATCATCCCCAGTGGAGTCGCCAATTTGTTTTGGAGAATTTGGTATCTACGGATAAATACTAATTCCCTAGATAAGTAGTTGTATCTAGAAAAACAGTTTAAAGTGTTTTAGTGTTTTCCTATAAGAACTAAATAATATGAGAAGATGATAAGACCTACTTATAGTTTTGCTTTCCTCTCGTCTCCCTTGTATCGATCCTATTGCTCCTTCCCATACTTAATACGCTTGAGAAGTACCTATAAACACAACAGAAAACAAAGAATCGATCAAAGCACACGATCTATTGAATATAAGTGAAAGGAATCAGATACAATTCACACATATAAACATTATGAAACAATACAAACATATGGGAAAAATGTTCAAACAATTTATTGAATAGAAGAAGGAAATACAACCATTGGTGTCTGATTCAAAGCCATTCTTCCATCTTGGATCCCATCCACATCACATCAAAAGCATGACAAACTTGTAGCATTACGATACTTGCTTCAAAGCCAAATCTCATAGCAACATTATCTCCTTAGAATTCAACATAATCCAACCCCTGATCACTTAGATGAGTGGTCAATTTATAGGAAGATGAAGGAGGTTTTGTCACAAATGATGGCATTGAATGGCCTTCCATACTTAGAATTAGTTCCATGGAGGAAGGGATGAGAGGATAGGATGCACTTTAACTCATTCCTCATCCATTTTTGAGCCCATAGGAGTTGATAAGTGAGGGAACCTTCTAGATGACTCCAAAAGATAAGAATATTCCCCAAACCCTATGTGAATTTTGCTCAATCTCGCCCAACATAGGTGAACGGAAGCCTAAGTGCTCTACAGAGCACCCTGGCATGGACTCAACTGCTCTGCAACACACCCTTACAAGGGCTTACCTGCGCTGGTCCCTCTAGAGGCTATTTCTGGATGTCTTCAAGTCATGAAACTGTTTGGGAAGGAGGCATTCAAAGGGGTGACTTATTTAGGGCATGTAGCAACTAAAATTAGGGTTTGATGAGCCCTAAAACATTGATATGAATAATGGGATTGATGTGCCCAAATGGATTTGTAACAACCAATATGTTATCACTCCTCCCGATCTCCAAGGCTGAGGAAGAGTCCAACTGAGGTAACCGCAAACCAGTCTTTTAGCTTGGTAGCTAGCCCTACCAAGCCGAAGAGGGCTCTCTCCAAAGGATCACATCCAAAAGGGCTAGATAGATTATGGTTTTAGGCTATATGTAAAGTGCAGAGGGTTGTTTGATTTGATTTTGTTTGGGTAGTCACAAGGATGAGTGATTTAGGTCAGAGGGACTAGGTCAGGGCAAATGTGATATGATTGCAGACATCCAAATTGGCAAGGTAGGTATGAAGCTTAACACTTAAAAGGTGATTTGATGAGATGGTTTAAGATTGATGAGGAGTTACGAAGAGAATAAGAGATGTATTCATCCTAAACTGAAGAAAAATGGACAAAGTATGATAAATTTCCCAAAACAGAGCATGAGAAAGCATGTATTCTGCCTATCAACTTGAAAATTACCATATAACAGACATGAAATGGTTTATGAACTGATAAAACATTCATACAAATTATCAAAAATAAGAAACAATGCTAAACATTCATACCACATGTATCCCAGAAAAATAACTGCAACTCATCTATTGAAACTGACCAAAAATCTGATACAATAGTCTCTGATCACTAGTACAACATCCCACTGAATCCAACCTGTAAAATGAATAAGAAAATACATAATATATGCCTAAAACCAACTCATCCTAAGCTCAGGGGTCGAATCCATGAGAGGAGGAGCAGTTGCAAGAAAGGCTGAACTGATAGCTGGAGTGTAGGTTGGTCAAAATGACTCATCCCTCACTCTAGCAAACTAATTCATTACATGCCACATAGGCCATTTAACTGATGTATCTACCCTAGATAAAGTAAAAACATAATAATTACATCATCTAGATCAATTACATGAGTAAAAATTGAAATTCCCATAGGTAAAAGTCAACTTGGAGTGAAACAATGAAAATAGTAGAAGACTGTCAAACGCGTAGTGACCTCTTCAAGCTGACATTTGACTGCCTTCCTGATGTCCAAATCTAGCTCAGGATAACTCATTGGAAATTTTATCAAGTATATTTTCCAAAAATGCCCTTGGTTTTCAAAATGGGCTTGATTTTCCCATCCATAATTGCAATCTACCAAGACTACTCAAACACGCAACGACCAAGCCAAAAAAAAGGCAGAAAGGTGATTTTTTGGTAGTTTTGGACCCTTTTGGTTGACTAGTTTTGCTCCAAATGCCTAGAAAAAGTGCAGGGTGCATGTCCTCATCATTCTGAATCCAAAAATGCTGACCATTTTCTCATTGGATGCCCCAAAAAAGAGCACAGTGTCCAAGGTGCTGCGCATTTGACCATGCTGACTGTGCCAAAATTTCTCAAAAAACACAACAAAACATATCTTGCCAAAATTGTTCAACAATGGTCAAAATTGGTGGGCTGACAACTGGCTATATGTTTGAGGCATGGAGTGATGCCTCGGCAAGGATATCCAACCTCTTTTTCTCCTCTTGCTTGGTCAAGGCCTCAATTTTTGCATGAGCTCTTTTGAGCTTGGCCCTTGCAATTTTGTCTCTCATGGCATAGTGCTTCGCCATCCTTCTTTGAATATCATTGTCCTTCTTGGCCTTGTCTAGGAGGTTCTCTAGATGACCATTTACCTTCTCAAGCCAATATTCTCAGTTTTCATTTACCATCTTGGCAAATTGCTCATTCAAGGTGAGCTCATTGGCTAGTTCTTCCTCCCTTTTCCTTTCTTGCTCCAAAGCTCTCTTTAGGCCTCTAGTCCTTGGCCTTCTTCTTGGCACCTGTTCATCAAGTTTCTCACCATACTGCCCATATGCCTCATCAAGTAAGGCCTTAGCCTTTTCAGCCTCTCTCTTTGCCTTTCTGAGCTGAATCTCCATGAGCTCATGTTTGACCTCAAACTGCCTGTTTTCCTGCTTATAGTAGGAAATGATCCATTTGGCCCTTTGCAAGTTGACCTCGAGCTCACCTATGAGTGCATTATTCTCCTTGATGACAATAGCAGTGATTTCACTGTCATCATGCTCATCTGAGTCAACTAACTGAAAATCATGCTCTATCTCATGGAGGTCTTCCTCCTACTGCTGGATCTCTGCCTCTACAACTTTTTCCTTACCCTTTTGTACCTGCTTTGTCGATGAAGAAGGAAAGGACCCTCCCACAATCAGTGGGGAAAACACTTGCCTATGCCCTCTCTGATAGGTATGTGCCAAGGTACCTAAACCAACCCTTTTGGGCTTGCTGCTCTCACCATGCTCAATATGCTCTTGCCTAGTGCCTTCATCTCTGCCAGGTGAATGAATAGGCTCATGAAATGGTGATGATGGAGGTGATGGTGTGGCTGACTCATCAGATGAAGATGAATGATGTATGGACTGAGGTGGAGGAATGGAGGTGGATGGATGAGAGGATGAAGGTGCCTCTTGGCCATGCTGAATAGGTGGGACTGTGAAAATATCATTGGATATGAAAGTGTCCCATGCAATGTTAAGCTGATAAAGGCGATGTAGGACTATCATCTTGATGAGAGAATGGTGAAATATGCTATGAATTTGATGATCATGATCTTTCCTTCGGGCAATGTATGACATCTTGTCGATATCCCGGTAAAGATAGTAGGGCAGATTGAGCATTCTGACTCTTGTAAAATGCATGAGTAATCGAATATGATAGGAATAGAGCCTAGAAAACTTGCCCTCACATGTGAAGTACTTCATGATGATTTTAATCATAGGAACATGTATGTCTAGGAGGTAAGAGAAAGGGAAAATCCTTCTTCTTTCATTCTTGTGGCTGGGTTTAAAATATGGCTCATAGTAGCAATAGTCCAATTCTACCTGTTTAAACCATTTTTCCCCAAAATTTGGGATCCAAGTAGCAACTAATATGATAGCAGAAGATATAGTAAAGGTGACACCGAAAAGGGTTGCTTGGTTGTCATGGAGGTTGATGATGAATTGTCTGGTCAATTCAGAATTATGCTAGATTCTTTCCACCTTCTCACAAAACTCAAAACAACCCATATGTTTGAAGCTTATGACAGTGATGGGAGATGCCATGAGCTCTCTAATGTTGGTTGGCTCATATTTGATGATTTTCTGTCCTTTTTTATATTTCCTCCTCTGTTGTTTTTCTTCCTCACTCTGACTTCTATGTTCTTCTTCTGCCATGATTTGTTGCTGTCAAAACCCTAGGGAAATGGTAGAATTGGATATGGGTACGGGAAATGTGGAATGATGTGAGGAGAGATGATGAAGAGGAGATGGGGATGTGTGGAATGAGGGAGGTGACAGAGGATAGTTTTTAAGTGAGGGGGAATTGTAATGAAAGCTAGGAAATGTGATTTGAAATGGTGGGAAAGTATTACTAGGGTTTAATCTTAAGAATAACAACAAACAACTTAAACCCTATGTAGGTGAATAATGGAGGTAAGGAGTGAGTAAATTTTCTACCAACCTGATTTTCTGAAGTATATAATGACCAACTTGGAAACTTGGTGGCGATGGAGGGTTTTTAGCACGTTTTGGCTCCTTCCAGGCGAACGCGTAGCAACCCGAGCAAAGGCATAGCGACCCAGGCAAACACGCCCTTTAGCTAAAGGAGCACAACACCATTTTAAATTGCACTGGAATCTCTGGAAAACACACAACGACCCAGTCAAACGCGCAACGACCTAGCTAAATGTCCAACGACCTTGCTAAACGCACCCTCTTGCTCTGTTTTGCCCAATTTCGCCTTAAAATCACCATTTTTCTTTTGTTGAGGAGTTTTGAGAGTGCTAGAGTAAAATGAAGCCTCATGGGTGTCTTGAGAGTCTTTATACTTAGATGAAATATAATTTATAAGTTGCACACCCAATTTCTAATGTTTCTTGTCATTTCCAAATTTTCATATTAATGCTTTTTGACTTTCTGACCATTTTGCTCTTGACAGGTGGATGATGCTTTGGCTATCCTGATTTTGACTTTTGCTTGGGATGATTTTGGCAATGGACTTGAGTATGAAACTAAAAAGTAATTTATTACATATAATAGACATAAAATTACATAAACAAAAATAAAATTATTACATTTGTTTGAAGTTTTAATTTACAAACTTGGAATAAAATCCCTTCTTGAAATCAAATTTAGGGCTTTCAGTAACCATGGTTACATGCTTTGGAAAGCTTTATTTAACTGAAAAAGATATTATTTGCTTGACACTTATATTTTTCCAACCTTAATGCAGTGAGATGGTGATTTATTGGACCTTGGGAAAATAAAACCTAGGTGACCTAATGGAACCTCAAATGACTGAATTTCAGGTGGATTTGACTGATATAAAATATGATGAAATGAGCCTTCATGTTCAATGGAAACCTAGAAGACACATGAAGGAGGGCCAACAAATACAAACTTTCGAGAGGGGAAAGTGAATTTTGATTTTGGGCTACCATCAATGAACAAATTTTTTCATGATGACCTAAGTGGAATGCAAAAAATTTCAAATGGGACTCTAATATGATATAAAAGAGATATTTTGACTCTAACACCCTCTACTTGAGTTTCCTTTTTATTCTTCCTTTTGGGACTCCTCCCCCTGGGCTTATGCTTCCTTTTCTCTACAACTTAAATCTATTGACTTTAGTTAGCTACTCCCCCTATGATTATGTTTTATGTGAACAATACTTTTTATTATGTAGTACACCTTGTGAGAAAGACACAATGTGGTGAATTGTAGTTGTATTCTACTCCATTTATTGAGAAAATGGAGGAGAGGTCACTCCTAATTTCTCTCTAAGATATTCAAAATATTCTCTGAGTAGTGGTTTGGTAAAGATATCCGCAACCTGTTCTTTTAAAGAAATGTATTCTAACTTGACATTCTAATTAGCTACATCTCCTCTGAGAAAGTGATATTTGATGGAGATGTGCTTGGTCTTTGATTGTAGAACAGGATTATTTGACATATTTATAACATTTTTGTTATCAAAATGAATGGGAATAGGTTTATCATGGTTTAATTTTATATCTTGCAAAGTTTGTTTCATCCAGAGAACTTGAGCACAACAAGTTGTTGTTGCAATGTATTCTGCTTCAACAATGAATGGGGAGATATCACTATGTTTCTTACTTAGCCAAGAAACTAAACAATTCCTAAGAAAAATGCTCCTCCATTGGAGATTTTCTTATCATCCACACTACCTTCCTGGTTGGCATACGTATATGTTGTTAAAGTTAAGTATTTTCTTCTTGAATACCATAGGCCAAAGTCTAAGGTTCCCTTCAATTATCTAAAGATTATTTTCACAACTAGCACATGACTCTCATTTGGAGTAGATTAGAACCTTACAACCAAATGAAAAACTTGCATGATATTTGGTCTTGATGTTGTTAAATAGAGTATACTGCCAATCATTAACTTATACATAGTTTGATTTGCATCAAGGGTTCATCCTTGTTGTGATGTGACAATAACCCTCATTGTTTTTATTAACATTAATAAAAATAATGGAGACCCTTAAGCTTTAAAATTTAAATTCTCCCCTTGTACAAAACCCAAATCTTGTTCATTTTGTGAATCCCCCCTTGTAAAATATACTTATATTCATTTTATATTCAAAGGTATCGAATCCCAAACATTGGGACATCGAACAACGCTTTGAAGAACTTATGAAAGATAAATCTAATCCCACACAGGTCTATTTCCCAAGCCCTATGGATCACACATTGATTAATTACCCACAAATTAATGAGAAAATTCCCATTATTTGGATAACAATCTTCAAAATCTCATTCCTATGCAAATATTCCTAAAATTCTCGAAGTCCTAAAGCTCCAAATATTTTCTCGTCAATCAATGCCTCATTCCCCTTCGTCAAGTAATGAAAAATATTTCCATACTTGGGCATCAAATGTGAGGTTAATATTACACCTTATTACCTTTCACTCACCTGATGGACCGATACTAAAATCTCTCCCCTTCCCACACCAGGTTGTCATTCTAATCCAACATGTCATCATGAAGCATGGAAACATATCCATTTCAAAAGACATGTATAACCTAGTTTTCATCAAATCAAACCTATCATAAGGCCATTTCTTAGTGCCACTTGGAATCTACATGGAATTTCCATGTCACCTCAACCCACACCACTGGAATTACCATGCCAAATCACACATCAACAATTTCACACAATAAAAGATATAATCAATGTTTGATATTCGATAATTACTTTGAACTATGTTTTATTTCGTTAAACAAGTGTTTAATAAGGGTTTAATAAATTTTAACAAGTTTTAGGATTTAAATGCCTCAAATGGACAAATGGACATATCATAGCCTTTGGAAACCATTATGTAACTCAAATGCTCTACTCATTAAGCCTACCACCAAATTGCTTCACAGTCGTGTTCATGTCACTTCCATTACTTTCCATTAATAGTAGTCACCACTTCAAATGAATATAGGTTTTTCCAAACAAGCAATTTCCTGGCTAAATTTTCTAAGTGTGCATTTTCAATGTCTACTCTCTACTAATTTCTGTTTCTTCCTGCATAAATTTACAATATTTTTTTTTCACCTAATGGCAATTTGGATTATCATGGTTTCCAAGAATGGTAAGAAGTAGAATTAAGCCTAGCATGTTAAGGACCCAAATGGCCCTTTCCTCGGACACTACCTATAAAGTGCATCAAAAGAGAAAGTCATGGTATGGAATCTACAAGTTCCTAGAGGATGTGATCTATTCATTCGAAGTTTGAAGATGATGTTGTATTTTGAGATATTTTGAAATATGCTTTACATAAGGTATAAACTAGATCCACATTGGTTTCCTACATAAACATGGTCCACTAGGCACTCGACGATGTGGACCATCTGACATAGAAAATAAGTGACAAGCATAGGAACATCATTGGATCCTTGAAGCCTAAGGACATACACGTAATGTATCAACTTTTTAAACTTGATATCACTTATAGCAATTATTTTCTCAAGAATTTCCTTGATGATGAATGTGTGCAATATGATTTACAAATGCCTCATTTAATTGAAGATTGGTGGTATGATGAAAACAGATTCCATGTAGAGAGCTCTCTGGGATATTCAACTACCTCTTGTAAGAAAGGAAATTATTATGTCACCACTTTGATGAACCAACTATATGATGAGAATAATCCTTCTCACTTTTGGTTAGACTAGGTTCACATTATGTAGAGCTATTTACATGGTTTTGTCTTCAACTAGTATGATATCTCATATCAAATATTTATGTAAGACCAAATCACAAGGATAAAATTTTCCTTTTTATATGCCAACTTATATAATGGATGTCAATTGTATTCACACTCCTCCCCCATGATGAATTGGCATTAGGCTCCTAGCTTCTAGTCTTATACATATCTATCGTTCTAAACTATGGGAAGAAAATGCAAAGGAACATTTCCATGAAATCTATCATTTTGTGATAATTCCCCTCCATGAGAGAATCTTTGGTTCCTTTCCACATAGGTTTATAGATGAATCCATTCAGAGAAAAAATAGGAGATTGGTATGTATAGGAAATGTTTTCATATACCAAAATCTTTGGTTGTCTTTCCCCTCCACATGCACTTCCTAGGTTTTCCCCAAATAGGCTTGTACTTGGGTAAATAGCCTACCAAACGGTAGCCACAGGCCTCGCAAGAGACTTGCAAGATTCAACAAAGAAAATTTGGCCCTCCTTGTTGATTCACATTGCCCTTTGCACCTTATCTAATGAACAACATGCCGATATTGAAGCTAAAAAAATAGGTAATATCAACTTGCAATTCATAGAATTCAAAAGGCATGACCCTTGAAAGGTCAAATTTCAACATTATATTCAAACATGTATAATGAAATATGCTCATGAAGAATTACCTTTTGATGATGTTTTTATTGTAGTCAAATCCTATCTTGATTTTTTTTAGAGAATATAAGAGCTCCTTGATAATGCACAAAATGATTTTCTAACATTTCAAAGGACCAGGAGAAGATTCCTCCCGCCAATTCTACATAAGGCAAGTGAGGAACTGGTTCAAGAAGATCCAAGAAATTTTGCCTCGACTTATGGTACACAAGCAAAAATATCTGAGATAGAGGAAACACCATAAGGGAAGTATCACCTAAATAAGCCTCCACAACAATAAGCAAAGACATCTTCTATGACTTAGAGAGTTTCAAAACCATTTCATCAATAATTGAATATATAACAGTGTAACAAAAAATAACGTGCATCATAACAATGAATGAAATTGTGCTTCAAGTAATCACCATCACATCAACACATGAGAACACCAACTTTTACATGGAAACTCTTGTAGGAGAAAACCAAAAATTATTTTCTATCTTCAATTTGATTACATAAATTTCTAGGCACCAACCCCCAAAAGCAAATTTGCATAGCATATTGTTGAGGAATTAGTAGGAGAGTTGGCATATTCCCTGGGAGCATTTTATTTAGCTAACATATGTTCATTTAAGAATTTGAATCAAATCATCAAACAAAGAGATAATAGAATAACTCAATTAGAGGGGCAATTCAAGAAACATCAAGCACAGTTTGAAGAACATCTCAGGCTTAAGGTCTCGAAAGTGTAAAAACAACACTTAGAGCATATGAAAGGTCTGGAACAAGATCTAAGGGCAGAAATAATCTTGGTTCAACAACTCTCTATTTGCTCGTATAAACAAAAAGATACCTAGATAACCCAATTAAAACTTTAAATATAAGAATTAAAATATGGTACAATGGATATTAATAAGTTCAAACAAGAAGCTTCCAAGGCTAATGAGCAACACCAACAAGTTCAAGAACAATCTTGTAGTGGCTTGAACTAGGTTCAAAATCAATTGGGTTTGGTTAACAACTTTTCTGATAACATCATAGATAAATTTTTATACAACCAGCTGAAAAACATAAGAAAAGATAGATCAACTGCTTGAGAAATAACCTCTTTGAGGGGGAAACCTCAATATTATACACCTTATGCTTAGTGATATTGTGAAATATGTTTTACATAAGGTGTAGAAATATGCTTTAAATAAATTTGAAATATTAGCAGGCCAAGACCAAGGCTATCCCTCACAATATTCCTTAAATTTCTGAGACAGAAAAATTAAAAGGAGAAATTGCCTTGAGGAGTTGGCAAAATTTGAAGCAATGAAATAAATTAGTAAAATAAGTTGAAGAAGCTTGCACTATATTGATTGATTCAATGATTAGTGTTTTCAGGGATATGTACATGCTTGAGGTGTCCTTTTTAGATGAAATATTTAAAGCATAAACTTAAATTCATGATGTAAAAAGGCACAAAAGAGTAACGAAGGAGTAGATCAAATAGTTGGAGAAAGTTGGCCTCTTTGGGGGCATCAATCATTTTTTGGTCAAACTCCAAAGGTGGTATTTAATTGCAAACAGGCTACTTAATTTTTTTTACCGCTAGAAACTATAGAAGGAAGGATCTTTTACTATGAACTTAAGATCCATTTGGAACTACTTATTTTAGTATTAAAGATCCTTGAAATTTACCCCAATGGAAAACACACATGGAATGTTATGCCCCTATACCAATAGGTGTCATATATCATGATTGACTTGGTTTAGCTTTGAAATATGTTCATACCTTTACTTGTTGCAAAGGTTTTCCACATTTGTAAAAAAAAAGTCAAAAAATTAAAAAATGTAAAGAGGGTATACCCTAGAAAAAGAATAAAAGGGTGAAAAGAATAAAAAAGAGGTCAAAAAATGAAAGAAAATGAACCCCAACAAAAATAAAAGACCAGGAAAGTGTGCAAGACCAAATGCCACTACTATTTTACTTTGTACAATAATGATTGTGTGCAACTTGTTACCTATGCCACAATCCATGGTAACCAAACATTTTAAACTTGGTTATTTCATGTTTTAGAAATAGAGAATAAAGATTTGACCAAACAGTTTAATCTTGGAAGATAAGTAGATAGGTAGAGTGAAAAAGGAGCTCAACAGTTTAATTTGAGCCCTTGGATGTAATAAGTGTAGACTTAGATAGGCATCACCATGTAAAAAGAAAAAAAAGAAAGTTTGATAAGGGTTTTCCAGTCTAAGTGCACCCTAATAAAGAAGTGAAAATGCTAGGGTAAAGTAGGCATGGTAAGTAGATGATGGTTGCAGAGTAAATATGTGGTGAATGATAAGTTTTAATGTTTAAATCTTTTACTTTCATATCACATGGAGAGGCACATCAACATTTAAAGTCAAAATAATTAACTTCCCTACCCATTCCCCTAAAAATCTTCACTAATTCCATAACTACTAAAAGTAATTACCAGAGTTAGAGGGGCTCAGAGCATTTCTCTGACTTTTGGAGGGATCGGAACCTCAGCCCAATAATTGGAAATGCCTAAAGTACGTAAGCCCCTTTCATCAACATTCCCCCCCCATAAGATCACTCATTCCTTTGATAAAACTTTTCCTAAGTAAAATCCTATTTTACTTAGGGAAATTGAAACAAATCTGCATAAAAACCCTTTTGTACACTTTAGCCTAAGTAATATGTTATACGATGAAACACTTTTGGAAAACATTGGACTTAGCGCTTTCCCATTCACTTTTGTCATATTAACCACTAATGTTTATTATATAATTCCCCTATAAAACAAAATTACCCACGCTCGTATTATATTATTATACAGAACCCCAAATCATTATATATCCCGCCCCTCGGTTAAATATAACCATAAAACAAATAAAATAAACGAGATTAATTAACTAATCCGTAGTTAATTAAGAACCCAACCCTGCCACCATTTAATGAGGATTAATTACGTCATTCAGACTAATTAATAACTCAATAACCAATCGAATCACCCCCGATATGATTAATCTCTTTAATTTATATTGGGCCCGCCCTCCATATATGCTAGTCACTTCAGCTCCCTGACGACCGTCCAATCGGATCCTGCAGATCCGACGGTCATCGCGCATATCGCACAGACCTCTGTGGTCGACTTTTAGCGTGCGATGGTGAGCAGTTTCATGAATTATACTGTTGCTACGTGTCAAGCAGCGTATGGAATCGCGCGGTCCCGCCCAAATACCACTTACCCTCCAATAGCAGTGTGATGAAACCCGCTTACCGCCTCCCGCTAAAGACAAAATGTCAAGTCGCCTCCCCACTGACGCCACCTGTCCATATCACGAACCCGCCAAAAGCTTTGACTTTGCATAAAAACAAAGTTAAAACAATTTTCTATCCTTATTTTGAAAACTCATGCATGCAACCAGAACGTAGAAGTTAACTAGCTTGTACTCCAATCGTCAGCCACCTTGAAATTTGCAGTTCGATGCCGCTCCAGTCCACCATTTGCACCCAGTGAACCTGCACTCCATTTCCCGTCATTTAAAAACAGGTATTTACCAGTTTCCTTCCAGAAACCCTATAAATACTTGATTTCCTCTGTGATTACTTTGAAAAACCCAAAATTCATTACAATTCAATTGTGGAATTTAGAATTGGAGACTCCTAAGACCCTCTGTTTTCACCAACTCTACTTGAAAACCCCATTTTCCTATCTGAATCCACAAGAACCAGAAATGGAAACCCCCGTGGCCCTCAATATACCTCCTATCACTACTCCTCATAGAGATTTGGATTATCTACCCTTAACAGATAAATATATTCAAATAAAAGACCTTGAAACTGATAAAATCTCCTTGAAAATATTTTGTCAATGCCGGGACAATTACATGAATGGCTCTGATACCATAGGACTTTGGGAATCAAATCTCCCAAGGGACATGCTCCCCTCTGTGCGCGTTTTCCCTGACATTATGCATCAATGTCAAGCAAATTATAATCCCACCCTCAGAGCAATAATGTCCCCCAATCAAATGGTTCTCTTCAAAATTACTGCAGATTCAATCAATGAAATGCTACAGTTTCAGCCCGGTCAAGACCTCACTCCCATTTCCCTTGGGGAATTACTGGAGAAAACATCTAAATTGTCCCAGTCTAAACTCAGTCACCTTTGCCAGAATTTTATGGATAAGTAACATCAACCCAAAGATCCTCCTCCCTATGTGGCATCTTTCTTCACATAAATAGGCAAAATATAGTCAATATGATAGCTGCAGTCATGGGTTTCAATACTAGTGAGTATGTGGATGAATTGACTCTAGTTTTAATGTCCATTTTTACCCTTGGTCAACCTCCTACTGTCAAATATAACTATGTTGCTTTCATTGCTGACAAAATCCATGACCAGTTCATGAGGCTAGAAAATGAAAAGGTATTCAAGTATTCTACAGTCATATATCACCTTTTCTTTTACTATCAGTCTGACAAGTTTCCATTCTCTGTAAATAAATTTGATACAAAGGGTAACCCAGATCAGTCATTTTTTGGACTTCCATCTTCCACTATTCATATACTTGTCCCTATTCATACAATGAATTCATTGACTAGTTTTTCCACCCTGTGACCACCATGCTGACAGGAAGTCCTCCTCCTAGGATTAGTGATGAAATCAAGAGAATCCTTCAACTGTCAAAGCAATACAATATAGGTGACTGGTACTTGTACCAGAATCACATTGAGATCCGAATCTATGGTTGTGAACTCCCTCCTTTCAAGCTGCCTAAGTATGTTCCTATGAGATTGTTTGCCCTGGAATATTATAGGAAAATGTTAAACTCTGATCAAATTCATTTCACCAAGGCAAAGAAGAAAGCCCAATTGAGGATTAAAGACCACTTAGGCCCATTTGTGTGCAACAATAGAGAAGCAGGGAAAAGAGCAGAAGAAATCATAGAAACAACAATGAGACTAAAGAAAAGCTTTGCTTGGAGATATGATCCACAAGGTTTCATTTGTGATAGGAGAATGAAACATAAGCTGTCACCATATATCCATCATAGAATCCCTAAGATAGAACAATATGAAAATATGGATGAATGGAGGGAAGGAACTCTAGTTGAAATAGATAGTGATCAAGTTGAGGTAGAGAATGTGATGAAAGACTTAGAAAAGAGACTTGACCTAGACTCTTTTAAACAGGTACCATTTGAATCCTCAAAGGCACACACAGGAAACTAGTGCTCCCCCAGCAGAACCACCATAGGAATAAGACCAGGGAACAAGTACTCTAGCATCAGGACAACCACAAATATCAGAACAACCAGAGATGTCAGAGCAACCTGAAATGTCTGAAGAACAAGCTCCACCACAACTTCACCTAGCTCAGGTTAATATGGGAAATCCCCCGGTTGAGCAGACTCCTATGAATGAGGAAAAGAACTTGAAAAGAGACAGGGAAGTGGCTACCCCTGCCAGTGGTCCTTCAGACCAGCCTGGTCCTAAGAGGCACAGGCTAAATCCATATTCAAAGGAAGAATTCTTTGAGGAAACAACAAGGAGTTTGAGGAAAGAAGGTGGAGATAGTCTACATACATTCCTAACAGGTGGGACACCTTCCAGTTCACAAAGACAAGAGCTTGAAAGACAACAGAGTGCAGAAGTTTCATCTTTCAAATCTTCATCTGAGAAGATCATAGACATAAAAGGAAAATTCAAGGAGATAAAGACCAAGAATGAGCAGCTGAAGGCCCAAGCCTATGCTCAATACTTGAAGATGGCCCCTACAAATCAAACCAGATTGATGTCAGCTTATGACATCAAAGAAGGCAAAACGCAGATGAGCTTTTTAAAGCCCATAGTACAGCAACCCAAGTCATTTGCAAACTACCTCAAGACTGATTTTGAGGTCCTAGCTAAGGACATCCACCCTATAGATCATATAGAACTGCATAAGCAAACAGGGGAGATGGTTTATTCTACACTGACAAGCGAGGCAATGATGGCACATAGGTTGCAAAGCTCACTGAACAACACTACTGCCTAATTGCAACTAGAAAAGGCCTCCTCACAGGCAAAGGACAACATAATCAAATCATTAGAGGAGATGATTATTGAGTTGGGCCATAACCCAAAGGATATCAAGGCTGTAGAAAGCCTAATAAAGAAAAAGAATGAAGATATAGCTGCACTGAGAAAGCAGTTGAAATTGCCACCACTCATTCACCCTTAGACTGCTGAAGTGATTGAGAAGAAAAATGAAGAAGAGCTTATGGACTTGGTCCTTAAGCTAAATGAGCAACTAAAAGAGATAGAGCAAGAATTAGAGAAAACACTACAAAACAGGCAGAGTGAGTCGACCACACAGCCTCAAAATGTAGTGCCAGTGGTTTCTACAACAATCCCTTCTACATTGGCAACTGCTTTAGCACCAAATGTCCCTTTGGCAACAACTGCAACTATAGAAGTAACAGGTACAGGTACATCACAAGAAAGAACCTCAAATCAGAGCACAGAAGAGTTGATCAAGTCCATGGAGGAAATGAAGCTCCAAGTCACCGAACTGCAAAAAATAAAAGAGAAATTCAATACTTTAGAGCAAAAATACGATGTATCAAAATTCAATTTTGTTGAAGAGATGAGAAAAAACAAAGGCTTGACTCAACAGATTAAAACACTAGAAAAAGATCTTACATTTGAAAAGCCTTTGACTGATATCAAAAAGATATTATGGACCAATATCATTGATTCAATCAATGATATTTGGTCATCAATTCAAATCATTTTTGAACAAAGTGACTTAGTGAAAGTTGCTCTACAAGAGATTGAAAAAACCAAGGAAGAACTAGGAAGGAAGCCTAAAGAAGCAATCAGATTATTAAACTTTCTAAATAGTAGAAACATGCATCAATTGGAACAATTAAACATTGAGGATAGGACTGCTACCATCCTCGAAATAAAGAAAGTATTGACCAAAAGGAGTCTAATGCAAGGCCTGGTACGCAAATGTCAAAATATGCAGGAAGACATAAATGAGTTTATGGAGAAATTTGGCATCTTACAAAGTAAATAAATTCCAAGTCCTTTAGTCATCAATGACAATCTAATGTTTCAGAATGATTATGTCAACAAATTACATCAGCAAGCTAACAGTCAAGCCAGTTCATCTGCAGTCAAGGCATTGCCCACAGGGAGAGTTCTCTATGATAGTTTGGAGAAATTTTTTTACATTGAGCATGAAGTGAAGCACTTATTTCCAGTGCAACCAAATTTTGTAAAATATACAGAAGCAGATGAAATCTACAAAAAATTGACAAGGACAAGAATACCGAGAGATGATTGGTGGACTAGCATGACAGACATCTTATGATTTACCATGGTAAAAAGTGAAGTAAATTGAAGTATTTACCATAGTCAATTTTGGTAAAAAAGGATGAATGATGGTAAAACAGGTAAAGAGTATCAGTGAAAAGCTAAAATCAATCATCCAGCACAGAATTACGAGCAAGACAACAAGATGCATATTCATAGGACCTGCCTCCAGAACAGGGACAACAACAAGCAGTTCACATTCAATTTCTACTTTCGAGACCATCTGTCTCTATATTCATGTAAAAGATATTTAGTTTTCCTAGAATGTATCTCTCTTAGTTAGGAGATATTTCGATGTAAATTTCGTATAAGTACTTCCTTATTCGAAGTACTGAGGGTGGATTCTTAGACATTTCTGTAGACAATTTACTTTTGGAATTGAAGTGCTGTTGAACAACTTTTGTATGGCTGGCTGGAACAAAGTAATCAAGCAAAGGACTTTTACAGGATACCTGTGTCAAATAAGAAACAAATAAGTATTCTATATATTGTGTTTTTGCAGTTTTTCTGGTTCAATAAATATTCATATGTGTTTCATATCTGAATGATAAACAAAAAGTTATATTTCAGAAAGAGCTTTACTGCATTCTATCTTTAAAATCGTTTATTTTCTTAATGTTTTCTTCCAAGCTATTATAGGTAGGGAATTCTTAACTGCTCCCTGCTTTCATAGTTTATCACTGTGACCATTTAACAAAGAATACTTAATTTCTTTTTGTTAATGAGCACCCTCTTTCTTTCATCTTGGATTTTGTTGAAGGATTCTTGATTGCCCTTCCTCCCTGTTCAAGACCATCTCACCCTTTTAAGCTATCATTTGTCTTTTGTTTAGCTATCTTGCCCTGTGAAACTCTCCTTTGTTAAATCAACCTGATCCAGTTAAGCCATCTTCAGTTGACTCCATAGCCCAATGGCTTGAAATACCTTGTTCTATCCATCTGCTCCTGAATTCCACCACCAAACAAAATCAAAACCCCCCAAGCTTTCATAACTAGCCTAATATCCCATAAACAAAGCTAAATCATAAAGAGAGAGCCCTCTCTGAGTACAAATTGGCTAGATTCTGTACTTAAAAGATTGGTTTGTGGTTACCTCAGACCCCTTTCCTTCTTCTAACAACTTCAAGGAAAATCTGAGTAATAACAGAATCTTCTCGACCAACTACAACATTGGGTGAAGAGTGATCAATACAAGTCGAAATCATTCCTCCAAGATCATAATGGTCTCAACTTTTCTTATCATTTTGTTTTATTATGAATCATTAATGTTCAAATAGAATAGGTAGAACATTCGGTTTGTTATTTTGTTATATGATTTAAGGAACTCTTGAGAGCTTAAAAGGGAATTTGATTTTTCTATAAAATGCTCTAAGCACTATTGTACGATCCATGTTTTTGGAGGATATACTAATCCATTCAAGATTTTGTTCTATGATGTAGAAACAAGTGTGGTACTATTTATTTTTATTGCTATATGATATCAAAGTCTCAAATGTTTTCTTAATAAATTTTTATTTTTATGTGTGTGGATGAGATATTATTGTACTACTCCTAGTAACTAGTTCAACATCACAATACGTTTTGAATTGATTAAGTAAAGGATCTTTTATGCATATTATAGCTCTTTTATTCTCATTTAAAAATATTTATTTGACTCATGTATCATCTACAATTCAATTAATAATCATTTCAATTTGATGATCAAAATCTCCTTTTGTAACAATTTCATTTTAATTCATACACAATTTAAATTTCTCTTGGTCTTTTTTTAATTGCTATATGATATCAAGTCTCAATTGTTTTCTTAGTAAATTTTTAATTGCATGTGTGTGGATGAGATATTATTGTACTACTGCTAGCAACTAGTTCAACATCACAATATGTTTTGAATTTATTAAGTAAAGGATCTTTTATGAATATTATAGCTTTTTATTCTCATTTAAAAATATTTATTTGACTCATGTATCATCTACAATTCAAATTAATAATCATTTCAATTTGATGATCAAAATCTCCTTTTGTAACAATTTCATTTTAATTCATACACAATTTAAATTTCTCTTGGTATAGGTTATATTAATGGTCTAGAGTCTAGAGATATATATATATATATATATATATATATATATATATATATATATATATATATATATATATATATATATATAGGAGTAATCTGCCCAACGCCCTAATGCCTATCCTTCGGCAACAATGGGACTTATCGCAGACTTACGAGCTCTCGATGGTTCTCCTACACACAAATTCTTCTTTTCCTTCACTCCGAAAGAATATGGAACTTGGCTCCGATACCAAATACATATGCAATTGCAAGACACAAATAGATAAATGCAAAACAAATATTCAGGACAAAGATTAAGAACAAAAATGCAGAAACACAAAGCTTCTAATATATGCAAATCTCCCTGAAACAAAATATGTCTTGGGCAAAGGATCTTGCTTCTATATATAGGAAACCAAGAGGTCTCCCAATCATCATCTTCATTACTACGAATATTTCCTAAAGATTTCAATAGTAATATGATATGCGATAAAGTGGAGATTCCTCACAAGGGGAACCCATGAAAGCTTGTACAATAATGTAGAAATTTTACGGAAAGTAAAGTGATGGGATACAAAGTGGAGATTCCTGACAAGGGGAACCCACGAAAGCTTGTACAATAATGTACAACTTTTACGGAAAGTAAAGTGATGGGATACAAAGTGGAGATTCCTGACAAGGGGAACCCACGAAAGCCTAAACTTATTTATTAAATCTTTGTAATAAAGCTTTGTACTGGAATAATCTTATACGAGGAGATATTTTTGGAACAATGTAAACTTTGAAACGGGAACTATAAACTCAAAAAGGGAACTCTGGCCAAAAAATCCCAAAAAAACATCAAAAACAGTGCTAAAAACGAAAAGTGTGTATACTCGAACAATGATTTATTTTTTAGGGGTCAATTTTGAACATGTTTTAAAAATGGCAGTGACTACGAAATTTATATAAAATTTCCGTGCAAAATATAGCTTCAAAATGAAAAAGTGATGATACTGGAACGATGATTTCTTTTTTTAGGGTCAATTTTCAAACTTTTCAAAAAATTCTAGTAAAACCAAATTTTTATGTGCCAAACAAAGTTGTTTATGAGGAAAAAAACACATTAATGTTTTTGATAGAATATCATTTTTCTTTCCTAAGTATAAATTCAACATGTTTTCAACCATTACATGCCATGGTTATTACACCTAAACATAGATGGACAAATTTACCATATCACATCAAGCACATTTTCCTGATTATCCTTATTTTAATTTTGAGCATGACAAATTCATAGGAGGCCAGGATTTCTCTAAAAAGAGGAACTGGAGTCAGATTACAGTGAATCTCCTCTAATGACCCTCGCTAAACTGATCACCCTCTCCATAAAATATGTTCACAAAAATTTCACAAGGAATCCCAGAAGCAAGTTTCATTTGTTCTAAAGCAACTCAGTTACACCTCAAGAACCTTATTACTCCCTCATAAATGTATTCCCGAGAAATGAAGGTAGGATAAAGTCATTTGCTATCAATAAATCCTAAACCTAGATGCCAGAGGATTTTCTCTCAAGAATGAAATAATTGGAAAAAACAAGCAAGTTCCTAGAAGATAACTCTAGTGTCAATCACAATCCTAATAATGCATCATCAGTGAAATCATACCCCACATGTAGGGAGAATACGATGAGCTACCTACGACCACTCGATTTACTTTGATTAGAGTATCTAAGGCCATAATAATAATCTATTTTAATTTCTTTCCAAAACTTTAAAGGAAGGTCACTGTGACTGTCATCTTATGAACCACAATAATAACTTTGATGGCGTTTTAAATATAGTTACATGGTATTTTGTGTTTGTCTTATTTTGTTGTAGGTGACTCATGAGGAGCACATGAACGCTAATACCACATTGGGAAACACAACCAAAATGAGCAAACTAAGTTTGGACCTCCATTAACCACTGAGAAAGGATTACATTTATCAAATTCACTGCGAATATCTTAACAGTAGCATAAAAACATCTCCCTTGGCAACAATTCCAAAAAGTCAATTAGGTCAAGAATTTACACCCAATATAAGGAGACACCCCTATTAATATGGTTATTCAGTGTGTTGCTTCCCCCACTATTATCAATTAGATGTTACCCATCCTCATATATAAATAAAAGAAAAGGGAGAAATAAAATAAATGAAAAGCACCCCAATGGGGGAAGTAACGAGGGATATAAAAACCTTTTATGGGACTATGAACATCTAGTTGGTAGTAAATGCTTATTATTTCATTGTGGTGATTACATTGTAGACATAGAAACTCATTAATATTAGAAGAATACTTTTAGAAATCCTTGAGTCATATTTAAGGAGTCAATAATAACCCTAATGACTTCACAACACACCCTATTACCAACTATCTTATATCTGACATTGACTAAACAACACACCCTATTACCAACTATCTTATATCTGACATTTAGTCATTAATTTGATCTTGTATCTATCATTTAGGCATTAATTTGATTATTTTCTTATTATTCAATTATATAATTATATCATATTATGTTTGATCCTAAATCAAATATTTATGAGAGCGAGGAAAATATACTCCAAACTATACTCACCAGAAACTACAGTAAATAAATTGGAAACCTACATGAATAAAACAGAACTACAATGCAATTTAATTGATCAAAATAAAATAAAACTACAATGCAATTTAACTCATCAAAATAAAACAAAACTACCTTGCAATTAGATTGAGACTACACTTATTGAGAAATCAGTAGGTGTATGTGTAATCTTTAAAATATCCAATTCGATTTCCCATGTTGTATAATCTATGGGTTTATCCATGAAATTCTCACCATATTCCAAAATCGACAAAGAATAGATTTACGAGACTAATAAATCATATTGTGTTTCATTGATTTATTGTATCTAGCTTCCTTTTAAGATGCTTATGGGCTCTTCAAATTCTTTTCTCTTGAATAAATAAATATTTGACATTTTCACCATTTATGACAATCAAATTTCCGCCCTCCTCTATTCTTAATTCATTACCTTATTTTTGAATCTTGAACATTGGTTTTGTCCCGTCCTCTTTTTTCTCCTTAGATATTAGCACTTCTAGGTTTTCTTAGGCTTCCACCCCCTTATTTTATCATACCCATATTTCCTTATTTTCGCAATACACCTCTTAAAATATTGTGCCATGGAATATCAATCATCTAAAAGGAACTTTCCAATAGTCCAAATGTTGATTGAATATTACGCATCCAAAGGACATATCCATGTAATTAGCTATGTTTTACATTTAGAATAGCTAGTAAGATAATAAATTTGGTTTTGAGAATTTTTGTATCCATTTATCCACCTACACCATAAATTATATGATACTTAATACACAATGAATTGCCAAAAAATTCCATATTACAAGGAACCATCTAAATTCCAGACTACCAAATATTTTAGGTTCATAATAAAATAATATATTTAATATTTACAAAAAAATCTTTAAAAATATACACTAATTACTTATTTATCAAACCAACCACACCTGTAATTTATAACATAAAGAAATAACATCTATTAATATAAAATGTTGAATATAATACAAAATATTAAACCGTGTAATTTAATATTTAAGCAAAATCTCAATGAAAAAGTCTGGAAAAAACAAAATTTTCTATTTACTACGATAATTTAATTATCTTAATTTTTCTCATAGATTTAAATTTGATAAATCTACGCATTATAAATTTATAAATTATATGATTTTTACTTAGCTTTCCAAATTATAAATTTATAAATTCTATATTTTTTACTTTACTTTACAATGACATAATTATCATAGATTTCTATGTATTTCATTTGCTGTAAATTTCTTATGCATAAAACTACATCCATCCACCATTATCATTTATTAACGTATGCCATTCACAGTAAATGAATGCTCGAATATGTAATTGTGATTAAAAAACTGCGAAGAATCTAATATCGTGAACTCTAATATCCAGTGCATCGTTCCTAAGCCGAACTCGAATTGCCGTTTTAATTCGCAAATCGAATCGAACCGTCGAATTTACGAATTTTTTTCAGCAATACGGCCGAATTTGGTAACTATGGTATACGACATTTCAAAAGATGAGCTCCGCACACCCATTTCCTGTTCTCTTTTCTTCTACTTTGAGGTGAGTTGCTTGGGCTATTAGAGTATTCGAGCAATCAGGTGGTGGTGGCGGGGCGGTGGCGGAGCGATTCTCAGAATCACCCCACCACCCGATTGCTCTTTTCTTCTACTTTGAGGCGAGTTTCTTGGGTTTTTCTTCTACTTTGAGGCGAGTTGCTTGGGCTATTAGAGTATTCGAGCAATCGGGTGGTGGGGCGATTCCGAGAATCGCCCCGCCACCACCACTGATGGCGGGGCGATTCTCAGAATCACCCCACCACCCGATTGCTCGAATACTCTAATAGCCCAAGCAACTGGCCTCAAAGTAGAAGAAAAGAGAACAGGAAATGGGTGTGCGGAGCTCATCTTTTGAAATGCCGTATACATGCACAAATTTTTTTTACCATCAGCGCATGGTTCTGCAAATTATAATACTGATGCTGATGGCGATTGTGATTGTGCAGAAACTCTTCCAGGAGCTCCCAAGCGCACTGAAGCTCCAATCCCTGGATCTTCTAATGTTGTTTCAATGAAATATGAGATAGAACATGATGATGTCAATCTCAATGTTTGAGGAACCCATCAATGCGATAAAGCTCTAGTCTCTGAATCTCTGAATCTTCTGCGGAAATTTGAGGGAAAAAACGTGAATGTCAATCTCAATGTACTAGGAGCCCCCCAATGCAATGAAGCTTCATCCTTGGGATCTTCTAATGTTTCAATGAAATATGAGGGAGAAGATGTGGATGTCAATCTTAACGTTTCAGAAGCCCCCTGGTGTGATGAAGATCCGTCCTCTTCCTCTTCCAGAGGTGCAACTAAATAAGATGTCATTAACACCATATTACATAAAGATATTGAGGAAATCGACGGGAAAAAAGTGGATGTCAATCTCGATAACCTTATGGAGCACATATCTGAGCTTTTGAAACTAAGAGAGGAATGTGGTAACAGGTCCAGATATAACATCTTTCTGAACACCATAAAAAAATAAAAGAAATTTGGGCTTTAATATAATTATACTCGACTTTCAGTTTTAGTAGCAAGTGATGAACCTCTCAATGAGGACTAATTATACACACCAATTTAGAAGCAAAATCTAATGCTGATGACAGTAACTCCTTAAAGTTCTTCAAGTCGGTTCCCCATGACAATATGGCATTTAATTTCTTGAAGCATGGAACATCAGGCCAAGGGAAATTGCTGGGATTCGATGCTTTTTTATTTCAAAGCATTTCCTAAGAAAAAACACGAAATGAATTATATATTTCAAATCCAATATTACAGTAATTATAATACTATAGAATAATATAATTCACAATCTAATTATAATATAATTCTGATGGATATGAAAGATTGTGATGTACCTCCTCTCTTAGTTTCAAAAGCTCAGATATGTGCTCCAAAACAATTTTATTATAATGAATTATTGGCTTTAGTATGCAACAAAACAAGATATCAACAACAAATTACTAATTTAATGAAAAGAACGAAATACGTCAAGATGATATCTTCACTTTTAAGTATATTTTGAGCTATCATCTTCGCTTTTAAGTATATGTTCAACTGTCATCTTCGCTTTTAAGTATATGTTGAGCGGTGATTGCTCTTTGTTGGGAACAATATATTTGTGCATTTACGTGGGGTGATATTTATCTTTAATATTTTTTGCGTTATATATATATTTTTTTTATTAAAATCTTTTCAAATTTACCCATTTTCATATTAAATGTTTTGAGTTAGTCTAATTACAATTTGTGGTTTATTAATATTGTTATTAATCTTAAAATATTTATTGTAATTTATAACTTTGAATACATTTAACAAATAATGTTAATTAACCAAATTAGCATGGATATTAATTTTTATTTTAGCATTTTAATTTCTTATGATAAAGTAAGTTTGTTAGTTGAAAAGTTGTATTCACTTTTTAAAAGTCATAAATATTTAAATGGAATATGGTATGTACACCTCCATATCCTAAACAAGAGAATTGTCGCCCAAATTAATTGTATATATTTATTGCTATCCAAAATAAGTTCCAAGATAAGTTTCATACATCTATTATGGTTTGTCACTTTCCATTTTCTCCATTTTTATGTTTGAATTCTTTCAATTTAATTATTAATTCAATAATTTATGAAAGTTACACCTTATTTCTTTTTACTTAAATTTAAGAAGATTTCCTTTTTTCCTAATTGGAATTTTTCTTCACTTGATTAACATTGGTAGTGGATGATATGTAGTGATTTCTTTTTATATATTACAATTCACCATTATTAAATTAGTTGAGTTTGTTTTATTAATTTTGAAAATTGGTATAAAATTGATATAAAATGTTTTAAAGTGATTTCATGTTTGTGAAAATAATGAATTTTGATAAAAATGAATGTTGAGTAGAATGATAAATATATTCTATTTTATAAAAGTGACATGGGCGTTGAGGAGGTGACATGGGTGTTGAGTATGTGCTTGCATTACCATCTTTTCTTAAATGGTATTTGAAATAGTTATTCAAGAAAATTTCTAAACATTTCAGCCTTTCATTCAGCAAAGAATTAATGCTCTTCAATTTCTTCCAGATGCAATGCAAGAAATTGGGTTGAAGAAAGGGGACTTTAGTGAATCACGTGTGGCAAAAAAGGCAAAGGAACCCCAACCACCATTACATGGAATGTTTGGCAAGACATACATTGGGAGATTCACAGACATCAAAGACCCATTAGAAGAGGAAAATGAGCAAAACGAAACAGAAAATATTGTGGAAGAAGACAATGATGAAACTCTAGAGGACGAAGAGTTTGAATTACGTGACATTGTTGATTAAATTTAAGTTATGCTTGGAAATCAAGCTTTGCAATGTTTTGACTTTGACATTTTATGAGAAGAATAAACACTCAATTAGGGTTGTTATACGTTCAATAGTTGTAATATGTAATTTTCGCATTGATTTTTAAGTTAATCATTATTTTTTGAAAAAAAAAGTGATTATTATTATTTTTTTGACATGAAATTCATAAAAAAAGCTATTATTTAACCATTTTTAGTTAAAATTATCGTATAAAAATTGTGATTTTGACATGTCAATTCTAGCGAAAAATTATCAAAATGTGTATTTTTTTAGTTATATTTATGTTAAAAATGGTTATTTTTATGTCCATTGTTAAAAAATATTATTTTTTAGAAACAATTATTTCATGTGGAGCAAAAAATTAATTAAGGATGTATAAATATGTAGAATATCGAAAATTCTAAATATCGACCTTCTAATTTAAAAATGCAAAACAATAAAAACCTCACTAAAAAAAAGTTAAAATTAAAATAAAAAACAAGAAAATGTGAGGAAAACGACCACTTCAAGAATGATCAAATTTACAAAATAATTATTTACATTTTATACATTAGAAAATTTAAAGCCAAAAAACAGGTCTTTTAAAAAAAGGGGGTGATGCAGAATATTCACTTTTTTAAATAAGCATGAAAATCACTACCATTCAAAAACGTGATGTACATAAAACTATCCTTCCCATGACATTCCTTCCAAAAACTATGTTCTAAAGAAAACATGTTTGTTTTGCATCACCCCTTTTCAAAATCAGGTCACTTTTTTGCTATCTCTACGAAACAGATAACAATATCAGTTCCCGTTTCAAAGTTTACATTGTTTTGGGCAACGTGAAGAGGAGAGGCTTGTGATGGTAGAAACACTGGTTCAACGCGGCACAAGGAAGGGATATTCAGCTACAGAAACTGTCAACACAACCGTGACTGACCTCCTGGGCATGATCTCGGCAACCAGAAACAAACCGTTCCTCCAGAGAGCCCCAACCAAGGACCCCGGGAACCAAGAATAACCTCGGTGCCACCCGACTGGATATACACAATCCATCCAGGGCATGTCGGCCGGATAAGTCGTTCTTGCGGACAAGACTGACCTCCCTAGTATCTAATGACATCTAGCGACAAACGAACCAAACAAATTCTATCTTTCTCTAAATATGCAATTTATAAATAAAGGCAAACAAGTGTTTTAGGCCTACCTCGGGTCCAGTGCAAGTTTGTGGAAGCCACGCTCCGTTGATCCAAATGAGCTCCCTTGTAAAGAACCTGTAAACACAAACAAGCACACAGATTAAATAACACCTGAAAAGCCAATATAACAAAGCATATTTATCATGATGATCAAGCAATTCATGAAACAAACCATATAAGACAATTTGTTGAGAAAAATGAATCTGATTGTATTAACTTTAATCAAAGAATAACTTTACAACCTTGGTGCCTTGATGCTGTACAAGCTCCTCCCAGGGTCTAGCAAGAATCTCCTCTATTTTGACAAGTTTCACTCTCTTCCCAATGAAGCCAAAAGGTATGTAATCTCTCCTCTCAAGCTTAACTAGGAAGTCTCAATTCCAACAGCATTTACCGTAAAAAATGTTCAGCTTCTAACCTCCCTAACAACCAGCCCAATGCCTCAATTTATAGTGCAGAGGAGGGAAGTTACCAGGTCCACCTTCAAAGGAATAAGTCCTCCTTCAAAGGGATAAGCTCCTCTCATCAAGGGGTTAGCTCCTTTAGTTATGGGATGCATGAACCACCTAGGAGCGAACCAACCACGTCAAGATTCCTTCTAGAAGCGTCCAGAATTAAGCAAAAGTGAGTTTTTAAGAATAAACTTGTGCCTTTTTGACTTTCACAGGGGTCCACACCCACTCCTTTAGAGACAGAGCGGGCAGGTCCGCAGGTAACATGACCAAGGGGTGCGGCACCGCAGGTAATGGTAAGAGAAAGTGCGGAACCATAGTTTTATAGATTTTCAAAGACTTTCTGTTAGGCCCCTATACTACTAGTGTAACCCCTTATTGTTATTAGTACAACCCACTTATTATATTGATGTACCCATGTAGTGCCCATATTGTTGTTATTGTGCCACATAAAAGCCCATTATTGTTATTACTGTGCCCTTACATTATTATTGTTATGTCGGCTCTGATTATGTTATGACCCCTTAGAATCCTATATATAGAAAGGGGGTCTTTTCATTTGTATCATCCAAGAATTGTTCATTTATGTAATGTAAAGGAGGTTGCCCCCTCGAAGAGGTTGAATTCTAAGGCGTTGATATATCTTTTCTATCTTTTTCTTGAGCTAGTTTCATCACATTTGGTATTAGAGCTTTGGATTCTAGGGTTTCACTGCTCCAAACAGGTCATCGTGGAATTTTTGCTATAACTTTTTTTATGCGAAGTTTCAAAAGTTAAAAAAAAAACCCATTTGAGAAGAAATCGCGCTGAACCTCAGGACCAAATTTCAGAGCTTTTCGCGCTATATTTGTGGAGATATAATATGAGGAAGTTGGTCTTTTTGCAGACTCTTGAATTACATTCCAAACAGGTGACCTGGGGAAAATCGTCATATCTTTCTCTCTGGGGATCAGATTGAAATTTTGTCAGAAGGTATAGAAAGAGGACGGACTGTAGTTTCTTGTGTACCTTTTTCAAATCCAGAGGTCGAAACAGTGACTCGTGGCACGTCGTACAAGTTCGCGCTACTGAACTAGTCTATAATCAAGTCACTGTGGGAGATTTCACATAACTCTTCCTTGGAGAATCCAATTTGGGTCAGACTTGTGGCATTGGAAAGAGGACACAAAGGGCTACTGCAGGTCACAAATTTAGAACTTAAAGATCTGAAAGTATAGAGTTACAGTCGTTTCAAGATCGAGCTCCTAAAATCAAGAAAAAGAAAGATGAGGAAGTTTGATGGAAAGGATTCAGTAAATTGGATACTTCAGATGGAGCAATATTTTGATCTACATGGTGTACCACTGTTACAAAAGGTATGTATTGCATCTTCATATTTAGAACCGGATCAATTTTTATGGTATGAAGGGCTTTGTTCTCGTAAACAACTTGTTACGTGGTCAATTTTCACGGAGTAAATGATAGCACATTATGAGGATACAAAGAGAAACACCTTCTTTAGAGCAACACCACAACAATTGGAAAGAGTAAAAGGGCTTTGTGACATACTGGAAGGAAAAATTATGGAAACCAGGAAGCATACCCCTCACAACTATAAACATGGAAGTGTTGTTTCTCCCACCCTTCCACAACCTACAAGGGTTACACCACAACAATTGGAAGAAAAAAGAGAAAAAGGGCTTTGTTACAATTGTGATAGCAAATGCAATAAAGATCATAAGTGCGATGAGAAGAAATTATTTTACATAGAATATGAAGAGGACGAAGAAAAGGATCAAGAAACATCAAAAGAAGAGGATATACGCTAGGACCCCACCCCAGAGAAAGAAGAAATGAATCAGACCATATCTTGTAAAGCATTGGCAAGAATTACCACTCCTCAAACTCTCAAGATAGAAGGACATATCAAGAAGAAAAAGGTGCAAGAAGTGAAAGATCATATCCAGAAAGAAGAAATGAATCCAACCATATCTTGTAATTCATTGGTCGAAATTACCACTCCTCAAACTATCAAGATAGAAGGACATATCAAGAAGAAAAATGTTCAAGAAGTGAAAGATCACATCGAGCATCAAGAAATGAATCTGACCATATCTTGTAAAGGATTGGAAGAAATTACCACTCCTCAAACTCTAGAGATAGAAGGCTATATCAAGAAGAAAAAGGTCAAGCAGAGAAAGATCACATCGAGCATCAACAACAAGTTCTCCAGATTTTAAAGGATAATGCCACTTCAGTGCAAAGTCAAATGAAACAACAGGTAGATCAACATCATAGTGAAAAATGTTTTGATGTAGGTGATTGGGTATTTTTACTGCTACATCTCAAGCAAGCCAATTATAAGAAGGAAATGTTGGCAATACTACATGAACATAAAAAATGGCGACCTTACTGAATGGGAAGACTCTTCAAGGATGAGGCTGTGGAAGCATTGTTTTGTGCTATTTCTATTATCCAACCAAATTGGATAAATGAAGTAAGGGATGAATGGAAGAAGGATGAAGAAGTGTGGCCACTTATTCAAAAGTTGCAGAAGATCCCAATTCAAACAATATTGCTAGAAATTGAAGAGGAAGGAAAAATCATATTGGAACTTGAAGCAGTCATAGAAACAAGAATCCGGCAGCTACGAAATCGATCAATTTCAGAGTATCTCATCAAGTGGAAGAACTTACCCGTTGAAGGTTCCACATGGGAGGACAATTTTTTTATACAGAAGCATCAAGAACTACTCAAGCGTTGAGGACAATGCTTTTTGAAGGAGAGGGGCATGTTAGGCCCCTATACTACTAGTGTAACCCCTTATTGTTATTAGTATAACCCACTTATTATATTGATGTACGCATGTAGTGCCCATATTGTTGTTATTGTGCCACATAGAAGCCCACTATTGTTATTACTATGCCCTTACATTATTATTGTTATGTCGGCTCTGATTATGTTATGAACCCTTAGACTCCTATATATTTTTTTTCCCCTGGGAAAATCAGTAACTTTCATTAATATTTTGAAAATTACATAAGCAGATGCCGCGGCATTACTGTCATAGTTCATACAAAATTCACCTTTTCAGGTAGTTCTCAGAATCATAACAAAAAGTTCTAGTTACATCCATGATCTGTGCTTTACAGCCTATTTACTATTACAAAAAGTTTCTGTTCATAAATATATCAGCAGTTCATAATGTTCTCTGTTCACTATTTAGCTGTTGGGACTGTTGTCCCGCTGCATCCTCTGATCTATATATGGCCGGTGGTAAAACTGATGTTCCTCCGACCCATTCTGCTCCACTATTTGTCCATTGCCTCGGGGAAGTGACGAGGCCTCTTTGGATAGTTTGTCAGCCTCGCTATTGTGTTCTCTGTAAATATGCACACATGTAAAAAGTTCAAATGCTGCTTTGAGAGTAAGAGTATTTTGAAATAAATTGCTGAGCATGTGAACATGGCAATTTGTCACATTATTAATCCAATTTACAACCACCATTGAGTCCCCGAATATGTTGAGCTGTGTAATATGATGAGATAAAGCAAAATGAAGTAGATTATATAATGCAGAGAGCTCAGCAAAATTGTTCGTTCCAATACCAAAACCCAATTTTGCTAGATATCTATGATTTTCGTTAATGTGCAAGACAAATCCACCGCCACACCCTGTTTGGTTCGATGCACCATCGAAAAAAGCCCAAGGGATTGTTCTGTCAATCTCAGGCATAGGCTGTATAACACGGGTTCTGGTTGAGGTCGGTTCTGGAAGCTCCTGGTATGCTGCTATGACTGCGATTTCAATATGGCTTCCCGAGAAAGGTTTATCTTCAAAAATGGCTCTGTTTCGAGCAAGCCATGCATACCAAATGGCCACAGGGGGGAGGTTTAATAGTTTGGATTCCGGGTGGCTACGGGCCCATGAGCACCAAGCCTCCTGTAGGTCAGCGCCACTCCAGTCTCCCGTAATTCCCAACTGTTGACAGATATTCCTCCAAATGCTTTGAAACGTCGGGCAAAACAAGAATATGTGGTCTGTGTATTCAGATGCATTTTTGCAGAATATGCACCATGAGGGTCCCTGGATGGCTCTGTGGGTTAACTGTTCACCGGTAGGAACGATACCATGAAGCGCACACCAGAAGAAAAGCTTAGATCGAGGAGTGGCCCTTAACTTCCAAATGGAGTGCCACCAAGGGTGAACCTGATCCGGAGATCTGTGAGCAATGAGGGCACAGTAGCCTTGTTTTGGGACGTATGTACCATGGTCGGCCGGGCACCAGATCAATTCATCAGGCCCTTGCTTAATACGAATATGGGATTCAGATAGGGCCATGATGTATTGATCCCATTCCTGGTGCCATTGGTTAGGTAGATCCAAAGAGTGGGCAGTTTTCCACGCCTGAGAAAAAATATCAGTGTGAAGTGGATCAACGATCTGTGCAAAATGTTGTATCCCCCGGCCTTGTAAATAATCTATAATCTCCTGGTTTAATATATGTCTGCCTCCACTGTTGCTCCAAGGGTCCAGGCCAATCCTGCCAGTCATTCCATCATTGATGCGCCATGCCAAGTTGTCCCGAATGAGAGGGAGGGAATCAATCAAGGCCTTCCATACAGATGAGCCCCCCTTCGCAGACCAGGATGGAAGACGTGCCCAATCCATCAAATTTTGAGGCCAAATGTATTTGTGGTATGTAACATGAGTCCACAGATTTTGTCTAGTGAGCAAGATCCATCCCATCTTGGCAGCAAGTGCTTTAGCGAAGTCAGGGAGCTCCTTGAGGCCCCATCCACCCCACTTCTTAGGTAATGATATTTTCTTCCAGCTGATCCAAGCAAATGTACGTTTCTCCTGATTCCCATTCCAAAGATAACGGTTACAAAGCTGCTGTATCCTCCCCAGGATAGTCCTAGGAATCCATGCTAGTGCCATCCAGAAGACTGGGGTAGCTTCTAGCACTGATTTTATGAGCACCAGTCTGCCAGCTCTAGATAGATATCTGTGGCTCCAACCCAGTAGCCTCTTTTCAAGTTTGGCAATCAACCAGGCCCAATCAGCAATCCTTTGGCATGAGGGTTTCAGATTGAAACCGAGGTATTTAAGACCTCTATCCAAAGAGTGCACCAAGAAAGGAAAAGCCTGTAGTGCAATCCTGGTCTCTTGGACCGAGGTGCAAGCACATGTGATGGTGGATTTCGATTGGTTAGGCATCATACCTGTGGCCGCAGAAAATCTTTGCAAGATTTTCAAGAAGTTCCGGGAGTCTCTGACACTTCCATCAAGAAGAATAAGAACATCATCTACAAATAGTAGATGTGTAAGATAGCACAAATCTGATATCCCAAGCCCACCAATATCCCCATTCCTCTTTGCAGCTTCCATGAGACGACTGAGTCCTTCCATAACTAAGAGAAATAGTAGCGGTGATAGTGGGCATCCCTGTCGCAGACCTCTCTCAGAGTGAAAAAAAGAGGATGCCGAGCCATTGATGAGAACACTGAACGAGGGAGAAGTGATACAAGCCATAATCCATGTAATATAGGAGTGTGGAAACCCCAGATGGATCAGAATCATCTTAAGATAGAGCCAGCTGACCCGATCGAAGGCTTTGGAGAGGTCAATTTTGAGAAGGATGGCTTTCAGACTTTTGGACCAAATGGAATGAAGGGCCTCTTGGGCGAGTCCAATGGCCTCATGTATCTGACGAGAGTCTAGGAACGCAAATTGCTGGGGAGCAATAGCCCTGGAGAGGATAGGTCTGAGTCGATTTGCTATGGTCTTGGAGATGATTTTATACAAACAGTTGCAAAGCGATATGGGTCGGTAATCATCAAAGGATTCAGGGGAATCAGATTTGGGGATGAGGGCGATGAATGTGGAGTTAATAGCATGATAAATAGATCCAGATGTACGACTCTCCTCCACCACCCTCAGCAGATCCTGTCCCAGCACCTCATAGAAAGCAAGATAGAATTCAATGGTCCATCCATCTGGGCCGGGACTTTTGTCTTTCTTGAACCACTTCATAACCCCTTCAAGTTCATCAGCTGTAACAGGCCCAGTGAGATCCGCCACATCATCATCCTCCACAAATCTAGGGAAGTGGTTAGCTACATGGATGATGTCCAGGAGTCCGACTTCTCTTGGACTCTTGTATAAATTCCTGAAGTGGGTGGTGCCGAGGTGTGCAAGCTTTTGAAAGTTGTCTGCAGACTCACCATTTGGGAAGGGAAGTTTCCATATAGTATTAGACACCTTCCTGCTCTTAGCATAGCTATGGAAAAACTTAGTGTTATCATCCCCCGCTTGAATCCATAGAGCTCTGCTTCTCAGCCGGATAGACTCCTCCCTCTCTTTGAGGATCCTGGCTTTTTGTCCTTCCAGGTTAATAAGTCTGCTCTTTTCAGCCAATGAGGTGAAACCCAAACCCCGGTCGTCTGTAAGGTTACAGATATCGGCTTCTATTTGGGTAAGCTGAGAATTTTCCCTTTCGAGCTTATCCTTGGCCCACAGGATGGAGAGATGCTTTAGCTCTGCAAGATTTCTGCAGAAACTCCTGGCAAAAGATTCATTATCATTGATAGGGTGGGCTGTCCAGTAATCCTGCACCAGCTTGATATACGAGGGATCCTTCAGCCAGGTGTGATTGAATTTGAAAGGAGCTTTGGGCTTCTTAGTAGGCCCCTGAATCTCAAGATAAATGGGGTTATGGTCCGATTGCCCCCCCGATCCAACCCATTGTCGATACAGATGGACACGCTGGATGAGAGACCCTTTAAGAAGGAATCTGTCAAGTCTACGAGCCAGAGCAGCTTCCCCTATTCTTCTATTCCTCCAGGTGGGGAGGGGACGCTGCATTGGGACATCTATATAGTTAGATTGCTCAAGCAGGTTGAACATGAAATCTGTGATGGGGTCAATATGGCCATCCGAACCCCATGATTCCCTGAAGCCTAACGAGAAGTTTAGGTCACCTCCCAATATGATATGATCTTCGCTCAGCATGGGGAGATGAAGAAGGTTCTGCCAGAAAGCTTCTCGCTGGGAACACGGAGCATATATATTGACAATTCTAAGGTCCAAGCCAAGGTCGGCCGAGAAGATGTCCAGTCCAATAAAACCAGCCCCCCCCCAGCTAGCAGATACTTTAATGGATCGGGGGTTTATGCCAATGGCTATTCCCCCAGATCGACCAATGGCATCATTAGCAGAGATAATCCATCCAGGGATTAGAGACAACAGAATATGGGAACATTGATCAGCTGAACATAGCGTTTCTTGAAGCATAATAATGTCACAGGGCTCTGATTCGACGAGCCTCTTCAAGGCTAGTTTCTTGGAGGAACTAGCCAGTCCTCTACAATTAAATGAGAGGCACTTCATGGGGGGACACCTCTCGGGGTGTGCCCTGCTCTAAGGACCCCATCTATGGTCGATTGTCTGCCAGAGACTACCTCGGCCCCAGCAATCTTTATGGCTTTAGATAGGTGAGATTTCCTCCCCCTGGTGCACGACCCCCCCCCTTCTGAAACAACAATGCCCAACCCGGATAACTTAACAGGGGGATCCTTAGCAGGTTGCCGAGGACGAAGGAAGTATGGGTGCGGAGGGGAGGATGGAAATGGGGTAGGGAAATCCGAGAGGGGATGAGTGGTGGTGATAGGATCCACAGAGGTAGAGGGAGCAGTTCTGAGGGGGCATTGAATCATAGATACAGGAGATGAGGGTTCAATCACATCAATCGATGAAAGAATATGAGAAACAGAGATCTCGGAGGACATACCCGCTTCAGCCGCCGAACGAGCACGTGTGATAGGAGGCGATGAACGCCTGATACCAGAAGCTTCCATGAATGCTGAAGTCGCGGGGGAGGGACCAGCAGAAGGAGGCCTCGAAGGATTTGGTGATGCCATCCTGGATGAGGTCGGGGTGTGCCTCGGGGTATCGTCCGCTTTCTTGTTGAGGGGGCAGTCTTTGGCAAGATGTCCAACTTTATGACATCTTTTGCAGCGAAAGGGGACTCCTTCGTAGTCCAAGAGCTGTACCCTGATGCATCTGCCCCATTGCAGCGTAACTTGCTCCTCAAGACCTTCTCGGGTATCCAGGTGAACCAAAATCCGAGCCAGTGATCGGCTTCCAGATTCCACAAATGTGCGGTCATAGTCTAAATAAGTCCCGAGAGCATTGCCGACCTGTATAAACACTTCTTCGGCCCAAAAGGGAAGGGGGAGTCCCGGAAGGCGAACCCAAATCGGCCCCGCACCAAGCTGTTCCTTTTCTGGTTCGAAGAGAGGGTTCCAGTGCTTAAGAAGAACAGGGGCCATTTCAATATGCCAATAGCGCCCCAGAACCAAATCAGTCTGACTCTCCTTGGAAAATTTGAGAGAGAACCAGCCTCTGGGAAGGACGTGGACCTCAGGAAGATCAAACAATACACCACCCCAAATCTCCTTGACCCACGATATGAGCCGCTGACGCGAATACGTTCTGCCCCTGATGTGCCCTACCAGAACCGTGTTCGCAATGTCCATATATTCCCCCAACGGCTTCGATTCGTCAAATTTAATTGATATATCCCTAGAAGTCGCACGCACACAGTGAACCTTCCTCTTACCAGATCGAGGGGCCGATGGATGATCAACCAGAGGGTTGGTGATGCCTTCTCTCGCAGGGGGCAGAGCAGGTCGCGAAGAGACCGGGGGGGTTTCAAAACATCCTGAACGGCGCGACCTAGATGCAGATGGGAAAGAAGAAGGGTTAACAGACGGCGGGGGGATAGGAACCGAGAGAATAGGTGGAGCTGATGGGTCGAAAGAGGGAGATGGGGGGGTGTGAGAGGCCAAAAACTGTAAGGACCCAGGCGAGAGTGGCGGGACCTCGAAGGGCAGCGGCGCAGACGGATAAACACCGGCGGAGGTAGGGCTGTTCCGGTAAACAATGGGCACTTCAGATGAGAGGTGAGTATGGAACCCGGGACCAGCTGACGAAGAGGATGGTAAAAACTGCGAACAGGGACCAAAACAGGGCTGACCAAAGATTACCTTATCCGGCGATGGATCCGCCGAATAATCCACCGCTTCCAGCTCAGGGGCATCCATAACTGACACGATAACCGCACCGACAGAGACAGACAAGGTAGCTACGGGATTGCTGCAGCAGGTTCCAGACTTGTGACCGCGACGGAGAGTAGGCTAACCAGGTAGGTATCGTGCCCTAGGTCGATGGTACGCCGGTTAACCTAGCCCAAACCCTTGCGCGTACGGTCCATCCCTCTTTCTCCAAATGCTCCCAGGTGTTCTCAGACTCCTATATATAGAAAGGAGGTCTTTTCATTTGTATCATCCAAGAATTGTTCATTTATGTAATGTAAAGGAGGTTGCCCCCTCGAAGAGGCTGGATTCTAAGGTGTTGATCTATCTTTTCTATCTTTTTCTTGAGCTGGTTTCATAACACTTTCTCTCATTTTTAAAGCTTGACATGAAGAGCTAAGGTTTGAGACTTGCAAAGGAGGACATTATGAGTGGTGATAGACTCACACTAACTGCAGAAAGTCATGGTGACAATATTTTGTGTAACAGGGCATGGATCTCTCATCTGACAGCTATTATGCCCAATTCGGCCACTGGAAAGGCGAGATTTATTTTACTGTTGGTCTCATCAGGGCCATACCCAATGTCGTGCTTCCTATCGATCTCCGACAAACCGTCTTTTCCATCTGCGAGAACATCAACATGCACCAAACGACAGTCGTTAAGGAGCCCGCCCAAGAACACAGGCCAGATCCGAGTTTCCAGACCTCTAGGGTGGTCATGTGGCAGGAGGGAAACCTGATCGCTGACGGGGCTGGAGCAAGCAAACTACAAGGCATCGTTTCTACTGTAAGGGCAATTTCATTTTTTCTATATCCTCCCTATATACTCGAACTTGTCCAAGCTGTGTTTGCAGGGCCAATGCATAGATCTACCTATGCATGGCCAATGCACAGGCCCAAATCGAGCATTCTCGCTATGGAAGATAGCCAGAGGCTCAGATCTACCATCGAACCAATAGACTCGACACCCAGAAGAATGAACAGTCTTCAAGAAGTCTAGATCTGGGGGCACACAACTGTTAAGATACTCCCATGCCCAGATTCTTGGGCCACAAGCACAGAGGAACACCAGTTAGCTAAATAGAAGGACGAAGATCCAGGATTAGGTATCTGGATGTTCCTGGCAACAGATCGGGGGCAACCTCCATCAGATTAAAATACTAGAGGGGCGTATCTCACCCAGTTCTTCCTTAAAGCACCGGAAGGCAGACACCACTACATAAGCTTATGGAAGGGCAGCAACATCCAGGATCTACGAAACAAAATACAGATCATACTTGGCATATTAGAACAAAGTCAAAACTTGATCTACAAGGGACGCAACTTACAGGACAACCCCTTCAGGATTACAATATAACTACAAACTCGACCATAATCATCAACCTCTGTCTACGAGGTGGATGTTCTGGAACCAGATCAAAGAATATAAACTCCAAGAAATCAGGCTCTTTTAAGGATGCAGTCAGGGGAAAAGGAAAAGCACAAGCTAATCCCGCAACAACCCCTGTACTTCCTGGGCCCTACATTGTTGAAAAAAAAACCGAGAATCCTACTCCACCATTAAAATGCCTGAGGTAAGTGCTCTGTACTCAGATCTGTACTCCCACTCAGTCATCTGTAGATTTAACAGGTATTGGCCCAGATCTGGCAATCTGCACCACTGGATGCACACTGTTTGGACACCAAATTGCGAAATTTATTTGTGTCCCAAAGGTTTTTTTTATAGTAAGATTCAACATAGTACAGGAAAAGGAATCCATCCTTAATAAGGGGCCATGGTTTTTGGGCATCGCAGGGCTCTTCATCACACCATGGTTTCCAGAATTCGATGCCAATACAATGGTGGTATCAAAGCTACCAGTCTGGGTCAGACTGCACAACCTTCCAATACACTTCTGGCACCACAAGGTTTTAATCGCTATAGGGAATACCTTGGGGAAATTTCTAAAGATCGATGAAGGCAGACTCACGAAGGGCATATTCACATTCGCTAGGATATGTGCAGAAGTAGACCTCAGCTAGGGACTACTAGAAAGTATACTACTGAATTTTAACAAACACTCAATGGACACAATCCTTGGATTATGAAAACACAACATTCCGATGCCGAGGATGCCTACAAACAGGCCACCTTCTCAGTGCTTGTCCACAAGCAAGAAACAACCCAATCGAAACAAGCAGCAAAAAAGGAGGCCTAAAGGATGGCAGCAAACAGAGCCATTGGACGAAGAAGAAGATGCAACAAACACTACAGAATACAAAGCAGATAAGGAGGAATAGAACGCTCAGCACAACATGCATGAGCAAGAGGAAGCCCCCAGTAATCCAATACAGCAACAAGATCTCAGGAAAATTGGCAAGGAAATAGCTGGTAGCAAGAGAACACATGGATCAGAAGGATCCGAATCAGACAAGGACTCTCCCATAACTATAACAGAAAATCAACTCTCCATTGTAACTACTTTCCCCAACTTTGGGGGATGGCGAAAAGCGGAGAAAAAGAAAGGGAGAAACGAATAGGTTACTTAAATAATTCATTTTTTTTATTTTTTTGGTTTCTGTGAAAACCAGATCAGTATCTGCATATGCTTTTAGCATCTACAAAATGTAATTTTGTCTTATGAATAAAATTACGACTTTTTCCACGGGAAAAAAAAGCTTTATACTAAAAGTTATATACAGAGGATCTCCAATAGTTACCATTCTCCTTTAGGACTCCGGTCTGTGTCATAATCACTATAAACCGGTCTAAATCCAATCCTGGTAGATTTTGTAACCATGGAGGTTTGCTACCAAAGCTGGCAGAAAAAGCAGAGAATCCCATGTATGGATCTGTTGTGGCCAGCAACAACCCCCCTTCTTATTTAGTGTTATTCCTAATACTAAATAAGTGGGGACCCTTAGTGAAAAATTAAAAAAATTAATTAGTGCTTGTATTTCCTTTTTAATAAAACTTACCATCACAAACTTAGGAGAATACCTTTGAAAAAATCTAAAAATATAAGTTTTATGATAAGGTAAGACAAAATCTTTCCTTAGGAAATATTGCATCGCAAAAGGATAATAGGATACCTCCTTGCAAGCCGAATTCTAAGATTGCGAGATCGCGATATGGGACAACAAACATATATCGCATCGCATGCATCAAAGACCACTTACATTGAAAAACTTTAAATTGCCGATATGCAATGGTGCATATCGCAAATCACATTTCGCAGAAAACAGATTAACAAAAATTGTCATATGCCACGCTCTTGCGATATTGCGATTTTGCGATAGAGCGGCAATGCGATAATGCGATATAATGAGCTAGTAGCCTTGCAATGTTGCGATTCTGCGATGTTGCGATTTGTGATATTGCGAAGCAAATCGCAAAATCACTTCATCGCAGATCTTTCGGGCCTGTTGTCTAAAAAAGTATTTTCCATAAACTGAGACCTGGTTATGCATTTTAATGCTAATTAATTAGTTAGTTTCCAGTCATTAATGGAATATGGTTTCGTGCTTATCGAAGAGTCATTTCACGTAGGGTGGTATATTTTATACATCCTCGGCATTTAAAACTTTCCCGTCACCTTTCCTTATCATTATTCTCACTTCACTTTTAAATTGCAGGGACGAAGAACAAAGAATGATATAAAGAAGTACGTAGGATGCTATGGGAAAGAAAGGCAAAGCCCTGAGCTTTGAAGAGAAAGAAATGGCCCCCTTGTATACAAACATTACCTGTAACAGAGACGCTGGTATTTCTACTTGGGAAGGCATGTATAATCTACTTGAAGAAGAGAATCCCAGAGTGATGGAGGTTACAGCTACTGCTGGCTCACATGGTTCTTCTGAGGCATCCATTACAGAGCTAGCTTGTTCATTCTTACACCGAATAGCGGTGAGGCCCAAAATTCTTCCATACACGGACATGGTTAAATGGATACTCGACAGTGCTGATATTAGAAATAGACAGTTTAAGACTTAGGGCCAAGGACTCATTGGCTCATTCGCTGCACAAGATTTGAGGCTCATGTATCATCTACCAGAGTCACATGAGACTTTTAACAAACAGTTCATGGAGAAATTTGCCAAAGAGACTGAAGACCTGGTAGAATCCATCAAAGATTGGTCAAGGAGAGATGAACCGCTGAAAAGAGATAAACATGGTATGTATAGCACTGGTTCTCTCACCTCCCCGTATTGCTTTGCTGCTGCCATGCTCTGTAGACTTTTTGGAATGCCAGACATTAACAAATTTTCATCTGAATGGCTACCATTATTGGATGCCGCCACGAATGCTACTATTGTGGATTTGGCTAAAATATTGTCTTATAACTTAGTCACGGCCATTGTAAATTACCGGTCTAAAAGAACTGTTTCTCAGAGAATTTATCCCCCTTTCTACTTATCTGCGTATGTGATGGATGCAATCTGTTATGTTTCCAAGTTTCCTTTGATGGGTTGGAAATGGACGACTCAAGACCCTTTACCCATTCACATCTATCATAAAGAATTGTGGGACTCTAAGTTCACTTCGCATTTCTACAAGATTTGTCATGGAATTATGTTGCCCCTGTACAAAATGTTGTATGATAAATATGCTCCAAGGTGTTCTCCTGAAGCAAAGGTAGACATACTCCCTGTCACGAGATGGTTCGGAGAATAACTGTTTACATATGTCAGGGTATTCGGAAGTGCCACTTCCGCTCACATCTTACCTTTGTATGTCCTTGATAAACTCATGGCACGAGAAATTGCTTATCAAACCCGTGGAGAAGGAGGGTTGACTAAAGATTTGAAGGACAAGAAGAAGGCTATTTGGACACAATTTCCTGTAGCCTGTGGGGCCTTTTCACTATTTGATGTAGGACATGCATTTAAGGAAGTAAACAACATAACGTGTTTACAATTATTCAAGTTTTCAGGAAGACCGTTCGACCCTCATGATATTGCTAAAAATTTCACTACTGCAGTCAAAATAAAGGTGTTTTCTGGAGAAGATGATCTTTTCGATGACATATTCCAACAGAAAAACACACTTGAAGAAATTCTACATTCGGCCCAAATGCGATTCTCTCCAGAAGAATTTCAATAGTTCAAGATATACAGAGAAAGGAGGTTAACTAGTATTCGTTTGGAAAAACTATGCTTAGAACCTGTAAGGGAACGAACTCCGAGTATTAGTCTTAGTGGAAGTTCAGGCACAGATAGATCTAAATCTAAGTCTGGGAAAGAAACATCTGAACATTCTAAAAGATCCAAAAGTGGCCATGATAAAAGCGAAGGGTCAGTAAAAGATACTGCCCAATCAAAAGAGCTCTCACAACAACAGGTTTTTACCTCCCCACAAATAGATCCTCCCCCTCTCATCGTTTAGCCACCATCAGTCAGAACCGAGCTAGATAAAGAATGGGAGACCTTCAATGATTTGATCAATCTTGAAGGACAAAGCACAAAGACACCTGTGAGAAATGTATAGACAACAAAAGATATAGTCACAGGAACAATTAGCAATGACTCAGATATGGAACATATTCCTATTACCCCATCCTCTGAACTGATACTCAAGATAGAAGAGATTCCTCCTATTGATGTATTTTATAGTCCACAACACAAAGCAGTAGTGAGAAGATAAAGGAAGAAAAGGAAATTGGAAAACGTGCTCTCTCATGATGCAGAGTAATTAGACATCCTATGGCAAGATCCTACTACTGATCCCACTGAGAATCTCACTAAATTATCTCAAATTGCAGGAGCATATGCCTCGGTGACCATTGATAAAGCATCTAAGGTACAACAACTGCTAAAAGAAAAGGAAGACCAGATACAAGTTTTGCAACAACAGTTGCAACAAGCCAACACCAACAATGAAGCACAGAAACAGCTTGAAAGATTACAACAGGACTTCCAACAAATGCAGATAGGCTACCAGAACAGTTTGGCTGAGAAAGAAAAATAGTTACAGGATATGCAGAAGATGCACAAGGATGATCCTAAACTTACATAATTCATCACAGAATCCATTTCCTTGAACGATCAATTACTACAGCAACAGGAAGCATTGTGCCAAAGAATATCACAGTGGAACTCTTATTGTGAAATAAGCGATAAAATCACTAATCAAGTCATGGATTTACGAAGTGATTATGATTTAATTGATAAAAGAGTTACTGAATATTTAGCTTGGCAAGAAACAGAGGAGGGAAAAAGAGCAGGCGCACCAATAATCAACGACAATCACAAAGAAATGCTCTTTAACAAATGGGATGCACAACTCAAGAAAGCAGAGCAAGTAGCAGAAGAAGCATCCACGACAGCAAATAGCGTTATTGACTGTATAAATGAAAATTTGCACAGGGCAAATTTGATCTCAGAAACCACTCCAGGGTATCTACCGAAAGTACAACAATTACAAACAGACTGGAGACAGAAGGCTCAAGAAAAGGCAGAAGCAATCCAAAGGTTAACCAAGTTGAATTGGGATTATTACTAGGCATACTTGGTAAAACCAAATAGCCAGTGTAACACTCTCAAATGCATCATCAATTCTGCCGAAAAGATCACGCCAGCTCTTTCCGATTATGTTTTCACAGCACAGCTAAAGTCTGAAGTCGGTCAGCCGACTCTTCTCAAACAAATGCTGAATGCTTGCGATTTCAAGGATCAGATACATAAATAGTTAGTTTTAATTTTAGATTCAGTTTTAGTTTTAATTTTGCTTTATTTTTGCCTAAAATGAGGACGGTCATTTAAACCGCATCCTACATTTTTGTAATAAGTTATTTTTAGATTTAGTTAGTAGTATTTAAACCCTTCTCATGCATTTAGAGAAGGGTCCTGAAATTTATCAAAAACTTATCCCCAGAACATGCACTTTTGTACCCTCTAAGGAGGTTTTGATGAATGAATGGAACATGATTTATTGATATCTGCATTTAATATCTGCTACTGATGTTGCACTTTTGTACTCTTAGTGGATGTTGGATTAAGAAAAGATAAATCATTATTGCTTGAAGCTCATGAGTAGAACTAGTTATAAATGGTACTTCTATCACTTAACTATTTCTGCCTTTTTGTTAAAAGTGATATTCATGTTCAGTTGTTTATATATTGATGTGTGAATGCTTGAGTTATCATTTGCACTTTTGTACAGTGATAGTTATTTATTTATGCTTAATGTATGAGTAGCTTATTATGCGATATGCCTTTCACAATTGTTTCATCTAACTTTTTATACGAAGTGGTTCATCTTTATTGAATTTTTTTCGCATAATAGTTGAATGATCTTTATTACCAATTATTATTTGAAATCATTTTAGATCACATAACAGAAGGATTACACCCCGGGTTAGTGAAGACTTAGATATTTTTGCTTATTAGAATACAATTTGCATATTGTTAGATTAGAGTTAGAATTAGAGCATATCACTTAGGAACTTTTAGAAAGGAAATATCAATTCTTCACACACACACACACACACATAAATTTGGAAACTGGTCCCATATCCCCAGTTGGACCCACTATACCAAACGGAAAAGGTGCTGCTAACCAAGGTCCGGACCGGGTGGGTATCCCCCTTGTTGTAGACCCGATTTTTGGGGCTTCAACAGGATCTAAAGAACCTGGAGGGATGCCCACTTCTCCAAAGTAATTTAGTTGCATTCTAAAAGAACCATCTTCAAGCTCTATTAGATCTATACCTTTGTACAACAAATCAAACTCAAATATGTCATATCTTTCAGCCCCATCCTTCATGTCTTGATGGAGAATTGGCAGAGCTATAAACTGAGTTAACTTTCCCTGGTCTTATTTTCGTGGAGCAAATGAAGCCATTAGTAGATTCATCTAGTTGCTCCAAATATAGAATGGGGACACAACATCTTCATAATACATAATTATGGAAACTCTCTCATAAATTCAGGTTATCTGAAGAATACAATAATAATCTGACTAATTCAATGCTGGGTAAAAAATGTATACAATTCTCTTGTATGGATGCATAATTGACCCAAAATAAATATGAACATTAGTTACATTGGCAAGAGGAAGACTATAACCCATCTTGGCATCAATAGAGCAAAACCATTTCTCTATAATAACCTTTTGAATGTTAGGAGGCAAACTTTTAATTTTAACTAGAAGGCAATCTGTGCAAAATGAATAATGACATTGGGGACATAATTCAACACAAGATTTTTTAGAGGAGGAAGAGCTTTCTCCAATTTCAAACTTCTTGATGGCCATTTCTTCTGGTTTATCTGATCCTTCTCTTGTCATAAGATCAACAAGATAATTTTCTTTGCCTGCTTTATAAATTATATCAAAATCATATCCATCTAGCCAAAGAGCCCATCTCATGATCCTGGAGTTACCTTGTTCTAGAAGCCTTTTGTTTTGGAGCATTCCTTTCATATGCCTGAGGTTAGTCTTGACTGTAAAATGAGTGCTCTTAAGGAACAATCTGAATCTTTTAATTCCTTTCTTTACAACAAGAATTTCTTTGTGTGAAGAAGGGTAATTTAATTCTGGACTAGAAAATGTACCTGAAGTATAAGCACAAACTTCTTCTCTTTTCCCATGTTTCTGTAAAAGGATTGCCCCCCAACAACAATCTGATGCATCTATTTCTAGTATGAAAGGAAGATCTTCTTGAGGAAGAGTGAGAGGTGGTAGTTGCTCAATATTTTGCTTGATATTTTTGACTGCTTGAGTCATTTGATCAGACCAAATGCTTCCTTTCTTTAAACGCTATTGTAGAACTTTTGTATCCTTTGCTTGTTCAGGATAGAACTGTCTTATATAATTCAAGCATCCCAAAAACCTTTGTACAGTTCTGATATCTGGGAGAATATCAGGAAAGTTAGCTAATGAACGTAGAACATGAGGCTGTAATTCTACTTTCCCTTGAGATATAAACAATCCCAAATACTCAATGCGAGTTTTAGCAATAATGAATTTGTCAGATGAATTAGAGAGGGCAAGTCCATGTTAATGGACTGTTTGATAAAAAATCTCTAAATGACTTTTATGTTCTGCAATATCTCTGTTGTACACAAGAAGGTCATCAATTGGTATTAACTCATCATTAGAAAAAACCCTCATCAAAATGTCCCACTGGAATGTGATATACCTTTCAAACAATGATAAAATAGGTCTTTTAAAATAATCATAAAGCCTTTTTATTATTACAATAAAGCGATCGCAAGATCACATATCGAAATAATAAGAAAAACATATATAAAGACCCATTGAATTACTCCGATCCGAAAAGGGAAATATCTATCAGATATCGGGGAAAGGCAAAGCACATTGTATATATAAGGCACCCCCCCATTCCTCCGATGCGATAAAATGTATCGCTATCGGCAATCGGCCGTAGAAATCAATTCATTAACTGTGACACCTTCAAATCTTCCGATGCGATAAGGCGTATCGCCATCGGCGATTGAAGATTTCGCAATAGCATAAGTAATGTGACCCGAGCCCTTTCCCGATTGCGATACATTAAATCAAGGCACGTGTTTCGAAGCATATTAAAGATTGGCATGCATTATACCACCTTTGGTGATTGAACGATATTTTGGACTATTATTAAAAGCTTCCCTTTCACGTCACCAATCATCAAATGCGATTATCCGCCAAAAAATCTAAGCCATGCTTCAATCGATTATTCACCATATAGATGTTATGATGGATATTTAAAAGCTCCCTTATCATGATTGATAGGTGAAGCGTCCAATTAATGAAGCAGTTATGCTGAGATTTTCCACTTAGAATCTATCTACGGCAATTTCACTATGATCTTTGATTATTCGCTAATAGATATAACTCTTTCATATTGGCTCATTCTATCTATTTCCCTGTATCATGCTAGTTTCATTCCTTGTGTAGAATTCCGTCGAAATAACAAGTTTTAAGCAAATGGGAAAGAAATCCAAGAGATCCGCAGTAGCAGCAGCCCCTGCAGTAACAGTCCAGCCCACCAGCGACCCAAGACCAAGTAAAAAGGGCCTAATCTCAGACACTACATGTCTCGGCCTTGGAAATACAAGCTGGAAAAGCATCTATAATTTAATTGAGGCAGAAGAACCGGAGGAAGTGTCGGAAGAAGCTACTACAGGCTCAACTAATAAATCAGAAGCCTCCTTGAAAGATTTAGCCGACTCATTTTTGCACAGGATAACAGCTCAGGAGAAAATTCTTCCGTACACTGATGTAGTCAGATGGGTGGTCGAACAAATTCCAGTTTAAAATAGAACGTTTTTCACAGTTGACGGAAGATTTTTTGGTTCATTTCAGCCTGATGACTTAAGGAAAATGTATCATTTGCCCGAACATGAAAAGAAATACAACAAAGCCTTTCTGGAGAAATTCACAAAGGAGAATGAGACGGAATCAGCCTTGATTAGGCAATGGAGACAGAATCCCGCAAAGCACAAACATGAATCATCAGGTAAGTACTCCGTGGATTCCTTGTCATCTCCTTACTGTTACACTGGGGCAATGATGTGTAGGATATGGGGAATGCATGATTCAACAAAGTTTACTATCGAAATGGTTCCTTTAATGGAAGCGGTTATTAGTAGTTATGTCTTGGATTGGGTGAATATATTGTCCGATAAATTAGCCTCTACAATTCTTGATTTTAGATTCAATTCACGCAAAACCACCATGACTATTCCCCCCTTCTATTATAGTGCTTATGTTATGGATATGCTTTGCTTTAATTCCGAATACCCGGTACTTGGGTGGAGATGGACGCCACAGGACCCTAAGCCAATCCACATTTATCATCAGATGTTATGGAAGGCACATTATAAAGACCACTTGTATCAAATCTGTAATGGTTTCATGTTGCCTATCTATTATGCCATTTTTGATAAGCCTGCCCCAAGGATTTCCGAGGAGGCAGAGATTGACTTAACTGTTGTAGGGAATTGGTTCGGGGAAGACAAGTTCACATATATAAGGGTGTATGGTAGCCTCAGAAGACCCCATGTCCTCCCATTGTATGTACCTGATAAACTGTTGGCACGCGAATTAGCTTACCAAATAACAACAGCAGGAACATCCAAAACTCTTAGGACTTCTAAAAAGCAGTCATGGCCTATATTCCCTTTGAGATGCGGTGTTTATACTCTACATGATTACAAACATGCCGAGGAGACAGGAAAAATAAATATGCTCAATCTCCATCCCTAACAGGCAATTCGATCCCTGGAAGGGTACCTATAATGTGCTTGAACAGGACAAACTTACTAAGTTTGACCATGAAAAAGATGAATTTGACGACCTATTTTCTTCAGCAGAGTCATTGTCTCAGGTTAGAACATTGGCCAAGATAAAATATAATGATGAAGGACTGGTAGAATTCAATAGGCTCAGAGAACAAAGGTTGCAAAGTCTGCCTCTGGACTTATTGGCTACTACACCAACAACTAAGTCAAGCGAGCCTGAACAGAAGATTATTGACGAACCTCCTGCTACAGAGAAAATTCCCGAAAAGGGAAAAGAGCCAGAGCAAGGAAAAGAGCAGGAAACAGAGCAGGAGAAAGAGAAGAAGCAGGACAATGAAGTTATTGATCTAGAGGCTCAAATTGATAAAAAACTCCTCAAAGAGTGGCAATAATTTGACTCTATTATAAGCAATCCCGAGACTTTACAAGGATTCGACACACCTAGAGTAACAGTTGGTCAAGAAACAACAACAACTACGGTTCCAATTGAAGGACCAGCGGCCTATCCATTAGCAAAGATATAGAAATAATTCCTAAAGATCCATCCGATCAGATTGTTTTGCAGATAGAAGACATACCACCATTAGATGTCTTTTACAGTCCCAAACACAGGGCTGTGGTGAAAAGACAGAGGAAAAGGAGGAGACTTGATCAATCTTCCCCTTTACCAGACCAAACAGAGATGGATAATGTGGTGTGGAAGGAGGAATTTAACCCTTCCGACGACCTTACAAAACTTTCTCAGTATGTCGGAGCTTATTCGGCAGCCACCATGGATAAGGCCTCGAAAGTAAGCAATCTACTTAAGGGAAAAGATCAAACAATTACTTCATTGCAGTCACAGGTGTCTGAAGCACATTAAAAAATAGAACAGTTAGAACAACAACTATCAATACAGAGGCAGACAAACAATCAATTAAATGAGAAATTGCTCAAAGAGAAACAGAGGATAGACTTGAGCGCAGTACAAAAACAAAAGGAATTGTCCGAAGCATTGGCCAGATTAAAGGCGATGAATGAACAAATGAGCAAGACTAAGGATGAGCAAATCGCTCAACTGTCACAAGAAGTAGAAAAGTTCAAGAGTCTTCCTCAAGTAGCAGAGTTCAGAACCGAAGCTCTACAAATCAATAAGGCATTGATTACACAACTAAAACTGCTATGTCATAACATTTCTCTGGTTGAGCCTCTTTGTGAGATTACTACATCAATAGTTGATAAATCAGTTGATGCCAGGCATGATTTAGAACAGGCCGATGAGACCTTAACCAGCTTTCTTGCTTGGCAAGACTCCAGTGAAGGACAAGCCGTGAATTTGCCAAAAATTCTAGTGTCACACAAAGACATCATTTTCCTAGAATGGCAGTCACAACTGATGAAAGCAGGGAGAGAGACCTCAAGATGTCGATTATCTACCAGTAATTTAATTGAATTGGTCAATGACACTCTTTATCTCTCTCACATGATTTCACAGTGAAATCCAGGAAAATTGACGTCGGCCAAAGCCTTGGAACAAACATGCAATCAAGAATTGGAAAAGAATGGAAGACTAATTGCTGGCATCCAAAGTTTAACTTGGGATGCCTTTTGGTTTTTCTTAATTAAACCATACAGTCAGAGGGCTGTACTCAAATGTTTAACCGATGCCATCAGTTGCATGATCCCGAGATCCATGATGCCACATATTCAGCCCAACTGCATTCTCGTCTAAGTCTCCCTCCAGAATTGCAACCGATGCTTGCTATCTGCCAACTCAAGCCGAAGGGAGATCATCCGAAACAATGAATCATACTGCCGACTAAGAACAAGCCGATTTTGAGGAGATATTCATAATTTAGTTGTACCAATTAATAACATTTTTATTTTGTAATTAATTAGTGTAATTAGTATTTATAGGCCCTTTCATGCATTTAGAAGGGGTCCTCCGTTTTTGTATAAACTCAAATCAGTAAGTCACACTATTGTGCTTCTGATATATTTTTTTATGAAGACTGGGCCAATATTCTTAATATTAACGAAGAAAGCTTTGATGACATGTGAACTATTGCCTTTTGTGGAAGTGTTTCTAAGTTAGAAGAAGGAATTTGAATGCGATTGATATCGGGAATGGTCCAAATAACATATGGTACTATTATCTATGCTCTTGTGTCATTCTTTTATGTGAATCAACATTTGTTTAAATCTTGCTATCATTGAATATATGTATGTGTTTTAACAACAATCCTTGTACTTTTCACTATTGAATGTCTAAGGATTGTTATTCTTTCAATCATATCTATGTCTATGATATATATGAGGAATAGTGTAATAATGTTTGCTTGATTGATTTGTTCAACTATTTGGGCTTAGTAATTATCATATGAATAAATATCTTTGTTTACCAACAGAGTCATCTATATGCCTGTTTGTGGATGAAGACCATCAAAAGTTACGCTAAAAGCATAAATTTCCCGGGATAGGATAGTTGTTTATAATTTTACTTTTAGATTAAATCATTCATCCATTATCATTAGACACTATAGAATCAACCATTTATCCATCCTATTTACCAATCATTGGGAAACTAGTCCCATTATATCCAGTCGGAGCCACCACACCGAACAAAAAAGGAGCTGCCTTTAAGGTCCGGACCGGGTGGTTATCCCCGATGTTATTGCAGCAATTTTCGAGGCATATACATTTTTGGCGCTAGAAGGAGGGCATGAACTGTGAATAGCTAGCAAACCCAAAACTATAACCCATTCTGAGAGTAAATCTCCCTCCACCTCACCTCGTACCTCCTGTTTGCATGCTGGAACTCAAGTATTCAAGCAAGAAGAAGAGGAGTCAACTACCACTGCTCAAACCCACCATACTTCAGAACGATTAAGTCCTAAGTCCCCTTAAGTTCAGTCTCTCATCCATAAACTTCAAGGCTTTTCGATATCACCACAGAAATCTGAGGTATCTCAAGGCAGTGACACTTCGCAATTCAATCTACCTCACCCTCTCACCATACTTCAGAGTGGAAAGCTCAGTATTGAACCTACTGAGTTGCCTTTACGTAAAAGGAAAAGGGCAAAAAAGAATACTGAAGGATCTGACAGTGAAACTTTCTCATCATCATCCTCCATCTCATCTTCACCAGTGCGAAGTCAACCATCCACTCCTCCATTACATATTGTTGTTCAACAGGGATCAGGAACTTCAACATCCCAACCCATTCAATCCTCAATATCAACTCCTTCCCAAACATCTGGAATTTCATCAGCAATATCATCCGCTACTGGTTTTTCAATGGCTCAGAATCCATGGAATAGTCCTGGTGCGGTCACCATGCCTACACCATTACATCCATTGCCTGATTCTCCTGAAAAATGGTTACCCAAATTTAATCCAGATGTTGGAACACAAGCCAAAGAACATATTAACAATTTCATGTTATCAGTTAATTTGAAAGGAGTGACAGAGGAAGATGTTGTCATTAGTCTTTTCCCTTATACCTTGCAAGGATCAGCTGGGTCTTGGTATTTTTCCCTGCCCTCTGGATCCATTACTAGTTGGAACATTTTCCAAGAACAGTTTCTTACTAAGTATGGCGATGATAGATCTTTAACAACATTAATCAATGATCTCTCCAATCTTAGGATAGAGTCTAAAGAACCTATCAAGGAATTCAACTCACGATTTAATAAACTCTTGAATAAGATTCCAACCGCCTCTAAACCAAGTGAGCAAATCAGAAGCAAATGGTATATAACTGCCCTACCTTCAAATATAGCTATTTTCGTAGACAGGGCTGCAAAACCAACTTTAGCTGAAAACATGAAAGAGGCGCTTGCTGTAGAGAAACGTATTATTTCTTTAGAAAAGAAAGCTGCTCTTGAAGATAGAAAATCCAAAAAAGTTTCTTTCAAGGATGATTCAAAGAAGAAAACCACTAAAGATCCATATGATATGGAAGGTTTACAAAAAGTCCTCAAGACTGTGCCAAATGAAATGGTTGAAATCAAGAAGCAAGTAGCTGAAACCTCAACAAAAAGGCCATTAGAAATTTTAAGAAACCTGAATCAAAACCACCAAATTCCATATCCAACGTAGATTCAGATCCTGAAGAAGAAGAAGAAGAAGATGAAACAATCTTGCCATCTGAGAAACCCGAAGAAGAGGAGACTGTCGAATTCCATGGGATGTGGGATTTTATTTTATCTAACTCTGGTACAGGAAATGAACAAGAAGCTTTCCCTGTGACTACCAGGAGTAAAGGTACTCCTGGACCTGTTCAGACAACTTTGAAGAAAAGGAATGCAGGTTCCACTACTACCAAAGAAAAGGTTCCCACAAAGAAAGCTGCAGTGATACCATCCCAAAATCAACCATCATCTTCAAATCTACCTTCAACATCTAAGCCATTGGTAGTGTCAGATTCTATGGACTACAATATCATTGAAGATATGAAGAAGACTAAGGCGAATATTACTATGTTTGAACTTAGCAAACTCAAACATTAACAGAAATTACTTCTTAAGGAGTTAGATGTCGTTCCTTCTTCACCTCTTCCTAAAGCTGTATTGTCCAAAGCTGCTAATGATTCAGGCCAACCATCTCCTGGTAGAGTGGAAGTTACTGATGCGGTCTTAATTGGGGATAGATCAAATTCTCATACTCCTACTTTCCTCTTAACCTATGAGATCTATAATAGAAATCTACACAACTGTTTGATTGACCCAGGGGCTTCCTCTAATATAATGCCAGCTTCAGTTTGTTCAAAACTGAACATTGAACCCCAAAAGTCTGCAATTCATATTGTACAGTTGGATAGAACCAAGGTCCAGGTTTTAGGGGAGATCAACTCAGTGACTATCAGGTTATCAACTAATCCTAGAGTGGTTCAAAGAATTGATATTTTGATCGCTGACATACCTGAATTCTATGGGTTGATTTTAAGTAGAGATTGGTATGAAAAACTCCATGGTTATATTTCCACCGATTCGTCCCATATGTGGCTACCTTATAAAGGAAAGCCAAATCAGATCAAAATTGATTGGGAGGAACACATGACCCATACTGTTACTGAGTTTGAACAAGAAAATCAACCAATAGCATTCAATAACAATATTTTGAGGAATTATTCATCTGAATCATTCTTTGGCAATTTCACTGCCCAACCATCTCTTTTCCCAGTTAATAATTTCACATCTCAGATCAAAAACTTTTCACAAATAGATAGGTCAAGATGCGTTAATGTTGCTGAGGAAACTGTAAATAAAATTGTTGATAATTCTTTATTTTGGTCACTATATTTTGACGGGTCTAAATCTAGTAAAGGTGCAGGAGCAGGATGTATTTTAGTTAGTCTTGAGGGAGAAAAAACTATGTTATCATGCAGACTAGAATTTGAGTGCACAAACAATACAACTGAGTATGAGGCCTTAGTTCAAGGACTTTACAAAGCAATTGGTCTCAATGTTCAATATTTGAAGGTGTTTGGTGATTCAGAAATTTTTATTAAACATGTTAGAAATTCAATTCATTGCCTTTTTGGTCATCTCAAACACTATCAGTCTTTGGTACAGGAACTCATTTCTCAATTTTTAGCATTCAATATTTCTCCCATCCCTAGGTCACAGAATGCAGTAGCAGACCTGCTAGCTAATGTTGCTTCCAGACTCCTACCATCCAAAGATTACAACCCAGATAGATTTTCAGTAGAGTTAATTTTTAGACCATCAATTCTCGATAATGTCACCAATTGGCGAGTGTTCAATCATGATGAAGACATTTTAAACTTCTTGACTTCTGACAAGTCCTACGATGACCAAATCATTGATGAAAGTGACCATGACCTTCAAATGAAAGAAAGCAAGAGGAAAAATCAATACCAAAACCAGTGGTTAAGCTTGAAGATCTTTATGATATTAAAGACAGGTTTAAACAGGTGACCAATTCAAAACTCTAGAGTTCCACTTTAAGATTTGAATTGATAAACCTAGGTACTGAGGAAAACCCTCAAAACATCAATTTGGGACTAGGACTTTCTTTAGAAGAAAGAACAACATTCATTAGGATGTTAACAAAAAACAAATATATCTTCGCTTGGAAATATGATGATTTGAAAACATATGATGCATCAATCATTCAACATACTATGCCAATGCTTTCTGAACAAAAACCAGTGCAACAGAAGTTAAGGAAGATTCATCCTAACCTAGAGAGTCAAATAAAGGCTGAACTAAATAAACTCTTGAAGGCTAAGATAATTTTTCCTGTTAGACATTGAAACTGGGTCTCCAATATGGTGCCAGTTAGGAAAAAGAATGGCGACATTAGGATTTGCATCGATTTCAGAAATCTTAATAAGGCAAGCCAAAAGGATAACTTCCCTTTACCTACCATGGAGCAGACACTCCATTTGGTAGCTGGTTCTGAACTAATGTCCTTTTTAGACGGTTTTTCAGGATATAACCAAATTCCGGTCCATCCTGATGACAGGCTTAAAACTACCTTCAGAACTAAGTGGGGAACTTATGCCTACCAAAAAATGCCTTTTGGACTTATCAATGCAGGAGCTACATTTTAGAGAGCCATGGACATAGCGTTAAAAGGATTGCTCAATAAATCAGTAGTTGTCTATTTAGATGATATTACTGTATTTTCCAGGAAAAGGTCTAATCATTTACATGATTTAAAAAAAATCTTTGAACGTTGTAGAAGGTATGGTATCTCTCTTAATCCAAAGAAGTCCTTTTTTGCTCTTAATCAAGGAAAACTTTTAGGCTTTATTGTTTCAAAAGATGGTATCTATATTGATCTAGACAGAATTCAAGATATTTCTGAAATTCCATTCCCTCATAATAAAAAATCCATGTAGTCATTTTTGGGTCAAATTAACTTTGTTAAACGTTTTGTTCCAGATTTTTCCCAGATTATTTTACCATTGCAAATGATGATTAAGAAAAATTCGGTGTTTAAATGGGGACCTGCAGAAAAAGAGGCATTTGATTCCATCAAACAATCAATAATTAATGCCCCTGCTTTAAGCACTCCCAATTTTTCTAGTCATTTCATACTATATACCCTCGCATCCGCTTCGTCTTATGCAGCAGTGTTGACTCAAATTAATGATCAAAACTTGGAAGCACCAATTTCGTTTTACAGCTCAAATCTTTAAGGTGTTGAACTAAATTATTCGGAAGTGGAAAAACAAGCCTTTGCTGTGTACAAAGCCATTAAACACTACAGAACCTTCCTCTTAAAAGCTCACACAAAAGTTATAGTTCCTTTTTTAGCAGTAAGACAATTACTAGTTCAAAGGGAATTAGGAGAAAAGAGAGCAAATTGGGTCACAAAATTACAAGAATATGACTTGGAAATCAAGCCAGCAAAGATTGTCAAAGGCCAAGGTTTTTGCAGGTTGTTCGCATGAGCATCCAACATTCAAGAACCTGAAAGTACAGAGGATACTGAAGAAATCAATCAGATAAGTACCACAGATCCTGAATCGCAATATACAGATCTGATTTTCTATTTAAAAAATGGGTACGCTCCTTCTAATCTCTCCTATAAAAACAAATGTGCCATTAGATTAAAAGAAAAAAACTTCACAATTGTAGATGATGTATTGTTTAGGCGAAATTATGATTCAATTTTATTAAGGTGCTTAGAAAAACCTGAAGCACAAAAAGTTTTGCAGGAACTACATGATGGACCAACAGGAGGACATTTTGGCGCTGACACAATAGCTCACAAAATCATTCATGCTGGGTATTATTGGCCCACCTTGTTCAAAGATACTCATGAATATGTAAGGAAATGCCAAAGTTGTCAAACATCCAGTGGAAGACAAAGAAAGCCAGCTTTCCCTTTGCAACCAGTCAACATTGAACAACCGTTTGAGCAATGGGGATTGGACATCATTGGAGAAATCACTCCACATTCATCCAAACAGCATAAGTATATCCTTACTGCCACTGATTACTTTACTAAGTGGGTTGAAGCAATTCCTTTGAAGACAACGAACTCTGAGGCAATTATGGAATTCATAGACCAATTCATTATTACCAGGTTTGGTGTCCCGAATGCTCTTGTTTTTGATAATGCATCTTATTTCTCTGGAAATTCTATATTTGAGTTCGCTATCAAAAGGGGATTTAAATTGAGGTATTCTGCAAATTACTACCCTCAGGGTAATGGTTTGGCAGAATCCACCAATAAAAACCTTATTAGAATTATTAAGCGAACTATTGAGCAGAATCATAAAAACTGGCATAAATCTTTGATATTTGCACTATGGGCTGATAGAATAACTCAAAAAGCCTCTATAGGCACTTCTCCATTTAATCTAGTGTATGGAAAGGAAGCTGTCATACCAGCCAATTTAGTGCTTCCATCCCTAGCTTTAGTGTAGTTTATTGAAGAAAGTCCCTCATCTTCTATTCAACTAAGACACGATCAAATTTTGAAACTAGAAGAAGAAAGGGAAAAAGCCAGAATTATACATGCAAAACATCAGCAAATTATCAAGTCATCTTTTGATACAACTTTAACCAGTTCAAAACAATTACAAGTTGGTGATCTAGTTTTTAAATGGGACAAAGCCCATGAGGATAAAGGAAAACACACAAAGTTCTAGAAAATGTGGCTCGGACCATTTCAAATCAATGAGAAGATAGGCCCTTCTACTTTCATATTGCAAGATCTATCAGGAAAGAGAGATTCTCTTCCTGTTAACAGCCTTATCTTGAAAAAATTCTTCAATTGAGGAGGTAACCCCTTCTCCCTTTGTAAATATTCAATTTTTAGCTAAATTTCTGTACATAGCTTAGATTTTTAGGATTTTGGAAAAATAAAGTTAGCCTTCCATTGGTCTTTACTATATTGAAAAAGTTTCTCAAAAGAAATAGTTCTGATATTTTCTTTTAAAATGGAAGCCTTAAACGAAAGGAAGATTTCTAAGAAATTAGGTATATTTAGATTCTGAAACCCCATTTTATTTTTGTGAACTCTTCTCAAGGTTTAGAAGTACTGTAAACCATTTTAATGTTTTTAAGCAGCCTGAAAATGGTTATCAATACAAAACAGATACTGATTCAATCTTAGCATCTTCAACTCTTATCCTGTCATCCATCTTCTCTTAAGGAGAAAATTATTCATCCCATTCATCAAAGTTATAATTACTCAGAGTGTAATTCTAAAATATATTTGATATAAAAGATAATAGGTCTTATTACAAGCCTGCTTACCATGATCATAGGGAAATAGTTCAACTGACATTACCAATACTGCATATCAAAACAGGGTAATGGCTTATAATTACAAGACAAGGGTCTCATCACGAGCCAGCTTGTTCAATTAAATTACAACCAGTGAATGGCATTGTCAAATAGCTGGCTACCAAACCAGGACAATGGCTTTTTATCTTACAAAATAAGGAAAAACAAAAAATGATACAAAAATATGAAAACATATTTTGGATTCATTCTTTTTTAATATACTCTGAAATGGATGGGATAATGAACAATCAAAGGGTTAAAAGGTATCCCTGTTGAGACTATAGACGTTTGCTGGCAGCAGAGGCTCTACCTATGACATAGATAAAGCTAAGTTGGAAAATTTTTTGTTTTATCATTAGCAACCAATTAAGGCTAATTTAAAACATAGAATGTATTTAATTGTAACACGAGAAGAGAATAGCAGAAATAGTTATCATTACATTCAGAATTTATGTTTGCCTAGTTATATTAGAATTTTTCGCTCAGATAAGATTTTTAGATTAAAAAAGTTTAAGTATTTTAGCATTTCCCAGAGATAACTGTTTCTCCCAGTAAATCGCCAATTGTTGTGTTGTACAACAACCCCCCATTTCATAAATTTTTTCTTTAAAAAATCATAATAAGAAATGGGTCCCTTTAAACATAGATGTGTGAATAAATTGGAATTAACTCATCATTAGAAAAAACTCTCATCAAAAGGTCCGACTGAAATGTGATATACCTTTCAAACAATGATAAAACAAGTCTTCTAAAATAATCATAAAGCCTTTTTATTATTACGATAAAGCGATCACAAGATCGCATATCGCAATAATAAAAAAAACATATATAAAGACCCATTGAATTACTCCGATCCGAAAAGGGAAATCGCTATCGGATATCGGGGAAAGGCAAAGCACATCGTATATGTAAGGGACCCCCCCATTCCTTCGATGTGATAAAAGGTATCACTATCAGCAATTGGCCGTAGAAATCAATTCATTAACTGTGACACCTTCAAATCTTCCGATGCGATAAGGCGTTTCGCCATCAACGATCGGCAATTTTGCAATAGCATAAGTAATGTGACTCGAGCCCTTTCACGATTGAGATACATTAAATCAAGGCACGTGTTTCGAAGCATATTAAAGATTGGCATGCATTATACCACCTTTGGTGATTGAACGATATTTTGGACTATTATTAAAACCTTCCCTTTCACGTCACCAATCATCAAATGCGATTATCCACCAAAAAATCTAAGCCACGCTTGAATTGATTATTCACCATATAGACGTTATGATGGATATTTAAAAGCTCCCTTATCATGATTGACAGGTGAAGCGTCCAATTAATGAAGCAGCTATGCCGAGATTTTCCACTTAGAATCGATTTGCGGCAATTTCACTATGATCTTTGATTATTCGCTAATAGATATAACTCTTTCATATTGGCTCATGCCATCTATTTCCCTGTATCACGCTGGTTTCATTCCTTGTGCAGAATTTCGTCGAAATAACAAGTTTTAAGCAAATGGGAAAGAAATCCAAGAGATCCGCAGCAGCAGCGGCCCCTGCAGTAACAGTCCAGCCCACCAGCGACCTAGGACCAAGTAAAAAGGGCCTAATCTCAGACACTACATGTCTCGGCCTTGGAAATACAAGCTGGCAAAGCATCTATAATTTAATTGAGGCAGAAGAATCGAAGGAAGTGTCAAAAGAAGCTACTGCATGCTCAACTAATAAATCAGAAGCCTCCCTGAAAGATTTAGCCAACTCATTTTTGCACAGGATAGCAGCTCGGGAGAAAATTCTTCCATACATTGAGTAAGATGGGTGGTTGAACAAATTCGAATTTCAAATAGAACATTTTGTACAGTTGACGGAAGAGTTTTTGGTTCATTTCAGCCTGATGACTTAAGGAAAATGTATCATTTGCATGAACCTGAAAAGAAATACAATAAAGCCTTTCTGGAGAAATTCGCAGAGGAGAATGAGACGGAATCAGCCCCGATTAGGCAATGGAGACAATCATGCAAAGCACAAACATGAATCATCGGGTAAGTACTCCGTGGATTCCTTGTCATCTCCTTACTATTACGCTGGGGAAATGATGTGTAGGATATGGGGAATGCATGATTCAACAAAGTTTACTATCGAAATGGTTCCTTTAATGGAAGCGGCTATTAGTAGTTATGTCATGGATTGGGCGAATATATTGTCCGATAAGTTAGCCTCTGCAATTCTTGATTTTAGATTCAATACACGCAAAACCACCAGGACTAATCCCCCCTTCTATTACAGTGCTTATGTTATGGATATGCTTTGCTTTAATTCGGAATACTCGGTACTTGGGTGGAGATGGATGCCACATGACCCTAAGCCAATCCACATTTATCATCAGATGTTATGGAAGGCACATTATAAAGACCACTTGTATCAAATCTGTAATGGTTTCATGTTGCCTATCTATTATGCCATTTTTGATAAGCCTGCCCCAAGGATTTCCGAGGAGGCAGAGATTGACTTGACTGCTGTAGGGAATTGGTTCGGGGAAGACAAGTTCACATATATAAGGGTGTATGGTAGCCTCACAAGACCCCATGTCCTCCCATTGTATGTACCTGATAAACTGTTGGCATGAGAGTTAGCTTACCAAATAACAGAAGCAGGAACATCCAAAACTCTTAGGACTTCTAAAAGCAGTCATGGCCTATATTCCCTTTGAGATGTGGTGTTTATACTCTACATGATTACAAACATGCTGAGAAGGAGAGAGGAAAAATAAATATGCTCAATCTTGCAACCATCCCTAACAGGCAATTCGATCCCCGGAAGGTTGCCTATAATGTGCTTGAACATGCCAAAGTTACTAAGTTTGACCATGAAAAAGATGAATTTGACGACCTATTTTCTTTAGTAGAATCATTGTCTCAGGTTAAAACATTGGCCAAGATAAAATATAATGATGAAGGATTGGTAGAATTCAATAGGCTCAAAGAACAGAGGTTGCAAACTCTGCCTTTGGACTTATTGGCTACTACACCAACAACTAAGTCAAGCGAGCCTGAATAGAAGATTATTGACGAACCTCCTGCTACAGAGAAAATTCTCGAAAAGGGAAAAGAGCCAGAGCAAGTAAAATAGCCAGAGCAAGGAAAAGAGCAGGAGAAAGAGAAGAAGCAGGACAATGAAATTATTGATCTAGAGGCTCAAATTGATCCCAAACTCCTCAAAGAGTGGCAACAATTTGACTCTATTATAAGCAATCCCGAGACTTCACAAGGATTCAGCACACCTCAAGTAACAGTTGGTCAAGAAACAACAACAACTACGGTTCCAGTTGAAGGGACTAGAGGCCTATCCATTAGCAAAGATGCAGAAATAATTCCTAAAGATCCATCCGATCAGATTGTTTTGCAGATAGAAGACATACCACCATTAGATGCCTTTTATAGTCCCAAACACAGGGCTATGGTGAAAAGACAAAGGAAAAGGAGGAGACTTGATCAATCTTCCCTTTTACCAGACCAAATAGAGATGGCTAATGTGGTGTGGAAGGAGGAATTTAACCCTTCCGACGACCTTACAATTCTTTCTCAGTATGCCGGAGTTTATTCGGCAGCCACCATGGATAAGGCCTCGGAAGTAAGCAATCTACTTAAGGGAAAATGTCAAACAATTGTTTCATTGCAGTCACAGGTGTCTGAAGCACAACGAAAAATAGAACAGTTAGAACAACAACCATCAATACAGTGGCAGACAAACAGTCAATTAAATGAGCAATTTATCAAAGAGAAAAAGAGGATAGACTTGAGCGCAGTACAAAAACAAAAGGCATTGTCTGAAGCATTGGCTAGATTAAAGGCGATGAATGAACAAATGAGCAAGACTAAGGATGAGCAAATCGCTCAACTGTCACAAGAAGTAGAAAAGTTCAAGAGTCTTCCTCAAGTAGCAGAGTTCAGAACCGAAGCTCTACAATCAATAAGCCATTGATTACACAGCTAAACCTGCTATGTCATAACATTTCTCTGGTTGAGCCTCTTTGTGAGATTACTACATCAATAGTTGATAAATCAGTTGATGCCAGGCAGGATTTAGAACAGGCTGATGAGACCTTAACCAGCTTTCTTGCTTGGCAAGACTCCAATGAAGGACAAGTTGCGAATCTGCCCAAAATTCTAGAGTCACACAAAGACATCCTTTTCCTAGAATGGCAGTCACAACTGATGAAAGCAGAGAGAGAGACCTCAAGGTGTCGATTATCTACCAGTAATTTAACTGAATTGGTCAATGACACTCTTTATTTCTCTAACATGATTTCACAGTGCAATCCAGGAAAATTGACGTCGGCCAAAGCCTTGGAACAAACATGCAATCAAGAATTGGAAAAGAATGGAAGACTAATTACTGGCATCCAAATTTTAACTTGGGATGACTTTTGGTTTTTCTTAATTAAACCATACAGTCTGAGGGCTGCACTCAAATGTTTAACCGATGCCATCAGTTGCATGATCCCCGAGGTCCATGATGCCACATATTCAGCCCAACTGTATTCTCGTCTAAGTCACCCTCCAGAATTGCAACCGATGCTTGCTATCTACCAGCTCAAGCCGAAGGGAGATCATTCGAAACAATGAATTATACTGCCGACTAAGAACAAGCCAATTTTGAGGAGATATTCATAATTTAGTTGTACTAATTAATAGCATTTTTATTTTGTAATTAGTTAGCGTAATTAGTATTTATAGGCCCTTTCATGCATTTAGAAGGGGTCCTCAGTTTTTGTATAAACTCAAATCAGTGAGTCACACTATTGTGCTTCTGATCTATTTTTTTATGAAGACTGGGCCAGTATTCTGAATTTTAACGAAGAAAGCTTTGATGACATGTGCACTATTTCCTTTTGTGGAAGTGTTTCTAAGTTAGAAGAAGGAATTTGAATGCGATTGATATCGGGAATGATCCAAATAACATATGGTACAATTATCTATGCTCTTGTGTCATTCTTTTATGTGAATCGACATTTGTTTAAATCTTGCTATCATTGAATATATGTATGTGTTTTAACAGCAATCCTTGTACTTTTCACTATTGAATGTCTAAGGACTGTTATTCTTTCAATCATATCTATGTCTATGATATATATGAGGAATAGTGTAATAATGTTTTCTTGATTGCTTTGTTCAACTATTTGGGCTTAGTAATTATCATATGAATAAATATCCTTGTTTACCAACAGAGTCATCTATATGCCTGTTTGTGGATGAAGACCATCAAAAGTTACGCTAAAAGCATAAATTTCCCGGGATAGGATAATTGTTTATAATTTTACTTTTAGATTAAATCATTCATCCATTATCATTAGACACTACAGAATCAACCATTTATCCATCCTATTTACCAATCATTGGGAAACTGGTCCCATTATATCTAGTCGGAGCCACCACACCAAACAGAAAAGGAGCTGCCTTTAAGGTCCGGACCAGGTGGTTATCCCCGATGTTGTTGCAACAATTTTCGAGGCATCAACACCTGCTTATCAAACTTGAGTGTAGAGGATGGATCATAGCTGAATTCTGTAGAAGCAAGATTCTGTGTCCATGTATTAAAGTGACTGTTCTTTGATTGTGATCCAATGTCAAATCCTGTTGTTCTTGCATTTTTGTTTGAAAAATTATTTTTTTCATTCCTTTTGTTCTTTGGGGGATTTGATGAAACTTCATCTCCTGACTGACTTTCCATCTTGATTTCTACAATACATAAATTTTCAATTTTTTGTTTTAGTAGATCTAGCTTTTCTCGAGCTAAGCTAGTGCCTTGAACTAAAGCAGATAGCTTGCTATCATTTCTATCCATCATTTTAAGTGAGAGTTGTTGTGAATTTCCAATAGCTTTGGCCAATGTGAATTTCGGGCCTTCTTCTTCTATCTCAGAGTAATTAGGAGGACTGTCAGACTTAACTATAGATGCTTCAAAGCTAGTTACAGCTCTACTTATTACTCCTAGCTGATCATTGATTATTCTGAGCTGGTTTTCATATATGTCTTGAGAAGCATGCATTGTATCAATACTCTGGTGAATTTTCCTGACATGTTCTTTGACTTCAACCACTTCCCTGGCTAAGTCATCTATGTTCTGGGCTATGCAAACCGACTGATAATTACCATAGTTTTGCATTTTAGTGAATTCAGAGGGTTCTGGATCTATAGCTGTTCTATAATGCAAAAACTAAAGATCACTTTGAACAACACCATCTTTGAATTTAGGTGTGCTATTACTTGGATCTAGTCTTCTTTCTGGTAATTCCATTCTATTTCCAGGCTTCTCTCTGGGAAGGGAGATCATACATAGATCTCTTGTTGGAGGCATGATACATTCAGGAAAATTTGGATGCTGTCCTAAATGGTGAGTTGTTACCACTGTTTGGTATTGTTTTTTTTGTTTTTTCTTCTTTATCTCCATCGCAGTAAATGCAGTCTACTAATGGATTGTTCTTATGCTTATCCAAATACTTAGAAACTGGTGATGAAATATGTACTTGGTGAGGTAATCTGGAAGAGTGACTTCTAACTAACTTTTTTTGCGAGGAGTCTGATTGGAACCTGAGACTTGTACTACCATCTGGTCTTTTTACAATCTTTAACTATTTGGAGGAAGTATCTACCATCTGTGGATATTTTTGTGACATCGGGGTGTATTGACTATTCCATTCAGATGGTAAACTTAAATCACAAAACCCTACCTGCAAGGGAGTTGTGTTTCCAGGGCCAACAATAACACCTTCTTTTAGTGCTCTTTGTGACAAACTAGGATTTAAAGGAGACATACTTGAAGAAACAAATCGAATACATACATGCGACTGTAACTGTGCTATCTATGACAGGGGAGCGATGTCATACCCATGAAACTGAATATATGCTTGCAAAAAATCATTTATACATGGGTTAGTTAATGACACTTGGTATCGAGGAACCACTGAAGACCATATCGGACCATTATTTAGGGGGCTTTGAAAACCACCAATTAAAGCATCTTCAAACTTATTGTGTCTGGTGTCAAGAACACAGGTAAGACATGAATTGTTTAAACCTGGTCTGATTAGAGGGTTGATACCAAATTGAATGGTCCAATATGAATGTATTTATATCCATGACACAAACCCAATTCAATATCTTCTTTTCTAATCAAAGGCATTTGATAGACACTCTGTCCTACTGAAACTGGAACATTTAAGAGAACCTGAGGAGAGTAGCAACACGAAACTGGAAGATAGTTAGTTTGTAAATTTCATCGGTTTCGATTGAAGGCAATTCCCAATTGGGTTGGGGATTGAATTATTGTTTAACTGTTATACTCTGATACCACTTGTTATAGCTATGATACCACTTGTTATAGATCTGACCCGGAAATATATGATAATAGAATTAACCCAAGAAATAACAAGATAGAAATAGATAGAAATGCTTCTTTATTGATCAAACCCTTAAGGTAGGGCAACACCATACATTCACTCCTTAAGGAAGGAGAACACTCCACAAGCCATATGCCTGTTCATACAATAATCCTTGACACCTTCACATGGAGTCTCTAGCCTCTATATAGACCTCATACATACAATACCATGGGTCATTACCCTGGTTCCCTCATACCATCAACTAATACCATGGGCCCATTACATTATTACTAACTACTTGTGGTCCCTTACATGATATGGGTTAACCACCTTATTTATTACTATGGCCCATCCCATTATTATATTATTACCTTGGGTACCTCCCTTGGTACCCCATATTATCCCCCCTAGGTATATAACATTCCACCCCCCTTAGCATGTTTCATCCTCGAAACAAGGGAAGAACACAAATAATAAGATCTACTCAAAAGAGTAGTCCACTGGTACCATGCACGTGCATCTAGCCATCCAAGAGAAAGGTGAAGCCTCGATTTCGCTGGTGCCTCACTCGCTTGAGATGGAAGTTGACCGTGGTAGCTCTTCTGTGTTGATGTATAGTAGGTGGATCTTCGCTCCTCTCTATCTGTCCTGCGGGGGTTGTTGTCCGTGTGGCTAATTGGTTGCCATCTTGATGGTAGTCTTGTGGGGTGATGTGGGTGATGATATGTTCAAGTTTTAACCCACGATGGCTTTTTCTTTAATTCACCCCTTACGGGAGCCTGACTGTTATCTGGTGCATGTTGTGGTGGCTTATATTTCAATATTACTTCAACCACTGAGCCCTCCTCTGATGTATCAACACCTGTAACCTTTTCTGCTTCAGCCTCTGTTTTTGTTTGATTATCTATCATCACTGGCTCATCATCTAATATGTCAGACCCTAGAACATCTTCTGCTTCAGCCTCCTTGGACTCTACCTGTTTATTAATGGAAATATCCTGTAATGTAATGTTCTTCTTTTTATACCAGAGCTTCAGGAATTTCTTCTGTACATTAATATTGATAGTACCCACTGATTCCATCCAAGGGTATCCCAAAACAACATTCATGTTATCCGTATCTGAAGCATAAAAATCACCATGCAACACATACTTATCCATAGAAATCTTCAAATCCTTGTACACTTGAACATCCTCATCATCCACTTGTGTGTTTTCAATGTGTTTTGCTGGAATTTGCAATTTTTTTGCCAAGTTGACATTTATGAGATTTTGTTTGCAACTCGGATTTATAGACACAATGATTTTCTCCTTCTGAATCAATCCATGAACCTGCAATAAGGAGATACCAGTAGAAAATAACACATGTTTCTCATTATCTTGTTTTCTAGCATGAGACCATCTGTCTAAAAGGAATTTTTCAAATGCTTCATCAGGCAGGTTGTAACACTTCGTTTTGTTAAGTAATCCCCACCATGTGGCCGCCTCATCTCTAAATTTCTGCACTACCCACCATTTCCAATTGTGTCTAAATAACCTCTTGTAGTCATTTATGTATTCTTCAATAGTAAGACCCTTATCATTCCCTGTAAACAATTCCGTGCTAGAAGCCATGAAGGTTTGGAAAAAATTCACTTACTTGGCGAAAATTTAAAATTGTCACAGTGTAGTCAATATTGCTCAGAATCCCTATTATAACCTGTTTTCAGAAATGGAACAATCATTCTGCATCTACCCATGTGATAGAAATCTTGATCCAGACACTAGAATTTCAGATTTATGCTACCACACTCCCGCTGTCACCAAAATTGCTGCAAAAAATAGCTGATTTTAAATCAGCGATATCTCCCTCATCCGTACTCCGATTCGACTGATTTTTTTTTTGAAATCGGCTATTTTTTCACATAGAATCCAGATCTACAATTATATTTTGTAAGATCTTGCACCAGGACGTCCAGATATGCGCCACGAACTCGCTGCCCTGAAAAATTGTATACAACCCCACTGATTTTTGGATTAGCGATATCTCCTTCATCCGGACTCCGATTCAACCGATTTTGTATTTTGAAATCGGGTATTTTTTCACATAGAATCTAGATCTGCAATTAGTTTTTTCAGATCTTGCACCAAAACATACAGATCTGATTTGCAAACTTGCTGCCCCCGAAATCCTGCAAAAAATTAAAATAAAAAAATTCTCCACTTTTGCCCAAGAAAGTGCTTTGAAACCACTTGCTATAGATCTAACCCAGAATATATGAGAAATAACAAATATGCCCAATGATAACAATATCTAAATAGATAGAAATGATTCTCTAACCCGGAAATACTATAGATCTGATATGAAAATGTAAGATAATGTAAATAAACCCAGAAATAATATGAAATGATTCTTTATTGATATCAACCCTTAAGGTAGGGCAACACCATACATTCACTCCTTAAGGAAGGAGAGCACTCCACAAGCCATATGCCTGTTCATACAATAATCCTTGACACCTTCACATGGAGTCTCTAGCCTCTATATAGGCCTTATACATACAATACCATGGGTCATTACCATGGTTCCCTCATACCATCAACTAATACCATAGGCCCATTACATTATTACTAACTACTTGTGGTCCCTTACATGATATGGGAACCATGGTAATGACCCATGGTATTGTATGTATGAGGCCTATATAGAGGCTAGAGAGTCCATGTGAAGGTGTCAAGGATTATTGTATGAAAATGCATATGGCTTGTGGAGTGTTCTCATTCCTTAAGGAGTGAATGTATGGTGTTGCCATACCTTAAGGGTTTGATCAATAAAGAAGAATTTCTATCTATTTTTATCTTGTTATTTCTTGGGTTAATTCTATTATCATATATTTCCGAGTCAGATCTATAACAAGTGGTATCAGAGCTATATCAAGTGGTATCAGAGCTATAACAAGTGGTATCAGAGCTATAACATCAACTACCTTATTGTCGAACAAAACATTTTTCTGATCATTACTAGTATACTTAGCTAACCATGACCATCTTTTCTCATGAGCTGCTTTTCGTGACACAGCTGAGAAATCAAAATTTGAACTACTAGCCATATCGATGAGAATAAAGGAAATAGAAACACCTGGTGGGAGAGCAATAGTAGGGGTAATCTACCCAACGCACTAACGCTTATCCTTTGGCAACAACGGGACTTATCGCAGACTTATGAGCTCCCGATGGTTCTCCTACGTAAGAGAGTTTCCATAATTATTTATTGTGAAGATGTTGTGTCCCCATTTTGTATTTGGAGCAAATGGATGAATCTAATAATGGCTTCATTTTCTCCACGAAAAGAAGACCAGGGAAAGTTAACTCAGTTTACAGCTCTGTCAATTCTCCATCAAGACATGAAGGATGGGGCTGAAAGATATGACATATTTGAGTTTGATTTGTTGTACAAAGGTGTAGATCTAATAGAGCTTGAAGATGGTTCTTTTAGAATGCAACTAAATTACTTTGGAGAAGTGGGCATCCCTCTAGGTTCTTTAGATCCATACATGGGATTCTCTGCTTTTTCTGCTAGCTTTGGTAGTGAACCTCCATGGTTACAAAATCTACCAAGGTTGGATTTAGACTGGTTTTTCGAAGAATATGGTTCTAGTCCTGACATCAGTGATTATGACACGGACCTGAGTTGTAAAGGAGAATGGTAACTATTGGAGATCCTCTATATATAACTTTTAGTACAAAGCTTTATTACAAAGCTTTAATAAATAAGTTTAGGCTTTCGTGGGTTCCCCTTGTCAGGAATCTCCACTTTGTATCCCATCACTTTACTTTCCGTAAAAGTTCTACATTATTGTACATGATTTCATGGGTTCCCCTTGTGAGGAATCTCCACTTTGTATCCCATCACTTTACTTTCTGTAAAAGTTCTACATTATTGTACAAGCTTTCATGGGTTCCACTTGTGAGGAATCTCCACTTTATCTCATATTGTTACAGGGAAAAGTGTCTATGCAGAACTGCTAATCCCACTAAGGCTGGTAGCTACCTTAGAAACAAACAAAGTAAAACTACTTTCGTTTTCCTTTATGAAAGATAGATGAGAGAAGAATAAAGGAGACCAACCTCTGTCTTGCGCTTGGTTCCTTGCTTGATTCCTCTCTCTTCTGATAGGCCTTTGCTACTTGCTTTCTTGTATATCTAGCTTCACAGAGTACCTGTAGAATCAAAGTAGCATAACACTATACGAGAACATGGATCTAGTATCTTAAAAAATCTAGGATAAGATGTAAATTGACCATACAAATGCATAAAACATAAATCACACAAGAGTATGGAGGAAAACTTGAATAGCTTTATTGATAACCAAGAAAGAGCCAAGAGAGTTACAACCAATCGTTCTGACCTAGCATCATCCTCTCAGCAAGTGAGCCCTTCTTCACCTCATGAAAATCTTAGATCACCCAACACTATGATGTTACCTCAAGAAACCAACAACAATTCCTTACTAGATGCAAAATTCCAGCCTTTGGATCTCTGGGATGAGGGATCCATATATAGATGTCTGCAAGGGAGGTGAGTCAGCTTTTGAGATTTGATTAGTGTCTTCCCTCTGATAGTTCTTGCTTCCACTTGGAGATTGATGATCTCTTACTCATCCCTGGTCGAATTCAGAGAGGCAAGTGTCACAGGAGAAGTTTCTCGAAGATTCCATGCTTCTCCACCTCGCAGATTGACACTGCCATTTGTCTCTTCTCTCCCATCGCACCCCATAGAAGTGATTTTTGAAATGAAACGCACCTACTGTGTGTATTTAGGTGAGATGCAACGCACTTTGCCTATGGAGCAGGTGAAATGGTCCAGTTTTGACCAGTTCTGAGTAGTTTTTCATGTAGAACTTCTGGGAGAAGCTATAATTAGTTGACCTTGTTCTTTTAGGGGTTGGAACAACACTTTTAGGGACTTAGGAGCCCTTAGTTTATGGACATTTATGCTTGGGGTTGCAGTGCCCAAAAATGTCTATAACAGTTGCCCCCTAAAGCATGAGGTCGTTAATCTTTTTTTTGATGTCGGGTGAAATGCTTTATTATGAGGATCCGAAGTTCTTTCAAGTTGGAAGTAGACCTCTAATAAGATACAATACAATACATTATCTTCATAATATTTTCATGATCTAGCTGAGGCAGGCATTCCCATGCTCAACTTTATAAATTCATTTTCATGTACATAGGATAGACAATCGTCTGAGTGTAGACTGATGATTCTAGTAGAGCCATCATCCCTTAGATTGGATGATTATCTGTGCAACAATGATGTACATTTGATGTCTTTATTTTCCTGAATATATATCGCAGCCCAGATGGATGAAACTAGATCTGGGGTCTTCAATCTCGTTCGATCTTCACTCAAAGTACAAGTCGATCCATGTGAGAGATGTTTTGGAGTCGAACATGGAAAGACATCGCCTGATTACCAGCCAATGATGTAAGCTGTTAACAGGCGCGAGAGGAATCATCGATAATGATAATGATCCTCAAGGTACTGCAGTACAATTCACGTGGTGTGAATAAGGGACTTGGCGTCGAACACCACGCAAAATCTTTCGGTCGAAGGCCATTGATGTAAACCTGTCGCCGGAAGTGAGAAACTTGCCATTGAGGCATGCAAGCTTCAAAGTACTAAAATGGGTGTTCCTAGATCGACTTCTTGGATAATGAGCTGATGTTGACAAGAAGCGATCCATCATAGGAGGACCTTAATGAATCCCACATCAATGACACAGAACAGAGCAAATGATTTTAATGGAGGTGAAACGATCTGGTGATATAAGGTTCAGGGTGGCGATCATGAAAGAATGGAGCGTAAATGTATTGCAGCGGGTGAGACACAGGTGAATTCTCTGAGTGACTTCTCTTGAACATATCGGCGACACTGACATGATGGATTGGTAGCATTAACCCCAAATGTGGATGGTATGATGTGACCATGGTGATGTGACCAATGAATGAAACAACCCAACCCGACTTGGATGCAGAGTGAAAGTGTCATGTTCAAGAGTGACTTGCTACCAACAAAGTTTCTTCAAGTTTTCTTCCCAATTTTTCCCCAGTCATTGCTGACCAGTACCTCTTTATTTTTGTCAAGCTTGAGGAGGATAACATATGCTTGTTCTATAATTTTCCCTTCGGGCAAACCCATCGCTATGTTTTAACGAGCCTAGTGATAGTGAAACTCGTTCTTGTCTGTTATGGACAAGTTTGTCGCTATTAGGTTTTAACGAGTTTAACGCCAAAGATAACTCGGTCCTTTTCAATTTTAGAGAGTCTGAAAAGGGACGTAAAGGAAACTCCAAAAATCCTTTTTCGTCATCTAATCCCTTAGGTCCGAAAAAGTATAAAACAATACAGAAGGGATGAATTTTCGGTACTTTTAACGAGCCGAACAAAACAAGCGCTCGATATTTTTGTGTAATAATCCCTCAGGTCCAAAAAGATTAAAATCTAAAGGAGGGATATCACTTCCGGTCACTTTAATGATCTGGAGAGGTCAATGGCTCGACGATCTTTTCATATTTTATGAGTCAGGTTAAAAGAGCTTAAAGGAGACTCGGTTTTTGAGGAATGAGTGATAAATTCAGGTAGCAGCTGATTCCAGGTAAGGTTTGGAATTTCCCAATCACGACAATGTTACAAGGATGGCTAATAGAATCACTCTTCGCAGCTGTTCCTCAAAAGGGGTAAATAATCAAGTGGAGGTGAATGATCAGCCAATACAAAGTGGAGGTGATGATGAGAACACGACCAAGGCTTCAAAGGCTGAAGTACTACATTCATGATGGTTATTTACCGAAAATTGGTTCATTTTTTAATGAGCTTAAACACTGGGGGAAACATTTGCTCATTGCTTATGTTTATTTTTTAACGAGCATGAAGTCCGCGTTAAAACTGCTCGATGTGGGTTTATTTTTTAACGAGCTTGAACCCTACAATAACATTGCTCGTGATAAGTTTGCATGCCCCCAGCATAATAACGCAAATTGAGGTGCATGCCCCCCAAGCTTCATTGCATTCAACTCGGTGGTTGGAATGAAGGTTTACCTTTGAGATTTGGAAAGGGGATTTGTTTCATTTTTTAATGAGGTTGACACGGTAAAAGAACTATCCTCATGACTCCTTGTTTCATTTTTTAATAAGGTCGACACGAGATAAGAACCATCCTCGAAATCCACCGTATTTATAGTATTTGATAGAAAATAAAAAACTGATGGATGATTAAGGTTGCTGGAATAATCTTCGTGGTAATCCGGAAGATGGGAGCGTTGGTGGTAATCTTCCCATGGTGCCTCTCCTATCATCATTTATTGAATGATTCCTTCGCCTGTAGAATGTACATGCGACCAAGGATCTGAAGAGGTGCCATATTCCTTAGACCTATCTATCCAAACATTCGATGAGCGTTGATTTGGGTTTGCCCCCCAGGCCAAGAAAATTGATTGCTACAATATTTCTAAAATGGCGATGATCCATGCTGACAAAATGTTCAGGAATCTTCCGAATCCATTAGATATAGAAGATTTCATATTGCAGGTTTCCACTTTTGCCAGATTACTCGGAGGCGGTAGGGCAAAATTACCCATTAAGGCAGGGTCTTTTAGGAGGCCTACTCCAATATTTTGAAGCGAATGATTGCTTCCATGGATCATTGGAATGCTTTCCGTAACTTGTGAACTATTGGGGAGAAATGTTTGTTGGTCGACGATTGTAGTTCCTCCTTGGAAGGGAAATGCAATCTTCCTGAAATAGATCGACACAACTGCGGCCATGGCATATATCCAGGGCCTTCCCAGTAGGATGTTGTAATCGAGGTTTCCGTCGATTACTTCAAAATCAATTTCTACTGTTTTGCTCCCTAGTTCAACTTGCAAGTTACTTAAAATCCCGTATGGAGTGTATGATCGTCCATCAAATGCTTTTAACATTGTTGATGATCGCGACAAGGGTGGTGAGCCTAAATTTTTCCGGCAACTCATCGACATAATACATGTAGATGCCCCCTCATCAATAATTGTTCGATGGACAGTTTTGTTGAGGGCTTTCACTTGAATAAGGAAAGCTAGTTGAGCTGGTAAATGAGGGTCATATCCTTTGTGATTAAAGGATACAAGATTGGAATCCGTTGGGTCAATCCCACCTATTACTAATAATAGATCCTACTTTTGGGAGAGGAATTTTGCGGTACCTTAAGTGTCGACATAGCAGACGACGATTGAGCCAGGTCCTCTACTATATTATAATTCTGTGCTACTTTGGCACGAGGATTAAATGTCAATTTGTGTACTACTCCCTTTGGAAGCTTTATCATTGGTTCAGGAATGATGGGTGGCACAACTTCGGTCAAAGTTGTTGTCGAACTACTAGGTTGTTCATTAGCCTTGTTATTCGATAGCTGTGGGTTCCCTAATCTTTATTCCTTGTCAAAGCATCATTTTGCTGATTTGAGATAGACAACATAAGCACTTGGGATCGGGAAGCATTTTGATTAGCAACCAGTTTGGTTCCCGGGTTTGGAAACGGATCAGTCAATACTGCTGAGGTTTTTGAACTCTTAAAGAGTTTCTTAACTTCATCTTTATGTGGACAATCTCTCGTCCGATGATCCTCATCGCATATCTGACACCCCGCAGGGGGTTTCCTTTGCTCAGAAGGGTTTGCAGAAGGTTTTTCAGGAGATGACTCATCCTGCTTCTTTTTTCTCCCTTTCTTTTTCTTCTTTCCCCCTGGTTGCTTCAGTTGTTTGCCCTTGTCGGTCGACACGACATTCACCTTCGAGGCAAGAAGTTTTTCATTTGCATTTTGATCAGAAATCTTACGGGCTTTCTTATATGTAGCCTTTGTCGATTTCATGCTTGTCGTACCTATCACACCATCGTCGGCATGAGAGGCTTTGTTTGATTTAGGAGGGGGAGGAACGAAAAATTCCGGTCTAGGAGCATCAGGTATTTTATCGTAGAGCGTGCCAAACTGAGTATAGATAAAGTCTAGATATTGTGCATGAGCAATAACTTGCTCTTCAGTGACGACTCCTCCCTTTGCCACATCTTCTGTAATGGAAGGTAATAATGACTTAATAAACCATTCAGCTAAAAGCTGATCAGGAACATACGTTTTTACCATTCTACGACGACGTCGCCACTCATGAATATGATCAGATATGTGAGTGGCCGTCATTTGTTTGAAATTGGTAAGGAGTTCCGTTCCTGTTTCATACCTTATCGGTAACTGAAAATGGGTTAAAAAGGTTGTGGCTAGGGTACTGAAGTTGTCAAACGTAGCTCTGGGTAACTCGATATACCACTTTGTTGCCGGACCAATTAACGTCCTCTGAAAAAGGTGAAGCCTAATCGAATCATCATTTAGGGTGTTTGATGAACACCACAGATGAAATGTCATCACATGATTCGACAGGTCTTCTCCCGGATTTCCATTAAATTTAGGAATATCTGACGGAAGTTTATGCGGAATCGTTGGCCACCAAGGGGCGTAAAAAATTGGATCATTCGTCATCCGGTTTAGATCTGGTAATTCTAGAGTTGCTACAAAGGGCAACTGTTGATTCAGGTTAGGTGAAGCATACACAGGATAAGATGGAATCGCCTGAGCAGTGGGTCTTTGCATACCAACATAAAGTATTTGATGTTGGTAAATTTGATAAGGTTGATGGGCATAACCATTATAATATGGTTGTTGATAACCGCTTTGGAAATGCGATTGCCCATTACTTACAAAGACTTGTTGCTCAGGTCCTTGATATGATTGTTGGAATGGCGGTTGTTGAGATTGAACCAGCCATGGTTGTTGGACCATTTGCTGTTGCCCAATACTGGATGATTGACCAAGATGAGGATTCATAGTACTTGTTTGAGCCTGAGTCACTCCAGATAAGGAGGCACTAACCTGAGGTTGTGATTGAGTCGTTGAGACAAGGGGCTGTTGTATTGCAACCTGAGAAACTTGGGGTTGACATACAACAGGTAGCGCTTGTACTTGTGACGCAGTCACCATAGCAGGTATAGTGGGAATATTCGACATAGGGTGGACTGGTTGCATTGAATATACAACCCTTGGTTGCTGAGGCAGTATTGGTACCCAACCGCTGGATGTAATTCCAGTTTGACCTGAACTTTGTTGTAAACTCCCATATGGTTGTTCTCTGGGAGGGAACAATGAAAAGGCATACTACCCTCCATATGGTGGCAATCCAGTACTTAAAGGGTAGATTGGCCTTTGAAGACACATTGGATCAATTTGTTGAGTTTCAACATAAGAAATACCAGATGATAATCCGGATGAAGAAATAGGAACCGACCATGTCGTCGAAACAGTCCCTGATTGGACTCCGGCTTGTTGTTGATAACTTGCTGGGACAGATGGTATACCAACGAACATCGTTGGAGTAGCAGCAGGAGGCTCTACCGCTGTTGTGTCAGATGACAAAATCCTAGATGTCGACGGTTGTTCAGACATATCTAGTCTATCCAAAAGATTTTCTAGTGATTTTGATTGACTTGCTTCCACGATTGCGGATTACTCGATCAACTAAAAATTAAAGGGAAATATGTTTCCAAATTAAATGAATTTTAGACGCTTTGACACAACTTGTTTTTTCAATTTTTAAGAGTCGAGAAAAAACAAAAGATGACTCTAGTCGCCTTCGATTTTTAATGAGCCTGAAGTGACAAGTGCTTAGATGGACCTTTTCCATTAAGGAGTTTGAAAAGGAACGAAAGGGACTGCTCTGGAAATCTAGACAGAGGGATTACCAAACCAATCGCAAAACTGTAGAATACTTTTTACGGTACGACAGTCAATATTCCCGAATGCTGTGTTTAGTGCATTGCGATCGATAGGGCAGCAGACACGGCTTCCTATGGATAAAGGATTAAGCCTATTGTGGTCTCCCAAAATATAGTCGATGGTACGTGGGAGCACAACTCCGTACTAGCACTTATCGTCTCAAAGTGGAGGAATCACCCAACCAATAGTGAAAGCAACAGTTACCAGGTTTTACGATGCCGGAATACGTCTCTAGCCTAGACTTCTAGATATTGTGCGTTAGGTTCCAAAGCGTTTTTAGATTCATTAAATTTATTTTATAGTTGATCTTGCTTAAGAAATTTTCCTTTTAGGTTCACCGCGTGATGTAAATGTACAATTCCTAAAATGCAATCTAAGATGATAAACAATCGTTTAATCTTCTTTTTAGCAGATGAAAATCCTAGCTACTAAGGAAAGAGAGATGGTGTTCTTTCAGCAAAGAGCAAAGAGCACACACTATATGCACTGTCCTAAATCAAACCAACAAACAGTCTAAATGAAAATGCCCATGCATGTATTTGTTTTCAGCCTTCTTAATATGTGAATGATAAAAAGAAATCTAATGCGCAAATCTGAATTATCTTTCAAAGCGACTATTACTAACAAGTTTCTTTTCAAAACAAAATGAGGACAATGACAACACTTTGCGATTTGGAATTGAAAACTTGCTTTCGACACTTAGAAAAACTACTAATTCAGACCAAATACAATAGTAACAAGATAATCGACTATCAAGAACAATCATATTCTCTTCTATGACTGAAAACGACACTTGCGACACTTTCAAATCAAGAAACGACAGTACAATTATATTACTTCTTTGTAAAGGAGAACTGGAAATGACTCAAAAAATACATAAAAACATTTACAGTTCTTTGCACAATGGAGGCGGAATATCAGCAAGGAAAGGGGTTTTAAACAGAGGTGTACTGACTACAAGCAACAAAACTCCTGAATAGATCTGAAAAGAATGAGCACAGAAACCAAAATTTAGGAACAAGGCCTTATCTCATCAGCGCACCTGTAACACAGTGAAACTGAAATGCAGCGCACCTACTACACTTGGGAAGTGCATTTCATTTGAAGTTCACAGAACAGACAGTGCGCTGGACCAGGGAAGAGACTTTGATTGGGTTTCGGGTCACAGTTTGCAGTTCAGTTCAAGGATTTTGGCCGAGAAAGTGGTAATTAGTAAATCAATCACAAGGGTAGATCTAAGGAGGTTACTACAGCCACCACGAGGGCAATTAGGAAGCTTGTAAATCAATTGTTTAATTCATAAACAAAACCCGGAGATTGACTGAAGCAACGTTGATCTACTTCGCACTTGCATAGCAAATGCAGTTCGAAGGCTAGCTGGCTTGACTTCAGGCTCTGTCTGTAAGTTTATAAAGTAAACAAATGTAGATAAATAATCAATCAATTCGGTCCCCAACGGAGTCGCCATTTTGTTACAGGGAAAAGTGTCTATGCAGAATTGCTAATCCCACTAAGGCTGGTAGCTACCTTAGAAACAAACAAAGTAAAACTACTTTCGTTTTCCTTTATGAAAGATAGATGAGAGAAGAATAAGGGAGACCAATCTCTGTCTTGCGCTTAGTTCCTTGCTCGATTCCTTTCTCTTCTGATAGTCCTTTGCTACTTGCTTTCTTGTATACCCAGCTTCACAGAGTACCTGTAGAATCAAAGCAGCATAACACTATACGAGAACATGGATCTATTATCATAAACAATCTAGGATCAGATGTAAATTGACCATACAAATGCATAAAACATAAATCACACAAGAGTATGGAGGAAAACTTGAATAGATTTATTGATAATCAAGAAAGATCCAAGAGAGTTACAACCAATCGTTCTGACCGAGCATCATCCTCTCAGCAAGTGAGCCCTTCTTCACCTCATGAAAAGCTTAGATCACCCAACACTATGATGTTACCTCAAGAAACCAACAGCAATTCCTTACTAGATGCAAAATTCCAGCCTCTGGATCTCTGGGATGAGGGATCCATATATAGATGTCTGTAAGGGAGGTGAGTCAGCTTTTGAGATTTGATTAGTGTCTTCCCTCTGATAGTTCTTGCTTCCACTTGGAGATTGATGATCTCTTACTCATCCCTGGTCGAATTCAGAGAGGCAAGTGTCACAGGAGAAGTTTCTGGAAGATTCCATGCTTCTCCACCTCGCGGATTGACACTGCCATTTGTCTCTTCTCTCCCATCGCACCCCATAGAAGGGATTTTTGAAATGAAACACACCTACTGTGTGTATTTAGGTGAGATGCAACACACTTTACCTATGGAGCAGGTGAAATGGTCCAGTTTTGACCAGTTCTGAGTAGTTTTTCATGTAGAACTTATGGGAGAAGCTGTAATCAGTTGACCTTGTTCTCTTAGGGGTTGGAACAACACTTTTAGGGACTTAGGAGCCCTTAGTTTATGGACATTTATGCTTGGGGTTGTAGTGCCCAAAAATGTCTATAACACATATCATATTACTATTGAAATCATTAGGAAAGATTCGTAGTAGGGAAGATGATGATTGGGAGACCTCTTGGTTTCCTATATATGGAAGCAAGAGCCTTTGTCCAAGACATCTTTTGTTTTAGGGAGATTTGCATATAATAGAAGCTCTGCATTTCTACATTTTTGTTCTTAATCTTTGTCCTGAATCTTTGTTTTGTGTTTATCTATCTGTGTCCTGCAATTGCGTATGTTATATATATATCCAATCAGTCAAATTACGATAATTAGCTTTTATTTTTGTAATTTAGATAGAATTTATTCTTTTTACCATCCTCTTTTAGAAAGTCACCAATTATGGAGAAAAACCCCTTAGTGGCTATCAAGCCTACATACTGGTGAGAGTTTCCATACCAAACGAGTATAGGTCTAACTGGGACCTTGCTCAGGAAATTTAACCTATTGTTGGCTTGGCCAAACCCAATTGTTATGTTCCTATACCAATAGGTGTCATAATTTATGATTGACTTAGTTTATCTCTGTAATATGTACATACCTTTGCTTTCTGCAAATGTTTTCCATATTCAAAAAATCAAAAAAATGTAAAGAGGGTATGTCCTAAAAGAAAAATAAAAGGACAAAAATAATAAAGAAAAGGTCAAAAAAGATGAAAAATGAACCCCAAGAAAAGAAAAAGACCATGAAAGTGTGCAAGTCCAAATGCCACCACTATTTACTTTGATGAGAAATAAAAGGTTGTGTGCAGCTTGTTACTTATGCCACAATCCATGGATGGTCAAATAGTGTAAACTTGGCTATTTCATGTTTTGAATTTAATGTTTAGAGATAGAGAATAAAATCTGACCAAACTGTTTAATCTTGGCAGATAAGTAGATAGGTAGAGTGAATAAAAGGAGCTCAACAACTTAATCTGAGCCCTTGGATGTAATATCTCATAAAAGATTTGTGTGTCTCCCTAGTTTAGTACCCTGCCAAAACTATACTCATGGACATTGTTGTTGCTGATATACCACCCAAGTATGGCACGCCGTTATCTAGATCCTGGGGTGCTAAACTCCAAGTATCTCTGCAATTGGATATGTCTTATGCTACCATTTCAGTCTTTGGACATCCCAAGAAATTGTATAGAGAAACTTTGATGAAGTATGTAGTGAGTAGTCAGGAGAAGCCTCAGAACTTTCCTATATATTCAGTACATTCTGACATGGATTCTTTTATTCTTTACAATGCTGAAACTAGTCGAGAAGATACTTCAAGTGACATAACAACAGAACCAAAAGAAATTGCAGTATTAAAAGAAAATCAAAATATCCAAATTCATGAAACATCAGATAACAAAGAAAATCTAGATACCTTGGTCAAGAAGGATTCCACTACCCCAGATGAAAATTATGAACATGAAATCTTATGGCATTTGGAATTTGATGGTTCGGTAAACAAGCTAGGTGCAAGAGCAGGCATATGGATTTATAACTTAGAAAATGATCATGCAGAAGGTCATGCCTATAGGTTAAACTTTAAATGCACAAATAATATGGCAGAATATGAAGCACTCCTGTTAGGTCTTAAACTGGTTAAAGGATTAGGAGGTATAAGGGTATCAATTATGGGAGATTCTGAATTGATAGTTAAACAGATTAATAGTGTTTACTTGACTAGAGACCCTAGACTAGGATTTTATAGAGGTACAGTTGTAGAAATCCTTAACACTTTTTTAGAAACCAAACTTGCTACTATCCCCAGAAAACATAACATGCAAGCTCACAGTTTGGCTATGTTTGCTAGTACCCGTAAGTTTCCCTTTCATCCAAACCATCAGTACACTGCTCAGGTTAGGCACAAACCAGCTATTCCTAACAACTTAAAGAACTGGCAAGTATTTGAAAATGATAAACAGATTAACAAGTTTTTAAATTTAGATAATGAATTTGTAAATACCAACATAGACACTGACATAACAATAGATTTTGATTACTCTAATGATGTAGAAATTAATAAACTAGAAGAAGATCAAATAGACAGACTTCATCCCACTGAATTCACAAAAAAAGATATTCAAGATTTAAAACAAATGGAAATTGATGAAGTAATGGATGATGAAACTGAAGTCATAAACCTTAAAGATAATTTCTTACCCAAGGGATTAACTCCTTTGGAGGACTTATTCAATTCCAACGATATTCCTAAAAAACCTAAAATGGAACCTTTGAAATCAAACATTGAGGAATGTAATATAGGATCTGAAGAGAATCCCAAGCTAATAAGACTATCTAAATCATTACCTCCCAATGAAAAACTGAAATATATGGAACTTATGAAGGAATTCCAGGATGTTTTTCCCTGGAGTTATGAGGACTTAAAATCTTATGATACTAGCATTATACAACACACTATCCCTTTAAAAGAAGATAAGAATCCCTTTAGATAGAAGCTTAGAAGAATTAACCCTGTTCTGCTACCTTCTATCGAAAAGGAAATCAAACGAATGTATGAAGCTAAGATCATGCACCAATTAGGTTTTCAGATTGGGTATCCAATCTTGTCCCTACAAGAAAGAAAACTGGAGAAATAAGGTTATGTGTGGATCTTAGGAATTTAAACAAAGTCTCACTCAAAGATAACTATCCCTTATCTAAAATGGATTAATGCAAAGGGTAGTAGGTTCCACAAGGATCTCACTATTAGATGGCTTCTTTGGTTACAACCAAATACTAGTCCATCCAGATGATCAAGCAAAGACTGCTTTCACTACCCCATGGGGTACCTTTATGTATGTTAAAATTCCTTTTGGATTGAAAAACGTAGGGATACCTTTCAAAGAGCAATGGATATTGCCTTTGCTAAGGAAATCCATGATTTCCTAGTTATATACCTTGATGATATCACAATGTTTTCCAAATCAGATCAACAACACCTGGATCATCTTAGGCAAGTCTTTATTAAATGCAGGAAATATGGCATCTCTTTGAATCCAAAAAAGTCTTTATTTGGTTTGGAATAAGGTAAATTACTAGGCCACATTATCTCTAAAGATGGGATCTGGATTGACCCAACTAGGATTGAAGCTATTTTGCAAATACCCCACCCTGGAAACATCAAATAACTTCAGGCATTTTTAGGAAAAATAATTTTTTTAAGAAGATTCATCTCTAACCTAGCTGAACTAATTAAACAATTAAATAACATGTTGAAGAAAGATTCGGCTATTAAATGGATAGTAGAGGCTAAAAAATCATTCAAATATATAAAATTAGCCTTGACACAAACACCAGTCCTCATAATTCCAATGTTACACCAAGAATATATCATTTTTTCTTTTGCATTTGAACATAGTATTGCTGCAGTTTTACTATAGAAGAATGATAAGGGATTTGAACAACCAATAGCCTTCTTTAGTAAAGCTCTAAGAGATGCACCTTTGAAGTATAACATAATGGAAAAACAAGCTTTTGCTTTGGTAAAAGCTATCAAAGATTTCAGAGTCTATATCTTGTACTCTCACATAGTAGCTTATGTTCCCAATGCTGTTGTTAAAGACATTCTAACACAAAATGGAGTTGATGGCAAAAGGGGAAAGTGGATAGCTACCATCTTAGAGTATGACATAGAGATCAAACCTACAAAATTAATTAAAGGCGAAGGGTTGGCTAAACTAATGGCCAAAACAAATTGCCAAGCCCTGGGTATAAATTTTATTGCAGAAATGGATAACGAAGAGGATATGGCAACTCCACATATCAGCCAGGCCTTTTTAGATTCACCTTGGTATGCTGATATAATATATGTTCTACAAAATTTACAAGCTCCTCCACGGTTGTCCAGAACCAAGAGTAGGTTTTTGAAAATGAAATCTTTGAAATTATGCATAATTGATAATACTTTATTCTAGAAAAATCATGAAGGCATTCTGTTAAATTGTTTGGTGAAGGAAGAATCTTACAAAGTACTCCAGGAATTTCATGCAGGTGACTATGGAGGACATCTCTACTGGAAGACAACGACTGATAAAATCTAAAGAGCTGGATTTTACTGGCCAACCTTGTTTTCTGATGTAAAAAAGTTTGTAACCTCCTGCCACAAGTGTCAGATATTTGAAGGAAAAAGAAAACTTCTGCCTTTACCTTTGAAACCCATTTGTACTAAAAAACCTTTTCAATAGTGGGGTCTAGACTTCATTGGTGAAATTCACCCCCTTCTTCTGCTCAACATAGGTGGATCTTGACTGCCACAAATTACTTTACAAAATGGATAGAAGCCATTCCCTATAGACAAGCCACTGATACTGTCATCATAGGTTTTCTGGAGGCCAATATTTTGTCCAGATTTGGTTGTCCCAACTAAATTATCACAGACAATACTGCAACCTTTAAATCAAATAGGATGATTGATTTCTGCCATAAAGACCATATAACCCTTGGTCATTCTACAACTTACTATCCCTAAGGGAATGGACTTGCAGAATCCTCCAACAAAAGCTTATGAATATTATTAAAAAATTGTTGGAAGACAATAAGAAAACCTGGAACAAGAAATTAATCAATGCTTTGTGGGCAGATAGGTTGACCACAAAGAAATCTATTGGTACTAGTCCCTATCAGCTTGTCTATGGGATGGAAGTAGTTTTACCTTCATCATTAGGAATTATAGTAATGAAACTACTCCAGGAATCTCAAGTCGAGCCAAATGATATTCAGAGGAGAATCAATCAAACCATTCATTTGCAGCAAACTAGGGAGGAAGTATACCTTAGAGCCCAAGTACTATAGGAAAAACTCAAGAAAGTTTTTGATAAAAGAACTAAGGCAGAAGACTTCTATCTTGGTGATAAAGTTTTGAAGTGGGACTCCACAAGAGAAGATAAAGGGAAACATGGGAAGTTTGACTTCCTGTGGAAAGGTCCATACATTATATATGCCTTTAGAGGTAATAATGCTTACTTTCTCAAGGAATTGAATGGTGTAGAGGTAGAAGGAGGACCAGTCAATGGTCGAATGTTGAAGCACTATATTGATCCAAGTTACTAATTTTACCAGTTTCAGTTGTACATGCTATATCCTTCATATTGTTTAGAGTGGATTGGATGGTAAAGTTTTGGAGTTGAAGCCCAAAGAAAAGGCCCTAAGATTCAAAAGTGTCACTATCATAAATATCAATAAAGTAGTAGAATAAAGGAAAAATTGCAGAATAAAATCACAGTCTTTCAGATGGCCATTGATCTACAGTTCTTGACTTTCCACCAGGGAAAACCATCCCCAAGTGGAGCCACTGTTATGTTCCTATACTAATAGGTGTCATAATTTATGATTGAATTAGTTTATCTCTGTAATATGTACATACCTTTGCTTTCTGCAAATGTTTTCCATATTCAAAAAACCAATTTTTAAAAAAAAAAAATGTAAAGTGGGTATGTCCTAAAAGAAAAATAAAAGGAAAAAAAGAATAAAGAAAAGGTCAAAAATATGAAAAATGAACCCCAAGAAAAGAAAAATCCCATGGAAGTGTGCAAGTCCAAATGCCACCACTATTTACATTGACGAGAAATAAAAGGTTGTGTGCAACTTGTTACTTATGCCACAATCCATGGATGGTCAAATAGTGTAAACTTGGCTATTTCATGTTTAGAGAGAGAGAGAATAAAATCTGACCAAACTATTTAATCTTGGTAGATAAGTAGATAGGTAGAGTGAATAAAGGGAGCTCAACAGCTTAATCTGAGCCCTTGGATGTAATAATGATAGACTTAGATAGGTTTCCATTGTAAAAGAAAAGAAAAGTTTGATAAGGGTTTGCCAGTTTAAGTGCACCCTAATAAAAAGTAGAAAAAATGGTAGGATGTGTAAGTGGGTAAGTAGATGAATGGTTGCAGAATGGTGTATGATGAATGATTAGTTGAAACTCATATCATTTACTTTCATCATCATATTACTTTAAAAGTATGGATAGCAATGAGACATTTACAAAGTCAAGTTATTAATTTCCTCATTCCTTTTATTCCTAATTTCACTAATTTCCCACAAATAACAATCAAAGCACCTAAAACCTTAGGTTAAAGGGGATCAGATCATTTCTCTGACTTTTGAAGGGACCAGACCCTCGGCCCAATGACTTACAAGTTCCAAGTGCTAAATCCCCCTCATCAACAGTCACCCCCTCCATAATTCATTCATTTTCCCTAAAATCCCCTTTTCCCAAAGTAAAATCACTATTTGCTTGGGAAAAGTAATTATTCCCATACAAAACCCCTTTTCACAAAAAACTCACAAAATGCACTTAAGCCTAAGTTATGATGTTCAAATGCGGAAAAATCAATGTATTTCTAAAGCATTTTACTTAGCACATCTTATTTCCATTTCCATTTCATATTAGCATCTAACATTAATTTATTATATTTAACTCCTCAAAAATACACCCCTTTTCCCGTATATATTATTAAAATTCCCTATGTTAATATCCCGCCCCAATGGTTTGAAATATAAACCTTAAATTAAGACCTATAACCCTCCACCGCATTGAAAAGGAATTAATTAATCAACCTGTGATTAGTTAAGAGCCTTCCTCCAATCACATCGCCCCCGACATCATTAATCTCCCTAATATGCATTTATTATCCCGTCGGGCCCCTCCATTAAATCCCGATCAAATCCCTTCCCTGACCACCGTACGATGTGACCCCTTCAGATCTAACGATTGACGCTCACATCGGGCGGCCTTCGACACCGACCTTTACTAGCCCGATATGAGTGGATTTACTATTTACCCCACCGCTACGTGTCGCCCGATGAATGGCATTGGGCGGACCTCTCCCAATACCGCCAAGCACCCAAAAGCGGAGCGATAGATTCCGCTTACCACCTTTGCTTACCACCTCCACTAAATGAAAAAACATCACCTCCGCTAGTTGGCGCCACCTATCGCTTTCATTATGCCCGCCAAAAGCATTGAATTTGCAAATAAAACCAAAAGTACTCATTATTTTTGTTTTACCAAGAAAGAACCTTCTATTCTCCATGCACACGCAGAGTACGTTCAAACTGTCACCCTGCTTCCAACCGTCAACCTCTAGAAGCCGCTGAACTCCAGATTACCATTGCAGACCCTTATGCTCCCTGCGAACAGTGCACCAGTGGAATTTATCCCTTCATACAACCATAACCAGGTATTTACCCATTTTTCAATTGAGAAACCTTGTCTTTCATGCTGAACCTGAACTAAATTGCTGTAGAAATTAAGTAATTTAGTGAAATTAAGTTGTTTGACAGTCTTGAGACTCTTTGAGACGACCCATTCTTCCATTGTTCCCTGAAATTACATATAGAAACCATAAAATTACATCAAATTACATGAAAAATACCAATGCTATGTTTTACCTCAAAACAAGTTTTGAGGTTAGAACTTCATTAAGCTTGCAAATTAACAATTTTTGACTTTTCTGATCGTTATTAACCTCCTCATGTGTTATCTAACCACTTTATTTATTCTGAATGACCGTGATGACAAACCCTAAGACATAATGAAACTAAACCCTAGGACTGGTTAAAAATGAAATGAAACTCATTATGAACAACTGAAAAGATGTTTGAACAAGTCAGCAAGTATATGACATGAGGGAAACTTAACTGAAACCACTACCATCAGTTGATCCATGACCTAATGGAATGCAGCTAATCGAATGAGACACCTAACATGAATGAAAAAGAGAAATTTGATCACTAACAGAAGTGTGAAGACACTGACACTAACACAACCCATTGTTCTTTCATTCCTTTAATTAATGTAGCTTTTAACACATTTCCAGGAAAGGGTAATGATGCATAAGGAGATCTTTGAAGATTGTATTGAAAGCGTTCTACATATTCCTCCAGTGTTTCATTAGGTCTTGCTTTCATTTGAAATATTTCATCCTTTAATTCTTTGGACCTATAATAATCTTGATATTTCTTTAGAAAAGCACCTTTCATTTGATCCTAATCATTTATAACACCTTCACCTAACCCCATAAACCATCGTAAAGCTGCTCCTTTTAATGTGGAGGGAAATAGTTTTAATTTTTGGGGATCGGTGGTATAATCATACCCTCGGCATAATACATCGAATTCAAACAGAAATGCATCTGGATCTTCCGATGTTAAGCCATGGAATGTAGGAATATGCTGGAGAGGAATGGCCTACATAGGTGCATTAACTGCAATGTCCACAATGGGATATTGCAGTGTATAGGTTTGAGGTGTTTGTTGGTTCTGGGCCATTTGATCAAATATGTGCCAATATCCTTCTGGGATTCCTAGGGAGTTATTCCTTGGCTGACTAGAAGGAGTAGGAATGACCTTGATAGTACTTCCTTGGTCCGGGATAATGAGTGATCCTTGCTGAACTATTATCTGGGGGGATCTTGGCTCTTCAGGTTCTTCTGATTTGTTTTGGATGATCTTGACAACACTCCCCTTAGTTGGGCTGCTGAGTGTCTAAACTATTTTGAGAGGGGATTTTGGCTCTTCTATTTTCCCTGTTTCTCCTCCTCCTTCGCGAAGATTACTAGAGTTCCCTTCTTGAAAAGAAATTGGGTGAGAATTCTTAATTTCTTGAAAATCTTGCTCAGTCTCTTCTGTTTTTCTATGCACCTCAGTAAAGGCTATAGATGGTGAACCTGTGGCCCGAAGGGAGCTAGTAGGTTGTCTAGAAGCAACTTTTCTAGGGCCTACTGATGGCTGAGATTCAACATGCTTAATGATATCGTCTATGAAGGTTGATCAACCAAGGGTCATGGGTCCCTTGGCTTTGTCAAGTTTGGGTAGCGGCTTTGGAGTATTTTCAAGTTTTTTCTTATTAGTCATACACACAACTCAAATGTTTATTTCTACCCCCAAAAAATGAACAAATCTGCTGGAAAGTGGGCGGGGGAGTAGGGCTGTTACATGCTCCGTATGCAGGTTCTTGCCTTCCATTTTTAATACCCAATTCTCTCCTAACAGGCACTCATTAGATGCACACTACTCTCTGAAAGAAAAAAAATGGCTACACTCTCCCTAGCAACAGTGCCAAAATGTTGAGGTATAAAAGGTGTCTTTTTAACTCCTATTTATCCTACATTAATTATCAATCCAGCTACGATTTTCTATTTCAAGTGTGTACTCAGTCTGAGGTGGCAATTTAATCCAGGAGTAATATTTTCCAATTTGCAGTACAGTGCTTCAAATACAAGAGTAAATGGATGCTTGAAATAAAACCTACTTGCAATTCAAAGAAACTCAATGCTCTGAAACTAAATCATTCACTCAGGAAATTAACACCAATTATCAGTCAAGGATGCAGTAGCAAAAACTCTTTCCTTTTTCAACTGATGTAAATGAAATTAAACATAAACATGATCCTCAATCTGAGAACTCAGTCAGTAATAGCCAATGTTCTTTACAGCTGTTGATCTCACACTCCACACTAAAGAGATTGACTAGGAATGAAAAGGAATTAAATCAAAAATGCTGCTAATAGAAAATGGAATAAATATGTTAACTGTAATGATGCTAAAAGGCAAAACCAAACACTTGCAGAAAATAAATGAACAACAATGTTATTCAGTAGAAATGAACAACAATCTGCAATGAACAACAAAGTCAGTTTACTGGAATGAACAACGAAGCTCTATAATTGAAATGAACAACATAACAATATAGCTTGCAAAGGGTAATAATCTTATTATGATGAAAAGGAACGGCAACGCAATTCAGTTACAACATATACAATAAAACAATTCATAAACTCTGGAAACAAGGAACAATAAAGAAATGTGATTTAGATAAACATAAATCAAACCAAACCATCACATGACTGCGATTGAAATGTGATGGTATAGAGAGTAAGTGGATCCACTAGGGCCGGGCCCTTAGCCGCTAGTGAAGCACCGCCGAACTACTTCAGTATAAAAGAATGGAACAGCAACTGACTTATGTATTAATCATATGCGAAAATGTTACAGGAAATCGTACTCTGTTTTAATCAACGAGAGTCGATGATCAAAGTGGAAATACAACAGTGAGTTATGAATAACAATAATCGATGATTGACCCCTAATATTTACAAAAACTATCCCTTTTATAATGTCTAGGTGGATAAAATAAGAAATAACAGATAGAATGTAACACAGCGACCCCTCCTGAGGGATACGCTCCATCTTTTAACTCCAGTCAACCCTTTGTCTTGTTGTGTTGATGCTGCGATTTTTTGTTCTTATCCTTAACTGTGCACTTCATCTTGATCTGCTTGTCTGGATATGGCTTCCTGGTGAAGGAACAATAGTTACTCTGTATTGTCTTTTCCTTCAAAATGGTAGTTTTCCATTCCTTCTATTTCCTGCATGGAAAAAGACAATAATTAACTAATTTACAATAATCAATAACTCCCTAGTTTTTGCTATAATTCTTTGATATATTATCATCTTAGAATATAAAGGAGTTATGATTAAAGAAAAATATAAGGAAATAAATGGAAAATTCATACCTTTTCCATAGCTCAACAGCAATGAATAACATAAGAGAGTATGCACATAACCTTTGAAATCATCAAGTAAGTTGACATTGTGAAACACAAATTCCAATGTGTAAAAGGAGGCTTTCACGAGAGGGGAGTAAAGAGTGAGCCTCTAGAAGGAAAGTAATATTACTATAATAAGCACATGAGAGCAAGGAAATATTTGTTAATTATCTAGCGAAGTAGTTCACATAGACACAATGACCATTAAAGCAAATACAACACACATTCAATAAGATATGAACCAAAGCTAATGAAGGAGTTCAATTTCTTTACTATATATGAACATAACATATATCGCAAACATTTAAATACAATATTCATGATACATGCATGAAAGTGTGTTGGCTCAATGATATTCTGATTATTAAGTGAAAGATCCAAGTACACAGTTACAATGGTGAAACACTAGCTCCAATAGTGGAACATTATGTCACTTCATGCTTCTCCAAAAGAATAATTTTCTCTCCAATGCGAAGATAGAGAAGGGAAGGCTAGCTCTCCAAAGTATAAGCCTCCAAAAATCCCTTTAATTGAGTTATGAGGTTTCTTTTATAGAAAGAGGAATGACCTTTAATATCCCTTTTGACTCCTGAGTTAGCCTTGTGACTCTTGGACTCCTAACTAACCTTTGAACTTATATTGACTCTTTGGTCCACATGTGACTTTTCATATTCCACATGCAACTCTTGGTCTTCCACACATTTACATATTGTCATTTTTTTGAAAATACATAATTACATTCCACAACATGTGGGAGCATACATGGATGACATTTTGAGAGGCCATGAATTGGCCACTATGACATAAGACTTCATTGTTATGTATCCATGCCAAGTGCATCTCCCTGCTGCTATGTCTTGCATTCATGGTGATAGACATGATTTGTACTTCATCTTCACCCTCCAAAGGGTCTTGGATCAATGTTGGAACCTTTTGAGTCATCATGAAATGCCATCATTTTGTCATGGTCTAGGATCTCTTCATGTCTCCATGATGGTTCTTCTTTGCAAGTGGCTCTTTGTTTCTTCTCCTTAAGGTCTTGATTTGTAAATGAGATCTTAGACTAATATTAAGGTATTACAAACTCATGTGCATGATTTGCCTATATTTGTTATAGAAATTTTTGTGCCTTACAGCTCTAAGCATGAAATGTCCATAAACCAAGGGCTCCTAAGTCCCTAAAAGTGTTGTTCCAACCCCTAAAGGAACAAGGTCAAAAAATTACAGCTTCTCCCAGAAGTTCTCCACCAGAAACTACTCAGAATAAGTCAAATCAGGATCATTTCAGCTGCTCCACTAGCCAAGTGCGTTGCATAGCACCTAAATCCACTAGCTAGGTGCGTTGCAACGCACCTAAATGCACTACCAGGGTGCGTTGAGTGGGAAATGACAAATGGCAGTGTCATTCCGCAAGGTGGAGAGACAATGGAAGCTTCCAGAATCTTCTCCAATGACACTTGCCTCATTGAATTCGACCAAGGATGAGTAAGAGGCTTTTAGTCTCCAAGTGGAAGCAAGAACTGATAGAGATAAGCCACTAATCAAATCATGAGCTGACTCATCCTCCTTGCATACATCTATATATGGATCCCTCATCCTAGAGATCCAGAGGATGGAATTTTGCACATTGTAAGGAATTGCTGTTGGTTTTGAGATACATATCAGAGAATCGGGTGATCTATGCTTTTTTGGGGGTAAAGAAGGGACTTCTTTGCTGGGAGGTTGATGCTGGGTCAGGAATCATCGGTTGTAACTCCTCCTGGATCTTCTTGTATATCAATAAAAACTATTTGAGTTTCTTCTCCATGCTTTTGTATCATTGATGCTTGTTACATTTGTATGGTTAACTTAAATCTGATCCTAAGTTATTTATGAGTATAAACCCATGTCTTTGTATAGTTTCCTTCCTTTGTGATCTTACAGGTACTTGGTGAAGCTGGGCAAGTAAGGGAGCAGGTAGTTGGAAGCTGTCAAAGAGGAGAGAGATTGGATCAAAGGACTAGCGCAAGACACAGGTTGGTTCATCCTATTCCTCTTTGTTTATGGTTCATAAAGAAGAATACAAAAGTAGTTTTCTCTGTTTGTTTCTAAGGTAGTTGTCACACCTTAGTGGGATAGAGCAGTTCTAAATAGACACTTTTCCCGATAACAATATTACTTAGTGCAACGGATCGAAAAGATTGTGAATAATATAGACAATGAAGCAGTTAGAAAAACATAACAGATACACGCATAATGCAACAAATAATCAAGGAGTTCACCCAAAACTCTTGGGCTACGTCTCTTGGTCCAGATTTCAGTGGTGACCTCTCTATTATGTCTTCAAGAGCAGATTTTTTACAAATGTGAGCTCAAATTGAGTCTCAACACAACAGGAATAAAACAACAGGGCTTTACTTGGATCCCCCAAGTCTTTTTGATACACAAACTCTCCCTCTCACTCTCTCTCTCTGTTTTCTCTCTATCTCATCACTTCCTGCTCATGTCTCTCTCATCTAGTGGCTTTTAAGCCAATCGGCATTTGTCTGTTCGTTTTCCCCTTCAAGCTCTCTGGCTCGTGGCCTCTATCCGCTCAAATCCCCTCTGAGTGTTAAACAATCATTGTTAAACGTCTTCAAGGATGGCGGCCACCTATTTTGTAATGAAAGGGACCATCGGCATGTTTGAAATCCCAAAAATAGTCGTTCTCTATTTACACATAGAAATACACAAAAACAAGGGAAAATCCGCCAAACTGTCATTTATCGGACTTGAAATATTATCAATTCCACCCTAGATTCCATCGGGTCTGCCTTTAAATCGCTATCACAAGTCGCTTGGTCGTGGTTTCCTTTGTATTTGGGTTTATTATGAAAAATCCCAAATACAAAGAAAACCCACAAAAATGCTCCATATCAGACTTGAAATGTTATAATATCGCATTCATAACCCTTTCGGGTCCGGTCATATCGCATGTCGCATAATTCCTTTGGCTTCTAATCGTCGATTGCACTGATCGACCTTATCGGCTATCGGCGCATCGCATGGTTGCTGGCCTCTTTGGCATCACCCCTTATAATGCTGCAATGCGATATTTTGATATCGTAATCGCATATTGTTGATCCTTCGGGCCACGGTTAAGTCCTATATATATATATATATATATATATATATATATATATATATATATATATATATATATATATTAGCGATGTGATAGCGCGATTGAATCTGGACCATTGATCTGTGCATTTGATCAACGGTCCTCATTTAATCATGTTGATTGCTATCGCACTTCCCATAAAGTCACCTCCGATAGACTCTGCCTGCCGTTGCCGATTGTGATATGTCGATCAGATCTAGACCATTGATCGACCAGATCCGATGACTCTTGTGCATCGTTCTTTTGACCTCCGATAGGCTTTGTTTTTCATAGTGTTATCTCAAAATCAGGCCCTCGAAGGCTGCAGACCAGGAAGACTTCAAGTAACTATTTCAAACCGACTTTAGGCTGAGGCTTAGCCTCCTCAACTTGAGAGGGCTCTCTCTTGATGGGTTAATGATTTTGGTTAAAGATAAGATGGCTAACTCTTGTAGAACAACTGTGAAAAATATGAATGGTGGAAACACATTAAACAAAACTATCCATTGGGATTATGGGGTCAACAACACCTCAATATAACAATGAACTCAACCTTACATGGAAGTTAGGGCATTCAGCATTTAAACATTCAGAACATAAACTCATATGGGACCACACAGTTTATAAATGTATACAGGAAGTTAGAGCACATTCAGTGAATTCTGAGAGATTATACATCCATACCACTGTAATAATTAAGAAAAGGACAACATCACATATTTTGAACATAAAAAATCCTTCATGAATCCTGAGAAGTAAAGTTTAGCATGTATATTACTGAAAATGAGTCTTACATAGGCCAAATACCAGTTTTTTCATAAAATTTCCAACCCCTTGTACATCAGCTCTTTTGCTATATATAGAGCTCTTTACATAACTTAGATTCCTCCTCTAGGATGAGGAAAATTCGAATTCTACCTTACCTGACACCTATTGACACTTAAAACTAACTATTTAATACAAAGGACAGCTAACTAGGAGTCCTAGAGACCTAATACAACTAGGAGTGTAACTCCTTATTATGATTACAACAACCTTATCTAAACATTTAAAACATTATTTGACACCTAAAACTCCATGAAGTCGAATTTGATGGTGCTCATAACCTTCCAGCTGGCCCTTGATGACTCATCCTTTTGTTGTTCCTAGAAACTAGGAGACTGTCCCTTGCTCTGTTCTGGCTGAAAAATAGGTCTTGGGACAGAGCTCATAACTTCTCACAAAAAACGTATTTGGAAAAACTGAAGGAGGCTTTTGTGAAAAAATCCATTCTGAACAAAAACCTATCTTGGTTTTTTGAAACACCTTCCCTACCGCCCAGAATATGTCTTTTCAAAACAGGTGTAAAACAGGAGATGAAAAACTGCACCTACAGCAGTTTCGTAGTGCAAGTTTGGCCCTTCATTTCTCCCAGATCATAATTGATTTGAAGAAATTGGAAGAGGTTTTTGTACTTCAATATATTAGGAATGAAAACCTCTTTCACTTTTCAGAGAGTAGTTTTCCACTGCTCAGAAACTCTTCTAGAAGTTGACTGGTAGAAACTAGGAGACAAAGTTCCTCTTTTCTAGAGTTTCTTTTTTCTTCTTCTCTTCGACCTTCTGCTACTTGTTTTTCCCTTGCTGGATGTTTAAACCTTGTAAATACTCCCTTTCAGAAATCCTTCTTCACAAATATTTACTTTTTGTCTCTCAAAATTGGTCCATCAAGTCATAATATGCAGCTACAGCAGTTTCGTAGCGCGCTACGAAACTGCTGTGTGAATAAAAAAAAACACATTTTTTTCAAAAAATATTCTTCTTGTGATTTCTTCACAACTTTATCTTATGCTAATAGGCCACATATCTTTGACATAATTCATCCATAAACAGCTTCGAAAAGGTAATGTTCTAACCAAAATTGTGTTAAGGCTCCAATCACTTACAACCCGGTTCTTTTATGCTGAGATTGTCCTCCTAGTTTGCTCAAATGAATTTGCAGGTCCTCAATTTGTCTCTTTTACCTCTGACTCTACCTCTTGTAATCTTCTTAAATGCCTAGTCACAGGCCTTCTTGGCTTTGAAAACAAACTTTGAGAATTGGTCATCAAATTGAAGCTTTTTGGAAGATTTAACTCCTTTGGTTTTGTTCTTGTTGGCTTCAAGTAGCTCTGCTTGGACCAGAGGAGTCTCTTCTATGTAGATAGTGTGGAGGAGATCGTTCAAACTTCCCTTACCATTTTTCTTTGAAATTTTGTCAGTGATAACAGTGGCTCCGCTTGGGGTAGTGTGCCCTTGTGGTACACTAAGAACCTGCAGTTCCAGTGCCTTATCCTCTTATGATGAACAAAAATTTATTTGACAAACATCTTCTTTAAGTTCCTTGGGCCTTCACCTCGGGCTTAAGCTTGATCTTCACTGTAGGAGAAAGAAGTCTATATCTACCACTACTAAAAAAAAATTGCTCAGTCAACCTTGAGCTTATTTGCATTTATCTACCTACCTACCCTATTAACTGCAAGCTCCTTTCAGCTCAATCAATGTGAAATTTCCAATGTAGCCAATCATTTGTCTTATCTGATGTTTGATTTCTTTGACTGCATCGGAGTTCAGAGCCACTATGATATTGTGATGACCACTGCCACTGAAATTGCCTCTGATCTTCATAGAAAAACTGAAACACTGGAGAGTAAAACTCTTCCATATATTTGGCTATAGGATCCCAGAATACATGATCAGCTTGATGATTCTTGTAACTTTCTGGTTGTGAAAACTGATCTTCAAAAACAGTGTACTCTTCCTCAATCGTGAAAGAGAAAGGAAGCAACACTCTCTCCTTATGTGCTGCCATAAAAATATTTTGAAAAGAATGATCACAACCACGAAGACTATATGGTTGAATTTGACCTTGTAAACGTTCAATATCTTTCTCAATGTCTTTGGCAAATTCATCCAAAAATTTCATCTTATCCTCTGCCTTGCAGTCAAATGATTTTAGATAAGAAGACAAGGACAAAGAAAAATTTTCAACTATTTCTTCATTAATATGATGATCATTCCACTATTTGAAACCTTGAATTGAAGGAGAGTTTGCCACCGCATCTGATCTATCCATCCATTCCTCCAAAAACATAAGCCAAAAGTCTTCAAATGACTTAATGGATTTGGTAGGAAAGCTTTCAATCCATTGTTTACATTTCCCTTGAAATGAATCATAGAACAACATAATGCAAACATCCTCATGTTTAACTCTAAGAAGCTCTGTAAAATCAAAAAAATCTGATATATGCTTCAAAGTTAAACTCAAATCTTCTCCATTGAATTTTGGACCATTCCTTAGAAAATATGCATCCTTGGGAAAATGATTTGGGAAACCATGAATTCCTGAAAAATTTATGCATGCATACCTTGAAATAAGAATGGTAGCATCTGGGTCCTTCATAACTCCAGTGGAATCACCATGAATCTATGAATTTCGAATTCTTCAACAATGGAGTCACCAAGGTAGATTTGCAAACTCAAAAATATTTCTGAGCTCCTGCTACCTTCAAAAGTTCAGTCTCTTGATTTCGGGAATGAATAATCTTCAGACTCCCGGCAGACGCACCAAAATGTTATCTCAAAATCAGGCCCTGGAAGGCTGCAGACCAGGAAGACTTCAAGTAACTATTTCAAACCGACTTTAGGCTGAGGCTTAGCCTCCTCAACCTGAGAGGGCTCTCTCTTGATGGGTTAATGATTTTGGTTAAAGATAAGATGGCTAACTCTTGTAGAACAACTGTGAAAAATATGAATGGTGGAAACACATTAAACAAAACTATCCATTGGGCTTATGGAGTCAACAACACCTCAATATAACAATGAACTCAACCTTACATGGAAGTCTGGGCATTCAGCATTTAAACATTCAGAACATAAACTCATATGGGACCACACAGTTTATAAATGTATACAGGAAGTCAGAGCACATTCAGTGAATTCTGAGTGATTATACATCCATACCACTGTAAGAATTAAGAAAAGGACAACATCACATATTCTGAACATAAAAAATCCTTCATGAATCCTGAGAAGTAAAGTTCAACATGTATATTACTGAAAATGAGTCTTACATAGGCCAAATACCAGCTTTTTCATAAAATTTCCAACCCCTTGTACATTAGCTCTTCTGCTATATATAGAGCTCTTTACATAACTTAGATTCCTCCTCTAGGATGAGGAAAATTCGAATTCTACCTGACCTGACACCTATTGACACTTAAAACTAACTATTTAATACAAAGGACAACTAACTAGGAGTCCTAGAGACCTAATACAACTAGGAGTGCAACTCCTTATTATGATTACAACAACCTTATCTAAACATTTAAAACATTCTTTGACACCTAAAACTCCATGAATTCGAATTTGATGGTGCTCATAACCTTCCAGCTGGCCCTTGATGACTCATCCTTTTGTTGTTCCTAGAAACTAGGAGATTGTCCCTTGCTCTGTTCTGGCTGAAAAATAGGTCTTGGGACAGAGCTCATAACTTCTCACAAAAAATGTATTTGGAAAACCTGAAGGAGGCTTTTGTGAACCAATCCATGCTGAACAAAAACCTATCTTGGTTTTTTGAAACACCTTCCCTACCACCCAGAATGTGTCTTTGCAAAACAGGTGTAAAACAGGAGATGAAAAACTGCACCTACAGCAGTTTCGTAGCGCAAGTTTGGCCCTTCATTTCTCCCAGATCATAATTTATTTGAAGAAATTGGAAGAGGTTTTTGTACTTTAGTATCTTAGGAATGAAAACCTATTTCACTTTTCAGAGAGTAGTTTTCCATTGCTCAGAAACTCTTCTAGAAGTTGACTGGTAGAAACTAGGAGACAAAGTTCCTCTTTTCTAGAGTTTTTTTTTTATTCTTCTCTTCGACCTTTTGCTACTTGTTTTTCCCTTGCTGGATGTTTAAACCTTGTAAATACTCCCTTTCAGAACTCCTTCTTCACAAATATTTTCTTTTTGTCTCTCAAAATTGGTCCATCAAGTCATAATATGCAGCTACAGCAGTTTCGTAGCGCGCTACGAAATTGCTGTGTGAATAAAAAAAAACACATTTTTTTCAAAAAATATTCTTCTTGTGATTTCTTCACAACTTTATCTTATGCTAATAGGCCACATATCTTTGACATAATTCATCCATAAACAGCTTCGAAAAGGTAATGTTCTAACCAAAATTGTGTTAAGGCTCCAATCACTTATAGCCCGGTTCTTTTATGCTGAGATTATCCTCCTAGTTTGCTCAAATGAATTTGCAGGTCCTCAATCTGTCTCTTTTACCTCTGACTCTACCTCTTGTAATATTCTTAAATGCCTAGTCATAGGCCTTCTTGGCTTTGAAAACAAACTTTGAGAATTGGTCATCAAATTGAAGCTTTTTGGAAGATTTAACTCCTTTGGTTTTGTTCTTGTTGGCTTCAAGTAGCTCTGCTTGGACCAGAGGAGTCTCTTCTATGTAGATAGTGTGGAGGAGATCGTTCAAACTTCCCTTACCCTTTTTCTTTGAAATTTTGTCAGTGATAACACATAATTTTTCATGTTTTTCTCTCTCGATAGTGTGATCCACATTTTGTGAAGGTTTTTCCTTCGCGATATTTTTTGATCTTATGAAGACTTAGAGGGTTTTAGGATCCATTTTGGATCATGCCTTCCCACTGAAAAAGATTTTGGACCACCAAAATTTGGTTTTTAAGCATTGATCAAGTGAGGATACAGCTTCATCACTTGTCCAATCTCTATCCATCATGTAGTGCTTAGTTTTGAACCTTTGAATCTGATTCCCAGGTACTCAACATCCCCTCTACACGTATTTCTCACCTTCCTGTACAGAACTATGTCTTCCTGCAACTCATTGAGATATTCAGGCAACAGATCATCAATAGAAGGCAACTAACTTTGCTCTTCGGGATCTTCAACCAATGAAGGTTCATACAGCCTCAAGTTCTCTACATTAACGATTGAATAGATATGCATATAAGTTAGCAAATCAAGGCGAAAAGTTTTTTCACCAATTTTCTCAAGTATCTTGAAAGGCCCATACCTTATTGGCTTCAACTTCTTACCTTCACCTTGCATTTTGTCTTTGCTGATGTACAGCCAGACTTGATCACCAACTTGGAAGCTATGCTTAATTCGATGCTTGTCATGCCTTGCCTTGTACTTGGCCTGGCTTCTTTCAAGTTGTTCCTGCACTACCTGGTGAATTTATTGGATTTGTTCAATGAACTTGGTCGCTTTGTCCACACCAAAGACAAAATCCAAGGGAGACTTTGGTGTAAAACCAAAACAAGTCTCAAAAGGAGATCTCTGAGTAGAAGAGTGCTTAGCATGGTTATAAGCATGTTGCACATAACACAAATGTTCATCCCAAAGCTTGGGATGCTTGCTGCAATAGCCCTTGAGAAACTAGATCACTATCCTGTTGACCACCTCTATTTGGCCATCTGTTTGTGGATGAGATGTTGTGCTCTTCTTCAATCGGGTATTCATCAATTTCCACAAACTTGACCAAAAATTCCCAACAAATCGGGAATCTCAATCAGATACAATGGAAGTGGGTAACCCAAAATGAACCCAGACATATTGAAAGAACAACTTCGTTGTTTGTTCAATTGTAATCTGCTTGTTACAAGGTATTAAAATACACATTTTGCTAAACCTGTCCATAATAACATATAAATAATCATGACCTTTTCTAGATTTTGGCAATCCCCCAACAAAGTCCATGGAAAGACTTTCCCAAGGATGAGAAGGAACTGGAAGTGGAGTGTACAAGCCTATTTTTCTATTGCTGGGCTTGCTTTTAGCACACATAGTACACCCTTTAATATATCTAGAAACTGTTTCATGCATTCTTGGCCAATAACAGAACCTTTGCAGCTGTGAAACTGTTTTACTTACACCAAAATGACATGATATAAGAGAAGTATGTGCTTCTCGGGTTATTTTAACTCTTTCAGTTTTTGGAATGCATAAATTTCCCAAATGATATAAGAGTTGGTCCTTAACGTGATAATCCAATTCTTCTACTTATTTTCCTTGGCTTAAAGTTGCATATACATCTTGAGCATATTGTTCAATGTAGCTTTCATGCAATACTGAGTTATGCTTAAGTATAGTAGATGCATTTATGATTGGTCTTGATAGCATATCTGCAACCTTATTGTGTATGTCTTTCTTATATCTGATGACAAGATGAAATTGTTGTAGGAAACCCATCCACCTATAATGTCTTGATTGCTGCAATTTAGTTTGTGAGTGCAAATATTGAAGTGGTTGATGATCTGTATGTATAATTGTTTCTTTGCCCATTAGGTAATGTTTCCACTTTTTCACACTCTGTACTAATGGATACAATTCCTTATCATATGTGGGATAATTAACTATTGTAGAATTAAATGTCTCATAATGATAGCATATGGGTTTATCGTGTTGCATCAACACTGCTCCTATTGAAAAGTGTGCAACAAGAAATGCTTGTTGAGAGTGCAACAAGATGATGAAGCTTAGTGAAAAGAGTCGCCTTCACTAAGTGGGCCCGCAGGCTATTTTTGGCGCAAGTCTATTTTTAGACATATGGATCATGTCTATGAATTGCAGGTTGCTGTTTATGGATGATTGGTCAAGTTGGGAAAAATAGATGGACTTCTATTTTGTGATCAAAGTGTGAGTGATCAAAGTCTATTTTTAGACTGGCTGTCAAAAATAGAAAAGTCAAATATTATTATCTCATAATAATATTTGGACTATAAACTTGATCTTATTCTCTTGGAGCACTTCAGTTTGAGCTACAGAGGTGGCACATGCAGCTATCAGAAGGAAATACGCTTTTCTTATGAGTCAGTTGAGTTGTTGCATGCATGACTTCAGTTAGAACTCAATCAGTTGAGTTTGGTGGAGTTGATGGAGTTGTGTTCAGTTTGACTTAGTTAAACTAGTTGTAGTTAGTCTAACTGCAGATAGACTAATGATGAGTTGTTAAACTAATTATTAACTCATAATACAACTATAGAATACATCAGTTAACTCAGTTGCATGTCAGTGCATGTTCAGTTCAACAGGGACAAGTGGTAGAGAATCAGATTGCTATCAGTTGTGACTATAGTTGTGCACCAGATCTTGCACAATCAAGGGATTGAGTATGCCAATGAGTTTGCTCACGTATTTGCCCAATATTGTAGCCTTTGCTCACGTCCAACAAAGTGTGAGTGATTATTTTGAGGTGAAATACGAGTTTGGGAAGCCATTCTCATCAGTTCGTGAGCAGGTATTGAGCAGTGGAGGCAGGCAAGCGGTGGAATAGATTTGGAGATCAGATCTGAGCTGTATTGTGTGTAACAGGTGGAGCTGGTACTGGATTTCTTGTGATAAGCATTGTACTTTGTAATGTTACATGATTCAATCAATATAATATACAGATAGTTGGGGTTTTTAGCGAGATGCTTTCCCCGGGATACATACTGTGTTTATGAGTTTGATTGATGCTTCTATGTGTACTTGTGAATGTTTATGCTTCTATAAATTGATGATCAACGTAGAGGAGATTATGTATTATACATGTTCCGCTTATAATTGTATGATCAAGATAATCTCTGTGAATATGTGTTAAATTATTCAAAATTTCTACATGGTATCAGAGCGAACTAGATAATTGTAGAAAAAGTTTCTACATGGTATCAGAGCCCTTTGATTTGTAGGAAAAGTTCTACAGGATATCAAAGCGAGGATTGATCATCAGATCTACTATTCAGAAAGTGTTTACAATTTATTTCTTCAGGCAGAGTCTGTAATCGGGCCAGGTAGCCTCTGGATTCATCCTTCTTTTGGAAGGTGAGATATCCTGTGAATGCCCATACAGTCAATATCTGTACAAGAAATACTTTGTTCTCACGAATTTTAGATCGGAAGCGGTTGAGTTTTGAGCTGGTGGAATTCGGATTTAATTCCAAAGAAAGAGATAAACTCAGAAACATTCAGTGTGAGAATGGAGACAGTATGCCCCAGTATCTCACGAAGTTCACCCAATGCCGAGATGAGCTGGGAAGTGTGGGGGTGACTGTCGGACGAGGATGGTGAGTCTAGCACTCCTTGAACTTCCTAAGAGTTGGCATAGCTACCAGGACTTGGTGAATGGAAGGGAGAAACTGCCAGGATGGGAGAGACTTTGGTCGGATCTTGTGTAGGAGGAGATTAGACGGAGCACCAGAGATGGTTCTTCATCCATGTAGGATGAGGAGAACTGTGCCTTAGCGAGTAAGGTGAAGAAGGGGAAGGAGAAGGGTTCTCTTTCCAAATCCAGTTCTTCCAGTGATGGGAAGAAGGTTGACAAGTCGAAGGTGAGATGCTTTCATTGTCATGAGATTGGTTTACGGGTCAGGAACCTGTATGCTCTTAAGGTTCAAGATGCATGCAAAGCCTTGAGCAGCGAGGCAACTGATGGAGACTTGGTGGTTGAGAGGGAGCGTATATTACCTCTCAACATGCAGAGCCAGAAGAAGTCTCAGATGATTGTGGAGGAGCCACGATTGGTGCAGCAACTTCAGGAGGTTGTGGAGCAACCACAACAAGGGAAGCTGAGAGGAGATCGAGTAGAGACATCTACTCATCCAGAGACCTCCAGTAAGGGGAAACTTCGAGCCAGGTGGGTTGAGGGATCGCATGCAGCCATACCTCCAGGTAGGAGGTGGGGTGATGTGGATTGATTGTCCCAAGGAGGAGGGGCAGGATCCTTGAGGTACCCAACCTCTTGGATGAGACCTTGCTACGGGAGCCCCGATGTGTAGTAGCAGGAACTGACTGATTGGGTAGAGATAGATGCGGATGGAGCGGCAGAGAGAGCGACAGTGCAGGGAATCCCAGGACAACGCATAACTAGCAGGCTGTAGCAATGCGAGAGGCACAAGTGTTTTGCACAGTGCTAGGTGGCACAGAGAGGTGTGCAATGGTGCGAGATGCATGGAGATGTTGCAGTAGTGCAGATGTCAGAGAGGGAGCACTTGTCAGCAGCAGGTAGAGCTTCAGCATCAGAGGATGTTTCTATCCCAACAGGGAGGTCAGTTGGGAGGTGCAGTGCGGATGCAATGCTGGGAGATAGAACCAGCAACAACATGGATGCAGTCAGAGATCAAAGTGACAGAGGCTAGAGCAGTCAGATACTGAAGAGCACGGAGATGCAGAGTTTCAGTCGACAGAGGCAATAGCAGTCAGAGACTTTGATGACAGAGAAAGTGGACCAGCCAGATGTGTTGCATGGAGAACATTCCAGAGTTACAGGATCGGGTTTAAGAGGAAGCCTTTCTTGTTGAGAGGAAGTGTTGAAAAGTGTGCAACAAGAAATGCTTGTTGAGAGTGCAACAAGATGATGGAGCTTAGTGAAAAGAGTCGCCTTCACTAAGTGGGCCCGCAGGCTATTTTTGGCGCAAGTCTATTTTTAGACTATGTCTATTTTTAGACATATGGATCATGTCTATGGATTGCAGGTTGCTATTTATGGATGATTGGTCAAGTTGGGAAAAATAGTTGGACTTCTATTTTTTGATCAAAGTGTGAGTGATCAAAGTCTATTTTTAGACTGGCTGTCAAAAATAGAAAAGTCAAATATTATTATCTCATAATAATATTTGGACTATAAACTTGATCTTATTCTCTTGGAGCACTTCAGTTTGAGCTACAGAGGTGGCACATGCAGCTGTCAGATGGAAATACGCTTTTCTTATGAGTCAGTTGAGTTGTTGCATGCATGACTTCAGTTATAACTCAATCAGTTGAGTTTGGTGGAGTTGATTGTGGAGTTGATGGAGTTGTGTTCAGTTTGACTTAGTTAAACTAGTTGTAGTTAGTCTAACTGCAAATAGACTAATGATGAGTTGTTAAACTAATTATTAACTCATAATACAACTATAGAATACATCAATTAACTCAGTTGCATGTCAGTGCATGTTCAGTTCAACAGGGACAAGTGGTAGAGAATCAGATTGCTATCAGTTGTGACTATAGTTGTGCACCAGATCTTGCACAATCAAGGGATTGAGTATGCCAATGAGTTTGCTCACGTATTTTCCCAGTATTGTAGCCTTTGATCACGTCCAACAAAGTGTGAGTGATTATTTTGAGGTGAAATACGAGTTTGGGAAACCATTCTCATCAGTTCTTGAGCAGGTATTGAGCAGTGGAGGCAGGCAAGCAGTGGAATAGATTTGGAGATCAGATCTGAGTCGTATTGTGTGTAACAGGTGGAGCTGGTACTGGATTGCTTGTGATAAGCATTGTACTTTGTAATGTTACATGATTCAATCAATATAATATACAGATAGTTGGTGTTTTTAGCGAGATGCTTTCCCCGAGATACATACTGTGTTTATGAGTTTGATTGATGCTTCTATGTGTGCTTGTGAATGTTTCTGCTTCTGTAAATTGATGATCAACATAGAGGAGATTATGTATTATACATGTTCCGCTTATAATTGTATGATCAAGATAATCTCTGTGAATATGTGTTAAATTATTCAAAATTTTTACAGCTCCCATGGCATAGTCACTGGCATCTATTTCAATCTTAAATGGTTGTTGAAGATCTGGAAGTGCTAGTACTGGTGATGTGCTAATTTTTTCTTTTAAGGTGTCGAAGGCTTTCTGCTGTTTTCCTCCCCACTGAAACACCTTATTCAATCCTTTTAAAGCATGTAAGGGAGCTGCAATCAAGGAAAAGTTAGCAATAAACTTTCTCCAATATTGTGCTACTCCTAGGAAACTCCTAACTTCTATAGCAGATTTGGGTTTAGGCCAGTTCATAATGACTTCAACCTTAGAGGGATTTATCTTCAATTCACCACCCCCTACAATATGACCCAAATAATTTAGAGATGTTTTGCCAAATTCACATTTTGACAACTTCACATAGAGGTTTTCTGTTAGGCCCCTATACTACTAGTGTAACCCCTTATTGTTATTAGTATAACCCACTTATTATATTGATGTACCCATGTAGTGCCCATATTGTTACTATTGTGCCCCATAGAAGCCCACTATTGTTATTATTGTGCCCTTACATTATTATTGTTATGTCGGCTCTAATTATGTTATGACCCCTTAGACTCCTATATATAGAAAGGAGGTCTTTTCATTTGTATCATCCAAGAATTGTTCATTTATGTAATGTAAAGGAGGTTGCCCCCTCGAAGAGGCTGAATTCTAAGGCGTTGATCTATCTTTTCTATCTTTTCTTGGGCTGGTTTCATAACATTTGGTATCAGAGCTTTGGATTCTAGGGTTTCGTTGCTCCAAACAGGTCATCGTGGAATTTTCCCTATACCTTTTTTTTCTGCGACGTTTCAGAAGTTGCAAAAAAAACCCATTTGAGAAGACATCATGCTGAACCTTGGGTCCAAATTTCCAAGCTTTTCGCGTTATATTTGCGGAGATATGATCTGAGGAAGTTGGTATATTTGCAGACTCCTGAATTACATTCCAAACAAGTGACCTGGGAAAAGTCAACATAACTTTCTCTCTGGGGATCAGATTGAAATTTTGTAAGAAGGTATAGAAAGAGGATGGACTGTAGTTTCTTGTATGCATTTTTTAGATTCAAAGGTTGAAATAGTGACTTGTGGCACGTCGTACAAGTTCGCTCTACTGAACTAGTCTATAATTAGGTCATCTTGGGAGATTGTGCATAACTCTTTCTTGGAGAATCCAATTTGGATCAGACTGGTGGCATTGAAAAGAGGACGCATAGGGCTACTACAGATCAAAATTTCAAAACTTAAAGATCCGAAAGTACAAAGTTATAGTCGTTTCAAGGTTGAGCTCCTAAAATCAAGAAAAAGCAAGATGAGGAAGTTTGATGGCAAGGATCCGGTAAATTGAATACTTCAGATGGAGCAATATTTTGATCTACATGGTGTAAAAATGTTACAAAAGGTATGTATTTCATCTTCATATTTAGAACTAGATAAATTTTTATGGTACAAAGGGCTTTGTTCTCATAAACAACTTGTTACGTGGTCAATTTTCATGGAGGAAATGATAGCACATTATGATGATAGAAAGAGCAACACCTTCTTTAGAGCAACACCACAAAAATTGGAAAGAGTAAAAGGGCTTTGTGACATAGTGGAAAGCAAAATTATGGAGACCAGGAAGCGTACCCCTCACAACTATAAAGATGGAAGTGTTGTTTCTCCTAGCCTTCCACAACCTACAAGGGTTACACCACAACAATTGGAAGAAAAAAGAGAAAAAGGGCTTTGTTACAACTGTGATAGAAAATGCACTAAAGGTCATAAGTGTGCCGAGAAGAAATTATTTTACATAGAATATGAAGAGGAGGAAGAAAAGGATCAAGAGACAACAAAAGAAGAAGATATACGCCAGGACCCCACCCCAGAGAAAGAAGAAATGAATCATACCATATCTTGTAAAGCATTGGCAAGAATTACCACTCCTCAAACTCTCAAGATAGAAGGACATATCAAGAAGAAAAAGGTGCAAGAAGTGAAAGATCACATTGAGAAAGAAGAAATGAATCCAACCATATCTTGTAATTCATTGTTCGAAATTACCACTCAAAATATCAAGATAGAAGGAAATATAAAGAAGAAAAATGTTCAAGAAGTGAAAGATCACATTGAGCATCAAGAAATGAATCCGACCATATCTTGTAAAGGATTGGAAGAAATTACCACTCCTCAAACTCTAGAGATAGAAGGACATATCAAGAAGAAAAAGGTTCAAGCAGTGAAAGATCACATCGAGCATCAACAACAAGTTCTCCAACTTTTAAAGGATAATGCCACTTCGGTGCAAAATCAAACGAAACAACAGGTAGATCAACATCGTAGTGAAAAATGTTTTGATGTAGGTGATTGGGTATTTTTACTGCTACATCTCAAGCAAGCTATTTATGAGAAGGAAATGTTGGCAATACTACATGCACTTAATAAATGGCGACCTTACCGAATGGGAAGACTCTTCAAGGATGAGGATGTGGAAGCATTGTTTTGTGCTATTTATATTACCCAACCATATTGGATAAACGAAGCAAGGGATGAATGGAAGAAGGACGAAGAAGTATGGCCACTTATTCAAAAGTTGCAAAAGATCCCAATTCAAACAATATTGCCAGAAATTAAAGAGGAAGGAAAAATCATATTGGAACCTGGAGCAGTCACAGAAACAAGAACCTGACAGCTACGAAATCGATCAATTTTAGAGTATCTCATCAATTAGAAGAACTTACCCGCTGAATATTCCACATGGGAGGACAAAAATTTTATACAGAAGCATCAAGAACTACTCAAGCGTTGAGGACAACGCTTTTTGAAGGAGAGGGGCATGTTAAGCCCATATACTACTAGTGTAACCCCTTATTATTATTAGTATAACCCACTTATTATATTGATGTACCCATGTAGTGCCCATATTGTTACTATTGTGCCCCATAGAAGCCCACTATTGTTATTATTGTGCCCTTACATTATTATTGTTATGTCGGCTTTGATTATGTTATGACCCCTTAGACTCCTATATATAGAAAGGAGGTCTTTTCATTTGTATCATCCAAGAATTGTTCATTTATGTAATGTAAAGGAGGTTGCCCCCTCAAAGAGGCTGAATTCTAAGGCGTTGATCTATCTTTTCTATCTTTTTCTTGAGCTGGTTTCATAACATTTTCTCTTTTCAAAACATCTAAAGTCTGCTTAACATGCTTCAAATGTTATTCCCATGTTTTACTAAAAACAAGAATGTCATTTAAATATACAATTACAAAATCATCAATAAAAGGTCAGAGTACATCATTCATAACTCTCATGAAAGTGGCAAGAGCATTAGTTAAGCCAAAAGGCATAACCAACCATTCATACAGCCCTTGCTTTGTTTTGAAAGCAGTCTTCCATGCATCTTGTTCTGCAACTTTGACCTGATGATAGCCACTATGCAAGTCCAACTTGGAAAAGTAAACTGCTTCTTTCAGTTGATCTAATAGATCATCAATGCGAGGAAGAGGATAACGATTCTTGATTGTTATTTTATTCAGTGCTCTGTAATCAATGCACATCCTCCAGGAACCATCTTTCTTTCTCACCGATACTATTGGAGATATGCATGGTGCTATGCTTGGTCTTATGAACCCTTTATCGAGAAGCTCCTGTACCTGCTTCTTAATCTCTGCATTCTCTAAAGCAGATAACCAATACATTCCAATGTTAGGTAATGGAGCATCTTGCTACAAATGAATATCATGTAATATTTCCCTTTTGGGCGGCAAGCCTTTAGGTTCTTGAAATAGGATATCATATTTTGAAACAACTTTAACTAAATCAGCTTTCTTTTTAGCTTCACAACCTTCAAATACATTGGTTTTCTCAGGGTCCTTTTCCTTTACAACCATCAGTAAAAATTGCTTGCATGAATTTACAATTCTTTTCATCTGCCCCGAGTTTATGAGAGAATAGTTATTTTTGAGTTTATGAGCTCTTACAATATATTCTATTCCATCTTCAGTGAGTTGATACTTATTTTCAGCTCTATAGAATATGGCCTTTCTATCATACAAGTAAGGACTTCCTAAAACAATACCACATATATCCAAGGGAACTATATCTAACTCAACCTCATCTACAAATGTTGACCCAATAGCAAACCTAAGTTTACATTGTCTAGTCACTTGTAGCTTTGCTTTATCACATACCCAACCTAATGGACATGGCTTCTTGTGAGGTGTTGTTAGTAAGCCCAACTTCTTTACAATTGTTTCAGAAATCAAGTTTACTTGTGATCCACTATCAAATAAAGTATCAATCTTCTGGTGCTTGGAAATAACTCTAATATGAAAAAGCTCATGTCTCCTCTCATTATCTTCATTATCAATAGATTGTGCAAAATTACTTGTAGATGCTTCAGAATTTTTACCTTTTATACCTATGGCTATGACTGTTGTTTCATCACTTGAGTCTAACCCCAAGTCTTTATGAATAGCAGCATCAGTCTTCTTCTTCTTACCATCGAACTTCTTAGGTTTCAGCTCTGCATGCAAAGACCAACAATGTTCATCATCATGTCCATCCTTCTTGCAGTGAGTGCATGAAGGTTTGTCCTTTTGTATAGGGTTTGGCTTCCTCTCCTTCCATTTCAGCTTCTTCTTTTCCTTGTTCCTACTTGCATAGGGTTTTTATGATCCCCCAATCTTTGGGTTCACATTCTTGCTTCTAGCTTCTAGATGTGTAGCCTGAACTAATACATCATCTAGGCTAGTGGGATTAAACATGAGAATGGTGTGCTTCAAATAGCTATGCAGACCACCTATATACTTCAACAAAGTTTCAGGTGTGTCTAAAGAAATGCCTAGAGTTAAAGCTCTTTTTCTAAATTCCTGGGTATAACTTTGTACACTTTGGCCCTTTAATTGATGAATAGTTTGCCAACTCATCATTGCTTGCTACATATATGCTAGAGGATAGAACTTTTTTTTAATGGAAGGAACAAATTCATTCCAGGTAGAAAGAATTTTAGCATGCTTCTTTAAATCAGATTGTGTCCTGCCTTCCCACCACACTAGTGCAATTCCTCCAAGGCGAAGGCCAGCCGGCTGAATCTTTCTCCTTTTTGAATCATTTTTATACACCCTGCAATATAGATCAATTTGTCTAATCCAGTTATCTATCTTTTCTACATTTAATTGTCCATCATAAGTTGGAAAATCAAACTTTACATCTAATTTAATCAAAGAAGTTTTCTTCTTTTTCTTTTTAGGGCTAGATGGAGGTGATGGTGGAGGAGATGATGGAGGAGGCTCTTCCCCTTTCCCTTTGCCTTCTGGATGGGCAACTAGAAGAGTTTCCTCTGCTCCTTTGCCTTGTTTGGGTGTTGAAGTGCTTTCTCCTTAACACTTCTCTAATTCTCGATATAGCTCTTCCACCATGGCTTGCATGGCCATGAAACTATCCATGAACTAAGATTCAGATTCCAATGGAATTTCTTCTGCCATTCTCCTCTGAGGATAGATTCTTCCAATCTCTGGATTAGCCTCAACAAGTTTTCCCTCTCCTAGTTTGAGCTTTGACCTACTTAGCATTCAAGAATCCAACACAAGCTTGTCTAACCTTAGCAAACCTAAAGCTCTGATACCACTTGAACTGTAAATGAGATCTTAGACTAATATTAAGGTATTACAGAATCATGTGCGGGATTTGCCTATATTACTTAGTGCAACGGATAAAAAATATTGCGAATAATATAAAAAATGAAGCAGTTAGAAAAACATAACAGATACACACATAACACAACAAATAATCAAGGAGTTCACCCAAAACTCTTGTGCTACGCCTCCTGGTCCAGCTTTCAGTGTGACCTCTCTATTATGTCTTCAAGAGCAGAGTTTTTACAAATGTGAGCTCAATTGAGTCTCAACACAACATGAATAAAACAACAGGGCTTTACTTGGATCCCCCAAGTCCTTTTGAGTACACAGACTCTCCCTCTCGCTCTTTGTCTCTATTTTCTCTTTGTCTTAGCACTGCCTACTCTTGTCTGTGTCATCTAGTGGCTTTTAAGCCAATCGACATTTGTCTGTTCGTTTTCCCCTTCGGTCTCTCTGACTCCCGGCCTCTATCTGCTCAAATCCCCTTTGAGTGCTAAATAATCATTGTTAAACGTCTTCAAGGATGGTGGCCACCTGTTTTGTAACGGAAGGGACCATTGGCACGTTTGAATTCCCCAAAATAGTCATTCTCTATTTACACAGAGAAATACACAAAAACATAGGAAAATCCACCAAAATGTCATTTATCGGACCTGAAATATTATCAATTCTGTCCTAGATTCCATCAGGTCCACCTTTAAATTGCTATCGCAAGTCACTTGGTCATGGTTTCCTTTGTATTTGGGTTTATTATGAAAAATCCCAAATACAAATAAAACCCGCAAAAATGCTCCATATCAAACTTGAAATGTATAATATTGCATTCATAACCCTTTCAGGTCCGGTCATATCACATGTTGCATACTTCCTTTGGCTTCCAATTGCCGATTACACCGATCGGCCTTATCGGCTATCAATGCATCACATGGTCGCTGGCCTCTTTAGCATCACCCCTTATAATGTTGCAATGCGATATTGCGATATCGCAATCGCATATCGTTGATCCTTCGGGCCACGGTTAAGTCCTTATATATATATATATATATATATATATATATATATATATATGTATATATATATATGTATATATATGTATATATATATATATATATATATATATACATATGTATATATATATACATATCTATATATATATATATATATATATACATATGTATGTATATATATATATATACATATATAGATATATGTATATATATATATATATATATATGTATATATATATATATATGTATATATATATATATATATACATATATAGCTATATATATATATACATATATAGCTATATTTATATATATAGATATAGCTATATATGTACATACATACATACATATCTATATATATATATATATATATATATATATATATATATATATATATATATTAGTGATGCGATAGCGCGGTTGAATCTAGACCGTTGATCTGCACGCTTGATCAATGGTCCTTGTTTAATCGCACTGATTGCTATCACACTTCCCATAAAGTCGCTGTAAGGACTCTGGACACCACATATCTCCACAATGCTATGATATTGTCCACTTTGGGCCTAAGCCCTCATGGATTTGTTCTTGGGCTTTACCCCAAAAGGCCTCATTCCAATGGAGATATTTGTCCATCCTTATATATCCATGATCCTCCCCACTTCTAAGTCAATGTGGGACTATTTGGTCGTATACCCAACAATCCTCCCCTCGAACAAAGGACCATCGAGCCTCCCCTCAAACGATTATCCATCCGTCCACTCTTTACCAACCAGGGTTCTCCGCTCCAATGCGTTGGAAGCACACGCCTTACATGGAAGCACCACCTGCCTCGAGAGTTTGCTCTATCCCAGGTCAACTCCTCTTCACCGTGTTGGGGCCAGGACACGTCCATGAAGAATCCGGAGCACACCGCCTGTCTAACCGAGCTCATCCACGGATCCCATCGTGATATTAGCGGGGCCCACCACCTTCGTTCAATATTCCGAGGATTCATCCACTTGGCTAACTTTTGGGGCATGGCTTTGATACCACTTGTATGAGGCCTTTTGGGGTAAGTCCAAAAGCAAATCCATGAGGGCTTAGGCCCAAAGTGGACAATATCATACCATTGTGGAGATATGTGGTGTCCAGCGTTCTTACAAGTGGTATCAGAGCCATGCCCCAAAAGTTAGCCAAGTGGATGAATCCTCAGAATACCGAACGAAGGTGGTGGGCCCCGGTAATATCACGATGGGATCCGTGGATGAGCTCGGTTAGACAGGCAGTGTGCTCTGGATTCTTCATGGACGTGTCCTGGCCCCAACACGGTGAAGAGGAGTTGACCTGGGAAGAGCAAGCTCTCGAGGCAGGTGGTGCTTCCATGTAAGGCGTGTGCTTCCAACGCATTGGAGTGGAGAATCCTGGTTGGTAGAGAGTGGACGGATGGATAATCGTTTGAGGGGAGGCTCGATGGTCCTTTGTTCGAGGGGAGGATTGTTGGGTATACGACCAATAGTCCCACATTGACTAGAAGTGGGGAAGATCATGGGTATATAAGGATGGACAAATATCTCCATTGGTATGAGGCCTTTTGGGGTAAAGCCCAAGAACAAATCCATGAGGGCTTAGGCCCAAAGTGGACAATATCATAGCATTGTGGAGATATGTGGTGTCCAGAGTCCTTACAGTCACCTTCGATAGACTCCGCCTGCCATCACCGATTGCGATATGCCAATCAGATATGGACCATTGATCAGCCAGATCCGATGGCTCCAGTGCATCATTCTTTTGACCTCCGATAGGCTCTGTTGTTCATTGTTTTTCATGTTTTTCTCTCCCGATAGTGTAATCCACCTTTTGTGAAGGTTTTTCCTTCGCAATAACTTTTGATCTTATGAAGACTTAGAGGGTTTTAGGATCCATTTTGGATCAGGTCTTCATTGAGCATTACTTTCTATGTTGAGGTGGTACACTTGCCAATGAATTTCACCCATGAAAAGTTAAGATAAGTCTAGAAATCATTTATTCTACCCCTACTTTGCTCATGGAAGAAACTCATTGCGATGGGCCTGTGTAAGGGATGAAAGAGAGAATCTTGTTGGGAATTGCGGAGTTGAGCTCAGAAGTGGCTAAGAGAATACACCATTACTCATTGAAAATGCGTAATGCGCTACAAGGAGGGGATCCTGAGGGTCCACTACAATGAGCAAGTGAAAGAGACAAGGTTGATGAGCTTGTTGACTAAAATTGCACAATGTGTGGGGCTCAAGGGAGAGGAAGGCATTTATAGTGCAATTTAGCTTCAAAGTGACTAAGGGAACACCTCATTGTGCACTAGAACTACGCAATGCAGAGGCCAAGTAGGACAAGTTGACTATGCAGTGAGGGGTTCCAGTCAGCACATGAGACACTACTAGGCACTACAACTACAAAATGCGCGGTGCTTGAGAGGTAAGCTCCTATGCTTGTGTAGTTGAGGGTTGCAGTGGGTTAGACATGCACTGACTATCCACTAGAGCTGTACAATGTGTATTTGGAGGCTCACTAGAAGAGAGGATTGTGAAATTGGCTTATGTCAGTAGTAGAAAGTCAAGTCACTTTTCTAAGAAGGTTCTCATTGCACTGTGAAGGAAAGGGAGCCTATGTGTTGCACAATTTTTCATTGCAAGGGGATGGAGAAGGCCCTGCTATCCACTAGAAATGCTCCATGTGCTATATTTCAAGGGAGGAATGATCAATTTCTTAGTGCAGTAAGTGAATACAAGAAACAAGAGTTAGTGACCATGATTTGAAGGTTCTCAATGTTTAATGATAGGATATGACTTTGAGAAAGACTCAGTGCAAAAGTATGGAAGGAAGGTATTTCATCAATGAGGGTTGTGGATAGGTAATGCTTATCACCTAGTGAGAGATTAATGATTTCATAACTCACACCTAACAAGAGGACCAAGAAGAGCTCCATAATGGCTAAGTGTGGGACTAATAGAGTAATATAGGAAAAAAACATCCTAACAAGACTCAACCACAGATCACACACATGAATTCCATCAATACAAGCTAAGGGAATGCATATGCCTCACGATCAACGATCCAACCTTGAAACAACAATAAAGCGACACTTATTTCTAAGTGCGACAATTGAAACATAACATTGCGACACTTAAAACACAAGTTGCGATAGAAGTGTTGACTGTGACCGAAAAGTGCTCTAAGTTGAAGGAATGTGTCTAGTGCATATTCATATGATATATAAGACCCTTTAATGTGGAAGAGTGTGCTAGAGCTGCCTCTAGTGGTTCGCCAAGGTGCGTCACATACAAGAGCGGAAATAGTTAAAGGTGACACTTGCGACAGTAAGAAAAAATGAAAACGACACTTACAAAAGTTAAAGAAAGTGAAAGTGACACATGCCAAAGCAAAGATAAAGTGAAAATGACACTTGTTAAAGTGAAGGAAAGAAAAAAAATAGCCATGAAAGTGAAAGTGACACTTAGAATTTAAGAAGAAGACTTAAACACTTTGTAAAACATCAATCGACCATGAAGTGACCATAGAATGTCAGATGATGAGATCCTCAATAGACTCCAAAATTCAACTGTAGGCAAAATTTTGGAGGGTGTTTGACGTAGCGTCAACACAATGTTTCTTGTAATTCCCTTATTTTCCACATTTCCAACATACCTTTACAATTTTTCGTGGAGATTTATATCTTACTTTGGATTTAGATCTACCACTTCAAGACTTATTTTTCTTTCTATCCTGGGAGCATCCTATCACAGAAAAGATATTTATGTTCTGATTTTCCATTTTTTTATGCCTCTTCTCTTTCAATAACAAAGATGAGACTATATAATCGAAACTAAATTAGATGCATTACTACATATGGAAACAAACAAACTATCCCATGAGTCTAGTAAATAAAACAATAAAATGATACACTTTTCTTCGTATGAAATCTTAATATCAATAAATAATTGATGTCTTACCATAGTATTGAAGGCGTTTAGATGTTGGTCATCGAGTCTCATCCTTCATCCTTAGGCTATACAACTTTTTCTATAGGAACAATTTGTTCACCAGGGGCCTAAATTGATGCAAAATCCTTGAATTATTCCACAATGCCTTCATTGTATCTTCTCCTAAAACATATTATAATGTCGAATTTGAAATAAATAATCACATTGTGCTATTTCCCTTTTGATATAACTTGGTCCAATTTTCTGTTGCCATCCCTGTTGGTGTAAAACCCATCCATAATGATCCACTGATCTTTGTCCACCAATAAATATTATATTTTGAATTTTCATAGATCAAAACTTTTCCCATTGAATTTCTTAATTTTTATCTTTGAACTAGTTGTCATTTCCTTTCACCACAAGAATCAATTCCGCAAATGTCCCACTATAACAAGGTCTACCATAATATTGAGCAAAACCCTTAGCCACAAAGGTGTCCCCTTGAACCCAAAATTGCTCTAATACCATATGCATGTTTTAACCTTGTATAGCTAATTATTGCAAATAGATTCTTAATAAAATAGAAAAGATGCAATGACAAACACATACATTAACATAAAGATTTTACCTTGAAAATCAAACTGGAAAAACCAAAAATATTTTTCAGTATATTCATCTTTATAGCGTGACATATATATATATATATATATATATATATATATATATATATATATATATATATATATATATATATATATATATGGCCTGCGACATCCATAAGCTAGAAATCCATTCACCTTGTATTATAATACAATTCTTGTTCCTTCACTGAAACTATAAAACCAATGGCTAACCCATCAAGTGCAACAAAATTGCTAAATGTGAAGATTGTGTGCCAAAAACTATCAAAATGGATGCAAAAACCCATCATGAGCCACCCTAACGGGCACGATGGATGTACAATGAGTGAGAGTAGTCATGCAAAAAATATAACACATACCTAACATTATCATCATTTTGAGACCATCAACCCAAAAACCATTCTTTAGATGATATGAGAGAGCCATAAATACTCATATACCCATGTTATAAACTCCACAAACCATACCTTTATTGCAAAATATAACTTCTCACAACCTCTTCTAACCATAAGGTAGCAGTCCTCATCCCTATAATAACACTCCATCCGAAAAAAAATGGAATATTATTTGTTTACTAAAAGTTTAAATTCTTTTAATCAACAAATTTTAACTAAAATTAAAAACCTCACTTAGAGGTTTAATATAGTTGAACCCTTGCTAAATGTGTTAATTTATCACATAAAATATATGAGAAAGTTTTTCTTCACATTAATTATATTGTAAAATATTTTTTTATACGTTTTATAAAAGCATATATTACCGTGTTTAAGCTAATGATTAAAATAATTTTGTTTAATAAATATTGATGAAAGCTACAGTAACTATTTTTATTTCATAATTATAATTAACATATATATGTATTATTTAAAATAATAATATAATATTACCCATTATGAAAAAAATAATTTGAAAAGGTAACAACCTTTCACATTTATATATGTTTTGTCTCCTCAATGTAGTGGCACCTCAATGTAGTGGCACATCAAATCAGTGTGTTCGTTTTGAATTTAACCAAAGTTTGATTGTCTCCTCAATGTAGTGGCACATCAAATCAGTGTGTTCGATTTGAATTTAACCAAAGTTTGATTGTCAAATCAAGAAGTAGTAAAATGTGAAAGGGACCGACGTGATCTGAAGTAAGCATAGTCTATTATTCATATATATGAATATTTATGTCAATTTTTTAAAAGTTTAAGTTTGAGTTATGTAATTTGTAAAACTTAGGTGTTTCAAATTTTTTTTAGAAGGTTGAATTCATTTATATATTTAAAAATACATTTTAAACAATAAAAAATTAAGACTAGTTTGAAATTTTATCATTTAATTCTTAAATTGAAGCGTTATAATATAATTTTATAAATATTGATTTTCCATTGTTTAAATTGACTATTTAAACATATAAATGATTTTGTCTTGAAAAACCCCTTATTATATTGAGATCATGCAATTTCAACAACTCATACTTAAAATTTTAACAGATTTTTTATTTTCTAGCTAAATTTTGAATAAAACTAATAAAAAAATGTTATCACAAAAATTCAAAAAGTAAAATACTTAACTATTTCTTAAATATATTTGTTTATTTAAGATTTAAATCTATTTTATTAAATAAAGTATTTATATTGAGTCAAATGGTTAAGATGCATTTCCTCTTAAGAGGTGATATGTTTAAATCTAAAGTGGGAGGAGTGTGTTTGTTTTTATCAACTTTTATTTTTTAACCATAAACTGGGTGGAACTAGTATCGATAAACCACAAGTCAATGCTAGCAGTGACTTGTGATTTGGCGAGGGCTGAGATGTTTGCAAACACTAGGTCTCACTCCAGGGGACACCTACTCCTCGAGCCTTATCACAACAGGACAATATTAATTTATCAACATGTACAAACTCTACCCCCCTCTAGTGTTGAACCTGCAACCTCTTGTTAGGAAGCACATAGTCTTAACCATTAGGCCCACTCAAGTTGTACTAATTGGGTGGAGCCAGTACCGAGAACTTGTAAGCTAATACTAGCACTAACTTATAACTTCGCAAGGGTCGGGACATCCACAAATACTAGATACCACTCTAAGGGGATGCCTATCCCTCAAGTCTCATCATAATGGGCTAATGTTAATTTATCACCATGTACAAACTCTACCCCCATCTAGTTTTGAACCTGTGACCTTTTATGAGGAAACACATGCTTATAGCCATTAGGCTCACTCAAACTTTATCTTCATAAAATTTGATAATCAAATCAGTTTGCAGAGGTGGGTCTCATGTCCCATAAACAAAGGAGTCTAGGGAGGTCTCTTGTCCCACAAACAAGGGAACCTAAGAAGATCTCTTGTCCCATAAACAAGTGGGTCTCATACACCAAGTTAGTGCATGGCTTAACTATGACCTTAAAATTAAACCAACCTAGATCCTTTTATATATAATAAGAATACTTTTATATATAATGAAGTGAGATTTATATAATATAAATAATATTATTAAGAACCAGCATAGATCCATCTTAACTAAGGATCCAAGTGATGAGAGGAAGCAAAGTGATTAAAAATAATAGAGGAAAGATAGTGCATGATTCTTTTAAGTTTTTCATTATTGTATTTTTTTTTTACATGATTGTCCAAAAATAGGTTTAATATTTTACAACCAAATGAGTTTTTTTAATTAAATACTTTCTTAAACACAATATAATGGGATTAAAATAAAAAAAGAGAATGGGCAGGGGAGAGAGAGGGACGAAGATCGTGACAAAGTTGGAGAGAGGGGGGGGGGAGAGAGAGGGAGAGAGAGGGAGGAGAGAGGGAGGGAGAGAGAGTGATGGGGGGGAGTGAGGGAGAGAGAGGAAGAGAGATAGAGAGGAGGGTAGAGAGAGAAGGAGAGAGGGAGAGGGAGGGAGAAAATACCAAAGACATAGAGAGATAGAGGTGGAGAGAGAGAGGGAGTGACAAGGGAGAGATGGAGAGAGAGAGAGTTAGGGAGAGAGGAGAGGAGGGAAGAGAGAGAAGAGAAGAGGAGAGAGATATGGAGAGAAGGGGAAGAGAGAGAGGGAGACATAAAGATGGAAGGGAGAGAGAGAAGGAGAGAGGGGGGTAGATAGTGACATAATTGGAGGGAAGAGCGAGAAAGAGAGAGATGGGGGGGAGATAGAGTGGGGTGGGATAAAAAGGGAGAGAGACGAAGAAATAGAGAGACAGAGAGGAAGGGTGTGGATTTTCTAGTGATGCAGAAGCCAAATTTGTGAGGCTGAGGGAGCCAGTGTAGAGGGGTTGTTTATTTGGTCTAGTTTTTGTAGTGATTTTTCCACGAGTAGAGGAGATCTTCCTAGGGTGATTTGAGGGCCGAGGATGTGTCATTTTGGAGAGCTATATTGCTCCTATTTGGGCCTTTGCAGGGGTTTACTGGCATCTTTTACGCACTTGGTGAGACTCAGAGTTTGTAGAACCATTGGAGCTGGGAATCACTTGGTGATTGGGAGGAGAAACTTGTTGGAGTTAAGGAGGACCTCATTGAGGGAGATTTGGGCACTTTGGCAGCAATTTGATTCATGTAGCTTCTTTGGCAGACTAGTGGGAGCAACACATAGTTTTGGGGTCACTTATGATTTGTGGATATAGCCCAAACCCTTTGTGAGTTTTTGTGGGTTTGGTGAGATGAGGCTAGGATTAATTTTTCAAAACTTTCTTAGTGCTTTTGAGGGTAGATATCCTAGTTCCATCCAAAAACCAACAAAAGAAATTATTGGAGGAGGGTGCAGTTCATTTTGGGACCATTCCCACCACTTGGGTTCGTGAGATATTTTTGGGTTTTGTTGGTTATTTAGTGAGGATCTCACTCGCAAAGTTTCAACTCATTCTAGACACTCTTCAAGGTAGATATTCCAGTTCCATTTAACAACCAACAAGAACATTTTCTAGGCAGGGGATAGTTTTTATTGGTGAACCTCTACGACACATGAGCATTGTACTCTCACTTGGGTTTTGAATAGCTTGAAGTAGCAAGCCTAGGTTCTATCTTTCTTATCATCTGATGTACTTAGTTCTCCACATTAATAAAATGGCTTAGTTATTCACCCTATCTCTTGTGTTTTATTGACTGGTGCATGTGTAGAAAAAAATATTTGCTAAAGCCTAGTTCATGTATCTATTATTTGTTGTAAATTTCAATTTGGAATATTACAGTGGTATCAAAGCATGATCTTGGCCAACTGTGGGGAAGCTAGCAAGATCATGATAGTATTGGGCATGCATGCACATTGATTGGTGAAAGTATGGACATCCCAATGACGGAAGAAACATGGAGTACACGGAGGATGCAGGAAGAAATCCACTACAATAATGAGAAAACAATAGAATTAAAAAGAATGTGGGCCCAATTTTGTAGCAGTAAAGGAATAAACATGGACCATTTTTGTCCATATGACAAATACACCAGATATGTGTAGGCCATGGGCATGAATCCATTTACACCATGTGGGGAAAGTCGATAAAATTAGGATACCAAACCTCCTCAAAAGGAGTGGACAAGATAGGGGTAGTTAGAGGGTGAGACCAACAGGCGCTTCTATTAGTGGAGACCTAGATTTAGATAACAAGATCCTAAAGAGGATGTTGAGCATGAGGTTGAGGGTACACAAGAGTGTGAGGAGCATGTCGATACCTAGTGTGACATAGGATTCACCCTTGTTGGAGATCCCTTTGCTAGCTTTGGTTGACACCCTAGTGGAGAGAGTAGAGCATACCCTCGGACGGCTATTTGTTAATAAGGCGTTGTTCGTTGTTGAGGGATCCATTGATGACTTGTCTAGAGCCGTGTCTGAGTTTTCAGGTGATAGTAGACCACAATAGATTGGTGAGGTTCCAAGAGAAATGTCCATTGATGAAGTGCTGACAGACACAATGTTATCCAAAGCTGTGAAAAGGTTTCCAGATAACAACCACCTACAACAAAACGGAAAACACATAGAGGGACATGACCTAGTCATGGAGGGGTAGTTTGTGACTAGTCATGTTGAGCCCATGTTGGAGGCAGATGAGTAGTCATCTTTCGGACCAGCCACAAATTTATAGAATACATATGCACAAACTGTTAGTAGAGATGCAGTACCTCCATACAATAACTCTCTTCATACCTATATAGATGGGCTTTCAGCATTGCTAGGCTACCTCTGCACGGTGGAGAGAGAGATGCATAATTAACCTGACATATTTTATGTGTCAAATAGATTAGTGGGATTAAGTGACATGAGTTTCACAGGGGGAAAAATTCACAGGATGGGGGGCTAGTTCACTGTATAGGATTTCATGCTTTTGTTCCTGTTATAGACATATTTTGGCACTGCAACCCTAATCACATATGTCGATAAACCAAGGGCTCTCAAACCCGTAAAAGTTTTGTTTCATACCCTAAAGGATCAAGGTCAACTGATTACATCATTTCCCAGAAATTCTCCCTGAAAAACTGCTCAGAACTGGACCATACAGACTGCTCCATGCTGAGGGTGTGATGCATCTCACCTACTACACACAAAGGGTGTGATTCATACTGAAAGGCCCTTCTGTAGGGTGCTATGAGCGAGATCAAACAAATGGCAGAGACAGTTTTCTAGGTGGAAACTCAAAGAATCTTCTAGAAACTGCTCATATGACACTTTCCTCTCTGAATTCGCCCAGGGATAAGTAAGATATCATGAAATCTCCAAGTGGAACCAAGAACTATCAGTGAAATGACACTAATCAAAATCCCAGAAGATGACTCACTCCCCTGCAAACATCTATATATGGATCCCTCATCCTAGAGATCCAAAGGCTAGAATTTTGTAATTTGTAAGGAAGTGTTGTTGGTTTCTATTTGAGACATTGTATTGTTGGGTGATCTAGCTTTTTCATGAGGTGAAGAGGGCTTTCATGCTGGGAAGATGATGCTAGATCAGATAGCTGGGTTGTAATCCTCTCTTCTACTACTTCTATCAATAAAGTTATTTGAGTTTTCCTCCATATACTTGTATATTTCTGAATCTTGTATTTGTGTATGCATTTGTATGGTTAATGTACATATGATTCTACATTGTTTATGGTTATATATTTCTATGCTTTGATGGTATTTTGCTGCTTTGACTCTACAGGTGTTCTTTGAAGTGAGACAAGTGAGAAAGGAGTGGCGAAGCTCTATCAAAGGAGAGAGGAAAAAAGCAAGGAGCCAAGCGAAACACTGAGGTTGGTACTCTCTACTTCTCTCTCATCTATCTCTCATAAAGGAAAACAAAAGTTACTTTGAATTGTTTGTTTCTAAGATAGCTACCCGTCTTAGTGGGACTAGTAGCTCTGAATGGAGACTAGTTTTCCTGGAAACAAAATGGCGACTCCGCTGGGGACCGAATGGTTTGTTTGTTTGTTACTGTTGTTTGCTTTATAAACTATAGATGGAGCCCGAAGTTAAGCCAACTAGCCTTCGAACTGCTTTTGCTATGCAACTGCAAAGTAGATCAACGCTGCTTCAGTCAATCTCCGGGTTGGTTTATGAACTGAAAATCTAACTTTCAAACATCCTAAGTGCCTTGGTGGTAGCTCAATAACCTCATTAGATCAGCCCCTATACTTTTTTTTTACTGTCTATCATAAGCTCAGCATAAATCCCTGAACTTAGCTGCAAACTGTGGGTGAAAACCAAGCTCAGTCTCATCCCTCGACCATCGCACTATCTCTCATTGGTAGTCTGGATGCATCACACCTCCCGTGTGCTGCAGGTGAGATGCATCCCTATTTTCCTTAAGGACAAGTGCGATGATTGAATGAGACTATTTATGCCTCTATATTTTGGTCTTTTCTTCATTGTTTTCAGCTCTATTCAGTAGTTTTTCTGTCTATGATCAGTATATCATGATTGAATCCTTCTTCCTTCACATTATTTAGCCTCCATTGATAAGGAATTGTGAATTTTTTTATGTATTTTTCACCATTTACAGTCCTCCTTTGCAAACATTAGCTTAATCAAACTATCGTCTTTGATTCGAAAGTGTCACAACTGTTGTTTTCAATCAAGAAAGAGAGTCTCATAAAGTCTTCCTCTTTTAGATAGTTGATTACACTTTTGCCATTATATTTGATTTGAATTATCAATTCTTTGAAGTGTCGAAAACAGTTTTGCATTAGAAAGAGAAAGTGTCATCTTAGTCTTCCTTTTGTTTTTTGAAAAGAAATAGTTAAAGTGTCGCTTCGAAGAAAAGTAGTTCAAATTTGTATTTAGTTTTCTTTTTGTCATTCTCACACTAAGGGAACTGAAAGACAAATACATGCATGTGCATTTGCATTTAGACTGCATGTGGAAATTGATTTAGGAAAAGTGCACTTAATGTGTGCTCTCTGCTCTATGTTGAAAGAATCATACTTTTCTTTCCTTAGTAGCTAGGATTTTCATTGCTAAAAGAAAATAAACGACTGTTTATCATTTTAGATTGCATATTTAGGAGTTGTACATCTACATCACGCGGTGAACCTTGAAAGGAAAAATTCTTAAGAAAGATCAACTATAAAATAAACCTCAATGAACATAAAAACGCTTTGGAACCTAACACACAACATCTAGAAGTCTAGGCTAGAGACGTATTCCGGCGTCGTAAAGCTTGGTAACTATCATTTTCATTGTAGGTTGGGTGATTCCTCCTCTTTGATACGGCAAGTGCCAGTATGGACTTGTGATCCCACGTACCGTCGAGTATATATTAGGTGACCACAATAGGCTGATATCCTTTATCCTTAGGAAGCCGTGTCTGCCGCCCTATCGATCACAATGCACTAAACACAACATTAGGGAAGATTGACTGCCGTACATAAAGTCCTCGGTAAATTCTCTATAATCTACCACCGAGGTGTATATTGCAATTTTGCGATTGGTTTGGTAATCCCTCTTTCTAGATTTCCAGAGTAGTCACTTTCGTTCCTTTTTAGACTCCTTAAAAGAAAAGGTCCATCTGAGCACTTGTCACTTCAGGCTCATTAAAAATCGAAGGTGACTAGAGTCATCTTTAGCTTTTTCTCGACTCTCAAAAATTGAAAAAGCAAGTTGTGTCAAAGCGTCATAAAATTTATTTTATTCGGAATATCATCACTGTTCCCTTGTTGGTCTCAGGTTGAAAAAATGGAGTCCACCAATCAAGGATTTCCCCTTGGGGGGAATCCTAGTCCTTTCTCCTCTTGGGGAGATATTGGTGCTCTACACATGGCTACATTGTCCCTTCCAAGACACACAATTGGCCTGCCTGTATGGTTATTCTCGACCTCTGTCATTCAAAACACCGTAATTCCTCAGCAATCATATCATTAACCAGATGATATTGAAGTTTCTCCCCCAGCTTCCACTTCATTTGTTTCTCCCTCTCCTTCTTCTTCTTCGCTTGGTGAAACTAGTAACACTAAAAACCAAGTAACTGAGAAGAAGAAGCCAACGACGAAAGGGGGCAACCATGCATCGTCTGGCAAAAATGCACACACTGCACCATCCAAACCTAAATCTCCATGTGTCATTTGCAAAGGAGACCACTATCATCGAGATTGTCCCTGCATCCTGTGGATCTTGAGAGACTGGTCTCCCCACTTGCACAATCCGGTGTCTTCAACCTCTGTCGATCATGTTGAGAGTACACCGTTAACTAGTGAAAATGAAGTCAATGGGAAAAAAGGAAGATCTAAGTTTCCTTGTAGGTTGTGTGAAGGTGATCATGCCCTCCACCGTTGCACTTTCCTAGATGAAGCTAAAAGAGTCTTGGATAACCTTCCTACTTCACCGCAGCGACTTCCTCCTAGATACAAGAAACTCTTGCCAAGTCCATTGCTAGTTGAAAATCCGACTGACACACCTCTGTTGTCGGTCGAAATGCCTATCATTGAAGATAAACCCTCTGAGTCCACACCGGACGAAAGTCAACAGGTCAAGACGGTAGTTGACCCAGTTTTGTCTTCAGAGAGTCCACCTTCAGATGATACAGTCTCCAAAGAGAATGAGAATGACATCGTTCAAATTCTTTTTGTTAAAACAGATTTTGATGAACATGGGGGCAATTTTCCTGTTCCTTTACCAAAGGAGGGAAGTTCCTCAATTCAATAGATTCATCCGACCGTTTATTCGGTCCCTCCTCCAAGAAATCTAGTCGTTTCCTTTGATTGGAATCTACTAGCGAGACCCCGCCTACCATCTAATGTACCATTCTGAATCATAGTACAAGCTTACAGAATGATCATGGCTGGTACTATCATAGATGAAGGGGCTTCTGTGAGTATCCTTTCCTCAACTTCTTGTAAAGTGCTTGGTTCGCCATCGCTTCTGCCTGAGATTCGAAATCTGTCAGGCTTCAATAAAGGAACTAGTCGACCGTTAGGGATTCTTCCAAATTTGCCTATAACTTTGAGAAGGAAAACCATTCATCTGAACGTGATGGTAGTCCAAGGGCCTCTAGATTAAAATCCACTCCTTGGATGTGACTACATTTACAACATGGGAGCTATTGTTTCCTCACTCTTTCGGGTGATGTGTTTCCCATATGAAGGCAGAATGGTCCAGCTCATTGACCAGCTTTCATTCCCCGATTCAAACATGGCTACTAGTCAAATGCCATCCCTAAATGGTCTTTTTGCACAAGGAATGTCTCATCAACCTCCAGTCCACCCACCAGATGATCGCGAGTGATTTGGTGAACGTGACGAACCCAGGGGGCATGCACCCTGGTCTGCTTTGGCAGGAAAACCCTAGATATAAGGTAGGTTTCCCCGTAGGATATATGACTAATCTGACACACCTGTCCGTTTAGGAAAATGGCATCAGTCTGGAAAAAGATTTCCTCGTCGAAGGTTATGTGATTGGCAGTGCATCCACACCTTTCACCTTTGTCTATTTCGATGGATAGAGCCAAGGAAGTGTTTTGTTTGCAACGTGGATGAAAAAACCTTGCTTTAATGCAAGAAATTCCATATGGTAACCTGGAAACTCTACTTCTATTTATACCTGGGGGCATGCAAACCTTTTTTACGCAAGTGAAAAGTGACCAACATAACTCTAACCTCATAGTTTTACTAACTTCAACTGCTTAAGTTAGGTGATTGGTCTGATCCACCATTCACCTTTGTTGGGACCGGCAGCGATGGCAAAGCAAAGGAAATGTTTCCTGGCGAGAAACTATCCTACCTAACCTCAATAGTTCTTTAACCCTTAGGACAGTAGTTGGTCGTTCCTAGCTTGCATACAAAAGGCTTGGAGCAAAGTTTTACATGGGGCAAGCTCCCTAAAAAATGAACCTACTGATGAGAGACATCCTTATTAGATGACTGGCACGAGCACGTTTCCGCGAAGTTCAAGCTCGTTAAAAAATAAACCAAGAAATGAGCATATGTTCCACCAGAGTTCAAGCTCATTAAAAAATGAACCCACCTTCTGTAAATAACCTTTGTGATCGCATTTCTATCAGCTTTTGAGCCTTGGTCGTGTTCTTACCATCACCTCCACCATTTTAGCCGATCACACGCCTCCACTTGATTGTTTACCCTTTTGAGGAATAGCTGCGACAAGTGATTCTATTAGCCATCTTCTTTACATTATCATGATTGAAAAGTTCCAAACTTACTTGGAACTAGTTGCTACCCAAAAACATCACTCGTTCCTAAAAAATGAGTCTCCTTTAAGCTCTTTTTAGACTTGTAAAATATGAAAGATTGCTGAGCAATTGGCCTCTCCAGCTCGTTAAAGTGATTCGAAGTGCCATCCCTCCTCTATATTTTAATATTTTTAGACCTGAGGGATCATTATGCAACAAGATCGAGCGCTTGTCTTTTTTGGCTCGCTAAAGTGATCGTAAAAGTCATCCCTTTCGTATTATTTTATACTTTTTCAGACTTAAGGGATTATATTACGAAAGAGGACTATTGGAGTTTCTTTTCCATCTCTTTTTAGAATCTCTAAAACTAAAAAGGATGAAGTTATCTTTGTTGTTAAACTTGTCAAAAAAATAGCGACAAACTTGTCCATACGGACAAGAGCGAGTTTCACTATCACTAGGCTCGCTAAAACATAGCGACAGGTTTGCCTGAAGGGAAAATTATAGAACAAGCATATGTTATCCTCCTCAAGCTTGACAAAAATAAAGAGGTACTGGTCAGAAATGACTGGGGAAAAAGGGAAGAAAACTTGAATAACTTCATTGGTAGCAGGTCGCTCTTGAACATGACACTTTCACTCCATCACCATGATTGAGTTGGATTGGGTTATTCCATTCATCGGTCATGTCACCATTGGTCCTCTGTACCATCCATTTTGGGGTTAATTCTACCAATCCATTCCAGTGTTGTCGATATGTTCAAGAGAAGTTGCTCAGAGAATTCACCAACCCAGCTAACACCTCATTCGCTGCAATACCTTTGCACTCCATTTTTCATGACTGCCACCCTGAACCTTGTATCATCAAATCGTTTTCACCTCCACAAAATCATTTGCTCCATTCTGTGTCGTAGATGTGGGATTCATTAAGGCCCTCCTACGACGGGTCACTTCTTGTCGACATCAGCTCATTATCCAAGAAGTCGACTTAGGAACAACCCTTTCAGTACTTTGAAGCTTGCATGCCTCAATGGCAAGTTTCTCACTTCCGGCGATAGGTTTACATCAATGGCCTTTGACCGAAAGATTTTACGTGGTGTTCGAAATCGACTCATGTATGCACACCACGTGAATTGTACTACAGTACCTTGAGGGTCATTATCATTATCGGTGATTCCTCTCGCACCTGTTAATAGCTTACATCATTGGCTGGTAATCAGGCAATGTCTTTCCATGTTCGACACCAGAAAATCTTTTCACATGGATCGACTTGTACATCGGGTGAAGATTGAACGAGTTTGAAGACCCCGGATCTAGTTTCATCCATTCGGGCTGCGATATATTCAAGAAAATAAAAACATCAAATGTACTCCATAGCTGCATAGATAATCATCCAAGCTAAGGGATGATGGCTCTACCAGAATCATCAGTCTGCCACACAGACGGTTGTCTTTCTTATGTACATGAAAATGAATTTATAAAGTTAAGCATGGGAATGCCCGCCTCAGCTAGATAATGAAAATATTATGAAGATAATTTATTGCATTGTATCTTATTACAGGTCACCTTCCAGTTTGAAAAACCTCGGATCCTCATGATAAATCATTTCACTCGACATCAGAAGATTTACGACCTCATGCTTTAGGGGGCAACTGTTATAGACATATTTAGGCACTGCAACCCGAATAACATATGTCGATAAACCAAGGGCTCTCAAACCCCTAAAAGTGTTATTTCATACCCTAAAGGATCAAGGTCAACTAATTACATCATTTCCTAGAAGTTCTCCCTAAAAAACTGCTCAGAACTGGTCAAAATTGGACCATACAGACTGCTCCATGCTGAGGGTGCGATGCATCTCACCTACTACACACAAAGGGTGCGATGCATACTGAAAAGCTCTTCTGTAGGGTGCGATGAGCGAGAGCAGACAAATGGTAGAGACAATTTGCTAGGTGGAAACTTAGAGAATCTTCTAGAAATTGCTCATATGACACTTGCCTCTCTGAATTCGCCTAGGGATGAGTAAGAGATCATGAAATCTCCAAGTGGAACCAAGAAATATCAGTGAAATGACACTAATCAAAATCCCAGAAGTTGACTCACTCCCCTGCAAACATCTATATATGGATCCCTCATCCTAGAGATCCAAAGGCTGGAATTTTGTAATTTGTAAGGAAGCGTTGTTGGTTTCTCTTTGAGACATTGTATTGTTCGGTGATCTAGCATTTTCATGAGGTGAAGAGGGCTTTCATGCTGGGAGGATGATGCTGGATCATATAGCTGGGTTGTAATCCTCTCTTCTACTACTATCAATAAAGCTATTTGAGTTTTCCTCCATATACTTGTATATTTCTGAATCTTGTATTTGTGTATGCATTTGTATGGTTAATGTACATATGATTCTACATTGTTTATGGTTATATATCTCTATTCTTTAATGGTATTTTGCTGCTTTGACTCTACAGGTGTTCTTTGAAGTGGGACAAGTGAGAAAGGAGTGGCGAAGCTCTATCAAAGGAGAGAGGAAACAAACAAGGAGCCAAGCGAAAGACTGAGGTTGGTACTCTATTCTTCTCTCTCATCTATCCCTCATAAAGGAAAACACAAGTTACTTTGAATTGTTTGTTTCTAAGATAGCTACCCATCTTAGTGGGACTAGTAGCTCTGAATGGACACTAGTTTTCCTGGAAACAGTTCCTTCCTTTGGGGTTGGCCTTTGGGGTTGGATCGCGAGAGATTTTGAGTTGCTACCCGGTGGAGTGGGCTAGGAATATGGAGTTGATCATAGACTAGAGTGAGGGTAAATAGGTGTGTTCAGGGATCAGGAATACTAAAGGCCCAAGTTGGCATTGGGATCCATGTGGGACTACCTGCCATTAACTAGATACACAGATTGACTACGACATTGGTGACATAGTTGACCCAACAGTAGAGCACACACATTCTCTAGGGATTTTTAGTTAGCACCAGTGGCTAGTCAATTTGTGAGGGGGATCCATGGGTCATCGTGGTATGTTGGTTGTGCATGGGGTCACATGATGATTTGCATACTCTGGCAGGATATTTTTGGAGGATGTGGCATTAGTAGTCCACTAAACAATCCCTTATATGGGGCTAAGGATTATCCATAGTTATGTGGGGCACCAAGGACATAGAGTAGCAGAGAAGTGGTAGCATCGCTACTGGTACATAGGGATATTCACCTCTTGGGCCCATCAGGGAGAATTTGCAGGGAAAATCCATGCATCATAGTGATCCAAGATATTTTGCTTATAGATGCATCAAAATTACATATAACAGATCTTATTAACCATGGAACTTAAAAGAATATAAAATGAAGCGGAAATAATAAGATAAACATGAATCCATGACACAATGATTTGATTATGGAGTTCGTTCAATTTGGACTATGTCTCCAGGCCCTGCTCAATAGTGGGGATGCCTTCATTCATTAAGTGGCATAAAAGGAGATAAAAGAAAAAACAACATTCAATTACAATCCTTATACCTCCAAGCTGGAAGATGGACGAAGAATGGAGAGCTCAGCTTCAGAAACAGATAGTACCACCGAAATCCTAGCGAACACCTAATTCAGATTTTCGGGCTTTTTGCACCTTCTCAGAACCTCCCCGTTGTTCAAGGCAAGGTTTCGACCCCCTGCTGCCAGGTTGGGTTACTGTTGCATATAATTATAAACTATCGGCCATTCTCCTCTCCCCTTTTTCCTGTGTTGTTAGTCCAATATATATACATGGTGGCTAACCCCTCAATTCCCGGGAAGTTCCAAACCGATGAAAAAATTTAGCAGGCGGGCATTTCCAAGAGAGATTCCTAGGGTTGAAAATAGTACGCAGGTAACAAAACTTGTTTAAACATAGGAAAACCTCTTTAATAATGTTTCCACATGAATCAATGTATTCCTGATGGCTTTATCGGTGTTGATAACCCATCGACGTAGAGATCGCAAATCACAATCAGCATTTTCCACTAGCGTACAAACCCCAACCTTTATAATAGGTTCCCTGCGATAACAACGTACCTGGTGGCTTATTAAACATAGTTCATAATATATCGAGCCTCATCGCAAATCACAATCAGTGTAGAACCAAGGTTGGCACTCCATACTATTGCTCCCCTTTTGTGAACTTTGATTGCAATATATTGCATCGCAAATGGACTCTTCTGGGGGCCAATTCATAAATACTTGATCCCCTTTGATCCATGATATGCAATACCACAATCGAAACAGGGATCCTATCGGGGACCACTTCATAAACACTTTATCTTTTGTGATTGCGATATGCGATTATCGCATCGCAACTTTTCTTGCCTAGGGCCGATTTGTAACCACTGACCTATGCCTTCTGCGATAAGAAAAATGTGGGACCAATGGTGGCCTGCCACTTGGCACTTCCCCATTTGCTAAAGTTTTCCCACGTCATCTCCTCATGCCACCTATCCAAGTCAAACATAAATTTTGACTTGCTCTAACTTCTTCATATGATCTTGGATTTGAGTGTCGTTTACACCATTTGAATCAGGATGATGAGCACTTCAATCCGATGCTAGGTTTATAGAGTTTCTTCCGCTTCGATTTTTGAGCCTTCTTACCTTGCCACTGGTACTTTTTAGAGATCCACCTGGATCAATCCTCCCCATTAAGAGCTTTTGGACCACCAAAACCATTTTCAGTCAATTGGAAAGTGGGGAATTTTTTCCCTCACTTTCTCTTTCTCCATCCATCAATATTTACTCGAATGCATTCCTTTGAAGCCAACTCAAATGTACTCCACATCTCCCCATCATGAAGTTTTGGTTTTCCTATCAAGGATGATATCTTCGGGCAACTTGTCTAGATACTCTGGTGAAAAATCTTCCACTGTAAGAATCTGTGCAACCTCTTTGATATCCATAATCAATGGAGGTTCATAAAGCTTCAGGTTTTCAACATTCACTAGTGAGTACATTTGCATATAAGCAGGCAGGTCAAGACGAAAAGCATTGTCTCCAATCTTTTCCAATATGGTGAAGGGACCATATCAAATGGGTATCATTTTCTTCCCTTCTCCTTTCATTCTATCCTTGTTTATGTGGAGCCATACCTTGTCCCCAACTTGAAACTGATGGTCAACTTGGTGCTTATCATGTCAAGCTTTATACCGAGCCTGACTCTTCTCCAACTGCTCCTACACTACCTGATAAATCACCTGTATCCACTAAATAAACTTATATGCTTTCTCCCTATCATCTCATCCATTTTGATCCTCATCTTTCCCAAAGACCATGTCTAAGGGATCCCTTGGTAGGTAACCAAAACATGTCTTGAATGGTGAGCTCCGTGTGGATGAATGTGCTGCTCAATTGTATGCATGTTGCACATAAGGAAGTTGTTCATCCCACAACTTGGTATGTTTTCCACAATAGCCTCATAAAAAGTGTACCATGGCGCGGTTGACGACCTCTATCTACCCATCGATCTGCAGATGAAATGTCGTACTTCTTTTCAACTTAGTGTCTGATCCAGGTGGATGTTGGTGGCCACCCACCAACCCATTTGGACCCTCATAACTGTCTCTTTCAGTCTTTTCAGTTTCCTAAATTGTAGCACAGTTTACTATTTTTAGCAGTTTTTTTGGGTCCTGAACTTCCGGAGCCGTTTTGAGGCCCTAAACGACGTTTTTTTGGGATTCTGGGGCAACATGGGTCCATGGACCCATGTTGCCTCCCAAAGTGGTAGTACTCGGATAGATCTTTCTAACGAGCTATCGTACGCGTCAAACGGAGATCGTATGCCAAAGTTACGACCCCGGGAAATTGATGTACCAATTTACCCAAACGGGGCCCACAATTTGGCGTTTCATCTTCTAGGGTTAGGTTTCGGGATGTGAAGGGTTTTCCATTGTTTCTCAACAATAAATAGGCCTTCGAGCCTCATTGTAATACAGTTCGGAACAGTTCAGAGGCATGTAGCCGCACATCTCTTCTCAGAGATAAGCTACCATCGCCCTAGCTGGTTTATTTCCATTTCTGGTTGTAAGCATATTTCAGTATTTTCCATTAATGAAATGAAGCATTATTTCCGCTGCATCTATGTGTTTATGGTTATTGCATCTCTGTATTTATGGTTATCTCTGTAATCTGTTGCGTTCCTGTTTAAATCCGGATCAGTGTCCATCATTCTCCACAAGTTGGTCCAGAACTCTCCAAGAAAGCGAGACTCTTGATCTGACACAATAGATGTGGGCAACCCAAAATGGACCCAAACATGTTGAAAGAAAAGATAAGCAGTCTACTCAGTAGTGACATGCTTTTTACAAGGCATTAAAATACACATTTTACCAAAATGATCCACAACGACGTACAAATAGTCGTGACCCTTCCTAGACATAGGCAAACCACCTACAAAATCCATGGACACACTTTCACATGGTCGACTCAGAATAGGGAGTGGTGTGCAGAGCCCAAGTTTTCTATTAGAGGGCTTTGAAACAAAACACAACACACAATGCTTTACAAAGCGAGACACAATGTTTTTCATATGAGGCCAAAAAAAACTTTTGTAAATGACATAAAGTTTTTTCAACCCCAAAATGACCAGACACAAGAGAGGTATGAGCCTCTCGGATTACATGTACCCTTTCATCAATGGGTATGCACAGTTTTCCAAGGTGATACAATAGTTTTCCCTACAAATAATAATTTTCCACCTGCGATCCACGAGTCAGTTTTGTATAAATCTCTTTAAAATCATTATCATTAGCATATTGTTCAACATAACCTTCTAATGATAAAGAAGCATTTTGAAAAACTACAGATGCTAGGAGGGTGAAAAAGCATATCTGCTACTTTGTTGTTGACACCCTTCTTGTATTTTATTACTAGATGAAACTACTGGAGGAATCCCATCCATATAAAATGACAGAATTGTTGAAGCTTGGCATGTGACTGAAGCTACTGCAAGGGATGATGATCCATATGGATGATGGTCTCCTTACTGATCAGGTAGTGTTTCCACTTCTTTACACTTTGGACCAAGGCATACAACTCCCTGTCGTATGTGGGATAATTCACAATAGCCTCAGAGAAATTCTCTGAATGGTAACATACAGGCTTCCTTTGTTATATCAATACAACACCCATGGAATATTTGTTGGCATCTGTTTCAATCTCAAAAGGCTACTGAAGGTCTAGTAAGGCTAGCACTGGTGCTGTGTTTATCTTCTCCTTCACTGTGTCGAAGGATTTCTTCTATTTTCCTCCCCACTGAAAGGCCTGCTTCACACTTGTCAATGCGTGTAAGGGGGCTATGATAATAGAGAAGTTCACAATGAACCTTCTCAAATATTTTACTATGCTGAAAAAGTTTCGGACCTATGTAACGTTTGTGGGCTCAAGCCACTTCATAATCGCATCTACTTTAGATGGATCTATTTTCAATTGCCCATTACTAACTATGTGACCTAAATAAACCAGAGATTTCTTCCCAAACTCACGCTTTGACAACTTTACATATAGTTTTTCTTTTTTCAGAACATCAAGCACTTTCTTCACATGACAGACATGTTCATCCCATGTCCTACTATACACAAGAATATCGTCTAGATATACAAGCACAAAATTATCAAGAAAATGCCTAAACAGATCATTCATTACCCTCATAAATGTGGTTGGAGCATTACACAGTCTAAATGGCATCACCATCCATTCGAAAAACCCCTATTTGGTTTTGAATGTAGTCTTCCAAATGTCTTGTTCTGCAACTCTAACTTGGTGATATCCATTATGCAAACCCAATTTTGTAAAGTAGACAACATTTTTCAATTGATCTAATAATTCATTAATGCAAGGGAGAGGGTATTGATTATTCACCATAAATATGTTTAGCACACTGTAGTCTACCCACATTCTCCATGTGTCATCTTTCTTTGGCACCAACACGATTGGTGAGCCACATAGAAAAGAACTTGTTTGATGACCCATTGATTTAGCAAATCCTGCACCTGTTTCTTGATCTCCTCTATCTCGATAGAATCCCTCCTGTACATGCCAATATTTAGTAAATGAGCATCCTGTTGTAAATGGATCTCATGTTGGATTTCCCGTTTTGGGGGCAATCCTCTCGGTTCCTGAAACAATCCATCATATTTAGAAATAATTTCAAATAATTCTTTCTTATAATCAAGATCACAACCTGTGAAGTCATCAATTGTCACGTCCTCTTTTTCTCTCACTACCATGAGCATGCACCCTTTACTGGAATTAACCAGTGATTTAATCTTTCCTGCAGTGACAAGGCTAGCACTAACTTCCATATGATGAGCTCTGACTATATATTCTACCCTGTCCTTCGTGAGGTGGTATTTATTTTCGTGCCAAAAGAAAACTGCCTTTTTGTCACATAGATATGGACTTCCCAAGATAATTCCATAGACATCCAAAGGCACAACATCTAACTCTACCTCATTGACTAATTTGGAAGAAATAACAAATACGGACCTACATTGCTTGGTTACTTGTAATTTTGATTTATCTCTTAACCAACCAAGCAGGTATGGACTTAGATGAGGCTTAGTTTCGAGGCCTAACTTTTTCACTAAGGACTCTGAGATTAAATTTTCTTGGGAACCTGAATCGAACAAAGTTTCCACCTTTGTGTGTTTTATAATAACTCTAATGTGGAATAATTCAATTCTCTTTCACTCATTACTTACAAGCTCATTCAAATAACTAGCACTTTCCATTGAATCAAAACTATTACTAACATAAGGAGTACCTTTTGCACCCATAGTTTTGATCAATGTCTCATCGTCGAAATCTGATCCAAGGTCCTGTTGCATTGTTGCCACTGTCTTATGCTTTCCCTTTCCACTAAATCTCTTTGGTCTCAGCTTTAGATGTAGCTTCCAAGAGTGGTCCTCATCATGACCTTCTCTCTTGCAATGCATGCAAGATTGTGTTACTCTGTCCTCTTTCTTGGCTGTGACAGTCTTCTTAGCCTTCCCCTTGCCTTTCTTATGGAATTTTCCATGTTGAGGGTTGAACGATGTTTCCTTGGCTTGATCATCTCTGTCATTCTTACCTCAACTTTCAAGATGAATTTCCTTTACGCTGGTTGCATCAATCGTAGTAGGCTTGAAAAATAAGAATGAGTGTCTTATGTAACTATGTAGCACACCAACATACTTAGTTATAGTCTTGAGCGAATCTAATGAGATCCCCAAATTCAATGCTTATTTCCGAAATTCTTTAGTGAAGCTTTGCACATTTCTGTCTTTACCTTGACTTAGATATTGCCATTCCATTAGTGCCTTTTTTATAGCCCAAAGGGTAAAATTGGTCTTTCAATGCAAAAATAAAACTGGACCAAGAGGAAAGAAGGTTACTCAACTTTTTGTTGCCCTTCTGCAACTTGCTCTCCCACCAAAGGAGAGGGAGGAGGCTCTTCTCCACCACCTTCATGATTTTCTGATCTATTATCATCGACACCTTCCTTCTCCTTCCCAAGTGCCTTCTCATACTCTGAAAACATCTTGTCCACTTTCTCTGCCATATTGTAGAATGCCTTGCGGAATTTTTGTTCCTCTTCCCAAGAAACTTCTTCATTTTCCATGTTTCTTCTTTGTTGTGCACGTCCTGCTTTAGGATCAAAGGACCTAAGCATTCCTTCTCCCTTTCACAGCTTGTTCCGGGTTAGCATATGCTCATGAAATTCTCATCGACAAAGACCTGCTCTGATACCAAACTTGATCCAATATCTTTTGCTTCTAGATGCATCATAATTACATATAACAAATCTTATTAGCCATGGAACTTAAAATCACATAAAACGATGCGGAAATAACAAGATAAACATGAAGCTATGACACAATGATTTGATTACTGAGTTAGTCCAATTTAGACTACGTCTCCGGGCCCTGTTCAATGTGGGGAGGCCTTCATTCATTGAGTGGCATAAAAATAGATAAAAGTACAAGCAACATTCAATTACAATCCTTATACCTCCAAGTTGGAAGATGGATGAAGAATGAGAGCCCAACTTTAGAAACAAATAGTACCACCAAAATACTGGCAAAAAAACATGCAAAAAGGCCTATCCAAACACCCAATTCAGATAATTGAGCTTTCTACACCTTCTCGGAACCTCCCTGCTACTCAAGGCGAGGCTTTGGCCCCCTGCTACCAGCTCGGGTTACTTCTACATATAATTCTGAACTATCGGCCAGTCCCCTCTCCCCTCTTTCCTGTGTTGTTAGTCTAATATATATACTTGGTGGCTAACCCCTCAATTCCCAGGAAATTCCAAACAGATGACAAACTTTAGCAGGCGAGCATTTCCAACAGAGATTCCTAGGGCCACAAATAGTATGTAGGTAACAAAACTTGTTTAAACATAGGAAAATCGCTTTAACATTGTTTCCACATGAATCAGTGTATTCCCAAGGGCTTTATCAACAATGATAACCCATTGATGCAGAGATTGAAAATCACAATCAACATTTTCCACCGGTGTATAGACCCCAGCCTTTCTAATAAGCACCCTATGATAACAGTAGCCCTGACAGCTTATTAAACACAATTCATAATATATCGGGCCTCATCGCAAATCGCAATTGGCATAGAATCGAGGTTGGCACTCCATACTATTTCTCCCCTTTTGCGAACAATGATTGAGATATATCGCATTGCAACTGGACTCTTATGGGGTCTAATTCGTAAACACTTTATCCCCTCTGATCCGCGATATGCGATATCGCGATTGCATACGGGATCCTGCCAGGGGCCGCTTCAGAAACAATTTTCCTTTTGCGATTGCGATATGCGATTATCACATCACAACTTTTCTTGCCTAGGGACAATTTGTAACCACTGACCTCTGCCTTCTGCAATAAGCAAAATGCGGGACCAATGGCAGCCTGCCACTTGGCACTTCCCCATTCGCTGAAGTTTTTCCATGTTATCTCTTCCTGCCACCTATCCAAGCCAAACATAAACTTTGACTTGCTCTAACTTCTTCATACGAGCTCAGATTTGAGTGTCGTTCACACCATTGGAATCAAGATGACAGACACATTGATCCGATGCAATGTTTATAGAGTTTCTACCACTTTGAGTTTTGAGCCTTCTTACCATGCCACTAGTACTTTTTAGAGATCCACTTGGATCACATAGGGTATGGTGATGTGATAGTGGACGTCGTGATGTCGGTACGATGCAGGTCGACACATATTGTCTCAGCTTTAGGCCATGACATCCAATGGTGTGTAGGATCATTTAAATTTGAGCAGTGGTTTGCAAGTGGGAATGGAGATGCATGGTGGTGTGTTATAGTGTGTTGGATTGTGCTATGGAGTAGGACGAGTGGCTCACATTTCATTAAGTACAGACCAAGAGTGTCAGGTACAATTACATAGGCAAGATGTGAGATGGTATAAGATGGTACAATAGTAGAAGGGGGTATCCATTGGTGTATAGGGATAAGCCGCATTGTACAGTGGCATGCTGAGGAGTACAAGGATACTCGGTGGTATGCAGGGGCATATGGTGCTGCATAGTGGGGTCTATGAGTGTTGCCTCCAAGGAGACTTATGGACAGGGAAACTATTCATACCTTTAGGTGTATGTTGGCCTAGTGGGGCCTGACCCAGGTTCGGAAGTAATTTAGCCAAGCAAATCCCAGTACTACTGGCCCTTTCGGCAACAGTCCGTGGAGTGCGAACTGAGGTCTCACCTGAAGTAGTATGGGAGGATCCTAGAACCATGTTTCACACCCTGGGTATGTCTCATATGAGGTGATTAGTATGTTGTCCAACCTCTGCACTTACTGTGCTACGCGCACTTGCGAGAACCCCGCGCCCTGTGATATTGTCTTCACGCAATTCTAGCCGCAGTGCGACCCATGTTATTTACCCAATTCTTCCTTAATTAGTCTCCGTTAGTTGATTACTTAGATTAAATTTACATATAAGCATTCATACGAGTATTCATCAAGTGCGCGCAGTAAATAAATAGAGTAAAAGTAATGTATAACATCAAAATAAGGATTCAAGAATAGATGCACAGAATAAACTTCTCTTTATTAACTTTCAATCCCAAGTACAGACCCAACTCCGCCCTACACACTCAGCTGCAGGGGTCCACGCACTTAGCTGCGGACTCTATTAGGCCTCTACACACTCAGCTGTAAGCCTCTTCCTACTACTACGACCCAGTACACTTCAGATTCCACTTTCTGCTCTAACCATGCCTTCACATCTCTATCTATGCTCTCCTAAGCTATCTTTACACTTAAAGACTCGCTCTATTTACACAATCCCATGGTCCACGAACCATGGGTAGGCCAACACAACTTTACATTAAGTTACAATACAATGTGTATGTTGGGTTGTGTTATATTCTTTCCACGACTAACCTACGTAGTTAAACGGGGGCGGAAGCCCCCCTTAGTTGCGCCGATTGCGCAGCGGGGGGGCGACAGCCCCCCCTGTCCGGGGGGTTTGAGGGGGGCGGGTAGCCCCCCTCTACGGGGTTCGGGGCAGCGCCCCGGGAAATTTTTTTTGGACCCTATATTAGGTTGGGCGAACCTACCTATGGTTTTGTGCATGATTTTCGCACATGGTATTGGACGCGATGGTTTTTCGGTCCATGGTATTGGATGCTTCGGCATGTATAAATATGTATTGTAACATTGAAAGGAAAATAATGAAAAATCAAGCTGGTAGTCCCAGTTTTGGGATCCAGGGAAAAATCTCTGTGCATATGTGTTTTATGGGTTATGCTCTCGCATTGTTTATTTTCTTTGTTTAAGAATTCGTATGCAGGTAATTTCTGTACAGGGTTAAAACCTACATTTGGTATCAGAGCTGTTTTGGCTTCAAGGGGACGCCTTTGTTGCTGAGGGGTTTCGCTCGGGCCTGTGGTAGACCCTGTTCAGTGGGAGATCTGCGAGATCGATTCTGGTGGTGAAAGAAGATGGCGAGTAGTGGAAAGATCGAGATTGAGAAGTTCAATGGTCAGAGCTTTGAGTTGTGGAAACTCAAGATGGAGGATCTGTTGGTCGATAAAGATCAGTGGATCGCGGTAGATCCGGGTACTAAACCATCGGGAGTGACCGATGAAGAATGGAAGAAATTGGATCGGAAGGCAAAGAGCACAATACGATTGTGTGTCTCAAATTCAGTATTACTGAATGTATCAGGGGAAGCTACGACAAAGGCTTTGTGGGTCAAGTTAGGGACTTTGTACCAATCTAAGTCTCTGGTGAATAAACTGTTCCCGCGGAAAAAGCTGTATAACCTGAGGATGAAAGATGGAGACTCGGTGACAGAGCATCTGAATGCGTTTAATACTGTGGTAAGTCAATTATTATCTGTTGATATTAAAATTTCAGATGAAGATAAGTGCATCAGTCTATTGTGTTCTCTACCAGATTCGTGGGATAGTCTGGTTATTGCAATAGGTAGCAATGCAACTGCTTTGCAGTTTGATGAAATAGTCTCAGCCTTGCTGACGGAGGAGATGAGACGGAAGAATATGGACAACCAGAATGGTGATGCCTTGTCTGTACGAGGACGGTCCTAGAACAGAAACAAAAATAAGTCATCGAGTGGGAGATCTAAATCTAGAGGGAGATCTAAATCTCCAGGAAAACCTACAAAGGTGGTGTGCTGGAAATGCGGAAAGGAAGGGCACTTCAGAAGGGATTGTAAATCTAAAGCTCCTGATAAAGGAAAGGGATCTGATGATGCTCCTTCTGCAGAGGCAAAAACCACCTCAGATGAAGGTGGGGATGTGTACTTGGCTTCTTCAAGTACACATGTAGATCATGAGGCATGGTTGATTGACTCAGGTGCATCCTTTCACTTCACTCCCCATAGAGAGTGGTTCTGCGAGTATGAGAAATACGATGGTGGTGATGTCTTCTTAGGAGATGATAGGAAGGCTAGAATCATTGGTCGGGGAAAAGTAAAGTTGAAGTTGCAAGGTGGAAGGGTTAGAACACTTCCGGGTGTTCTACATATTCCTGCATTGGCCAGAAATCTGATTTCTGTAAGCAAGTTGGATGATGCAGGTGCAAAGACGGTGTTCGAGAAAGATACCTGCAAGATGGTTCGAGGAGCACTGATATTGATGCGGGGAGTTCAGATTGGAACTCTGTACAAGCTGCAAGGTAGCACTGTTGTTGATGGGTGCAATAGTTCTATGGTTCCTGAAAATGGAGTAGAAAATCTAGTGGTCTCTGGAGAGAAGACCATGTTGTGGCATCAAAGGCTTGGACATATTGGAGAGAATGGCCTTCGAATACTTCATGGAAAAGGTATGGTAGAAGGTATGAATGATAGCTCTCTGGATTTTGATTTCTGTGAAAATTGTGTGTATGGGAAGCAGAATCGAGTGAGTTTCCCCTCTGGTGGTAAGAGGACGAAACAGATATTAGAGCTTGTGCACAGTGATGTGTTTGGACCTGTGAAGGTTCCATCACTGGGTAAGTCTGTGTACTATGTATCATTCATAGATGACTTCTCAAGGAATACATGGATATATTTCCTTAAGAAGAAATCTGAAGTCTTTGACAGGTTTAAAGAATTTAAGGCTCTGGTGGAAAATCAGACAGAAAAGAAGATAAAGGTGCTGAGGACAGATAATGGTGGAGAATTTTGCAGCAAGGAATTTGAAGAATTTTGTAAGAAGTGTGGTATAGCACGGCAGAAGACTACTCCATATACACCTCAACAAAATGGAGTCGCAGAAAGAATGAACAAGACGTTGATGGAAAGGGCAAGAAGCATGCTCAGTGGTGCCGGGTTAGGACAAGAATTCTGGGCAGAGGCGGTGGATACTGCACGTTACCTGATCAACAGATCACCCTCATCAGCGTTGGAGGATAAGACTCCACAAGAAGTATGGACTGGTAAGAAACCCTCTCTTTCACATCTGAGGGTATTTGGATGTGATGCATATGTACATGTTCCAAAGGAGAAACGAACCAAGTTGGATAGTAAATCTGAAAAGTGCATCTTTATTGGGTATAAGGATGGTTTAAAGGGTTATAAGCTTTGGAACCCAGTCACACGGAAGGTTGTGTACAGCCGAGATGTGGTGTTCAGAGAGGTAAAAGATGTTATTCAATCTGAAGTCCAACCAAAGGAACCTGAGAAGATAGAGTTTGAGCCAAAGGAGGAAGAATCAAACTCTGCAGCAGAGGAGGAATCAGAAGATGAAGAGCCACAAACTCTGGCTGTGAGAAGATCAGGTCGAGAAAGAAGGCAGCCAGAAAGGTATAGTCCATCTGCTTTCAGTTCAAATTTTGCTTTGTCTGTTATTGATGATGATCCCAGAACTGTGAAGGAAGCAGTGGATTCAGAGGATGGAAAACTCTGGAAAGAGGCCATGGTTGATGAAATGGCATCTTTGCACAAAAATGAGGCTTGGGATCTGGTAGAGTTGCCGGCTAGAAGGAAACCCATTGGCAGCAAATGGGTGTTCAAGAAGAAGACTAATGCAGAAGGAAAGGTGGAGAAATACAAAGCTCGGTTGGTAGCAAAAGGTTATTCCCAGGTGCCGGGAATTGATTTTGGTGATATTTTTTCTCCTGTTGCCAAGGTAGCTTCTATTAGATTACTTTTATCTGTTGCTGCTGCTTTTGATTTTGAGGTAGAACAGATGGATGTGAAGACAACATTTCTTCACGGGGATTTGGAAGAGGAAATCTACATGAGGCAACCTGAAGGCTTTGCGGTGAAGGGTAAGAAAGAACTGGTATGCAAGTTAAAGAAGTCTCTGTATGGGTTAAAACAGTCACCAAGGATGTGGTATCAGAAATTTGATACATTTATATGGGGACTTGGCTTCACTAGAAGCAAAGCAGATCATTGTGTGTATTTTAAATTAATTGGTGACCGTGTTATTTATCTGGTCTTGTATGTGGATGATATGTTGCTGGTTGGAAATGACAAAGAAATTATCCAGGATTTGAAGACCCAATTGTCCTCCAAATTTGACATGAAAGATCTTGGTGCTGCAAACTATATTTTGGGCATGGAAATTAAAAGAGATCGGGAAAAGAGGAAGCTCTGGTTAAACCAGAGGAATTATGTCGAGACAATACTGCAGAGGTTTAATATGTAGGATAGTAAACCGGTGAAGGTTCCTATTCCTGTAGGTGTGAGGTTATCTGCTGAACAGTGTCCCAAGACACAAGAAGAGGAAGAGGACATATCCCGTGTTCCATATGCAAGTGCAGTCAGTAGCCTGATGTATGCAATGGTCTGTACTAGACCAGACATTGCACATGTAGTGGGAGTATTGAGCAGGTTTATGTCAAAACCTGGGAAGGAGCACTGGACAGCAGTGAAGCGGGTTTTCAGGTATTTGCGTGGCACTAGTGATTATGGTTTGTGCTACCAAGGAAGACCAGGATTGGACAGAGTGTTGGATATTCATGGTTTTGTTGATGCAGACTGGGCTGGAGATCTGGATCAGAGAAGATCTACAAGTGGGTATGTGTTTAACCTATTTGGAGGTGCAGTCAGTTGGATGAGTAAGAAACAATCTGTAGTGGCACTATCAACTACAGAGGCAGAATACATGGCAGCCACTCATGCAAGAAAGGAAGCAGTTTGGTTGCAGAGATTGTGTTCAAGTATGGGGTTAGTATAGGGAGCTATAAGAATAGACTGTGACAGCCAAAGTGCAATTTTCTTGGCAAAGAACCCTGCTTATCATTCAAAGACAAAGCACATTGATGTTCAGTATCACTTTGTGAGGGATATGATAGAAGACAAAAAGGTGTTGCTGGTAAAGGTGGACACTTTGAAGAATATTGCAGATGCATTGACAAAATTTGTGAGCTCTGAGAAGTTCTCTTGGTGTAGAGAAACAATGGGTGTTTCAGGGCTGGAAAAATGACTAAGCTCTCCTGTGGCCCCCTGTGGAAAGAAAACAACAAGTGGGAAATTGTTGGGTTGTGTTATATTCTTTCCACGACTAACCTACGTAGTTAAACGGGGGCGGAAGCCCCCCTTAGTTGCGCCGATTGCGCAGCGGGTAGCCCCCCTCTACGGGGTCCGGGGCAGCGCCCCGGGAAATTTTTTTTTGGACCCTATATTAGGTTGGGCGAACCTACCAATGGTTTTGTGCATGATTTTTGCACATGGTATTGGACGCGATGGTTTTTCGGTCCATGGTATTGGATGCTTCGGCATGTATAAATATGTATTGTAACATTGAAAGGAAAATAATGAAAAATCAAGCTGGTAGTCCCGGTTTTGGGATCCAGGGAAAAATCTCTGTGCATATGTGTTTTATGGGTTATGCTCTCACATTGTTTATTTTCTTTGTTTAAGAATTCGTATGCAGGTAATTTCTGTACAGGGTTAAAACCTACAGTGTAGGGCAGACAACCCTATGACTCGATTGTACACTTCGCGCTCTACGCCCGCACTTTGTGGAGTCTTACAATACAATTGACCAAAACTTGGGCTTTGAGACCCAAAACATGCTGCAGGGGATCCCATGCCCAAAAGGCCCCCAACACAATCATCGTGACTCGTCCCAACTCACTCTTCTGGTGCGGCGATCTTGGCATGGAACCCCTCCAATTGTGCCTATGTTGCGCAAAGGTCTGCAGTGTACTGCTCTACTGTCTGCTGGATCTGCTCTACTCTTTTTGTTGAATGCTCACTTTCAGGGGAAAATACCTGTCTTAAGTCATGAAACACCTTCATTTTTGTGATCTTTCATTCGATATCGACAGTGATGAGGAAGGCCTCATCAATCCAAGGATGGACGTGTGCTTTAAGTATAGCCTCTTTCTGTCGTGCAGCATCCACTTGTTCCTTCAATGCCTTCTCCTGTTGTAGCTTCGCCAGCCACTGAGTCAGGACAACTATCTGCGCCGTTCTGTGCACACTGTCATACTACACTTGAAGCTCCCATGCCTTTGTTTCCAGGCTCTATATGGTGGGGTCCTCCTGTAAGGAAGTGAGGACCGCAAAGGATTCTTCCAACATACTCGTACAGGTCTGCACTGCCTGTCCTATTTCCTCCAACCCTTTTTGGATAGCATCAGCGCGCTGTTCCCGAACTTCTGGGGGCATGGATGACTGTGCCTTCAATTGTAGTTCGACAATCTGAAGGTTGAGGTCCAGCTGTATCCTCGTTTCTTCCTCCTTTGCCTCGCGGAATCCACTGGCCAATCTATGAATTCGCTCTCCTACTGGTAGATCTGTCAGGACAACCAATTCTCAGATAGTTCTATAAGCATCGTCCATCACCTGTGCCAATCCTTGTGTATGCACCACGAGTTCATCACGCTGCTGGCTGAGCTATTCCATATTGATCTTTTTCTCACTCATTACCTATAGCACACAACCTAAATTGGCACGGAGCTCGGCTATGACCCCATCCTATAACTAGTACATGGTTTCTCGCAGGAGGGCAGCCAAGTTTACGCTTAACCCCTTAATCCTACCCACTATAGCTTGGTCAACTTCATTTTCTACCACTAACGCGCCCTCGGGGAACACGAAAGTGTTGGTCTCGCGGGCACACAACATCTGTTCTGTCGCCAATGTACCTGCTGTGACTTATGGGGCCATCATTCCTGTTTGTGGGGGCTACACCTGTAGTCCCTGTAACAGCATTTGTAGTGCCCCCAACACAGTGTTTTGCTCCATCCTCACTTCTTGGAGCACGTCCTTAGTGACACTGCAAACTGTCTCACCAATTTCAAACAAATCACCTTATGTAAGTGTGATTGGGTCAATGGATGTCTTAGATGCCTTCATCTTCTTTTTGGGGACCGGTTTCTCAGGGACGTGTGGCTATTTCAATTGTTGCAAGGTAGTTTCCAGACCCGTGTGCTCTCCATCCAAGTCGATGTCCTCAGCCTCCTGCCCTGTGGAACTTTCCTGGCCCTCCTCTACTTCTTTTATTGGCGTTTTTGTGGTTTCTGTCGTTTACGCTGCTGCTGCTGCATCAACCATCTTTTGATGTGTGGCTACTTCATGTTCCTGGTGCCTCTTTTCGGCTAGCTTCTTGGTGTCCTTCTTCCTTTGCTGGGCTACGGCTTTATCCATTCCTACCAAGTTCGGGGCGCGCCACTCCGGAGGCCATGTTTCCAATGTTGTAAAGATGGCATCATCCATAGCAATAAATGGAAGCTTTGTCCAGTTCTGTGTCGGATCTTTGCACGCCTTAATATACACATTGTGCATATCTGACTTGAAGTTTGCAAAGCTCTGCAAAATATTGTACACTATGGGAGATAGGCATGGCCTTATGTTAATCCACATCCAAATGCTAGCCTCCATGAGCACCTAGAATATCTTGGTCTCACAGATCCGTGTTGCATCCTTCGTAGCCCAGAGCGACGCATATTTTGCCACCTCTGGCAAGTCCTGTTCAAGAGGAGGGAACTGACTATCCTTAGGTAGTTCCCCTGACACCAGTACGATGGACAAGAGCAACCACACATAGTGGTAGGTCTTGCCCTGCTCCTGGACTTCCTTGTAGTTGGTGAGGAATTCTTCACAGAGGAAGGAGGCCCAGTTGAATTGGACCCCCTCCGCTCATTGTTCGGCCAACGCAACGATCGTTGCTAGTACCTCATTGTTGTTGAATTTTCTCATCACCTTCCCGGCCAGCAGTTGGGTGGCTATGCGCACCCCTTTGTCTAGAATGCTACTAATTACGTAGCCTCTCTGCTTCTTTTCCAACTTGTATTTCTTCTTCATGGCCTTACGAGCGCCAAATCTCTGCTTTTTTCCACTATTTCTGCGTGGTCCCTTCCCTCACAAGGAAGCCAAGAAATCCTATGAATAAGCTCCGCCATGATGGGAATGGGCTCCTCCAGCCATAGGTACCCATCGTGTACCAGGAAAAGCAGCTACCTTATGACAAAGATTGTAATCAGTGCGCAGTGAAAATGTGGAATCCATAGTAGGTGGAGTAGCCCGACCTTCTCCACATAGCGCAACCATTTATGCGGTTCTAGCATTGTAATGGACCCCTCCTTACTCTGCTTCATGAGTTTTCTAGTCTCCAAATGTGGGAACTTTTCGCTATCCGCAAGGTCCCAATCTTCAAATTTTATCGTGGGAACATGGCCCAGATTCGAACCTTCAAACAGAATTCCATTTGGAAGGAGTGGGGTTTGGAGTGCGTTCTTAGCGGCATCCAAATCCTTGCGTACTTTTGCTTTCCCTTTCCATGAAGGGACATACTCTGGCAGTTTTGCTGTAGCGTGCACCAGTTGGATGTCTTCTTCCATTTCTTCATCTGCCTCTATCTCCTCTGCGAAAGCCTGGAGGTCCTCTTCCTCATCATCTGTCTCAAGAATAACAGTCTTGCCCTTGTCTTCCATAGAAAGTTTACCAAACCGCGGATTTCGCGGGGACATATGGATTGGTCCAACTGCCTATGGATCCGTCTTGGGCCTCGAAGTCAGGGGAAATTTTGGAATTTCAGGTGCATCCCCTACCTACAGCGTAGGGCTCTATGCAGCTTCCTCAGTAGTACTTTTGATAAAACCCACACCTCTCCTGGTACTTTTCATCTCCTTTGAGTTGTCTTTAGTTTTTCGCGACTTTTGGGGGCTCAAATACTGCTTGGCGCTCAACACTATGGGTTCTCTGTAATAGCTCAACTCTCAAACAAACAAGTGTTGTCTCGTGGCCAGCCTTGGTAGTTTTATAGCATCTTTCAAATTTGAATTTGACCGTTGCCCCCATTTCTGAGTCATTAATGCATTCTTGTTGGTATATTGTCCCAAATCTAGCTCTGACTTCATGTCTTAATTGCCCGTCGCCCACTCCTCTTTGTCTTAAATTGGACATCTTGTCATGAACAGTGACACCAACGGTCACTTCCCAGCCTGCCCACACGGTAGCACAGCCCCCTCTGTGCGGGCACGACCCTTGTGACATGCCGATCCTACACGCAACCTCCTTATCATGCAGCTCCCTCATAGACTCTTTTATAGTCCCGCGCTCTCTTTCAACTACTTGGAGCATTGTTACAAGTCAATTTGGGCACATCAACCCCAACTTCCAGATCCGTATTATTAGGGTCCATCAATCCCTAATTCAGTTGTTTTCATTCCCTAATGAAGTCAACCTACATCATGCTTGCCTCCCAAGAGTTTCATGTCACCATTCATCCAAAAAGTGTCCCTAAGGAGATCAGCACAGGGAGCCTTCTATCAGGCTACAATGCATTGCAAGAACTACACTGTCTGGGTGCTATGCATCGCACCTAGCCTTTGTTTCACCTGCGCTGATCGAGATTCATCGAATTTTTGAAATGTATCCATTGGATTCCTCATCCAATAGATGCTTCTGGAAGTTTCCAAATGGATTGAGCTCACTTTTGGATGAGGAAGAGGATGAATGAACCTTAATCCATTATCCCTTCCTCCATGGAACCACTTCCCAATTTTGGCAAAGCATTCATGAGGGCCATTAATGGCTTAACCTCCTCCATTCAGCTATAAATTGACCAAGCATTCAAAGGCTGGTCTAGGTTGGAATTTCTTGAGCTAAGGAAATGTTGTTTGAGTGAGATTTGTAAGAGTATTGTGATGATGTCAAATTGTCACTTCATGAGGAGAGAAGGGTTTGAAGCTGGAAGGATGACATTGAATCGAGCATGCATCTGCTTGGGTTGTAATCTTTCCTTCTATCAATAAAGAATTCTAAGCTTTTTCCATTCATGTTTTTATATGATTTATATCATATTCTTGATTCTATGATATGTTTAGTTAACAGATCGTCATTATTGTATGCTTCGATGGGTTTCTGTCTTGGCTTGTGTGCAAGTACTTTCCAAGCGAGTTAAGTATGGAAAGGAGTGACGAAATCAATCAAAGGAAAAGCAATGAATTACTTTGTCTATTGTTTCTAGACTAGCTACTAGGTCTAGAGGGTTAGGCATTTGAAGAACACTAAATTTTCCCACAACAAAATGGCGACCATACTGGGGAACGATCCTATCCCTTATAGTAGCTTATCAATCTCTTAAAACACTTTGACATACTGTACCCTCTATTATTCATTGAATTCAAATCCAATTCACTGAAAGTGAGTCAATTTTGAGCATAAAATTGCCTTCAATAATCATCGCAATTCTGTGACCGACACAGTGTGATGCAGTGCACTTCCTGCATAGATCCAGTGTGATGCATCACACTCTCTAACTGCTACCTGCAATGATCCCTTTAGGGTCAGTTTTCCCATCTAGAAATTGAAATGTTTTGTCAATTTTCATCAGTTTGAATTGCTTGTTGAATGTAAATGATGTCTTATCTCTTAAAACAGTCTTTTCATCTCCTTAATACAACCCTACTTTGATTGGATGACTAATGTTTGTTTAATGTTTTCTTTGTCATTATCAGTCTATAGTCAAAGTAAGTTTTTGATCGATTATTTTTTTCGATAGAAAAGTGTCGTAAAGTCATCATTTTCTTCGAATAATGAAGTGTCGTATAGTCTTCCTTCATAGATAATCGATTGATTCACTTGTGCATTTGATTTGTATTTTCATTTAAAGTATCAAAAATATTCATTTCTTTAAAATTGAAAGTGTTGTACAATCTTCCTTTCCCTTTTAAAAGAAATTGTCACAAATCGTCATTGTTTATGAAAAAAGATCTGAATCGTTTGTGCATTAGTTTTTCTTATTGCATCATTCACATTAAGAGAAACTGAAAGAAATACATGCAATTTGCATTTTGAAGTTTGTGAATGCTTGAAAGGGATGGTTTAGGGAATTGAATCTAGTTTTTGCTCTTTGTTGATTGATCAAAAAGTACTTGTATGCTCTATCCCTCATAGCTAGGATTTTCATTGTTGAAAACAAATGGAAAGAGTGCTTCTCATTCTAGTTGCATTCTTAGGAATTTTGGAAAACATCTCGTGGTGAACCCTCAAAGGAAAATTTTAAGAAAGATCAACCAAAAATTTACATCAATTAATATAATAATGCATTGGAACTTAACGAAAACATCTAGAGGTCTAGGCTAGAGATGTATTCCAACGTCTTTAAACCTAGTGGCCATCGTTTTCACTGAGGTTAGGTAATTCCTCCTCTCTGATTCAATAAGTGCTAGCACGGACTTGTGCTCCCTTTACCGTTGAGTATATAGTGGGAGACCCCAATAGGTTGAAATACTTTATCCCTAGGAAGCCGAGTCTGTCGCCTTACCGATCGCAATGCACCAAACATAACATTTGGGAAGATTGACTATCGTACGTTAAATCCTTGGTAATTTCTCTTTCATTTATCACTAAGGTGTATATTGCAGTTTTGTGATTTGTTTGGTAAACCCTCTTGTCTAGAATCTCCAGAGCAGTCACTTTCATTCCTTTTTGACTCTTTAAAAGTAAAAGGATCATCTGAGCAATTGTCCTTTTAGGCTCATTAAACATTGAAAGCGACTAGAGCCATCTTTTGTTTTTTCTCGACTCTTTAAAAATGAAAAAGAAAAGTTGTATTCCAGTGTTGTAAAATAAATTGACCACGGATAACATCCTCCATGCTCACTCCTTAGTTGATCTTAGGTTGAAACATATGGCGACAAATCCGAAGTCCACCGATCAAGGAATTCCTTTTGATGGGAATCCTAGTCCTTTTCCTCCATTTGGAAATATTGGTGCTCTATATATGGCTACATTGTCCCTTTCGGTATTTACCATTGGTTTTCCAGTATGGCTGTTTTCAACCTCCTTGGTTCAAAATGTCATTATTTCTCCACAGTAGAGTACACCTCCAACTGGACAAAATCAACCTCCAGTTGATCCTAAAGTTTACCCTTTTCCTTCTTCCTCGGTTATCTCTTCCTCCCTTTCTTCCTCTTCACCTGGTGAAATTATTGGTACTAGTAATCAGGTGGCTAAGAAGAACAAGGAAGGGAAGAAGAAGAAGAAGAAGAAAATTCAACAGAGGGACAACAAAGCAACGATTTCTTTGAATGCAGCGTCTGATGAGAAACCATCCGTTAAGCCTCACAAAGTTCGATATCCATGCAAACTTTGTGCGGGAGACCATATTCTTCGAAATTGTCCTAATATTCCTCAGATCTCTGAAGAATGGTCTTCCCGTTCACATCATCCTGTGTCATCAACTTCTGGAGATCATGTTGGTGACACACCATCAACTAGTGCTAGTAAAGTCCAAGGAAGGAAGGGAAAAGTTAAGTTTCCATGTAGGTTATGTGAAGGGAATCACCCCATTCACCTTTGTCCCTATTGTTGGGTCGTTAATATACCATTATTATTGTCACTTTTGAACGCTTATTCCACCCATTTCTACCATTCTTCATCACGTCATTTATCATATAATTCTATTTTACAATGATTTATGCTCTTATGTAAAAATATTATTTATTCTCTTTTATTTCTAATAAATTGATGATTATGCATGACTTTATCAATGAAAGTTTAATAAATTGGTTATAACATTATTCACCATTTTTAGCCTCCAAGATAATTTCCAGATTGAAGATTTGATCATTAAAAGTGCCAACTCAGAAATGCACTGGAATAAGAAGTGACAGTTTTGTGGTTGAGATTCTGAGCAAATGAAGATGAATCTAGAAACTCTAGAATATGGGTTTTGTCTAGAACAGACCAAATTAACTTTAGTAAAGAACGGTTTGCCCAAATTCAGCTTGTATTGAGAGAAACGCAGGGTTCTTTGAGCACGATTTTCTCAGATTCGCTATGTGGCCGTTTTCCAAATCTCAGTTGCAAAGCCAAATTCGCCTTGCTCTTGTTGAAAGATGGATGGAAATATATCTTCTTGTTGATCAATTGGTTGGAAACAATCTAATTTTGTAATATAAATCATGTGTAATTATCTATGTTGTAACTTCTCTCTGATCTCTCTCTATTTAAATGAAAACAGAGATGAGAGAGGAGGATGGAAAAATGATGGATAATTGAGGATTCAGAATTGGAAATTCAAGAATGATAATGGGATAGGATAGAATAAGAGGAAAAGGAGATTGTTGCATTACCATTGTAATTCTCAAAGCTTCAGCTGCTGTAATGATTTCACAGTTTGATGATGAATAAATAAAAGGGTTACCATTCATTCTTCTCATCTGAAGTAGCCCAGCAGCATCTGCTGGCAGCTAAGGGCCCAGCCACTGGTGGATTATGCTGCTGCTGTGTATTATATCTTTCCAATTTCTGCCGTGTGATGGTTTGATTTAATTCTTATTTCTTTGAATCGTATTTCCTTATAGTTTCATGTTTTTGCAGCGAGCTATTATAATATTTTATGAAATTGTTTTATTGCACAAGCTGAGATTGAATCGCGTGGTTGTTCTTTTCCATCATGACAGAGGTTATCATCCTTCTCAATGTATATTGTTATGCTGTTCATTTCAAATGTAAAGCTTCGTTGTTCATTCCAGACCTTGATATTCATTATAGACTGTTGGTTATTCGATTCCTTTAATTACAGTTTGCTGTCCATTTACTTTGTTGGTCATTTCTGTTGATTAATTGCAATAGTTTTCTTTTAAAGAGTTTTACTAGTTTACTTTCAATGGCAGATTTAGTTCAATTTCTATTTCCTTTTAATTGCTTTAAAGCAGGACTGTCAACTATAGAGAACATTGGTTATTACTTCCTTGTTCCCAGATTGATTGTCTTGTTCTAGTTTGATTTCAATTGCATCAATCTCTAGAGGAATGAGTTATTGCTACTGTATCCTCAATTGATGTTTGCTGAGTGAATAGTTGGATTTCAGAGCATTGGAGTTTATGTTATTGTTAGATTTCTTTTTCAAGCATTCATTTACTTTTGGATTTTAAGCACTATACTGCAAAACATTACCCTTGAGTAAATAGCCGCCTCAGACTGAGTACACTCTTAAAATAAAAAGTCATCCCTGGGTTGATAATTAATGTGAAGGTAATTAGGAGTTAAAAAGGCACCTTTTTATCGCTCGACATTTTGGCGCCGTTGCCGGGGAGAGTGTAGCCATTTTTAAAAGAGTAGTGTGCATCCGATGAGTGTCTGTTAGGAAAGAATTGGGTATTAAAACGAAAGGTAAGAACCTACGTATAGGAGCATGTAAAAGCCTTGCTTCCCCGCCTGCTTTCCAACAGAACTGTTAAAGAACTTAGGGTAAATGTTTGAATTTTTGTGTGAATGACCAAAAAACAAAAAAATAGAAATTTTCAAAAAACAAATCTCATGATTTCACTCAAGTGGTGATGTAAGCACCACCCATTTTACCAACCGATTGACAGGAACATTTGAAGAAGGAGCCTTGAAGAAACACATGAAGAACATCTTCTATTATGGTAAGAAATGGATCACATTTTTACTTTTGAATTTCCTATCAAAGATCTAGGAGGAGTGACACAAATGTACATAATTCCCCCATTGTCTTTACCAATTTTTCATGGCTTGACAAATGAAGATCCAGATACATTCTTATTTGAGTTCGAAATACTTTGTAGAGGATATGATTATTACACTAACAATCAAAGGTTGAAAGTGTTTCCTCTTACTCTAAAAGGGGAAGCTCTCTGATGGTTCATGAACCTAGGTGGGAACTGTATCCAAACATGGGAGGACACGAAGAACATATTCTTGAAGAAGTACCAAGACTATTGCAAGATCAATGAAGATATTTTCAATATGATACAAGAGGAAGATGAAAGCTTGGAGGACTATGTAGATTGATTTCAATACAACCTTCAAAAATCAAAGTATAAGCATTTGGAAAAAGAAATGTTAAAAACACTTCTTCTTAAAGGAATTAAAGATGAAATTTTAGAACTCTTAAATATTATAGGAAAAGGTGATGTTTTTCAGTTATCATATGATGATGTTTGTGGGTTGTGCATAAGGTATTCAAGAGGAATCTCCAAGGCTGGTAAGAATTCTAGAGATGCTTGTTATTTATTTTCCAAATCTGCTACAAGAATAGGAGACATAAGAGCTGAAATCAATGCTTTATTTGAAAATTTTAAAGTTGATTTTATTAGCTCTCTAAATGAAAAATTGGATGTTTTGCAGGTTCATAAAAATGAAGAATTTGATGAAGTGTTTTGCCCTCATGACCGAAAGGAGCATACCATAGATGGTTGTTCTTCCTTATCTAATTTGGAAGTGGCATATCAAAGAGATGGGGAAGCTGCAACAAGGTCAATAGGTATGGTTCAAAACACTTCCTCTTCATTCTCTTACTTGCATAATCCATTATGGAATACTAATGTGTTAGGGCAGCCATGTCAATTTCAATATAACCACCACCAATCTTGTTTACAAGTTTGGCTTGGTTCATCTTATGATGGCATGACTACTCTCCCTCATCTTGTAGCACAAACATATTCTCCATATTTTTCACTAGCTCTTCCACACCATCCTGCTTGCATATCAAATTCATCCACTTAACCTAATCAACCACGTCATCATAATGCTCCATTCCTTACACATTTTCCTGCTCAACTAATTCCACACCCTCACCATAATAAACCAGTACAACATGCTTACAGTGTTGAAATGCCAAATTTACCCAACCTTCCCACGCATTCTATCTCACATGTGCCATTAGAGAAAACTTACAATGAGATTCAGAATGTTTCAAATTCAAAAATCGTAGAAGCTATGGAAGAAAATGAGGTTTCTTTTAGGTTGCACCAAGAAACCATTTTAAAAGCTCCAGAACTTCATGGTATGATAGTAAATCAAGAAAGTAACGGATATATTGAAAATTGGTTTCACTCCATCACATGTTTGCATCATCACTCCATACTCCAACAATTTTTGATACCATCTTTTCAAGGGAAGTTGGCTTCTCATACCCTAATTTTTATCAACATGCATTTTTCAAATTTGGGTATGTGCATACGTAAAGCCTTATTTCTAAAATGGTTCCACTGCAAATACTCTTATACATAAACATATTTGATTCTCAAAGAAGAGTAGGATAGTGGAGAAAATAAAATAAATAAACAAATAAAACAAACACATCTTTTTTATTTTTATTTTTATTTTTGTAAAGCTAGTTGTTTTTTGTTGCAACATGCTATGGAAATCAACATCGGTGATAATTTTTTAATTCATTTGTGTATGTAGATGACTTATAATGGAAATAATAGTTCTAAAAACACTCATATTCAATTTTATCACCAATTTGAAAAAATGCTTGAATATCACATTTTTTTTGGCTTGCGGGCTTGATGAAATTTCTAAAAAAACAGTCGGGACAGTCATGTTTTGAGGGACCAAAATGAAATATTTTAAAAACATATTTCTATCCTAAGTAGCCCTTGATTTATACTTTCCAACCCAATTTTAATCACTCAATTTGGATTTGAAACGAAAAAGTTCGAACCAAAACATTGATAGGGTGTCTAGCGGGCAGCTTAGGAACAGAGTTGGGACAGTCAGTTTTTGGAGGCCTAAATGAATGAATTTTTAAAACATGTTTCTATGGTAGATTCCCCTATGAATCTAGTTTACAATTCAATTGGAATCACTCATTTTCGATATCGTATGGGGAATTTATGATCAAAATATTGACTGTCTATCGTAAATCAGCACCCTTAAAACTATGTCTTTCCGGCTGTTCCTTATAGTATTTGACCTATCAATTCTTCTTGTGTTCAAAACTTGTTTCTATTGGAGATAAATAAATGAATATACTTTCATTTCCAATTTGAATCATTCAAATCCGACATAAAATGAAAAAGTTATGCTTGAAGTATCAACTGTTGGTCTAAGCTGGGTAATTGAAAATGACTCTATTATGCAGGTTGTTCTAACTAAAATTGAAATATCATATCATTGAATTTTTAAAACTTGTTCTACCGGAGATAAAACTTTGAATTATCTCTCATTTTGCTTTGGAATCACTCAATTTGGACGAAAAAAAAGAAGTTGTGATCAAAACACTGCAGGTTAGCATGATTGGCCACTGCTCTCCCGCAAGTGACAAATAAATTTTACTTTGTTATTTTATCCATGGATTTGTTCTACAAAGTAACTACTTTTTGTTTTTTTGTATAATTCTTGGATTAGGGGAGCCCGATCACCTATCTTTCTCCATGATTTAATGTTTTATCGCAGGTAGACACTCGTTTTTTGCAGGTCCTGGGAAAATAAAGAAGGTCAATTTATGGATGAGTGATTTTTGAAAGAAATTTTATGAATCAAAGAAATTTCATCCAACTCATTACCCAATGGATTCATAATAAAAGAAATGAATAATTTATTTCCATTTGAAGATTCATGTCTTGTCACTGCTGCCAAAATATTTTTCAAATAGATCATTTTTTTTACATAATATCATAGCTGTTGTAACTTTATTTATTTATTTACATACTGTTTTTAAATAAAATGTTGTTTCTTTTCAGATCTCTCTTATATTTTGTGTTTCAAGTGTTGCTTCCTTCAAATTGTAGCTCATCCTCGGCATCAATACAGTGAACAGTGAATTCATTCCTTGCGTACTTGCATTTTATGCTTGTGCATTTTGCTGTTCCTTTTCTGAAGGGACAACATTTGTGTGCACTTTTGTTGTTTCTGCTGTTCCTTTTCCAAAGGGACAACATTTTTGTTTTGCTGTTCCTTTTTCAAAAGAACACCACCTTTTATGTCAGCCGTTCCTTTTTCACTTTCATTTTGTTCTTCCTTTTCCATGGTTCATTTTGCTGTTCCTTTTCCACGGTTCATTTTGTCGTTCCTTTTCCACGGTTCATTTTGTTGTTCCTTTTTCGCGGTTCATTTTGTTGTTCCTTTTCCAAAGGAACGACACTTGCATTTTTAATGTTCATTTTCCAAAGGAACGACACTTTTCATTTTTGCTATTCCTTTTCCAAAGGAACGACACTTGCGTTTTTAATGTTCCTTTTCCAAAGGAACGACACTTTCATTTTCGCTGTTCCTTTTCTAAAGGAACGACACTTTTAGTTTTTGCTGTTCCTTTTTCCAAAGGAAAGACATTTGAATTTTCACACTTTTTTATGTGTATTTTTGCTTTTTGGTGTGCATTTCCTTCGCTGTTCCCTACAAAGAACAACACTTTTTGAGTGTTTTTGCTGTTCCTTAAAAAAAGAAAGCAACACTTTGGGAGTATTTTCGAGAGAAACCCTTCCTTCCTCTTGTGGGATTATTCCTAGTTCATCTCAACCACATTTTATTGATTCCCTTTCATGGTATGAAGTACACTATTTTTATGAGGACAAGAATTATGGATTCTACTGAAGCGAGTTAATATCATTTACGTTATGATCTTTAACAGGACAGCTCCTTGATGATAATTTATTTTTAAAAGGACACAATTATTTATATATTATTTTACTGCATTGTTTTCTACTGTACATGATACTGATTGATCATCTTAATACCATGTTGGTTTCATCCTTCTTGGTTATAATCTTCTCTGTCTATAATAAATGAGATTATGGGTATATTTTTTCTATTGACATGTTCAACTTCTTCCACCATCCCTGCTCTTAAGGAGTACTGAGCCTCCCTCTTTTGATCATAAAAATGTGTAATAACAACAAAATTTTGTTCGCAGATGGAGGATAGAGGGTCTCATTACGAGCCAGCCTACCATGTTCATAAGGCTGTAACAAAGTGACATTCCCATTATGGCCACCACACTAGGGTTATGATCCATTGGATAGCCAAATTATCCTTGGAACAGGAGGTCTCATCACGAGCCGACCTGATCACTTTTGCTACATCCATAATGAATGGCAGTGTGGTTATCTGGTTACCACGCTAGCACATTGATCTCTTCTGTAGAACAACACTGTAACTCTCCATTTATAAATTGAGGATCCTGTCTCATATGGGTTAAAAAGCAACCCTGCCGAGGCTATGGACGCCTGCTAGCAGCAGCGGCTCTGCTTATGGTATTGAAGTTATATCTTATCGTCAATTATTACTATAATACCCTTTTCTTATTCTTCCTTTTTATCAAGAGAAGTTATTTCCTTCATTTTCCCTGTTTTGAACCTTTACGCATGAGAAATTGTTTTATGATCAATCACATCATTTTCAGCTAGAATAGCGTCAGCAAAGCATCTTTTTTGCATATTGCTGTCCTTTTTCTCTTTTTTCATAACTTATCATCAATCCAAAGCATCCTATCTCTTATTCATAACTATCTTTACACACTCTGCTCTCATTATAACCATAACTCCCGCTGTCCTATCATTGATATGTGTACTCTGCTTCATTTACTGTTGTATTGTTCATTCCCTTGCCTTGTCATCAACACAACACCTTTCATATGCTTTATGGTCATGGGATCCCTTTTCCAATTGGAGGGGGGAATGTATGCATTATGGGATTGCATGCGATATGATTACTGCACTCTGCCATTACTTCTTGATTTGACAACATATTAGTATTGCATGTATACATAAGTTTTTCTAATTGAAATTTTGCATGCATCTTATCTGTTGCTATTCAAAGCTAACACTATGGATTCAAGAACATTGTATGCAAAATAGTGCTTTGTTTACAAGAAAACAACAAGTATGGGCAGAATTCTATTCGTAGCATGACCACACTATTTCACTTAACAGAAGAGGCTCGCGAACGTGAACAATTCTTCAGACATGATGTGCTTGCCTGGATTCCACCTTTTGCATCACTTTTAGTACCAAATCTGCCTACATCAGCTTCAACAAATGACAGTACATATATGTCATTTCACATTTTTCTTTTTGGAGGTAAAACTTGAGGTAAAATAGCATAATTTTCTAATTTATTACGAATTTAGGAGAATTTAATGAAAATCCATTTTGAGCATTATTTATCATCCTTCATTCCACATCTTTACCACTTCTCACATTTTTCAGTGGCATATCATCTTTTCGGTTTGGGGGAGTGTTGCTTTCATTCATTTCTTTCTTATGACCATGTCATTCATATTCTTTATCATCCATTGCTATTCTTATTCATTCTCAACACCTCCCTTATTCCATGTTGTTTTACACCAAGCCTCGAATTCAACAGCTGGTCGCAACCACCTCTATTTGTTTTCTAGCATTACATGAAGACATGCCAAGTTTTCAGAGAGGGGGAGGAATTTCTACGCATGATGGATGTTTTCTATTTTCTTTCTCATTTAAGGCATACAATTTCATTTTTACACAGTGTAGAAATTGATTTCCATAATACTTTTAAAACTATGAACTCAATTCTTGTGATTTCTGAATAATACAGATGTATCATTAAAATACACATACCCAGATAATTTCAAGATAAATTGGTTCATAAAATTTCGGAAATCATGCACTCTCACATACAACCATTTTGTTTATATCTCATGATCCGTGCATCAAAATGATCTGATTTTTGGATCATAGAGGCATTCATATATTACAAATTTACTTGCAACATTTCAACAAAATCTGGTTTGTAGTTTTTGGGAAAATGGTTAATGAAGGTTGCTGTCACTTATATCATATTTTGCTGCAACCTCATATGCACATAACTTGAACGTCAATGTAAAATTGTTATGCCTTCATCAAGAGTGCTTGTTACACTAAAAAATGTCACCATGACTATTCATAGTTAGGATGACTCTATCAACAGTCATGCTACCCTCTTAGGCAAGTCTTATGCCTCTGCTAGCCATCTCAAACTCAAAGAAGAGAGAAAGTCTTGTAAAAAATGTGTTTATCTCTGGGGTCGCAGGTTCTCTCTAGCCTTACCTGCGGGGACGCTCACAATGTTCACAAAAGTTGCGTCCTTGGACGCTCTGTATGTTAAGGGACAGGTGCGTCCTTCTGTAAAAGGCAAAATGCGCGAGTTTCATCTTAAAAAAGTTACTTGTGGTTACTTCTAGAACTTTCTAGAGGTCGGTTTGATGAAATGGATGCGCCTCCAGTTGGTTCATGTATCCCTATTAAGGAGGAACTTATCCCATCAATAAGGGAGCTATCCCACCCAAAGAGGGGGATTATCCCATTGATGGTGGACCTGAATAACCTCTTTACAGCACAATAAATAAAGACATTGAGCCAGAGGGAGGGGAGGTTGAAAGCTATACATTTCTAAGGGTAAATGCTGCAGGAATTAGGACTCCCATTTAGAACCTTGTGAGGAGAGATTGTATTTGCTTGATTCTACTTGGAAGTGGGTGAGCTTTGTCAAAGTAGAGGAAAACCCTTGATGGACCCTGGGAGGAACTTGCACAACACCAAGGCCAGGTTGTAAGAGTTTCTTTGTTTCGTTATTAATACAAACTGGTTCATTTTTCTCAATAGCTTGTGTTAATGAGTTATTTCATGTGTTCCTTGGTCTGCATGTTGAATATATGTTTTATTATATGAGATGCAAGTGCTTGGTAATTGCTTGATTGTTTGTGGTTGCAGGAATTGATGTGAAGGAGGAGCTCATCCGGATCGGCAAGGACGGATTACAACAACATCGTTTTGGAATAAGGTAAGCCTAAACACTTGTAGTTTTCATGTTTTAAAAGGTGTATTTAGAGAAAGATCGCTCCATTTTGTTTTGTTTGTCATTAGAATGTCTTAGACTTCTAAGAAGGTCGGTTGTGTCCGCACTCTTGACTGATTCCGTGTGACAGTGCTAAAAGTGAATATTCATTAATTAAGGAAGAATTCATTTGTTCTATCCATTTCATGAGCTAGGATGAACAAATTTTTTTATTGCTTGGTTAACACATGGGTTTTGTCTTTGGGTTGCATGAGGACATGCAACATATTGAGTGTGGGGGTATGTTGGGTCGTTAATATACCATTATTATTGTCACTTTTGAACGCTTATTCCACCCATTTCTACCATTCTTCATCACGTCATTTATCATAATTTATCATATAATTCTATTTTAAAATGATTTATGCTCTTATGTAAAAATATTATTTATTCTCCTTTATTTCTAATAAATTGATGATTATGCATGATTTTATCAATGAAAGTTTAATAAATTGGTTATAACATTATTCACCATTTTTAGCCTCCAAGATAATTTTCAGATTGAAGATTTGATCATTAAAAGTGCCAACTCAGAAATGCGCTAGAATAAGAAGTGACAATTTTGCGGTTGAGATTCTGAGCAAATGAAGATGAATCTGGAAACTCTAGAACATGGGTTTTGTCCAGAACAGACCAAATTAACTTTAATAGAGAATGGTTTTCCCAAATTCAGCTTGTATTGAGAGAAACGCAGAGTCCTTTGAGCACGAATTTCTCAGATTTGCTATGTGGTCGTTTTCCAAATCTCAGTTGCAAAGCCAAATTCGCCTTGATCTTGTTGAAAGATGGATGAAAATATATCTTCTCGTTGATTAATTGGTTGGAAACAATCTAATTTTGTAATAGAAATCATGTTGTAATTATCTCTGTTATAACTTCTCTCTGATCTATCTCTATTTAAATGAAAACAGAGATGAGAGAGGAGGATGGAAAAATGATGGAGAATTGAGGATTCAGAATTGGAAATTCAAGAATGATAATGGGATAGGATAGAATAAGAGGAAAAGGATATTGTTGCATTACCATTGTAATTCTCAAAGCTTCAGCTGCTGTAATGATTTCACAGTTTGATGATGAATAAATAAAAGGGTTTCCGTTCATTCTTCTCATTTGAGGTAGCCCAGCAACATCCGCTGGCGGCTAAGGGCCCAGCCACTGGTGGATTATGCTGCTGCTGTGTATTATATCTTTCCAATTTCTGCCGTGTGATGGTTTGATTTAATTCTTATTTCTTTGAATCGTATTGCCTTACAGTTTCATGTTTTTGTAGCGAGTTGTTATAATATTTTATGAAATTTTTTTATTGCACAAGCTGAGATTGAATTGCATGGCTGTTCTTTTCCATCATGACAGAGGTTATCATCCTTCTCAATGTATATTGTTATGCTGTTCATTTCAAATGTAAAGCTTCGTTGTTCATTCCAGACCTTGATATTCATTATAGACTGTTGGTTATTCGATTCCTTTAATTACAGTTTGTTGTCCATTTACTTTGCTGTTCATTTCTATTGATTAATTGCAATAGTTTGCTTTTAAAGAGTTTTCCTAGTTTACTTTCAATGGCAGCTTTAGTTCAATTTCTATTTCCTTTTAATTGCTTTAAAGCAGGACTGTCAACTGTAGAGAACATTGGTTATTGCTTCCTCGTTCCCAGATTGATTGTCTTGTTCTAGTTTGATTTCAATTGCATCAATCTCTAGAGGAATGAGTTATTGCTACTGTATCCTCAATTGATGTTTGCTGAGTGAATAGTTGGATTTCAGAGCATTTGAGTTTATGTTATTGTTAGATTTCTTTTTCAAGCATTCATTTACTTTTGGATTTTAAGCACTATACTGCAAAACATTACTCTTGAGTAAATAGTCGCCTCAGACTGAGTACACTCTTGAAATAAAAAGTCGTTCCTGGGTTGATAATTAATGTGAAGGTAATTAGGAGTTAAAAAGACACCTTTTTATCGCTTGACACCTATTTGGATGAAGCCAAAAGAGTGTTGGATAACCGTCCTGCTTCATTGCAGCGACTTCCATCTGGTTACAGGAAACTTTCCCTAAATCCTTCACTAGTTGATGAATTGACTGACTCAAATCAACCGTCAATCAAACCCACTCTATTTTAGAGTGAATCCTATGAGTCTATACCCGACCCAAATCAACAAGTCGAGGTAATAGTTGACCCGATTTCACCTTCAGTAAATCGTACCTTTCCCGAAGAGAGTGAACATGATACCACTCAAGTTCTTTTTGTTTCTTCAGATTCTAAGGAGCTTGGGGGCAGTCCTCCTGTTCCATCAAGACAAGAGGAAAATCCTCCCGCTCTCGTAACTCAAGGGGTTAATCCTCTCGTTTCTACGGTACCACCTCCAAGTAGTCTAGTCACTTCCTTTGATTGGAATCGGTTGGCAGGATTCCGCCTTCCTTCTTATGTGCTTTTCTAGATCATAGTACAGGTTTGTAATATGATTGTATCTGGCACTATTATAGACGAAGGTGCATCAGTGAGTATCCTTTCCTCAACTACTTGGAAAGCGCTCTGTTCACCACCACTTGTGCCAATTACACAGAATCTGTTGGCTTTTAACAGAGGAATGAGTCGACCACTAGGGATCCTCCCTCGATTACCCATTAATTTGGGAGGAAAAACTGTTTTTCTGAACGTGATGGTAGTCCCAGGACCTTTAGATTACAATTTACTTCTTGGGCGCGACTATGTTTATGACATGGGAGCTATTGTTTCAACACTCTTTCGAGTGATTTGTTTCCCGCATGAAGGCAGAATTGTCACCGTTGACCAACTTTCATTTCCCGATCCAAATATGGCTCCTAGTCAACCATCTTCCCTAAATGGTCCTTTTGTACCAATGGTATCATCCCCGCCACGGGTTAATTATGTGGCAACCTGTTCCATACCTACATCCACTGATGATCAATTCAGTGATGTTGTACATCATGTACTGGGGGCATTGGAATCAGATCTCTCCTTCATCACCTCTTATGAGTTGTGATTGAATCTGAGGATAGTTCATTGTCTTGTGTCAAACTCATTAAAAAATGAAACAAGGGTCTGAGGATAGTTCCTTGTCTTGTGTCAACCTCGTTAAAAAATGAAACAAGGGTCTATGAGGATAGTTCTTTTACTGTGTCAACCTCGTTAAAAAATGAAATAGGTCCATGAGGACAGTTCCTTGTCTTGTGTCAACCTTGTTAAAAAATAAAACAAGGAATTGGAGCAGAGTTCCTTGTCTCGTGTCAAGCTCATTTAAAAAATTAAACAAGGTCCCCTGGAGCAAAGTTCCAAGTCGAGTCTTTGAATAGATCTCATAAAATCCCAGTCGAGTCTTTCACTTGATATCGTAAAAGAACCTTCATTCCATCCACCTGATAGCCATGACTAGTCTACTTAGGTGACTGTAATGAAGCTTAGTGTAATGAATGTTAGTGTCAGTCTTTCCAGCCTTCCTCCAGTGATCAAATATGCTCTTACAAAGTGGTCTCAGAGTGTCAAGGTCAAATTTTGTCATTTCAGTGAGTCTTCAAAGCCAAAATTTGGTCACTAGGCATTAGGTCTAGGGTTTGCCCAAATGTCAGTCCATGTCACCATTCAGCTGAGTTTATCATAATTCAGAGGGTTTTCATCATCATGTCAGTATCTAATGGGTCATTTTACATCCTGTTCATGCTTCAGTTGTGCCTAGGCAAGCTCATTTCCCTCTCCTAGGGTTTTGAAAGGCAATTTCTCTTGGATGGTCAAATCACCGGCAAAACTTGTTTTCCTGATGTTCATACACCTTTCCCTATCCCTAAAGTACCTTATCAAACACTTCCCATCCCTTAGATCCGCCAAATTCCTCGTTTTTGCGCAAACTCTAGTTTCTAGCTACAACCTGGCAATTTTCTAGGTTTGGCCTGTGTTTTTCCCTTTTCGACCCCTTCCCCTCACTCAATCTCTGAGATTCCACTTTCCCCTGCTTCCTAACATCCCTCCCCACTTCCAAAAATTTCCCCAAGAATTTAGAAGCCCTCTATCCCCTTCATTTCGCTCAATTTCAACAAAATTCCTTGTTTCACACATCGGGACAAGTCGCACTCAAAAGCTGTTTCTGAGAAATCAAAGATGAATTTTGCAAAACTGAGAGAGGTTTTTGTCCACACCATGCCAAGGAAAAAAAACCTCTTTCACTTTTTACACAGGTGTCATGGTTTGAGAGAAATGTCAAAAATACCGGCGAGAACGAAGGTGCTCCAAGGACGGTTGGCCAAAACACAAAAACGAAGGAAAACGCCCGATCCACTCCAAAATTTGGCCAAAGCCTCTTTGACTGAGCATGGTACTTGATTGGGGACTCCCAGCCCAAATTTCAAGAAATTTGGAGAAAATTTTGTCATTTGTGAATTTTTTGTGCAATTTACAGGTTTTGGCCATTGGAGTGGTCTCACCCCGCGCGCGACCACTCGTGGGGACAGCTCAGAACGGGGAAAACTCTACATTTTTGGAAAGGGCATGCAAAAACTAGAATTACCTATACTTGGGGTCAGCCTGATTTTGAGATTTGGGCCTCCAAAAGCTCAAAATACATCAAAATTTTGACTTTCTGCCCACTTTTTGAGTTGCAGAAAGTGACCTTGGGAGAATTGACTTTTGAGGGGTCAAATCAACTCCAAATCCAGAAATTGCACATGGGATGGAAAGTAGACACACAGATCTTTCCAATGAGCCATCTTTCACTTGATTTGGACAACTGGAACCCACTCAAAAAGTGCTGCAAAGGGGCGCGACCACTCGAGCAGGGGGCGCGACCACTTGAGCTAAAATTGCCAGTTTTGACTTTTCAGGCCTGCAAACTCTGTCTTTTACCTTGGTTGATAATTTGTACTTGTAAATGATGGATGTATGGATAATTTTCATGGCACATTGATAGATTTAATCTCTCTTAACCCTTCTAGAAGCTTCCTTGATGTAAAAAGTGAATAATTAATGCATGGATGAGTTAGCTAAGTAATAGAGGCAAGTTGTTTGACTACCTATTATCTAGTGCTTAGTTTAGAATTAGTTCAAACTGCTCCTAGGAAGCTGAGCTCGACCCCTAGAGGTGGGGGAAGGAGTTAGATGGTCTATATTATGCCTTCTCTTGCTCATTTTCATGGTTGGACTCTTGTGGGAGAAGCATTATTGTATATTGTACATCTATTACTGCAGTTTAAGGAAAAGGAAGGCCAGGGTTTTGCAGACATCATTGTGGATTCTTGTGGATTGTTGTGTTGATGGTGTGTTCTCTACATGTTATTGTAAGTGTGTTTATGTGTTCCATCTCTTTCTTTGCTGCTAATTGAACAAATGAAGTGATAAAGTTTGAATTCATGCATGCCATGCTCAGCGTTTAATTTTGTTCAATATCTATGTTTTCCACTGTCTAAAGAGGATTCAAAGTTGTTGTTTGCCCTCTTTAACTCCTCCTCTATCATTCCTGATCATCCATCTCAGATTAAGGCATCAGCACTCACTCCTACCTTGCCCCAAAGATTCCCCTGCAAAAACTGAGCCCAATCCCCGCACCCTGAATTGCACTCCCCCCAATTGCCACCAAAAACCCCAAAAATCTTTAAATCAACCTCCCTTATCAATTTACTAGCCTAAAATCTTTATTCCTAATTGGTCAGCTTATCATATTGAAAGATCTACCGAATCTGACCCGAGAGAGCCTTCTCATACCTCGTAGGGCTAGCTACGAGGTGAAATGGTTTGATGTAGCCTTGAGAGTTTGTCTATCTCAGCCTAGGTGAATTCCAAGCGCTAACATACTGGCGACCATACTGGGGAGAACAAACTGATCGTTTTCTCATTGATGTGTTATTTCATAAGTCTTAGACGGAGCCTGAAGTTACGCCAGGTAGCCTTCGAAAACGCTCTTGTTTTACATCAGTGTTAGTAGATAAACGCTGCTTCAGTCAATCTCCGTGAGCTTGTGAATACGACCACTTCGATTGCATTTTACCCCAGTACATGTATCAAATTCAGATCTGATGTTGATGGTGAACAACGATCAGACACTTGACAGGCTGAAATCATTGACTTGGCGACTCTAAATCAGTTTCAAGATCAGATCCAAAGACTCCACTGGAGGATGATCTCGACCAACAAAAACATGAAAGGAGAATATGGACAGATCAGGTACTCAAGTTGGAATTTCATCCAAGATATTTTGTTCTTTGTTCTAAATTATTTCTTCTCTTTTCCCACGAATGTCAAGAAGGCTTTGCAAAGTATATTGTATTTGAGAAGAGATCCTCGGCCTGCAGTTGATTCTTTCCCTTTGAAGATCGTGAATACCAATGATTTGCATGCCTTTGAGCTTGATCAAGATCCTTTTTCCGAATTTTGTGATGATCATATTCAAATTGATGAATCTCAAAAGACCAATTCTATACCTGCTGTACATACCCCTACACCTTGTAAAATTCCAGATCGGTATAAACCTCTTGTTTTACCTTCTGTTCTTCATGCTTTCCCCAAAAACTATGATCTATACTTGCCGATGTTTGATGGTGAATGTAAGAATGTCAACGCTGAGCAACATGTCCAGAATTTTGAGAATTTTCTAGATCTTTTTGAAGTTGATGATGAAGATGTCAGTATTAGGCTTTTTTCTCTTTCTTTGCAAGTCAAAGTGAAGAGTTGGTTCAAAGCCCTGCCTGATGCAAGCATCTCAGATTTCCAGCAGTTCGTCAAAGTTTTTCTCGATAGGTGGATGATCGGGCAGAACCTTTTCTTGATTGTAGAAGAGTATAACCAGCTGAAAAGATTGCCAGGTGAGACAGTACAACAGTTTTCGGCCAGATTTAATCAAGTTTATTATTCGATGCCAGTTGATATAAGGCCTACTCCTAGATCTGCTCTCTTGCACTATTCGGGTGCCTTTGATCCGGAGATGGAGTTTCAGTTGAGAGAAAGGGATATTGCAACACTTCACGAGATGCAAAACAGTGCAGTGAATGTAGAGGCACATCTGCTGATCCGAAGGGCAAGGATGAAGGAAGAAGAGATGAAAAACATAGATCCGGCCGAATCAACATCTCTAGAGGTAAAGCTTGACATTTTGGTAAGTGCAGTGGAAAAGTTGATGGAGAAGGTCACCACAAGGAATGATTATGATGTTCATGGCTCGATGATTGAAGAAGAACAAGTTGCTGATCCAAAACATTTTGTTTCTTTTCCTAGTTGTCATAGATCTGATAATGATTGTTTTGTAGATCACCTTAGAGAAGAGAGATCTGTTGATATGACCTGCATGCTTGATGATATGTTTTATACCGATGATTTGCCTCGGTTTGATGAGTATGATGACGATTATGTTCTCCAAACAGAATCTAATCTTACAGACAAATCAGAAGCTAGTTTGTGGGAGGGAAAAGTTCATTTTCAGCAGCTTGAATACAATGTTCAGCCATCACATATCAGCTATGACATCGATGAGGAGAGTGCAGCAAATTTTGAAGTAAGTGAAGGATCTTTGCCTTTTTGTTTTGATTTATGTCAGTTCATCAGAGATAACTACCATGCAATCAGAAATCAAATGTCAACAAGTCTTGATTTGAATCATCTTGGAGGCGATAAAAACCTTGTTCCAGACTTCTCATATTCAGATTTGCAGCCCCCAAATGCCATTGGTTGTCAAGTTGCAGATGAAGGCATGGAAGTTGACATATTTGATCAAATGATACAAGAAGGTTCCCTACCTTTTTGTTTCGAATCATTTCAGTTTTTGAAGTGTAGGTTGTATAGTAAATCTTTAAATGGACAGCCTATAACAAATCAGCAATTTCTCAGTGTAAATATTGAGGATGAGACAGATGACAAAATTCTTGAGCAGCCTGTAGCATCAGATTTGCAGCTACCAAATGAAATTGAAAGGCGGATTACAGATGAAGGTATGGCAGCCGAAATAGATGATTTGATGATGCCGGAAGATTCTATACCCTTTTCTTTCGAAGCATTTCAGTTTATAAGGCAGAATCTTTGTAAAACTTCTCAAGAAAAAGATGAACAGCTAGAAGGATGTCATACATTTTCAATGGATACATTGCAGCGGACTTTTCAAGTTTTTCATGATCCAATAGCTGATGTTTTGGATGAGGTTTGCAGTCAAAGTCTTTCTCCATTGACCACATGTGAGCTTGAAACATGTGCTGATATGAATTTGATCCAACAGTCAGTTTCTTTGTCATTTTCAGCAGAGGTCTCGTCACAAGGCTTAGATCAAAGTTTGCATTCATGGTATGAAGAGAAGAGAAGTAATCCATTGGATGAGCCAAGTCCCAGTGTGCTTGAATTTCAAGATCCTTATGCAGTGTTTTTGGAGGTGGATAGAGAATTTATATCATTCAATGGATCTGTTTCTAAGTTGTCATGGGAGTTGCCTTTCAGTAGTTCTCTTTTGTTGTTCATAAGTGAGCACTCGTGGAGAATTCGAACAACAGACGAAATACTTACTTGGTTGCATTGGTTGTTTCATTTCACTTGATCAGGTGATGAATGAAACTGTTAGAGTAGGTTGTGATGAATAAGCTCCACTTTGAGCATCATTTTCAGTTTGTCGGTTGTGTTTAAGTATCAAGTCAGTTGTTAGTTGAGTCATGAGTCCTTTATGAGTCAATTTTTAATCTTGTTGTTAAGTTAGTTTGTGTCAGTTTTCAGTCATGCATTTCAGCTTGAGTTTTTGACTCCATTGCCCAATAATTGTAAGGCACTGGTCTGCTCTCCCAGAGGTCTAAGGTTCTTGGCACCTCCAAGGAGCTACCATCCCCATTGGAGCCAATGTTAGTGTCAGTCTTTCCAGCCTTCCTCCAGTGATCAAATATGCTCTTACAAAGTGGTCTCAGAGTGTCAAGGTCAAATTTTGTCATTTCAGTGAGTCTTCAAAGCCAAAATTTGGTCACTAGGCATTAGGTCTAGGGTTTGCCCAAATGTCAGTCCATGTCACCATTCAGCTGAGTTTATCATCATTCAGAGGTTTTTCATCATCATGTCAGTATCTAATGGGTCATTTTACATCCTGTTCATGCTTCAGTTGTGCCTAGGCAAGCTCATTTCCCTCTCCTAGGGTTTTGAAAGGCAATTTCTCTTGGATGGTCAAATCACCGGAAAAACTTGTTTCCTGATGTTCATACACCTTTCCCTATCCCTAAAGTACATTATCAAACACTTCCCATCCCTTAGATCCGCCAAATTCCTCGTTTTTGCGCAAACCCTAGTTTCTAGCTACAACCTGGCAATTTTCTAGGTTTGGCCTGTGTTTTTCCCTTTTCGACCCCTTCCCCTCACTCAATCTCTGAGATTCCACTTTCCCCTGCTTCCTAACATCCCTCCCCACTTCCAAAAATTTCCCCAAGAATTTAGAAGCCCTCTATCCCCTTCATTTCGCTCAATTTCAACAAAATTCCTTGTTTCACACATCGGGACAAGTCGCACTCAAAAGTTGTTTCTGAGCAATCAAAGATGAATTTTGCAAAATTGAGAGAGGTTTTTGTCCAAAACATGCCAAGGAAAAAAAACCTCTTTCACTTTTTACACAGGTGTCATGGTTTGAGAGAAATGTCAAAAATACCGGCGAGAACGAAGGTGCTCCAAGGACGGTTGGCCAAAACACAAAAACGAAGGAAAACGCCCGATCCACTCCAAAATTTGGCCAAAGCCTCTTTGACTGAGCATGGTACTTGATTGGGGACTCCCAGCCCAAATTTCAAGAAATTTGGAGAAAATTTTGTCATTTGTGAATTTTTTGTGCAATTTACAGGTTTTGGCCATTGGAGTGGTCTCACCCCGCGCGCGACCACTCGTGGGGACAGCTCAGAACGGGGAAAACTCTACATTTTTGGAAAGGGCATGCAAAAGCTAGAATTACCTATACTTGGGGTCAGCCTGATTTTGAGATTTGGGCCTCCAAAAGCTCAAAATACATCAAAATTTTGACTTTCTGCCCACTTTTTGAGTTGCAGAAAGTGACCTTGGGAGAATTGACTTTTGAGGGGTCAAATCAACTCCAAATCCAGAAATTCTACTTGGGATGGAAAGTAGACACACAGAGCTTTCCAATGAGCCATCTTTCACTTGATTTGGACAACTGGAACCCACTCAAAAAGTGCTGCAAAGGGGCACGACCACTCGAGCAGGGGGCGCGACCACTCGAGCTAAAATTGCCAGTTTTGACTTTTCAGGCCTGCAAACTCTGTCTTTTACCTTGGTTGATCATTTGTACTTGTAAATGATGGATGTATGGATAATTTTCATGGCACATTGATAGATTTAATCTCTCTTAACCCTTCTAGAAGCTTCCTTGATGTAAAAAGTGAATAATTAATGCATGGATGAGTTAGCTAAGTAATAGAGGCAAGTTGTTTGACTACCTATTATCTAGTGCTTAGTTTAGAATTAGTTCAAACTGCTCCTAGGAAGCTGAGCTCGACCCCTAGAGGTGGGGAAAGGAGTTAGATGGTCTATATTATGCCTTCTCTTGCTCATTTTCATGGTTGGACTCTTGTGGGAGAAGCATTATTGTATATTGTACATCTATTACTGCAATTTAAGGAAAAGGAAGGCCAGGGTTTTGCAGACATCATTGTGGATTCTTGTGGATTGTTGTGTTTATGGTGTGTTCTCTACATGTTATTGTAAGTGTGTTTATGTGTTCCATCTCTTTCTTTGCTGCTAATTGAACAGATGAAGTGATAAAGTTTGAATTCATGCATGCCATGCTCAGCTTTTAATTTTGTTCAATATCTATGTTTTCCACTGTCTAAAGAGGATTCAAAGTTGTTGTTTGCCCTCTTTAACTCCTCCTCTATCATTCCTGATCATCCATCTCAGATTAAGGCATCAGCACTCACTCCTACCTTGCCCCAAAGATTCCCCTGCAAAAACTGAGCCCAATCCCCGCACCCTGAATTGCACTCCCCCCAATTGCCACCAAAAACCCCAAAAATCTTTAAATCAACCTCCCTTATCAATTTACTAGCCTAAAATCTTTATTCCTAATTGGTCAGCTTATCATATTGAAAGATCTACCGAATCTGACCCGAGAGAGCCTTCTCATACCTCGTAGGGCTAGCTACGAGGTGAAATGGTTTGATGTAGCCTTGAGAGTTTGTCTATCTCAGCCTAGGTGAATTCCAAGCGCTAACACCTGCCACGGGTTAATCATGTGGCAACCTGTTCCATACCTACATCCACTGATGATCAATTCAGTGATGTTTTACATCATGTACTGGGGGCATTGGAATCAGATCTCTCCTTCATCACCTCTTATGAGTTGTGATTGAATCTGAGGATAGTTCATTGTCTTGTGTCAAACTCATTAAAAAATGAAACAAGGGTTTGAGGATAGTTCCTTGTCTTGTGTCAACCTCGTTAAAAAATGAAACAAGGGTCTATGAGGATAGTTCTTTTACTGTGTCAACCTCGTTAAAAAATGAAATAGGTCCATGAGGACAGTTCCTTGTCTTTTGTCAACCTTGTTAAAAAATAAAACAAGGAATTGGAGCAGAGTTCCTTGTCTCGTGTCAAGCTCATTTAAAAAATTAAACAAGGTCCCCTGGAGCAAAGTTCCAAGTCGAGTCTTTGAATAGATCTCATAAAATCCCAGTCGAGTCTTTCACTTGATATCGTAAAAGAACCTTCATTCCATCCACCTGATAGCCATGACTAGTCTACTTAGGTGACTGTAATGAAGCTTGGGGGGCATGCACCTAGTGGTAATGTTAAGTTTCCCTGTAGGTTATGTGAAGGGAATCACCCCATTCACCTTTTTCTATCTGGACGAAGCCAAAAAGGTGTTGGATAACTATCCTGCTTCACCCCAACGACTTCCATCTGGTTACCGGAGACTCTCCCTTTCATCATGCTGGGGGCATGTAAACTGAATCCAAGCATAGTTTTTCATTTCAAGCTTGTGTAAACATGAAACTAAATCCAAGCATAGTTCCAACTAGTTCAAGCTTGTGTAAAAATGAACCCATTTCCAGTTTAACCCTCGTGATTTCCATTCTATCAGCCTCTTTCATTAGATGAGGCTTGGTTGTTTTCATCCCATCACCGCCATCCCTTTGGCTGATCATAGACTTTCACTTGGTTGTTTTACCCTTTTTGAGGAACAGTTACAATGAGTGGTCTTATTAGCCAACCTATTCATAGAAATCATCATGTTTTGAGAAGTTCCCACATCATCGAAACCAATTGCTATCCTAGACACCACTCATTCCTCAAAATGGAGTCCTCTTTAAGCTCTTTTCAGACTCTCTAAATATGAAAATATTGTCGAGCGCTTGTCATTTCTAGCTCGTTAACCGATTAGAATCGATTTCTACTCAGTATAGTTTTACCCCTTCTTCAGGCTAAGATAGATTAACTACGAAAAAGGTACTCGTTGATCGAACATGATCAATAGGTTCTCTCTTGTATTGTTTTATGCTTTTTTAGGCTTGAGAGACAAATGTACGAAAATGAACTTGTGGAGTTCCCTTTTAGTCCCTTTTTAGACTCTCTAAATGTGAAAAGGACCAAGTTATCTTTGTCATTAAACTCGTTAAAAACATTAAATAGAGACAAACTTGTCCATCTAGACAAGACCGAGTTTCACCTTCGCTAGACTTGTTAAAACATCAAATAGTGATGGATTCACCCGAAAGGTGGAATTATACAACAAGCATATGTTATCCTCCTCAAGCTTGATAAAAAATAAAGAGGTATTGGTTAGAAATGACTTGGGAAAATGGGAAAAAGCCAAGAATACTTTATGGTAACAGGTCGCTCTTGAACATGACACTTTCACCTCATCACTGCGACTATGTGGGTTGGGTCATTCAGCTTGATGGTTATCACACCGTTTGTCTATCATACCATCCATCACTTTGTTTTGGGTCAATGCTACGAATTCACTTCAGTGTCACTGATATTTTCAAGAGAAGTCACTCAGTTCAAAACTTCATCCTTTACAATACAGTAAACCTTCATTTTCATGCCCGCCATTCCTTAACCTTGTGTCATCAGTCAATGTTTCATCTCCAAAATCATTTACCTCGTTTCGCATCGTTGATGTGGGATACATCAAGGCCCTCCTGCGACGAGTCGCTTATTTTCGACATCAGCACATCATCCAAGAAGTTGACTTAGAAACACCCCTTCAGTACCTTGAGGCTTGCATACATCAATGGCAGGTTTCTCTCTTCCAGCGCTAGGTTGACATCAATGGCCTTCGACTGAAAGACTTCGTTTGGTGTTTGACATCAAATCATTTATTCACACCATGCAAAATGTGCTGTATTACCTTGACGGTCATTATCATTATTGGTGATTCCTCTCATGTCTGTTAACAACTTACATCATTGGCTAGTAATCAAACAATGTCTCTCCATGTTCGACTTCAAATCATCTATTCACATGGTTAGACTTGTACTTGAGCGAAAGATTGGACGAGATTGAAGACACCGGATCTAGTTTCATCCATCCAAGCTGTGATATATATTTTCAGGAGTACAATATCAAATGTACAAATGATCTTACATTCATGGTCATCCACTCATGGGTCTACATTTGTAGATGACTATATTTGTACATGTAATGAAAGTTTATAAAGTTGAGCATGGGTATGCCTTCCCTCAGCTAAAAATTGTGAGAAAAAAATCAAAGTATCATGATCTTTGTATTGTAATTAATGCAGGTCACCTTCCTTTTCGAAACCTTCTCTCCAAGTGGTAAAGTATCTCACTCGACATGTTTATTTTCGACTTCATGCTTTAGGGGGCAACTGTTGCAAGTCAATTTGGGCACATCAACCCCAACTTCTAGATCCGTATTATTAGGATCCATCAATCCCTAATTCAGTTGTTTTCATTCCATAATGAATTCAATCTACATCATGCTTGCCTCCCAAGAGTTTCATGTCACCATTCATCCAAAAAGTGTCCCTAAGGAGATCAGCGCGGGGAGCCTTCTATCAGGCTGCAATGCATTACAGGAACCACACTGTTTGGGTGCTATGCATCGCACCTAGCCTTTGTTTCACCTGCGCTAAGTGAGATTCATCGAATTTTTGAAATGAATCCATTGGATTCCTCATCCAATGGATGCTTCCGGAATTTTCCAGATGGATTGAGCTCACTTTTGGATAAGGAAGAGGATGAATGAACCTTAATCCATTATCCCTTCCTCCATGGAACCACTTCCCAATTTTGGCAAAGCATTCATCAGCGCAATTAATGGCTTAACCTCCTCCATTTAGTTATAAATTGACCAAGCATTCAAAGGCTGGTCTAGGTTGGAATTTCTTGAGCTAAGGAAATGTTGTCTGAGTGAGATTTGTAAGAGCATTGTGATGATGTCAAATTGTTACTTCATGAGGAGAGAATGGCTTGAAGCTGGAAGGATGACACTGAATCGAGCATGCATCTACATGGGTTGTAATATTTCCTTCTATCAATAAAGAATTCTAATCTTTTTCCATTCATGTGTTTATATGATGTATATCGTATTCTTGATTCTATGATATGTTTAGTTAACAGATCGTCATTATTGTATGCTTTGATGGGTTTCTGTCTCGGCTTGTGTGTATGTACTTTCCAAGCGAGTTAAGTACGGAAAGGCATGAAAAAATCGGTTAAAGGAGAGATGGATCAAGAAAAAGTTACAGGTTGGTACCTTTATTCTTCTTTCTCTTATCTGTTAGCTATAGGAAAAGCGATGAATTACTTTTTTTGTTGTTTCTAGACTAGCTACTAGGTCTAGAGGGTTAGGCATTTGAAGAACACTAAATTTTCCCACAACAAGTGCTGAGACTGTGCTCCCTACGGATAGTCAGGTGGTCACATCACCTGTGTGAGGCTTCAATTCACCTTCCAGCCTAGTCTGCAGGCACTCCTCAATTACCCTCGTGACAGTCAGCACCGCACGTTCTTCCTTATGCGGTGTGCTCCCCTGGCTACTTTGTCTGGTAAGGTGCAGTCATAGCCATGGTAGAAGAGTCACAAATGCTTGGTGACAATCTTCTAATGCAGTAGTATAGCTGCCCATATCTTGTCCTTTCATTCTTAGTTTATCGACACGACATGCTTTCACGATTTTCTTTTCCAGTTTTTTGATCTCTGCGTCCATTAACATGCTTTTCTTCCTCAGTTGTACCCAATCTTCTTCGAGTTCGCGAAGTTTAAGGTTCCCTCACTACATGACTTCCTGAATTTGCATATGTTCACCCTCACGTAGCTGCATAATTCCTTCGTCCTGGTCCTCGCATACTATCCCAACTGTGGGAGCTATTGTGTGAGGATTCCTTTCCTTCAAAACTATGGTCTTGACTCCACTCCCTAGCTTCAGAATCGTCTTCACGCTCAGGTTTTTGCACATGGCCCTATAGGCCCATCGAAACACTGGCACGCGTAAGTCCCAATTTTTTTATCTCACTTGGTGAACCCTGTTAAGGTCTCCGCATACCTTATTGAATGCTTCCACGTGGAATGTTTGTGGTGTGCGTCGCCTTTCCTGCTGCTGCATCTTGTTCCGATTTTCGATCCTTAGTTTGGGGTGTGTTTGAGTGGGCTACACAACACACGTCTGTACCCATCAACACAGGTGGGCACACAAGTTTCTCTGGCCTTGCTGACTGACTCTCATTCGAAGCTGGGGGCTTCCAAAATGTAGGCGCATCATCCTTCTACATCCGTGCTAGTCCTCAAAGTTTCCTTGATGTGTACCCCACCATCGTGCAGGTGTTGCAAACAGTGCCCATTTCAATGCATCGAACCGCTATTGTTCCAATACCGAACTTTCAAATTTGCTCAGGAATTCATCCATCGTTGTCAATCAATCATATGTCAACAACTCTCTTTCCTCTGTTCTCATGCAATGCAGTGATCTAACGATCATGTTGCAATTCGAAATTGTCACTTCCTGCAACCAATTCTGTCATCACTCTACTTCTTCGTCTGAATCCGAAGTGCAAGAGCTTTCATGCTCCCACGAGATCCTCCCATCTACAGTCAGATTCAACCACTCTTGGTCTCGTGCCATTATCTTGTAAATACAATCAATATCATCGTCGTGCATTGGTTCAATGTAGCGCGCTCCTTCAAATGGGTCCAGTGGGGCTACTACGCATAGTGACTTTTTCTCGAAGATCATTTTGCGCTTCTTTAGATTGGTGACTCTGTTCATATCAATGGCCCAGTCTATTCCTAACAATGTGGGATAGGGATTGCTATCATCGACAATCTCTATTACTTCAAAATCCGCTTGCGCGCTCGCGCCTTCAATATCAACTATTACCCATTGCAACCTTCCCATGGCAAAAATCTTCTATTGGTTCGCCATTCGTAATTGAATAGGGGATCATTGTAACGTGGGCCTGCCCATGCGTTCCCATGTTTGCTTTGGTAATACATTTACGTCTGAACCCATATCTAGGATTACCTGATCCATTTCATACTCACCAATCTATGCAGTCAACCTCATTTCCCTTTCAATGCGCAATGCATACTTTCCCAATTTCCTGACTACGCGTAATTCTCCTGACCCCACGCACCTGGTGATCAGCTCATGTAGTCCTTTAATCACCTTGTTGTTGCGTAGAAATTTCATGCACGTCTCCAAAAAGGTAGCGAGCATTGAAGGATCCATTCCTGGCTCTGATTGATCCTTACTACCTGAAGTAGAAGCCTCCACAAAGCTCTTCTTAGCTTCCATGAATGTCTCCTTTGCGCATTCTAAGTCAAACTCGGGTTCCTTCGCAGGAGCCTTGCGAACCCATGTACTTTCCTCTGGCTATTTCCTCGTATCTTCTCCCATGGCTGTACCGCTTCTGAGCTTCATGTTTACATTTGGGTCTTCTTCGCGCAGCTCAGACCTCATCATTTGTATATTCTGAGTCAGGAGAGGCTAGAATACCCCTTTTTTGCACATCTTTGTGATCAACGTAGGACAATCTATTGTTTCATGATCAAAATAGCACAATACAAACAGGATATCCTCATCGGGTTGGTACAATCATGGGCATAGTGCCTGGTCCTCTGCAATTGTAACAAATTAACTGTTCGGGGCCCCTTCCTGGTCCCATTCCACCTCGTCCTCAACCTCGCCCCTGAAATCTAGTGCGCGCCATCCCCACATTTGGGTCGAGGGCTCGCGTTTCTGTCTGCATCCTATAGGTTGGGGTCCGATCCATCATTAGCTCGTAACTGTGGCAAGTGCACTCATCGTGGCCTACCAACTTGTAGAAATTACGAAACAATTGCTGGGGTGTCTGTGTATATTTTTGCAGCAAATGACAATTATCTATCATGTGTGTCCTTCCTATCTGACAGATTGCACACCATAAAGTGGGTGCTGCACTCAGCCCTACCTGCGCCTCCAGTCTCAACAGCATTGGCCCTCCTCCTACCAAGTATTTCGCGAACACTAGACAATGATCCTTGTCATGGCCCTGGCCTTTGCGTTTTATGCACCATACTTCCTCACGCACCTCTGGCCGCAGTGCCCTATTCTGCTTCAAGCTTTGTATTTCTAAACACAGATTCTATAGTTGCCCATGGATTTATTGAACTCCTAACCCAGGGTCTTTTATCGAGGTCTCATGTAATCTCATCACCATTTCCAACGCTTCGGCCTGAGTAGAAAGTTTATGCTGTGACAACACCGTCCTCAAGTTCGGTGTCAGAGATGCTACAAACCATGTGCGATGCTGTCCATCTGTCAACATCATATTGGCTTCACGGATCGTGCTCTTCAGTTTTTGATATAGATCCCAGTGAATCTCACCCGGGAGCATCGTGATCTCTTTAAACCCGATGATTGATTGTGTTTCTGACTTTGGTCTGCTAAATTCCCTGTTCAACGCATTCTAGATCTCTACTATCCCTGCGTTCGGGTGGTCGTTATAATGCTTGATATACCAGGTTAATGCACGATCTTGTAGTGCGCTCACCAATGTAGCCTTGTTAATATTGTCGTTCGTGACAACTTATGCTTCCCATACTCCTCTTACCATGAACCAGAATTGGTCCAAATTCTCATTCCCTACCCCTCTGAATACTGGTAATTTGATACCGGTCACCATACTGTACTATAGAGGTGGTGGAGGTGGAGTAGGTGGAGATGGAGGTGAGGGAGGTGAAGCGGGTGGCAGTGTGGGTGGAGGTGGTAACCGCAGAATCCGCTACCTTATCAAACTGACTGTGCTTCTCAGAGAAACCTTCACGACATCGTCCTCGCTCTCCCGCGAGGGTGAAATTAAGGGACTGTTTTCTACTTCTTCACTACTTCCGCTTCTGTAGATATTTCCTCTCCGCGTATTCCCAAACATTAATTTACTCGCATAACCCGCTTTTCACATAACAACATCTTAATCCAGGTGTTCAAAGATTTAATATACTTACCTCGCGGTCCCTTGAGAAAAAGTCATTCTGCCTCACTGTAACTGACAGTCGTGTCCATCGCGAACTTAGTGACAAATCCTCCTATTATTCGATCAATCCAGTGGTCCACAGCTCGCGCTATCTTATCCTCTAAGGCTTCTAGTCTACACACTAGTTCTAGAGTCCACACTATTGGTTTCTCGAGCCTACACCTTCCTTAGTTGTCTGCTAGCTTCGCAATCCACTCATACAGCTCCAACGGAGAAGATGCAAAGAAAATCTCATGGATTTCAGTGTACAAGTAGCGATCCAACCACTATTCCTTAGATACTCGCAGGTTTCTATTTTCCTGCGCCGCGAACTCGTGAACCTTTTTATCCAACCGCTCCTCAATTTATTTCTTTTTAGGGTTCCAGTGGTATGACATTGGACATCCCTTATGCAGATTCCGGTCTCGGCAATGGAACCATTTGTTGGCTTAGTGGGGCCTAACCCAAGTTTGGAAGTGATTTAGCCAAGAAAATCATGGTACTACTGGCCATTTCGGCAATAGTCCACGGAGCGCAGACTGAGGTCTCACCTGAAGTAGTATGGGAGGGTTCTAGAACCAAGTTTCTGCACCCTGGGGATGTCTCATATGAGGTGATTGGTAGACTGTCCAAACTCTGCACTTACTGTGCTACGTGCACCCCGCACCCTGTGATACTGTCTTCGCACAGTTCTAGCCACAGCGTGACCCGTGTTATTTACCCAAGTATTCCTTAGTTAGTCTCCATTAGCTAAATACTTAGATTAAATTTAAATATAAGCATTCATACGAGTATTCATCAAGTGCGCGTAGTAAATAAATAGAGTAAAAGTAATGTATAACATCAAAATAAGGATTCAAGAATAGATGCACAAAATAAAATTCTCTTTATTAACATTCAATCCCAAGTATAGACTCGACTCTGCCCTGTGCACTCAGCTACAGGGGTCCGCGCACTCAGCTGCAGAATCTACTAGGCCTCTGCGCACTAAGTTGCAGAGCCTCTTCCTACTACGACGACCCAATACACTTCAGATTCCACTTTCTGCTCTAACCATGCCTTCGTATCTCTATCTATGCTCTCCTAAGCTATCTTTACACTTAGAGCCTCACTCTATTTATACAATCCCATGGTCTGCGGACCATGGGTAGGCGGACACAACTTTACATTAAATTACAATACAATGCTTAGGGAACAACCCTATGACTTGATTGTACACTTCACGCTCCACGCCTGCACTTCACAGAGTCTTATAATACAATTGACGAAAAATTGAGCTTTGAGCCCCAAAACATGTTGCGGGGGATCCCATGCCCAACAATGTAGTTCATCCAAGATTTATGAGGATTCATATGAGAGACACTTGATAGTATCCATGGGGACTCACATGACTATCCCCCTTCTACATTTCTTGCAGGAAAAAATGATTTGGTTGTTGTTCTTTAACACTATGGGCATGAGCAATAGGGAGCGGGGAGCTCACCTGATATATTTGGATGGGACTCAGCGCACCAGGGGAGAGACTTCTCATTAGTGGAATTAGGCCAGGGCATGAGTTGATAGGTACAAGTTTGGGGAGTGCATGGTTTGTTGTGGAGGTAGCATATGTTCCACACTTGAGTTCACACTTAAGGGTATGCATGACACATTTTGGGTGAGGAACTTTGAGGTGTCACGTGAGCATATATAGTAGGTGGTTTACCTTTCTTATGGGTGGATGTTTAGTCTCCAAGAAGTATCAGGGTGTGTTTTTCGAGAGATGAGATAACAAATCCCATGGTGTTTAATGGAAGGCGTAGAGAAGTTTTAAATGCACTATATTGATTCATGTTGTGTGGAGTCCATACATTGGTTACATGTAGGGAGAAGAGATGTGGGGCAGGTGAATTTTAGTAATTATCAAGACTACATAGCAACATATTTGGTTATGGGATCTAGGGATTTAGTTGGCTGACATACCATTCCATTTCGTGAGGAGTATGACCATAGTAGAGGGTGATCTAGCTCACTTTGGGGTTAACACATGGGGGATCGATGAGGACTTTATTGCTTGGTGAGGTACGCTTTTCCAGTTGAATCTTAGGATTGGGATTAGTAATGGATGGGTATATATTGACATCATAAATATGCCTGGGTAGGATGAGCTTGTCCTTCGTTGATATTTCACCACCAGGTTTAGGGGAGGAGGATATAGTGTGCACACAATGGGAATCCAATTAGAGTTAGAGTGGCACAACGGAAACATGGTGGCACCCTTTTGAGACTAGCATGTAACGTGAGCTTCATAGTACTAGATAACTCAATGAACTTTTTGGGATGAGATGGCTACTACAAGGGGAGATCATTCAGATCTTCCATTGGGATTTTGTGACTGACTGATGGCATGGGAGACTTCATCAGCATGGTAGGAAGGTTAGCAAGAGGATAGGGGGAGGCTCATGTAGAATAGAATTCATCCCTACAGGGATTGGATTGTATCTTCAAAAGTTTACTCTTGGATTTCATGAGGTGGACTACTCCGTAGGGTAGCTTCATGGGGAGTTGGACAGAGTCCTACATTATCATGATGATTTACTTATTGATAGTATGTGGAGGGATTATGGTACCTATACCTAGATGGACAACGAGTGGAGCAGGGAATTCTTCACATTGATCAGGATGGCTTAGGATCTTGGTATCGAGGGCATGATAAGACAGTGAGGGATTGAGGATGACTTAGTGTCACATTTGGGACCCTGGTATTATTGGTGGTGATAGTGGTGATCAACAATCAGAGAGGGTGCTTGTTTGGGAATTGCTTGAGGATAAGCATTTTTTGGCGGCGAGGACTGTAATATCCCCAATTTTTATTTTTTCATCTGAGAAGGTCAGTGGGTGTTGAAAATAGCAACAAGAAATTCTAAATATAGAAGTGTTAAAAATAACATTGCTATAAATAACATTTTAGGATACATTCCAATTTTAGTTAGTCCCTGAACTAAAATTGAGAATTAAAATTCCAATTTGATCTTAGCAGCTGTTTGAAAATAATTAATTAATTCATCTTGAGTTAATTAGTTGGAGAAAATAAAACATGAAGTCTGTGTGAAGACATGCAATAGTTTTCCCTTTGATTGAGGAAGTTATCCCTTAATTAAAGTAATCAAGATGGGTTGTACTTTGAGTTGTAATTAGTTAGCTCAGTTAACTAAGTTAAGTCCAGTTAGATTAGTTCCAACAGTTTGTGGAACTGATTGTGAGTTCAATTAGTTAATGCATGCATGCATGTAACTACTGCACTTCATATAACTAAATATTCTCTCATAAATAACTCATGCATGTCAGTTCAGTCAGAGACCCAGTTAATATCAGATGATGGGACAATGTACTATTAGTTCCAGGAATATTCCATTGAGGATATCTCTTGCATGCAGAAGGAATTCATTCCTTGGAGATTGCACAGTTACTTCTGAGTTTGGTGAGTTGTGTGAGAGGAAAATTCACATAGGTGGCAACAAGAGGACCCAAGAGAAACTGCGCAAAGAAATAGGAGGCTTGGAGTACTGAGGGAAGGCATGTGTTTTGTTTATTCAATCTATGAGTAGAATTGAGGGATTGTACCGAGAGTTGGATAGCTTGTGAGCTAAAGCTTTGTGTAATCTGGAGATATTTCCACTTGTATGATAATACAGATATCGGGGTTTTTAGCTGAGGATTTCCCCAGAGTATTCTTCTGTGTTCATGTGTGATTTATTTCTCATTCTCTGTTATATGTGTTCTAATTGATCTTGCTCAAAATCGATTAAGCTTCCACAAGTTTGTTTGTAGAAGTAGATCAAGTATTTTTCTTTAGTATATTGCATTATCAAGTGATCTATAGTGGGAAATTCTACATGGTATTAGAGCAAAGGTGATCAAAGTGAAGAATAGTATACAAAGAAGGGAGAAGTTCAAAGTTTGAAGTTCCTGATTATAGAATTCGAATTCTTATCACATCTCAAATTTCACCAATGGTGTTCAACGATTTGAGACTCGAGTATGCCCTTGATGGCAGCTCAAATTATATAGTCTGGAAGGATCGCATGGAAGTGGTATTAGAGGACAACAGTTTGAAGGACTTCATTGATCAAGAAGTCCCCAAACCAGCAACTACTAATGCCAAAGAATTGGCAGAATGGAAGAAATGTGTGGCTAGAGTGAGGAGAATCCTTTTGGAGGGAGTTCGAGACCACATTGTCTCGAGTCTACATGGGAAGGAGACACCGTTTTCAATGTGGAAAACATTAAAGGATCTGTATCAGAACAACAACGATCAGAGGAAGTTGGCGCTGAAAGACAAGCTTCGAAAAATCAAGTGTGAAAAGGTAGACATGATCTCTACATATCTGAACAAGCTCACCACCTGAAGGGATGAGCTTGGAAGTGTAGGGATCACAACAGCCGATGATGACATGGTGATTCTTTCTCTCCTTGGTCTTCCTAAGAGCTGGCATAGATACCAAGACTCGGTAAATGGAAGAGAGAAACTGCTAGATTGGGAACGACTTTGGTCGGATCTGATGCAGGAGGAGATAAGAAGAAGCACAAAAGATGGATCTTCATCAAAGCAAAATGATGAAGAAAATCTAGCCTTAGTGAGTAAGGCGGGGAAAGGGAAGGGGAAGGCTTCCCATTCTAAATCGAATTATTCCCATGGTGGGAAGAAGATTGAAAAATTGAAAGTGTGATGCTTTCATTGTCATGAGGTGGGCCATTATGCTATGAATCGTCCACATAAGAAATCCAAGAAGGGATCCTTGAAAGGATCAGATTGTGATGCAATGGCCTCACAATTCGAATTGGATTTCACCCTCATCGCATGCATGGTTTCATCGATGGTGGGGTGTGTTTGGTACGTGGACAGTGGAGCCTCATTCCACATGACCAGCGATAAGAGTCTATTAAGTACCTTGGAGGAGAAGGACCTCCAGATGCGCATAGAGATGGGCGATTGATGCAGGAGCATTCAGCCCAAGGGAAATCATTGTAAATATAGACATAGGGGGTCAAGCATTTTTAGAATTATTTTCCTAAGTTACAAGTCAGTTTAATATTTAGGCTCTTAAGTGTGATTAATTAGATATTCTCAAAATAAATGAGAACATAGAAACTAGGGAGAGCTTTTAGGCATAAAAGCAATGAATGTGGGCCGTTAAGAGATAAGGAGGCTTTTCTGTTTTAAAATAGACTAAAGATAGAATAAAGCCTCAAGAGGTTTGTCATGGATGCATGCATGTAGAAGCTTAGGATTTTGATCGGACCTCAAGGATCTGATCCAATGGTTATTATATATATTTATGTAAGCCTACTGGCAAAGGAGAGGCCACTAGAATGGATAATCGACCTGTGAGAGGAAGGCCACCAGTGTTGATAATCGGGCCTGTGAGAGAGAAGGCCATTGGTGAGGGAAATTTGGCCTGGGAGTGTATGTGCATGAGACCGAAGTCTCTCAATGTAAATTCATACCTTTATATTAATATAAGCAGAGTTTCCTGACTATGTCAGAACATGGGTAATGCGTGCCTGTGATTAGATAGAGAGGAGGACTGATCGGAAGCATTATTCTTGAAGGCTTTTCTATCTGTGCAATAGAAGTAATGGTTTTCTGTTAATTGAGAATATGTTTGCATGTATCAGATAGTTGATTTATCGTGGGTTGAAAATTAATGAATCTCGCCTTAATTTTCCTGTATGATGCTTAAATTATGCATTCAGGGTAGTTTCCATTTTACTGCTGCTTCCGTAGACTCTCTAAGTCCCTTTTATAGAGCTCTGTGTATAATTCTATTTACACAGAGGTCGAACAAATTCTTACACAAGCAGAGCATTGGGCGGACGTGAAATCTTTTTAAGATTGGTCCAGACCCATATCGGGTCCAAAACCAAATATCGCATCAGAGGAGAAACCTTGAGATTTCCGAAGTGGAAAGCTCCGAATTAACGAAGCCGAATTCTTATAGAAGCCAGCATAAAGGGCGTTGGGTCCGAGAGGGCCTTCAAGCATTGCGAGGCTCCGACTTCCGGAGCCGAAATCTTATAAAGCAGGATATAAAGCCACATCGGGTCCACAAATTAATTGTGCGCTCCGACAACCGGAGCCGAAATATTATACAGAGCTCCTTAATGGGTTGTCGGGTCCGCGGGTTAGAACCATTACATTATAACTCGCCGACATCGAATCCGCCGATATATATCGGACCCGAAATCCATATAGAGTGGAGTCTAAAAGTGTGTCGGGTCCACATCGCATCGGGAGACAGGGTTTAAGAGTTTAGTGTGACCGCCGAAATCCAGAACCGCCGATATATATATATATATATATATATATATATATATATATATATATATATATATATATAAGCGGGTGATAAGATTTGAAGTCCAGGCATTTTAATTAGAGCGGGGTTTTATGGTATTTCCCGTGTAATAATATATGTGTGTGGCCGCGGGGATTTAAGGCTTAATGCATATATTGTAATGTTTGTGATAGTTATAAAGGAAGGGTTTTTATGTAAGTCCATGGCTATAAAGGGCTAGAAAGCTTCCAATAGGGACTTGTGGGTACAACCCATAGGTCCAAGGGTTGAAATTTATTTAAGAAAGGGGATTTTGGGCTTACACCCAGATCACTTTTCATCAAGTGGTATCAGAGCAGGGAAAGTTTCCTGCGGAGAGAAGGATGCCAAAGCAGCAAAAGTTGGTATTAGAGTTGGAATAGCTCTGTTTGAACATTCAAGTGTTTAAGTTAAGTTAATTGCATGTGATGAATGAATGTTAGATTTTGGAACTAATATTGCAGCACAGAGATGCAGTGCAGTCGAGAAGTGAAACAAGATCATGCAGGATCTTGAAAGGTGAGCTTACAGGTATTATTTATCTCTGGTTTAAAGGTTATGCTTGGATAATTTGATTTACAAGCATAATGAAGAAATCTTAGCGGGAAGAAGTAGATCACAGCTACAGTGTAGTGATGAAGGAGTCCAGTAAGGGATTCTATGTGAATGTGGCAGAACCTAAAGATTCAACAGAGGTTGAATGAAAAGGACAAGTGTGTTCTTGGAAGTTTCAGATGAGAGAAGCCTGAAGGAGCAGTGAAGAATGCTCGAAAGGTTCTAGCAGAGGACCGATGATTACCAAAAGACCAGTTCTGGAGGAAAGGATTGGTGAGGTAAGTGGCAGCAAGAGAGTTTGCTATTGTAGAGGCTTGATGCAACTCATGGGTGAGAAATTCATGGTGAAGGAGATGACTACTGAAAGTCATAAAGGAGAAAGCAGAGGTTCAGAAAGAGGCAACAGTAGAAAAGAGAAGAAATATGCCAAGGCGAATGGCATAAGACAGCGGTTGACTCAGGAAGAGTATGAGAAAGAGAGAGCTGAGATAGCAGTTCATCTTGAGCTATTGATGGAGTTGCTACAGGAAAATATGAAGGACCAGAGAGTGGGTTGGCTCATGAGGAAGAGAGTGAAATGGCAGAGGCTACAACAGAAAAGAGATCGACAGATAAACATGCAGTTAACAGAAGAGTTGAAGAAGCTCGAGCAGATGATGAGTATACAGTTGAGTCATGAAGAACTCAGAGCAGCTGAGTTGGAAGAGGAGGTTTCCATTGGTGAAAAAGAGGAGAAGATCATTGATGATTTCTTGAATTATTGGGCAGATCCAGATCAACTGGATAATGTGAACTCTTGTGTTTTTATAGCTGACAATTGTGATGTGATTACAGGTTTTACTGAGGAGGATGCGCAATCTTGTGAAGCTGTCACAAGTATGGAAAAGACTCTTTCAGGAGATAAATACTTGGAAGAAGAAAGCAGCGATGCGTTTGTACTTGAAGCTCTTACAGTACAAGAGGAAGTTCTTGTGAATAAAGAAGAGGATCAGCTTAAAGAGCTGGTATATAAACCAACAGTTGAGACTGTTGAACTTTGTGATTTTCAAACTGAAAGTTTGTGTGTGAAGGCAGGGACTATAAGTAATGATGGTATGCTTCAACAATGCCACAGAGAAATTGCATTGTTGGAATACTTGTTGGAGAATCCAGAGTATGACAGGGAGATTGCAAATGAAAGAGTTCAGTACAGTGAACGAGAGCAGAAAGACATCTTGGAGATAGATGGTAAGAAGGCGAGACTAGCTGACAGTCTCATGGTGAATGTGAATCAGCATACTAATGTGCTGACAGAGAAGTTGGGAAGAAACTCAGAGAAACATACTGAAGTGTTGCTAGAGAAAACCGAGGAGAAAGCCAGTGAATATTTTCTGAGTCTTGAAGAAGACTTAGAATTGCAGATGACTAAATCAACAAGTAAGACCATTGGGTCTTGTGATTTTGATGTTGACAATTTGGCTATGTTTACAGGTGATATAGAAGACAAACCATCACTTAGGATTGCCTCGAGAGAAGAAGAACTGTTGCGGGTAGAAGATGAGACAGTCATGTCTCATAAACAGAGGCTTGTTACCATGGGTGACAAGAAAAAGTTGGCTTGTTTGTATAGCCAAGAAAAGACTGGTGTACGAAATTTTGGAGCAGCTACAGTGTTAGAAGATGAAGCTACAATGTTTAAAGAACTTGATTTGATTGCCAGAATCAATCAAGATGATGAAGGACAAGTACTGAAGATTGTCGAAGGGGAAGACGAAGGTTATGCTGGAGTTAAATTGCAGCATGTTGATAAAATGTTGAAATGTTTGCGGGAGACAGAGAAAGAAGTTGCAGATGAAATTGCAGGTGACGAGCAAAGGAATGTTGCAGAGGGACAGGAAGTTTGGGAGGTAGCAACATCAATGCCAGCAACATCCATAGTGACAACTAGAGCAGCATGTGGGATGGCATTTATGGTGACAGATGAGGCAACATTGATAGCAACAGTATCAATGTTGGAGACAAGAAGAGCAGTAACAACAGTTACAGCAAAGGCAGCTACAGCAGCCGAAATAACAGAGTTTGAAGACAGTAGCAACAAGCAAAGAAATTTTCATATTGAAGTGCTGGCAGAGGGAATTAAGGCACTGATGCCTTATGAATTTTGTTTTAACAAGTGTTTTGAGAATGCAGGTATTATCGCAGGTGTTGAAGAACATTTGACTCAGTTGAGCAGTCAAATGAAGGAGAAAGACGAGAATTCTGTGGAAATTTCTAATCCATGGGATGAGGATGTTATGTTGCTGGAAAGGATGCTGAATGATCAAAATTCAGCGCAGAAAGAATCTCAATTTCAGAATTGGGAATTGCAGATGCATAAAGATGAAGATAGCAGAAAGAGTACACAATGTACCAGTCCAGTAAGTTGCTGATAGGAGAAGACAGAGAAGAAGTTTTCTGCTTCAGAAAACAAGAGGGCATGGATGATTGGGTGGCAGAAAGAAGTCATCAAGTGACAGTACAAATAGAGCGAGTAAGAAATGAGAAGGTAAGAATGGAAACAAGCATAGGAGTAAGAACTGAGCAAGCCGTCTTAGCTCAGTAGGCAGCAAGAAATCAGTAGCTTGAAGATTTATTGGGGAAGAAAATTGAATTAATCAGAAGAATCACGTTGGAAGTGTCTCAGAGGAAGACATCAACAAGAAAGAGACGAAGCAACAATAGTAAACTGAAGACAGAGACATATTGTGAAAGTGCAGCAAGTAGAGCAAGACAACATAGGATGTGGAGACCTGGAGAAGAACAACAAGCAGAAGCAGTGACGAATGAGAAGTTGCAACACAAGATATGGGATCCAGGCAAACATAGGTCTGAACACATGATCAGGAGATCATGAAATTTTTCTACCTTGGGAGTCTGATGCAGGAGAATTCAGCCCAAGGGAAATCATTGTAAATATAGACATAGGGGGTCAAGCATTTTTAGAATTATTTTCCTAAGTTACAAGTCAGTTTAATATTTAGGCTGTTAAGTGTGATTAATTAGATATTCTCACAATAAATGAGAACATAGAAACTAGGGAGAGATTTTAGGAATAAAAGCAATGAATGTGTGCCGTTAAGAGATAAGGAGGCTTTTCTGTTTTAAAACAGACTAAAGATAGAATAAAGCCTCAAGAGGTTTGTCATGGATGCATGCATGTAGAAGCTTAGGCTTTTGATCAGACCTCAAGGATCTGATCCAATGGTTATTATATATATGTATGTAAGCCTACGGGCAAGGGAGAGGCCACAAGAATGGATAATCGGCCCGTGAGAGGAAGGCCACCAGTGTTGATAATCGGGCCTGTGAGAGAGAAGGCCATTGGTGAGGGAAATTTGGCCTGGGAGTGTATGTGCATGAGACTGAAGTCTCTCAATGTAAATTCATACCTTTATATTAATATAAGCAGAGTTTCTTGACTATGTCAGAACATGGGTAATGCGTGCCTGTGATTAGATAGAGAGGAGGACTGATCAGAAGCATTATTCTTGAAGGCTTTTCTATCTGTGCAATAGAAGTAATGGTTTTCTGTTAATTGAGAATATGTTTGCATGTATCAGATAGTTGATTTATCATGGGTTGAAAATTAATAAATCTCGCCTTAATTTTCCTGTATGATGCTTAAATTATGCATTCAGGGTAGTTTCCCTTTTACTGCTGCTTACGTAGACTCTCTAAGTCCCTTTTATAGAGCTCTGTGTATAATTCTGTTTACACAGAGGCCGAACAAATTCTTACACAAGCAGAGCATTGGGTGGACGTGAAATCTTGTTAAGATTGGTCCAGACCCATATCGGGTCCGAAACCAAATATCGCATCGGAGGAGAAACCTTGAGATTGCCGAAGTGGAAAGCTCCGAATTAAGGGAGCCGAATTCTTATAGAAGCTAGCATAAAGGGCGTCGGGTCTGAGAGGGCCTTCAAGCATTGCGAGGCTTCAACTTCCGGAGCCGAAATCTTATAAAGCAGGATATAAAGCCACATCGGGTCCACAAATTAATTGTGCGCTCCGACAACCGGAGCCGAAATATTATACAGAGCTCCTTAATGGGTCATCGGGTCCGCGGGTTAGAACCATTATGTTATAACTCGCCGACATCGAATCCGCCGATATATATCGTACCCGAAATCCATATAGAGGGGAGTCTAAAAGTGTGTCGGGTCTGCATCACGTCAGGAGACAGGGTTTAAGAGTTTAGTGTGACCGCCGAAATCCGGAACCGCCGATATATGTATATATATATATATATATATATATATATATATATATATATATATATATATATATAAGCAGGTGGATAAGATTTGAAGTCCGGGCATTTGAATTAGAGTGGGGTTTTATGGTATTTCCCGTGTACTAATATATGTGTGTGGCCGCGGGGATTTAAGGCTTAATGCATATATTGTAATGTTTGTGATAGTTATAAAAGAAGGGTTTTTATGTAAGTCCATGGCTATAAAGGGCTAGAAAGCTTCCGATAGGGACTTGTGGGTACAACCCATAGGTCCAAGGGTTGAAATTTATTTAAGAAAGGGGATTTTGGGCTTACACCCAGATCTCTTTTCATCAGCAATGATGGAAAGTACCGTGTTTCATGTGAAGGTACGGTTGTGTTTCAGAGGGAGCATGGAGCTCCTCTCACCCTGACTGATGTAAAGTATGTGCCTAGTCTGAAGAAGAACCTTGTGTCCGTCACTATGTTGGAAGACAAAGGCTATGCTGTAGTCTTTAGTAAAGGAAAGGCATTCATGAGGCATATCGGCACTAGACAAACCAAGAGGATTGGGATTTGAGTGAAGAATCTCTACAAGCTAGAGGTAGACGACTGTGCTGCATTGAGTTCCAAAGCAGAGTTGGTGCAAAGCCAAGATTTTGGCGAGCTATAACATAGAAGATTGGGCCACTTTCACCATGGGGCCTTGAAGATCATGCAACATATTTCTACCGGACTTCCCAAGGGGAAACTAGAGCAAGTGGATACATGCAAAGTTTGTACCTTGGGTAAGTATGCAAAATCTTCCTTTCAGGATCGAGACAGTAGAGCTAGAGCAATCCTACAACAAGTTAATACAAATGTGTGTGGACCATTCTCTATAGCCTCCAATGATAAACAAAGGTACTATGTTATTTTTATTGATGATTTATCTCGTAGATGTTGGATCTACTTCATGCAGAAGAAGGATCAAACCTTCTCAAGGTTTTGTGAGTTCAAAGCCTTGGTTGAGAAATAATCTGGAAAGAAAATAAGAGCCTTGCGAAGTGACAATGGTGGAGAGTCTGTCTCCCAATAGTTTAAGGACTTATGTGCAGCAGAAGGAATTAAACGGGAGTTGATGGCACCCCATAACCCACAATAGAATGGGGTGGCCAAAAGGAAGAACAGATTGATTATGGGAGCAGCTCTGGCAATGCTACATGACCAAAGATTACCACTTCATTTGTGGGCTGAGGCATGCAATACAACAATATACTTGTAGAATAGAAGCCCGCATCATATACTGGGGATGAAGACACTAGTGGAGGCCTTCTCTGGGAAGAGACAAGATGTGAGTCACTTCAGGATCTTTGGATCCTCAGTTTATTTGCATGTGACCAAAGATTCCCGGAAGAAGCTAGAGCCAACAACTGAGTTGAGGATACTTGTGGGGTACACTGATACACCCCACAACTATCAAGTGTTCTTTCCTACCAGTTAGAGGACAGTGGTACGCAGATATCTGAAGTTCGACAAGCAGAAAGCCATGCCACTATCCCTTGAGAGGGAGCTCAAGTTGCATGCAGAGGAGCAACTTTTGGTTCCTAAGGAGGAGGAGCCTCAGACTGATGCGAAGCAACTGCATGTAGAGGATCTATGAGTGGAGACGTACACTCATGCAGAGTCTTCCAGAGATGGGCGGAAACACTCAAGGGAAGTTGACAGATTGGTGATGGATGTGAGAGAGAATGTGGGACAACCATCCTCTCAACGTAGACAGAGGAGATCACCCAAGTGGTACACTCGTTACATGGCCCTAGTTGGGGAGTGTGTAGAGACCGAACCATCTTCCTTCGAGGAACAATGCAGCGACCAGTCTGGGTTGATGCTATGGTGGACAAGTACGACTCCATAGTTCGGAACAGTGTTTGGGATGTTCTCCCAAGACTAAAGGACAAGTCAGTGGTGAGTTCCCGATGGCTTTACAAGGTAAAGCAAGTGGCTGATGGGAGTGTTGTGAAACATAAGGCAAGGTTTGTTGCTCGTGGTTTCTCACAAGTCGAGGAGATCGACTATGATGAGACTTTTCCTCCTGTATCAAGGTACTCATCTATCAAATCGATGTTGGCACTATTGGCGCATATGGGTTGGAAGATCCATCAGATGGATGTGAAGACTGCATTCCTCAATGGCAAGATTGAGGAAGAGGTGTACATAGAGCAGCTGGAAGGATTTGGGACATCCAATCGTGAGTCGCATATGTGCCGACTCAAGAGAGCTTTGTACGGGGTAAAGTGAGCACCTCATGCTTGGTACACCAGGATCGACAGCTATTTCACCGGGTTGGGCTTCACAAAGAGTGAAGCAGATGCGAACCTTTACCACATCATGGTAGAAGGTAAGCCATTGATCATTTCTCTTTATGTTGATGATCTGATATTGACAGGTGATGATCAGTTGATCAAGTCTTGCAAGGAGGACCTTGCAAGAGAGTTCGAGATGAAAGACATGGGTCTTATGCACTACTTTCTAGGCATGGAAGTGTGGCAGAAGAATGGGGAAGCGTTTGTGTCTCAAGGCAAGTATGCCAATGAGATACTTAGGAGATTCCACATTGAGAAGTGCAAGCCCATGCAGACTCCTCTAGTAGGTAACTGGAGGAAGGAGGATGCTACTTCAAGTGAGGTAGTAGCTACTACTATTTATCGGCAACTTGTGGGTTCATTGATGTATCTAGTGAACACACGACTAGATTTGTGCTTTGTGGTGAACCAGCTGAGTCAAGCTATAGTTCAACCTACCAAGCTGTTTTGGAAGGCAGTGAAGCATGTGCTGAGATACCTCAGAGGCACATCTCAGTATGGATTATGGTACAGACAGACAGAGGGAGTAAAGCTTCAGGGCTTCACTGATGCAGATTGGGCAGGGAGTCCATCAGACCGGAAGAGCACTTTAGGAGGAATTTTCAACCTTGGTTCAGCTATAGTTTCTTGGTACAATAGGGAACAAAGGTCAGTTGCACTTAGCTCAACAGAGGCTGAATACATGGCTTCTAGTCAGGTAGCATGTGAGGCCATTTGGATGCGGAAAATTCTAGTTGGATTGTTTGGTCAGAGGATGGATCCAACTGTGATCTATTGCGATAATCAGAGTTGTATCAAACTCTCTGGGAATCCAGTATTTCATGACAGATCCAAGCACATCGATATCCGATATCATCATCTTCGATGTTGTGTGGTGAAGAGGGTCATGTTGTTGATGTATGTTTCAACCGAGGAGCAGGATGCAGATATTTTGACTAAGGCATTGTCAAAATGCAAATTCGAGTTCCACAGAGACAGGATTGGGATGAAAAATAATCCATTTCTTGTTGAGAGGGAGTGTTGAAAATAGCAACAAGAAATGCTAAATATAGAAGTGCTAAAAATAGAATTGCTATAAATAGCATTTCGGGATACATTCCAATTTTAGTTAGTCCCTAAACTAAAATTGAGAATTAAAATTCGAATTTGATCTTAGTAGTTGTTTGAAAATAATTAATTAATTCATATTGAGTTAATTGGTTGAAGAAAATAAAACATGAAGTCTATGTGAAGACATGCAACCGTTTTCCCTTTGATTGAGGAAGTTATCCCTTAATTAAAGTAATCAGGATGAGTTATACTTTGAGTTGTAATTATTTAGCTCAGTTAACTAAGTTAAGTCCAGTTAGATTAGTTCCAACAGTTTGTGGAACTGATTGTGAGTTCAGTTAGTTAATGCATGCATGCATGTAACTACTGCTACCTTCATATAACTGAATATTCTCTCATAAGTAACTCATGCATGTCAGTTCAGTCAGAGACCCAATTGAAATCAGATGATGGGATAGTGTACTATCAGTTGTGGGAATATTCCATTGAGGATATCTCTTGCATGCAGAAGGAATTCATTCCTTGGAGATTTCGCAGTTACTTATGAGTTTGGTTAGTTATGTGAGAGGAAAATTCACACAGGTGGTAGCCAAAGGACCCAGGAGAAATTGCACAAGGAAATAGGAGGCTTGGAGGACTGAGGGAAGGCATATGTTGTGTCTATTCTGTCTATGAGCAAAATTGAGGGATTGTACTGAGAGCTGGATAGCTTGTGATCTAAAGCTTTGAGTAATCTAGAGATATTTCCACTTGTATGATAATACAGATATCGAGGTTTTTAGCTGAGGCTTTCCCCAGAGTATTATTCTATGTTCATGTGTGATTGATTTCTCATTCTCTTTCATATGTGTTCTAATTGATCTTGCTCAAAATTGATTAAGCTTCCGCAATTTTGTTTGTAGAAGTAGATCAAGTATTTTGCTTTAGTATATTGCATTATCAAGTGATCTATAGTGGGAAATTCTACAGTGGGGATCCTTGTGGTGATGCTAAGCATAAAACAATTTTGTAATTCAGGAATTGGAGGAAATTTTTATATGGGATACATCAAGACTTGAGAAAATAGAAGAAATTACAGCCTTGGTGGAATGTGAGGACAACAAAAAGGAGGAAATTTAACCTCTAGAGATAATTCACACTTGTGGACAAAGAGAGAGAAAGGAAGCGGTGAAAACTAGTGGAAAATGGGGTACACCAAGGGAGAGAGGATCAAGCTTTATAAGGAAAATACTCCCCCATTTGGGATCTTTTAACAATTTTACTTATGAACACAAGTTTTCTTGAGTTGTTTAGCCAATGCAACCAATGTTTCTTAGCAAAAGGGGATTTCCAGGAAAAAATTCCAACTCTACCTTCAGTGAAATTTGGGTTTCAACCTAGGAGTTCATTTGGGAGTTTGTTCCTGGAATTTGGGGAGCCAACTTGTAGGCCTTTCATTAGAAAGGTGTGGTTTTTCCACATACACAAAAGCCATATTCGTGGGGTTGAGGGAACGAATGTAGAGGGGTTGTTTTCTTTGAGTTTTTGCTGTGATTTTACCATGAGTAGAGGAAATTTTTCTTGGGTGATTTTCAAGGTTGAGGGTATGGCATTTTGGAGAGATAGATTGCTCCTATTTGGGCCTATGTAGGGGTTTAGTGGAAACTTTTGCACACTTTCTAAGACTCAGAATTTGGGGAGCCATTGGAGCTGGAAATCAATTGGTGATTGGGAGGAGAAGTTTGCTGGAGTAAGGGAGGACTTCATGAGGGAGATTTGGGCACGCTGGCAAACAATTTGATTCTTGTAGCTTCTTTAGTAGACTAGTGGGAGAAACACATAGCTTTTGGGTCACTGGTGACTTGTGGATCTAGCCCAAATCCTTTCTGGGTTTTTGTGGGTTTGGTGAGATGAGGCTTAGGATTAATTTTGTAGAATTTTGAGCACTTTTGAAGGAATATGTCCTAGTTCCATCCAACAACCAATAGTAGAAATTGTTGGAGGAGGGAAAAGTTCACTCAGGGACCATTATCACCACTTGGGTTCGTGATATATTTTTTGGTTTTGCTGGGTATCTAGTGAGGAGGCCACTCACATATTTTTAGCTCATTTCAAGCACTTATTAGGATAGATATTTCAATTCCATTCATTAGGCAACATCAATTTTTTTGGGGCAGGGCACAATATTTGATGGAGAGCCTCTTTGGCACATGAACATTGTACTCTCACTTGGATTTTGCATATCTTGAAGTAGCAATCCCATGTTCTATCTTTCTCATCATCTGATGTACTCAATTCTCCACATTAATAAAATGGCTTAATTATTCACCTATTTCTTGTGTTTTATTGACTGGTGTATGTGTAGAAAATTTTATTTTCTAAAGCCTAGTTCATGTATCTATTATTTTTTGGAAATTTAAATTTGGAATAGTACAAAACCTTTGTGAAAAAAATTCTATGGTCAAAGATACCATCGATTGAGTAGAACTATAACCTCCAAAAAAATATTATATTTTGGGAAGAGTTTTAACAAAAGAAGTTGAGTTTGTTCTTTGACTTTTGTTATGATTAGATCTCCTATGTAAATAATTTATTCTCTTTTTCATTTTACTCAATTTTGGTCATCAGTTCTCCGTTTTCCACTTTCAATCATTCTCAAGGAATTTGACAGGGCAATCCTTTATCTCTCTACTTGTTCATGTCAGTTGCATAGGGACTAGGTAAAAGTCTAAAGTAAGCCCTTAGATTAGGTATAATCAATGGCATTAAGTTGAAATCAAATAAATATACCCTCTCTTGTTTGCAATTTTTGGATGGCACATTACTTATATTGGCATCAACCATCAGAGAGGCTCAAATTCTTAAAAAAATTATGAACACCTTTACGTTAACCACTAGGGAAATTATCAACCAAAGTAAATCCTATATTTTTTTCTTAAACACCCCTCTAAGAATCTAATGCACCATAACTAAATTTCCTAGTTTTTAAATGGGAACCCTTCCCTCCAATTACCTAGTTGCACCCCCTTTGTAGAATGCTATGTGGAACATCTCATGGGAGGACCTACTCTCCAAACAAAACGATAAATTGAATAACTAGACCTTAATATTCTTAACCTTACTAAGAAAAATCACCCTCATAAAATATGTTCCTCGTTCCACTCCTCTATATATCCACCCCCTTTAAAAATCATCAAATCCATCTAATTGCTTCAAATACCCCTCCTATGGTGAGGATTAAGCAAAGAGAGAAAGTGGGTTTTTGTCTCCTATGACAAGGTATGTTTACCTAAGCAAGTAGGTGGATTGGGGATTAAAGGCCTTTTGATCATGAGTAAAGCATTGGTAGCCAAAACTTGGTGGAGATGGGTAAAAACTAAGGATGAACCATGGATAAAAATTTACAAGGCCAATTATGTGAGGTAAGAACCTAAGGATGGCCTCCTTTGCATGGAGGGCTCTTGTTTAGGTTCTCTTATCTAGAATAATGCATGGAGTAACAAAGCCTTAGTCCAATACCACTATTTTTGGGAGAATGTGTACAAGCTCTTTTGTAATGTTCTGGGATGACACTTAGCAATAGGAAAATAGCTTATCAACCTAAATATCTCTTCAACTTGATAAGGTGGTTTTTCTATATGCATTGATCCATATGTTTTGATAGAGGAATCATTGGTAACTATATGAAGAAAACCCCCTTTGACTCATAAGTTGCAAGAAATAGGTGTGAAAGGAACAATAAATATGTGATATATAACATGCACCAAGAATGCAATGGGTTAATAAATTGACTGAATAAGCCCTTGAAAAGTGCCATGCCCAAATAGATAAAAAAACCAAAATATAAGACATGTTATATTTATAAATACCCTTAAAAATACTCAAAAAGTCTCTTAAATATCCTTGGGAATGACCTAAAGGTGTAAGACAATATTAGGTTAGTCATTGGACATGGTGTTTTTTGTATGAATCAATCCATATATTTTAATTGAGTAACCATTGGTAATTTTAGGAAAACACCCCCTTCAATCTAAAAGTTGCAAGATATAGGCATGGTAAGGTACAAGGAATCTATGAAACACAAAAAGCACCAACAATAAGAAGAGTAAAAGATAGCTTGTCTAAGTAAACTCCTTGAAATGCTTTCCCAAATAAATATGGGCTTGTTGGAGATATAAAATGAGGTTTTTGAGATTAACAAGAGATCAAATTAAGGTTGTGAAATTTGATACTTGATCAAGTCATTTTTAAAGGATCTCTAATTGAGAACCCAAAGGGTTTATCAAGGTTATAGATGCAACCAAGGATCAATATGAAAGAGGACAAAGGATAAGGAAACTCTGTCAAAACACTAGACACCATGTGGACAAGACATGATTGTGTGCTTAGGATAGGAGAATGTGACTTCATAACAGAAAGTTACTAAACCAAAACATGTGAATTATTGGGATGACAATAAAGAGGGCATTGTTATCATTCAAGTGTGGGTCATGTATAGAGTGAGTGTGTGATTAATACTCTCTAAACCCATATCTAAATAAATATGCATGAGAAATACAAAGTGCAAAATATATACACTACATAAATCTCCCTCATAGTAAGAGCTTCAACTAATAAGGAGGATTAACAGTGAGTTCCATAAGGGTGAATCAAAAGAAAAGAAGTAGAAAAAAATACAGGGAAAACAAAAGAGGCAATAAAAGAAAAAGAAATGATACATGAAAAAAAGAGACCGCTCATTAGAAAGTATATGGTGAACTAGTTCCTTAAAACAAAAAGTGTAATCTCCCTTAAAACAAAAAATTTAATCTCAAACTTAGCTTGATAATCATCTTAAAAGTCCTCTAACCCATGCAAGCTTATTAAACTTCATTTGCATTACATAAACAAAAAGGAAAAAAAACAAAAAACAATGTAATGGACGATAATGCATGGTGAGGAATAATGTAAGATCGTGTAAGATAAGAAAGATAAAAAATGTAACTACCACACAACCAAGAAACAACTAACGAGTAATGAAATATAAGCACGATGCCTAAACCTATGTAAGTGCATATAATGAAATTTGAAATCATAATTGGGTATGCTAAATGAGATACAACCCATTAAAGCATGCTGCATGTTACCTATCAGTGACTATATAAGACCATGTGCAAAAAATGAAGGTAATGTTAATAAGCTCTACATTAAGGAGTTGGAGTCGTGTTGGGCATGGAATCCCCCCACAACATGTTTTGGGGCTCAAAGCCCAAGTTTTGGTCAAATGTTTTGTAAGACTCCACGAATTGTGAGCGCGGAGCACAAAGTAGAGGTCAAGTCATAGGGTTATCCGCCCTAAAGTAATGTAATGTAATGTAAAGTCATGTCGGCCTACCCATGGTCCGCGGAACATGGGATTGTATAAATATAGCGAGGCTCTAAGTTGTAAAGAGAGGATAGGAATAAGAAAGAACAATGTGAATGGTTCGAGCTTAGAGTAGGATTCTAAGTGTATTGGGTCATAGTAGTAGGAAGATGCTCTACAGCTGAGTGCGCAGAGACCTAGTAGAGTCCGCAACTGAGTGCGCGGACCCCTGCAGCTGGGTGCGCAGGGTAGTGTCGAGTCTGTAATCTGGATTGAAGATTAATAAAGAGAATTTGATTCTTATTTCGGTGTATTTTTTGTACCTTGCCTTGTTTACATTGATGTTGGTTTATTTGTCACGCGCACTGATATAATTGATGAATATGTAGTAATAATCATTAGACTTACATGAACAAGTTAAGTAATCAGATAATCACAGATTAAATAGCAAGGAACTTGGGTATTATATGGGTTACACCCCGACTAGGGCTACGAGGAAGCAACACTATAGGTTGCGAAGGAATCACAAGTGCACGTAGCGACGGGTCAGACCATGGACCTCCAGAAGCCCATCATACATCCCAAGGGTGCGGAAATCTGGTTCTAGCACCCTCCCATACTACTTCGGGTGAGACCTTAGTCCGTGCTCCGTGGACTATTGTCGAAAGGGCCAGTAGTAGTGGGATTTTCTTGACTAAATCACCTCTGAACCTGGGTCAGGCCCATATAAGCTAACAAATGGTTATGTTGCCGGGACCGGGATTTGCATAAAGGATGTCTGATGTCATGCACTGGAATCTAACAAAGAAAGAAATTGAAGGGTGGTTGGACAAGAAGATTCACAAGTTCACGGCACAGGAGAACAGAAATCCGCGAGTATCTAAGGAACAGTGATTGGAGTGCTACTTGTATATGGAAATCCATGAAATTTTCTTTGCATCCTTCCCTTCTGAGCTGTATGAGTGGATCATGAAGTTAGCAGACAGCCAGGGAAGGTGTAGGCTCGACAAACCAATAGTGTGGACTCCGGAATTAGTGCACAGACTAGAAGCATCAGAAGATAAGAATGCACGAGTTGTGGACAATTGGCTCAACCGAATAATAGGAGGATTTATCACTGAGTTCGCGATAGACATGACCATCAGCTACAGTGAGGCAGAGTGATGCTTTCTCAAGGGACCGCGAGGTAAGTATATTAAATCTTTGAACACTTGGATTAAGATGCTATTGTGTGAAAAGTGGGTTCTACGAATAAATTAATATTTGGGACTATGCGAAGTGGGAAGATCTATAGAAGTGGAAGTAGCGAAGAGCTAGAAACCAGTCCCTTAATTTCACCCTCGTGGGAGAGCGAGGAAGAGCTCGCAAAGGTTTCTCCGAGAAGCACGGTTAGTTTTATAAGACAACGAATTCCACGTTTACCACCTCCACCCACACCACCACCCGTTTCACCCCCTTCACCTCCATCTCCACCCACCCCACCTCTAACACCACCATAGTTCAGTATGGTGAGCACAATCAAACTACCAGTGTTCAGGGGAGTAGGGAACGAAGATCCGGACGAATTCTGGTTCATGGTAAGAGCAGTATGGGAAGCACAAGGCGTCGTGGATGATAATATTAAAAAGGCTACACTAGTGAGCACACTGCAAGATCATGCATTAGCATGGTACATCAAGCATTCTAATGACCACCCGAATGTAGGAATCGCAGAGATCCAAGCTGCACTTAATAGGGAATTTAGTAGGCCAAAATCAAAAGCACAATCAATCATCAAGTTTAAGGAGATTGCAATGCTCCCGGGTGAGACCACCTAGGATCTGGACCAAAGGCTAAAGAGTACGATCCATGAAGCCAATATGATGTTAACAGATGCACAACAATGTGCATGTTTTGTGGCCTCACTTACGCCACACTTAAGGACGGTGCTGTCACAACAAAAACTTTCCACTCAGGCCGAAGCGTTGGAGATGGCAATGAGATTGCATGAGACCCCTATACAAGACCCTAGGTTGGAAGTCCAACAAATCCACGCGCAATTGTAGAATCTGTGTTTAGAAATGCAAATTTTGAAATAGGACAAGACAACTCGGCTGGAGGTGCACAAGGAAATATGGTGCATAAAATGCAAGGGCCAAGGGCATGACAAGGACCACTGCCAAGTATTTGTGAACTACTTGGAAGGAGGAGGGCCAATTCCATTAAGACCAGAGGCACAAGTAGGGCCAAGCATGGCGTCTACATTATGGTGCGTGATCTGCTAGATAGGAGGAAAACACACCACGGATAATTGTCATCTCTTGCAGAAGTATACGCAGATGTCCCAGTAATTGTTTTGTAATTTTTGCAGGTCGGTAGGCCATGACGAACGCACCTACCGAAGCTATGAACTAATGATGGATCAGACTCATGCCTACAGGATGCAGACCAAAATGTGAGCCCTCGACCCAAATGCAGGGATGTCATGAGCTGGGTTTAAGGGGCATGGTCGGGGTTGAGGTGGAATGGGACCAGGAAGGGGTCGCAGAAAAATAATTTGTTACAATTTCAGACAGGCAGGGCATTATGCCCACGACTGTACAAACCCGACAAGAATATCATGTTGGTACTGTACTCAGTTTGATCATGAGGTAGAATATTGCCCTTTGCTGATAGTGTGGATGCATGAAAAGGGGGTACTCCAGCCCCCTCCGACTCAGAATTTACGAATGATGATGTTTGAACCGCGCAAAGAAGACCTAAATGTAAACATGATGCTCAGGAGCAGTATGACCACAGGAGATGATAAAGAAAGTAGCCAGAAGAAAGTTCGTGGGTTTGCAAGGCTCCTACAAAGGAACCTGAGTTTGATTTAGAACGAGCAAAGGAGACATTCATGGAAGCTAAGAAGAGCTTCACAGAGGCCTCCACTTCAGGTTGTAAGGATCAACTAGAACCAGGGATGGATCCTTCAATTCTCACTACATTTCTGGATACATGCATGAAACTGTTGTGTGACAACAAGGTAGTCAAAGGACTACAAGAACTTATCACTAGGTGTGCAGGATTAGGAGAATCGCGCGTGGTCTGGAAACTTGGGAAGCATGCATTGCGCATAGGGAGGGAAATGAGGTTGACTACGCAAATAGGTGAGTACGAAATGGATCAGGTAATCCTGGATCTGGGCTTGGACGTGAATGTGCTACCAATGCAAACATGGGAACGCATGGGCAGACCCGCGCTGCAATGGTCCCCTATTCAGTTACGAATGGTGAACCAACAAAAGATTCTGGCCATGGGAAGATAGCAAGGGGTAACAGTCAACATTGAAGGTGTGAGTGCGCAGGCGAATTTTGAAGTAATAGAGATTGTCAATAACAACAATCCCTACCCTGCGCTACTAGGAATAGACTGGGCCACCGATATGAATAGAGTCATAAATTTGAAGAAGTGCAAAATGATCTTTGAGAAAGAGTCACTACGCATGGTAGTACTACTAGATCGAGCCGAAGGAGCGTGATACATTGAACCAGTGCCCGACGACGATAGTGATGATGATCTCGACTGTATTTACAAGATAACTGCGGAAGGAGAGGATTGGGTGAATCCAACTGCAGATGGAAGGATTTCATGGGAGCGCGAAAGCTCTTGCACTTTGGATTCAGACAAAGAGATAAAGTGATGGCAGAATCGGCTGCACGAAGTAACAATGCTGAATTGCAACATGATGGTTTGATCACTACGTTGCGTGACAACATAGGCAAGGGAGTTGCTAACATATGATGGACTGTCAGTAGTGGATGAATTCCTTAGCAAATTTGAAAGCACGGTTCCAGAACAACAGCGGTTCGATGCTCTAAAGTGGGCACTGTGTGCAACACCCACATGATGGTGGGGTACACATCAAGCAAATTTTGAGGACTAGCACGGATGCAGAAGGATGATGCGCCTACGTTTTGGAAAACCCCAGCTTCGAATACAAGTCATTCAACAGGGACAGAACAACTTGCGCGCCCACCTTTATTGATGGGTACATAAGTATGTTGTAAAGTCCGCATGAGCACACACCAGCCCTAGAATGGAGAATCGGAACAAATCGCAATAGTAGGAAAGGCGAAGTGCACTACCAAGTATCCACGTTGAAGCATTTGATAGGGTGCATAGAGTACTGAACAAGGTTGACCAGGTAAAATAGATTGATTGGGACCTGCGCGTGCTAGCAGTTCGATGGGCCTACCAGGCCATGTGCAAAACCCTGAACGTGGAGACGATCCCCAAGGTTCGGAATAGAGTGGAGACCATAATTACTGAAGAAAACACAAAAGGGAATCCACACGTACTGGACCGTGTAGTGGTGACAATGCGTGATAACCAGGAGGAAGAAATCACACATCTACGTGAGGTCGAACATATAAGGATTCAGGAAGCCATCCGGCAAGGGAACCTTAGACTTTGTGAACTCGAAAAGGGCTGGGTATGATTAAGGAAGAAAAGCATTTTGATGGATGCTAAGATCAAGAGGCTGGAAAATGAGATCACGCAGGCATGTCTCATCGATAAACCAGGGATGACAAGGCAAGATACAGATGATCATACCACTGCATTAGAAGAGTATCGCTGAGAATTTATGACTCTGCTGCCATGGCTATGATCGCACCTCACCAAACACAGTAACTAGGGGAGCGCACTACATACAGTGGAATGTGTGGTGCCGGCAGTCGCACAACCAATTGAGGAGTTTCTGTAGACTATGCTGGCAAGCGAGTTGAAGTCTCGCACAGGTGGCGCGACCACCTAACTAGCCATAGGGAGCACAGTCTCAGCGCTTGTTATCGGGAAAACTAGTGTCCATTCAGAGCTGCTAGTCCCACTAAGACGGGTAGCTATCTTAGAAACAAACAAACTAAAGTTACTTGTGTTTTCCTTTATTAGAGATAGATGAGAGAGAAGCAGAGAGTACCAACCTCAGTCTTTCGCTAGTCTCCTTACTTGTTTCCTCTCTCCTTTGATAGAGCTTTTGCCACTCCCTTCTCACTTGTCCCGCTTCAAAGAACACCTGTAGAGTCAAAGCAACAAAATACCATCAAAGCATAGAGATCTATAACCATAAACAACGTAGGATCAGATGTACATTAACCATATAAATGCATATACAAATACAAGATTCAGAGATATACAAGCATATGGAGGAAAACTCAAATAGCTTTATTGATAGAAGAAGTAGAAGAGAGGATTACAACCAAGTTGTCTAATCCAACATTATCCTCCCAGCATGAAAGCCCTCTTCACCTCATACAAAGCAAGATCACCCAACAATACAATGTCTTCAAAAAGAAACCAACAACACTTCCTTACAAATTACAAAATTCCAAGCTCTGGATCTCTAGGATGAAGGATCCATATATAGATGTTTTCATGAGAGTGAGTTAGCTTCTAGGATTTTGATTAGTGTCATTTCACTGATAGTTCTTGGTTCCACTTGGAGATTTCATGATCTCTTACTCATCCCTGGGCGAATTTAGAGAGGCAAGTGTCATATGAGCAATTTCTAAAAGATTCTTTGAGTTTCCACCGAGAAAAATGATTTTGCCATTTGTTTGCTCTCGCTCGTCACACCCTACAGAAGGGCTTTTCAGTATGCATCACACCCCCCATGTGTAACAGGTGAGATGCATCGCACCCTCAGCATGGAGCAGTCTATATGGTCTAGTTTTGACCAGTTCTGAGCATTTTTTCAGGGAGAACTTCTGGGAATGATGTAATCAGCTGACCTTGTTCCTTTAGGGTATGAAACAAAACTTTAGGGGTTTAGAAGCCCTTGATTTATGGACATATGTGATTGGGGTTGTAGTGCCAAAATATGTCTATAACAGTTGCCCCCTAAAGCATGAGGTTGCAAATCTTTTAATGTTGGGTGAAATAACACATATTTCATTAAATTTGGAATTAAATAGTGGATCTAGAATTTCAAAATAACCAAAAAGCTCAATTATATTAATGTCCTTGCAATAAAAATTTTCCAATTTTAACGAAATATGTGTTAAATGATTTATCATGAGGATCCGAGTTTTTTCGAACTGGAAGGTGACCTGTAATAAGATACAATAAAATACATTATCTTCATAATATTTTCATGATCTAGCTGAGGTAGGCATTCCCATGCTTAGCTTTATAAATTCATTTTCATGTACATAAGACAAAAAATCATCTGTGTGGCAGACTGATGATTCTGGTAGAGCCATCATCCCTTAGTTTGGATGATTATCTGTGTAGCTATGATGTACATTTGATGTTTTTATTTTCCCGAATATATATCACAGCCCGGATGGATGAAACTAGATCTGGGGTCTCCAAACTCGTTCAATCTTCGCCCGAAGTACAAGTCGATCCATGTGAAAAGATGTTCTGATGTCGAACATGGAAAGACATCTCCTGATTACCAGCCAATGATGTAAGCTGTTAACAGGCGCGAGAGGAATCACCGATAATGATAATGACCCCCAAGGTACTGCAGTACAATTCACATGGTGTGATAACATGAGTTGATGTCGAACACCACGCAAAATCTTTCGGTCGAAGGCCATTGATGTAAACCTGTTGCCGGAAGTGAGAAACTTGCCATTGAGGCATGCAAGCTTCAAAGTACCGAAAGGGTTGTTCCTAAGTCAACTTCTTGGATAATGAGCTGATGTTGACAAGAAGTGACCTGTCATAGGAGGGCCTTAATGAATCCCACATCTACAACGCGGAACAGAGTAAATGATTTTGTGTAGGTGAAAACAATCTGATGATACAAGGTTCAGGGTGGCGGTCATGAAAAATGGAGAGTGAAGGTATTGCAGCGGATGATGCGTTAGTTGGGTTCGTGAATTCTTTGAGCGACTTCTCTTGAATATATCGGCGACACTGAAATGGATTGGTAGCGTTAACCCTAAAATGGATGGTACGGTGGACCAATGGTAATATGACCGGTGAATGGAATAACCCAACTCGACTCAATCATGGTGATGGAGTGAAAGTGTCATGTTCAAGAGCGACCTGCTACCAATGAAGTTATTCAAGTTTTCTTTCCTTTTTCCCCAGTCATTGCTGACCAGTACATCGTTATTTTTGTCCATCTTGAGGAGGATAACATATGCTTGTTCTATAATTTTCCCTTTGGGCAAACCTGTCACTATGTTTTAACGAGCCTAGAGATAGTGAAACTCGCTCTTGTCTGCATGGACAAGTTTGTCGCTATTGTTTTAACGAGTTTAACGACAAAGATAACTCGGTCCTTTTCAATTTTAGAGAGTCTAAAAAGAGACGTAAACGCAAATCCAGTAGTCCTTTTTCATAATATAATCCCTTAAGTCCAAAAAAGTATAAAATAATATGAAAGGGATGACTTTTAGATAGTTTTAATGAGTCGATCAAGACAAGCTCTCAATATTTTTGTGTAATGATCCCTCAGGTCCAAAAAGATTAAAATCTAGAGGAGGGATGGCACTTCCGATCACTTTAACGAGCTGGAGAGGCCAATTGCTCGGCAATCTTTTCATAATTTATGAGTCAAATGAAAAGAGCTTAAAGGAGACTTGTTTTTAAGGAACGAGTGATGTTTTCGGATAGTAGCTGGTTCCAGGTAAGGTTTGGAATTTTTCAATCACGGTAGTGTAAAGAAGGTGGCTAATAGAATCACTCGTTGCAGCTATTCCTCAAAAGGGTAAACAATCAAATGGAGGCATATGATCGGCTAAAAAAGAGTGGAGGTGATGGTAAGAACACAACCAAGGCTCAAAAGCTGATAATTATGTGATCACAAAGATTATTTACCGAAGGTGGGTTCATTTTTTAATGAGCTTAAACTCTGGGGGAACATTTGCTCCTTGCTAGGTTTATTTTTTAATGAGCTTGAACTTCACGTAAAACTGCTCGTGTCAGTTGTATAATAAGGATGTCTCATCGATAGGTTCATTTTTTAGGGAGCTTGCCCCATTCGAAACTTTGCTCCGAAGCCTTTTGTTATGCAAGATAGGAACGACCAACCTACGAGTTTAAAGGGTTGAGAGCCACATGTTAGCCTCCTATACCAATAGGTTCTCATCTCTCATGATTGACAGTGGAAGTGCCAAAAATGTCTACCTTCCATGCTGCTAAGGTTCCATTTTTGTGAAAGAAACAGACAGTTTAAAAAATGTAAAGAGGGTATGCCTTAAAAGAAAAATCAAAGGGAAAGAAAATGAATTGGTCAGAGGAAAAATAGAAGAAATGAACCCCAAACAAAGACCATGAAAGTGGCTATTTCAAATTGCCACTGCTACTTTGATGGGTGGCCCAACAGCTCAAGCTGGGCCTCTCCATGTTTTAAATTTTATGTTGTATACTAGAGAAGAAGTACCTGTTCAAACAGTTCAAGATTGATAGATGACTAGGTTGATAGAGAAAGAAAGGAGCCCAACTGCTTAATCTGGGCCCTTGGAAGTCATAAGGGTAGGCTTAGATAGGAGGGCAGCAAAAAGAAAAGAAAATTATCAGGGTCTGCAAGACCAAGTGCACCCATACAAAATGAAGAAAAAATGTTAGGCATAATAGGCAGTTAAAGGTTGCAGAAAGCAAAATCCAAGCACATCACTTGGAGAAAATCAAAGTGGCCATCAGCAGGAAAGGCAAGAGCAATGGCCTATATGGCAAAGTGCCAAATCATCACTAACTTCCCTCATCCCCTTCAAATTTTCTTACAAACCTCCCATGAGCACTGCAGGATCTGCCTAGCCAGTCCTCCTTATACTCTTCATTTGTACAAATTTTATGTCATAAATGACTTCTTTCTTTGAAAAGAAGCCACATTTCTTGTGTAAAAATTCTTTTCATTTTGATCTACTTCCTAACTAAGTTTGATTCCTGAAAAGCTTAGTAACTGCCACTTCCCATTCTCATCCCCCCCCAGTACTAACTACTAACTGTATTTACATTAAATCCCCTATGTCCCCCTTTCCCCTACTATTATAACACCATGGTGTATAATACCCCAAGCAATGTATAAATACCCCCCCTTTAGCACTATAGCTAAATAAGTTTGTCTAAGGGAGACATTAGTCCACCAGGGACTATGGTTAACCCTGCTTTGGGGTTGCTCTAACCTCTGGTCAGAGTAATAACCTGCACTTATCCCTCATTTCCCCTTTTTTCCTAAAAAATATCATAAAGCCCCCTTTCCCTCTGCTCAAACCTAATTCTAAACCTTTGTTCCCCCCGACATATTAATTCAAAAACCCACAAAAACCCCAAAACCCAAAGTCCCGCGCCCCAAATATCAAACTGAATATTTTAATGGTCGGGCGGGACCCAACCCAAAGTTGCGCGATCGATCAACAGCGCCCGCCAACCGTTGATCATCCGCCGCCCCCGATCCAACGACGGGCAGTCTTTTTCAAACCCCGACATGCCTCCCTTTAACGTCCGGGGAGATGGTGGTATTGGTGGCCGTAACCGGGACACGTGGCAAGCGGCGGGGTTGTTCGGAGCCCCCCTACCCGATACCGCCTTCGCCCAAAGGTGGTGTGGGGAGACCGCTTTGTTGGGGGGGAAAGTATCTAATGCAGAATGCCTCTATCCCACTCTGAAGGTGATAGTACTCCAGCAACAACTGAATGCAAAGCTATTCAAAGTTTCTTCTTTATGAGATGAGAGAGGGAAGAAAAGGATGATCTACTAACCGTTATCTTAAGCTAATAGTCGATCCAGTTTTCACTCCTTGCCGCTTGCTCCTAGCTCCTTGCCCTTTCACCAGCCCAACTACACACAGATCCTGTAAAAGCACAAGAAAAGGAAACTACAAGAAGCATACATCCATAATCGATTATAGGATTAGCATAAATCAAATATACAAGCATCTATTCATCATAAAGACACATGCATATAGAAGAACCTCAAATACTTTATTGATAATAGAAGTAAAGTTCTAAGAGAGTTACAACCACAATGGGCCCAATCCAGCAACACCTCCCAGCTGAAAGAAATCTCCTCTTCACCTCCTTCAAGCAAAACACCCAATAGCTCTATACACAAACCAACAGCACTTCCTTACTTGCACAAAATTCCAGCCTCCCTAGACCTCATGAGAGAGATCTATATATAGGGTTTTGGAGAAAGGATGAGTCATCTTGAGACTGGCCTGAAGCTGACTTGTGTCCTCTCCCACTTTAGTTAATCTTCAGTTCTTGAGTCCACTTGGAGATCAAGACCCTCTTACTCATCACTAGGCGAATTCCTTGACCCAAGTGTTAGTTTGGAAGCTTCCTGGGCAGTTGACACCTTGCAGAATGACTGTGCCACTTGGCCAATCTCGCCCAGCGCAGGTAGCCTTCATCAGTTTTGACCTTCAGCGCAGGTACAAGGAGGAGCAGTTGACATTCAGCGCAGATGCTCAGTGGAGCAGCTGACATGATCCAGAAATAGCCTGTTTTTGAGTGTTTTCAGGTGGAGAACTGATTTTCAGTGCTGTGGTTTGCAGACCTTGTTCCTCTAAGGGTAAGAACAAGTTGTTTAGGGAATTTGGATCCCTCAGATTATTGACATTTCATGCTCCATGCTGTTAGGCACAAAAATGTCTATAACAGTTGCCCCCTAAAGTATGAGGTCGTTTATCAGGTGAAATGCTTTATTAGGAGGATCCGAAGTTCATTCAATCGGCTGAGAGGTGCCCTGCAATAAAATACAATACAATACATCATTTTTCATTCTGCTTTCATGATCTAGCTGAGGCGGGCATTCCCATGCTCAGCTTTATAAATTCATTTTGGTACATATAACAGACGACCGTCTGATGATAGACTGATAATTCTCTGCTGAAATTATCATCCTTTGAGTAGGATGATCATCTGCTGTAATGATGTACATATCAAATTTCTTTATATCCTGAATATATATCGCAGCCCGGATGGATGAAACTAGATCCGGGGTCTTCAATCTCGTTTGATCTTCACTCTAAGTACAAGTCGATCCATGTGAGAATTGCGTTGAAGTCGAACATGGAAAGACATCGCTTGATTACCGGTCAATAATGTAAACCGTTAACAAGCGCGAGAGGAGTCACCAATAATGACAATGACCCTCAAGGTACTGCAGTACAATTCACGTGGTGTGAATAAAGGACTTGGCGTTGAACACCACGCAAAATCTTCTGGTCGAAGGTCATTGATGTATACCTGTCGCCGGAAGTGAGAAACTTGCCATTGAGGCATGCAAGCTTCAAAGTACTGGGGGGGTGTTCCTAGATCAACTTCTTGGATAATGAGCTGAAGTCGACAAGAAGCAATCCGTCAAAGGAGGGCCTTAATGAATCCCACATCAGTGACACGGAACGGAGCTAATGACTTTAGTGGAGGTGAAAACAAACTGTGAGATATGATTCAGGGTGGCGATCATGGGTGGATGAAGGATAATGTATGGCAGTGGATGGGACACGGTTGACTCTTTCTGAACACATCTCTTGAACATATAACGACACTAATGTGATGGATCGGTAGCATTACCCCAAATACGGATGGTTTGGCGAGGACCATGGTGATGAGACCGGTGAATGAAACAACCCAACCGATGTGGTACGGAGGACAAAGTGTCATGTTCAAGAGCGACTTGCTACCATTAAAGCTTTTGAGGTTCTCCCAATTTTTCCCCAGTCATTTCTGACCAGTACCTCTTTATTTTTTCAAGCTTGAGGAGGATAACATATGCTTGTTCTATAACCTGCCCTTTGGGCAAGCCCATCGCTATGTTTTAACGAGCCTAGCGATAGGGAAACTCGTTCTCGTCTAAACACAAGTTTGTCGCTATTTAATCATTTTAACGAGTCTAGCGACAAAGACAACTCGATCCTTTTCATTTTTAGAGAGTCTGAAAAGGTACAGAAAGTTAACTCCAAAATTCGTTTTTCGTCATCTAATCCCTTAAGTCCGAAAAAGTATAAAACAATACAAAAGGGATTAATTTTCGATAACTTTTAACGAGCCGAATAAAACAAGCGCTCGACCTTTTTGTGCAATAATCCCTCAGGTCCAAAAAGATTAAAATCTAGAGGAGGGATAGCTCTTCCGGTCCTTTTTAACGAGCTGGAAGGCCAAAACTCGACAAACTTTTCATATTTTACGAGTCAGATGAAAAGAGCTCAAAGAAGACTCGTCTTTTGAGGAACGAGTGATAAACAGGGATAGCAACAGATTCCAGGTACAGGTTGGAATTTTCCAATCACGACAGTATCACAAGGATGGCTAAGTGAAATCACTCTTCGCAGCTGTTCCTCAAAATGGGTAAACAATCATATGGGGGTGAATGATCGGCCAAATGGAATGGAGGTGGCGGGTGCAAACACGACCAAGGCTTTTATGGCTAATAAATTTATGATCACAATGGTTATTTACCGGGATAGGTTCATTTTTTAATGAGCTTGAACTCTGGTGGAACCCTTGCTCACGCTTTTCTATTTTTTAACGAGCATAAATTCCGCGGTAAAACTGCTCGAACTTGCGTTTATTTTTTAACGAGCATGAACTTTATGCTAAAACTGCTCGATTATACCAGTCATAGGATAAGAAATGTCTTCCTGCAAGATTCCAATTTTTATAGAGCTTGCACCTCACATAAGCTATGCTCTAAATTTGGCAATTTTCGACCTTTGCCCCTCATCCTTTCTTTATGTAAGTTAGGAAACGATCAATGACCGCTCTTAGCTTACACTCCAAAAGGTTTGCATGCCCCCAGGTATAAGGTACAATTTCAAGGCTGCCCCTACTTATCCGATAAAACATTTGTTTTAAAGGGTGAGGCTTGCCTCTTTCTGGTTACCCAAAGAATGGTTTTATTTGCTGCCGCAAATGAAACTCTTTCTTCGGCGATGTCTATCATTAGGTTACTCAAAGATGGTTACTACTTGTTGCAGCAAAGGAATCCCCTTCTTTGGAGGCTGCCCCTACTTATCCTCTAAAACATTAGTTTTAATGGGTGAGGCTTGCCTTTTACCCAAAGATGGTTACCATTTGCTGCCGCAATAGAATCTCTTTCCTTGGTAGCCTACCTGTTTAGACAAAGTTGAATGACCTTTGTCAGACAAGTAACCTTATCAAAAGAATCCTATTCTAGAACAACCCCTCTTCCATCCACGGACAGGGTACGGACTAGTCATATTCTCTCGCGGAAATTCTACTTTATACCCAAGGTTTCTTCTGCCCGAGGCAGACCAGGATGCATGCCCCCTGGGTTCCAGTTCTATCTTTCCGAATCACTCGCATTCATCGGGAAGGAGGACTGGGGGTGGAGACCTTTCTTGGGTGAATAGACCATTGAGGATTGGTATTTGACTATTTTCGATGCGTGATCCCGGAAATGAAAGTTGGTCTACGAGCTTGACCATCCTTCCTTCGTGTGGAAAACACATTACTCTAAAGAGTGAGGAGACTATAGCTCCCATGAAATATATATAGTCACGTCCAAGGAGTAGGTTATAATCTAAGGGTCCTTGAACGACCATCACGTTCAAATTAACGGTCTTCCCTTTCAATGTAACAGGCACATTGGGGAGGATCCCTAATGGTCGACTGGTTCCTTTATCAAAGCCCGAGAGATTTCTTATCTCAGGCAAAAGCGCCGGGGAACCCAGTGCTTTCCAAGCAACAGAGGAAAGGATACTCACAGATGCCCCTTCATCAATGATAGTTCCAGCCATCACCATTCTATAAATTTGGACTATGATTCTGAATGGTATACTGGCTGGTAACCGGGGTCTGCCCAGTTGGTTCCAATCAAAGGACACAACCAGGTTGCTTGGTGGTGGGACCGAATACACGGTCGGATACGATCCTGACGATGTTCCTTCCTGCGATAAAGGAATGGGCGCATTGCCTTGATGCTCATCAGAATCTGTGTTGATGAAAAGAATCTGGATGGTGTCATCCTTATTCTCTTCAGTGAGGGTGTCATTTGAAGATGAATCTTCAGTGACGGTGTCATTTGAGGATGAAACCTCTGAAGGAAGAACCGGGTCAACTGCCGTATCAACCTTTAGACTTTCGTCTGGTCTGGATTCAGTAGGTTCATTTCCAATGACTGACGCTTCAGCTGACCACTTGAGCGGGCCAGCTGTATTTTCAACCAACGAAGGACTTGGCACAAGTTTTTTGTATCCAGGAGGAAGTATTACCGGAGAAACCGGATGATCTTCCAAAACTCTTTTCGCTTCGTCTAAGAAGGGACAACGGTGGATGGCGTGACCGCCTTCACACAGTCTGCAGGGGGATCTTGCTCCCCCTCTTTGTCTTGAACCTTCACTTTCGCTGGTTGACGGTAAGCAATCAACATGGCTATCAGAGGTTGATGCTCCCGAATTGTGCAGACGAGGGGACCAGTCCCTTAGTATCCGGGGAATACAGGGACAATCTCTATGGAAGTGGTCTCCTCTACATATGACACATGGCGATTTAGGCCCGGTCTGTGCTGTGTGTGGGTTTTTGTTAGATGTCTTTTGCTTGCCCCCAGTCGCCTTAGGCTCCTTCTTCTTCTTTTCTTTCTTCTTCTCTATGGGGGCTTGGCTTTTGCCAGCTTTACCTTTTGAAGATGAAGGATCGGAGGAAGGGTTAGAGGAAGTAGAAGGCTGGTGGGATGCTCTAGACTCATCTAACTGTTGACTCGACTGCTCAGGAACCATGGTGTTCTGAACTACACTAGTTGAGAATAGCCAAACAGGCAGGCCAATTGTCAGTCCTGGAAGCGACAATGTGGCCATGTGGGGCGCACCAACTTCTCCCCAAGAGGAGAAAGGACCAGGATTTCCATCATGTGGAGTTCCTTGGTTGGGGCGTTCCATGTTCTCAACTTGAAGATCAACGTGGGAATAGGAGGTGATTATGTTCCGTTTAAAATAAATTTTATAACGACGCTTAGACACAACTTGCTTTTTCACTTTTTAAGAGTCGAGAAAAAGCTAAAGATGACTCTAGTCTCCTTCGATGTTTTAACGAGCCCGAAGTGACAAATGCTCGGATGGAATTTTTCAGTTATAGAGTTTGAAAAAGGCCAAAAGAAACTGCTCTGGAGTTCTAGGCAGAGGGTGTGCCAAACCTTTCGCAAAACCACATAATACGTTTTACGGTACGAGTGGTCGATCTTCGTGAATGCTGTGTTCACTGCATTGCGATCAGTAGGGCGGCCGACACGGTTTCCTATGGATAAAGGCTTTGATCCTATAGGGGTCTCCCAATATATACGCGACGGTACGTGGGAGCACAAGTCCGTATTGATACTTATCGCTTCACCGTGGAGGAATCACCCAACCACTCAACGCTAAGATATCACGTTTAACGACGCCGGAACACGTCTCTAGCTTAGACCTCTAGATGTTTGCGTTATGTTTCAATGCGTTGTTATGTAAATTCAATTTATTTTAAGGTTGATCTTGTTTAGCAGTTTGCCTTTATGGATCACCACGAGATGTATAGAAACACTCCTGAATGCAATCTAAGATGATAAGCAAGCTTTTCAATCTTTCAACTTTGAAAACCTTAACTACTGAGGGAGAAGGAAGATAACACCTTTTCACACAGATCATAGAGCACACACTAATGCACTTTCCTAAATCAACATGCAAACTGTCATAATGTACATGCACAATGCAAGTATTTCTTTTCTCTTTCTTAATGTTGATGAAATGCAAAAAAGAAAGCTGTTGTATAACTTTGAATTCAATTTCAAGCGAAAGCAAACAAGTTTGTCCAAAATCGAAAGACACCTTACGATCTACTTGTTTCGACACTAGAAATATATAAATTCAAACCATATAACGAAAGCGACAAACTCAATCAGCTATGAACAGCAAATAAACTAACTCTTAAGATCAGAACGACACTTAATCACAGGTCTAGATCTAAGAGGTCAATGCAAGACTGGTTCACTTTCGTTATGGGAAACTGTAAATGACACAAGAAATACAAAAGAACAAATACAGTTTCTTTATACAACTGAGGCGGAATAATGACAAAGGAAGATGGTTTCAGATAGGCCTACTGACTGGCAACAAACAGCAAAAACAAGAGTGAAAACAAATCAAGACACAGCAGGAAACCCCAGGAACTCAAGCCAAGACTGGTCCAGCGCAGGTGTAACACTGCCTGTTTGACCTTCAGCACAGGTAGCCCCTTCGGGAACTGCGCTGAAATGCAGTCTGCCTTTGTACAGCCTGCAATGAAGAACGAGACTTTCGTCCGTCTTGGTTTCCGGGTCACAGATTGCTAAAAAATTCACAGTTTTTGCTCAAATCAGAAGCTATCAGTCAAGGACACACTAAGGGATGTAAAGGAGGATGAAAAGCTATCACTAAGAGCTTATTAGAGTCCTTGTGGATCAGCTCTTCAAATCATAAACTTGCTCAGAAACTGAGCTAGAGTAGCTGCCCTCTACTTTGTGTTTGATGGATTCAAACACAGTTCGATTCGGTACTCTCCTTGTTTATGAAATGAATAGCAAGAAACACAACAAACCAACAAGATACGATCCCCAGCGGAGTCGCCAATTTGTTGGGGGGAAAAGTATCTAATGCAGAATGCCTCTATCCCACTCTGAAGGTGATAGTACTCCAGCAACAACTGAATGCAAAGCTATTCAAATTTTCTTCTTTATGAGATGAGAGAGGGAAGAAAAGGATGATCTACTAACCGTTATCTTGCGCTAATAGTCGATCCAGTCTTCACTCCTTGCCGCTTGCTCCTAGCTCCTTGCCCTTTCACCGGCCCAGCTACACACAGATCCTGTAAAAGCACAAGAAAAGGAAACTACAAGAAGCATACATCCATAATCGATTATAGGATTAGCATAAATCAAATATACAAGCATCTATTCATCATAAAGACACATGCATATAGAAGAACCTCAAATACTTTATTGATAATAGAAGTAAAGTTCTGAGAGAGTTACAACCACAATGGGCCCAATCCAGCAACACCTCCCAGCTGAAAGAAATCTCCTCTTCACCTCCTTCAAGCAAAACACCCAATAGCTCTATACACAAACCAACAACACTTCCTTACTTGCACAAAATTCCAGCCTCCCTAGACCTCATGAGAGAGATCTATATATAGGGTTTTGGAGAAAGGATGAGTCATCTTGAGACTGGCCTGAAGCTGACTTGTGTCCTCTCCCACTTTAGTTAATCTTCAGTTATTGAGTCCACTTGGAGAATCTTGCTTCCACTTGGAAATCAAGACCCTCTTACTCATCACTAGGCGAATTCCTTGACCCAAGTGTCAGTTTGGAAGCTTCCTGGGCAGTTGACACCTTGCAGAATGACTGTGCCACTTGGCCAATCTCGCCCAGCGCAGGTAGCCTTCATCAGTTTTGACCTTCAGCGCAGGTACAAGGAGGAGAAGTTGACATTCAGCGCAGATGCTCAGTGGAGCAGCTGACATGATCCAGAAATAGCCTGTTTTTGAGTGTTTTCAGGTGGAGAACTGATTTTCAGTGCTGTGGTTTGCAGACCTTGTTCCTCTAAGGGTAAGAACAAGATGTTTAGGGACTTTGGATCCCTCAGATTATTGACATTTCATGCTCCATGCTGTTAGGCACAAAAATGTCTATAACACGGTTACCACCTCCCTGCTATGTCACCCGCACATCATCATGACGTCGTGCCGCCTCCGCCCGCCCTCGCGCCTCGTGGCCCTCCACGCAGCCCTGCCACCGCTCTCTGCCCGCCACCGTGTCCAGTCACGCTGGCCTCAAGCTCAGCGTCCATGTCACCCTCCGTACCCCGGGCCCCGCCATGACGTCATGCTGATGTCATCGGCGGAAAAGCGCCAATGTCCCTTTTTGTCCAAATTTGTCGTTAAAAAGCCCATTTTTGGCCGTTTTATGTCATTTTCGAGCGAAAGTGACTGAGCCGTTGTAAGCCTTTTCGCCACGAAATTGCTTCCTAAACACCAAATTCAAAGTTGGAGCCGTCACAACTCGTCAATTCAGCTGAATTGAGCACCCACTGTCCGACCCGAAGGCTTTCCGTGCTGTTTATCCAGGTATTCACCACAATTCCCTTGTTTTGCCCCTATGCATACCATTTCTCTGCAAATTTTCCATTAAGCACCTGTTAAAGTCCCAAATTGAAGCTGTCTATTACTTAAATTGGAACTAAATCAACCCACATTGCCCTAGCTCCATAAATTTGATATTGAAACAATAAATTCACGAGCTAAAGTTGCAAATTTATCCTTGAGCTCCCCGTCATTGTTCCCTTTTGCCGGGTGCATGCCCAAAGCTGCATTTCACCAATTTGAATCCTTCATACCCTCTACAATTCATCTTCATCAATTCACAATCCCTGTGAATTTAACCAAGCAAAGCAGAGACAATCCTTCATAGCCTGCCTATTCCACTTGAGGAAAAATTCTAGCACTACCTGCATTCAATCTGTCATTTGAGCTTTCGGGAACCTTGCAAGTTATTACACTTGCCTTATTCAATTCAGACTACATGATGGCTGCTCCTGCACCCACAGTCCTAAGTGTTGCTCCCATAAATGCACCAAATAAAGACCTGGAGTCCTTGCCTCTGGCTGACAGGGACTACCTCATCCAAGACTTTGCGGGTAACAGGGACCATTTGCAGACCTTCAGGCAATTGAGAGATGACTACTTGAATGGCAAGGATACATATGGGATATGGGAGTCAAATTTGCCATACTACTGTCTCCCCTCTGTCAACATTTTTCCAGAGATTATTCGCCTATGTGCTGAAAATTATGATGTGCAGCACCGAGCTGTTAAGTCTCCATCTGGGAGCATCCTCTTTCACATTAATGCTGAATCCATCAACCAGATGCTTAACTTCAATCAAACTGAGCTGCTGTTCCCTTTCTCCATGAACTATCTGCTGGACACAGGTGCCAAGATGTCCAGTGAAGACATTCAGAAAATCACCAAGATATTTATGAGGCCTGACTGCCAGCCCACAGGGCCACCTCCCTACTTGGATGTCTATTTTACTGATATAGGTAGACTTCTGTTGGACATGATTGCTTATGTGCTGGGATACAGAACCAGTGAGCATGTGGATGAAACAATGCTGGTATTTTTAGCTGCTTATAGCCCAGGCCAACCCCCTGCCCGCAAATATAATTTTGCCAAATTCATAGCTAACAAGATTCATGAGTAGATGTACAAGGTAGACAGAGAGGGCACCTTCAAGTATTCATCTTATATCTACCACCTTTTCATGTACTATCAGTCTGAGGCTTTTCCATGCTACATCAAAAAGCTGGACTCTAAAGGGGAAAGAAGATCTGTTATCTTCTGGACATCTGTCTATCATCAAGTGCAAAAGTCACCATATTCATATTGTGAATTCATTGATTAGTTTGTTTATCCAGTCTCTTGTTTATTAATGAGGTCCCCTCCTCCCAGAATATCATTTGAAATACAGAAGGTCCTGCAACTCTCCAAGAATTACAAAATAGGTGATTGGTACCTATATGAGGATCATACAGTCATCAGAGTCTATGGCTGTGAGCTCTGTCCATATAGGCTCCCAAAATATGTGCCCATGAGGCTATTTGCCTTGGAGTATTATAGGCAGCTAATTCACTCTGACCTCACTCACTTTCATAGCTCCAAAAAGAAAGCCCATCTCAAGTTCAAGCACCACCTAGGCCCCTTCATAATGAATAAAAAAGAGGGATGGCAAGATGCTGAGCTAATCCTTAAAGATAAGTACATGCTCTCAAAAAGCTTCCGATGGGTCCCCTATGACCCTGAAGGCTTCATCACTGCTAGAAGAGTTAAGTATAGGCTGTTAGGCTATGAGCATTGCAAGTACCCACAAATTGAAAAATATGCCAATCAGCAAGAATGGCTGCAAGACACTTTAATTGAAAAATTAACTGAAGAAGAGATAATGAAAAAGAATGTCAAGGATTTGGAAAAGACTCTTGACTTGGATTCTGTGCAGCAGGTACCCTTCAAACGACCGCAGCCAGTAGGAGAAGGTACCTCGGCCTCAGCAGCTGCACCAACCACACAGACATCTTCCAGAGCAGCACCAGGTACAGACAAGGGTAAAAGAATAATGGGTGCTGAAGAAGAAACAGTCAAAGAACAACCTGCCTCCTCAATAGGGCAGCAACAAGAGCACACCCCCCCTCCACAAACTGAGCCACCAGCAACTCCAATCTTGCAAACCCCAGCACATGAGGAGAAGGGTATGAAAAGAGACAGAGAAGAGTCCACTCCTACTAGTGGATCCTCCCAGCAACCCCAGGCCAAGAGGCAAAGGGTTGATTCTCCGGAGATAGAAGAAATCAGTGAAGAAGTCCTTGACAGTTCAAGGAAAGATGGAGAAGGCAACCAACATACAGGTACAAGCTCCTTTCAGCAAGAACAAGGATTGCAACTTGGTTTGGAAGTGTCCTCCTCCATTCAGCAGAGTAAGAAGCCCAAAAGCACTAAGGCTTCTTTCAAGCAAATAAAGGCACAAAATGACTTGCTGAGGGTGGAAGTCTATAAACAGTTTCTGAATGCAACACCTGCCCAACAAGAAAGATTGATGTTGGTTTATGACCTGAAAGAGGAGAAAATGATCCTCAGTCATTTCAAGCCTAAAGTACCACAGCCAAAATCAGGTGCAGATTTTGTGAGGACTAGGGTGGAGGTCATGGCCAAGGACATCCATCCCATGGACCAAATAGAACTCCACAAGCAAACTGGAGAAATGGTCTATGCCACCTTGGTGGACAGGGCAACCATGGCCCATGAGTTAAAAGAATCACTGAAAAATACCAACATTCAGTTGGATTTTGAGAGAATGTCCTCCATGGCCAAGGACAACAGAATAAAATCGCTGGAGGACATCATCATTGACTTAGGACATGATCCTAAGGATCCAAAGGGCGTAAGGGCCCTCCTCAAGAAAAAAGAAGATGACCTCAATGCACTGAAAAAGAGGTTAAAGCTGCTTCCCACAGAGCACCCTCAAACAGCAGAGTTACAAAAGGAAAAGGAGGTCGATGAGCAACTGGACCTTATAATGCAGCTCAACCAGAAGGTCCTCGATTTCGAGAAGGAACTTGAAGGGGCATTACAAGATAAGCAGGCAGAATCTACATCCCAAGTTCCTCCAACCACTTCAACCACAGCAGCAACAACAGAGGCAGCAGTAGCCCCTGTCACAACCACAGCCGCAACAGAAGCAGCAACAACAATAGCTCCAGACTCCAGTACAAGCATGGAAGACTTGACCAAGGCTATTAAAGAAATGGAGCTCTAGGCCACTGAAATAAGGCAGGCCAAGGAACAGTTGGGAGAACTAGGTGCCAAATATGATAAATCAAAAATGACTGTGGCAGAACAAGGCAGAGAAATAAAGGCCTTGAAAGAGAAAATAAAGACTTTGGAAAAGGAGCTCAAACTAGAGACTGCTATGGCAGAAATCAAAAGAATTTTGTGGGCCCGCATTGACCAATCCATCACCAAGCAATGGAAATCAATTAAGACTGTGCATGAGCAGATGGATTTGATTGGCCAAGCACAGACAGAGATTCAAAGGGCCAGAATAGTGCTGGGTGTTGGAGAGGTAAATCCCCTCTACGGATAGAGGCGATCCCTACTAGCCCAGCAGGGGTCTAGCAACAATCACACAATGCTGCTACGCATGTTCCTAATTACAATTAAACAAGAGGTAAAGAGCACCTACTTGGATTCCTGCGCTGTCGTTTGACGAAGAGATGTTGCCTTCGCTCCTTCGCTTCGGCTGGTCACAATCCTCCGCGATCTCTGCGAATGGATACCTGCACACACGAAGGGGAAACAAACGCAAATGTGAAATCTAGTAAAAGCAACCATACATCAGTCAGAAAAGATGTAATTCACATTTAACCATTGCATAGACAAATGAGAATGGAACAATAATAGCAGTCATCTATTATTAATCAGAATAGAGAAGAGTACAACCAAATGTCCTGACGTCGGTAACCTTCTCAGGAGGGGCCAGTCAGCATGTATCTCAAGCATTCACCTTTGAGGATGATTCTCCCAAGACAAACAACTCTCTCTCTCACACAAATAGCACAAAACAACCTTCCCTAAGCAATCAATCACTTCCACACCTAGCACACCAAACCTATAGCAGCAATCTGAGCACTACAAGCTCTGTACAATCCAAGCTATTCCAAGCTAAGTCTAACTAGCTGCTCATGGTAATGGTGAGAGTTTATATAGGAGAAGGAGTCTCCTAAAAAGGTGGAAGGATGAGCTTATCTTCAAGGGGAGTTGTTGGAAAGGGTCGAACAGACATGCCATAGAAGGAAGTCGACATTCACAAAGCTAACAACCAAGCCTGGAGTGATCTGGAAGGCTGGTTGTTTGAACAAATTCGCCCAAACTGGATCAGCGCGGATTATAAGGAGACTGCCGCGCTGTCGGCGCGTCTCAATAACTGGGACAGTCATGTCAGCGCGGAAGCACACGGTAAAGGCGCGCTGTGGGCCATCGCGGAAAAGTGATGTTCTTCCGCGCTGGCAGCGCACAGAATACACTACAGAGCGCTTGTCATCGCGGTTATTTTAGGAACAGACGCGCTGATGAACAAAACTTTGGAAAAATGGGTTTTTAACCAGTTCAGGGAGCAGGAACTTAGTGATTGTGAAATCTGGGCACAGCAGGGTGACTGACAGGAAGGCAGTGATAAATTACTGTGTAACAGATGCCCCCTAAAGCATGAAGACCGAGAGAGTGGGAGGGGTGAAATGCTTTACAACACACGCCGAACTGGAACGGCACCAGGAAGGACCGAAAATCTCTGATAATCAAGTACATGCAGTCTAGGTATGGACGCAGCCATCCAAAAGACATGCGAAAACTGGTCTGTGGAATGGACGCAGCCACCCAGCTAAGGAGACCAAAAGACCGATAAGGTATGGTCGCAGCCATTCATGAAGACTCAGGTATGGGCGCAGCCATCCATCAATGAGCCATGTAATGATCATCCACAATTCGCAGCCTGGACCATAACAGACAAGGATCCAGGGTCTTGCGCTCCATCTCGACCCGAACAAAGTACAAGTTCAAACATGTGAATACATGAGTCGAAGTCGAACATGCGTGAACATCGTCTGATTACCAGTCAATGATGAAAACTGTTAACAGACGCGAGAGGTACCACCAATAATGACAATGGTCCTCAAGGTACTATAGGTACAATCCGTGGCGTGTGAATCAATGAGCTGGAGTCGAACACCCACGGAATCATTCGATCGAAGGCCAATGATGCAAGCCTTGCGTCGAACACGAAGAACCTGCCATTGAGGCATGCAGGCTCCAAGGCACCTGAAAGGAGTCTCTAAGTCACTTTCCCGGATAATGAGTTGGAGTCGACGGGAAAGGACCTTGATCGAAGGTGGGCCATAACGTTTCCCACATCATCGACACGAGACAGAGGTATAATAGTTTGTGTGAGATAGCGAACAAGGTTGCATTGTGGCAGAGGACAACTTCTCTTGAACATGTGGCGGCACTATAACGGGTTTGGCAGTACTTGACATCAAATGAGCAGAGGATATGGTGATGATGGCAATGAGCAAATGAGAGGCCAAATAGGATATCCCAAACCCATGGAGGCTAGTGAAAACAAGATGAGATGACCCCACCCAGACACGAAACAGCAGAGTGCCATGTTCAAGAGCGACGTACTGCCGACACGACTGTAATCATAGTTCCATTTTCCCCACCATTTCTGGCAGGTACCCCGATTATTTTTGGATGACAAGCTTGACGGGGATAGCATATGCTTGATGTGCGTCATTTCGACAATACCCGATGTCATTGAGTGTTTAACGAGCCTGACAAAGGAAAAACTCGGCCTCTTTTCTTGTTTCGAGAGTCTGAAAAGAATGCGGAAAAGGAGACTCCAGGGGGGTCCTTTTTCGTACAGTTGTGTCTCTCGAGCCCGAAAAAGTATAAAACTATGCTCGAAAGAACCGCCCGGCCATTACGACCGAGGAGTACTTTTCGTGGATAGTGCCTTCGACCCGAAAAAGTAAAAAAGCGGTCGAAAACACGTCGTTTTAGAGCCGTTATCGGGCGCGAAACGACAAACACCCGGCAATCTTTTTAGTTTAACGATCGAAAAAAGAGCTTAAAACGACCGCCTTTCATTCCTTTTAACGAGCTGAAAGGAGGCTCGGCTATCTTCTCTTGTTTAACGTCGGAAAAGAGCTTAGAGACGACATATTTGGGGATCATATGAACGGAGGACCGTCATGACCAAGTTGCTTTATCTGAACCTGCACAAGAGCACTACCCGCATAAATCCATTCGATATGTGTAAAAAACATATTGAAACATGCATTTAACAAATTCAGGGCTAAATTCATGGTTAAAAATGGCAAAAACCCAAAAAATATGACAATTCATGAGTTTTTACTATAAATAGGGGGAGTAATAAGTCATTTTTACCATTTTACTATTTTGGGACGTGAAGGACGTGGAGAAGCCAGAAAGTTGACGGAGTGATTTCCAGCCCGTACGGACACCATTTCTCGAACCGCTTCTTCCAGGTAGGTTCTCGTTCCCTTGCCCTGCATTTTGGTTGTTTTTGGTAGGATTTTAACGGTTAAATTTGCCCAATTGGGTGAATTTTTTATGCATGGGTGCGCGCTCGGTCAGCGCGGATATCCCCCACGGGTCCGCGCTGACCGAATTAGAACAAAACGTGGCCAACTTCGGGTCAGCGCGGAAAACCCGTGTTCTTCCGCGCTGACCTCGAAAATTAACGAAGGGCTGCCATGGCCAGCGCGGCTGTTTTTAAAACAGCCGCGCTGGCGCGGAAAAATTATTTTGTTTTAAAATGAACGTAAAATCTCCAATGCTAGCGCTTCTAATTGGTTTTTTATGGCTTGTGCAGGACACCATGGCTTTCCAATGGCAGGAAAGAGTTCACGATGTGGAAGATATAGCTGCTTGGGGGGACGTGAATTGCTGCAATGCCATGCGGGCTTGCGGTTTCATGAAATTCTTCCTCACGCCGTGTCTAAGAGCTCAGCATGACCTCCTTGAGCTAGTGATCAGGGCATGGAACCCGGTGGACGGGAAATTCACCATCCGTGGTCATGATATTGAGTTCGACCATATGGACATCTTCTTTTTGACCGGGCTGTCACGCCGAGGTGCGAGGCCCATCATAGAGGGGCAGCGACCTAGCGGCGGCACTCTAGATGATCTGATGGCTCGGGTATGCCCGGAGGCTGAGAAAGCGCGAAGTGGGAAAGTTTCGATCCCGACGGTGGGAAACATAGTGCTTCGCACCATTCTGTTCATGGTGACCCGGGCAGCAGGTAGTATGGCCAACCATGAGGCTTCAAAGACTCATCTCCTGTTAGCTCTCGATTGCCTTGAGCCTACAGTGTTTGATTGGTGCACAGCAGTGACCAATAACATGAAGAGGCAACTGAGCAACTGCCGTCGCGGGGAGACGAAGCAGTTTGGCTACGGGTCAATCCTGATCCCGCTCATTCTAGAGCGAGTGCCTGCTATGCGGTTACAGGTGATGGCCGTGGATGCTCCCAGGGATCCTCGGGAGACGAGGGCCTCACGGTGGGCTCGTATCATGCCACGCGGAGGTGGCGGCCGGCCACATAGCTGGGGAGCGTTTTTCCGAGACTGGCTGGATCAGCAGGAGATCTTTGTGGAGGACTGGCCATATGCGGGCATGGATTTCCGCAATGACCCTGATCTGGCACTGCCCCCAGGTGAACAGTGGGATGATGCAGGTATAACACTTGACTTTTGAATTTTTTAATGTTTTTGAATTTTTTATGTACATGTCTTAACAAATGTCATGGTATGCAGATGTGGGGCCTACTAGACCGATTGGCCTGGCTGCCACGGCACGGAGGGAAGGACAGGGAGCTGGGGCCTTGGCCTTAGCCCCTCCAGGGGTTGACACGTCAGAGACTGTGGCTCGCAACCTTGAGGGGTTGCTGGAGGGAGTGCCCGACTACCAGGGGGTCGAGGAGGTCCCCATAGAGCATCAGATCCATACAGTGGGGGTGCAACCCAGGGTGCACCGCCTTCGGAGGCGGGTGGCACGAGCAGCTGCGTATTACAGAGAGCATCATCTGGCTCCTTAGTTGTCTAGGTTTTACTTCCACTGTTATTTTGAGACATATGACTCAGATGTATTGAGATTTTGGACATGCACATCTATTTTTGAGCGCCTTAGTGCGCCACACGATATATATATACATACCGGTTTTTTGGATGGGTCATTGTTACATGTGATGATGTATTGTTTATGTTATGCATTTATTCAGTACAATTGTGATCTTATGTATGAATTTGCACGACACATGACCCATGGATTTTATATTTTTTAATGCAAGCTTAAAAGCACACACATGCAAACTATGCTTGAAATGATTTATTTACATATGCTTATGGTCTTACTATGCTATCTATGCTTTCCTGTATAATGTTTATCTGTTACGCAAATGTCTATCTAACACATGATTTGCCAATGCATCGGTCAACGTATTTAATCGTCTCGGAATGTGTTGATAAGTGATGTAATCAAAATTCCGTTCCAACAATCTTACACGTAGGTACAACCTTAAAATGCGCTGGTCTCTGACGGAATATCGCCCGTTGAGTTGATGGACAACCAGCTGGGAGTCCAGGTTCACCACTAGTTCTCGGATGCCGAGATCAACTGCTTCGGCAAGTAATTCAATTACAGCGCTGTACTCGGCAACGTTGTTAGTGGTACGACCTAGGCAGACACCCTGAAGGTCTAGCAACTCTCCGTGAGGATCGTAGATCACCCACGCTGCCGAAGACAAATTACAAGTGCTACGGCAGGCACCATCAGCGAAACCAACATAAGGTGCACTAGACATCTGCACAGGAAAAAGAAAGCATAATAAGGGGCAAGACACGCCTTTATACCAAAGCAAAACGAAACTCATGCATGAAAAACACAAAACACACGTATATACAAAGTGAATGTGCGAAGCTATGCATAGTATTTCTTCAGATACAGCCCGTTGCGGGGCTTGTCAAGAGGATTTCCTTCATAGTCAATCAACTCATATGCGCCCTTTTGTAAAACTCTTTTCACGATGTAGGGACCTAACCACATGGATTCGAGTTTTCCTGCCCCCAGCTTATCCTTAGCTTGATCGTAGAGCAGTACTAAGTCTCCCTCAACAAAGGAACGAGGATGAATATTCTGGTCGAAGTGAGCCTTGACTCTCTTCTTCTGTGCTTTGATAGTCAGAGAAGCCAAACGACGAGTCTCGTCTAACCGTTCTAGGTAAAGAAGCCGTTCCTCCACCGGAGTGGTGTTGGGAAGCAACTCGACAGCTAATTTTAATGAAGGAATCTCGCATTCGACGGGAAGGGTAGCCTCCAGTCCATAGACCAGTTGAAACGGGGTGAAACCGGTGGCATCCTTCACAGAAGTCCGGTAGGCCCACAAGGCTGGGAAAAGCATAAGATGCCAGTTCGACTTGTGTGTATTGACGGTGCGTTGAAGCATGGTGATCAAAACTTTGTTCACGGCTTCGACTTGACCATTCGATTGAGGATAGTATGGTGACGAACTATCTTGGCGCAAGCCTAGCTGGGTCGTTAATTCCGTCATCATATGATTTCGGAAATGCTTTCCGTGATCTGTAACAATAGCCCGAGGGACTCCGAAACGAGTGATAATATGGTTGAATACAAACTGCACCGCTGTATGACCGTCTTCGTTTAATGTAGGCATTGCTTCGGCCCACTTGGTGAAATAATCCACAGCAACGATAATGTACCCATGCCCCCCGGCCGAACGAGGGTTACAGGACGTATAATCGATGCCCCATTTTGCAAATGGACCTACGGTTATGACAGGGTGCAGTGGTGCAACAGGTGCACGCATCTTCCGGTGGTAAACCTGGCACTCGTGACATGCACGTACAACAAGGATGCAATCCTTGAAGATAGAAGGCCAGAAATAACCAGCGCGGAGGATCTTCTGAGTGGTAGCATATCCGGACATATGGCCGCCACAAGCGCCGGAGTGGCAGTCATTCAAGACTCGCTCAGCCTCCTCAAGGGTTAAGCATCGGCGAAGAACAGAATCGACGCCGAGGCGGTACAAGGTATCGCCCAAAATGCGGTATGGTTGAGCTTGGTGATGAATTCGTCGTCGAGCACCTTTCGATGTGTTGGGACGAAACGAAGACGTTTGTAAATATACGATAATGTCCCCGTACCACGGGTCGAGAGTGCTGATGAGAAATATCGTTTCATCCGGAATATGTTCCTCTGAACGAGATGGTGTAGACTGAGATGGTAAGGAGCAGAGTAGTTCGGCGAAGACCAGTGATTTCTTAGACTTGGCTGCAGTGAATTCCAAGTCGAACTCTTGGAGGATTACGATCCACTTTGAGTATTTTCCCCCCAGCAACTGACGTGACAAAATATAGGTCATGGGGTTGCAATCAGAGATCAAGGTCGTCGTGCGCAACATGATGTAATGACGGAAACGTTGGACGACACAGACAGCTGCCAATGCCAACTTCTCGACGTATGCATAGCGAGTTTCCGTATCCAGAAGGTTGCGGCTAAGATAATATACAACATGCTCGGTGCCATCATCGTCGTCTTGCACTAAAACCATGCCGATGGTGGTATCGGCGGCGGCCAAATAAAGGGTGTAGTCACGGTGGTAATTTGGAGGTCTTAGGAGCGGAGCTGAGACCAGAAGGTCTTTAAGACGCTCAAAAGATTGTTGAGCGATAGCGTCCCAGCGAAAGGGCGTGTCTCGCTTCAATAATCGCGTGAAACCCTTAGCCACCTCAGCATAATTTGGGATGAATCGTCTGAGAAAATTGGCTTTCCCCTGCAAGCTCTGTAACTGCTGTAGAGAGGCAGGGGGAGGAAGATTCAAAATGGCCTCGACCTTAAGGGGATCCAGACGGATACCTTCCCGGGAGACGATAAACCCGAGCAGTCGGCCAGATTCTACGTAGAAGACACACTTATGCGGATTGAGTCGAATACGGTAGTGTCGACAGCGAAGAAAGATTTCGCGTAAATGAGATGGATGGTCTTGACGTTTAGCTGAATGGGCTGGTAGGTCATCCAGGTAAGGTTGTACGATGTGTCGGATATCATGGAAAGCATACGACATCGCACGCTGGAAAGTGGCACCGGCATTTTTGAGACCGAAAGGTAGCTTCTTGTAAGCGAAGGTGCCCCAAGGACAAATGAAAGCAGTCTTGTGCTGGTCTGCGGGGGCTATGTTGATCTGGTTGTAACCAGAGAAGCCGTCCATAAATGAATAAATTTCGCTTCCTGCGCAATCGTCGATAAGCTGATCAATAAAAGGCGTAGGAAAGTTATCTTTTGGACAGGCGCGATTGATGTCGCGATAGTCAACACAAACCCGAATAGTACCCTGTTTTTTATTCACAGGGACTATATTAGATACCCATTCTGTGAGAGGAATGGCATAGATGAAACCAGCTCGAAGGAGTTTTTCAACTTCGGCCTTGATGGCTGCAGCCTTTCGAGGGTGCACTGGGCGTAAACGCTGACGAACAGGCTTAGCGCCGGGATAAGTAGGGATTTCGTGCTCCACGATACCGGGGTCAATGCCGGGCATTTCCTCGTAAGACCATGCGAAAATGTCACGGAATTCACGAAATAAATCGGTATAAAGTTGAATTTCCTCAGGAGTGCATGTGACTCCAATATAAATATTTTCGACAACCCCTGTTTTGACAGAGATGTCGATAGCCAGAGTTTGCGTAATGTTACCCATGTTTCCTTCCGAAGACACTTGATACAACTGAACAGGCGTTTGGAGAGGGATAGATGGGACACATGAAGCAAACCGCTCGAGACATGTGGCCATTTCCGAATGAGGAGGGAGAAACGAAGAGCGATGGTGGTAATCTGACCAAGGGAGCTCCTCGGGAGACATAGTCTCAATGATAGCCTCGTCGGAGGGAAATGATTCCTTCAGGGGATCCGAAGTGGCCTCTCCTCCCAACCAAGGGAAGCGGTCATATGAATCTGGAACGCTGCTTGGAGAAGCAGGTTCAGGAGGTGGAGCCGATGCAGCGACTATCTCGATGTAGTTGAGCTCGGCGGGACTCAACGGCATCATCTCGCCCCAAGAGTCTTCCTGATTCAAGGGAGGGAGAACCCATGGATCGGAACGCACTGTGATCATGTTAACGGAGGCGAGATTTGGAGGTGGGAGGGGAAAGACTCCCATCAGGGAGGGATCTTTAAATAATCCAGCACCCACACTCACTAGCGATTTGGAGGTATGCTCTACGAATGGCACATTCCCTTCAGAAGAGGAAGAAAAAAAGGACAGCTGGTCCACCGTGACGATTTTCCCTTGATGGGGGAAGCGAACGACGCGGAATAAGGAGGAAGCCATGGCATGCATGGCATATGTCCAACTTCGTCCAAGGAGGAGGTTGTAAGTGAGATTAGCGTCAACGACTTCAACCTCGACCTCTACCATTTTCCCTTCTAAAGAGATAGGCAATCACGAGAGGATACCATATGGACGAGATTCTCTTCCATCGAAAGCCTCTAGGGTGGTAGGAGACTGGCTCAGAGCAGGAGAACCAATAGCCTTCCAACAGGCAACTGACATGATGCAGGTTGAGGCACCTTCATCAATGACCGTACGATGGATCGTTTTGCCATTGATGAGAACCTGTATAAGGAAGGCCACCTGGTGAGGCAATCTCTGCGTAAAACCCTCGAGATCAAAAGAGATTAAATCCGAATCTGCCGGGTCTATGCCACCAATTGCTGATAGCAGGGACTTCCTCTGGGAGGGGCAGCTCTGGAGGACTTCTAATGTGGACATAGCAGACGGAGCCTGAGCTAAGTCCTCGACAATGCTATAATGCTGGGCAGCACGAGAATTGGGGTTATAAGATGACTTCCTGAGTACACCTTTGGGAGGGGGTCGGGGGATCGTCTCGGTGCTGGGCCGTTCAATGTGAAGGGGACCAGAACTGGATGGAGGAGCGCTGGAGGGAACCTCCGGCTCTTTCCCGGCTGAAGATGGATAATCTTTCGCTCGAGTCGTGATATGGATGGGGATGGTTCCAGCCATGAACACTTGAGAACCGAACGAGGAAGAGGATTGAGAGGGATCTGCTACCTGATGCGTCTGCTGGGATGGGAAAGGCTCTTTAAGCACAGCAGGGGACCCTGGAGCACCTTTCAAAAGCCGACTAACCTCGGACCGCCTGGGGCAATCCTTGGTGTAGTGATCCTCCTCGCAAATGAGACAAGGATACTTAGGCTTCCGTTTGGCTCCTTCCTCGGAAGGAGGTTTAGGAGGGTTCTGCTTGGGCTGTCCAGATTTTTCTTTGGCCTTTCCTTTCTTTTTGCCTTTCGAGGATTTGTCTGCCGCGGTGGACAGAACGGCATTTACCTCGGAGGTATTTCCAGGAATAGATTGGCTCTGAGAAGCATTCTCGTTAGAGGCATTTTGTTTCTGCTTCCCAGGGTTCGCGGTCGATTTCTTACTTGATGAATTTACGAAACCGATGACTCCATCAAGAGAAGGCTTTGGTGGAGCTTTGGGTTGTCCGGGCCTCGGGGCATCTGGCAAATACTCATACAAAGTACCTGACTGAGAATACACTAAGTCCAGGTATTGAACTCGCGCGATTGCTTGCTCCTCAGTTACACACGCCCCCATTCCGATATCCTTGGCAATTTTAGGGACAAAGGACGTGGTAAACCAGTCGGTCAGGAGTTGATCAGGAATCCAAAATTTAATCAAGCGACGGCGCCTTCTCCATTCATGTATATGATCGGAGATGTGCGTTGCCGTATCCTGTTTTAGAGACGTGAGCAGATGGGTCCCAGTCTCGTACCGAATGGGTAACTGAAAATGAGTTAAAAAGGCCATAGCCAACGAGTTAAAATCTGAAAACATGCCGCGATTGAGTTCGATGTACCATTTAGCAGCTGAACCGGTGAGAGTCCTCTGGAAGAGGCGAAGTCGGATAGAATCATCAAGCCATGAGTTAGATGAGCACCAAAGGTGATAAGTCATTACATGGGCCTGAGGATCCTCTCCGGCTTTGCCGTCGAACTTTGGACAGTCACCTGGTATTTTGGTTGGAACCGGTGGCCAATATGGATTATGCGAAATAGGGTCGTTTGTTAACTTGGACACACAGGTAGTTCCAACGTTGCCAAAAATGGTAGCTGCGGGTTGAAGGACATATGTGGCTGCGGATTCGAGGCGATATTAGGGTTCCACCCAGATTGGGGTTGCCCCCACGAACTTTGTCCGGATGGGCCCAGCCCAAAAGGACCCGGCGCGTAGGAATTTTGTCCCGATGGACCTGGTCCGAAAGGACCTGGCGTATAGGGAGTTTGTCCGTAGGAGTTTTGTCCGTATGGATTTTGGCCATATGCGGACGGCTGTCCCTGTGTTTGCCCCCCAGCTCCCCACGTATTAGCAGCTTGCCCGACAGGTTGACCATACTGATAATTTTGATAAGGAGTGACCTGTGGTTGCTGATAATTTTGATAAGGAGCGTACTGATTTTGCCCCTGGGGCTGCTGGTAGCCAGATGACTGCTGGGTCCCATACGGAGCCTGGTAGGCAGGCTGCGTTTGGTACGAGGGTTGATAACCTGTTTGAGTTTGAGGACTAGAGTAATGTCCTTGAACCGGCTGGGGTTGAACCATATGTCCCGAAGGTTGACTTGGTCGGATTCGAGATGGACCTGGTTGGCCAGCAGGGTAGCCGTGCTGGGCACCAGGTTGTCCATGTGCCACCAAGGGTTGTCTTTGCGGAACGGGTGGTCGAATTGGCTGGATAGCTGGTTGACGCCGAGGTTGGCCAGCTTGTCCAGGTTGACGATGAGGGTGGACAACGGGTTGATTTGGCTGTATAGACGGTTGGCCCGTTTGTCCCCCAGCGTGACCAGATTGAGAAGAGGGCTGGGCTTGCTGTATGGCAGGCTGCCCTCCTTGGTGTATGGGCTGAGCAGAGGGTTGGCCTTGCTGTATAGCAGGTTTCCCCCCTTGCCCAGAAGGATTCGTGATTTGAGGGGTAGGTTGGCCCTGTTGTACATAGGGTTGTCCACCCTGCCCAAGAGGATACCCTTGCTGGACTACTGGTTGATTTGGAGGATTGTAAACTGAGCCAGTTTGTCCAGAGGGGTACCCTTGCTGGAAACCGAGTTGGCCTTGTTGAAAAGAAGGTTGCTCTGGTTGTCCAGTAGGTTGATTTTGATATGGATATGGCGGACCTCCAATGCTCATGGGTTGTTCCTGGTAAGGTTGACCTTGTGGGCCCCCAGATTGTCCTGGGTCAGGCGGGCCATAAAGTGGTTGCCCCTAGGGGGTTTGCACGTAGAATGACTGGCCTTGATTGGGTGGTCCTATGGGCTGCCTGGGAGGATCCCGGTTCCCTTTGAACATATGAGTAGCGTGATCGTATGTGACATTCAAGGGTTCCTCGTTTTCTTCGAAAGGGCGATGAGGGAGGCCTGAGATGCTCTCAAGGAACTCACCGTTTTCATCATAGAAAAAGAAGGGACCTTCGTAATCCGGGTCCGTTATGGGTTCCCCAAAAGCATCATACGGTCCTGATCCTGGAATTCCACCAACAAAGGAACCAGCTTGAGGGTTTTCAGACGAGGAAACCGGTACAGCACTGACGACCGGAGTCGAACGTGCTACACAGACAGTAGGTTGAGTGGGAACTGAGGTGACGGGCGTGTTAAGCCCTGTCGTAAGGGGTGTACTAAGGGGCTGCGAAACAAAAGGCCCAGTGGAGGCAACAAGACTAGGATCCCATATAGTTGTAGAAGTCGTTCTAGCGGCATACCTATCCCTCACTGATTGATATCGTGGAGGGAGGGGAGAGGAAGCCGGGATCAGAGTCTTGATGTCTGTGACCACGGGTGTCTCACCGGTACTGGAAGCTGTCTCATCCATGTGGGAAGAAGACATTGGAGACGACATACCGAGAGGGGTACGAGGGGTACGGGGGGTATAATCGAGCTCCCAGATGGGATTCCAATCCTCTATGTAATCTTCGTCGCCTGGGGCACGTACGTTGATAGGCTGGATACTCGGAACAATGGGAAGAGTACCGCTTACAACTGGTACCTCTGGGGCAACAGAGGATGGAGAACCTTGATCACTTAGGCCGGGAGTTGATGGGTCAGCCAGGATGACCAGACCCCTTAGAAAACCTAAAGGAAACTAACGATAAAACCCTACTCAAGACTATCGCACACAAGATCTAAAATAGGTGATGTTATCGTGGCCAAATTAATTTTAAGACACAAGAACCAAACTTGACCTTTTCATGTTTCAGGAGTCGAGAAAAGGACGAAAAGATGACTCCAGTCTCCTTCGAATGTTTAATGAGCACGAAGTGACAAGACGCTCACAGGCACCTTTTCGTTTAGGGAGTCCGAAAAGGATCAAAAGTGACTGCTCTGGAATTCTAGGTAGAGGGTGTGCCAAACTTTTCGCAAAACCACAGAATACTTTTTAGGTTACGGGTGGTCGATCTTCGTGAATGCTGTGTTCACTGCATTGCGAATCGTAGGGCGGCCGACTCGGCTTCCTATGGATAAAGGATAAAAGCCTAGTGGGGTCTCCCTATATACGCGACGGTACGTGGGAGCGCAGTCCGTGTTAGACCACTATCGAGTCACAGAAGGAGGAATCACCCAACCTAATGTGAAACAACAGTGACTATGTTTAAAGACGCCGGAACACGTCTCTAACCTAGACCTCTAGATATTTGCGTTTAGTTCCAATGCGTTTTTAGATTCATTTGGTTCATTTTACAGTTGATCTTGAGATTAAGTTTCGATTTCAAGCTCTATCGTATGTTCGCTCACAATTACCTAGATGCAATCTATATGCCAAAGAATTTCGTTTTGTTCGATGAATTCTAGCTACGAGAGGGCAAGGAATTTTCAATCAAACAAAGCAAGTACAAGCAAACAAGCAACTTAATGCAACTAAAGCAAGGAAAGGAAACTTTTTCTTTTGAAGACGCAAACCAACAAAATGTTCTTTTCCTTTTCAATTTCTTAAAGCAAAGCTACTAGTTTGATTTCTTTTCAATGACACAAAGCACCTAAATGAATTTGGAGGAACCGGAACACCAAGTAAACTACTTAATGAGAGCACACAAAGTTCCCAAAACACTCAACCAAAGCTTCCAAATCAAAGGAAAACAAAATTCCGCACGAGCTATGTGATCTAAGCTCTTGCAAGACAAGCAAGGACTGCAAGCAAGGAGGAAGCGAAAGGAAACCACTCGGAAACGCAATCCAAAACACTCCAACAATCACTGAACGAGTGCGAAAACAAATCTAAAATCAGCTGGTCAAACAAGCAAACAAGATTCCTACGGCAGGCTTGACACACACACGGCCTCTAGATGTCCTAGGGCTAGAGTGCGAAATCAATAGAGAAAAGCGAACACCCGAAGGACGAGAGCCACAACCAGTCAATTAGAGACTCAACACAATCTGGCAATTGCAAAAGTAATGATGGAAACACGAACCAAGCAGCAAAAGCAAAAGGGAAGGTATTTGCGAACTTAAAAACTGAGCAAAAATGAAACCTTATGGAACCAAGCTCCGCAATCAAGCAGTTCAGAGTTCAGACAGTGAAAAACAAGTCATCAGACAGGTGGAGAGAAGAAGGGAAAGTCACAGCAAGAGGTTCAGGAGGCCGATTTGGTCAAGAATGAGTTTTACAGGATCAGCGCGGGTAGCCTTCAGCAACTCGGCGCTGACAGGGGGAGGCCTGTAGCAACTTTGCGACGTCAGCGCGGAAGAACAGGGATAAAGCGCGCTGTCTCAGAAAAACGAGGTCAGCGCGGAAATAAAACACACAGACGCGATGACAAAAACCACAAAGAAGCGGGGGCGCGATGCCAGCGCGGAAGGACACGAATAAAGCGCGCTGCCTTTGAAAACGAGGTCAGCGCGACTGTTAGACGTACAGGCGCGATGGAAAGAAAACCAAAGAACAGGGTCGCGATGCCAGCGCGACTGTTCGGAATTAAAACGCGCTGAGAGCAAAAAACAAGGAAGGCCAAAATAAAAACTTCCCAAACCAAAGGCAAGAGCCTTTTAATAATAAAGATGCTTCCCAGAAACACCCAGAAAGTTCATAAGCAAAAGAGACAATCCCAAAAACTCGAAAAGAGATCAATCAAAGCCAAACACAAAAGTGGACTCAAGAGACAAAAAGGCTGATCCCCAGCGGAGTCGCCAAATTGTTGGAGAGGTAAATCCCCTCTACGGATAGAGGCGATCCCTACTAGCCCAGCAGGGGTCTAGCAACAATCACACAATGCTGCTACGCATGTTCCTAATTACAATTAAACAAGAGGTAAAGAGCACCTACTTGGATTCCTGCGCTGTCGTTTGACGAAGAGATGTTGCCTTCGCTCCTTCGCTTCGGCTGGTCACAATCCTCCGCGATCTCCGCGAATGGATACCTGCACACACGAAGGGGAAACAAAAGCAAACGTGAAATCTAGTAAAAGCAACCATACATCAGTGAGAAAAGATGTAATTCACATTTAACCATTGCATAGACAAATGAGAATGGAACAATAATAGCAGTCATCTATTATTAATCAGAATAGAGAAGAGTACAACCAAATGTCCTGACGTCGGTAACCTTCTCAGGAGGGGCCAGTCAGCATGTATCTCAAGCATTCACCTTTGAGGATGATTCTCCCAAGACAAACAACTCTCTCTCTCACACAAATAGCACAAAACAACCTTCCCTAAGCAATCAATCACTTCCACACCTAGCACACCAAACCTATAGCAGCAATCTGAGCACTACAAGCTCTGTACAATCCAAGCTATTCCAAGCTAAGTCTAACTAGCTGCTCATGGTAATGGTGAGAGTTTATATAGGAGAAGGAGTCTCCTAAAAAGGTGGAAGGATGAGCTTATCTTCAAGGGGAGTTGTTGGAAAGGGTCGAACAGACATGCCATAGAAGGAAGTCGACATTCACAAAGCTAACAACCAAGCCTGGAGTGATCTGGAAGGCTGGTTGTTTGAACAAATTCGCCCAAACTGGATCAGCGCAGATTATAAGGAGACTGCCACGCTGTCGGCGCGTCTCAATAACTGGGACAGTCATGTCAGCACAGAAGCACACGGTAAAGGCATGCTGTGGGCCATCGCGGAAAAGTGATGTTCTTCCGCGCTGGCAGCGCACAGAATACACTACAGAGCGCTTGTCATCGCGGTTATTTTAGGAACAGATGCGCTGATGAACAAAACTTTGGAAAAATGGGTTTTTAACCAGTTCAGGGAGCAGGAACTTAGTGATTGTGAAATCTGGGCACAGCAGGGTGACTGACAGGAAGGCAGTGATAAATTACTGTGTAACACTGGGAAACAGGCCGGAGCTGGCCAATAGATTGATAGATTTTTTGAACAGGCAGACGAAGGAAGAACTGGCAGCCATCAATATTGTCAACAGAACAGAGGCTGTCCTTACAGTTAAAAAGGTACTCACTCTCAGAAATTATGTACAAACTGTGGAGAGGAAGTGCTATGAAATTCAGGATGAGGTGGATGAGTACAAGGCCAAAATGGGAGCACTACAAGCCAAGGGACTACCTAGCCTACTAAACAGCACGGGAAGACTGCTTCCCCGTGAGCAATATGCAAACAGGATGTCCACCTTTGTGGAAAATCAAATTACTGCAGCTGGCAGTACTTCTGAGGAGGCAGGGCCTCCAACAGGGCAGAGTCTTCTACAAAAACTTGAGAATATATTTTTTATTGAAAATGAAATCCACCACCTTTTTGAGGTTCCTCCAAATTTTTACAGATATACGGAAGCAGATGAGACTTTGGTGAGGATCCGAAGACACCAAATGCCCAAGGAGGATTGGTGGCAAGAAATGCTTCAAATTTTGCCACAATAACTTCATATGTTCCATCCCAGTCAGCTACAGCTCAGCATTAAAGACAGCATTAAAGGCAGCTGGAAGGTGACTCAGCAAAAGACAGCAGCAGCAAGCAAAGAATAAGATATACGCACTTTTTGGACAGCGTATCCTCAACCGACTCCAACCAGCCACAAAGTCAACATCTTCTGACCATTTTGAACAGCTAAGGCACTGAAGAGTTACTACAACATTTACTCCCTCAGCTACAACGCTTCAGGAGTTGGCGTGACATTAATGAAGCATTTACTCTTCAGCTATATATTTTTCTTATGTAAATTGTGTATATATACTTCCCCTAGCAACGTATGAGGGGTTGGTGATTTTCACTCTGAAGCAAATGTATTGTATACTTTCAGATTTTCTAATGCAAAGGGCTGGACAAGCTCAGTGATCTCCTGAATGTTTGATGTCTTGCTGATGCCATGCGTGGTGTTGCAGAATTCTTGTGCTGTCTGATGGAATAATAAGTTTTCCTCAATCTCTATTTTTTCTCCTTATGTTTATTAAATCATACGAATGTCTCACTAATCTAGCAATAAAGAAAAGGAATAGTACAGGATATGTTTGCTTACACCTTGTGCTCAATCTTTACTGCTGCAAATGTTTTCTTCAGAATTAATCATGGACATGAATTCTTAATTGCTCATGTTTTCATTAATTCTATAAATCTAAATGTTATATAGAAATTCTTCACTGCTTCTAAATAATATTCTCACTGTTTCTCCATACCAGTTTGTTGGAAGATTCTTAGATGCCTTTCATAGCCTGGCTACGTCACACTTAATCACAATTTCGAAACATTGTTTCTCAGACACTTATCTGGCTCTGTAGCATCACTACTGTATCAACACAGCATATCAAACAACTAAAGGAACACTGACTCCATGCCCAATGGCCTAGAACACTCTAGTGAGCACATATATATATTGACTGAAGTCATCACCCAACAAATTCCAAAAAACAAAACCTTGAGCATCATAGCTAGCCTAATATTTTATACAAACAAAGCTAAAGCATACAGAGAGAGCCCTCTCTAGTCACAGGTAGGCTAGAACCTGTGACCAAAAGATTGGTTAGTGGTTACCTCGGCCGTATTCCCTTGGGAGTCAAAGGGAACAACCTGAGTGATAACACCACAAACTAAGAAAATAAATGGTCGCTTTTCACTTGCATGCAAAAAGGTTTGCATGCCCCTAGGTATAACGAAGTAGAGTTTCCAGGTTACCGTATGGAATTTCTTGCATTAGCAAGATTTTTCCATCTGTGTAGTAGAAAAAACACTTCCTTGGCTTTGTCCATCGAAATGGATGAAGGTGATTCCAGTTCCAATCACCTAACCTTTGACGGGGGAATCCTTTTCCAGTCTGATCCATTTTCCTAAATGGACAGGATAGTCAGACTAGTCATATTCCTACACGGAAACCTACCTTATATCTGGGGTTTTCCTGCCGAAGCAGACCAGGGTGTATGCCTCCTGGGTTTCGATCACAATCATCGAATCACTCACGCTCATCAAGTGGACGGAATAGAGATTGATGAGACATTCCTTGTGCAAAAAGACCAGTTAGGGATGGCATGTGACTAATAGTTGTGTTTGAACCAGGGAATGAAAGCTGGTCAACTAGGTGGACCACTCTGCCTTCATGCAGAAAACACATCACTCGAAAGAGTGAGGAAAAAATAGCTCCCATGCTATAAATGTAGTCACGCCCAAGGAGTAGATTGTAATCAAGAGGCCCTTGGACTACCGTCACGTTTAGATGAACGATTTTCCTTCTCAAAGTTATAGGCAAATTTGGAAGGATCCCTAACGGTCAACTGGTTCCTTTGTTGAAGCCTATCAGATTTCGAATCTCAGGCAGAAGCAATGGCGAACCAAGTTCTTTCCAAGTAGTTGAGGAAAGGATACTCATAGAAGCCCCTTCATGTATGATAGTACCAAGCATGATCATTCTGTAAGCTTGTACTATGACTCGGAATGGTACATTAGATGTTCAGCGGGGTCTCCCTAGTAGATTCCAATCGAAGGAAATGACTAGATTGCTTGGAGGAGGGACTGAATAAACAACCAGATAAATCTCTGACAAACTTCCTTCTTGCGGTAAAGAAATGGGTAGATTGCCCCCATGTTCATCAGATTCTGTGTTAACGAAAAGAATTTGAATGGTGTCGTTCTCATTCTCTTTGGTGACAGTATCATCTGAAGGTGGACCTTCTGAAGACAAGATTGGGTCGACTGCCGTCTCGACCTGTTGACTTTGGTCCGATATGGACTCAGAGGATTTATCTTCAATGGTAGGTGCTTCGACCGATAACAAAGGTGTGGCAGTTGGATTTTCAAATAGCGATGGACTCGGTAAGAGTTTCTTGTATCGAGGAGGAAGTCGCTGCGATGAAGCAAGAAGGTTATCCAAGAATCTTTTAGCTTCGTCCAAGAAAGGACAACGGTGGAGGGCATGATCGCCTTCACACAACCTACAAGGAAATCTAGATCTTCCTTTCTGTCCATTGACTTCATTTTCACTAGTTGATGGTGTGCTCTCAATGTGATCATCAGAGGTTGAAGACACCGAATTGTGCAAGCAGGGAGACCAGACCCTCAGGATCCATGGGATGTAGGGACAATCTTGATGATAGTGGTCTTCCTTTCAAATGACACATGGAGATTTAGGTTTGGAAGGTGCAGTGTGTGGATTTTCGCCAGATGATTCGTGGTTGCCCCCTTTCACCATTGGATTCTTCTTCTTCTTCTCCTTCCCTTTCTTCTTCTTCTCAGTTACTTGGTGTTATAGACATTTTTGTGCCTTACAGCATTGAGCATGAAATGTCCATAATCCAAGGGATCCAAAGTCCCTAAATGAGTTGTTCCTACCCCTAGAGGAACAAGGTCAACCAATGACAGCTTCTCCCAAAAGTTCTCCACCAAAAACCACTCAGAAACAGTCAATTCAGGATCAATTCAAAGGCTCCACTAGCTGTCTGCGTTGAAATGTAGAGATTACACTGGCTAGGTGCACTGCAACACAGGTAGAAGCACTACCAGGGTGCGCTGAGCGGGAAATGACAAATGGAAAGCTCATTCAACGAGGTGGAAAGACCCTGGAAGCTTCCAGAATCTTCTCCAATGACACTTGCCTCAATGGATTCGACTAGTGATGAGTAAGAGGTTCTCAACCTCCAAGTAGAAGCAAGGACTAACAGAGAGAGGCCACAAGTCAAAACATAAGCTGACTCATCCTCTCTGCTTACATCTATATATGGATCTCTCACCCAGAGGTTCAGGAGACTGGAATTTTGTACTTTGCAGAGAATTGCTGTTGGTTTGAGATTGGGATTAGTACATTGGGTGATTTATGCTTTGTTGGAGGAGAGGAAGGGATTCCTTTGCTGGGAGGTAGATGCTGGATCGAAACTCACTTGGTTGTATCTCCTCTTGGACTTTCTTATTTCATCAATAAACTATTTGAGTTTCTCCTACATGTTGTATACCAATGATGTTTTGTTATGCTTACATGTTTAGCTTAATCTGATCTTGGGCTTTTTATGAATGTATATCTGTATCTTTGTGTAGTTTCTCTCTCTTGTGATCTTGCAGGAATTCGGTGAAGTTGGGCCAGTGAAGGAGCAAGAAGCTGGGAGCTACTGAAGAGAGGAGTGACTTGGATCGACAAACTAGCGGAAGATACAGGTTAGTTAGATCCTTCTCCCTCACTTACATTTCATAAAGAAGAATATTCAAATAAGTTTACCTGTTTGTTGCTAAGGCACTATCACCTCTTAGAGTGGGATAAGGGCATTCCGAATTGGATACTTTTCCCAACAACAAATTGGCGACTCCACCGGGGATCGTATCTTGTTGGTTTATTTGTGTTTCTATTGTTGTTCTTCTCATAAACTCGGGAGTGCCGAATCGAAATGCATTTGCCATTTTCAAATGCAAAGTAGAGATTTGCCACTCTAGCCCACTCACTGGGCCTGTTTTTATGATCTGAACAAACTGATCCACAAGTGCTCTAACAACCCTTTGTGATAGATCTTAGTCCTCCTTTAAATCATCCTCCTAATTGTACCTAATTGATAGCTTTGATCCGGCCAAAAACTGTTGATTTAACTGCAAACCGTAACCCAGAACCCATGAACAAATCTCGTTTCTGCTTTAGTGCAGACTCTGTGAAGAGGTTCTGCATTTCAACGCAGGTCCCGTGAAGGCTACCTGCATTGAATGTCAAATCCTCTATGCTGAGGGTGCGCTGATCAGTCTTTGCCTTGTGCAGCTGTGGTTCCCTGCTTCCTTTTGCTCAGTTTCATCTCTGTTTTTGCAGCCTGTTATCAGTCAGTGTACCTATCTGAAACCCCTTTTCTTTGCCTCAATTCCACCTCAGTTGTATAAAGAAACTGTATTTGTTCTTTGTGTATTTGTTACATCATTTGCAGTTTCCCATTACAAAAGTAAACTATTCATACTGTCACCCTTAGATATAGACCTGTCATAAGTGTCATTTTGATCTTAGGAGTGAGTTTGTTTGCTGTTCACAGTTGATTGAGCTTTTGCTTTTGTTGTTTGGTTTGAATTTATGCATTTCTAGTGTCGAAACAAGTAAATCATAAAGTGTCGTAATCGTCTTTTTGATTTTGAAAAAGGAACTTGTTTATGTTTTCACTTGAAATCGAATTCAAATTTGTACAACAACTTTCTTTTTAGGCATCAATATTAAGGAAGCGAAAACAAATACATGCATTTGTGCATTTGCATTTTGATAGTTTGCATGCTTTGATTTAGGAAAAGTGCATTACAGTGTGCTCTATGCTCTTTGAGAAAAGTTTGTATCTTCCTTTTCCCTTTGTAGCTAGGATTTTCATTGTTGAAAAGATATAAAAGCTTGCTTATCATCTTTAGACTGCATTTAGGAATTGTATCATACATCTCGTGGTGATCCAAAAAGGCAAACTTCTAAGAAAGATCAACCTAAAATAAATTGAATGAACTTAACAACGCTTTGTAACTTAACGCACAACATAGAGGTCTAGGCTAGAGACGTGTTCCGGCGTCGTAAAACCTGGTGACTGTCGATCTCGCTGATGGTTGGGTGATTCCTCCTGAGGGACGATAGCGCCAGTACGGATTGTGCTCCCACGTACCATCGAGTATATATTGGGAGACCCCTATAGGCATAAAACCTTTATCCTTAGGAAGCCGTGTCGACTGCCCTACTGATCGCAATGCACTGAACACAGCATTCAGGAAGATTGACCGCTTGTACCTTAAAAAGTATTCTGCGGTTTTGCGAGAAGTTTGGCACACCCTCTACCTAGAACTCCAGAGCAGTTCCTTTTGGCCTTTTTCAGAATCTATAACGGAAAAAGTCCATCCGAGCATTTGTCACTTTGGGCTCGTTAAAACATCGAAGGAGACTAGAGTCATCTTTAGCTTTTTCTCGACTCTTTAAAACTGAAAAAGCAAGTTGTGTCTAAAGCGTCGTTATAATTTATTTTAAACGGAACAATCACCCCCTTTTCCTACGTTGATCTTTAAGTTGAGAAAATGGAACCCACCAACCAAGGAATTCCCCTTGGTGGAAATCCTAGTCCCTTCTCCTCTTGGGGAGATGTTGGTGCGCCCCATATGGCCACATTGTCGCTTCCAGGACTGACAATTGGCTTGCCAGTCTGGCTCTTCTCAACCAATGTCGTTCAGAACACCACTATTCCTGAACAGTCGAATCAACAGTTAGACCAGTCCAAAGTTGCCCTCCAGCCTTCTACTTCCTCTAATTCTTCCTCTCCTCCTTCCTCTTCGCTTGACGGAACTGGTAAAACAAAAAACCAAGTTCCTAAGGAGAAGAAGGAAAAGAAGAAGAAAGAGAAGAAGAAGAAAGAGCCAAAAGCGACTGGGGGCAAACAAGTGTCGTCTGACAAAAATCCACACACAACACTGACTAGGCCTAAATCGCCATGTGTCATATGCAAGGGAGACCACTTCCACAGAGATTGTCCCTGCATCCCTTGGATACTAAGGGACTGGTCTCCCCGTTTGCACAATCCGGTGGCATCAACCTCTGATAGCCATGTTGAATGCATACCATCAACTAGCGAAAGTGAAGTCCTTGGACAAAAAGGGAGAGCTAGATTTCCCTGCAGACTGTGCGAAGGCGATCACGCCATCCACCGTTGTCCCTTCTTAGACGAAGCGAAAAGAGTTTTGGATGATCGTCCGGTTTCGCCGTTACGACTTCCTCCTGGATATAAAAAACTCTTGTCGAGTCCTTCGTTAGTTGAAAATCCAGCTGGCCCACTCAAGTGGTCAGCTGAAGCGCTGGTCATTGAAGATGAACCAGCTGAATCCATACCCGACGAAAGTCAAAAGGTCGAGGCGGCAGTTGACCCGGACTTGCCTTCAGAGGATTTATCTTCGAATGATACAGTCACTGAAGAGAATAAAGATGACACCATCCAAATTCTCTTCATCAACACAGACTCCGACGAGCACGGGGTCACTCCCCCCATTCCTTTATCGCAGGAAGGAAGTTCGTCAGAGCGATGCCCGGCCGTTTACTCAATCCCACCACCACGCAACCTAGTTGTCTCCTTCGACTGGAACCAACTAGGCAGACCCTGTTTGCCAGCAAGCATACCATTCAGAATTATCGTCCAAATATACAGAATGGTCATGGCTGGCACCATCATTGATGAAGGGGCATCTGTGAGTATCCTTTCCTCCACTGCTTGGAAAGCGCTTGGTTCGCCAGCGCTTTTGCCTGAAATGAGAAATCTGACAGGCTTTGATAAAGGAACCAGTCGACCTTTAGGGATCCTCCCTAGTGTGCCTATCACATTGAAAGGGAAGACCGTTCAAATGAACGTGATGGTCATTCAAGGACCCTTGGATTATAACCTACTCCTTGGACGAGACTATATATATTGCATGGGAGTCATCGTCTCCTCACTCTTTAGAGTAATGTGTTTTCCGCACGAAGGAAGAGTGGTCAAGCTCGTGGACCAGCTTTCATTTCCCGGATCACGCATCACAAATAGTCATATACCTTCCCTAAATGGTCTCTTCACACAAGAAATGTCTCAACCCACGGTCCGTCCTCCCGATGAGCGCGAGTAATTCGGAGGGATATGACTGGAACCCAGGGGGCATGCGTCCTGGTCTGCTTCGGCAGGAAAACTTTGGGTATAGGGTAGGTTTCCGCGGGAGAATATGACTAGTCTATACCCTGTCCGTCTTGGAAGAGGGGTTATTCTAGAATAAGATTCTTTTGTGAAAGTTATGTGTTTGGCGCTCATTGTCACTCACCTTTGTCTATCTCGGTAGACATCGCCGAAGAAATGTTTTGTTTGAAAGATTAATAGAACAATCTTTGGGTAACGTGAAAGAGGTAGGCCTCTCCCGGTAAAACAAATGTTTTATTGGACTAAGAAGGGGTAACCTTGAAATCGTACTTTATGCCTGGGGGCATGCAAAACTTTTTGAATGCAAGCAAGGGGCGGCTATTTATTTTTTAAATTTTTAGGTCCTCCCTTTAAACCTGTAGGTCTAACCCTTTAAACTCGTAGGATTAGTCGTTTCCGAACTTGCATAACGAAAGGATGCGGGGCATAGCTTTGGTAAGGCGCAAGCTCCATAAAAATGGCATCTTACATGAGACATTCTTATCATATGACTGGATTATCGAGCAGTTTTAGTGTATAGTTCATGCTCATTAAAAAATAAACATAAAATCAAGCAGTTTTAGCACATAGTTCATGCTCGTTAAAAAATAAACATAAGATCGAGCAGTGTTTTTCCGCGTTTAAGCTCGTTAAAAAATGAACTATATTCCGGTAAATAACCACCGTGAATGTAACATTATCAGCCATTAAAGCTTTGGTCGTGTTTGCATCGTCACCTCCACTTTTCCATTGGCCGATCGTTCACCTCCATATGATTGTTTACCCATTTTGAGGAACAGCTGCGAAGAGTGATTTCACTAGCCATCCTTGTGACACTGCCGTGATTGGAAAATTACAACCTTTACCTGGAATCAGCTGCTAACCCATTTTATCACTCGTTCCTCAAAAGACGAGTCTTCTTTAAGCTCTTTTCATCTGACTCGTAAAATATGAAAAGATTGTCGAGTTTTGGCCTTCCAGCTCGTTAAAGCGACCGGAAGTGCTATCCCTCCTCTAGATTTTAATCTTTTTGGACCTGAGGGATTATTGCACAAAAAGATCGAGCGCTTGTTTTGTTCGGCTCGTTAAAACTATCGAAAAATCATCCCTTCTGTATTGTTTTATACTTTTTCGGGCTTAAGGGATTAGATGACGAAAAAGGAATTTCGGAGTTGACTTTATGTACCTTTTCAGACTCTCTAAAAATGAAAAGGGCCGAGTTATCTTTGTCGTTAGACTCGTTAAATAGCGACAAACTTGTCTTTAGACGAGAACGAGTTTCACTATCGCTAGGCTCGTTAAAACATAGCGATGGGTTTGCCCGAAGGGCAAATTATAGAACAAGCATATGTTATCCTCCTCAAGCTTGACAAAAATAAAGAGGTACTGGTCAACAATGACTGGGGAAAAATTGGGAAGAAACTCAAAGAACTTTATTGGTAGCAAGTCGCTCTTGAACATGACACTTCCACTCCGTGCCTGAGTCGGGTTGGGTTGTTTCATTCACCGGCCACATCACCATGGTCTCGCCATACCATCCATCTTTGGGGTAAATGCTACCAATCCATCACACAAGTGTCGCCGATATGTTCAAGAGAAGTCATCCAGAGAATTCAACCATGTCCCATCCACTACCATACATTATCCTTCACTCTTTTCATGACCGCCACCCTGAACTATATATCATCAGATCGTTTTCACCTCCATCAAAATCATTTGCTCCGTTCCGTGTCACTGATGTGGGATACATTAAGGCCCTCCTTTGACGGATCGCTTCTTGTCGACATCAGCACATTATCCAAGAAGTTGATCTAGGAACAACCCCTTCAGTACTTTGAAGCTTGCATGCCTCAATGGCAAGTTTCTCACTTCCAAAGACAGGTATACATCAATGACCTTCGACCGAAAGATTTTGCGTGGTGTTCGACGCCAAGTCCTTTATTCACACCACGTGAATTGTACTGCAGTACCTTGAGGGTCATTATCATTATTGGTGATTCCTCTCGTGCTTGTTAACGGTTTACCTCATTGACCGGTAATCAAGCGATGTCTTTCCATTTTTGACTCCAAAACATCTCTCACATGGATCGATTTGTACTTAGAGTGAAGATCAAACGAGTTTGAAGACCCCGGATCTAGTTTCATCCATCCGGGCTGTGATATATATTCAGGAAAGATAAAGACATTGACATGTACATCATTGCAGCAGATAATCATCCTACCAAAAGGATGATGATTTCATCAAAATTATCAGTCTACCATCAGATGATTGTCTGTTCTATGTACAGAAAAATGAATTTATAAAGCTGAGCATGGGAATGCCCGCCTCATCTAGATCATGAAAGCAGTATGAAAAATAATGTATTGTATTGTATCTTATTATAGGTCTCCTCCCAACATTGGAAGAACTTCGGATCCTCCTAATAAAGCATTTCACCCGATAAACGACCTCATACTTTAGGGGGCAACTGTTATAGACATTTTTGTGCCTTACAACATTGAGCATGAAATGTCCATAATCCAAGGGATCCAAAGTCCCTAAATGAGTTTTTCCTACCCCTAGAGGAACAAGGTCAACCAATGACAGCTTCTCCCAGAAGTTCTCCACCAAAAACCACTCAGAAACAGTCAATTCCGGATCAATTCAAAGGCTCCACTAGCTGTCTGCGCTGAAATGCAGAGATTACACTGGCTAGGTGCACTGCAACGCAGGTAGAAGCACTACCAGGGTGCGCTGAGCGGGAAATGACAAATGGCAAGCTCATTCAACGAGGTGGAAAGACCCTGGAAGCTTCCAGAATCTTCTCCAATGACACTTGCCTCAATGGATTCGACTAGTGATGAGTAAGAGGTTCTCAACCTCCAAGTGGAAGCAAGGACTGACAGAGAGAGGCCACAAGTCAAAACATAAGCTGACTCATCCTCTCTGCTTACATCTATATATGGATCTCTCACCCAGAGGTTCAGGAGGCTGGAATTTTGTACTTTGCAGAGAATTGCTGTTGGTTTGAGATTGGGATTAGTACATTGGGTGATTTATGCTTTGTTGGAGGAGAGGAGGGGATTCCTTTGCTGGGAGGTAGATGCTGGATCAGAACTCACTTGGTTGTATCTCCTCTTGGACTTTCTTATTTCATCAATAAACTATTTGAGTTTCTCCTACATGTTGTATACCAATGATGTTTTGTTATGCTTACATGTTTAGCTTAATTTGATCTTGGGCTTTTTATGAATGTATATCTGTATATTTGTGTAGTTTCTCTCTCTTGTGATCTTGCAGGAATTCGGTGAAGCTGGGCCGGTGAAGGAGCAAGAAGCTGGGAGCTACTGAAGAGAGGAGTGACTTGGATCGACAAACTAGCGGAAGATACAGGTTAGTTAGATCCTTCTCCCTCACTTACATTTCATAAAGAAGAATATTCAAATAAGTTTACCTGTTTGTTGCTAAGGCACTATCACCTCTTAGAGTGGGATAGGGGCATTCCGAATTGGATACTTTTCCCAACAACACTTGGTTTTTAGCGTTACTAGCTTAACCAAGCGAAGAGGGAGAAGGAGAGGGAGAAACAAACAAAGTAGAAGGTGGGGGAGAAACTTCAGTGTCATCTGGTTTCCGACTTTATTGCTGAGGAATTGCGGTGTTTTGAATGACAGAGGTCAAGAAAAGCCATACTGGCAGGCCAATTGTGAATCCTGGAAGGGACAATGTAGCCATGTGTGGAGCACCAACATCTCCCCAAGAGGAGAAAGGACTAGGATTTCTCGCAAGGGGAAATCCTTGATTGGTAGACTCCATTTTCTCAACCTAAGACCAATGAGGGAATAGTGACATTATTCCGATTAAAATAAATTTTATGATTCTTTGACACAACTTGCTTTTTCAATTTTTAAGAGTCGAGAAAATGCTAAAGATGACTCTAGTCGCCTTCGATTTTTAATGAGCTTGAAGTGACAAGTGCTCAGATGGACCTTTTCTTTTAAGGAGTCTAAAAGGGAATGAAAATGTCTTCTCTGGAAATCTAGACAGAGGGATTACCAAACCAATCGTAAAACTACAGAATACTTTTTATGGTGCAACAGTCAATCTTCCTGAATGCTGTGTGTTAGAGCCTAGATTTACCTCAGGCTGAGAAAGGTAGGATCCAGGGCCAACATCAAACCATGCTTAACCTGGTATCTAGCCCTACTAGGTCGGGGGAGGTCTCTCTCCGGATCAATCTCAGAAAAATATGATCACTAAGGGCTTGAGATGACTGATATAACTATTGATCTTAGGCTAGGTATGTGTGCAAAAGTGTTTGATTGAATAAAATGATGTTTTTGTTGGCTCAAATGGAAAAGCAGATTTTGGGTGTGTGGAATGAGGCTCAGCTTTGCAGGGATCTCAATGGGGCAAGGTATGAAACTGATTTTGGCACTTCAAATCGAATAAGGTAGAGGGATTAGATAGGTGGGGAGTTGAAGAGGGCAAGAGAAGCCATGGATCCTCTCCAAACAACTGAAAACATCAAGAAACTAAAGCAAACCTTAAGTAGAGCACTATAATTTCAATGGATTCTACTTACACTCTTGTTTGATTTAGTTAGGAAGAAACAAGATAGATAGTGTCATACATAACACACAATTAAATTCACAATTACAAAGAAAATCACTGTACCAAAAAAAAATGCCACAGGGATCCCAAAGAGTGCTGCAAACCCTGGTCTCAATTCCTTAGCCAAAACGCTGATATGAGTGTACAATGAAGCTCCTTGCTTTCTCAAGAGTCCAACCTTTTGCCAAAATCCAACCCCTACACTATGAAATTCATAAAATATATAAATTTTCTCATCCATGTACTAAGGGATTGAGCTCAACCATTTTCTTCAAAATAGAATCAGTTACATTAAACTTGGGCCGAATTTCTGAAAATAGGTGTTGAAGATGAACTCATATCTCCTAAACCATAGCACCTGTGCATAAACTGAAGGATTTTTTTGTTATTTGGTATGTTATGAACAAATTTTTTTTTCACTTTTTAAAAATTCCTTACCATTATTTCAAAAACTAATTTTGTACTAAACTTGTCATTGTGTGCAGCAATTGACCCAAAAACATGCATAACCAAGAATCACTCATTCATTTCGATCATATCTTCTAATCCGGGAGCCGGTTATGGGAGTGTGATATACCGTTGGAAAGATTTTTCTGAGCTTCTTCTGATGGACACACCTATGACATGTTTTGTGTTGAACATCATGTGCAAAACATCTAACAAAACCAAACATAGTAAGAGCTCATTTTGATCCCTGGTGACAGGCTGTGAAGACTAGAACTAACACTGTGTTCAGTGCATTGTGATCGATAGGGCGGTAGACATGGCTTCCTAAGGATAAAGGATATAGCCTATTGTGGTACCCAAATATATACTCGACAGTACGTGGGAGCACAAGTTCGTACTGGCACTTGTCGTCTCAAAGAGGAGGAATCACCCAACCTATGATGAAAGCGATAGTTACCAGGCTTTACGACACCAGAATACGTCTCTAGCCTAGACTTCTAGATGTTGCGCATTAGGTTCCAACGAAATTTTATGTTCATTGAGGTTTATTTTACAATTGATATTTCTTAAGAAGTTTGCCTTTAAGGTTCACCGCGTGATGCAGATATACAATTTCAATCTAAGATGATAAACAATCATTTACTTTCTTTTTGCAATGAAAATCCTAGCTACTAACGAAAGAGAGATGACATTATTTCAACATAGAGCAGAGAGCACGCACTAGATGCACTTTTCCTAAATCAATTTCAGCATGCAGTCTAAATGCAAATGCACATGCATGTATTGTTTTTCAGTTTCCTTAATGTGAGAATGACAAAAGAAAACTAAGTACAGATCTGAACTATCTTCTTTCAAAGCGACAGTACTAACAATTTTCTCTTCAAAAAACGAAAGGAAGGCTAAGACGACACTTTGCGATTTCGAATTCAAAAAACGAAAGGAAGACTAAGACGACACTTTGCGATTTCGAATTCAAAAAACGAAAGGAAGACTAAGACGACACTTTGTGATTTCGAATTTAAAATTGCTTTCGACACTTGAAATACTATTAATTCAAATCAAATACAATGGCAAAAGTGTAATCAACTATCTAAAAGAGGAATGCTTTACGACACTCGTTTTCTTCAATGAAAATGACACTTGCGACACTTTCAAATCAAAAGATGATAGTTCGATTAAGCTACTATTTGCAAAGGAGAACTGTAAATGATGAAAAATACATAAAAAACATTCACAATTCCTTATCAATGGAGGTTGAAATAATGCAAAGGCAGATGGTTTCAATAGTGATGTACTGATCATAGACAGCAAAAATACTAAATAAAGTTGAAGACAATGAAGAAAAAACCAAAATCTAGAGGCAAAAACAGTCTTAGTCAATCATCGCACTTGTAACACAGGGAAACAGGGATGCATATCACCTGCAACACACAGGAGGTGCGATGCATCCAGATTTCCAATGAGAGATAGTGCGATGGTCCAGAGACGAGACTGAGCTTGGTTTTCACTCATAGTTTGCAGCTAAGTTCAGGGATTTAGGTTGAGCTAATGATTTTCAGTAAACACAAAGTATAGGGGCTGATATAATGAGGTTATTTGCAAGTCAGATGTTCATTTCATAAACCAACCTAGAGATTCACTGAAGTAGCGTTGATCTACTTTGCAGTTGCATAGCAAAAGAAGTTCGAAGGCTAGCTGGCTTAACTTTAGGCTCCGTCTGTGGTTTATAAAGCAAACAACAGTAACAAAACAAACAAACTATTCGTTCCCCAACGGAGTCACCATTTTGTTATCGGGAAAACTAGTGTCCATTCAGAGCTACTAGTCCCACTAAGACGGGTAGCTATCTTAGAAACAAACAAACTAAAGTTACTTGTGTTTTCCTTTATGAGAGATAGATGAGAGAGAAGAAGAGAGTACCAACCTCAGTCTTTCGCTAGTCTCCTTGCTTGTTTCCTCTCTCCTTTGATAGAGCTTTTGCCACTCCTTTCTCACTTGTCCCACTTCAAAGAACACCTATAGAGTCAAAGCAGCAAAATACCATCAAAGCATAGAGATCTATAACCAAAAACAACGTAGGATCAGATGTACATTAACCATATAAATGCATATAAAATACAATATTCAGAGATATACAAGCATATGGAGGAAAACTCAAATAGCTTTATTGATAGAATAAGTAGAAGAGAGGATTACAACCAAGTTGTCTAATCCAGCATTATCCTCCCAAGAAAGATAAGCAGGCGGTGGGACCACTCTACATGTCCCCGCGAAATCCGTGGTTCGGTAAACTATCCATGGAAGAAAAGGACAAGGTTGTCACCATTGAGATAGATGATGAGGAGGAGGACCTGCAGGCTCTCGTAGATGAGATATAAGCAGCAAAAGACATGGAAGAGGACATCCAGTCGGTGCGTACTACAACGAAATTACTCGAGTACATCCCTCTGCGGAAAGGGAAAGCTAAGATACCCAAGGATTTGGATGCTGCTAAGAGCGCACTCCAAACCCCCCTCCTCTCCGATGGAATTGTGTTTGAGGGCTTGGCTCTAGGCCGCGTGCCCACAATGAAGTTTTAATATTGGGACCTCGAAGACAGCGAGAAGTTCCCACATTTAGAGATTGAGAACCTCATGAAACAGAGCACGGAGGGGTCAGTTACGACACTAGAGCTGCAGAAATGGCTGCGCGGTGTGGAGAAGGTCGGACTACTTCAGCTACTATGGATTCCACACTTTCACCGCACGCCTATCACAATTTTCGTCATCAGGCAGCTATTGTGCCTGGTGCACGATGGGTACTTATGGCTGGAGGAGCCTATTCCCATAACGGTAGATCTTATCCACAGGATTTCCTGGCTCCCCTGTAAGGGAAAGGACCCCGCGGAGATAGTTGGAAAAAGCAGAGATTTGGTGTTCGCAGAGGTCATGAAGAAGAAATACAAACTAGAAAAGAAGAAGAGGGGTTACGCAATTAGCAGCATTAAAGATAAAGGGGTGTGCATAGCCACCCAACTCCTGGCCGGGAAGGTAATGTGAAAATGTTGCGGAGATGAGGTACCAGCACTAGTAGTTACGCTGGCAGAACAATGCGCAGAGGGGGTCCAATTCAACTAGGCCGAGTTCCTCTATGAGGAATTCTTAACTAACTATAAAGAATCCTAGGAGCAGGGCAAGACCTTCCACTACACATGGTTGCTCTTGTCAATTTTGCTGGTAACAAGGGAACTTCCTGAGGACAGTCAGTTTCCTAATATTAAACAAGACTTACCAGAGGCCGTAAAGTACGTGTCGCTTTGTGCTACGAAGGATGCCACGCGGATCTGCGAAACAAAGATCTTCTGGGTGCTCATGGAGGTGAGCGTCCGGATGTGGATCAACAGGAGGCCGCACTTGTCCCCAATAGTGTACAACAATTTGCGGAGCTTTGCAGACTTCAAGGTGGATATGCATAATCTGTATATCAAGGAGCATAAAGATCTAATGCAGAACTAGACCAAGCTCCCCTTCATCGCCATTAATGATGCGATCTTCTTCGTGCTGGAATCATGGCCTCTGAGTGGTGCGCCTTGGACTTGGTGGAGAAGGATAGAACAACAGCAAAAAAGTAGAAGGCTGCAACCAAGTTGTGTATCACCCAGTTGGCCCAGTAAAATTGCAACGAACAAGTGGCCGCAGAGGTAAGGGTTGCCCGTGAGGCAGCGAAGGCAACTGCAGAATAGGCAAAGGTTGCCAAAAAAGTAGCAGCAGCACATGCAATAGGGGCCACCACGATTGATCCAGGTGGATGTTGGTGGCCACCCACCTATCCCATTTGGACCCCCACAACTGTCTCTTTCAATTTTTCAGTTTCCTTAATTGTAGCACAGTTTACTATTTTTAGCAGTTTTCCGGGTCCTAAACTTCCGGAGCCGTTTTGAGGCTCTAAACGACGTTTTTTGGGAAATCCACCGCCAACGATTTTTCTAATAAAAATTGTCTTTTTTGTCGTAGTCCTCAGAGAGATCTTTCCAACGGGCTATCATGCGCGTCAAACGGAGATAGTACGACCAATTCGCGACCCCGGGAAGTTGATGTACCAACTTACCCAAAAACGGGGCCCAAAATTTGGCGTTTCATCTTCTAGGGTTAGGTTTTGGAATGTGAAGGGTTTTCCATTGTTTCTCAACAATAAATAGGCCCTCGAGCCTCATTGTAACACAGTTGGAAACAGTTCAGAGGCATGTAGCCGACACATCTCTTCTCAGAGATAAGCTACCATCGCCCTAGCTGGGTTATTTCTATTTGTAAGCATATTTCAGTATTCTCCATTAATGAAATGAAGTATTATTTCCGCTGCATCTCTGTTTTTATGGTTATCGCATCTCTGTATTTATGGTTATCTCTGTAATCTATTGCGTTCCTGCTTAAATCCGGATCAGTGGTATCAGAGCGGTCTGCTTTTTCTCTGTTTTTCTTTGCATGTCCCGAACGAGGTTGGGATATAAGGAGCTAGGGCTTGAATTGGTCGAACCTTTGCAAGACCAGCCTCGCAAATCTCAACGACCTCTTGTGGCGGATGAGAAGAAAGACGAGGGGGCAGGAGATCCTATCAGAATCTTGCTCGAAGAAGCCCTCGAGCGGCAAGGAACGCGATGATGGATAGCTTTGCGCAGATCCTTCAGCGGCTACCCAGAGGCGACGCATCGGATTCCAACAGCGACTCTGGAAATGCCGCACCGTTCAAGGTACAAGTTAATTTTGAAATCCCCATCTTCGAGGGTCAAATAGACGCAGATGTCGTAGATAAATGGTTAAATCTGCTAGATGGGTATTTTTCTGTTCACGAATTTTCAAGTCAGGAAAAGATTGTTTTCTCTCTTCTCAAAGCAGCCCCCCACGTCAAGGACTAGTGGGAAACCTACTGCGAGCAGAAGGATGAAATTACAGGCTCACTATTTTCAGCCGCACCCACCTGGAATGACTTCTGAGATGCCATCAAGGAGCAGTACTACCCTGTCGGAAGCTATGAAGACAAATACATCAAATGGACCACATTGCGGCAGGGACGAGACTAAGATGTGCCAGAGTTCACAAACATTTTCATACTCTTCGCACACAGTTGGGTATCAAATATTCTCAGCTGCATCTGGTACTCAAATACCGCAGCTGCCTACACAGATACATCCAGGAAGATATGGGGTTCTTGAAGATCTCCTCACTCGGCACAGCATATCGATACGCTGTCAAAATCGAGCAAAATTTCAAACAGAAGAAGTGAGACTTTGGATCTGCAAATCCAAAGCCCAAAGGACAAAGCCAAGGCGGGGTGACCCAAGACAACCCGTTGAAGCCGCAAGAAAAGAACAACACCACAAAGCCAAAGAAGGACACAGGAAAGTGGTGTGAGTTCCACAAGAGTCCCAATCATAACAAAGTGAGTGTCGGACCAAGCAGTCGCTGGTGGCCGAGTTGAAGGCTTCCGAATCAGATGCATGTTCTGACCCTGAGCCAGAACCTGACAAGGGGAATGGCAAAGGGAAGCAGATCATTGATGCGGATCCCAGTGCCACTGTTGCCACTGCCAAGATCCAGAAGAATGAACCTACAAATCCAGAAGAGGGGGAGCGTCTTTTCCACTCACAGATGTGGGTGAAGGGTTCGCCGCTGCAATTCATTGTCGACAGTGGCAGCCAAAAGAACCTCATTTCGGCAGAGGTCGTGAAGCGGTTGGGCCTACCAACTACGCCACACACACAACCGTACAGTATCGGGTGGCTTCACGAAGGACAAGATCTCAAAGTTCACCCGTAGTGCCACCTTCCCTACAGCATCAAGCCCTTCACAGATGAGATGTTGTGTGATGTTACACCTTTGGATGTTTTTGATGTACTATTAGGCCAGCCATACTTGTGGAGGCGACATGCTGTGTATGAGTCAAGGCCTCGCGCTGTCATTATTTCTTTGGATAATTCATTATACAGGATACCAGAGGTAACTCCACCTACCACCACCTCTTTGATCACTGCTAAGAAAGGCATCAAGCTCATCTCATAGACTAGGAAATTTATTTTCTGTCTGGTTCGCTCCCAAAGTAAGGGGAAGATCGTTGCTACATCCATGACCCCCGCAAAGGGTTCCTCCACGCAGTAGCAGCAACATAGGGATACAGTCATGACAGAACACAGGAACAACTTCTCCTTACCCAGAGGGGTACCACACAAGTTTTAGGTGGGCGAAAAAGTTTGGTTACATCTGCAGAGGGAGTGCCTTACCAGAACCCATCAGAAACTCAGACCACTTCAACATGGTCCTTACACTAGTAACAAGGCTACGGGAAACAATGCTTTGAAGCACAACATTCCTCCATTCCTTCGCTTGCACCGAGTGTTCAATGTGGACCGTCGTTGACCATCATCCCCACCATTTCTGGACACATCAGAGATTGCAGAACAGCTCACCAGAGACCTAGCTCAGCAGAAGCTTCCTCATCTCAAGGAGGAAATCAACGCAATGGGGACCATTGCTTCCTAAGGGGGGAGGAATGATCCAAGTGGATGTTTGTGGCCACCCACCTATCCCATTTGGACCCCCACAACTGTCTCTTTCAATTTTTCAGTTTCCTTAATTGTAGCACAATTTACTATTTTTAGCAGTTTTTCGGGTCCTAAACTTCCGGAGCCGTTTTGAGGCCCTAAACGACGTTTTTTGGGAAATCCACCGCCAACAATTTTTCTAATAAAAATTGTCTTTTTTGTCGTAGTCCTCGGAGAGATCTTTCCAACGGGCTATCATGCGCGTCAAACGGAGATAGTACGACCAATTCGCGACCCCGGGAAGTTGATGTACCAACTTACCCAAAAACGGGGCCCAAAATTTGGCGTTTCATCTTCTAGGGTTAGGTTTTGGAATGTGAAGGGTTTTCCATTGTTTCTCAACAATAAATAGGCCCTCGAACCTCATTGTAACACAGTTGGAAACAGTTCAGAGGCATGTAGCCGACACATCTCTTCTCAGAGATAAGCTACCATCGCCCTAGCTGGGTTATTTCTATTTGTAAGCATATTTCAGTATTCTCCATTAATGAAATGAAGTATTATTTCCGCTGCATCTTTGTTTTTATGGTTATCGCATCTCTGTATTTATGGTTATCTCTGTAATCTATTGCGTTCCTGCTTAAATCCGGATCAGTGGTATCAGAGCGGTCTGCTTTTTCTCTGTTTTTCTTTGCATGTCCCCAACGAGGTCGGGATATAAGGAGCTAGGGCTTGAATTGGTCGAACCTTTGCAAGACCAGCCTCACAAATCTCAACGACCTCCTGTGGCGGATGAGAAGAAAGACGAGGGGGTAGGAGATCCTATCAGAATCTTGCTCGAATAAGCCCTCGAGCGGCAAAGGAACGTGATGATGGATAGCTTTGCGCAGATCCTTCAGCGGCTACCCAGAGGCGACACATCGGATTCCAACAGCGACTCTGGAAATGCCACACCCTTCAAGGTACAAGTTAATTTTGAAATCCCCATCTTCGAGGGTCAAATAGACGCAGATGCCGTAGATAAATGGTTAAATTTGCTAGATGGGTATTTTTCTGTTCACGAATTTTCAAGTTGGGAAAAGATTGTTTTCTCTCTTCTCAAAGCAGCCCCCCACGTCAAGGACTGGTGGGAAACCTACTGCGAGCAGAAGGATGAAAGTACAGGCTCACTATTTTCAGCCGCACCCACTTGGAATGACTTCCGAGATGCCATCAAGGAGCAATACTACCCTGTCGGAAGCTATGAAGACAAATACATCAAATGGACCACATTGTGGCAGGGACGAGACCAAGATGTGCCAGAGTTCACAAACATTTTCATACCCTTCGCACACAGTTGGGTATCAAATATTCTGAGCTGCATCTGGTACTCAAATACCGCGGCTGCCTACACAGATACATCCAGGAAGATATGGGGTTCTTGAACATCTCCTCACTCGGCACAGCATATCGATACGCTGTCAAAATCGAGCAAAAGTTCAAACAGAAGAAGCGAGACTTTGGATCTGCAAATCCAAAGCCCAAAGGACAAAGCCAAGGCGGGGTGACCCAAGACAACCCGTCGAAGCCGCAAGAAAAGAACAACACCACGAAGCCGAAGAAGGACACAGGAAAGTGGTGTGAGTTCCAAAAGAGTCCCAATCATAACAAAGTGAGTGTCGGACCAAGCAGTCGCTGGTGGCCGAGTTGAAGGCTTCCGAATTAGATGCATGTTATGACCCTGAGCTAGAACCTGACAAGGGGAATGGCAAAGGGAAGCAGATCATTGATGCGGATCCCAGCGCCACTGTTGCCACTGCCAAGATCCAGAAGAATGAACCTACAGATCCAGAAGAGGGGGAGCGTCTTTTCCACTCACAGATGTGGGTGAAGGGTTCGCCGCTGCAATTCATTGTCGACAGTGGCAGCCAAAAGAACCTCATTTCAGCAGAGGTCGTGAAGCGGTTGGGCCTACCAACTACGCCACACCCACAACCGTACAGTATCGGGTGGCTTCACGAAGGACAAGATCTCAAAGTTCACCAGTAGTGCCACCTTCCCTACAGCATCAAGCCCTTCACAGATGAGGTATTGTGTGATGTTACACCTTTGGATGTTTGTGATGTACTATTAGGCCATCCATACTTGTGGAGGCGACATGCTGTGTATGAGTCAAGGCCTCGCGCTGTCATTATTTCTTTGGATAATTCATTATACAGGATACCAGAGGTAGCTCAACCTACCACCACCTCTTTGATCACTTCTAAGAAAGGCATCAAGCTCATCTCACAGACTAGGAAATTTATTTTCTGTCTGGTTCGCTCCCAAAGTAAGGGGAAGATCGTTGCTACATCCATGACCCCCGCAAAGGGTTCCTCCACGCAGCAGCAACAACATAGGGATACAGTCATGACAGAACACAGGAACAACTTCTCCTTACCCAGAGGGGTACCACACAAGTTTCAGGTGGGCGAAAAAGTTTGGTTACATCTGCAGAGGGAGCGCCTTACCAGAACCCATCAGAAACTCAGACCACTTCAACATGGTCCTTACACTAGTAACAAGGCTACGGGAAACAATGCTTTGAAGCACAACATTCCTCCATTCCTTCGCTTGCACCGAGTGTTCAATGTGGACCGTCGTTGACCATGCTCCCCACCATTTCTGGACACATCAGAAATTGCAGAACAGCTCACCAGAGACCTAGCTCAGCAGAAGCTTCCTCATCTCAAGGAGGAAATCAACGCAATGGGGACCATTGCTTCCTAAGGGGGGAGGAATGATCCAGGTGGATGTTTGTGGCCACCCACCTATCCCATTTGGACCCCCACAACTGTCTCTTTCAATTTTTCAGTTTCCTTAATTGTAGCACAGTTTACTATTTTTAGCAGTTTTTCGGGTCCTAAACTTCTGGAGCCGTTTTGAGGCCCTAAACGACGTTTTTTGGGAAATCCACCACCAGCAATTTTTCTAATAAAAATCGTCTTTTCTGTCGTAGTCCTCGGAGAGATCTTTCCAATGGGCTATCATGCGCGTCAAACGGAGATAGTACGACCAATTCGCGACCCCGGGAAGTTGATGTACCAACTTACCAAAAAACGGGGCCCAAAATTTGGCGTTTCATCTTCTAGTGTTAGGTTTTGGAATGTGAAGGGTTTTCCATTGTTTCTCAACAATAAATAGGCCCTCGAACCTCATTGTAACACAGTTGGAAACAGTTCAGAGGCATGTAGCCGACACATCTCTTCTCAGAGATAAGCTACCATCGCCCTAGCTGGGTTATTTCTATTTGTAAGCATATTTCAGTATTCTCCATTAATGAAATGAAGTATTATTTCCGCTGCATCTCTGTTTTTATGGTTATCGCATCTCTGTATTTATGGTTATCTCTGTAATCTATTGCGTTCCTGCTTAAATCCGGATCAACGATGCAAGAGGAAGGGGGCCAGAATGTGTCTACAAGACAAGGACCAGATATAGCAGAAGGCACGGACCCGAGCACAAGTCCACCCAGCTGAAACGGCCACGCATCATGGAGAGATTAAGTCCACGAAAAAAGGTCAAGGCATCCAAACTGGACATCAAACCTATTACACTGATAGAAGGCGACCTCTATGACATCGGTGACATGGTTCGCGAGGTCACCAGGGAAGCGCTCCAGGAAGCCATGATAGAGCAACAGATTGTGTTGGGGGCCCTAAGGGTGCAGCTGTAGGAACTTCAGGTGTGGCCCCCACAAGAAGGAGCAATAGCCGCCTACGACATCACAGGTACATCAGCAGCGGAGCAGCTACTACACAAAAAGTTGGCCAACACCATAGTGCTATCGGAAGGAGTGCTAACAGCAGAGAACGAGGATTACAGAGCCGCGGTGGACAAGATCAATTTGGTTGCCCTTCCGCGGGACACATTGTACTAGTTGTAGGATGGAATAATAGTAGAGCTACGCGCCCGGGAAGGCCACGTGATCCAGGTATTGAGCGAGCAAAAGATAAACATCGAACAACTTAGCCTACAGCGTGATGAGCTAGTGTCACAGAATCGGCAGATCGCACAAACAGGGGATGAAGCGTGTCGGCGCGTTCCAGAATTATCCATTGCCGCAGACCTACCAATAGAAATGCAGATCCACTGTCTGGCAAGTGGAGTCCGAAGCGTGCGCGAGGAAACAACATGAGTGCAGCTGGAGCTGAATCTCCAGATTGTTGAGTTATGGATGAAGGCGCAGCCTTCCACTCCTTCGGAAGTTAGAGAGTAGTGTGTTAGCGCGATTCAAACAGTATTGGAAGAAATCGGACGGGCAGTGCAAGACTGTACCGGTATGTTGGATCAAGCTTTTGACGTCCTTACATCCTTGCAAGAGGACCCCAACATACATCGCCTGGAAACAGAGGCGCACGAACTGTAGGAACAGTATGAAAGTGTAAGGGGAACTGCGTAGACAGTCGTCCTCACCCAATGGCTGGAAAAGATGCAGCAAGCAAGGGCACTAAAGGAATAGGTGGATGCTACAAGACAAAAAGAGGCACTTCTCAAAGCAGCGTCTAGCCTTGGATTTGTTGGAAATAATACTGAGAGGGGGGGTGAATCAGTATTATCAAGTCAAATATTCCTTTTTCAAAATCAAATGATGTACGCTACTTCAGTTAATTAAACCCGCGTATATACGCAACTATGCAGAAGGAAACCCGCGTATATAATGCAAACTTTTTAATTTACTTTATCTTTCTGATGTTGATTGTTAATCTATGTTTCAGAAGCAAATAACCAGTAACCAAAAACAGTAAAACAGAGCAGAAAGACAATCGCACACAAGAACACAAGATATAAGGTGGAAACCCAATGTGGGTGAAAACCACCTGCTGCAATTCGTCTCTATCTTCATTTTAATTAGAAACTTCTCTTTACAATTGTACTGGTGAAGTCCTTTACCAGTACGTAGGCTGCAACATGTAGAGAGCTACAACCCTCTCTCATTTTCCAGCTTCTCCTGGAAGGGAGATACAACCCCCTTAGCTCTTGCACTAGCCAAGATACTAGTACGTAGGTGCTGGCCTACAGAAGGCTACAACCTTCTCTTTCTTCCAGGGACCACATTTCATGAATTTTCAGACTGGATCCATAAATAGCATCAATCAAACATCAAGAATTTCTGCATCAACCAATCACCTTTTCACCAATCAAAACTGAATCAAAATAAACACTTCTCTGACGACTATACCCAGATCACAGTAACAGTAACCACACACCAAATCTGAACCCAGAACACTGCAGCAATAAACAGAAGCAGCTAGATCACAACTCAAAAGATATATGCTGCTTTAATAACCTGAAACCTGCGTACATACGCTTCTGTTGCTGGAACAACCTGCGTATACGCTCCTTCGCTTCACTGAACTAGCGTGTATACACGCCTTCTCTTCACTGAACCTGCGTACAGATCTATAAAGGATAATTCGCTCTTTCAGATATTCAACCACTAATTAACCCAGATTATCAGACTTATAGATCAAGCAAGCGCCACATATAGCAGATCAAAATCATACAAAGATACTATCATTCAAGCTTAAAGATTATGACCCATCAATAGAACTTATCCTTCTCTTTGCGCTAAGGTTCCTCCTTCATTCAATTCCAGATCTGCACGATAACCCAATTACTAGTATTCCAGATCTAGCACTTTATCAGATATTCAATCATAATTCAGATGATCCTTTGCCACATGATCTCCTTCCTCTTTTATAGGTTTAGGCCTTCCACAATACCACGGTCCAAAACCATAATAAACCAATACCACGGACCCAATACTTGGGATCAACACTTCTGACGAGGTACCATGGTCCAAAACCATAGGTTCAAATACCAAGGACTAACTACCACAGACCAAAAGTAAGTTTTCCAACATATACGTGCTTTTCCTTGCATGAAAGTGCGTGTATACGCATACGCGCCTTTGAAACATCTAACCCACGTGTATACGCATCTTCGTCTAGATGAACCTGCATATATGTCTTTTCCTTCATTCTGAAAGCCTGAACTAAGATATGTTACCAAAGAGAGTTGCCATCAAGGACAACACCTGTGCCATAGCTCCAAACCTGTGCCATAATGCCAACAATCTCACCCTTTGGACTTGATGGCAACCCAAAATCCTCAAAGTCATTCTCCCCCTTTGTCATCAAGGGCAAAGGGTTGTGCTCCCCCTGAGTACATGCTGAAATTTCTGCCCTGCTGTGCTGACCATGCTCCCCCTGACTGTATGCAAGATCTGCAAAAGATGTTCTTCAAGAAGAACCATGACTTATGCATCATAAAAGACCTTCCTATCACCAAAAGACTCAATACATACATCCATCACCCAACCAAGTGGGGATACATCAGAAATTTACATATGACAATCAAGTTCATTACATGTTCATCCCAGACATAGTGGGGAAACCAAAATAGGCTGTTACATGACCTTGACACCATAAACGAGATACCACAAAAGAGATACATGACATAGAGACGAAATATCTAGAACAAGACTTATGAAAGTCACCAATAATTGATAGCAGCAACATCTGTCAAACACCATTCAGATCAGCAACCAAGAGTTCTCCCTCTGCCTTTGTTCCACCTGAAACCAACAACAGTTGTGATCTAGAACCAAAAGCTTCTAAGATAATGCCAACAATGCATTATTAGAAGATTATCTGCTCCCCCTGAACCTGTGCCGGATGGTCTCAGTCAGATCCATATCAGAATATCTTTAACTAGAGCCTGTCCCTACTGATATCCATCAAACCTCCATATACGCGACTGTCTCTGCACAAAACGGTGTATGTACGCGGATCCTCCTCATGAAACTCGCGTACACCCATTTTTCTCTGAAACAGACAAGTTTTAACAGCAAGATGATGCATCAACTACTCCTAGCTTCTGTCTGAGGTATTCAAATGTCTCCCTGGGCAGTGGTTTGGTGAGAATATCAACAACTTGTTCCTTAGAAGGAACATACTCCAATTTGACCTTTTGTTCCAACACTTGTTCCCGGAGAAAGTGATACTTGATCGGTATGTGCTTGGTCTTTGAATGCATGACTGGGTTCTTTGAAATGCTGATTGCACTTGTATTATCACATAAGATGGAGATAGGTGGTGTACAAGTGATTTGAAAGTCCTACAAGGTTTGCATCATCCAAAGAAGTTGAGTGCAGCAAGATGCAGTAGCCACATATTCTGCTTCAGCTGTAGATAAAGAAATCGAACTCTGTTTCTTGTTGAACCAAGATACTAATCTGGAACCCATAAAGAATGCACCACCACTTGTGCTCTTCCTGTCATCCACGCTTCCGGCCCAATCTGCATCTGTATAAGCATGAAGTGTGAGATCTGTATCTCTAGGATACCATAAGCCATAGTTTTGAGTTCCTTGAAGGTACTTGAAGATTCTCTTCACTTCTTGAAGATGAGTTTCATTTGGATTTGCCTGAAATCTCCCAACTATTCCCACTGCATGCATGATGTTTGGTCGGGTACCTATCAAATAAAGTAGACTTCCAATCATAGATCTGTAGGTTGGTTGATGTACTGCTGCTGATTCATCATTTGCACTGAGGCTGCATCCTGTGACCATGGGGGTACATACTGGTTTTGCATTTTCCATGCCATATTTCTTCAAAATCTGCTTAAGATACTTGGTTTGAGACAAGAAGGTCTCGCCTTCATTTTGTTGAATTTGCAATCCAAGGAAATATGTCAGTTCTCCAAGCAAAGACATTTCGAATTCTTTTTGCATCACCAAGGCAAAGCTTTGAATCATAGCTTCTTCATTGCTGCCAAAGATAATATCATCTACATACACAACAAGTATTATCAATTTGTCATTTTTAAATTTTATATAAAGATTGCTATCTGCTGATCCCTTTGAAAAACCTTGTTGATGAAGATATTTGTCCAAACGGTAGTACCAAGCCCTTGGAACCTGTTTAAGACCATAGAGAGCCTTTTTTAGTTTGCATACAAGATTTGGATCATTCCCAAGGATGAAACCATCTGGTTGCTCAATGTACACTTCTTCTTCTAAGTCTCCATTCCGAAAGGCTGATTTCACGTCCATTTGAAATACTTTGAACTTCTGAAAGCTTGAGAGAGCAAGGAACATTCAGATGGCCTCAAGTCTAGCAACGGGAGCAAAAGTTTCTTCAAAGTCTATTCCTTCTTGTTGAGCATACCCTTTACAAACAAGTCTAGCCTTGTTTCTAATTACTTCCCCATTTTCATTCAACTTATTTTTGAAGATCCATTTTGTCCGTATGACATTCTTATCTTTTGGTCTAGGAACCAACTCCCAAGTGTTGTTCTTTTTGATCTGCTCAAGTTCTTCATCCATTGCCTTGACCCAACATTCATCTTTGCATGCCTCTCTTACATTTTGTGGTTCAGTGGAGGAGAGCAATGCCAAATAGCTTGAGGCTTCTGCAATTGTTCTTCTTGTTTGTACCCCTGCCTCTTTCTGCCCCAAAATCTGAGATTCTGGATGATTCTTCTGAACATACCTGGATGGAGTCTTCTCTTCTACCCTTATTTGTTCCTATGGTGCCTCTTGAGGTTCTTCTTCATCATCAGTCTGATTTGGAGAGTAGTCTTCATCCTCTTCGATATTTTCATAATTTACTTGCCTAGGAATGTATCCTTTTTCATCAACCACTACATCAATGCTGTCAACAATTCTTCCAAGTCTTTTATTGTAACACTTATATGCTTTGATGTGGGGAGAATAACCAAGGAGAATGCCTTCATCTGCTCTAGGTTCAAGTTTGCCAAGTTGTTCATCATTATTCTTAATATAGCATTTGCTTCCAAAAATTTTGAAATGCTTTACCGAAGGAGTCTCACCATACCAGAGCTCATGAGGAGTTTGAGTGCTGTTCACTCGGACATTTGTTTTGTTGAGAATAACAACCGCAGCAAATGCAGCTTCACCCCAGAAGGTTGCGGGAGTTCCAGACTCATCAAGCATAGCACGAGCCATTTGTTGGACCGTTTTGTTCATCCTTTCCACCACTCCATTTTGCTGAGGAGTCCTAGCTGTAGAGAATTCCCTTCTTATTCCATGTTCTTCACAGAAATCGAAAAATTCATTTGAGGTAAACTCCCCACCTCTGTCGGATCAGAGGCACTTAATTTTGTGATCTGATTCATTTTCAACCAAGGCTTTGAAGGATTTGAATTTTTCGCATGCTTCGTCTTTGTGCTTCATAAGTCCTAACCAAACCATCCTGGAGAAGTCGTCAATGAATAATATAAAGTATTATTCTCCTCGAGGTGACCTTGTCCTAAATGGACCACATACATCTGTATGGACTAGCTCAAGAGGCCTGCTAGCTGATCCTTCCTTCTCAGGGAAGTTAGTTCTAGTTTGCTTACCAAACTGACATGATTTGCATATTGTGTTGTCTGGAATTTTGATATCTGGAAGACCACGAACTACCTGGTATTTGCATGCTTTCCTTATTTGTGAAAAGCTTAGATGCCCCAACCTCCGGTGCCATAACAATGTTCATCATCCTTGCTCAAATAGAATTGTTGTTGTCCTTCTTCAAATATGTATAAATTATTTGGAGTTCTTATGCCTTTGATCACTGTTTTCCCTATATCAAGATCACGAACACTACATCCATTTGATCGAAATATTACCTCAGTTCCTTGATCACACATCTGACTGACACTTAGTAGATTATGCTTCAAGCCATCAACATACAAAACATTTCCAGCTTTGACCTTTTCTTTCAACTGAGCAGTGCCTTTTCCTTTTATGGCTGCAGGGGTATCATTTCCAAAAGAAACTTTCTTTCCCTTTTCTAAAGCAGTATATGATTCAAGTTTTTCTTTATCACCTGTCATATGCTTCGAACATCCGCTGTCGATGTACCATTGATTTTCCTGTCCTTCTGCATATAAAGCTATCCCACATCTTTCTGGTTGTGGTTCCTTCATTCTCCATGTTCTGGCATTTGAGATTTGTTCCTTCTGAGTTGTCTTCCGAAACCTGCTCCTGCATTCAGATTCTTCATGACCGAAGTTATTACAAATAGAACATTCAATTTCACTTTCAAGGGCGGAAAAGTTGTTATAGGTCCTCTTCGTGATTCCAGACATACTTCTTTGTTTTTGAGCTTCTCTAGTCATGATTGTCTTATAGGCAACACATTGAGCTGCTTTGTGACCAAAGTTATGGCAAGAGAAACATTGACCATTGAAGAAACTTCTGCGATTATCAAATCTACCTGCCAAATGATTGTAGTTTCTATTGTCATCCATTCTTGAGGCAAATTGAGAAGATTTTACCTGTGGCTGGTTGTAGCTTTTGTTCATCCTTAAGGTGGATTGCCCCTGATTTACCTGATGATTTCTATTAGGCCTTTGCTCGCTCCTCCTTGCTGCATCAAGATAACTTTTGGAGGTGGATGCTTGAGAAGTTTCTCCATTATATCCCAGACCTGTCTTGATTAGTGGAGAACATTGTACATTGATAATCTCATCCAGAGTTTCAGATCCTTTAACAAATTTAAGATTAAGAGCCTTTGTTTTCTCAATTTCTTTTCTAAGGCCAACAATTTCACATTCTAACTTCTCAAGAAATTTTTCTTTTTCATCAAGTTGAAATTGCAGAGTATCAATGATCAAATTCTTTTCTTTTAAACATGTCTTGAGTCTAGAAATCTCTTCATAAAAGCCATCCACATCTATAGCATCCATGTAATCATCAACTTCAAAATCCATTAACAGTTTATAGTGATTACCTCGTTCATCTTCATCACTATTTGATAGTCCATCACCGTCTTCATGAGTGTAATAGCTTTTCTTAGTTGCATTCTGTTTCTTGTTCCATCTAACAGGTTCCTTCCCCTTGTCAATCTTATCCTTATGAGGACATTTGGCAGCATAGTGACCTACTCTTCCACAAGCAAAACATTTGAAAGGTAACTTACCTCTGAATCTTCCAGTACCTCGTTGAAGATTTCTGATAAAGTTTGATTCTTCTTCTTCTTCTGACACGTGTCCTAACTCATAGTACTCTCCTTTGCCTAAAGCCTTGAAGGAAACTTCTCTCCTATCTGATGGACCTCCTTTCCTCATTTCATAAGCAGTTAGAATTCCGTGCAGCTGTGACATTTTAAGGTTTTGTAGATTCTCTTTTTCTTCTATTGCAGAAACTTTAGATTCAAACCTAGGGGACAAAGATCTTAGAACTTTTTCAACCACAACAGCCTCTTTTGTTTCTTCACCCAAATTTTTCATACAATTAACAATCTCATCTACACGAAGAAAATAGTTAGCCACACTTTCATCATTATACATCCTGAGATTTTCATACTGAATCCTGAGGGTTTGAAGTTTTGCTCGTTTTACCTGATCATCTCCTTCATAGCTTAGAACAATCTTGTCCCATATCTCTTTTGCGGATTTAAACTGCATTAAATTGACAAATTCTGATTGAGATAGGCATATTAATAGAGTATTAACCGCCTTTGCATTTGTTTCATATTTCTTCTTCTCAGTCGGATTTGTAGGAGTTGCTGATGGAAAAGTATACCCTGTATCTATGATATCCCAGACTTCTGTACCAAGAGTTTGAAGATAGGCAGTAACTCTTACCTTCCAATAAACGAAGTTTGTCCCATCAAAAATCGTGGCCTGATTGATGCTTCCCTCTCGTAGTTGCTCATGATGAAAGATCTTTCTTCAAGCGATCAAGCTTCTTCTGAAGAACCTACTCTGATACCAATTGGTGGAAATAATACTGAGAGGGGGGGTGAATCAGTATTATCAAGTCAAATATTCCTTTTTCAAAATCAAATGATGTACGCTACTTCAATTAATTAAACCCGCGTATATACACAACTATGCAGAAGGAAACTCGCGTATATAATGCAAACTTTTTAATTTACTTTATCTTTCTGATGTTGATTATTAATCTGTGTTTCAGAAGCAAATAACCAGTAACCAGAAACAGTAAAACAGAGCAGAAAGACAATCGCACACAAGAACACAAGATATAAGGTGGAAACCCAATGTGGGTGAAAACCACCTACTGCAATTCGTCTCTATCTTCTCTTTAATTAGAAACTTCTCTTTACAATTGTACTGGTGCAGTCCTTTACCAGTACGCAGGCTGCAACCTGCAGAGAGCTACAACCCTCTCTCGTTTTCCAGCTTCTCCTGGAAGGGAGCTACAACCCCCTTATCTCTTGCACTAGCCAAGATACTAGTACGTAGGTGCTGGCCTACAAAAGGCTACAACCTTCTCTTTCTTTCAGGGACCACGTTTCATGAATTTTCAGACTGGATCCAAAAATAACATCAATCAAACATAAAGAATTTCTGCATCAACCAATCACCTTTTCACCAATCAAAACTGAATCGAAATAAACACTTCTCTAACGATTGTACCCAGATCACAGTAACAGTAACCACACACCAAATCTGAACCCAAAACACTGCAGCAATAAACAAAAGTAGCTAGATCACAACTCAAAAGATATACGTTGCTTTAATAACCTGAAACTTGCGTACATATGCTTCTATTGCTGGAACAACCTGCGTATACGCTCCTTCGCTTCACTAAACCAGCGTGTATACGCGCCTTCTCTTCACTGAACCTGCGTACAGATCTATAAAGGATAATTCGCTCTTTCAGATATTCAACCACTAATTAACCCAGATTATCAGACTTATAGATCAAGCAAGCGCCACATATAGCAGATCAAAATCATACAAAGATACTATCATTCAAGCTTAAAGATTATGACCCATCAATAGAACTTATCCTTCTCTTTGCGCTAAGGTTCCTCCTTCATTCAGATCCAGATCTGCACGAAAACCCAATTACCAGTATTCCAGATCTAGCACTTTATCAGATATTCAATCATAATTCAGATGATCCTTTGCCACATGATCTCCTTCCTCTTTCATAGGTTTAGGCCTTCCATAATACCACGGTCCAAAACCATAATAAACCAATACCACGGACCCAATACTTGGGATCAACACTTCTGACGAGGTACCATGGTCCAAAACCACAGGTTCAAATACCAAGGACTAACTACCACGGACCAAAAGTAAGTTTTCCAACATATACGCGCTTTTCCTTGCATGAAAGTGTGTGTACACGCATACGTGCCTTTGAAACGTCTAACCCACGTGTATACGTGTCTTCGTCTAGATGAACCTGCGTATATGTCTTTTCCTTCATTCTGAAAGCCTGAACTGAGATCTGTTACCAAAGAGAGTTGCCATCAAGGACAACACCTGTGCCATAATGCCAACAGGATTGATGAGGCCTTCACCATTACGGTCGAGATTGAGGGAGAACTCGCACAAATGCAGGAGATATATGCACTAAGGCAGATAGTGGATCCTCACAAAGAAGCATTAGAGAACACATGCAGTAGGTCCAGCAAATCGCAGAACAGTGTGTCGTGGATCTCTGGGCAGTACAGAAACAGTTAGAAGGGCTCCATGCCAAGATCACTGTGCCAGCAGAGTGACTTGGGACGAGTCACGATGATTGTATTGGGGGCCTGTTGGGCATGGAATCCCCCCACAACATGTTTCGGGGCTCAAAGCCCAAGTTTTGGTCAAAGGTTTTGTAAGACTCCGCGAATTGCGGGTGCGGAGTGCAAAGTAGAGGTCAAGTCATAGGGTTGTTCGCCCTAAAGTAATGTAATGTAATGTAAAGTCATGTCGGCCTACCCATGGTCTGTGGAACATGGGATTGTATAAATAGAGCGAGGCTCTAAGTTGTAAAGAGAGGATAGGAATAAGAAAGAAAAATGTGAATGGTTCGAGCTTAGAGTAGGATTCTAAGTGTATTGGGTCATAGTAGTAGGAAGAGGCTCTGCAGCTGAGTGCGCAGAGGCCTAGTAGAGTCCTCAGCTGAGTCCGTGGACCCCTGCAGTTAAGTGCGCATAGGCCTAGTAAAGTCCTCAGCTGAGTGCGCGGACCCCTGCAGCTGAGTGCGCAGGGCGGCGTTGAGTCTGTAATTGGGATTGAAGATTAATAAAGAGGAGTTGATTGTTATTTCTGTGTATTTGTTGTACCTTGCCTTCTTTACGTTTATATTGGTTTATTTGTTGCGCGCACTAATATAATTGATGAATATGTAGTAATAATCATTAGTCTTACATGAACAAGTTAAGTAATCAGATAATCACAGATTAAATAGCAAGGAACTTGGGTATTATACAGGTTGCGCCCCGACTAGGGCTGCACGAAAGCAGCACCGCAGGCTGCGAAGGGATCGTAAGTGCGCGTAGCGACCAGTCAGACCGTGGACCTCTAGAAGCCCATCAGACATCCCAAGGGTGTGGAAACCTGGTTCTAGCACCCTCCCATACTACTTCGGGTGAGACCTCAGTTCGCGCTCCACGGACTGTTGCCGAAAGGGCCAGTAGTATCGGGATTTGCTTAGCTAAATCACCTCTGAACCTAAGTGAGGCCCATACAAGCCAATAAGTCGTCTACTGAGGTGGAGGAATTGCCCGGATGGTCAAAAGTGGTCGGAATCCGGGTAAAAAAATTCAAAAAATCTTGTAGTTCTAGCACCCTTCCATACTACTTCGGGTGAGACCTCAGTTCGCGCTCCGCGGACTGTTGCCGAAAGGGCCAGCAGTACCGGGATTTGCTTGGCTATATCACCTCTGAACCTGGGTCAGGCCCATACAAGCCAACAAGTTGTCTACTGAGGTGGAGGAATTGCCCGGATGGTCAAAAGTGGTCAAAATTCGAGTTAAAAAATTTCAAAAAATCTTGTAGAGGTAGTGTTTGAATCATCTTTTTGATGGTGGAAATGGATTCAACATCATCAAAAACATATAAGGCACCATAAAATTTTTAAATTTAATAACTATAACTTAGATTTACAAAAATCCCTATCAAATTATCTTAAAATATAACCAGAATTTCCAAAAAAACAATCTCGTTAGACTACACCCTACATTAACCTGTGAGACCTTACACAAACGTGCTATTAAAATATTAAACATGAATAGATTACTTATGATCAATGTATTTCATCTTTATTTTATATACCTTAAAATCGTATAGTTTTTTGTGCACCTTAATTTATTAGTGTGCACTTATGCTTAGATGGCCACTATTTTGTATGAAGCAAAACCTTATCCTTAGAAAATACAAATGAGTGGAAATATTATAAAAGGTATCGAATCTTCTTTTTAGGATGTTTGGAATTTGGACCCACCAAGTTGGTGTACGTGATTTTGGAGTGTTTCTAAATAATATATAGAATTGGATTGAATGTCGTTATAACTAAAATTTGGAGACGAGGCCCCTCAGATTTCCCATGATCCTCAATGCACTTTTGGTTTGTGATAAGTCTCCTTCAACTTCCCACACACAATGCATGATTTGCTTTGTGTTTGTGCACACACTATGTTTGCTCTACAAGTTGCCATCAGTATCTAATTTACATGGTATTATCAACCAATTATTAATTAAATATAGGTTTGTTTGGTGATATATCAATTTATCATTTTATTATGTTAAGAGTTTTATAGATGTGTAAATAAGTGTTATAAGTAATAATATTTATGTTAACATCAATTTTTTTTGAAATTGTTTAAATGTATAATATATTTTTTTTTAATTGTTAAAATGTAGTTGTATATAGAAAATAATAATTTGACATTGATAAAGAACTTTTATTAAAGGTTTGGATGATTTAGGTTGATTTGGAGCTGACCAAATCTTTAAGGATATTGTTCCACTTTGCATGATCCTTCAATGGTGGTAAATATTTTCTCTTGCTTAATTTTTTTTCTAGATTTTTATAATATTTTTGGCTGGAAGAAAATTCATTTGGTTTGATTCTTTATAACACATTGATAATCATCATGTTCCATAAATTGTTGCCACATATATTTATGAAAGGTGTCAATTAGATGAAATTACTATTTACAATTTAGTTTTATGTCTATCACATTGAGTCTATCATAACTAATTTGATTTTGGCATAAGTCAATTCCCTACAAGCCTCATGATTCATTGCAATAAGAAGTCATATTAGATAAATACAACAAATTTAACTCATTGGATCATATTCAACCTAAGATGGCATCATACTTTAACTATCATGTGAAACCATACTTATATGCTATTGTAAAATGGGTGGTAGGAGTGGAGCGGTAAGAAACGATGCTTATAAATCATTGTAAAAGGGGTGGTAAGAGCAGGAGGGGTCATTATTAATCTGTAATGATATTAGAATCTAAATTTGTATTTGGGTCTAGGCCATTCCACTAGCAATGAAGCACAAGTGCTTGAGTCCTATCAAGTGACAAGACTCCTCAAAAAACACATATGAGGAACAATCTTAATGATAGGGGATTCAACAATAAATATTAGAGCCTTGCATATGAGAATTGTTCAATCCTCGCCATTTCTAGCACAGATATTGTTCCACAAAACAAAGCTAGTGGACAAAGCCTTCAAGGAGGTATCCTACTAACAAGTCAAGAGGCATCTCAATAGCCTCTTGTATGAAATGGCCAATCAAAGAGAACATCAAATTGATGGTAGATTTTGCATTCTATCAAACTGTTAGGAGAGTACTATCTCATACCTCTCACAATGATGTCAAAAAGATATCTATTTGGAGGTTAAATAGTCAATAGTTGAACATAACCATTAATGAGATTATCCCAAATCATTTCCTCAAAGATTACAGAGCTCATCTTTGGTATAATTTCCCTATAGGTGGCACTTTCATAGAAATATCATCTCCCTTAGATTTTGAGAGGACTCCTCCTCCAAAAAATTATGTTTTCATATGCCAACACAATCCTTGGTCCTCACTTTCAATTCCACTCCTAAGGCTAAGTTCTCTCAATCCCCCCATGGCAAATGATTCCATTAATTGTACCTTCATTGAATATTTTTTAAACCATGTCGATTATTAAGGGATTTTCCTTCAATCTCACTTGATGTTCATTGGCTTAAGTCTAGTTGATATTAGACCTACTCAAATCGAAGTTTTCTATTTTTCTTTCCACCAATTCTCTCTTCTCCTCCTCATTATTGCCTAGCCCCATATTAAATTTTGTATCAATTATTTTTCATTAATAAACTATTATAGAGTAAAATGCTTGTTACCTAACCTCCCATAGAAATTTGACAATAATCCACTATTATATAATTAATTGCAAGTAGCCATATTTCAAATCAATTTAACTACTACACATGAAAAATCAAAAATATATATATATATATATATATATATATAAAACTAATAAACATAAACATAATATACAGAAACATTATCAAACACATTCCTACGTATAAATGCTACAAATCCTTACTTTATGAGCTTGGAAAAGAAATCCCATAATTAATCCACCATAAAATAGAATAAAATAAATACGACAAATGTTAATTCAACCTAAAATAAAATAAATAAATAAAACATATGTTATTTTAGTGTCAATGTTGTTATTTTAGTGTCAATGTTGTTCCAACATCACGCATAGCTCCTCCAATGGGCATTAACACTTTATGAATGTAAAATGTTGTTAAGTTTTGAGTTATTCTAATTTTGAACGCAATGATTATACGCACTCAATAAAATAGGAAGACTTTCTTGGGGTTGTTAAAAGCCAATTTTTATTATTAACTAAAAAATGAAAATCTAAATGGATTTATACACACTTAATAATATTAAGTCAATTACCAAGGCTTTAGCGAGGCCATAAATAATATTAAAATGAATTTCATTATAAGTAATTTTTTATGGTTGAAAATTTTCATATATATATATATATTTCATAATAATTTAAAAATATATACTAAATCTTCAATATATAGTTATATAGTTTTATATATATCTATCTATATATTGTTTTTGGATGCATAGTTATATATATATATTGGAGGTTTAGTATGTATTTATGAAATTGAATGTGTTTAATAAATATTGGTGAATATTGAATTGAGTTTAAGTATATATTTGTTTAAATTTATGTTAATTCTGGATTTATTAAGTGTTTAAATGGATCAAATCTTTTTAAGTGCAAACCTCTTATAAAGTGAAATGAGATTTGATTTCTCTTAAGGTTTGATAGATCCAAAATTAAGATGGCTTTAAACTAGTTTAATTATTAATTATAATTATTATTTTTATTTTTATATAATTTTAACATGTCAAAATGTTTTATTAATAATTATATATTTTTTATTTTTATTTTATATAATTTGATAGTGTCAAAATATTTAATAAGACAAGACAAGATATTACAACATACAACATCTCTTTCATATTGAGTTTACAACATTTTTTTCATATTAAATTGGAAAGTGCATCTTAATACAATTATTATTATTTAATTTTCAATAAAAATATATTTAAGTAATACTTAACTTAATTAAAAAATAATATTTTAATTAAAAAAATTATATTAAATGTTTTTTAAATAATATTTAATAAATTTAAAATTATTAAAATAAATTTACTTTAATAGAGATTAATTTTTTTTTTTATAATTTAAAAAGAGAAAAGTGTTCTAAAAAGAAAATGGAAATGGTAGGTTGTTTAATTCAAAAATTAAAATTTAATTAAAATTTAAAATATTTTATATTAAATGATTTTTTAAATAATATTTAATAAATTTAAAAGTATTAAAATAAATTTGCTTTTAAAAAGATTATTTTGTTATTATAAATTAAAAAGAGAAAGGTCTTATAAAAAGAAAATGGAAATGGTACGGTTCAAGCTATCTTGTTGTATGGAAATGGTAGCTTGCTTAATTCAAAAATATTATTTTAATTAAAATTTAAAAATATTTTATATTAAATGATTTTTGAATTTAAGCTTCTGTGATTCATAATTTGAGTTTTTAGAAATATTTTTGGAAAAATCACATTAGAAAATCTTTCTCGATGCGTTCTGAACCAACGGGTGTGGTTCATCATCAAGACAAGTTGAAAAAATCAAATCATGGCTACATGTTAAATAGGGATGGCAGATCTTCCAACGGTTAGGTTTGACTAGAAAAATGGCTATATTAGACTCGATTGGACCAAGGCCATAATTGATTAAGAAACAACTAGATTAGGTAGGTTAAAATTATTTAATTATAATAATATTATCAATGAATTAGAGTAAAAATATTAATATTTTATAATGCCATTTAATACATTCTTGGTTTATTTAATAAGTTTTATAAAAATATTATACTACATCTTATTAAATCATTATCATAACATTATAATAGTGGTAGTATTTTCATCATTATAAATTTTTAGCCAAAACCTACTACTCAAATCTAAATATTAATCTTATAATGGTTAATATTAACCCCTTATAGTTAGTTATAACAAGGGTAATGATATTATTAATGTATAATATTAATATTTATTTAATACGAGTTAGTCTTAATTATAATGTTATTATTAATAATTATTTAATATGAGCCTAATCTTAATTATAATGATATTATTAATGTATAATGATAATATTTATTTAATACGAGTCATAGATGCTTTAATATAATGATACTAAGTATTATTATAATATTATCATAGTAATAAACTTACTATTATAAATCTAAATAGTAATCTTGTAATATTAACCCATTTAGTTAGTTATGAAAATGGTAATTTTAATAATATTATTAATGTTTAATATGAGTCAATATTAATAGTATTGCTTTAACATTGTCCTTAAATTAAATATTATTAAATAATTATAGAAAGTAATATTTTATCATTAATGGTTTTTGGGAAACTTTTTAATATAAATTAATTCGATAAGCCATCTAAAGAGAAACAAAATGGTTAGTTAGGGCAATTTTGAAGAAAAGGAAAGAGGGAAAAAATTAGTTTAATTCATTAATAGAGGGGGGAGGTGAAGAAGAGGGGAGATATGACTGGGAAGAAAAGGTAGGGATCCAACAACTACTTATCTTCCAACCATCATCCCTATTGAGATTACTTGGCCTTTTTTTAATCTCAATAGCTTCCCTAAATTTCCGGTGATGAAAATGCACAACCTTAGCAATCACTCAGGCTTCCTCAATACAAACATGATGTTTAATCTTCTCCGCATGTTCTGTCAGTGTAGAGGACTTGGTTCTCCCATGTTTTAGGTTAGCTGCGTGCTCATTAATCTTTTGGTTAATAGAGCGACCAGTCTCACCAATGTAGGGTGTCCTACATGAACAAGGAATAATATGGACACCCTTCATGTCCTTGGGGTTGATGGGATCTTTCACTGATCAGAGGGAATTACGAATGGTTTTAAGGGGTCTGAAGGTCGAGGGAACATTATGCTTCTTAAGAATCCTAGCAATCTTATCAGTGGTCCCTTGGACAAAAGGCATATGGACCCCCGGGATACAATCTTTAGGTTTTTTTTTTTACCACCGAGTTCTTGAAGGCTTTAAGGAAAGCTTTTTGACCAACGTGTCTGCTATAACCTTTTTCAACAAAGACATTAAGGAGATGGGATTTCTCTCCATCGAAGCTCTTTTCATCGGAGATTCTCAAGGAATGAGTAGCGAGGGTGTTGAGAACGCCCAACTTCTGAGCTGGGAAATGATGGGAATTAACGTGAAGGTATTACTCAGTGTGAGTTTTCTTCCGATATACCTTATGGGAGAGGGAGCCATCGACATTCTTCAAAATAAGAGTATCAAGGAAAGGGAGGCAACTATCTACCTCTTGTTCCATGGTGAATTTTGTGGCAGAGGATTGATTGTTAAGATGCTTTAAGAAGAGATCCAACTCCTTTTGGCCATGAGACCAGATGACATTAGTGTCATCTACAAATTTCTTCCAGAGCTTGGGCAGGAGACGGGCAAAGGCTAAATCTTTGGATTCAAAATCTTCCATAAAAATATTAGCAATAATAGGGAATGGGGGGAGCCCATGGTGACACCACAGGTCTGCTCAAAGAACTCGCCTTTGAAACTGAAAAAAGTGGAAGTGAGACAGATCTCAACTAATTGAGCAGTATCAGGATCCGTGAGATGCTTGATAACCTCCATGGCCTCCTTTATAGGGATGCAAGTGTAAAGGAAGACTACATCAAAACTCACTAGAATATCCTCAGGTTCCAGTTTTATGGCTTTGAGTTCTTCAACAAAGGATGTAGAGTCTTTGACGAAGGACTTCATAAGGCCGACTAGGGATTTAAGCTTAAATGCGAGGTATTTAGCTAGAAGGTAGGTCAGACCACCAATGGTGTTTACAATGGGCCTAAGGGGAGCTCCTTCCTTATGAATCTTTGGAAGTCCATAGATCCTTGGAGTGATGGGACTGCTCTCAATAAGTTTATGGCAAAGGGAACTCATGAAGCTACTAGATTTGATGGCAAGAGCCACGGTCCTAGAGATCTTCTTAAGAGGGTTTTTGGGAAGCATTTTATAGCTTCCACTATTATATAAATGATTTAACATCTTCTTACGGTAATCCTCTTTATTAAGGATAACAGCATCCCCTCCTTTGTCGGCTTTCAGGACTACAATATTATTGTTGTTGTTTAAGGATCTGTGAGTGATGACTTCTTCCTTGCTGAGGTTGCTCCTAGGGGGTTTCGCCTTTCTAAGTACAATGGCATAATCCTGTCTAATAGTGTCCTCAATATTGTCAGGTAAACCTCTGATCCCAAATTCAATGTCACAGATGATGTCGTCCACCAAGATCTTCTTAAAGGCCATGGCAAAATTTAAACCTTTACCTAAGAGCTTAAAAACAGAAGGGGGAAAGGAGAAGCTAGAAAGATTGATAACTTTATTGTTTCTAGAGAGAGGGGGAATACTATTATTATCATTACCATAGTTTTTGTCAATTTCATTATTGTAATTTAATTTATTACCGTTATCATTAATGTTATACTTACTGTTGCATTTAAGGGATAAATTTTTATGATTATTGTTATTATTATTAATCATTGATATATTATCATTGTAATTATTAATGGTAATTGGTACATCATCATCATCATCATCATTACTACATACTATTAAATCTGTTACTCGTTTATTAAGATTTTGATTATGGTGTTCTTTATAGGCACTATTATTCTTATTTATTTCTATATAATTAATCTTATTACTAATATCGATTTTATTATAATTAATCAAAGCAAAGTTTTTATTGTTATTTGAATTAATAATAAAAATATTATCAGTAGTAGAATTTGGTAAAAATTTATGAGGGACAGAGGGTGAGTTAGAGGAATCTATTACAGATGGAATGGTAATGGGAGGAGGAGTTCGATAAATATTACTAATCAGTCGGGGAACTTCACACTCATTGGTTCGAAACGCGTCGACAAATATTTTCTAATTAAATGATTTTTTAAATACTATTTATTAAATTTAAAAGTATTAAAATAAATTTAATTTAATAAAGATTATTTTGTTGTTACAATTTAAAAGAGAAAGGTGTTATAAAAAAGAAAATGGAAATGGGACAGTTCAAGCTATTTTGTTGTATGGAAATGGTAGTTTGCTTAATTCATAAATTTTATTTTAATTAAAATTTAAAAATATTTTATATTAATTGATTTTTTAAATAATATTTAATAAATTTAAAAGTATTAAAATAAATTTACTTTCATAAAGATTATTTTTTTGCCATAATTTAAAAAGTGAAAGGTGTTATAAAAAGAAAATGGAAATGGTAAAGTTCGAACTATTTTGTTATTAGAGTTTAGTTATTTTATTTATTGTATCAGAGAATAGTTGTTATTTTTTCTATTCATGAGAAGTTAGTATTTAAGTTTAATTTGGTTTAATGTATTTATAAGGTAAACATGTTTTTCTTAATATATATTTTTTAGTATGGATTAGTTGCTTTGTAATTAGATGGTCACGATATTTTCTAGACACAGAGTGATCCAATGACTCATATTCTCCACGATACTAACAATTATTGATCCATTGCTTAACAACAGATTGGTCCATGATCTCTATTTAAAGAGCATGGATGCTCATCACTGATGATCAATTGTGAGAACTATCTTACATAATAAAAAAAAACTTTTGCATTTATAAAATTGCCTTAAGTGGTCATGTTGGTTTTGGGTCGTTTCCCTCTTAGAGGATTTTAACCATGTAAAAAAACTATTGATGTGATCTTTGATCCGGTTGTGTGGGTGGTCAGTGATGGTGTTCATCATGTATGTAATACCTTGTTTACCTCAACTAAGCCCTCATATTAGGTATAATCAATGGCATTAAGTTGCACTCAAATAAAGATCTCCTCTCTTGTTTACAATTTGTGGGTGACACGTTTTATATTAGTATCAACCACGAGAGAGGCTCAAAGTATTAAAAAAATTATGAACACCTTTATGTCAACCACTAGGGAAATTATCAACCAAAGTAAATCCTATATTTTATTCTTCAACAACCCTCTAAGAATCTAATGCATCATCACTAAAATTCTTGACTTTTAAAAGGGCACCCTTCCCTCCAAGTACCTAGGTGCACCCCCTTTGTAGAATTCTATGTGGAACATATCATGGGAGGACCTCCTCTCCAAAATCAATGATAAATTGAATAAATAGACCTTAATATTCTTAAGGAGATTGGGCCAATCTTGCGCCTTCTTGAAAGTGTGTTGAGAATATTTTGTTTTCCTCTGGAGCTTTGGGCAAATAGCAATACCTTGCTCCACAACCTGATCAATCTGTTGGATATACTATGCAGTGGGATATGGAAATATCTCTCACAACTCACAAATGATGCTTTGAAGAGATTTATTTTCTGTTGCGAGAATAGTCCAAGCACTTTCGAGCAATTGCAAACATTAGAGTGGTTCATAGGTTAAAATATCTTTGGGAAATGTGGAGCTTGTTTCTGAAAATGATGGCCACATTTGTATAAGTTTGTCATGAGTACCGAAAATTTCTTGCTCAACTTTGCCTTTTTGCTGCTAAAATTGATCTCTTTCCTCCGTAATTTGAGCAAGTTTCCATTGCAGTGAGTCTCGGTCTCATGTTAACTTAGCAATATAATTTTGTTGTTTCTCATCGACTTGAATAAGCTCAGATAACTTCTAATTCATTAAGGTCATCCACTCCTCCAATTTAAGACAAGAAGCTCTAAGAAATTGAAACCACTAGGTGGAAGACTAGTGCATAATATTTTCTATGAAAATAGAGTCAACCTGTGGAAGTTTGGATTGCAAGGGATGACCACTTATAATCTACTTGTCTGAATGACCCTGTGTAGAAGGCTCTGGAGTCTCTTTTTGGTCCTATTGTATGGATAGTTGGACTCACTGATTAACCTCAGAGGGGAGAAAAGGAATAATGTCAACTGATCAAGCACACAACTGCAATTCCTATTTGCAATTTTCTAGCTCGCTGACTGTTATAGACATTTTTGGGCACTGCAACCCCAAGCATAAATGTCAATAATCCAAGGGCTCCTAATTCCCTAAAAGTGTTGTTCCAACTGCTAAAAGAACAAGGTCAACTGATTACAGCTTCTCCCAGAAGTTCTCCATGAAAAACTACTCAGAACTGGTCAAAACTAGACCATTTCACCTGCTCCATAGGCAAAGTGCGTTGCATCCCACCTAAATACAGACAGTAGGTGTGTTGCATTTCAAAAAGCCCTTCTATGGGGTGCGATGGGCGAGAAGGGACAAATGGCAGGGTCAATCTGCCATGTGGAGAAGCATGGAATCTTCTAGAAACTTCTCCTGTGACACTTGCCTCTTTGAATTCGACCAGGGATGAGTAAGAGATCATCAATATCCAAGTGGAATCAAGAACTATCAGAGGGGAGACACTAATCAAATCTCAAAAGCTGACTCACCTCCCTTGCAGACATCTATATATGGATCCCTCATCCCAGAGATCCAGAGGCTGGAATTTTGCATCTTGTAAGGAAGTGCTGCTAGTTTATTGGTGCAATATCATAGTTTTGGGTGATCTAAGCTTTTCATGAGGTGAAGAAGGGCTTCTTGCTGAGAGGATTATGCTGGGTCAGTACATTTGGTTATAATTCTCTTGGCTCTTTCTTGATTATCAATAAAGCTATTCAAGTTTTCCTCCATACTCTTGTATGATTTATGTTTTATGCATTTGTATGGTTAATATACATCTGATCCTATATTGCTTATGATAATAGATCTATGTTCTCGTATAGTGTTATGCTACTTTGATTCTACAAGTACTCTGTGAAGCTGGGTTTACAAGGAAGCAAGTAGCAAAGGACTATCAGAAGAGAGAGGAATCGAACAAGGAACCAAGCACAAGACAGAGGTTGGTCTCCTTTATTCTTCTCTCATCTATCTTTCATAAAGGAAAACGAAAGAAGTTTTAAGTTTGTTTGTTTCTAAGGTAGCTACCAGCCTTAGTGGGATTAGCAGTTCTGCATAGACACTATTCCCAGTAAAAAACTGGCGAATCCGCTGGGGAGCGAGTAGATTGTTTATTCATCTACATCTGTTTACTTTATAAACTTATAGATGGAGCCTGAAGTCAAGCCAGCTAGCCTTAGAACTGCATTTTCTATGCAAGTGCAAAGTAGATCACCGCTGCTTCAGTCAATCTCTGGGTTTTGTTTATGAATTAAACAATTGATTTACAAGCTCTCTAATTTCCCTTGTGGTGGATCTAGTAACCTCCTTAGATCTACCCCTGTGATTGATTTACTGATTACCACTTGCTCGGCCAAAATCCCTGAACTGAACTGCAAACTGTGACCCGGAACCCAATCAAAGTCTCGTCCCTGGTCCAGCGCACTGTCTGTTCTGTGAACTTCAAATGCAACGCACTTCCCGAGTGTAGTAGGTGCGTTGCATTTCAGTTTCACTGTGTTACAGGTGCGCTGATCAGACAAGGCCTTGTTCCTAAATTTTGGTTTCTGTGTTCACTCTTTTCAGATCTATTCAGGAGTTTTGCTGCTTGTAGTCAGTACACCTCTGTTTGAAACCCCTTTCCTTGTTGTTATTCTGCCTCCATTGTGCAAAGAACTGTAAATGTTTTTATGTATTTTTTCAGTCATTTTCAGTTCTCCTTTACAAAGAAGTAGCGTAATTGTACTGTCGTTTCTTGATTTGAAAGTGTCGCAAGTGTCGTTTTCAATCATAGAAGAGAATCTGATTGTTGTTGATAGTCGATTACTATGTTACTCTTGTATTTGATCTGAATTAGTAGTTTTTCTAGTGTCGAAAGAACGTTTTCAATTCTAAATCGCAAAGTGTTGTCATTGTCCTCATTTTGTCTTGAAAAGAAAATTGTTAGTAATTGTCGCTTTGAAAAATAATTCAGATTTGCGCTTAGATTTCTTTTTATCATTTACACATTAAGAAGGCTGAAAACAAATACATGCATGTGCATTTGCATTTAGACTGTTTGTCGGTTTGATTTAGGACAGTGCATATAGTGTGTGCTCGTTGCTCTTTGTTGAAAGAACGCCATCTCTCTTTCTTTAGTAGCTAGGATTTTCATTGCACAAAGAAGATAAAACGATTGTTTGTCATCTTAGATTGCATTTTAGGAATTGTACATATACATCACGCGATGAACCTGAAAGGCAAATTTCTTAAGCAAGATCAACTATAAAATAAATTTAATGATTCTAAGAATGCTTTGGAACCTAACGCACAACATCTAGAAGTCTAGGCTAGAGACGTATTCCGGCGTCGTAAAGCCTAGTAACTGTTGCTTTCACTGTTGGTTGGGTGATTCCTCCACTTTGAGACGATAAGTGCCAGTACGGACTTGTGCTCCCACGTACCGTCGAGTATATTTTGGGAGACCACGATAGGCTTAATCCTTTATCCATAGGAAGCCATGTCTGCCGCCCTATCGATCGCAATGCACTGAACACAACATTCGGGAAGATTGACTGTCGTACCGTAAAAAGTATTCTGCAATTTTGCGATTGGTATGGTAATCCCTCTGTCTAGATTTCAAGAGCAGTCCCTTTCGTTCCTTTTCAGACTCCTTAACAGAAAAGGTCCATTTGAGCACTTTCCACTTCAGGCTCATTAAAAATCAAAGGCAACTAGAGTCATCTTTTGCTTTTTCTCGACTCTTAAAAATTGAAAAAACAAGTTGTGTCAAAGCGTCTAAAATTCATCTAATTCGGAAACATACTTCCCCTTGATTTTTAGTTGATCGAGTAATCCGAAATCGTGCAAGAAAGTCAATTGAAACCCTATCGTTCGCGGAGGCTTACGAGTCAACCGTCTTTGTCTCCGGAATCGAAACTATTACGGACAAAGCGAACTCGTTTAACCGGTTCCAAATCCCCTGGTAAAGTTAGAAAAAGTGTTCCAACACCATCAAAGACTCCGGTTACTCCAAACATTTCTAGTATCCCCGCCTTTACAGAAGAAGTTCAGTAGCCACCAAAGGACAGTAGCACTGATCCTAGTGTAAGGGTAAACACTTATATTACTGAACCAGTTCCATCTACAACTGATTCAGGGGGTGTTATTCCCCAAGCATCTGTCACTGCAGATTCCATACCTTCTTCGGCACCAGAAATATTTTACGGACCAGACGGTCTACCTCTTCCACCTGGTCTGATTGCTATAGAAGAGATTGTGGAGGATCCTCCATCTAGTACTCCATCACAATTTGGAGTCGGGATCACTCTGTATCCTTCTTCATTAGAAATTAGTCTACCGCCATCGGAAGCTCCTGTAGAATCGCTAGGCAATCTTTTGGATAGACTAGAAATGTCTGAACAACCGTCGACATCTAGGACTGTGTCGTCTGACACAGCGACGACAGAACTTCCTGCTGCTACTCCAACAACGTTCGCTGGTGTACCATCTGTCCCGGCAAGTTATCAACAACAAGCCAGAGTCCAATTAGGGACTGTTTCGACGACATGGTCAGTTCCTATTTCTTCATCTGGATTATCATATGGTATTTCTTATGTTGAAACTAAAAAAATTGATCTAATGTGTCTTCAAAGGCCAATCTACCCTTTAAGTACCGGATTGCCACCATATGGAGGGCAGTATGCCTTTTCATTGTTCCCTCCCGCAGAACAACCATATGGGAGTTTACAACAAAGTTCAGGTGAAACTGGAATTACATCCAATGGTCAGGTACCAATACTGCCTCAGCAACCAAGGGTTGTATATTCAATGCAACCAGTCCACCCTGTGTCGAATATTCCCACTATACCTGCTATGGTGACTACATCGCAAGTACAAGCGCTACCTGTTGTATGTCAACCACAAGTTTCTCAGGTTGCAATACAACAACCTCTCGTCTCAGCGGTTCAATCACAACCTTAGGTTAGTGCCTCCGTATCTGGAGTGACTCAGGCTCAAACAAGTACTATGACTCCTCATCTTGGTCAATCATCCAGTATTGGACAACAACAAATGGTCCAACAACCATGGCTGGTTCAATCTCAACAACCGCAATTCCAGCAATCATATCAAGGACCTGAGCAACAAGTCTTTGTAAGTAATGGGAAACCTCTTTTCCAAAGTGGTTATCAACAACCATACTATAATGGTTATGCCCATCAACCTTATCAAAGTTACCAGCATCAAATACATTATGCTGGTATGCAAAGACCCACTGCTCAGGCGATTCCATCTTATCCTGGGTATGCTTCGCCTAACCTGAATTAACAGTTGCCCTTTGTAGCAAATCTAGAATTACCAGATCTAAACCAGCTGACGAATGATCCAATTGCTTACGCCCCTTGGTGGCCGGCGATTCCGCATAAACTTCCGTCAGATATTCCTAAATTTAATGGAAATCCGAGTGAAGACTCGTCGAATCATGTGATGACCTTTCATCTGTGGTGTTCATCAAACACCCTAAACGATGATTCGATTAGGCTTCACCTTTTTTAGAGAACTTTAACTGGTCCAACAACAAAATGTTATATCGAATTACCTAGAGCTTCGTTTGATAACTTCAGTTCCCTAGCCACAACCTTTTTAACCCATTTTCAGTTACCCATAAGGTACGAAACGGGAACAGAACTTCTTACCAATTTCAAGCAAACGACAGTGGCGACGTCATCGTAGAAGGGTAAAAACGTACATTCCTGATCAGCTGTTAGCTGAATGGTTTATTGAGTCATTATTACCTTCCATCACAGAAGATGTGGCAAAGGGAGGAGTCATCACTGAAGAGCAAGTTATTGCTCGTGCACAATATCTAGACTTGATCTATACTCAGTCTATCACGCTCTATGATAAAATACCTGATGCTCCTAGACCGAATTTTTTTGTTCCTTCCCCTCCTAAATCAAACAAAGACTCTCATGCCGGCGATGGCGTGATAGGTACGACAAGCACGAAATTGACAAAGGCTACATCTAAGAAAGACCGTAAGATTTCTGATCAAAATGCAAATTAAGAACTTCTCGCCTCGGAGGTAAATGCCGTGTCGACCGATAAGGGAAAACAACTGAAGCAACCAGGGGGCAAGAAGAAAAAGAAAGGGAAGAAGAAGAAACAGGAGGAGTCGTCTCCTGAAAAATCTTCTGTAAACCCTTATGGAAATAGGAAACCAAATCATCCATGCTTTATATGCAATGAGGATCATTGGACATCAGATTGTCCATATAAACCTGAGCTTAGAAAATTCTTCAAGAATACAAAAACCTCGGTAGTATTAACTGATCCGTTTCCAAATCCAGGAACAAATATGGTTGCTAGTGTGTTGTGGGGAAAAGTATCCAACACGGAATGACCCTATCCCACTCTAAGGGTGATAGTTCCTTAGCAACAGCTGAAGCAAAGCTATCTAAAGTTACTTCTTTATGACATGCAAGAGATGAAAGGAAGAGATCCACTTACCGATGTCTTGCGCAAATGGTCGATCCAATCTCCTCTATTTGCCGCTCGCTCCCAGCTCCAAGTCTTCTCACGGGCCCAGCTACACGAGATCCTGCGAACAAGACAAGAAAAGGAGACTACAAGAAGCATGCATTCATAATTGATTCAAGGATTAGCATAAATCAAATACGCAAGTAAGACAATACACCATTGAAACACATGCGGATAGAAGAACCTCAAATGCTTTATTAATATAAGGAAGTAAGGTTCAGGCGGTGATACAACCGTGAGAGGTCCAATCCAGCATCACCTTCCCGACGGAAAGAAATCTCCTCTTCACCTCCCTCAAGCAATCACCCAATACTCTCAACTGTAAACCAACAACAATTCTTTGCACCAAATTCCCGCCTCCAGATCCCATGGGATGAGATCCTTATATAGAGTTTTGGAGTGAAGATAAGTCAGCTCGATGTGTGACTTATTGTCCTCTTCAACTCCAGTTGTTCTTCAGTCCTTGAGTCCACTCGGAGTTTCTACCTTCCACTTGGAGTTTTAGAAGCTCTTAACTCATCATTAGGCGAATCTTTTGATCCAAGTGTCATTTCGGAAACTTCCTGGGCACTGGCACATTGAGAAAAGATTCCTCCACATGTCAAAGTACGCCCAGCGCAGGTAGCCTTTGTTGCACTTGCTATGCAGCGCAGGTACACCATAGAGCTTTTGACATTCAGCGCAGATGCTTAGTGGAGCAGCTGCTTTGATCCAAAATTGACCTGTTTTTGAGTGTTTTTCAGTGGAGAACTGATCTGAAGTGATGTGGTTTGCTGACCTTGTTCCTCTAGGGGTAGGAACAACATGTTTAGGGACTTTGAATCCCTTAGATTATTGACATTTCATGCTCTATGCTGTAAGGCACAAAAATGTCTATAACAGTTGCCCCCTAAAGTATGAGGTCGTTTATCGGGTGAAATGATTTATTAGGAGGATCCGAAGTTCATTAAATCATCGGGAGGTGACCTGTAACAAAATACAATACAATACATTATCTTTTCATACTTTATTTTCATGATCTAGCTGATGCGGGCATTTCCCATGCTCAGCTTTATAAATACATTTGCTGTACATAAACAGACGATCGTCTGATAACAGACTGATAATTCTCTGCTTTTAACTATCATCCTTTTAGTAGGATGATCATCTGCTGCACATGTCTATGTTTTTATCTCCTGAATATGTATCGCAGCCCGGATGGATGAAACTAGATCCGGGGTCTTCAAACTTGTCCGATCTTCACTCTAGTACAAGTCGATCCATGTGAGAATTTCTTGAAGTCGAACATGGAAAGACATCGCTTGATTACCAGTCAATAATGTAAACTGTTAACAAGCGCGAGAGGAATCACCGATAATGATGATGACCCTCAAGGTACTGCAGCACAATTCACGTGGCGTGAATATAGGATCTGACGTCGAACACCACGCAAAGTCTCCTGGTCGAAGGTCATTAATGTATACCTATCGCCGGAAGTGAGAAACTTGCCATTGAGGCATGCAAGCTTCAAAGTACTGAGGGGGGTGTTCCTAGATCAACTTCTTGGATAATGAGCTGATGTTGACAAGAAGTGATCCGTCAAAGGAGGGCCTTAATGAATCCCACATCAGTGACACGGAACGGAGCTAGTGATGATGGTGAAAACGATCTGTGAAATATGATTCAGGGTGGTGGTCATGGAAGGATGAAAGATGATGTATGGTAGTGGATGGGACCCGGTTGACACTTTCTGAATGACATCTCTTGAACATATAACGACACTGATGTGATGGATTGGTAGCATTACCCCATGTATGGATGGTATGGCGAGACCATGGTGAAGGGACTGGTGAATGATAATAACCCAACCCGATATTTACGGAGGCAAAAGTGTCATGTTCAAGAGCGACTTGCTACCATTAAGCTTTGAGGTTCTCCCAATTTTTCCCCAGTCATTTCTGACCAGTACCTCTTTATTTTTGTCAAGCTTGAGGAGGATAACATATGCTTGTTCTATAACCTGCCCTTCGGGCAAGCCCATCGCTATGTTTTAACGAGCCTAGCGATAGGGAAACTCGTTCTCGTCTAAAGACAAGTTTGCCGCTATTTAATGTTTTTAACGAGTCTAGCAACAAAGACAACTCGGTCCTTTTCATTTTTAGAGAGTCTAAAAAGGTACATAAAGTTAACTCCATAGGCCCTTTTTCGTCATCTAATCCCTTAAGTCCGAAAAAGTATAAAACAATACAGAAGGGATGAATGTTCGATAGCTTTATCGAGCCGAACTAGACAAGCGCTCGATCTTTTTGTGCAATAATCCCTCAGGTCCAAAAAGATTAAAATCTAGAGGAGGGATAGCTCTTCCGGTCTTTTTAACGAGCTGGAAGGCCAAAACTCGACAAACTTTTCATATTTTACGAGTCAGTGAAAAGAGCTCAAAGAAGACTCGTATTTTGAGGAACGAGTGATAAACAGGGATAGCAGCAGATTCCAGGTACAGGTTGGAATTTTCCAATCACGGCAGTATTACAAGGATGGCTAGGTGGGATCACTCTTCGCAGCTGTTCCTCAAAATAGGTAAACAATCAAGTGGATGTGAATGATCGGCCAAATGAAAAGTGGAGGTGACGGTGCACACACACGACCAAGGCTTTTATGGCTGATGAATTTACGGTCTCAAATGGTTATTTACCAGTTCATTTTTTCTGGATGAGCTTGAACTCTGGGGGAAGCTTGCTCACATGCTTATGTTTATTTTTTAACGAGCATGAAGTCTGCGTTAAAACTGCTCGGTTTTGCGTTTATTTTTTAACGAGCATGAACTATGCCAAAACTGCTCGTTTTTACCAGTCATAAAGTAGGAAGGTCTCTTGGAAGATTGCTATTTTTTAAGGAGCTTCATCTCCCTACGCTTTGCTCCATATCCTCTCTTTATGCAAGCTGGGTATCGGCTAATCCTACGAGTTTAACGGGTTAGACCTACAGGTTTAAAGGGGGGACCTAAAAAACTAAAAAACAAAATAGCCGCCCGTGCTTGCATTCCAAGAGGTTTGCATGCCCCCAGGTGTAAGTCTAATTTCAAGGTCGCCCCTACTTGTCCGTCAAAAACCTTGTTTTCAACGGGTGAGGCTTACCTCTTTCTGGTTACCCAAAGAATGGTTTTGTTTGCTGCCGCAAATGAAACTCTTTCTTCGGCGATGTCTATCATTAGGTTACACAAAGATGGTTACAATTTGTTGCAGCAATAGAATCTCTTTCTTTGGAGGCTACCCCTACTTATCCTTTAAAACATTTGTTTTAATGGGTGAGGCTTGCCTTTTACCCAAAGATGGTTACTACTTGCTGCCGCAAATGGATCCCCTTCTTTGGCAGAGCCTACTTATTTAGACAAAGGTGAATGACCTTTGTCAAACAAGTAACCTTGACAAAAGAATCCTTTTCCAGAACAACCCCATTCCTAACTGCCCCTTCTTCTGCATGAGAGCTCTTGCCGGCTCTTCTGTTTTACGAAGATGAAGGAGGGGACGGGGTACGGACTAGTCATATTCTCCCGCGGAAATTCTACTTTACACCCAAGGTTTTATCTGACCCCAGCAGACCAGGATGCATGCCCCCTGGGTTCCGGCCCTACTTTCCCGAATCACTCGCACTCATCAGGAAGAAGAACCGGAGGTAGAGACCTTTCTTGATCAAATAGACCATTTAGGATAGGTATGTGACTATTTGCGATGCGTGATCCCGGAAATGAAAGTTGGTCTACGAGCTTGACCATTCTTCCTTCGTATGGAAAACACATTATTCGAAAGAGTGAGGAGACTATTGCTTCCATGCAATATATGTAGTCTCGTCCAAGGAGTAGGTTATAATCCAAGGGTCCTTGGACGACCATCAAGTTCATCTTGACAGCCTTCCCTTTCAAGGTAATAGGCACATTAGGTAGAATCCCTAATGGTCGACTGGTTCCTTTGTCAAAACCCGAGAGATTCCTTATCTCGGGCAAAAGCGCCGGGCAACCCAGTGCTTTCCAAGCAATAGAGGACAGGATACTCACAGATGCCCCTTCATCAATGATAGTTCCAGCCATCACCATTTTGTATATTTGGACTATAATTCTAAATGGTATACTGGCTGGTAACCGGGGTCTGCCTAGTTGGTTCCAATCAAAGGACACAACCAGGTTGCTTGGTGGTGGGACCGAATATACGGCCGGGTATGACCCTGACGATGCTCCTTCCTGCGATAAAGGAGTGGGCACATTGCCCTGATGTTCATCAGAATTGGTGTTGATGAAAAGAATCTGGACGGTGTCATCCTTACTCTCTTCGGTAGGGGTGTCAGCTGAAGATGAATCCTCAGTGATTGTGGTATTTGAAGATGAAACTTCTGAAGGGAGAACCGGGTCAACTGCCATTTCGACCTTTGGACTTTTGTCCGGTCCGGATTCAGTAGGTTCACTTTCAGTGACTGACACTTCAGCTGGCCCTATGAGCGGGGCAGCTGTATTTTCAACCAACGAAGGACTTGGCGCGAGTTTTTGATATCCAGGAGGAAGTAGCAACGGTGCAACCGGTTGATCTTCCAAAACTCTCTTCGCTTCGTCTAAAAAGGGACAACGGTGGAGGGTGTGATTGCCTTCACACAGTTCGCAGGGGAATCTCATTCCCCTTCGTCGTCTAGAACCTTCACTTTCGTTGGTTGACGGTAAGCATTCAACCTGGTTGTCAGAGGTTGACGCTTCCGAACTGTGCAAATGAGGGGACCAGTCCCTTAGTATCCGGGGAATACTGGGACAATCACGGTGGAGGTGGTTCCCTCTACATATGACACATGGCGATTTGGGCCCGGTCCGTGCTGTGTGTGGATTTTTGTTAGATGCCTTTTGCTTGCCCCCAGGCGCCTTTGGCTCCTTCTGCTTCTTTTCTTTCTTCTTCTTTTCCTTCTTCTTTTCTATGGGAGCTCTGCTTTCGGCGGCTTGACCTTTCGAAGAAGAAGGATCGGAGGAAGGCTTATAAGAAGCGGAAGGTTGGAGGGCAGCTCTAGGCTGGTCTAACTGTTGACTCGATTGTTCAGGAACCGTGGTGTTCTGAACTACAGTGGTTGAGAATAGCCAAACTGGCAGGCCAATTGTCAGTCCTGGAAGCGACAATGTGGCCATGTGGGGCGCACCAACTTCTCCCCAAGAGGAGAAAAGGCTAGGGGTCCCATCATGTGGAATCCCTTGGTTGGTGTGTTCCATGTTCTCAACCTAAAGATCAACGTAGGAATAAGGGGTGATTATGTTCCGCTTAGAATGAATTTTATATGACGACGCTTTAGACACAACTTGCTTTTTCACTTTTTAAGAGTCGAGAAAAAGCTAAAGATGACTCTAGTCTCCTTCGATGTATTAACGAGCCCGAAGTGACAAATGCTCGGATGGACTTTTTCAGTTATAGAGTTTGAAAAAGGCCAAAAGAAACTACTCTGGAGTTCTAGGCAGAGGGTGTGCCAAACCTTTCGCGAAACCACAGAATACATTTTACGGTACGAGTGGTCGATCTTCGTGAATGCTGTGTTCACTGCATCGCGATCAGTAGGGCGGCCGACACGGCTTCCTATGGATAAAGGCTTTGTTCCTATAGGGGTCTCCCAATATACGCGACGGTACACGGGAGCACAAATCCGTATTAGTGCTATCGTCCCTCAGGAGGAATCACCCACCTTCGTAGAGATCGACAATCACTATGTTTAACGACGCCGGTTCACGTCTCTACCTAGACCTCTACTGTGTTTCGTTATGTTTCAAAGCGTTGTTAGATAAATTCAGTTCTTTTTATGTTGATCTTGCTTAGCAGTTTGCCTTTATGGATCACCACGTGATGTATGATACAACTCCTAAATGCAGTCTAAGAATGATAAGCAAGCTTTTTTCAATTCTTTCAACTTATGAAAATCTTAACTACTGAAGGAAAAGAAAGACATCATCTTTTCAAACAGATCATAGAGCACACACTGATGCACTTTTCCTAAATCGACATGCAAACTGTCAAAATGCACATGCACAATGCAAGTATTTCTTTTCTTCTTCCTTAATGTTGATGTATTACAAAAAGAAAGCTGTTGTATAATTTCGAATTCAATTTCAAGCGAAAGCAAACAAATTTTTGTCCAATAATCAAAAGAACACCTTAAGATTCACTCGTTTCAACACAAGAAATACTGAAATTCGAACCATATAACGAAAGCAAATGCTCAAGCAGCTACGAACAGCAATAAACTAGCTCTTAGAATCACAACGACACTTTCTCATAGGTCTAGATCCAAGAGGTCATAGCAAGACTAGTTCACTTTCGCTACGGGAAACTGTGAATGAAAGCAAGAAATACAATAAGAACAATCACGGTTTCTTCATACAACTGAGGCGGAATGAAGGCAAAGAAAAGTAGTTTCAGCTGGGTATACAGGTTGACAACAGGCTGCAAAAACAATACTGAAAACTGGGCAACAGACAGTGGGGAATCCCAGTTGCACAAGGCAAAACTGGATCAGCGCAGGTGCTGCACTGTCAATCTGACATGCAGCGCAGGTAGCCCCTTCGGGACCTGCGTTGCAGCGCAGGTAGCCTTTTCTGCAGCTGCACTGAAGAGACAACTCTCGTCTCTCTCAGATTCCGGGTCACAGTTTGCTCAAAAATCAATGGTTTTTGGCCAAATCAGAGGCTATCAGTCAAGTATACACTAGAGGATGATTAAAGGAAGATGAACACTATCACAAAGAGCTAAAAAGAGTCCTTGTGGACCAGCTCTTCAAATCATAAACATGCCCAGCACTGGGCTAGAGTAGCTGCCCTCTACTTTGCATTCGAAGGACTCGAATGCAGTTCGATTCGGTACTCCCTTTGTTTAAGAAATGAATAGCAAGAAACACAAGCTACCAACAAGACACGATCCCCAGCGGAGTCTCCAGTCTGTTGTGGGGAAAAGTATCCAACACGGAATGACCCTATCCCACTCTAAGGGTGATAGTTCCTTAGCAACAGCTGAAGCAAAGCTATCTAAAGTTACTTCTTTATGAAATGCAAGAGATGAAAGGAAGAGATCCACTTACCGATGTCTTGCGCAAATGGTCGATCCAATCTCCTCTATTTGCCGCTCGCTCCCAGCTCCAAGTCTTCTCACGGGCCCAGCTACACGAGATCCTGCGAACAAGACAAGAAAAGGAGACTACAAGAAGCATGCATTCATAATTGATTCAAGGATTAGCATAAATCAAATACGCAAGTAAGACAATACACCATTGAAACACATGCGGATAGAAGAACCTCAAATGCTTTATTAATATAAGGAAGTAAGGTTCAGGCGGTGATACAACCGTGAGAGGTCCAATCCAGCATCACCTTCCCGACGGAAAGAAATCTCCTCTTCACCTCCCTCAAGCAATCACCCAATACTCTCAACTGTAAACCAACAGCAATTCTTTGCACCAAATTCCTGCCTCCAGATCCCATGGGATGAGATCCTTATATAGAGTTTTGGAGTGAAGATAAGTCAGCTCGATGTGTGACTTATTGTCCTCTTCAACTCCAGTTGTTCTTCAGTCCTTGAGTCCACTCGGAGTTTCTACCTTCCACTTGGAGTTTTAGAAGCTCTTAACTCATCATTAGGCGAATCTTTTGATCCAAGTGTCATTTTGGAAGCTTCCTGGGCACTGGCACATTGAGAAAAGATTCCTCCACATGTCAAAGTACGCCCAGCGCAGGTAGCCTTTGTTGCACTTGCTATGCAGCGCAGGTACACCATAGAGCTTTTGACATTCAGCGCAGATGCTTAGTGGAGCAGCTGCTTTGATCCAAAATTGACCTGTTTTTGAGTGTTTTTCAGTGGAGAACTGATCTGAAGTGCTGTGGTTTGCTGACCTTGTTCCTCTAGGGGTAGGAACAACATGTTTAGGGACTTTGGATCCCTTAGATTATTGACATTTCATGCTCTATGTTGTAAGGCACAAAAATGTCTATAACATAGTGACAATTCTTCCTGATCCCAAGTACTGATGTTATCAGTTTCGAAACAGTAAAATGATGCTTTGATAATGACAAGGAATAAATATTACGGGAATTCACAGCTGTCGAACAACAAGGATAAATATCAACCTAGTAGTTCGACAACAACTTCGACAGAAGTTGCGCCTCCAATCATTCCTGAGCTAACGATAAAACGCCAAAGGGAGTAGTACAAAAATCGACATTTAATCCTCATGCTAGAGAAGCACAGCATTATAATATAGTAGGGGACTTGGCCCAATCGCCGTCCGCTATGTCGACACTTGAGGTACCGCAAAATTTCCCCTCCCAAAAGCAGACTCTATTATCAGTAATAGGTGGGATTGAGCCAACAGATTCCAATCTTGTATCCTTTAATCACAAAGGATATGACCCTCAGTTACCAGCTCAACTAGCTCTCCTTATTCAAGTGAAAGCCCTCAACAAAATTGTTCATCGAACAATTATTGATGAGGGGGCATCTACATGTATTATGTCGATGAATTGCTGGAAAAATTTAGGCTCACCACCCTTGTCGCGATCGTCAACGATGTTAAAAGCATTTGATGGATGATCATACACTCCATATGGGATTTTAAGTAACTTGCAAGTTGAACTGGGGGGAAAAACAGTAGAAATTGATGTTGAAGTAATCGACGGAAACCTCGATTACAACATTCTACTGGGAAGGCCCTGGATATATGCCATGGCCGCAGTTGTGTCGACCTACTTCAGGAAGATTGCATTTCCCTTCCAAGGACGAATTACAATCGTCGACCAACAAACATTTCTCCCCAACAGTTCACAAGTTACGGGAAGCATTCCAATGATCCATGGAAGTAATCATTCCCTTCAAAATATTGGAGTAGGCCTCCTAAAATACCCTGCCTTAATGGGTACTTTTGCCCTTAGACCGCCTCCGAGTAATTTGGCGGAAGTGGCCACAGTGGAAACCTGCAATATGAAATATTATATATCTAATGGATTCGGAAGATTCCTACACATTTTGTCAGCATGGATCATCGCCATTTTAGAAATATTGTAGCAATCAATTTTCTTCGCCTGGGGGGCAAACCCAAATCAACGCTCATCGAGTGTTTGGATAGATAGGTCTAAGGAATATGACACCTCTTCAGATCCTTGGTCGCATGTACATTCTACAGAAGAAGGAATCATTCAATCAATGATGATAGGAGAGGCACCATGGGAAGATTACCACCATCGCTCCCATCTTCCAGATTACCACGAAGATTATTCCAGCAGCCTTAATCATCCTTCAGTTTTTGATTTTCTATCAAATACACTAAATACGGTGGATTTCGAGATGGTTCTTATCTCGTGTCAACCTCGTTAAAAAATGAAACAAGGAGTCATGAGGATAGTTCTTTTACTGTGTCAACCTCATTAAAAAATGAAACAACTCCCTTTCCAAATCGAGTCTTTGATTACGATCTCGTAAAATCAAAGTCGAGTCTTTCGAAGATCTCGAAGGTAAACCTTCATTCCAATCACCGAGATGACTGCAATGAAGCTTGGGGGGCATGCACCTCGATTTGCATTATTATGATGGGGGCATGCAAACTTATCATGAGAAGTGTTACCATAAGGTTCAAGCTCATTAAAAAATAAACCTGCCATGAGCAGTGTTACCGTAGGGTTAAAGCTCGTTAAAAAATAAACCCGCCTCGAGGAGTTTTAACGCAGACTTCATGCTCGTTAAAAAATAAACATAAGCAATGAGCAAATGTTTCCCCCAACATTTAAGCTCATTAAAAAATGAACCAATTCCGGTAAATAACCGTCGTGAATGTAGTACTTCAGCCTTTGAAGCCTTGGTCGTGTTCTCATCATCACCTCCACTCTGTATTGGCCGATCATTCACCTCCACTTGATTGTTTACCCCTTTTAAGGAACAGCTACGAAGAGTGATCCTATTAGCCATCCTTGTGACACTGCCGTGATTGGAAAATTCCAAACCTTACCTGGAATCAATTGCTACACGAATTTATCACTCGTTCCTCAAAGACGAGTCTCCTTTAAGCTCTTTTCAACTGACTCGTAAAATATGAAAAGATTGCCAAGCCATTGGCCTCTCCAGCTCATTAAAGTGACCAAAAGTGCTATCCCTCCTTTAGATTTTAATCTTTTTGGACCTGAGGGATTATTACACAAAAATATCGAGCGCTTGTTTTGTTCGGCTCGTTAAAAGTACCGAAAATTCATCCCTTCTATATTGTTTTATACTTTTTCGGACTTAAGGGATTAGATGACGAAAAAGGATTTTTGGAGTTTCCTTTACGTCCCTTTTCAGACTCTCTAAAATTGAAAAGGACTGAGTTATCTTTGTCGTTAAACTCGTTAAAACCTAATAGCGACAAACTTGTCCATAATAGACAAGAACGAGTTTCACTATCGCTAGGCTCGTTAAAACATAGCGATGGGTTTGCCCGAAGGGAAAATTATAGAACAAGCATATGTTATCCTCCTCAAGCTTGAAAAAAATAAAGAGGTACTGGTCAGTAATGACTGGGGAAAAATTGGGAAGAAAACTTGAGGAAACTTTGTTGGTAGCAGGTCGCTCTTGAACATGACAATTTCACTCCGCATCCAAGTCGGGTTGGGTTGTTTCATTCACTGGTCACATCACCATGGTTCCATCACACCATCCACATTTGGGGTTAATGCTACCAATCCATCATGTCAGTGTCGCCAATATGTTAAAGAGAAGTCGCTCAGAGAATTCACTTGTGTCTCACCCACTGCAATACATTTACGCTCCATTCTTTCATGACCGCCACCCTAAACCTTATATCACCAGATCGTTTTCACCTCCATTAAAATCATTTGCTCTGTTCCGTGTCATTGATGTGGGATTCATTAAGGCCCTCCCATGACGGATCGCTTCTTGTCGACATCAGCTCATTATCCAAGAAGTCGATCTAGGAATATCCCTTTCAGTACTTTGAAGCTTGCATGCCTCAATGGCAAGTTTCTCACTTCCAGCGACAAGTTTACATCAATGGCCTTCGACCGAAAGATTTTGCATGGTGTTCGACGCCAAGTCCCTTATTCACACCACATGAATTATACTGCAGTACCTTGAGGATCATTATCAGTATCGGTGATTCCTCTCACGCCTGTTAATAACTTACATCATTGGCTGGTAATCAGGTGATGTCTTTCCATGTTCAACTCCAGAACATCTCTCACATGGATCGACTTGTACTTTGAGTGAATATCGAACGAGATTGAAGACCCTGGATCTAGTTTCATCCATCTGGGTTGCGATATATATTCAGGAAAATAAAGACATCAAATGTACATCATTGTTGCACAGATAATCATCCAATCTAAGGGATGATGGCTCTACCAGAATCATCAGTCTACACTCATACGATTGTCTATCTCATGTACATGAAAAATGAATTTATAAAGCTGAGCATGGGAATGCCCGCCTCAACTAGATCATGAAAATATTATGAAGATAATGTGTTGTATTGTATCTTAGTACAGGTCTCCTTCCAGCTTGAAAGAACTTCGGATCCTCATGATAAAGCATTTTACCCGACATCAAAAAGATTAACGACCTCATGCTTTAGGGGGCAACTGTTATAGACATTTTTGGGAAATACAACCCCAAGCATAAATTTCCATAAGCCAAGAGCTCCTAAGTTCCTAAAAGTGTTTTTCCAACCCCTAAAAGAACAAGGTCAACTGATTACATCTTCTCCCAGAAGTTCTCCATGAAAAACTACTCAGAACTGGTCAAAACTGGACCATTTCACCCGCTCCATAGGAAAAGTGCGTTGCATCCCACCTAAATACACACATTAGGTGCGTTGCATTTCAAAAATACCTTCTATGGGGTGCGATGGGCGAGAAGGGACAAATGGCAGGGTCAATCCGCCAGGTGGAGAAGCATGGAATCTTCCAGAAACTTCTCCTGTGACACTTGACTCTTTGAATTCGACCAGGGATGAGTAAGAGATCATCAATCTCCAAGTGGAATCAAGAACTATCAGAGGGGAGACACTAATCAAATATAAAAAGCTGACTCACCTCCCTTGCAGACATCTATATATGGATCCCTCATCCCAGAGATCCAGAGGCTGGAATTTTGCATCTTGTAAGGAAGTGTTGCTGGTTTATTGGTGCAATATCATAGTGTTGGGTGATCTAAGCTTTTCATGAGGTGAATAAGGGCTTCTTGCTGAGAGGATGATGCTAGGTCAGAACATTTGGTTGTAATTCTCTTGGCTCTTTCTTGATTATCAATAAAGCTATTCAAGGTTTCCTCCATACTCTTGTATGATTTATGTTTTATGCATTTGTATGGTTAATATACATCTGATCCTATATTGCTTATGATAATAGATCTATGTTCTCGTATAGTGTTATGCTGCTTTGATTCTATAGGTACTCTGTGAAGCTGGGTATACAAGGAAGCAAGTAGCAAAGGACTATCAGAAGAGAGAGGAATCGAACAAGGAACCAAGCGCAAGACAGAGGTTGGTCTCCTTTATTCTTCTCTCATCTATCTTTCATAAAGGAAAACGAAAGTAGTTTTAAGTTTGTTTATTTCTAAGGTAGCTACCAGCCTTAGTGGGATTAGCAGTTCTGCATAGACACTATTCCCGGTAACACTGACAAAGGCAGATGATGTTTCTAGAAGTGGAATATTGGAATATGGAAGAGAACTAGTGGTATCTAGTGAATGCTCAATAATGGGGTTGTCAATAAAATGCGTAGAAGGTGCATCAGGGTTGTGTTGTGGTGAAATCGCAATACCCGCATTTATAACTCATTTATTTTAAATAATGGGGACCCTTTTAGTAAATTTTGGTTAAATCACCTTTTAATGTTTTCTTTTGGTTAAGTGTCCTACAATTTTGCCAAATTTTTATTTTCTTAGGATTCTTCTTTTTATTGCTTCAATACGTTCAACATTTTGCAAGCTTTCCATCCGTTCTTGTTTCATCTCATTTGGATGCATGGTTTGCAAATGGTGCTCATCTGAAGTTCAATAATTTGTATCGCTAGGGCTAAAAAATTTACAAAATGTTTATTATTTTAATTTTTGTAAATTAATTGTAAATATCGATTTTCAGTTAATTTTTATTGATTAGTTCATTTTGCACTAATAATCCTACAAAATCGTCGTGTTGTAGCGGCTACAACCACCCTCCAAAATTTTTCCTTAGCCTGTTTTAGAGCCTCCCTACCAACCTTCCACAATGCTTTGTCTTGCTTCGTGAAGTACTCAATGTTTTCCTCGCATAAAGGAAGCCTTCCGATCACAGTCGAGCCATTCCCCTCACAGGTTGTTCACCCGGACTTGGTCCAGCTGCAGGCTAAGCAGCTTCCCCTTGAAAATTGCGCATTTCTGGAGGGCAACCAGCCTTCCCTCCAGAAATTGTGCAATCCTCTCTAGCAGCCTACTGGGCTCCAAGATTGTGCAATCTTGCCAGCCAACACTCCCAGCAGGATTTGTGCAAATTTCCCCAGCAGGGCTACTCAGCCCAGGATTTGTGCAAATCTGGGCAGCAGTGAGCTGCTCTACCCAGATATTGCGCAATCCTCCTCGGCAGTCAGCCCAACTCCTAGCTAGGAATGCACATTTTTCCTAAGCAGTTGAGTAGTTGCATGCATGAGCAGTCTAGTCGACCAGTTTCACCCAGGACCGAGGAAAATTGACTTAGATGCATGCATGACTTGCTCTTCTCGGAATAACAAGAGAAAACATGCAAAAGGCATCCCATGATTCAGGGAGGTATTTTTAGTAGCTGGGGGTTACATGAAAAGTTGTTTTAGAAGTTTCCCTCCAAGTATCGTTTTTTCCTAGATTTTTGGCATGCGTGTCATGAGACCATTCTTATTTATTCAATGCATCAGAGCTCATTCATTCACATTGATGTTGGACGTCTGACACCCCACAGCACAACCAAGACTCTTCGACACATCCGGCTCAGCTATTCATGGGTAAGTGGCATCAACTTGTCTTTTTCAACATTTCTGTCGCTTTTTGTGTATTCGCTTCTTTGAGTGTTGTTTGCTTGATTTCTTTGAATGCTTGTTGTCGTTTACATGTATACTGGCTTTTCTTAGCTTTGTTTTAGTTTTCGTTGCTATCTCACTACTGTCACATGCATGAAATTGTTTTGCACTGATGTTCGCCGAATCAGTGAACTGCCTCACCCACATGCATAATTGATTTGTTTGCTAAATATTTCATTCATGTTTTTCATGCACTGTCAATCACTTCTACTATCACTTAGTGTCACCATGCATTCACTATCTTATTTTCTTTCAGTTTCCCGTCAGTGAGTCAGGCCAACCTTAGCTTGGACTCTGCCTTCACCAAGGCTGCATTGCACAATCTGGGGAAGGAGGCTCACCGTCCTTTCCAGCACATTCCTGCCTAGCACTGGCCTCCAGGACTGTTTTTCACATTTCTGGAGGACAGTGGTTGCTTGGCCCAAGAAATTGCGCAAATTTGTCCCTAGGCCATCAATCCTTCCCAGGTAGAATTCCGCATTGCGCAATCCTAGTAGCCAGTTGCCTGACTGGATTACGCATTTCATAGATCCAGCAGCCAGTCCTACCTCCTAGATAGCCCAGACTTTCTTTTGTGCAGTTCTAGCATCCAGTCACCTAGCCTCCCAGTAAAATTTGCGCAATCTTGCTCATCATTTTCCCAGGTATGTGTTGTGTCCTTCCCCGGATTTGCTTTGTTTTCACTGACATATCTCTTGCCATGCATGTTGCTTGTCTCCATATATTTCATGTGTTCATCTATTTCAATGGCTTCCAAGAGAACAGGATCACAAGTCACTGATGGAGTTGCAACTAGAGCAGTAGTTGAGTAGGTGTCCTCTAGTCTGCCGATCTATGAAGATATGAAGTTGTATCTATACAAGGACATCAAACTGAAGTGGCAAGAGGTTAATGAAACATTCATAGGCACTTTTGGGGAAGACCTCTAAGACTGTCAGGCTTATGTGAAAATTCACAAGTCCGGATTGTACCAGATTGCATGCAGATACCCCACGTTCCCATGCACATACATGATTCATTGGATCATCTCTCACACTAATCTCGAGACAGTGACCTTGAGTAGTGTTTGTGAGATGAAGCTTGTAACCTTCTGGGCATGAGATTATGATGAGATGTATCAAATGTTAGAGCCCATGACTATCATGAGTCCTCCATTCAGCTTGCCTAATAGCAGAGCTAACTCTAGAGACATTATGAAGGATTGGGTAAAGGAGCCAACTCGTTTTAGGATGACACCCAACCAGATCTACAAGAAAAAGATATTGAGGAAGGCGTACCAATAATTGGTCATATTCGCATGTTGACTGAGTGTCCAAGCAAGCACTGAAACCTTTCCTCAGAGTTGGGTGATCGTATTGGACCAACTGGCTAGAGAAGGAAGACCATGCAACTGGTCTGGCATATTGGGTCATCAACTAAAGAAACAAGTCACAAAGGCTTGACAGTCACCCGAGGGTATACATGCAAAGATTTACATGTCCGCCTACATCCTAGATGCAGTTTGTGCCCAACATGAGTTCTCGAGCTTGGAGTGGGCATGGTCACCAGTGGAGACTATTGTGAACACATATTTCAAGTTGTTTTATGGATTCAGCTTCAGAGGAGCAATGATACGGCTTTCCGACCATTTTTTCACCCCAGTATATAGGGTGATATTCGAACAGGATCCACCATGCATGTCAAAGGAAGCAATGGAGGCGTTGTTAGGCATTGCAGATTGGTATACCTCACTGTCTGATACTTTCATTTGAATGTTCAGTGCGGAGAATCCTCCGCATTTCTACCAAAGTTTTCCTTGGATGTACTTGTCATGCAGGAAGTAGTGTATCACATCTCGACAGGATTGATAGCTAGACTGCAGCGGAAGAAGAAGGCACCTTGGCCCACTCTTCATTGCAGTTTGGGTTAGATGAGATACAAAGTATCAAGCAAGTGGATGTCGAAGCAGAACAAATGAAGAAGTACCCGTTCGACCTCTGAAGCTTCAACCTGTATGACCCACATTACATTATGAAGGATCATTGCATGAGAGTTCAGTTCAACCAGATCCATGGGGCATTTCATTGGGCTAAGGGTGACTCATGGAGGTATTGCTACAATTTCTCCGGACCCAATGAACAGGTTGGTTTCACTGTAGAGTGGTTAGAAAAGCAGTGTGAAGCACCATCACAGAGAGCACCAACAGTAGCAGCAACAACAGAGGCAGTAGAGCCAAGCATAATTGTATGCGACAAAGGGAAGAGGAAGATTGTCGACCGTGTGGAGGAGGAGAAAAGCTGCAAGTTTCGAGTAGATCGACTTGTAGAACAAGAAACCATGGTTATTCAAGAAAAGAGGCAACAATGCAGCTAGCGCATCACACGAAGGCAGAGGGATAAGAAGAGAATGGAAGAAGCAGAGAAGGAGTTTCATGAGCTGAGGGAGAAAATACAGAAAGAACAAGAGATGCGCTAAGAGGAGAAGGAAGTGCAGCAACAACAGATACAGTATGGGGCACATCATGTGCAAACAGAAGAAGCAGCACCCGTACAAGTATTTGATTCATCTGAATAGCTAGCATCAGGTGAACAGGGTGAACCATCATAGGGGCAAGACTTTTCTCATGAGATAGAATAGGTGCTTTAACATTTGGATGCAAACATGGAGCAATAGGAGTTGGAACAGGAAACCAACCTCATGCCTCATCATAAAGAGGTCGACTCACCCGCTTTAATGCATCTAGATGATGAGCAAGTCTTAAATGACCAAGGAGGCACTGAAATCCTTGGTGGTCAGCTAGAAGCAGAGATGCACAACATCTCCTTTGACGAATATCATCACAGAGTTGTGCAGTCTCATAGAGTACTGACTCCAGAGGACCAAACATCTCCTGCGCAAGTTGAAGAACATGTGATCGTCACTGATAGAGTGTATGCCGAAGCCACTAGCTCAAGTGTTGGTTTCCTCATAGCTGAGAATGATCAAATGGTGAAGGAACTATAGGTGGCCAATAAATGAGGAGACTTGGCGACAATGTATGCCCAAGTTGAACTGAAGAAGGAAATACTAGATGAAGTATTTTCCCTTTACACAGTTATGTGAACATTGTACTTCAAGTTTGGTACCGTGCACCAAGTAGTCGTCCATCTCCACGGATGGTAGCAGCGATGTACAAGAAGAGCACGCATATTAAAGAACATACATGTTGTTGTCGATAACATGCAAGCATGGACGATGAAGTACAAGGGAACCCCACTTCACTTGCCAAAGATGATGAGGTCCAATGCAGTCGAGCTACAATCACGTATCCAGAGTCAGATACGAAACTATGAGAACCTACCGCAACTCATCACTAGAATACAGGCTTCCCATGCATGAGTATTCAAGAGCATGGATGTTGTGGTGCACACACATGTGATCCCATCACTTGGGACTCTCACCCAGGTAAAGACAAAGAAGTAGGTCCAACAGGAGCTTGACTCGTACTTCGACGAGTTGATGTGCAATGCCACCAGCCCAGACTTTCCTATCAGTGTAGACATCATGCACAAGTGTGTTGCTGGTCTAGCCACATTGAAGACAATGATACACATGATTTCAAACAAGTTGGACAGAGGAGCCCGAGCAGTGTACCCAAATGCTGTGGAGGCAAGGTTCAAGTTTCAAATAGATGTCGCAGCAGGACACAAAAACACTATCAAGGACTACGAATATTGGCATCAATATGTTATTGTTGATCAGCATGAGGATGTCGAGAAGTTGGACTTCTATAGCTGTCTAAGTCAGAATGGTGTCTAGTTTGGCTTGTTCAAACCATTTTTCACATGGGTACATGTGCATTGTAATGTTGAGTCATGACACATGTAAGTAAAGTCTTAATAGTGGATGTAACATTCATAGAGTAGGTGAAGAGTCATGAGGGTAGTTGAATGGTCACAAAGGGGAATGTCAAGGGTCACCCCACCCTTTTCTATAAATAGTCCCTCATAACTCATTGTATAGGCTTTTGGTCAGCCAAGCATCTATTAAGACTATCTTGAAGAAAGCTTGGACAATATTGTAACGCGTCTTGGCTTCTCCACTCCACGGAGCTAGTTCATCTCTTTGGAGGAGCAGGCGGATGTGGTTGTAATGTTCCACTGATGGGGAGAGCAGGTTTACATGGATGTATTGTATTATTGGAACTTACACTTCTTTATATCATAAGAGCCAACACATTTTCATGCATATGTTGTTATTGTAGTTGGACTGTTTCGGTTGCGTTAACGATATATGTTGTTTAACTTACGTATTTGTGTATGAATTGATTTGTATGTAATTATATGAATCTTTTTGCAAATGTGCTATTGGTTTAACCATCACTTTGGATTGTCGACTGCTCTACTTTCCAGCTTGTGATGCATCTTCGCTCATGTGTTCTAGCTGAGTACTGATACAGGTTTTCAAGGGGCGCACTCATCCCACCCCCTTTGTGTTAGAACCTCTCATGCACCTTTGTTGACTCACTGCAGCAGTCACACCCTTGCTACTAGCAGAGTTATCTTACTTTCCTCTGTGCGACATTGCGGTCAAGGCATTACCTTACGACCTATTGTTGGGACTCCTACACCAAACGGTCTGAGGTCTAATTGGGATTTCTTACCGAGGGATCCCCTTGACATGTTGGCAGGTCAAGCACCATCAACACGCTGCAACTAAATTGTAGAGCAATTAAAATTATGGTGTTTTCAGATTTCGGAAGTATATGTTAAATCCCAATTTATAATAAATTATGAGATCCGAAATCTCAAAATTGTAAAGTGGTTGTAGTTATTTTTGGAAGGGACCCACTCCATGTGGGCCCCATTTCACCTCACTTCCTTATCTCTCCATCCCAACTAACTCTTATTCCTCCCTCTTATATCATATCAGAACATTTTTGCATCAGATCTCCTTTTAATAAATCCCCAATGTCATTGCTCTTCTAATACTCCTATGTTCTCTCTTCTTCGATACTCCTTAACTCATTGGAACCTCGGAACTTTGGTTCATAGTAATGTATTTTAAAAGGATATTTGATATTTATCACCAATATCCAACTAACTCTGAGGCTCGATGCTCTGATGACTTCACTTCTTTTCCCTCCTCGCCCCACATGCTCTCCCACTTTCCTCCACTTCATTATATAATAAAGCCTCTTAGGCCTCCCACTTAGCCTCACCATGATCCATTCATTTTAGACCAAAAGCCACTCATTCATTCTTTCAAATATTTAATTTATGTTTCTTTTAATTAATATAATTTCTAATAATTTAATTTCATAATTTAGTTATTAATTATCCTGTAAATTAATTAATTTGCAATAATTTAATGAACTTAATTTAATTGTATATAATGTCATAATTTAATTAATTGGTATATAATTAATTTAATTACAATTAATTAAAAACTTATTAACATTAATTCTACAGTCAATTGGAATTAAATTTTTAATTAAAATTTGTCTAATTTTAGCACAGGCATGCATTTTTCCACAACAATGACAATTTTGACACTTCTACTTTGGAGGCTCATAAGTTGAGTTTTTCTTAGCCAAATGAGACCCAAGACAACTCGTTAGAAATATAAAATCATGGAGAATATTTATGAACTCGTTGCATGAAAAGATTGGTCAATAAATAAGTCTAAAATTTAGCAAAAAATTAAGCTCCGAATTTGTAACCAAAACTAATTTTCTAAGTTTAGTTTTTGCATTTTCATTTACCCAAAACCTTTGTTGATTGTAGATAAATTTAATTCTATTCTCTTTGAACAACAGGATATTTACAAGGATCAATAGGAAGCTCTGATTTCTTTTTATTTATTTATTTAATCGATTTTTTTTTGGAGATGTTTGTTTTCCCAAATTCAGTATTTCTAATTTTGATTTGCACGTTAATTTATTTTTATTAGTTTTTGGAAGTAAAGAAGTTTGGGAGATGAGGAAGAGAATATTTGGAACAATGGAATTTTACCGGCAAGAGAGAAAGAACAATTTTGGCCAATTTAAATTTTTTGGAGAAAATTTATTCTCTAACAACTCTCTCATTCTAATTTTCTTTTGTAATTATAAATATGACTTTTGTAGAATGGAGTAAGGGAGGTTCCAGATCTGAAACTTGGGGAGAAAATTCTCTGCAAAGAGAGGGATTTTTGCACTACTGTCGGGAGCAATAGTTTTGTAGAGAATTAGTTAGTTTGGACCAGACTTGTGGAGATTAAAAGAGATGTTTTTCAGCTCTGAAAATTTAATGATATCATGAAATTTTCTGAGAATTTCATGTACTCAAAGGCTTAGAATCAAATCGTTAATTCTTGTATACTATTTTCAAAGATAGAGGTTGATTGGTGGCCTACATTTAATAAAAGTTGAGGCAGGTCTTGTTCCAGATAAGTTTGTGTTTGTGAACTTTTGTACTATTGTAAATTCATTTAAACATTCTTGTTTTAATCATTTGAAAGCTATCTTGTAATGATGGATCTAATTTCCATCACGTTAAATTATGAATTTGAATAGATAAACATGACATGCTTGTTAACTATTTAGCAAATCCATATCAAGTTTATCTTTGTTTTAATAATGATTGTTTTATGAGAACTCTTTCCTTACTGTAGTCATATATGCTTTAGTTTGGATTCATTATATTTGAATTTGGATGTATGTGCACGAGAGATCTAATGATTATTCATCAGATAGCTAAATACATATACTTGCTTGAACTAATAATAAGTATTGGAATTATTTCCTTGGCTTATTGACTTCATTTTTATTCCAAATTCAAAGTTGGTTCAAATCCCCTTTTACCTTGCTCTTGGTTGACAGGGTACTAATCCTTCTTTCATTCAAGATATATTTAGGATTTACTTTATGTTGTTTAGAGTAGACTTGCATTTAGTTTTAATTATTGCATTGTAGAAGTCCTCTTACACAGGGGGCAGACTTTAGAGTGGCTTGACTGAGCCATTAATTCAACTTAAGGATCACTTTCTTGCATGAGCTTTGTAAGAGGGTGGATTTGATGTCTCTTTTCTATTGGTAAATTATAAACATATTATAAGCAAACAGAGAAAGAGAGAGGGTAACTGGACCCGATTGTTCCAATCAGAACCACCATCCCAAAAGGAAAAGGAGCCTGATCGACTGGTCTCCCTTATAATGTTCACATGGGCATTTTGGGCCATCAACATTTTTGGCGCTAGAAGGAGGGTTTGACGACTTGTTGTCTTTTGGACTTTTTTCATTTTTAAAGTTGTATTTAATCCAGGGAAAGTTTGAAGGATGGAAATTTATCTTAAATTTTAGAAACCTTGGTGAATCTTACAAGTCCCTAATATGCAGAGTATAAAAAGTTTGGTGACAACTTTTTAAAGATATCCAAATTTCTAATGAATTTATATACAAACTCTATAAAATTTTGGCAATTTTTAGGATAACAAAATTTTATACTATAAAATTTCGGCAAATCGCTTTAGAAAAAAATAGAACTCGGTGAATCTTCTTTTTGGAAAAACCATGGAAAATTAGCCCACTTGCGAATATTAGCCCCTAAATGTTTCCTTGATTTAATCACAATGGCTCCTACCAAACTTCTAATTTGGAGTTGTATCTCTGGACGTGCATCGGCCAATACCCCATCAAAAATAGTAAGACACTTTTCAAAGGTAAAATATAATGGTAAGAGTAATGCTTTTGCATTTGATCATGCTTTATAGTTTATTCAAAATTTCGAGAATTCTACTTTTCATGATATTGATGAAGGTATTTTATGTAGAATTTTTACTCTTACATTATCGATAAAATCTAGAAGATGGTGTCAGTCTCTTCTGGTTTCCTCTATTCACAGTTCGGATCAATTTATCACAAAGTTCATTTTCGAATTTGATGGTTATGATTATGAACATGTATGTGATGAACTTGAAGATTTACGAAGGTTTAAAAATGAATCTCTTATAGATTTTACTGTTAGATTTCGATTAAATTATTTAAGATTCAAAGTTGAAGATAAATCTTTAGATATTGAATTGATGGAATGATTTGAATATGTTAGTTGTATTCCTAGCATTCCTAATCCATATGAATCTTCTTCAACCTTTATTAACATAATTGAGAATTCCAATATGGAGGTGCATACCAATCAAGATGAAGTTGTCTCTGTCATGTATGATCAATTCCTTCACTTAGTACACACCTCTTATAGCATTAATAATGATCACGATGATCTCTCTCATGTTAATGAAACACAATCATGAAGCTTGGAAAATTATGCTAATCAACCACAAGAAGATACTAGTAATAATCTTGAAAAACCACCTGCCATGAAATATAAAAATCACTCTAAAATTAATTCAGAAAATAAGTCATTAAATCAGCAAGCACAAGTAGAAATCAAGGATTACAATAATATGCAATCTGCTATAGAAATTTCTGAATTTTATCATGATGATCAAATACCAAATTCAAGGCAGCCAAACAACATTCTTCAAGAAAGCACAGTTAGCCAAATGAATGATCAACAATCTGAAATTTACAATGAAGAAAACACACATGAATCTGCAAACAAAGATGTTTTCATATTCATTTATTTAACCTAACATTTCTCTCTTTATCTTGGTATTTTTGTTGATAGTGATTTATTGTTAGGGTCCAACCCTAACCCCTTTATTTATGTAATAAGCCCAATGGGCCGAGTCATAGTCATAGTTAGTTAGAGAGTAAATAAAGTCCACATTAATAATTGTAATGGTTGACTCACATTAGAGAAAAGGGACCACATTTAGTTGTAAACAGACCATAGTTAATAAATAAAGTGGTTAACCCAAGTTATGCAAGGGACCACTAGTAGTTAGGGTTTTGGATGTCATTTCTCTATAAATAGTCTTAGTTAGTAAAGGAAATATCAACGAGTCTTATTGTAATCGAGCTCTGCTCTACTGGAGGTTTCCCTTTGAAGAGGCAAGTGAACGTTGAATCTATTTCTAAATAATAAAATAGTTGCTTTTTTTCTCATTTTATTCTGTGTTCTGGGCTATATTTCTTCACATTTCTGCTATTCTAGAATTTCTCGCAGATCAAGAGCATAACAAGTGGTATTAGAGCACTTTCCAGGGCCGGTTGTACCTAAAATTTTCACATAATTATTTTAGGCTACAGATGTGTTCCGACATCTTTAAACCATGGGATCTATCATTGAGTGCATAAACCTATGGATTTGGGGAGGCATGTGTGCAGGCATTAAAAGAGGTGGTCATGCTTGTTGGACTCCTTTGTAGCCCTTGTGGGTACCCCTTCAAGTACTAGTGCATTAGACAAAACCATGCATAGACTGCACTTCAACGTACCCTTGGGTATATCAGAAGCCCCTAGGCTCACCTGAAACCTAGCCTTAGATCAGTCATCGGTCGTCTTGCTACTACAGTACACAAAGAATAGCACTTAGGGAGATTACTTGCGCGTACTATAGGTTATTTGGGTAGTACGGCTAAGGGTACAGTCGATGCTCCTTAGTTAGCACCTTGAAATATTGGGTTGGGTACTATTGTTGTACCCCTGTATATATTGCGATCTGTAGCACCTGACACTCCTTTGTGATAATAGTTCCCTTTGCTATTTCAAGATTTCCCACTACCTTATCTTCCATATCAAATCTAGCAGTTGGGGTTCTGCTGCCACAGTGCAAATCAGATCCAGAAATTGGGGTTCTGTCGTCGCTGTACAAATCAAATCCAACAGTTGGGGTTTTTTAACCGCCATGCAACTCACATACAACAATTGGGGTTTCACAATGTCGATCAGACTCTTTGTGCAGTGAGGATTGTTGCTACTACATTCCAAGCGCTACTTTCATAGGACATTGAGCAGGATCAAGTTTCCTGGAATTCGTCCATTGCAGTATAGATCAGAAATATATATATTCTGAGACCATCCTGGATGCTTCCAAGAGACTTAGCCCATAAGCTTCAGGACGACGAGCTGATCACAGGGGTATCATTCACTTGTCAGCCTCAATTTTAGCTCGCCCTATTTCCAAGAAGATTACCCTTAATTAATTGACTGGGGTTTTTGTATGGTAGGCACCATATCTCAAGTCATGGCCTATGAGAAGATTGAGAGCCTTGAAAACAGGTTGGATGAGTTCTAGGGCAATATGAAACAAATTACCTCACAACTTTCACTACTCACAAATATGATGAAAAGATCTCATCGGGAGGAGCATAGTGTTGATGAACACCTAGAAGGAGAATCTAGTCATCACATTCACTTCCATGGAAATCACCAACATTCCCACCCTCGGCCACCCAAGTTGGACATGTACAAATTTGATGGCTCTAATCCTTCAGTATGGGTAGCACATATGGAACAATATTTCTCCCTTAATGATATCTGTGAAGATCAAACTAAACTATGTGTGGGAGCCCTTAGTTGGACCAAGAGAGATGGAAATGGTGGCAATGGCATCAAAAATGTTATCTCTGGAACATAACTTGGCACATGCTCTCAAAATCCCTATGTGACTGCTTTGACTGGGAATCTAATGTTTTGTGTCATCTCACTAAACTTCGATAGACAGCACAGTAAAAGACTACATTACAACCTTTGATACATTTTCCATCAGAACTGATTGTCTAGGAGATGACTTATACTTGGAGTGTTTCATCAGTGGTCTCAGAGAATCCATCCAAGCCCATGTATGGATGCACCACCCATCTAAGTGGATGGACACCTACAAAAAGGCCAAAGAGGTGGAACTCGCCTTAGCTTCCCAATCCACTTGTCCAAATTTTGTAGCCAAGGGGTGTCCCACCCAAGCTCAGGGCCCTACCCAAACACTTAAGCTTCAAAAGGTGTCTCCAATAGAAATGGTTGAAATAAGAAAACAAGGATTATGCTACTACTATGATGACAAATACTCCCCGAGGCATAAGTGCAAGGAAACAAAATTCTTTCATATTGATGCTACTGATAACATCTCATATAAGGAAGCCCCAACCCTTGGTGGGACTGAGGACAAAGTTGAGGAGACCTAGCTTGAAAATGATCTCACAACTACGCCAGATGAACTAGTTATCTCACTACATGCTTTGGCGGGAATTTCTTCACCTCAAACTCTCTAAATCTAAGGCTTTCTTCAACATCGACCAGTAGTGGTATTGATTGATAGTGGCAACACTCATAACTTTATCCATAAGCGATTCACCAAGGTTGTACATTGTTTTGTGCAGGAAATATCTAATTTCCAATTCCTTATCGTTGATGGGGGGACCATGAAATGTGAAGGCTGCTGTGAAAATATTAAACTTCATATGAGAGACTACCACCTAAAGACCCACATGTTTTTATTGAAATGGGTGGTTGTGACATTATCTTGGGTGTTGAATGGCTTCGCACATTGGGCCTGATCATAATGGGTTTCCAAGAGTTATATTTGAGCTTTAATCAGAACAACCACATTCATACACTGTGTGGACTCCAGGTAGGTTCCCATACTATCACCAGCTCACATCTAATGGAAAAGATTTTGAAAAAGGCCCATCATGGAGTCATCGCCCAATTTAGTGCCATCCAGGCCATTGACTCCACTACTCCTCATATTCATCCTAAGATGCAACAGGTCTTAGACCACCACCAGAAGGTATTTGACAAACCTAAAGGACTTCCACCCTCTAGAGATGAACATGATCATAGCATCCCTTTAGTCCCAGGGGACCAACTGCCTAATGTGCACCCATACCAATATCCTTTCGCCCAAAAGAATGAAATTGAAAAAATCATCAAGGAACTCCTCGAAGCTGGTGTTATTCATCCCAGCATCAACCCTTATTCAACACTTGTGGTCATGGTTCTAAAGAAAGATGATGAATGGCACGTGTGTCCGAACTTTCGAGCCCTCAACAAGCTCATTGTAAAAGACAAATTTCCTATTTCAGTTGTTGATGATATTCTTGATGAACTACATGGTGCTCAATTATTTACCAAGCTAGATATTTGCTCTGGCTATCACCAAATACACATGAAGGAAGTAGACATTCCCAAGACTGCCTTCCAAACTCATGAAGGCCATTATGAATTCTTGGTCATGCCATTTGGTCTCTATAATGCTATTGCTCCATCTACTTTTCAAATCCTCATGAACCACCTGCTGAACCATATCTCCAAAAAAATGTCGTTGTCTTCTTTGATGACATTTTCATATACAACCTAATCTGGGACAAACATCTTTAGCATGTAGACCATATCTTGCAACTGCTCCAGAATCACAAATTATTTGTCAAACTTTCCAAGTCCTCTTTTGGTGTGGAAGGAGTCGAGTATTTGGGACACATTATGGGTCGTGAAGGAGTGATAGTTGATCCAAAAAAGAAACAAGCAATGCAAGATTGGCCTCAACCAAAAACCTTGAAGAGTTTGAAGAGATTCTTGGGTCTCACTAGCTGCTATCACAAATTTGACTACAATTATGGTCGCATTTCTAGACCCCTCACTAATATTCTCAAGAAAAAATCATTTCTATCGATTGATGTAGCTCAACAGGCATTCATGGCTCTCAAATAGCCATGTGCTCCACTCCCATATTAGCCCTACCAAACTTCACCAAATATTTTGTGATTGAATGTGATGCTTTTGGTGCTGGTATTGGTGTTGTATTAATGTACGAAGGTCGACCATTGGCCTTCACCAGCCAACAACTGAGTGAAAAACATCTGGGTCAATCTACCTATGAGAAATAAATGATGTCCATCTTACATGCAGTAGATACCTAGCGACCATACTTGTTGGGGTGACGTTTCCAAATCCGCACGGACCATCAAAGTCTAAAATATTGTTTGGAGCAACATCTATCATCGCCACAGAAAAATAAATAGCTAGCCAAATGTTGGGATATGATTATGAGATAATTTACAAGAAAGGGTGTAACAATGTAGTAGCTAATGCTTTATTGCTCCAATTTGAGGATGAAAGCACCCTTCTATCAATCTCTCTTCCCGTTCCAAATTGGATTGAAGAGGCCCACAAGGAATGGTTATCACACCCTGATCTCTCCCAACTTATTAATAACTTGAGATAAGATCCTAATTCCTCAACTAATTACTCTTGGAAGGATGATATTCTTTGTTACAAGGATCGAGTATTTATATCGGCGGCATCCACCCTCTAAACCCACATTTTGGAAGAGTTACACTCATCTCCAACTGCAGGGCATGCAGGCTTTCTGAATACTTATGCTCGTGCTCATCATTCTTTCTTTTAGACTCGCATGAAAAACGACATTCTTAATTTTGTAGCTGAATGTGATGTGTGTCAACGCAACAAAGGAGAACAATCAAGTTATCATGAAACTTACAGTGATTGCCACTCCCTGCCTCTATTTGGACAGACATTTCCATGGATTTCATCACTAGTCTCCAAAAGTCGAGCAACAAATCCGTCATCATGGTGGTTGTGGACAGACTTTCTAAATATGCTCATTTTTGCACTATACTCGACCCATTTACCCCCACTTTGGTGGCTCAATCTTTCATGGACAAGATTTTCAAACTACATGGCATGCCGACTTCCATTGTGTTTGATCGTGACCCCACTTTCACCAACAAATTTTGGCAAGAAATTTTCAATCTACAAGGCATGTAACTCCAACTAAGTACCGCCTATCATCTCCAAACTGATGGTCAAACACAATCAATCAACAAATTTTTGGATACATATCTAAGGGGCTTCACTTATGAAAATTAGCATCAATGGGTACAATGGATACCTTTAACTGAATGGTGGTATAATACTAACTATCATGAAGCCACCAAGATGACTCCATAAGAGGCAGTGTATGGCCAACTCCCACCTTCACCTATTTCTTATATCCCTGGATGTTTTAAGGTGTAGGCAGTTGATAAAATCATACAAAACCATGTCGCCATGATAGCTCATCTCAAAGATAATATAAATCAAGCTCAAAATCAAATTATGCAACAAGCAGACCAACATCGTTATGAGCACACATTTCAAGAAGGGGATCAGGTATTCCTGTGACTACAACCATATAAGAAAAAATCTCTCAAAGAAAAGGGCTACCAGGAACTAGAACCAAAATTATATTGACCTTATCAGATACTTCAACGCATTGGAGCAGTTGCCTACAAAATGGCCTTGCCACTAACTTCAAAATCCATCTGATCTTCCATGTATCATGCCTCAAGAAAGTGGTGGGGAACAATTGCAAAATTCAAACCAGTCTACCTGAATTGGATGAGGAAGGCTCAATCTAGCTCGACCCATAATAGGTCCTCGATACCCGTGAAAGATATCTCTGCGACCACATGATCAAGGAAGTCCTCATCAAGTGGAAAGACACCTCTCCAGAAGATGCAACCTGGGAACCAACCACTGTTCTTCAACAGTTTCCATAACTTCAACCTTGAGGACAAGGCTTCTTTTGATGGGGGAGGGCATGTTAGGGTCCAACCATAACCCATTTATTTATCTAATAATCCCAATGGGACGAGTCATAGTCATAGTTAATTAGACAGTAAATAAAGCTCGCGTTAATAATTTTAAGTGGTTGACCTGCATTAGAGAAAAGGGACCACAAATAGTTGTAAATAGGCCATAGTTAATAAATAAAGTGTTTAACCGAGTTATGCAAGGGACCACTAGTAGTTAGGGTTTTGTATGTCATTTAGCTATAAATAGTCTTAGTTAGTAAAGGAAAGATATTCGAGTCTTATTGTAATCGAGTTCTACTCTGCTGGAGGTTGCCCCCTCGAAGAGGCAAGTGAAAATTGAATCTATTTCTGAATAATAAAATACTCGTTGTTTTTCTCATTTTATTCTATGGTTTGGGCTATATTTCTTCACACATTTATCGTATTCTGGCATTTTTCGTAGGTCAAGAACATTACATTTATATCCTCTTTGCATTAATATTGTTATAGAAAATAGAGAGGTTGATTTAAATAAATTAACTAATAGTTTTTATTAGGATAGATAATCATTCATTGATCATTCTTCCAACATTGATGAACATGTGCATAATATTGTTAGAAAATTATATATATTATGGAGCAATAGAACACATAAAACATTGCAGAAATATAAACATAGAAAACGCATAAAACAAGAGAGACACAGATATATGTGGTTCACCCAGTTTGGGCTATGTCCACGAAGAAACAACCAGTCCTTCCTTTTATATTATCCAGCAAATTGAAGAGATACAACCTATAGTAGATCCGTTGTAACACCCTCTTTGCTCTCAATCTCCTCTTTCTTTCTCACTCAGAATACAGATCTACATAGACGCAATACAATTCCCTCATATATAGTGAGGGGTTTCCTTCTAGGGCAAAAAACCCTAAATTAAACATAACTTCTACCATCATATCTTTGCCTAATGAACAACCCAGATTGACTAGAAATTACTATACTTTTACAAGGCAATTTTACATCTATTCTTAGCTTCGGGGGAGCTGCCCCCAAAATCCCTCGCCAAGGGGGGGCTCCCCAAAGGTCACAGCCGCCCCCCCTGGACCCCCCTGCAGCGAATATTTTACGGATGGCATTGCCGCCCCATTTCAAACTGGGGTCCAATGTGGCAATACCTTTGAATTCAGAAGATAATCAGGCTCCACACCCAACAATATCTCCCACTTGGAGACAGATTATAGCAACTCCACCGCTACTTCATTTGTTGGACAATAACTCCTCTTTGGACCTGGTTGTTTCTCATCTTCTTCATCATACTTGAAGACCAACTGAAACTGAGCATATTCTCAGTTTCTCCCTGGTTACAACTTTTGTTAGCATATCTGCAGGATTCTGGCTAGTGTGTATCTTTTCGAGCTTCAGCTCTCCATCTTCCAACACTGATCGTATGAAATGGTACTTGAGCTGTATGTGTTTAGTCCTAGAATGAAATGCTGAGTTCTTTGCAAGATGAATGGAACTTTGGCTATCACTGTATAACGTGCCCATATCATGCTCCTTACCCAATTCACCCATAAACCTTTGTAACCAAATCATTTCTTTACTAGCCTCTGTAGCAGCAACATACTCTACTTCTGTTGTTGAAAGTGCAACAATACTTTGGATTTTTGAAACCCAACTGATAGTTGTTCCACCTACAGTAAATACATATCATGTAGTGCTCCTCTTGTTATCTATGTCACCTTCCATATCTGCATCAACATATCCCTGTAGAGAAATGTTTGAACCACCAAAGAATAATGATTGATTTGTGGTACCTTTCAAATATCGGAGAATCCATTTCACTACCATCCAATGTTCCTTTCCTGGATTGTTCATGTACCTGCTTACAACTCCCACTGCATGTGCAATATCAGGCCTTGTGCAGACCATTGCATACATTAAGCTTCCAACTGCTGATGCATATGGAACTTTAGACATATAATCCATTTCTTCTTTAGTCTCTTGGCACATTTCCTTACTAACTTTAAAATGGCCGGAAAAAGGTGTACTAACTGGTTTTGCATTGTGCATATTAAATATTTTCAACACCTTTTGTATGTACTCATTCTAAGACAATGTTAGTTTGTGATTTTTCCTGTCTCTAGTTATTCTCATACCAAGGATTTGTTTTGCAGCTCCCAAATCCATCATTGCAAATGAATTTGCCAATTTTCTTATGAGCACATTTATTTCCTACATGTTATACCCTGCAACAAACATGTCACCCACATACAATAAAAATATAATATAACTGCCATCATTTTGCTTTTTCAGATAAACATAATGATCAGAGTGACATCTAGTATAACCTTGTTTAGACATAAACTTGTCAAATTTTAGATACCACTGCCTTGGAGCCTTTTTTAAGCCATACAAGCTCTTCTTCAACCTACACACTAGTTTCTCCTTCCCTTTTACCTCTTATCCTTGTGGCTGCTGCATATATATCTCTTCCTCCAAATCCCCATGGAGAAAGGTTGTCTTTACATCTAACTGCTGAAGATGCAAATCTTCAGCTGCTACTAGACTTAGAATAGTTTTGATTGAAGTCATTTTAACAACAGGAGAAGATATTTCATCAAAATCAATACCTTTCTTCTGTGCAAACCCCTTCACCACAAGTCTAGCTTTGTACCTCTGTTTTCCTCCATCTTCTTCCTTCAGCCTGTAAACCCATTTATTCTGCAATGTAGTTTTACTTGCAGGCAACTTGACTAAGTCCCAAGTCTGGTTATGCATTAAGGATTCCATCTCTTCTTCCATGGCTAGCTCCCACTTCTTCCTGCTTTCAACCTGCATTGCTTCTTCATAACATTCAGGTTCACCAGAATCAGTCAACAATAAATAATATAATGAAGGAGAGTATCGTCAGGGGGTCTACTTATCCTGATAGATCTTCTAACACCACTTTCAGGTGTTTGGGGTGCTTGTTACTGTTGTGGTGGATGTTTTTGTTGTGGTTGTTGATTATTATTATTTTCAGGCACCTTTACTTTTGCAGTGATCTCATCAAGAACTGTGTATTCCTTGTTTTCTTTTTTCTGTTTCTTTTCCTGCAACTGATTCTTATACAAGACCTTTTCATTGAATATTACATCTCTACTCCTAATTATTTTTTGATTTTCATAATCATATAAGCGATAACCAAAATCACTAACACCATATCAAATAAAGGTACATTTCTTTGATTTTGCCTCAAGCTTTGTTCTATTTTCTTTATTAATATGGACAAAGGCCTCACAACCAAAAGGCTTTAAAAAGGAGTAGTTTACTTTTTTACCTGTCCATGCTTCCTCTAGAACACCACCATCCAAGGAACTTGAAGGCCCTCTATTTATTAGATAAAAAATAGTATCTACAGCATCTACCCAAAATTGTAAAGGCAATCCTGCATGCAATCTCATGCACCTTGCACACTCCATGATTGTTCTGTTCATCCTTTCTGACACACCATTTTCTTGTGGTGTTCTTGGAACTATCTTTTCTCTATGAATTCCATGCTCTGGATAGTACCTATCAAACTCGTTGCTGCAATATTCACCTCCATCGTCTGATCTGAGACACTTCAATTTCTTTCCTGTCTCAATCTCAACCAAAGCTTTCCATTTTTTGAAAGTATCAAATACATCAGATTTTTTGTTAATACAATAAATCCAAGTTTTCTAGTTGCATCATCAATAAAAGTAACATAATAACGAGAGCCACCGAGAGATGATACCTGAGCAGGTCCCCATACATCTGTATGCACAAGCTCTAATTTTTTGCTCTTCTTTTCTTTCCCAACTCTGAGAAATCTGACTCTCTTCTGTTTTCCATAAATGCAATTCTCATAGAAGTCCAAATCAACATTCTTCAAACACGGCAACAAATTCCTTGAGTGAAGGATCTTCATCCCCTTCTCACTCATGTGTCCAAGCCTATGATGCCATAATGCTACATCTACTCCTTTGGAAGTTAAAGCATTAACAGAGTTGTTACACAAAATATTGTCACCATGACATTTTGCAATCAGTGTGAGTCTATCACCACTCATACTTTCCTCCTTTGCAAGTCTTAAACCTCAGCTCTTCATGTCAAGCCTTGAAAAAAGAGAGAAAGTCCTTAAAAATCTTTAAAACTCTAGTTTTGCACTTTCTCTTAGCATTACCTGTGGTCCCGCACCTACTGGTCATGTCCACTGCAGACATGCCCGCTCTGTTTCTATGTAATGGGTGCGGACCCCTGTAAAAGTCAAAAAGTCGCAAGTACATTATTAAAAACTCACTTTGGGTTATTTCTGGAAGCTTCTAGAGGGAATCTTGAGGTGGCAAGTTCGCTCCTTTGAGGTTCATGCATCCCATAACTAAAGGAGCTAACCCCTTGATGTGAGGAGCTTATCCCTTTGAAGGAGGACTATATCACTTCATAGGTGGACCTGTAACTTCCTTCCTCTGCACTATAAAATAAGGCATTGGGCTGGTTACTAAGGAGGTTGAAAGCTGAATATTTTTTAGGGTAAATGTTGTTGGAATTTAGACTTCCTAATTGAGCTTGAGAGGAGAGATTACATACCTTTTGACCTCATTGGGAAGAGTGTGAAATTTGTCAAAGTAGAGGAGATTCTTGCTTGGACCCTGGGAGGAGCTTGTACAACATCAAGGCACCAAGGTTGTAAAGTTATTATTTGTTTAAAGTTAATACAATCAAGTTTATTTTTCTCAATAAGCTCTCTTCTATGGTTTATTTCATGGATTCCTTGATCACCATGATGAATATGATTTATTATATTGGCTATGCAGGTGTTATTTGATGTGTGCTTATTTGTGTTTGCAGGTTCTTAAAAGGAAACTCATTCGGACGGTCGAAGCGTGGCTGCCACAAACTAGCATTGGACTTAGGGTAGGGTCTAAAACACCTCTTGGTTTTTTATTTATAAATCACAATATTTAGAGAAAGGTAGATTTTCTTGTTCTGCTTGTCGCTAGATATCATTTGATACTAGGGAGATCGGTCTTGTCTGCAAGAACGATTTATCCGGCCAACAAGAGTTATAAATACCATTGCATAAATACAATGTACCAACCTTTTTGCCTTTTGCTATTACCAGGGCTCCTTTGGTGACCTTCCAAGCTTTATCTGTGAAAGTTGTCACGCAACCTTCACCGCCTAACTTCCCTGTTGAAATCATATTTTTCTTTAGATCTGGAACATGCCTTACCTCCTTTAGTAGCCATTGGTTTCCATTCTGTTGTTTTACAAGAACCTTACCCATTCCAACAATTTTACAGGGTTTATCATCACCTAAATGGACTTGTCCAAAATCTCCTTGAACATAGTCATGAAAGTATTTCTTATTAGGTGTGGCATGGAATGAGGCCCTTGAATCTACCACACAGGAATCAGTAATATTTTTGAAAGAAAGAATCAAAGCATTTTGTAACACCTCACCTGTCACATTTGCTTCATGATTGTTTTCTTGTTGTGCATCTCCTTCTTTTCTCTTCCAAGATCTACATTCTTTCTTTAGGTGTCCTTTCTTTCCGCATTTCCAACAGACTATCCCTGATCTGGACTTGGATCTGCCTCTCCTTGATTTACTGTGATATCCTGAGCTCTTTCCTCTTTCCATTTTTCTTCCCCTAGACTCTGCACTCAAAGCATTACCCGATGTCTCACTGGAGCTTTTCCGTCGCATTTCCTTGCTAAGGATAACACCGACAACATCATCAAACTTTAAAGTACTATATCCATAAACAGAGTTACTAATGGCCATTACTAAACCATTCCAACTTTTTGGCAATGAGCACAAGAATAATAGAGCTCTAACTTCATCATCAAAGTTTACCCCTACAGAACTTAACTAACTTGTAACAGTATTAAAATCATTTAAATGGTCTGCAACAGATCCACCTTCCGACATCTTCATATTAAATAACCGTTTCATAAGAAATACCTTGTTTGAGGCTGAGGGTTTTTCATATAGTTTTTCCAACGCCTTAATCAAACCCTCTATCATTGTTTCCTTCGAAATGTTGAAGGCAACCGATGCTGCGAGGCACAACCGTACTATTCCGAGTGCCTTTCTATCGAGAAGGTTCCATTCTTCATCTGTCATACCCATCGACATCTTTGTTTTTCCACCCAATGGTAGATACAGATCTTTCTGATATAGATAATCTTCCATCTGAATCTTCCACAGTGAGAAGTTTTGGCCATTAAATTTCTCGACCCTAAACTTACCATCTTCTGCCATTGCTCCCACTCAAACTAGGAACCCTTCTCTCCTGCGAGTTTGTCAGCCAAATAGACCTTCGGCTCTGATACCAGTTGTTAGAAAATTATATATATTACGGAGAAATGAAACATATAAAATATTGTAGAAATATAAACACAGAAAACGCATAAAACAACAGAGGCACAGATATACGTGGTTCACCTAGTTTTGGCTACGTCCACAGAGAAATAGCCAGTCCTTCCTTTTATATTATCTAGCAAACTGAAGAGACACAACCTACATCAGATCTGCTGTAACACCCTCTTTGCTCTCAATCTCCTCTCTCTTTCTCACTCAGAATACATATCTACATAAACGTAATACAATTCCCTCATATATAGTGAGGGGTTACCTTCTAGGGCAAAAAACCCTAAATTAAACATAACTTCTACCGTCAGATCTTCGCCTAATGAATGGGCCAGATTGACTAGAAATTACTATACTTTTACAAGGCAATTTTACATCTATTCTTAGTTTGGGGGGCGCTGCCCCCGAAACCCCCCGCCAGGGGGGAGCTCCCCAAAGGTCACAACCGCCCTCCCTGGACCCCCCTTGCAGTGAATATTTTACATTTCAAACTGGGGTCCAATGTGGCAATACCTTTGAATACAGAAGATAATCAGGCTCCACACCCACCAAATATTCCTTCTTGTCTTGATATATCATATGGGAATGAACAAAATTTTAATGAATATCGTGAAGTCAATTATCATAATTAATTTGACATTGAGGATGATGATTTATCTTCCTCTACATTAAACGCTCATGATCAAAGTCTAATCATATGTGGGAATGAAGAAAACTCAAATTCAGAAATTGTTCCAATTAGTTCTCATTCTCAAGAAAAGAATTATATTCATGATTTTAGCATTCAAACATCTATCCCAATTTTTTATTCATAGTCTTGATTATTTCTCTCTCGCACAAGTTGTTGTTGATGATAATTCTAATTGTATTATTTTGGCTAATGCTTGTGAGTAGGAAATTACTTGAAATCAATCCCAATTGTGTTGTAACATTATTTGTAACAATAGTGTAAATTATGAGTTAATTTCATTTATTTTTCTGGATTTCAGATTTATTTTCTGTTTTCATTTTTCAATTTTTAGATATCATTTTTTGGCATATAGAACAATTAAGTGTTGAACAATTGCAATATGGATTACTAGAATGTGAAGAAGAATCACACAATTCATATCATGACTGCCTATAGCTTTTGATCTTCCAAATCCATTTGATGGTCATATCTTATCAACTTACTGTAACACCCTCATCCCACATCTACCTAAGTAACCAACCAACCATGGTAAATATGCGACAAGAGGACACTATAATGGGATTCAACCTCCTAGGTGACCTTAAGGAAGTGGAATCGATGGAAACACACCATACATACCTTCCACATCAGCAACAAAATTTCCAGGAGCCATCCCAACCACTCAGGTAACCAACCCCTAATACCAACTGAAGTTTTAGACCATTAAACCCCTAGACACTTCCTTGATATGGGCATGCATGCATCCAGGAGGCTCTGGATGCTCCCACAACATTGGTATGCATGCTTCCAGGGACTTTTCTCCTCATATATGTGCCAGCATCTCCAGGATTTGTGCCACCTTTTCAGGGCCATAGCCCAGGTCACTGCCTAGAACTCAATGACACTTTTGGAAATGAATTTACATAACATAACAATGATGTATTTTCAAAAACAATGATAAGGTCTATACTAGACCCATACTAGCCATGACAGGAATTTCTTCAAACACTTCACAAATATGAAATCTATAGGTGTAAAAAACAGATTTGAGCATAGGGGTCTCATACTTATATAAGAATCGCTAAGAAGAATTGTTACCTTATATACTTAGCTAAAATATCATCTATTAGGTCATAGATACATTATTCATTCATTTTCAAATCAAAACATGAGGAGATCCATACATCATCACTATCATAAAACATGTGTATAACCAACATAATAACAATAGAAGTATCAGGAATACATCAGCCATAGAATCCACATATAGACCAGTAAATTTTCACATAAGATACCAAGGAAAGAATCTCTTATTAATGAATGCAAAAGCCAACCTAGGATGGGACTACCACGTTCCACCCGACCATAGAATGACTGAGCCAATTCTCTCTTCAGCGATTCACCCCTGTGCCATATTTCAAGCATTAATGTGGGACTCAAACCAAAAGAACCAACCATGGCATCCCGAGGCTAAACCACCTTATCCTCATCAATAGAAGCCACACTTTATCGTAATCCATCCTAGATCACTAGGCTAACAAAACAAACATGTAATAATAGGATTTACCATGATCTCCACTAGATAACTATGCCAAAACAAGCATGGATGCCACCGGATTTATCCACCTACACCATGAAGAATTTTCCTGACTCCTAGTCTCTTAGGCTTTACCGTAATGCATAGTCCAATCCAGGGATCACTAGGCCCTAAACCGAGACTTCGCCTTCTAGGATTTACCATAAATCCTGCCATTCACCAACAAGGATTCCTAGGCTTAATCAAGGGAAACGACCTCTAGGGTTTACGCATATCCCGCCACACAATACCTAAATTTACTGTAACCCATAGTCTAGTTTAGGGTAACTAGGCTAGTGGCTTTACTGCAATCCTCAGTCTGGTTCTGAGATAACTAGGCTATGTGTTCTTTCTTTTGGAGATCCACCTCACTCAACTTCGAATCCATTCGGTAATCTAGCTCAACCAAAACATGAGAACCCCATCACACCATGGCTATCCAGAAATGGAAAGGCTAGGTTGAAAACACTATCACACCTAACAAAACCCATGCCATAAGAGAAAATAACCACATGCAATACCATGCATGCCAAATCTAGCTGGGAAAAAACACATGAAAATCAATACCTGCAAAGAATCCTGCTATAGCTACTTGATCTTACTCTTCCTCTCTTGATCCTTCCTTCCTCTTGCCTTCTTTTCCTTTCTTGATCTAATGCCAAAGTTCTCCTAGAAAACTCTATGTCCAAGAGTGAGAGAGAGAGAGAGAGAGAGAGAGAGAGAGAGAGAGAGAGAGAGAGAGAGAGAGAATAAAGAGAGAGACTCCAAAATTGAACTCAAATAAGGTACCCAGTGATCCTCATAAGCATTTTTATCAGTTAGGAATATTTTTGATCATTTTTCCATTATTTTCCTTCATTTTCCTCCTCACATGAAACCTGTGACCTTTCACCTCCCTTTTCTCCTAATTTCCATTATTTTCATAAATATATGTGCCAAAATTCCATTTTGCATTTCCAAAGCCTTTGCCATTGCCTTTTCCGATTTCCTTAGCCATAGTAAACTAATGAACACTCTCACTAGGATGTTTTTCCCAACATTCATCTTGGAATAAGTGTCCCATCAACCGTGGTTATTATTTTTCCTTTATTAACTTTTATTACATGGAATTTTCACTAGGGTTGTTACAGAACCCTCCCCCTTGGGGGACACCATCCTTGGTGTTCAACCACACCTATACCTTAGCAAAACTGCTGAAAATCAAACATACTTCCCATGGAGCTTTATAACATAGCTCGATGCAATATTTACAATGATCACCCTGCTGAAAAGAAAACCAACATGACAACTATAATGACATGACACCCATACCACTTATTGGAGCTTTATAACATAGCTCATGGTGGTATTTACATCCATATACATATGCACATATATCAAAACATCACCCAAACATATGACAAAACATATACCAAACATCATACCAAAACGGATTTGCCTCAGCCGGAAAACAATGAAGGATACATAGCCTGCATCTGATCTTCCATCTCCCATGTAGCTTCATCAAGACCAAAGTGCTTCCACTACACTTTAACCTGCTTTATTGCTCAATTTCATAGCATGAGCACCTTTATCTGCAATATACATTGAGGCTATGACTGCAATTCTCCATTTGGCTTAGACTATTATACAGACCAGTTAATCACATGATCAACATCCTTAACATACATCTCAAGCAATGACACATGGAAAACATCATGGAATTTTACTGTCGGAGGCAGTGCAAGTCAATAGGATACTGGTTTTATCCTCTCAATAATCCTGAAAGGTCCACAAAATTGTGGTGCCATCTTGGCACATGATCCAATCTCCAAGGAGCTCTTCTTCGATTTGATGCACAAGTACACTTGTTCCCCAACCTGGAATGCTTTGAGCAACCTATTATGATCTGCATATCTCTTCTACCTATCATGTGCTTCTTTAAAATTATTCTTTATTACCGGCATTTACTATTCCATTTCCACCAACATGTCTGGTCTAATCAACCCCCTGTTAATTGTATCACGCCAATTGATGGGATTGCTGCAACTCTGCCCATACAATGCCTCAAACGAAATCATCTTAAAAGATTCTTGATACCCATTGTTTTAAGAAAACTCTACTAGTGGAATATACTCTTCCCACTTTAATTGTTGATGCATCATGTACATCCTCAACATGTCCTCCAATATCCTATTGACCCTCTCAGTCTATCCATCTGTCTACAGATGATAAGCTATACTGAAGGCCAACTTTGTACCCAAACTTGCAAACAACTTCTTCCAAAACTTGGAAGTGGAATTTGCATGCCTATCCGACACAATATTCTTTGGAACACCATGCAATCTAACCACATCTCTAATGAATACATGTGCTACATCGCTAGCTGAGAATGTAGACTTCACGAGAGTGAAGTGCACAACCTTCATCAACCCGTCCAAAAAACCATGATGGAATCGTGATGTCTCATTCTCCTCAAAAAACCTATGATAAAGTCCATGGAAATGACCTCCCATTTCCACTCTAGAATAGCAATCAGTTGTAGCAGTCCACTTGGATGCCTACACTCTGCCTTTACGTACTGACAATCCAAACAACTAGCCACAAATTCTGCTACATCCTTCTTCAAATTCGGCCAATAATAGAATTTCTTCACTATTGTTGGCGTCTTATGATAGCCTAAGTGACATGAATATTGTTTTGCATGAAACTCCCTCAAGATCACCTTCTTGAGATCATTGTTGTCTGGCACATGTATCCTGTCTCTAAACCTGACCAACCCTATTAGGGGATTTTTGAGGTCTAAAATGGGCCTCCTAAGAAAAATGTACAACCAAAGTAAACTTTGTAAGAACCAATAGGATTCAATATGATGATGTCAACCATGGGGGATGATTCACCATTTTTGGAGTTAAAAAGTACAAAGATTAAAAAATAATAAAATAATAAAACTTCTTTTTCAACTCGTATTTTCAACTTATCTCCCTAAGTATTTACTCAAATTTCGAGCAAGAGTACTCGTTGGATGAAAATATTAATTCTTCATCAAAAGAGTACCCATGTTTCATACTTTTGATGGACCCTACTACACAAAAAATAATAAGTAAATGAAAAAACATGATTGCAATCACGTTTTTCATGTATTTCTAATTTTTCGTGTAGCAGGGTCCATCAAAATTATGCAATATGGGTACTCCTTAGATGAGGAATCAAATTCTACATCCAACGAGTGTTTCCGCTCGAATTTTGAGTAAACCCATATGGAGATAAGTTGAAAATACGAGTTGAAAAAATAGTTTTGTGTTTTCTCCCTCTAAAATTTGATGATGTAATCTAATCTTATTTTATTATCTCCACTATTATTTTATAATTACTTAGGAGGTCCATTATAGACCTCAACAATCCCCTAATGCATCCGTTGTAAGACAATATTCCACATCCTATGCACCTGCACCTGTACCTATACCTATACCACTACTTGTACCTGTACATGTACCTGTACTACTACTTGTACCTGTACTATGCTGCAACTTATGCACAATCTCCATATACCTAACATCTTGTTGACCTGCTTGCAAGATCCTATCCTGTAGATCTATCCCATAGGAACTCATAACTGCTATATGATTTACTTGTATCCGCCTGTTAAGAGCATATGTGACCTTGTTCTCCTTTCCTTTGATGTATCTGATCTAAAAATCAAACTCACTGATTGTTTCCAACCATATAGCTTGCATGGCGTTCAGATTTGGTTGGTTAAACAAGTATCTCAATCCATTATGATCATTCATCAATACAAACCTCTTGCCAAGAAGATAGTGCCTCCACATCTTCAATGCATGCATGATCACTGCTAGCTCAAGATCATGCGTCAAATAGTTATGCCCGTGCTCATTTAGTTTACATGATTCATAGCACACTACCTGTCCTTCCTGCATACGGACTCCACCAAGGCCGCTCTTGCAAGCATCTATACATACTACAAATTCTTTGTCCATATTTGTGATCTTTAACGCTGGTGCATGTGTCAACAACTACTTAAGCTGCTCAAAACTGGCCGCACATTCCTCTGTCCATTTAAACTTCTTACCTTTCCTCTGTAATGGTGTAATAGGATAAGAAATATGTGAGAAGTTCCTGATGAACCTCCTGTAGTAACCTGCCAATCCCATGAAATATCTCACCTCATCTACATTCCTAGGAGCTATCGACTCCATAATAGCTTTTATCTTCTCTGGATCCATTGTTATGCCCTCCTTGGAGAGAACATGTCCAAAGTAACGTACCTCTATCTAAAAGAAACTGCACTTGTTGAGCTTAGCATACAACTGATTCTCTCTCAATAATCTCAACACTATTGCCAAATGCTCGACATGCTCTTCCTCATTTTTAGAATATACCAACATGTCATCAATGAACACAATAACAAACTTATCCAAATACAGATGCAACACACTATTCATTAAGCATATAAAGGTAGTTGGAGCATTAGTCAAACCTTAGGTTATTCAATAACCTACGACATGGTAGACTAATGAACCTATCATTCTTCCTCTCAAATACTTTACAAGCCATGGCAGTATAGGTATAGAAATATAGATTGTCCATCGATGCCCTGATTCACCATGTCCTTATCAAAATCCTAGTGTTAAACACATTACAAAGTGTGGAAAGAACTTGGGAGGAAATCATGCAAGCATTGGTAATAATTGCAGCTACTACAACTCCACTATGAACTCACGATGCTACAACTCCAAAGGCTACAAAAGCTATAGTTCTCTGAATTGCAGCTGAAGAAGATATTGTCGTTACCTTGCCTGCTATGGATTATCTACTTCAACAGGGTTCAGTCAAGGGTTTGGATGTAACTCCAACAATAGGCAAGAGAAACCAAGACAATGACATGCAAATCATAGCAAGTAAGCCCTTAACCAACTTTTTGAGAGGAACGAAGGCTAACTATTGTACATATTACTAACAAATAGGAGGATGAGGTATACTCAGCAAACCTAGGAAGAAAACCCTACTACACTACAAGAATCAGTAGGCATGAAACAAGAAGGATCCCCTACAACTCCACAACAACCAGCAAGGGTGGAACAAGAAGAAGAAAGCTCCCTTTCTACCCCACAAGAACTAGCAGGGGTAGAACAAAAGGAAATCACCCTTACTTCCCCATAAGAACCAATAGGGGAAGAACAAGAAGAGACCTCCCTTGCTACTCCATATGAACAAGAAAGGGAAATTAAACCTAAACCCTTTGATGGTCCACAAGAAATAATAGAAGAAATGGAGACCAAATTTGATTTTGTTGAGTCTGAAAAAAAATAAAAATTAAGGACATAAAGCCTTGCTTCCCCACAAGAACTAGTAAGAGTATTTTTTGGAGAAGGACTTACTAGCATCCTAAGAATATATGCAAAGGATAACTGGAAGAGGAGGTTTCCACTCCTAGAAAGCCTATTAGATCAATCAACACCTCTCCAAAGTTTAATAATATAACCAAGTGCAAGACAACAGTAAGTGTCCATTATCCCTTGCCTTTATATCTATCTTTGATGAGGAAAATGGAGTGTTGGAGAGAGAAAATATAAAATTTCAAACAATTACAAAGGGATTGAATGCTGAGATTGAAGAGGGGAATACCCTTGATAAACTAGAGTGCAGTGCTCATGCAGTAGACTCCTTGATCTCTGAAGAAAAAAAAGGCACCCATAAAAAAGAAACTCAAGATGTAGTAATTCAAATAATTGACACTACCCCTACCACAACTAATGTAGCTACCCAAAATATGTGAAAAATAGTTGATGAAAGGGAGGTACAAGTGGAAAATGCTAATAAATGTATGAAAGCCAAACATGATGGATGGGACTAGTTGCTAGCCTCTTATGATGAGGGAGTAATGTCCATAAGAGAACATCAGTAGATTGTTAAGGGTTAAGAGACTATTGGGCTGAATATTTTGAAATCCATAAGAAAAAGTGGGAAGAGTAAAGAGAAGAATAGGAGCATTTAACTAATTTGGAACAAAAAGTAAATAGATTGAAAGTTGAAAAGATCCAATTGGGACTGCTAGTAGAGTATGCCCTTAGCTACAAACCCCATTGATCCAGGTGGATATTGGTGGCCACCCACCTATTCCACTTGGACACCCACCATTTCTTTTTAGTTTCCTTTATTGTAGTACAACTTACTATTTTTAGTAGTTTTTTGGGTCCTAAAATTTCAGAGTTGTTTTGAGGGCCTAAAATATGTGACATTTTTTTGGCCTCCTATTGGATATCTTCTAAATAATGTATTATGATAGTAAAACGGAGATCGTATGCCAAAGTTACAACCCTGGGAAGTTGATGTTCCAACTAACCCCAACGTGGCCCACAAACGTTTAGCACTTCATCTCCTAGGGTTAGGTTTTTGGATGTTTAGGGTTTCCCATTGTTTCTCAATGATAAAAAGGCCATTAAGCCTCATTGTAACACAATTTAGAGGCATGTATCCACCACATCTCTTCTTAGAGATAAGTTACCATCGCTTGTGCTGGTTTATTTCCATTCTTCTTTTAAGCATATTTTAGTTCTTTGATATTAGTGAAATGAATATTTATTTATGTTGCATCTCTATGTTTATGTTTATATCTATATTTTGTTTCATTCCTGCATAAGTATGGATTAGTGGTATCAGAGCAGTCCACTCTTTCTCTGTTTCTTCTTTGCATGTCCCCAATGAGGTCATGGTATAAGTAGTTACAGCTCGAACTAGTTGAACCTTTGCAAGACCAACCTTACAAACCCCAACGACCTCCCATGTTGGAATAAAATAAATATGAGGGAGTAGGAGATCCTTCCAAAATAATACTCGAGGAAGCCCTCGAGCAATAGAGGAACATGATGATGGATAACTTTGCCCAGATCCTATGGCAGCTACCACAGGAAACACATCTTCATCCAGCAGCCACTCTGGAGGTGTCACTCCTTTTAAGGTACAATTCAACTTGGACATTCACATGTTTGAAGGCCAGATAAATGTAGATGTCATAGATAGATGGTTAAATCTATTGGATGGATATTTTTCAGTTCATGACTTTTCCAATCGGGAAATTATTACTTTTACATTCCTGAAAGTCGCCCCCCATGTCAAGGAATGGTGGGAAACCTACTACGAACAAAAGGATGAGAGGGAAACCTCACTATTTTCAGCCACACCCACTTGGAACTCTTTCCAAGATGCCATAAAGGAACAATATTACCCTGTCGGGAGCTATGAAGATAAATATATAAAGTGGACCACGTTGCACTAGGGAAGGGACTAAGATGTGTCAGAGTTCAAAAATACTTTTCATACCCTTCACACGAAGTTGGGTATCAAGGATTCTGAGCAGCATTTGGTACTCAAGTATTGTGGTTGTCTACACCAGTACGTCCAGGAAAATATGGAGTTCCTGGACATCTCCTCGCATGGTGTCGCCTATCGATAAACTATCAAAATCGAGAAGAAATTTAAACAGAAGAAGCGAGACTTTGTATCTACAAATTTGAAGCAAGGAAAAGGTGCTCCCAAACCACAGAACAAAGGAAAAATCCAAGGCGGGGTGACCTAAGTCAACCTGTCGAAGCCCCAAGAAAATAAAAACACCATGAAGATAAAGAAGGACACAAGGAAATGGTGTGAGTTCCATAAGAGCCCCACTCACAACACATGTGAGTGTTGAGCTAAGCAGTCACTAGTGGCTAAGCTGAAGGCTTCCGAATCAGATGCATGTTCCAACTCTGAGTCAGAAACCAACAAGGAGAATGAGAAAGGGAAGTATATTATTGATTTGGAGCCTAATGACATTGTTTCCACCACAAATATCCAGAATATTTAGTTTGAAGATCAAGAGGAGGGGTTATGGCTCTTCCACTCACATATGTGGGTGAAGGGTTCTCCGTTGCAGTTCATTGTTGACAACAAAATCCAAAATAACCTCATTTCAATAGAGGTCATAAAGAACTTGGGCCTATCGACCACACCACACTCGTAGTCGTACACCATCGGGTGGCTTCACCAAGGATGAGATCTTTATGTCATCCAATAGTGTCGCCTTCCCTACAACACAAAGCCCTTCACAGACAAGGTATTGTGTGATGTTGCTCCTCTTGAATTTTTTGATGTATTATTAGGTCAACCATACTTGTGGAGGTGCCATGTTGTGTATGATTCTACGCCTCACACTGTTATCTTTTCTTTGGGAATAATTTATACAGAATACTAGAGGTAGCACCGCTTACCGCCATTTCTTTCATCTCTACGAAGAAATGCAGTAAGATCATTTCCTAGAGTAGGAAATTTGTATTCCTTATCATTCCCCTAAGGGCAAGAAGAATATTGTGGCCACATCGATAGCCTCTATACATGGATCCGCTGCACAATAGTAGTATATGGACAAGGTTTTGGAAGAGTACAGGGACATCTTCACCTCACTATTATAGACAATTTTGGGCACTACAACCCCAATCAAACATGTCCATAAACCAAGGGCTCCTAAGTCCCTAATTTTTTTTTTCCATACCCTTAAAGAACAAGGTCAGCTGATTACATCATCTCCCAGAAGTTCTCCATGAAAAACTGCTCAGAACTGGTCAAAACTGGACCATCTCACCTGCTCCATGGTCAAAGTGCGATGCATCCCACCTAATGCACACGGGAGGTGCGATGCATACTGAAAAGCCCTTCTATGGGGTGCGATGGCCGAGAGTGGACAAATGGCAGAGTCAATTTGCGAGGTGGATGATCATGTAATCTTCCAGAAACTTCTCCTGTGACACTTGCCTCTCTGAATTTGCCCAGGGATGAGTAAGAGATCATCAATCTCCAAGTGGAATCAAGAACTATCAGAGAGAGGATACTAATCAGAATCCCAGAAGCTGACTCATCCCCCTGCAATCATCTATATATGGATCCCTCATCCCAGAGATCCAGAGGCTGGAATTTTGTATCTTGTAAGGAAGTGTTGTTGGTTTCTTGTTGGAATATCATAGTGTTGGGTGATCTAAGCTTTTCATGAGGTGAAAGAAGGGCTTTCATGCTGGAGGATGACGCTAGGTCAGAACAATTGGTTGTAATCCTCTTTTCTTATTCTTGATATTAATAAAGCTATTCAAGTTTTCCTCCACATTCTTGTATGTTTGATGATATATGAATTTGTGTGGTCAATATACATCTGGTCCTATATTGGTTATGATTGTAGATCTCTGTTCTTCGATAGTATTATGATGCTTTGATTCCACAGGTGCTCTTTGAAGCTGGGTAGATGAAGGAGAAGCGGCAAGGATTTACTAGAAGGGAGAGGAACCGAGCAAGGAACCAAGCACAAGACTGAGGTTGGTGTCCTTCATTCCACTCTCATCTACTTCTCATAAAGGAAAACGAAAGTAGTTTTAGTTTGTTTGTTTCTAAGATAGCTACCAGTCTTAGTGGGACTAGCAACTCCGAGTGGACACTAGATTTCCCGATAACAAAATGGCGACTCCACTGGGGAGCGAATAGATTGTTTGTTTGTCCATATTTGTTTGTTTTATAAACTTACAGACGGAGCCTAAAGTCAAGCCAGCTAGCCTTCGAACTGCATTTGCTATGCAAGTGCAAAGTAGATCAATGCTGCTTCAGTCTATCTCCGGGTTTTGTTTATAAACTGAACAATTGATTTGCAAACCTTCTAATTTCCCTAGTGGTGGCTCTAGTAACCTCATTAGATCAGCCCCTGTGATTGCTATTTACTGTACATCATTTGCTCGGCCAAAATCCCTGAACTGAGCTGCCAACTGTGACCAAGAGCCAAGTAAAGTCTCGTCCTGGTACCATCGCACCCTCTCTTCAAGGAAATCTGGATGCATTGCACTTCTCGTGTGCAGTCGGTGGGATGCATCCCTATTTCCCTGTTTTACAGGTGCGATGATCAGAAAAGGCTAATTTTGCCTCCAAGTCTTGGTTTTTCTTCACTTTCTTTAGCTCTATTATGGAGTTTTGCTGTCTATGATCAGTATACCACTGTGGAAACCCCCTTCCTTTCCATCATTTTGCCTCCGTTGTGCAAATAACTGTGAATGTTTTTATGTATTTTCCGCCATTTTCAGTTCTCTTTTGCAAAGTAGTAGCGTAGTCGTATTGTCGTCTTTTGATTTGAAAGTGTCGCAAGTGTCGTTTTCAGTCAAAGAAAGGAATTCTATTGTTCTTGATGGTCGATTATATAGTTACTCTTGTATTTGATTTGAATTAGTAGTTTTTCAAGTGTCGAAAGTAGTTTTCAATTCAAAATAGAAAAGTGTCATCATTATCTTCCTTTCGTTTTTGAAGAGAAATCTGTTAGTACTGTCACTTTGAAAAATAATTCAGATTTGTACTTAGAATTCTTCTTGTCATTCACACATTAAGAAAGCTGAAAACAAATACATGCATGTGCATTTGCATTTAGACAACTTGTTGGTTTGATTTAGGACAGTGCATCTAGTGTGTGCTCTCTACTCTATGTTGAAAGGATACCGTCCCTCTTTCTTTAGTAGCTAGGATTTTCATTGCAAAAAGAAGATTAAACAATTGTTTGTCATCTTCTATTGCATTTTAGGAATTGTACATCTACGTCATGCGGTGAACTTGAAAGGAAAATTTCTTAAGAAAGATCAACTATAAAATAAATTTAATGAACCTAAAAACGCTTTGGAACCTAACGCACAACATCTAGAAGTCTAGGCTAGAGATGTATTCCAACGTCGTAAAGCCTGGTAACTGTCGCTTTCACTGTTGGTTGGGTGATTCCTCCTCTTTGAGATGACAAGTGCCAGTACAGACTTGTGCTCCCATGTACCTTCGAGTATATATTGGGAGACCACAATAATTTACATCCTTTATCCATAGGAAGCCGTGTCTGCCGCCCTATCGATCACAATGCATTGAACACAGCATTCGGGAAGATTGACTGCCATACCGTAAAAAGTATTCTGCAGTTTTGTGATTGGTTTGGTAATCCCTTTGTCTAGATTTCCAGAGTAGTCTATTTCGTTCCTTTTCAGAGTCCTTAAAGGAAAAGGTCCATCTGAGCACTTGTCACTTCAGGCTCATTAAAAATCGCAGGCGACTAGAGTCATCTTTTGTTTTTTCTCGACTCTTAAAAATTGAAAAAACAAGCTGTGTCAAAGTGTCTAAAATTCATTTAATTCGGAAACATTTTCCCCTTTATTTTTAGTTGATCGAGTAATCCGCAATCGTGGAAGAAAGTCAATTGAAACCCCATCGTTCGTGGAGACTTATGAGTCAATCATCTTTGTCCCCAGAATCAAAATTATTCCAGACAAAGCGAACTCATTTAACCGACTCAAAGTCCCCTAGTCGGGTTGGAACAAGTGTTACGACACCCTCGGAGACTCCGATTACTCCAAACATTTCTGGTACCCATGCCTTTACAGAAGAAGTTCCACAGCCACAAGAGGATAGTAGAATTGATCCTAGTGTGAAGGTAAACACTTCTATACCTGAACCGGCTCCATCCATAGCTGATTCGGAAGGTGTTGTTCCCCAAACATCAGTCGCTACGGAATCTATACCTTCTTCGGCACCGGAAATATTTTACGGACTTGACGGTCTACCTCTTCCACCCGGTTTGATTGCTGTAGAAGAGATTGTAGAGGATCAACCATCTAGCACTCCATCGCAATTTGGAGTAGGGGTCACTCTATATCCTTCTTCATCAAAAATTAGTCTACCGTTATCGGAAGTTCTTGTAGAATCGCTAGGAAACCTTTTGGATAGACTAGATATGTCTGAACAACTGTCGACATCTAGGACTGTGTCATCTAACACAGCGGTGGCAGAACCTCCTGCTGCTACTCCAACAATGTTCGCTGGTGTACCATCTGTCACAACTAGCTCTCAATCACTGGATGGGATCCATCCAGGGGCTGTTTCAACAGTATGGTCTATTCCCGTTTGTTCGTCTGGAATAATATCTGGAATCTTTTATGTTGAGTCTCAGTAAATTGATCCTTCGCAATGTCAATTTAGGCAGTCCAGTCCTCAAAGGAAAATAATTCCCTTAAGCACCAGATTACCGCCGTATGGGGGGAAATATGCCCTTTCATTGTCTCCTCTAGGAGGTCAAACATACGAGAGTTCCCAACAGAATTCAGGTTATATTGGAATTACATCCAATGGTTGGATGCCAATACTGCCTCAACAACCAAGAGTTGTATACTCAATGCAACAAAGTATGCCTATGTCAAATATTCCGACTACACCAGCTATTGTGACGGTGTCGCAAGTACAAGCGTTACCTGATGTATGCCAACCTCAAGCCTCTCAGGTCACAATCCAACAGCCCCTTGTCCCTGCGACGCCACCACAATCATCGGTTAGTGGCTCCTTAATTGGAATGACCCAGGCTCAAACGGGTACCATTACCCCTCATCTCAGTCAAATAGCTAGTATTGGGCAATAACACATGGTCTCACAACCATGGTTGGTGCAATATCAACAACCACAATTCCAACAAGTTTACCAAGGATCTGAGCACCAAGTCTTTGCAAGTAATGGGCAGCCGTATATTCAAAAACGGACAACATCAACCATTTCATAATGGTTATTCCCATCAACCTTATCAAAGTTATCAGCATCAAATGCACTATGATGGTATGCAAAGACCCACTGCTCAGGCAATCCCATCTTATCCTGGGTATGCTTCACCGAACCTGAATCAACAGTTTCCCTTCGTGGCAACTTTAGAGTTACCAGATCTAAATCGGATAACAAACGATCCAACCGCTTATGCCCCTTGGTGGCCAGCGATTCCTCATATACTTTCGTCAGATATTCCTAAATTTAATGGAAATCCGGGTGAATACCCGTCGAATCATGTGATGACCTTTCACCTGTGGTGTTCATCTAACACCCTAAATGATGATTCGATCAGGCTTCGCCTTTTTCAGTGAACGTTAACTGGTCCAGCAGTAATATGGTATATCGAATTGCCTAGAGCTTCATTTGATAACTTCAGCACCCTAGCAACAACCTTTTTAACCCATTTTCAGTTACCCATAAGGTACGAAACGGGAATAGAGCTTCTTACCAATTTCAAACAAACGACGGCCACTCACATATCCGATCATATTCATGAGTGGCAACGTCGTCGTAGAATGGTAAAAACATATGTTCCTGATCAACTATTAGCTGAATGGTTTATCAAATCATTGTTACCTTCTATTACGGAAGATGTGGAAAAGGGAGGAGTCATCACTGAAGAGCAAGTAATTGCTCGTGCACAATATCTAGACTTGATCTATACTCAGTCTGGCACGCTCTACGATAAAATCCCTGATGCTCCTAGACTGAAATTTTCCATTCCTCCATCTCCTAAATCAAACAAAGACTCTCATGCTGGGGACGGTGTGATAGGAACGACTAGCACGAAAACCATAAAGGATAAGTCAAAAAAGGCCCGTACGGTTTCAGGTCGAAATGAAAATGAAGAACTTCTTGCCTCGGAAGTAAATGCCGTATCGACTGACAAAGGAAAAGAAACCAAGCAATTAGGAGGCAAGAAGAAAAAGAAAGGGAAGAAGAAAAAATAGGAAGAGTCATCCCCTAAAAAATCTTCTGCAAACCCTTCTGGAGATAGGAAACCAAAAAGTCCATGCCTAATATGTGATGAGGATCATTGGACAAGAGAGTTTCCATATAAAGCTGAGCTTAGAAAATTCTTCAATAATTCAAAAACCTCAGTAGTATTGACTGATCCGTTTCCAAATCCAGGAACAAATCTGGTTGCTAGTGACAATGCTTCCCTCTCCCAAGTGCTAATGTTGTCGATTTCAAAGCAACAAAACGATGCTTTGATATCGACAAGGAATAAAGATTATGGGAATCCACAGTTGTCGAACAATAAGGCCAATGATCAACCCAGTAGTTCGACAACAAATTCGACTGAAGTTGTGCCACCCATCATTAGTGAACTAACAATAAAACCACCAAAGGGAGTAGTACACAAATCGACATTTAATCCTCGTGCCAGAGCAGCACAACATTATAATATAGTGGAAGATCTGGCCCAATCGCCATCTGCTATGTTGACACTTGAGGTACTGCAAAATTTCCCCTCTCAAAAGCAGACTTTATTATTAGCGATAGGTGGGATTGACCCAACGGATTCCAATCTTGTGTCCTTTAATCACAAAGGATATGACCCTCAGTTACCAGCTCAACTAGCTTTCCTTATTCAAGTGAAAGCCCTCAACAAAACTGTTCATTGAACAATTATTGATGAGGGGGCATCTACATGTATTATGTCGATGAGTTGCTGGAAAACTTTAGGATCTCCACCCTTATCACGATCTTTGACAACATTAAAAGAATTTGATGGATGAACATACACCCCATACGGGATTTTAAGTAACTTACAAGTCGAACTGGGGGGCAAAACAGTAGAAATAGATGTTGAAGTAATTGACGGAAACCTCGATTACAACATCCTACTAGGAAGGCCCTGAATATATGCTATGGCAGCCGTTGTGTCAACCTACTTCAGAAAGATTGAATTTCCCTTTCAAGGAGGAATTACAATCGTCGACCAACAAACATTTCTCCCCAACAGTTCACAAGTTACGGGAACCATTCAGATGATCCACGGAAGCCCTCACTCGTTCCAAAATATTGGAGTAGGCCTACTAAAAGACCCTATATTAATGGGGACTTTCGCCCTACCGCCTCCAATAAATCTGGCGGAAGTGGCAACAGTGGGAACTTGCAACATGATATCTTTTATTCAAAAGATCTCTGAAAACGACATTAACATGGATCATCTGCAGGTATTGCCTCCAAGCCCAATAGAAATCTTGTAGCAATCAATATTTCTGGCATGGGAGGCAAACCCAAATCAACGCTCATCAAGTGTTTGGATAGATAGGTCTAAGGAATATGGTACCCCTTTAGATCCTTGGTCGCAAGTACATTATACAGACGAATAAATTGTTCAGTCAATGATGATGATGGGGCACCATGGGAAGATTACCACCATCGTTCCCATCTTTTGGATTACAAAGAAGATACTCCTAGTGACCTTCATCATCCCTCAGTTTTTTATTTTCTATCAAATACTGTAAAAATGGTGGATTCCGAGCGAAACTTGTCCAATATTGAAGAGACTATCGCCATAAATATCTTGACCAAAACAAATGTTGTAAACAATATTCATGTCGACAAATCTTGTTCTCCTTCAGAACTGGAAATATATAACGCTCTTTTTTGCGAATTCAGAGATGTCTTTTCTTGGTCGTATGATGAAATGCCAGGCATTGACTCGAGCATAGTTGAGCATGAAATTAAGATGTATCCAGATGTCAAACCGATATGATAATGACTACGGCAGGTGCACCCCAAGAAAGATACTGCCATCAAGGCAGAAGTTGAAAAACTTCTCCATGCTGGTTTCATTTACCCAGTTCCTCTAACCGATTGGGTATAGAATATTGTTACTGTAATGAAAAAACAAGGAACGATTAGAGTGTACGTCGATTATAGGGATGTAAATCAAGCTTGTCCAAAAGACAACTACCCTACACCCTTCATTGACCAGATAATTGATGAATGCGCCGGATGTGAAATCTTCTCATTTATGGATGGATTTTCTGGGTATAATCAAATAAATATCCGCCCACAGGACCAGTCAAAGACCGCATTTATTTGTCCGTGGGGCAAATTTTCATATCGCAAGCTACCCTTTGGTTTAAAGAATGTAGTGGCAACATTTCAGAGGGCAATGAATTATTCCTTCCATGACATCAAAAACATCATTCAACCATATCTTGACGATCTTCCAGCTCATTCGTGAAACGGACCGATCATCTGTAGCATTTGAGAGCGATATTTCTACGTTGCCGACACTACAAGATACGACTCAATCCACACAAATGTGTATTCTGTGTCAGTTCTAGTCATTTACTTGGCTTTGTGGTCTCAAAGGATGGGATTCATCTCGACCCATGTAAGGTTGAGGCAATCATTAATTTTCCTCCGCCTTCAAATTTGCTTCAGATTCAGAAACTCCAAGGGAAAGCAAACTTTCTGAGGAGGTTCATTCCAAATTATGCCGAACTTGCTAAAGGTTATACTCGTCTATTGAAAAAAGAAGTACCCTTCATGTGGGATCAGGTCGCACAAGCTTCCTTTGATGCTTTAAAAGAATCCCTAATAAAAGTATCATTAATGTACGCTCCTGATTATCAAAAAGACTTTAACCTGTATCTAGCTACATGTTATATACCTAGGGGGGATAATATGGGGTACCAAGGGAGGTACCCAAGGTAATAATGTGATAATGGGATGGGCCATAGTAATAAATAAGGTGGTTAACCCATGTCATGTAAGGGACCACAAGTAGTTAATAATAATGTAAAGGGCCCATGGTATTAGTTGATGGTATGAGGAAACCATGGTAATGATGCATGGTATTGTATGTATGAGGCCTATATAGAGGCTAGAGACTCCACATGGAGAGATATGAAGAGAAGTATTATTGTATGAACATGCATATGGCTTTTGGAGTGTTCTGCAACGGATACAACCATCGCAATGTTTTTAGTTCAAGAATACAATGGAATTGAACATCCTATATATTATTTAAGTAGAAACTTAAATGAAACAGAAAGCAAGTACTCCTACGTTGAAAAGCTAGCCCTCGCAGCTGTTCAAGCGATATAGAGATTTTGACACTATATCCTCTTTCGAAAAACTACCATTCTGTCAAATTTCAGCCCCATGACTTATATATTGTCGCGACAGTTCCTGGGGGGAAAATATTCAAAATGGATAGCAATTATACAAGAGTTTGATATGGAATTTATAAAATCCAAATCAAAGAGATCCCTGGTTTTCGCGGAGTTACTATGTGATTTCCCATCGTCGTCCAACGATGTGACATCAGAAGAAACAATCGTGGACGAGTCTTTGTTTCTGATATCTTCAAGCAATCCGTGGTATGGAGACATAATAATATATCTCCAAACCCAAACATATAGGTATAATACCTCCCGCTCGGAACAAAGACGCATACGACACCAAGCAAAAGACTACATGATCGTCGGTGATACACTTTACCGTCGAGGTGTCGATACAGTTCTAAGGAGGTGCCTCACCCACGAGCAGGCCGAAAAAGTCCTGAATAACTGCCATTTAGGCGCGTGTGGAGGGCATAAATCTGGTTACGCTATGGCGCAAAAGATTTTACGAGCAGGATACTTCTAGCCAACAATGTTTAAATATTGCATAAACGCAGTCAGAAGTTGCCATGCATGTCAAATCTTTGATCAAAAAACCAGAATACCACCCGCACCTCTGCAACCAGTAGTTGCTATTGGGCCATTTGCCAAATGGGGCATAGATTTCATGACATGTAACCCCACCTCGGCTGGGGGGCATGGGTATATCATAGTCACAGTAGACTATTTTACCAAATGGGCCAAGGGGATGCCTACATTAAACAACAACGGCGAAACGGCTACCCTCTTCTTTTTCAATCATGTAGTCTCCAGATTCGGCATTCCACAGGCCATAGTCACAGATCATGGATCACATTTTCGCAATCACATGATGGTTGAATTTGCTACCAAGTTAGGGCTGTCCCACGACAGCTCTACTCCGTATTATCTGCAGGCTAATGGACAAGTTGAGGCAATCAACAAGGTCCTGAAGCGGATGCTGCAAAGGATGATTGGAGTCCACAAAAGGAGTTGGCACTTGATCCTGTATTCAGCCTTGTGGGCATACCAGACATTGGTGAGGAATGCGACCGGGTTTACACCCTTTCAATTGGTGTATGGCCTAGAAGCAATCTTACCAGTTCAATGTGAAATCTCGTCCCTCAAACTCGGAGTCGACCTTCTCCCCAAAACTTATAAAGAAGAGGCTCGTTTCTTGGAACTAATCCAATTGGATGAAACCCGTCGTGATTCCGCTCTGGCTAACGAAGCCCATAAGAAACGAGTCAAGGCACAGTTCGACAAGAATGTCAAACCCCGTGTCTTTTGAGAAGGTGACCTGGTCTTACTTTACCATCAGGAATCCGACAAATCGGGAGCAGGTAAGTTAAAATCCTTATGGATGGGCCCCTATATTTGTTATGCTCTTAACCTGCAAAATGATACCCAAATTCAGAATATGCGAAGAAAAGATACCCAGAACACAGAATAACAATGATTTTATTATTCAGAGAGTAATGTTCACTTGCCTCTTCGAGGGGGCAACCTCCAATAGAGCAGAGCTCGACTACAAAATAAGACACAATTCTCCTCGCAGGGAGTCTCTATCCTTTATATATGACTCATACATGTAATACCACGGGCCAATACTGTGGGTTTTATTAATACCATCTATCTAATACTACGGCCCATTTGAAACTAACTGTGGTCCCGTCATTAATCGCGGGTTAACCACTTAGAAATATTAATATGGGCTTTATTGACTCTTGACTATGACGTGATCCCATGACATAAATAAGGGGGTTAGGGTGGGACCCTAACATGCCCTCCCCCTTAAGACTAGCCTTGTCCTCAAGGCTGAAGCTGCGGAAACTACTGAAGAATAGTGGTTGGTTCCCAAGTTGCATCTTCCGGAGAGGTGTCTTTCCATTTGACGAGGACTTCCTTAATCACGCGGTCGCGCAGGTTCTTGTCTCGTGTGTCTAGAACCTGTTCGGGTTGAAGCCAGATTGACCCTTCGTCGTCCAATTCAGGTAGACTGGTTTGAACACGGCAATTGTTCCCAATCACTTTCTTGAGGCACGATACATGGAAAACTGGATGGATTGTTGCCGTAGGTGGCAAAGCCAACTTGTAAGCCACTTCTCCAATACGCTGAAGTACTTGGTATGGTCCGTAGAATTTTAGAGAGAGCTTTTGACAACCCTTGTCTTTGAGTGATGTTTACTTATATGGTTGCAGCCTCAAAAAGACCTGATCCCCTTCTTGAAATTGGCGCTTTGAGTGATGCTGGTCGGCTTGTTGCTTCATGCGGTTCTGAGCTTGATGAAGATTCTCTCTAAGATGGGCGAGCATGGTTGCGCGGTGTTGTAGGAGTTGATCCACTGCTTGTACTTTGGAGAACCCCTTGAGATAAGAAGTAGGGGAAGGCGGGAGTTGACCATATACTGCTTCATAGGGAGTCATTTTGGTGGTGGCATGATAGTTGGTGTTATACCACCATTCAGCCAGAGGTAACCACTGTACCCAAAGGTGTTGCTTTTCTAAAGTGAAACACCTAAGGTAGGTTTCTAGACATTTGTTGAGAGCTTCGGTTTGACCATCTGTTTGCGGATGATATGAATTACTGAGTTTGAGTTGAGTGCCTTGTAGTCTGAAGAGTTCCTGCCAAAAATTATTGGTGAAGATCGAGTCGCGGTCGGACACAATAGAAGTGGGCATGCCATGCAATTTGAAGATCTGATCCATGAAAGATTGAGCAACCAAAGTTGGTGTAAACGGGTGGGGTAGGGCGCAGAAATGAGCATACTTCGACAGTCGGTCCACAACCACCATGATGACTGACTTGTTCCCTGACTTTGGAAGACCTGTAATGAAATCCATAGAAACCTCCGTCCAAATTGATGCTGGAATGGGCAATGGTTGTAATGTGCCTGGTGTGTTGATGGTTTCCCCTTTGTGACATTGACAGACATCACATTCTGCTACAAAAGTAAGGATGTCCTTTTTCATGCCTATCCAAAAAAATGATCTTCTGGTGCGAGCATACGTCTTTTGAAAACCCGAATGTCCTGCAATGGGAGATGAGTGCAATTCTGCCAAAATGCGACTTTTGAGGGTGGATGTTGGTGATATTACGACTCTGTCCTTGTAGCGAAGAATATCATTCTGCGACGAGTAGCCGTTGCTGGAATTAGGATCTATCTACAATTGAGAAATGAGTTGGGAGAGCCCGGGGTGTGAAAACCATTCCCTACGAGCCTCTTCAATCCAGTCTGGAATGGGGAGGGAAATTGCGAGCATAGTGCTTTCCTCCTCAAATGAGCGAGATAATGCATCTGCTACACCATTGTCTTTCCCTTTCTTGTAAATGATCTCATAATCATATCCCAGCATTTTGGCTAACCATTTATTTTGTTGTGGGGAGGATAGGCGTTGCTCCAAAAAATATTTAAAACTGTGATGATCTGTGCGAATTTGGAAACGTCGCCCCAATAAGTAAGGTCACCAGGTCTCTACTGCATGTAATATGGCCATCATTTCCTTCTCGTAGGTAGATTGGCCCAGATTCCTCCCACTGAGTTGTTGGCTTGTGAATGCCAATGGTCGCCCTTCCTGCATTAAGACCGCCCCAATACCTGTACCCGAAGCATCACATTCAATGACAAAGGTGTTGGAGAGGTAAATCCCCTCTACGGATAGAGGCGATCCCTACTAGCCCAGCAAGGGTCTAGCAACAATCAGTCAATGATACTATGCATGTTCCTAATTGCAATTAAACAAGAGGTAAAGAGCACCTACTTGGATTCCAACACTGTTGTTCGTCGAAGAGATGCCGCCTTCGCTCCTTCGCTTTGGCTGGTCACGATCCTCCGCGATCTCCGCGAATAGATACCTGCATACACGAAGAGGGAACAAACACAAGCGTGAAACCTAATAAAAGCAACCATACATCAGTCAGAAAGGATGTAATTCACATTAACCATTGCATAGACAAATGAGAATGGAACAATAATAGCAGTCATCTATTATTAATCAAGTAGAGAAGAGTACAACCAAATGTTCTGACGTCGGTATCCTTCTCAGGAGGGGCCAGTCAGCAAGCGTCTCAAGCATTCACCTTTGGAAATGATTCTCCAAGACAAGAAACTCTCTCTCACACACAAGCAACACAAAACAACCTTCCCTAAGCTATCAATCACTTCCACACTTAGCACACCAAATACCTATAGTAGCAGCAATCTGAGCACTATAAGCTCTACACAATCCAAGCTATTCCCCAAAACTAGCTGCTCATGGCAATGGTAGAGGTTTATATAAGAGAAGGAGTCTCCATGAAGGGTGGAAGGATAAGCTTATCCCCAAGAAAGGTGGCCCATATGACGAACAGACATGCCATAGAAGGGAGGGCGATACTCACAAGGCCAACAACCAGGTCTGGAGTCATCTGGAAGGTTGGCTGTTAGAACAAATTCGCCCAAACAGGATCAGCGCGGATTATAACAGGACTGGCGCGCTGACGTCGCACCTCAATAACTGAGAAGGCCATGTCAGCGCGACTCAATACAAAGGCAAGACGCGTTGGCTCATGAAATTCGATCATCGCGGAAAACAGGTGTACTTCCGTGCTGGCAGCGCATTTGGTCTGTTATGGAGCGCCCATCAGCGCGGTTATTTGGACAAAAGTCGCGCTGATAGCAAAAACTCTGGCAAAGTGGGTTATTTGGCCAGTTTAGAGAGCATGAGCATGATGAATTTGATTTCATGACACAGTAGGGATACTGACAGGATGACAGTGACAAATTGCTGTGTAACAGATGCCCCCTAAAGCATGAAGCCCGAGAGAGTGGGAGGGGTGAAATGCTTTACAAAACTGCCGAACTGGAACACCACCAGGAAGGACCTGCACGTATGTACAACTGATAGCTTGATTACATGTAGTCTAGGCATGGGCGCAGCCATCCAAAAGACATATGAAGAAAGGTCTGTGGTATGGACGTAGCCACCCAGCTGAAGAGACCATGATGATAACAAGGTATGGTCGCAGCCATCCTAAAGGACTCAGGTATGGTCGCAGCCATCCATCAATGAGTCATGTAATATCAATCCACAAAAATCATAGCCTGGCTCACAACAGACTAGAACTAGGGTCTTGCGCTCCATCCCAATCCGAACAAAGTACAAGTTCAAGCATGTGAATACATGAGTTGAAGTCGAACATGCATGAACATCGTCTGATTACCAGTCAATGATGAAAACTGTTAACAGACGCGAGAGGGGCCACCAATAATGACAATGGTCCTCAAGGTGCTATAGGTACAATCCACGGCATGCGAATCAATGAGCTGGCGTCGAACACCCACGGAATCATTCGATCGGAGGCCAATGATGAAAACCTCGCGTCGAACACGAAGAACCTGCCATTGAGGCATGCAGGCTCTAAGGCACCTGGAAGGGGTCTCTAAGTCACCGTCCTGGATAATGAGCTGAAGTCGACAGGAGGTAACCTTGATCGAAGGTGGGCCATAATGTTTCCCACATCATCGACATGAGACAAAGGAAGATTAGTGTGATGAATCAGAAGTATGTGAGGCGTCAAGGGTAGGTTGTAACTCTGCAGAGGTCAACATCTCTTGAACATATCGGCGGCACGATAGCGGACTTGGCAGTATTTGACATCAAATGAGCAGGGGTCATGGTGACAAGGCAATGAGCAGATGAGAGGTCAAATAGGATAACCCAAACCCACGGAGGCCAGTGAAAAACAAGATGAGATGGTCCCACCCAGACACGAAGCAGAGGAGTGCCATGTTCAAGAGTGACATACTGCCAACACGACAATTATTACAGTTCCATTGTCCCCACCATTTCTGGCAGGTACCCCGATTATTTTTGGACGACAAGCTTGACGGGGATAGCATATGCTTGGAAAGCGTCAGTTCGACGGCGTCCGATGTCATTAAGTTTTAACGAGTCTGACAAAGGAAGAACTCGGCGTCTTTTCCTATTTAGAGAGTCTGAAAAGACAGCGGAAAAGGAAACTCCAGGGGGGTCCTTTTTCGTAAAGTTGTGTCTCTCGAGTCCGAAAAAGTATAAAACAATGCCCGAAAGAACCGCCCGACCAATATGATCGAGGAGTACTTTTCGTGAATAGTGACTTCGACCCGAAAAAGTAAAAAAGCGGTCGAAAGTACGTCGTTTTGGGGCCAATAACGAGTGCGAAACGATAAACACCCGGCAATCTTTTTAGTTTAAACGGTCGAAAAAAGAGCTTTAAAGGCGACCACCTCTCGTTCCTTTTAACGAGCCGAGAGGGGGACTCGGCAATCTTTTCGTCTTTAAACGGTCAGAAAAGAGCTGAAAGCAGACCTCCATTTTTATTCTCTTTAACGAGTTAAAAAGGGAAAAATACTCGGCAATCTTTTCATATTTTACGAGTCAGAAAAGAGCTTAAAGGCGACTCGTCCTAGAGGAACGAGTGGTATAAAGGGTAGCAACTGGTTCCGGCAATGGTGGAACTGCTCAAAACATGTAATGGTCAAGAGGCTGGCTAATAAAACCACTCATCGATGCGGTTCCTCAGGAAAGGATAAACAACCAAGTGAAAGCATATGATCGGCCAAAGAGATGGTGGCGATGGAATGAAAACAACCAAGGCTCATCTAGCAAAATTCAGCGGAAAAAATGGCAATCACGAGATGTAAATCGGGTATGGGTTCATTTTTACACAAGCTTGAACCATGGAGAACTCTGCTTGGATTCGGTTTCATGTTTACACAAGCTTGAAATGAAAAACTATGCTTGTTATAAGTTCGCATGCCCCCAGCATAATGACGCAAAAACCGAATTAGAATTCTCCGGAGAGGTTGGGATGGGAAAACCATTAGGGATCCTTCCAAAGTTTCCTATTACTTTGGGGGGCAAGACTGTCTATATAGACGTCTCAGTTACCCAAGGTTCTTTAGACTTCAGTCTTCTCCTTGGTCGTGATTATGTGTATGCCATGGGAGCCCTTGTTTCTTCACTTTTCCGTGTGGTTTGTTTTCCACACGATGGAAGAATCGTGACGTTCGATCAATTATCGTTCGTTCGTCCACAAGCCCCTCCGATGCACTCATCCTTCCCTCCTGGCTTTCATCCACAAGTTGCATCTGCCTCACCGCAAATCAACTACGTGGCCACCTACCCCGTGCCCGTACCCAGTGATGACACCATCGTGCATAGTGTCCTGGGGGCATTAGGTCCTGATTTCCAAGATGTCGGCCTTCCCTCCGGAACCACTTTCTTGGGGGCCTCCACTTCCCATTCATTATGATGAAGTTCGGTCGGAGCACAGTTCCTTGTCTTGTGTCAAGCTCGTTAAAAAATGAAACAAGGGTTATGAGGATAGTTCTTTTACTGTGTCAACCTCATTAAAAAATGAAACAACTCCCTTTCCAAATCAAGTCTTTGATTAAGATCTCGTAAAATACCAGTCGAGTCTTTCATCGATCTCGAGAGTGAACCTTCATTCCATCCACTTTGTTGAATGTAATGAAGCTTGGGGGGCATGTACCTCGTTTTGCATCATTATGCTGGGGGCATGCGAACTTATAACAAGCATAGTTTTTCATTTCAAGCTTGTGTAAACATGAAACCGAATCCAAGCAGAGTTCTCCATGGTTCAAGCTTGTGTAAAAATGAACCCATACCCGATTTACATCTCGTGATTGCCATTTTTTCCGCTGAATTCTGCTAGATGAGCCTTGGTTGTTTTCATTCCATCGCCACCATCTCTTTGGCCGATCATATGCTTTCACTTGGTCGTTTATCCTTTCCTGAGGAACCGCAGCGATGAGTGGTTTTATTAGCCAGCCTCTTGACCATTACATGTTTTGAGCAGTTCCACCATTGCCGGAACCAGTTGCTACCATTTATACCACTTGTTCCTCTAGGACGAGTTACCTTTAAGCTCGTTTCTGACTCGTAAAATATGAAAAGATTGCCGAGTATTTTTCCCTTTTTAACTCGTTAAAGAGAATAAAAATGGAGGTCTGCTTTCAGCTCTTTTCTGACTGTTTAAAGACGAAAAGATTGCCAAGTCCCCCTCTCAGCTCGTTAAAAGGAACGAGAGGTGGTCGCCTTTAAAGCTCTTTTTTCGACCGTTTAAACTAAAAATATTGCCGGGTGTTTGTCATTTCGCACTCGTTATTGGCCCCAAAACGACGTACTTCCGACCGCTTTTTTACTTTTTCGGGTCGAAGTCACTATTCACGAAAAGTACTCCTCGATCATATTGGTCGGGCGGTTCTTTCGGGCATTGTTTTATACTTTTTCGGGCTCGAGAGACACAACTTTATGAAAAAGGACCCCCCTGGAGTTTCCTTTTCCGCTATCTTTTCAGACTCTCTAAACAGGAAAATACGCCGAGTTCTTCCTTTGTCAGACTCGTTAAAACTTAATGACATCGGATGCCGTCGAACTGACGCTTTCCAAGCATATGCTATCCCCGTCAAGCTTGTCGTCCAAAAATAATCGGGGTACCTGCCAGAAATGGTGGGGACAATGGAACTGTAATAATTGTCGTGTTGGCAGTATGTCGCTCTTGAACATGGCACTCCTCTGCTTCGTGTCTGGGTGGGACCATCTCATCTTGTTTTTCACTGGCCTCTGTGGGTTTGGGTTATCCTATTTGACCTCTCATCTGCTCATTGCCTTGTCACCATGACCCCTGCTCATTTGATGTCAAATACTGCCAAGTCCGCTATCGTGCCGCCGATATGTTCAAGAGAAGTTGACCTCTGCAGGGTTACAACCTACCCTTGACGCCTCACATACTTCTGATTCATCACACTAATCTTCCTTTGTCTCGTGTCGATGATGTGGGAAACATTATGGCCCACCTTCGATCAAGGTTACCTCCTGTCGACTTCAGCTCATTATCCAGGACGATGACTTAGAGACCCCTTCCAGGTGCCTTAGAGCCTGCATGCCTCAATGGCAGGTTCTTCGTGTTCGATGCGAGGTTTTCATCATTGGCCTCCGATCGAATGATTCCGCGGGTGTTCGACGCCAGCTCATTGATTCGCATGCCATGGATTGTACCTATAGCACCTTGAGGACCATTGTCATTATTGGTGGCCCCTCTCGCGTCTGTTAACAGTTTTCATCATTGACTGGTAATCAGACGATGTTCATGCATGCTCGACTTCAACTCATGTATTCACGTGCTTGAACTTGTACTTTGTTCGGATTGGGATGGAGCGCAAGACCCTGGTTCTAGTCTGTTGTGAGCCAGGCTGCGATTTTTGTGGATTGATATTACATGACTCATTGATGGATGACTGCGACCATACCTGAGTCCTTTAGGATGGCTGCGACCATACCTTGTTATCATCATGGTCTCTTCAGCTCGGTGGCTACGTCCATACCATAGACCTTTCTTCATATGTCTTTTGGATGGCTGTGCCCATGCCTAGACTACATGTAATCAAGCTATCAGTTGTACATACGTGCAGGTCCTTCCTGGTGGTGTTCCAGTTCGACAGTTTTGTAAAGCATTTCACCCCTCCCACTCTCTCGGGCTTCATGCTTTAGGGGGCATCTGTTACACAGCAATTTGTCACTGTCATCCTGTCAGTATCCCTACTGTGTCATGAAATCAAATTCATCATGCTCATGCTCTCTAAACTGGCCAAATAACCCACTTTGCCAGAGTTTTTGCTATCAGCGCGACTTTTGTCCAAATAACCGTGCTGATGGGCGCTCCATAACAGACCAAATGCGCTGCCAGCGCGGAAGTACACATGTTTTCCGCGCTGATCGAATTTCATGAGCCAGCGCGTCTTGCCTTTGTATTGAGTCGCGCTGACATGGCCTTCTCAGTTATTGAGGTGCGACGTCAGCGCGCTAGTCCTGTTATAATCCGCGCTGATCCTGTTTGGGCGAATTTGTTCTAACAGCCAACCTTCCAGATGACTCCAGACCTGGTTGTTGGCCTTGTGAGTATCGCCCTCCCTTCTATGGCATGTTTGTTCGTCATATGGGCCACCTTTCTTGGGGATAAGCTTATCCTTCCACCCTTCATGGAGACTCCTTCTCTTATATAAACCTCTACCATTGCCATGAGCAGCTAGTTTTGGGGAATAGCTTGGATTGTGTAGAGCTTATAATGCTCAGATTGCTACTACTATAGGTATTTGGTGTGCTAAGTGTGGAAGTGATTGATAGCTTAGGGAAGGTTGTTTTGTGTTGCTTGTGTGTGAGAGAGAGTTTCTTGTCTTGGAGAATCATTTCCAAAGGTGAATGCTTGAGACGCTTGCTAACTGGCCCCTCCTGAGAAGGATACCGACGTCAGAACATTTGGTTGTACTCTTCTCTGCTTGATTACTAATATATGACTGCTATTATTGTTCCATTCTCATTTGTCTATGCAATGGTTAATGTGAATTACATCCTTTCTGACTGATGTATGGTTGCTTTTATTAGGTTTCACGCTTGTGTTTGTTCCCTCTTTGTGTATGCAGGTATCTATTCGCGGAGATCGCGGAGGATCGTGACCAGCCAAAGCGAAGGAGCGAAGGCGGCATCTCTTCGACGAACAACAACGCTGGAATCCAAGTAGGTGCTCTTTACCTCTTGTTTAATTGCAATTAGGAACATGCATAGTAGCATTGACTGATTGTTGCTAGACCCTTGCTGGGCTAGTAGGGATCTTCTCTATCCGTATAGGGGATTTACCTCTCCAACCCCTTTGTCATTGAATGTGATGCTTCGGGTACAGGTATTGGGGCGATCTTAATGCAGGAAGGGCGACCATTGGCATTCACAAGCCAACAACTCAGTGGAGTCGCCAAATTGTTGGAGAGGTAAATCCCCTCTACGGATAGAGGCGATCCCTACTAGCCCAGCAAGGGTCTAGCAACAATCAGTCAATGCTACTATGCATGTTCCTAATTTCAATTAAACAAGAGGTAAAGAGCACCTACTTGGATTCCAGTGCTGTTGTTCGTCGAAGAGATGCCACCTTCGCTCCTTCGCTTTGGCTGGTCACAATCCTTCGCGATCTCCGCGAATAGATACCTGCATACACGAAGAGGGAACAAACACAAGCGTGAAACCTAATAAAAGCAACCATACATCAGTCAGAAAGGATGTAATTCACATTAACCATTGCATAGACAAATGAGAATGGAACAATAATAGCAGTCATCTATTATTAATCAAGCAGAGAAGAGTACAACCAAATGTTCTGACGTCGGTATCCTTCTCAGGAGGGGCCAGTCGGCAAGCGTCTCAAGCATTCACCTTTGGAAATGATTCTCCCAAGACAAGAAACTCTCTCTCACACACAAGCAACACAAAACAACCTTCCCTAAGCTATCAATCACTTCCACACTTAGCACACCAAATACCTATAGTAGCAGCAATCTGAGCACTATAAGCTCTACACAATCCAAGCTATTCCCCAAAACTAGCTGCTCATGGCAATGGTAGAGGTTTATATAAGAGAAGGAGTCTCCATGAAGGGTGGAAGGATAAGCTTATCCCTAAGAAAGGTGGCCCATATGACGAACAGACATGCCATAGAAGGGAGGGCGATACTCACAAGGCCAACAACCAGGTCTGGTGTCATCTGGAAGGTTGGCTATTAGAACAAATTCGCCCAAACAGGATCAGCGTGGATTATAACAGGACTGGCGCGCTGACGTCGCACCTCAATAACTGAGAAGGCCATGTCAGCGTGACTCAATACAAAGGCAAGACGCGCTGGCTCATGAAATTCGATCAGCGCGGAAAACAGGTGTACTTTCACGCTGGCAACGCATTTGGTCTGTTATGGAGCGCCCATCAGTGCGGTTATTTGGACAAAAGTCACGCTGATAGCAAAAACTCTGGCAAAGTGGGTTATTTGGCCAGTTTAGAGAGCATGAGCATGATGAATTTGATTTCATGACACAGTAGGGATACTAACAGGATGACAGTGACAAATTGCTGTGTAACAAAAGGATTTGGTGAAGTCAGGTAGTGCTAAGACTGGAGTGGAACACATGGCATTTTTTAGAGCGGTAAATGCCTGTTGTGCTTCCTCATTCCAGAAGAAGGAATTTTTCTTTAGGAGTTGAGTGAGGGGCTTCGCTATGTGGCCATAGTTGCGGATAAATTTACGATAATAGCCTGTGAGACCCAAAAATCCTCTCAAGCTCTTCAAGGTCTTAGGTTGAGGCCATTCTTGCATTGCCTGGATCTTTTTGGGGTCCACCTTGACACCTTTACGCCCCACAATGTGGCCCAAATACTCAACTTCTTCCATGCCAAACAAACACTTGGACATCTTGGCAAATAATTTATGCTTGCGGAGCAGTTGCAAGAGTAGATCTACATGCTGACGATGTGTAGCCCAAGTGCCACTATAGATGAGGATGTCATCGAAGAAGACAAGGACAAATTTTTGGAGATATGGTTTGAGAATGTGATTCATAAGGCTCTGAAAAGTAGAGGGGGCATTACAGAGACCAAATGGCATGACCAGGAACTCATAATGGCCTTCATGAGTTCTGAAAGCCGTCTTGGGAATGTCGACTTCCTTCATGCGAATTTGGTGGTAGCCTGAGCGAAGATCCAACTTAGTGACGAATTGAGCCCCATTGAGTTTGTCCAGCAAATCATCAACCACTGGGATGGGAAATTTATCTTTGACTATCAACTTATTGAGGGCCCTGAAGTCGGGACACATCCGCCAGTCCCCATCTTTCTTGAGCACCATGACCACAGGGGATGAATAAGGACTAATGCTGGGACGAATGACACCTGCTTCCAACAGTTCCTTGATGATTTTTTCTATTTCATTCTTTTGGGTGAACGGATATCTGTATGGCCGCACATTTGGGGGTTGGGCCCCTAGAACCAAGGTGATGCTATGATCATGTTCCCCTCACGAGGGTGGAAGCTCATGAGGCTTGTCAAAGACCGTCCGATGGTTATTTAAAATCTGTTGCATCTCAGGATGAATTGGCAGAGACATGGTTTCGACTACTTGGATGGCATTAAATTGAGCTACCACTCCATGATGGCCCTTTTTTAACAATTTTTCCATCCTATGCGAGTTGATGATAGAGGGGGATCTCGCCTGGAGTCCACGGAGAGTATGTGTGGAGTTGTTCTGCTTAAAACTCATATATAACTCCTGGAAATCCATTGTGATAGGCCCAAGAGTGCGGAGCCATTCAGCACCGAGGACAATGTCGCAACCCCCCATGTGTATGGCAAACATGTGGGTTTTCAACTGATAATCCCCCATTTGAAGTTTGACATTTTCACAGTGGCCTTCACATTTCATTGTGCCCCCATCCGCAATTTGGACTTGGAAGTTAGAAACTGCTCGTACAAAACAATGCACTGCTTCTGCGATTTTTTGATGGATGAAATTATGGGTATTTCCACTATCAATCAAGACTACTACTGGGCGATGTTTAAGAAAACCTCGGATTTTGAGAGTTTGAGGGGAAGAAATCCCTTCCAACGCATGCAGCGAAATAACTGGTTCGTCAGAGACATTCTTCTTTACGTTGTCTTCTTCTAGCGCCTCCTGTTCCTCAAGTGGTGGATCTTCCTCTGTTGAGCTGTAGTCAGTGGCATCTATTTGAAAAAATTTGGGCTCCTTGCATTTATGACATGGGGAGTATTTTTCATCACAGTAGTAACATAGTCCTTGCTTCCTTCTTTCGGCCATTTCCGCAGGTGACACCTTTTGGACCTTAAGTGTTTGAGTCGTGTTGTGAGCCTGTGGGGGACGACCTTTAGCGGGCAAATTTGGGCGACTGTATTGGGCTGCTAATGCACGTTCCACATTACGAGCTACCTGGCAAGCCTCCGTCCACGTGGGAGGATGGTGAAGTAGAACTTGAGCTTTGATGGCTTCTTTAAGACCACTGATAAAACATTCCGTGTAGAACTCATCTGTGAGACCCCTAGTGCGGAAGGCTAAGGCTTCAAAAGTGGTAATATATTCATCCACTGTACCAGTCTGTCGGAGCTTAGTGAGACGACGCAAAAAAGAGTCTTCCTATTCAAAGCGATCTCGAAGAGCTTTGGTAAATTGGGTCCAATTCTTAAAAGGTCCATTGCAACGCTGATGCCATTCCCACCATTGCCAACGTTCATTGTCCAAGTACATGCTCCCCAACATAAGCTTAGTCGCATCCTCTGGGATGTGATTCAATTTGAAATACTGCTCCATTTGTGCTAGCCATGTGGATGGGTGAGAACCGTCAAATTTATGCATATCCAACTTGGGAGGTCGCTGACTGGGTGGTGGATGGGTGTGCCAGATGTGAGGAGAGTGGCTAGACTCACCCTCATTGTATTCATTTCTATTATACTCCTCCTCATGGGCTTGCTCCTTGTCCATCGGAAGAAATTGCTGTATCTGGAGACTTAGTCCTCGAAACTCCTTTTGGAGGGCTTGCACGGATTCTTCCAGTTTATCCATCCTTTCATTTGCCATCACTTGAGCTCTAGTCTCTACCATACACCAACCTGATGAAAAATTGGGACCGCTGAAAAAAATTGACTAATAAATTGAATGGTACCACCTTGCTCAGCTTGTCGTCCTGATTCTGATGGGCTAGATCACCAATAAGCGCCCCGAGATATCTTAGACTCTTTTTTTTTTTTGAAAACTCCTAATGGAGTTTTACTCCTTCTTGATCAATACTGCAGTCGCCAAATCCTCAAAATGTCAATGCTGCCAAAAGTCCTGCGAAAAGCATACCCCGGTATAGGAACCCTTCACAACAAATCTGATCTGGTGGGTCTGAGAGATCTGAATGGCGGAACAACTGTTGCGGCGGATGTGATGGATCTGATGTCTACTGCTGCTTCACCTCTTTGCACCCGTGGATCAGGAATAGATGATGTGTGATCCCCTAACAGAAAAGGAAACAATGGTCGTGAGGAGTGTCAGGTGCTACAGATCGCAATATACATAAGGGTCTGGCAGTAGTACTCGGCCCAATGTTTCAGGGCTCTAACTAAGGAGGATCGACCGTACCCTTAGCCGTACAACCCGACTTCCCTATCGTACGGGTGAGTAATCTCTCCGAGTGCTGTTCTCGGTGTACTGTAGCCACAAGATGGCTGACGGTTTATCTATGGCAAGGTTTCAAGGGAGCCTAGGGGGCTTCCGATATACCCAGAGGGTACGTGGAAGACAGTCCGTGCGCGGTTCTGTCTAATGCGCTACTACTCAAAGGGGTACCCATAGGGGTTACAAGGGAGTCCAACAGACGTGACCACCTATTGTATTTCCTGCGTGCATGCCTCCCCAAATCCGCAAGTTTATGCGCTTAACGACAGATCCCGTGGTTTAAAGACGCCGGAACACGTCTCTAGCCGAATTTTTTTTTTTGATAAGAATTGGAGATCCCACCGGCCCTGGAAAGTTCTCTGATACCACTTTTTATGCTCTTAACCTGCAAAATGATACCCAAATACAGAATATGCGAAGAAAAGATACCCAGAACACATAATAGCAATGATTTTATTATTCAGAGAGTAATGTTCACTTGCCTCTTCGAGGGGGAAACCTCCAATAGAGCAGAGCTCGACTACAAAATAAGACACAATGCTCCTCGCAGGGAGTCTCTATCCTTTATATATGACTCATACATGTAATACCACGGGCCAATACCGTGGGTTTTATTAATACCATCTATCTAATACTACGGCCCATTTGCAACTAACTGTGGTCCCGTCATTAATCGCGGGTTAACGACTTACAAACATTAATATTGGCTTTATTGACTCTTGACTATGAAGTGATCCCATGAAATAAATAAGGGGGTTAGGGTGGGACCCTAACAATATTGTTAAACGTGTATTAGCAAAAAGAGCCTACGAGTTAGTAGATTATGATGGGATTCCACTGGTGCAACCTCGCAACAAGTTGTACCTTAAGCATTACTATGCTTGACTCAAGATAGTAACCCCTATGATTTTGTTACATTTTTTTTTTCGCTAAGGTTAATTGTTTTGGTTAAGTGATCTGCTTTTACATTTGTTGCAGATGTCGGACCTATTGGAATCATTTGTTGGATATGCCGACGGAGCGAGTCGTAGTTCACGGAAACTATCTTCTGCGGCCTGGGCCATTTTTGATCCAAGCAGTGAGTTAGTGAGTTTCAGAGGGGTATGTATTGGTCGGTCAACAAACAATATTGCTTAATATAGCGTGTTGATAGAGCTCCTCTTTGATGCCATTACGCGTGGCATACGGTGACTAGTCGTCAGGCTACACTCACAACTCGTCATCCTACAGCTCACTAGTATCTACTCCGTATGGAATCCAGCTATCTATCGCACGTTCCTAAGGGTCAAGATTTTGGAAAGGCAGTTTGATTCTATTCAATATCAGCATATTTCTAGAAAATTAAACACATTAATAGACTCATTGGCGAATTATGTGTTAGATAGACATTTGCAACATTTATAAAAGAAGCATTTCATCAAATATTTGCATCAAGATCACATAAATCAACCAAATTAAAGCTCTGAAAATCAAAAATATATATATAACTGCTTATGGTTCATACATAATGTTTTGTAACCAGGACAAAATCGGTCAAATGACGCAAAACTCAAAATGCTAGGGGGCACCCTAGTCTAATGATGTTGGTGATAACAAGTCACCGCCTGTACAATCATGCATAAAATCCTAGTCCATCGACTCGGCACGCCAGTAGTATGTCGCTGCAACCTCAGGGGTAGCTCGTCGGTCCACACATCCGGAATACCAAGAGTGAGGTCCTCGACCTGATCCTGCAATGCTGAAAGAGTCTCGGCCACATCAAGGTCGCGGCGGATAGCTCTCCCCACAGCCTCTCCTGCTGGAGCGGCAGCTGGTACTCTCAGACGTACTATCGGCTAAACTGGTCCAACATCTGCATGAGCACATGAGTTTTGATTAGTCCCAATAGAATAAAGCACAAGAACATTATAAAAAGAAACAATGAACAAAGATATGGTCAGAAAATTTACCAATAACACCCCACTGCTCACCAGCCGGCAGCACCAAATCCGGGTCACCCCGGAAATCCATACCAGCATATGGATACTCAGAAAAAACCATCTCCTGATGGTTGAACCACTCGAAAAAGGTATTAGAAAAGGAAACCTAGGACTGACCAGCATGTCGGGCCATAAGGTCAACCCATCTCTGCATCCATGGCTTAGTCGGTAGAGGTAAGCCAAGTGAGATATACTGCAGCTGCATCAGTGGGATCTTTTCCAAGGCAAAAGCAGTCAAAATAGAACCATAGCCGAAGTTATTCAATTTTCCGTTTTTTACCTTGGTCAGTTGCTCTTTCATCACAGGGAGTACCGTGTCACACCAGTTGAACACCTTTGGTTCAAGGAATTCCAAGGCTTACTGCATATAGGACCTATTAGCTACGTGAGGAGCCGCACTACCAGCCAGTCTAGTAAAAGTGAATAGAATGGTCCTCAAGGACCGGTCATCGACATCTCAAATTTTGATCTTGCCGTCCCTACTTGGCTGAGATCCCTCTTTGAAAAATTGGCGAATATAATATCTCATGTATTCGCCCCCACGGGTGGAACCTGATAGTGAAAGAGGGGCACCACACCTCGATAAACCGGTCAAAAAATAGATGTCCACTACAGTCAAGGGGATAGATTTGCCTATGATCTGGAACACCTGGTTGGTAGGATCCCATGCATCGAGAAAATATTGCAACAAGTTGATTTGTTGCCTCATGCTAGAAATGCGGAAAAACTTGAACAGGCCACAGCTCCGCAGTGCAGTTACCGTAATCGGATCATGTAGAGCAAGCATGTCCTCATCTTCATGCTCGCGTTCTCGCCATGTAACAACCATTTTGCTCCGATAAATATCTGTAAAACAAACAAGAGAAGAATCAGGATCCTGATTTGGCAAAAAAAAGGCAAAAATTCCATGAGAAAACAGTGCAAAAACTTCCCTTCTTGCGCCCATCGCACCCCCAGTAGTGTACTGGGTGGGATGCATCCTGACTGGCCAATGGCCAAGCCAGGATGCATCGCACCTTTTGATGTAGAAAGGGTGCGATGGAGCCAGGGAGAATTTTTCAAACCCCAGAGGCTCAGAAAAACAAGGAAACATGCACAAAATTCAAAAAGGAAGGAATGCAACTGAAGAGCTCAGGTTTAGCTCCTACCTGGTCCAGACGGCGCCAAAAATTGTCCACAGAATCTCCCAAAATCAGCTGGTGAAAATCAAGGGGGAAAGGCACCTCCAAAGCTCCAACAAACCAAAGTTCAAATGAAATGGTAAAATGAGGGGTAAAAAACCACTTTTAAATTACTTTTCACATAATTCAAGTAAAATATTATTGTTTTAAATCATTTTTGAAACATATATTGTCCATTTCTAATCAGTTTGATGAAGCAATTGAATAGGCAGTACAACCTTTGGAGGAACAAAGCGATTAACTTTGAAATTTAATCAATGGCCATTATCACGAGCAGTTTTTATGTGGAGTTCAAGCTCATTAAAAATTAAACATAAGAAATGAGCAAACGTTCCCCCAGAGTTTAAGCTCATTAAAAAATGAACCAATTCCCGGTAAATAACCATTGTGAATGCATTATCATCAGCTTTTGAGCCTTGGTCGTGTTCTCTTCATCACCTCCACTCTGTTTTAGCCGATCATTCACCTCCATTTGATTGTTTACCCCTTTTGAGGAACAACTGCGAAGAGTGATCCTGTTAGCCATCCTTGTGACACTGCCATGATTGGAAAATTCCAAACCTTACCTGGAATTAGTTGCTACCTAAAATTATCACTTGTTCCTCAAAAACGAGTCTCCTTTAAGCTCTTTTCACCTAAATGGTAAAATATGAAAAGATTGCCAAGCGATTGGCCTCTCCAGCTCGTTAAAGCGACCGTAAGTGCTATCCCTCCTCTAGATCTTAATCTTTTTGGACCTGAGGGATTATTACACAAAAAGATCGAGTGCTTGTCTTGTTTGGCTCGTTAAAACTACCGAAAATTCTTCCCTTTCATATTATTTTATACTTTTTTGGACTTAAGGGATTACATGACGAAAAAGGATTATTGGAGTTTCTTTTACGTCCCTTTTCAGACTCTCTAAAATTGAAAAGGTCCAAGTTATCTTTGTCGTTAAACTTGTTAAAACCGAATAGCGACAAACTTGTCCATACAGACAAGAATGAGTTTCACTGTCGCTAGGCTCGTTAAAATATAGTGACGGGTTTGCCCGAAGGGAAAATTATAGAACAAGCATATGTTATCCTCCTCAAGCTTGACAAAAATAAAGAGGTACTGGTCAGCAATGACTGGGGAAAAATTGGGAAGAAAACTTGAAGAAACTTTATTGGTAGCAAGTCGCTCTTGAACATGACACTTTCACTCCGCATCCGAGTCGGGTTGGGTTGTTCCGTTCATCGGTCATATCACCATTGGTCCATCACACCATCCACATTTGGGGTCAATGCTACCAATCCATCATGTCAGTGTCACCGGTATGTTCAAGAGAAGTCGCTCAGAGAATTCACCTGTGTCTCATCCGCTGCAATACATTCACACTCCATTCTTTCATGACCGCCACCCTGAACCCTGTATCATCAGATCGTTTTCACCTCCAAAATCATTTACTCTGTTCCGTGTCGTAGATGTGGGATTCATTAAGGCCCTCCTACGGTGGGTCACTTCTTGTCGACATCAGCTCATTATCCAAGAAGTCGACTTAGGAACAACCCTTTCAATACTTTGAAGCTTGCATACCTCAATGGCAAGTTTCTCACTTCCGACGACAGGTTTACATCAATGGCCTTTGACCGAAAGATTTTGCGTGGTGTTCGACGCCAAGTCCATTATTCACACCATGTGAATTGTACTGTAGTACCTTGAGGGTCATCATCATTATCGGTGATTCCTCTCGCGCCTGTTAACAACTTACATCATTGGCTAGTAATCAGGCGATGTATTTCCATGTTCGACTCCAGAACATCTTTCACATGGATCGACTTGTACTTCGAGTGAAAATTGAACGAGTTTGACGACCTCGGATCTAGTTTCATCCATCCGGGCTGTGATTTATTCAGGAAAATAAAGACATCAAATGTACATTGCTGCTGCACAGATGATCATCTGAATCAAAGGATGATGACTCTATTAGAATCATCAGTCTCCCACACAGATGGTTGTCTGTCTTATGTACATGAAAATGAATTTATAAAGCTGAGCATGGGAATGCCCGCCTCAACTAGATCATGAAAGATATTGTGAAGATAATGTATTGTATTGTATCTTATTACAGGTCGCCTTCCAGCTTGAAAAAACTTTGGATCCTCATGATAAAGCATTTCACTCGACATCAAAGATTAACGACCTCATGCTTTAGGGGGCAACTGTTATAGAAATTTTTGGGCACTACAACCCCAATCAAACATGTCCATAAACCAAGGGCTCCTAAGTCCCTAAAAGTGTTGTTCCATACCCTAAAAGAACAAGGTCAGCTGATTACATCATCTCCCAGAAGTTCTCCATGAAAACCTGCTTAGAACTGGTCAAAACTGGACCATCTCACCTGCTCCATGGTCAAAGTGCGATGCATCCCACCTAATGCACACGGGATGTGCGATGCATACTGAAAATCCCTTCTATGGGGTGTGATGGCCGAGAGTGGACAAATGGCAGAGTCAATTTGCGAGGTGGATGATCATGGAATCTTCTAGAAACTTCTCCTGTGAGACTTGCCTCTCTGAATTCACCCAGGGATGAGTAAGAGATCATCAATCTCCAAGTGGAATCAAGAACTATCAGAGAGAGGACACTAATCAGAATCCCAGAAGCTGACTCACCCCCCTACAATCATCTATATATGGATCCCTCATCCCAGAGATCCAGAGGCTGGAATTTTGTAGCTTGTAAGGAAGTGATGTTGGTTTCTTGTTGGAATATCATAGTGTTGGGTGATCTAAGCTTTTCATGAGGTGAAAGAAGGGCTTTCATGCTGGAGGATGACGCTGGGTTAGAACAATTGGTTGTAATCCTCTTTGCTTATTCTTGATATTAATAAAGTTATTCAAGTTTTCCTCCACATTCTTGTATTTTTGATGATATATGCATTTGTGTGGTCAATATACATCTGGTCCTATATTGTTTATGATTGTAGATCTCTGTTCTTCGATAGTATTATGCTGCTTTGATTCCACAGGTGCTCTTTGAAACTGGGTAGACGAAGGAGAAGCAGCAAGGATCTGTCAGAAGGGAGAGGAACTGAGCAAGGAACCAAGCGCAAGACTGAGGTTGGTGTCCTTCATTCCACTCTCATCTACTTCTCATAAAGGAAAACGAAAATAGTTTTAGTTTGTTTGTTTCTAAGATAGCTACCAGTATTAGTGGGACTAGCAGCTCCGAGTGGACACTAGATTTCTCGATAACACTCACCCGCAGGGGTACCCCTACAATGTCAAGTCAAGTACTCCATCAACCTGACCCCAGGCATGCTGCTACCCAAAGAACCAATCTAATGACGCTTTATTCTAGAGAACAATGAAATTAAGAGGTAGATTCAAGAGATATTGTAGAAAGGGAACATTTTCCAAGTTCGTCACCCCATGGGAGCCTGATCGTGTTGGAACATAAGAAATATGGCACCTAGAGACTCTGTATTAACTATTGTTCATTAAATAATATCACTATTGAGAATAGGTATTCAATCCCATGGATTGATGACCTTCTGGACCAACTCATGGGGGAAATATTTCATCAAGACTGACTTGAAGTCCAGTTATCACCAGGTACCAATTGAACCCTCTGATGTGTGGAAGACTTCCTTCAAATCAAAGGAGGGCATTTTTGAATGGTTGGTCATGCCTTTCGGGTTGACGAATGCCCCTACAACCATCGTGCAACTGATGGAAGCCATCTTACAGAACTTCACCAACTTTTTCATGGTATTGTACCTGGATGACATCCTGATCTTTAGCTGGAGTTGGGAAGAGCTCATACACCACATCTGACAGGTCCTCCAAACCCTGCGACAACACAAATTGTGTACCAATTTGGAGAAATTCACTTTCAGTATGACCTAGGTTCAATATCTGGGGTACATCATTGATGAGTAGGGTGTGCATGTAGACCCAACCAAGATATAATTTATTCGAGATTGGTCAACCCCAACCAATCTAGCAGAGCTTCACAACTTTCTAGGTCTTGCCAATTTCTATTACATGTTCATGTTGGGATTCTCTCATATCACTTTTCCTTTGAGTCAAGTAACCAAGGGCGGAGCGAAAGAAAATTTATTTTGGTCTGAATCCCAACAGAATGTGTTTGTTGAGTTGAAGTGTCACATATTCTCCACACCAGTGCTCACATTACCAGACTTGCAACAACTATTTGAAATTGTGATAGATTCCTCTGACTGTGCTATTGGTACAATTCTTACCCAGCAGGGGCATACAGTGGCATATCACATTGAGACACTTTCAAATACAGTTTGAAAGTATCCCACTTATGAAAAACGGATGTATTCTATTATGCAAGCCTACCGAAAATGGAAGTATTACATTCTAGGGAAGGAAACAACCATCCACACAGTCCACCAACCCCTGCAGTTCATACAGACACAAGGTATAGAATTTCCTGCAAATTCTCTACAAATCTACCACTGAGATCTATGTAGAAAAATATTACTATAGATTAACCCGATAATGCAATATACCAAAGAAAAATACTATAATCTACTTCTACTATCAATTTGCGGAAGCTTAAATATTGAGCAAGATCCGAGTTGAACACTAGATAACCAAAAGAAGAAAAATTAATGCACATGAAACACAGAAAATACTTAGGGGAAAGGCTCAGCTAAAAACCCCACTATCTGTATTATCACACAAGGTGGAAATACATCATAATTACATAAATACTTAGCTCTCATAGCTAGCCAGCTCTCAGTACAATCCTCCTGGATGCTCACAGGCAATAAAAGCTTCTCACAAGACTTCTCCTCTGCCCTCCAAGCTCATATTTCCTTGTGCAGTTCGTCTAGGATGATCTCCTTCACCTAGTGGAACACTGCTCTCACACACTACTATAACACACTATTAGAACTGCGCAATCCATAAGGAACCTTACCTTGACTGCATGGATGATTTTCCTTTATAGGAGAACACATGCAACTAATAGTAACCTGTCCTTGACATTTAGCTCAACTGGGTCTTTCTCTGAATAGACATGCATGAGTTTCTGATGAGGGAATCTTCATTTATCTGGAGTACACTTGTTGAGTGCATGCATGCATCAACTGATTGATAACTCACAATTAGTTCCTCAAACAGTTTGGAACTACTTTAACTGGACTTAACTCAATACACTAAGCTAACTAATTACAACTCAAATATAACTCAATATTATCTCCTTAATTAAGGGATAATCTCCTTAATTTAAGGGATAACTATTGCATGACTGCAGAAAGACTTCTAATTTGAATTTCTCCAACTAATTAATCCATAATGAATTAATTAATTATTTCCAAGTGGCTAGTGAGACTAAATTCGAATTTTAATTCAAAATTTTAATTCAAGAACAAATTAAAAATGGAATATTTTGGATTCAATTTTTATCATTTCTTGTTGTTATTTTCAACCCTCCCTCTCAACAAAGGAATTCAACTTGATCCTGATCCTGAACCTTTGGAATGTTCTGCATGCAACACTCCTCTCTAGTGTTGTTGTTCCAGCAAATCCAGAAACAAAATAAAACATCCAACCTAAATCAGTAAGATGCATCTGTCATCAAAGTCTCTGACTCTTATTGCCTCTGTCAACTGAAAAATTTGCGCTTCTTCTTACTTAGCCTTTCTACACTGTTGTCAATTCTTCTCTACACTCTTCAGTATCTATCTGCTCTAGCCTCTGTCACTTTGATCTCTAACTGCATCAAACCCACTGATTCCTCCCGCCACTATGTACTTTGGGTTTCTGTAGCAAGGTACGATCCATGAGATAAAACCTCTCAATGGACCCTGCCCAAGTTTAGCCTTCTTGAGACTATCACTTCACATCGCCCCACCTCACACCTGGAGGTATGGCTGCATATGATCCCTCTGCCCACTTCTCCAATTGTGGCTCCTCCACAATTGTCTGAGACTTCTTCTAGGACTGCATGTTGAGAGGTAATTTACTCTCCCTCTCAACCACCAAGTCTCTAACATTTTCCTTGGTCCTCAAGTCTTTGCATGCATCTTGAACCTCAAGAGCATACAAGTTCTTGACTCGTGAACCAATCTGTTTCACCTGTCTTGTGGTGATGTGTCTAAGGAACTCCTTTCCTTTATTGAAGACAAAATCGTAGCCTTTTTCCTCTAACATCGTGACCGATACCAAGTTATTCTTCAGTCCAGGCACATAATTCACATCTATCAAGGTGATAGGAGCTCCATGCTCCCTTTGTAAAGCAATTGTGCCCACTCCTGAAACACTATACTCGTCGTCACCCATCTCTATGTGCATCTTGAGGTCTTTCTCCTCCAAGGCACTGAATAAACTTTTATCGCCGGTCACGTGGAATGAGGCTCCACTGTCAAGATACCAAACACAACCCATCATCGATGACACCATGCATGCGATGAGGGTAAAGTCCATTTTGAACTGAGAGGCTAATGCCTCACCTTCCAATCCATCCGAGGATCCCTTCTTGGACTTCTTATATGGGAAATTAGTCACATAATGACCCATCTTGTGACAATTAAAGCATCTCACTTTAGACTTGTCACCCTTCTTCCCTCCATGAGAAGAATTCGATTTAGAATGGGATGCCTTCCCCTTCCCTTTCCTTGCCTTACTCGCTAAGGCCAGATTTTCTTCATCATCATCCTTGGATGAAGAACCATCTCGAGTGCTCCTCCTGATCTCCTCTTGCATGAGATCTAACCACAGTTGTTCCCAATCTGGCAGTTTCTCCCTTCCATTCACAGAGTCCTAGTAGCTCTTCCAGCTCTTTGGAAGGCCAAGGAGAGTGAGGCTCACCATATCATCATCCGCAGTATTTATTCCCACACTTCCAAGCTCATCTTTGCAAGTGGTGATCTTGTTCAGATATGTGGAAATAGTATCACCGTTTTCCATCTTGATTCTTTGAAGCTTATCCTTGAGTTCCAATTTCCTCTGGTCGCTACTATTCTGGTAGAGGTCCTTCAATGTCTTCCACATTGAATATGGAGTATCCTTCCCATGGAGACTCAAGACAATATGGTCTCGAACTCCCTCAAGGATGATCTGTCTTGCCCTCGCCACACACTTCTTCCACTTAGCCAACTCTTGTGCATTAGTTGAACCTAGCTTTGGGATTTCTTGATCAATGAAATCCTTCAAGCCGTTGTCTTCTAATACAACCTCCATGTGATCTTTCCATGCTATGTAATTCGAGCTACCTTCCAAGGCATACTCGAGTCTCAAGCCATAGAACGCCATTTGCCAACCTTGAAGTATGATAAGAATTCGATTTGCACCTGCAACCCATAACTTCAAACTTCGAATTCTCTTCTTCGTATATTGTTCATTGCTCTGATAAACTTGGCTCCGATACCATGTAGAATTTCCTACAAATTCTCTACAAATCTACCTCTGAGATCTATGTAGAAAAATCTGACTGTAGATTAACCCGATGATGCAATATACCAAAGAAAAATACTATAATCTACTTCTACTATCAACTTGTGGAAGCTTAAAGATTGAGAAATATTAGAGTCTAACACATATAACCAAAAGAAGAAGAATCAATGCACATGAAACACAAAAAATACTCAGGGGAAAGCCTCAGCGAAAAACCCCACTATCTGTATTATCATACAAGGTGTAAATACATCAGAATTACACAAAGCCTTAGCTCTCACAGCTAGCCATCTCTCAGTATAATCCTCCTGGATGCTCAAAGGCAATCAAAGCTTCTCACAAGCCTTCTCCTTTGCCCTCCAAGCTCCTATTTCCTTGTGAAATTCCTCTGGGATGATCTCCTTCACCCAGTGGAACACTGCTCTAACACACTATCAGAACTGCGCAATCCTCAAGGAACCTTACCTTGACTGCACGGATGAGTTTCCTTTATAGGAAAACACATGCAACTGATAGTAACATGTCCTCGACATTTAGCTCAACTAGGTCTTTCTCTGAATAGACATGCATGAGTTTCTAATGAGGGAATCTTCAGTTATCTGGAGTACACTTGTTGAGTGCATGCATGCATCAACTAACTGATAACTCACAATTAGTTCCTCAAACAATTTGGAACTAATTTAACTAGACTTAACTCAGTAAACTAAGCTAACTAATTACAACTAAAATATAACTCAATCTTATCTCCTTAATTAAGGGGTAATCTCCTTAATTTAAGGGATAACTGTTGCATGACTACAGAAAGAATTCTAACTTGAATTTCTCCAACTAATTAATCCATAATGAATTAATTAATTATTTCCAAGCAGCTGGTGAGACTAAATTCGAATTTTAATTCAAGGACAAATTAAAATTGGAATAGGTTGGATTCTATTTTTATAATTTCTTATTGTTATTTTCAACACAAGGGAAGTTGCAGAACAATCACCATCATAAATGGTCCACATATCTGCAACGGTTTCATTTGAACATAAAGTACAAGAAGGGCAACAACAATAATGTTGCAGATTGTCTTAGCCGATCACCGGTTATGGCGCTGACCATTATGCTCGACTCTTGCGGACACAAGACTTCGGGGTGGCTGCATACTTATAAGAGCGATCCAAAATTCAGCAAAACATACCATATGGTCCTGGAAGGAAAGCACATTCCAGATTTTCACCTCCAAGATGAATTTTTATTCCACCTAGGACACCTCTGCGTTGCTGCAAGAAAGTGTTTTAAGATGATTAAGGAGACGCACCACAGTCAGGTTTCTGGACATTTCAGAGTAGAGAAAACAATGGTAGTGTTATAGAAGTATTTTTATTGGTTGAACCTTCGACAAGATGTTGGGAAGTACATCAGATCATGCACTACCTATGTCATTTCCAAACTGGCAATCAAGAATCAAGGTCTATATACTCCTCTGCCTACTCCTATTCATCCTTGGGAATCCATCTCCATGGATTACATGTCGGGCCTTCATTCTACTAAGCATGGAAACGATTGTGTATATGTGGTCATCGATAGATTCTCTAAGATGGCCATTTTGGCAGCCTGCAAGAAGGGTATCACAACAGAAGCCACTACTAATCTCTTCTTTGAATGAGTGTGGGTACATTTTGGGATTCCATAGTCCATTATCTCATATTGGGACAACAATTTTTTGAGTACATTTGATCAAGCCTTTGGTCGATGTTGGATACCAAGCTCACTAAGTCCACAACCTTTCACCCCCAAACTAATGGTCAAACATGGGTCATCAACAAGATGATTGTGCATATTTTCCCATGTATAACTCGGAGTATCCACACCTAGAACACTCCCTAGCAAAGGATCCATCTATATCAAGTTGTCAAAGTAGGCCAACTCCTTCACCAAGGCAAGTGGCTCACCAAGGACCAAGTTCAACAAAAGTTTCCCCATCTCATAGAGGCACTTAATGCAATGGGGACCATTGCTTCCTAATGGGGGAGTATTGATCCAGGTGGATATTAGTGGCCACCCGCCTATTCCACTTGGAACCCCACTGTTTATTTTTAGTTTCCTTGATTTTAGTACAACTTAATATTTATAGTAGTTTTTCAGGTCCTAAACTTTTAGAGCCATTTTTAGGGCCTAAAAGTCGTTTTTTTGGAAAACAGAGAGACTAGGAAAGTGCCAAATTAATTTTCTTGTTTATTTTTAGTCTCCTCTTGGATATCTTCGAAATGAGGTATTATTTTTGTCAAACAGAGATCATATGCCAAATTTACGACCCCAGGAAGTTGACGTTCCAACTAACCCCAAGAAAGCCCACTAACTTTTGGTGCTTCATCTCCTAGGGTTAGGTTTTTGGACGTTTAGGGTTTCCCATTGTTTCTCAATAATAAAAAGGCCATTGAGCCTCATTGTAACACAATGTGGAGGCATGTATCTGCCACATATCTTCTCAGAGATAAGCTACCATCACTTGTGCTAGTTTGTTTCCATTCTATGTGTAAGCATCTTTCAGTTCTTTGATATTAATGAAATGAAAATCTATTTCTATTGCATCTCTATGTTTATGTTTATATCTTTATTTTTTTGTGTTCCTGCATAAGTATATATCACCCATTCTCCTCACTATAACATTTTTTTACAGGAAAAATCCATCATGTTTCATAGGAAATCCCTTGTAACCAGCAAATTCTTTAACATAAGGTCCCAAAAAAAAATCGAATGCCTATTATACATGTAAAAAGAAGAGAACAATTTATTATGTGAATTATATCAGCACAATGTTTTATTTTTTCATGAACCAGTCTAGAACCCAAATCATTTTATTGGAGACATTCAATTAAGATAATTTGCATATCTTCACCATAAATTTGATTGGGGTTCTACTAGAGGGTTTGCAAAAAATAACTAGTCATTTATGGGTCAAAAGAGGGTGCTACCATCCTCTCCAAGTCATAAATATACATAAGAAATGGATGGCCTCTCCTCCACATGAAACGTTTATGAATATAAATAGACAATAATCCATTGCACACTACATGACTTAGATTGAGCTTTTAAAGATGGTAGTTGTGGCAGGATGTAACGATCGATGGAATCAAGCTAGCAAGGATATCCAAAAGATAGACCATTCCAACCCTAGCAATTTAAAAGTAACATTAGAAAGGGTATATAACTATATTTAGTGCATTGAAGAATGCAGAGACAAATGAATATGGTTGAATTTCCATTATCAAAGATTTTGCTTCCCACCATGGAATACAAGAAGATCTACATATTGAATAGGAAGGAGGGGTTGATTTGATACAAGAAAATTCAAGCATGATGAGAATATTTCCATATGAATGAGGTAGGATAATCATACTATATCTTCAGTAACCTCCATGGGAACCTTGATCTCTTGGACTCGAATTGATTGTTGGTTGTACAGGGACATGCAATGAATTCAAATGCAGGAAAAAGACATGTGCTTGATGTAGCATCCTTTGGGCACCCATCCAACACCCTTTTGCTTCTCCTTTTTCACAATTAAACCCTATTTCCTCACTTTCCACTCAAAAAATCATGTTTTTGACAAGGGTATAATTATCACCTCAATATTCCATTTATATGCTTACTATTATACATTATTGGGAAATTGTTGTTTATTTGTACTAACTATGGTTAACAAGGCATAAAAGCACACATGAACTCATCGATAGTTGTTACACTTCAAATTTGTTGTTGCAAATTTCAGTTATTGTTACAACTATAGACGTGTTGTGGTCACAACTTCAACAATGTTCCAACTCTTATTCATGCAATTGTTGTAACTCTTCTTTAGGACTAGTTGCAATTCTTATGCATTCATGTTGCAACAACTCTTGTTTGTGCATGTTGTTGCAACTCCTACGCTAGCCCCTTGCTATAACTCTCATTCATGTTTGTGGTTGCAACTTCTACTCTAAACCATCCTTTTTGCAACTCTAGATTGCACCTAAAGCTACAAATTAGAACTGACATTGTTACAGCTCCACTACATTTTTGCTAGCTCAATAATTAAATAAACAACTCTCACTTTTGGAATGATCAAATGCATAAAAACTGATCTTCTCCCGATGGAAAGCGACAAGGAGCAAGTATGCAAGATTACTCACTTGGCCCCTGTCGTATAGTTGATTGAGTCATCACGCACCCAAATTATTGATGGCCATGGGAAAACAATATATCAGGATGTCATGGTTTTCCATCCTTCACAATCACTCCATTTAGGTAGATCATGCTCTATATAGAAGGATATACAGATAGATAGACACGACTAGATAGAAATCAGAGAGATTGTATTGAATTGATAAGATAGAGTATTGTAACTCCATTTATATTATAATTTAATGTTAATTTTTATTGAATGATGTGTTGAGCATTTTAATCTACCTCCTTTTTAAACATAGTTACCGACCAAGCGAGAACTATTACTTCAAAACGGGTACTCTAACCCAAAAACCCCAAAAAAACATGAAAAACAGGTTGAAAATGAAAAGTGTTGATGTTCGAATAACATTATTTTTTTTCGGGGTATATATATTATATATATATATATATATTTCAGGGTTTATTTCCAACAAGTTTTAGGCATGACATTAAATTTAAAATATCACGTATTTGAAAAACCTTAAAATTCCAACAATTTGCAGGTATGGTGCTAAGAAAAAATACTTATAATTGTTTTCAACCTTATAATTAAAGATAAAAATATCACGACTTAGAAAAACATTAAAATCTTGACAATTTTTCAGCCATGGAATTAAAACCAAAGATTATGACTACAAAACCCCAATTAGGGTGTGAGCCGGTGGTTGGAAAATCAAATAAAGGTCAATGGAGGGTACCTCTGAGTACTGTACCACCACCCCCAACATGCTCAAGGCGATGGGTGTGGTGGCCCTTTGCATGATTGCATGCAGGGAAGGTGGGAAATGTGATAGCAAGTTTTATGGTTGTGAAGGCATATACAGGAGAAAAGGAAGATAGTTGGGTGTTGTAGCTTGGTTCGATCATGGATGGGGAGGCTGGTGCACCAGACGGGTTTTGTGATGCCATCCACAACACCAAAGAATTCATCTGACTACAGGAGCTCATAGGTATGAACTCCGGTATCTCTCATCCATCATAATGTTTACTTGTTTTGGTTTTTGCTGGAGGGAGAAGGGGAGAATTATTGGTGAAAACTAGGAAATTGAGGAACGATGGAGGAATTGGGGGTGGAAGCTGCTGGTTTTTGCATGGTCTCACGTCTGTACCCTACATATGCTTGTTATTGTTTCCATTTCCCTTTGTTTTGAATTTTTTTTGTCTCGCATGGGAACCGTGGGAATTCTGGGCAGAGGGTCGAGCGGGGTTGCTTATAGAGGTCTTGCGGGTAAAATTAGAGAGATATGCTTGGGGGGGAGAGTGTGTCTACCCACTTGCAATGTAGGAGAAGGTTCCTACTGTAGAGGCAAGTGTCATTGCTGGGTGGTAGCTAGAAACAGTAGCAGAGAGGGAAAGGTTGATAACTATGGGCGGAAAGTCTACAAAGGAAATGGTAATGGCTATAATAGGCGGATAGGCTATGGCGGTGTCATGGGGCTCACAGATGAGGGGATGACTGAGCTGGGCTCTTTGAATGTGTCCTAGGTAGAGGGGAAAGGGTATGCATACCATGGCTAGCTGAACGAAGGCATGCAACAACACTCACCAATCGTAATTGGGGAGTGGCAGCTAACTTGCCTGAGGCTAAGAGGAGGTGGCTAGGGTGACAGGGTACCACTAAGGATGGTAGTGGGTCGGCCCCCTTTGGGGAATTAACCTACGACCATGGAGGCCATGACAATGTAATCAATGGGGAAGGGGAGGAACAAGGAAGTGTGGGAACCTGTAATAATACCACCGAGGGGTGATACTACTATTATATCATATTTAATTGTTTCAGGTTAATGAATTGTTGCAATGAACAGGACTGGGGCAGTGCAACCATGGCTCCTCCTGTGAAAATTCGTGGTCATGGCCATGGAATATGGGTCTAAGCAACCCGAAAGGATATGGACCCAAGCATGTTTGAGGCACACATAGGTAGGAAACCTGTGGAAAGACTTATCAGTGAGGCGGCAACGACATACCGTGAGGGCACAGATGAAGGAATTTGTAAAATTCTAGAGGAATGGGAAGAGGAAGTCAAACAGGAAAACGAGACAAACAAAAAATTGGAGGATTGGAGGACCTTGGCAACACTAGAGGCAGGAACACCAAATTTAAACAAACCTTATACCTATACTGGTTGATGAAAAGCTTGTTGGGCAAGGCTATGGAGTAGATTTCGGTGGGCATGGTTGTCACTGTCCAAGGCATGCCGAATTATAAACAGGAATTCTAGAAAGTGTAGTTTCAACTGCATAAGCACGATATCAGACTTGACAGAATTGAGAGGCACATCCCATGTATCTTGGAGTTGACAGAGATGTCGGGTTCGAATGCCAAAGATCTAGAACCAGAGGAATCGACTTCCACTGATCAGAATGATTAAACAATCTCTCTTGTTAAGTTTTTTTTTATATATGCAGGTAGCTTTTACATTTCCTTATGCAAGAATATGTATAGGTAGATATGTAGAGTATGGACATGAATAAGAGACTTATATAGCTTGGATAGAAAGACTGAAACTCTTTTGTTATTGGATAACATACAATGCGAATATGGAGTTCACTCAAAACTCTTGGGCTACGTCTCCTTGAGCTCTAGTCAACTCAACTAGGCTCTCTGGGATTATGGTCTAAGTTCTTTTACAAGTTCTACACTCAACTCCACTAGTTTACACAGAACACAATGAGTTCAGAACACCATCTTATCCCCTGGCTCTGAAGCTCTCGGCTTTCTGGCTCTAGGCTCTGGCTCTACATCTTGGCTCTGGCTTCTTTGGCTCTGACTTTGGGTTTTTGCAACTTTCAGCTCTCTGGCTTTTCACTTGACCTCCAAGTGACCCCAAAAACTCCTTCTGCTGCTCTGCATAGTAGCTTTTCGCTCTCTCTGCTCTCTTGCTTCTGCCTACTCTCAATTGAGCTCTCTGCCTCCTTTTAGGTACTTTTCCAGCTTTTCGGCTACCCAGCCATTTCTCTGCAATTCATTATCCCTCTACGGTGCTGCGGATTCTCTACTCCCTGTCAGTTAGACTGGCCATCTGGCTCTGTGGCTCTGTGGCTTCAAAATGCATCATTGCCTAAAGAAACGCCTCCTTGCAGCGTGGCATTATGATCAGGAGTGGTTAGAGAGGTTTCAAGGCCTTCTCATAGGCAAAAACCCAAAAATTGAGAAAATCTCATTACATAGAGAATGTCTGCAAAATACACTGTCGGACGTGTATTTCGGACGTGAAATTTCATTCAATCACCCCTAAAATCCCTATCGGGTCCGCCATTAGGTGTTATATCGCATCGCATTAACGTATTGGGTAAAATCTCAAATACACGGGAAATAAGTGAAGAACCCGACAAATTATTTCTATCGGACTTCAAATATTATTGCATTCGCCCTAATATCACATCGGATCCGCCTTTGGCCGCTATCGCAAGCCCCACCATTGATCTACGGGATCCCCGATCCAACGGTCAATAGTGATTTCGGATGCCTTAAGGGTACGGAGGATACCGGCCCGAAAAGGTGGTTTTCCTCTCTCCTTCGCCAGCCATGTGTCGACCAGTTTGTGGGATCAGGCGGAGCCAGCCCAATACCGCTTTCTGCCTAAGGCCCGCCTGAAATCCTACCGTTAGGCAACTCAAATTTTATGAATTGCGCCCATAATTCCCCTTTGGGTCAAGTTTAATCGCTTCGAGTGTTTTCCTTTGTATTTCGGTTTTATAGCGGAAATGTGCTAATACATAGAAAATCCAAAAATCTCAGATTTATGCAATCAGGCTTTTAAAATCCGTCGGGTTCGGCAATCACAAGTCGTTGATTTAATCCTAGCCATCCATTCCTTTCCCGATCCGACGGCTGAGATTTCACATTGCGATCGCTATCGCATATCGCATTTGGAATGGCTCGGGGGTTCTGTCTATCGCCGATGCCGATCCGTTGATCCGATCATTAGCGATCAGCATATCGCATAATCGTAATTGCCAAGTCCGGGGTCCCGATATCACATACATGCCTGTCTCCGATCCGATACATCGGATCGGCCGATCGGGGTTTCTTCCACCCCCGCTTAAGTCCGCTTCTTTTGCCTTTTTCTGATGCGATTTCCCATATAAGGCCTTTTATGCCATTTGTAGGGGATTTTTCCTCTTTTTCCAAAGAACAAAGGACAACTTCTTTCTGCAATAACTTCTACATCTTAAGTCCATTTTAGCCCATTCAAATTGTAGTAGATTCAGAATGAAAAGATCTCTACCATGGGGCTATTTCCATGAACTTCCTTGGAATTTCATTTTCCTATATGAGAAATACTTAGACTTAGGAGTCTATCCAAAATCCATTTTGGATCATGCCTTCCCACTAAAAAACTTTTGGTCTCCAAAACACTGATATATTGATCTGAACAGTAAATGAGAGTAACACCCTCTTCTTTCAGCCTCCATACACGTGCCTTGCATAGTGTCTCTGAACCAAAGCCTTTGACCACCTTCCCTTCTAGATGTTCTGGTTCTCCTGGGAAGAACAATATTCCTTCTTGACCTCATGCAAAACTTTGCTAAGATGGTGATAGAAGGTAGTTTGAACCTCTTTGCCTTAATCATTGATCCAAGGTGTCTCAAACAAATGTGAAGTACATCTGCTTCACAAAAAATTTCATTTGTACTTGTTTGAAAAGCTGTCAACAACAACTGTTAACAACAACAAAAACATAGACAACAACTGGATGGCCTAAACTCCTACTCCAACAAAAGAAACAGATTTCACATCTTGTGAACACCTCTGTGTCTTACATCTACATACAAATGATAGACTAGATAACAAGCCCACAAAACATGTCTTTAAAACAAATGACCCTTCAAGTCAAGCATGTAGAAAAAGACTATTAGGACTCTTTTTCAAAAGATGAAACACTTCATCATTATCTCCATCTTGGAGACCAAGTTAACTTCTCCCAAGTCAACATTACATCACATGAATCTCAAAGCAATCAACCCTGCAAGTTAATTACACATACATGTTCAAAACAAGGAAATCATCAACATCCATGTGTTCATGCACAACATTCTCATGCATGCATTTCATCGTTCAACTTTCACTTAAGCACACTATACTTTCGAAGCTGAAATGAAATATAATGTTGCGGCAACAAAGTGAGTCTTCTGCTCAACTTCTCCATTCACCTTCTTGGTAAAATCCCGCAACTTGCATTCCATTAACAAAGAAATGTAAATAGATGCATCAATAGACATGCAATCTTAATCGGATAAGAACTCTAACCTTTTCTTACCAATCCTTTTCGAAGGTACTACCTTTATCTGCACATCAGCATCAACATGTGAATCATCCTAAGACGCATCATTCATGGAATCTTCCTTTCCATTTCTACCATCTTCTCTTTCCAATTTCTTTAGCTTTTGTGGAAGTATTGTTGGATTCAGAGTCCAACACTTTTCAACAAGATGCCCTTGTTTATGGTACTAAGTGCACTTCATGTGCATCCTCTTGACAGCATGATTTTCCTTGTCCAATGGACCTTTGGCTTCTTGCTTCCTTTCCTTCAAAAGTTTCATATATGTGGCCATTCTCTTCCAACATATAGAAACATTATGGTTATCCAAACCACAAAAGGAACATGCAATTCTTTTCTCATATATATGTGGAAATTTATCATGCTTTGCAAAATCGAAAGGAAAATGTTTAGAACTATATTTATACATTTCTCTTTCACCTTTATTGCCTTCATGAGGAGGTGAATTGAATGAAGAAGTGGCTCCCTTTGGAACACCAACAATCTCTTCAAGGATTTCAGAGTTTCCACAACTCTCTGGTTCAAGTGTGTGCTTCTGAACACCTGCATCCTGCAAATGATGTTTCAAGATATTGTATTCCTCTTGAATACAATCTTCACACTCTTGAGGTAGAGGACTTGAAATGAAACTCCTTCTTGGAATTGTTTCAATGGCCTTCATGGCATCTTTGGAACTCTTTCCATAAGCTTGTCCATAGCCAAGACCTAAATACTTAGGCCTTTCCTCAACCATTATTTACTCAACAATACCTTGTGCATGTTTATCCAAGCCTTTTCCTTCATAGGCCATGTTAGACATTAGCTTGGAACCTATGCTTCTATTATGTTTTTTAAAAGAAACAATATAAGCATTCTTAGAAGAATTTGAAGACAAACAAAAACTATTTACCTCTACTTCAAGCTGATACTTGATTAAGGCTTCTTTGGCAACGAAGAGTTGTGGCTCCAACTCATGCATCCTTCTTAGGTTCATATTTGCAATATGAATTTGCCTCTTTATTTCCTGCAATTTGTCAGAAAGCAACTGCTTCTCTTCCTTCATGGAATTAAACTGCTCTTTAAGTATGCCGCTCTTCCTTCCATCCTCATACATTTCTCTCACCATATTCATCATGGTGGACAAGTCTTGCTTCATGTCTTCATCAAAGAGTCTTGTGATGAAGAAAGAAGAATTTGAGGACTCACTTGTAGAAGTAGTCATTATGCTAATGAACAAAAGAACTTCAAACAAGATTAATTAAGAGCTTATTCAAACAACCTTTTACAACAAATCTCTTGTGCTTCAAGGATTGACTTTGTAGGAATTTACAGGGTAAGTTCCTCAGAAAGAATACCAAAAGGACACCGCTCACAACCAGATCGCAGATCAATACACCAGTATTTTTGACGTGGTTAAAACCCTCAAAGTGCAAGGAGGGAAACAGTCCACGGCCTGTCCCAACGTGGGTACTACAGGCAATTTACTAATCAAAGAATGAAAATTTACATAAGCTTCTCTCATGCACGGATTACCCGAACAATGACCCTCCATGCACTTTAAATAGAACTCATGGACCAATCGGGTGTCAAGCCACGGATCAAGTGTCGGTAATACCGAGGTGAGAGTGAACCGTCGGATCACTACATATCGTGACCGTCGGATTGTAAGTTACAAAATGTACAACGGTAAAGAAACACACTTTACCTAACTCTAACCTAACTCTATACTAGACCAAGTTGAACTTAACTATATCCTATGTGTCGGAATATCCTAACATCCCCCCTTAAGAACAACTTGGGATAGGATTGAAGGATTTACAAATATGACACAATAGGAGAAGGAAGGAGGCACTAGAGCCTATCCCCCCTTAGTGACAACTTCCTGAACTCCAAGCATATATCGAAGTTTAGTGAACTTCGCCTCTGTGAGAGCCTTTGTGAAGATGTCTGCAACCTGATCATCTGTTGGACAATATTGCACTTCAAGAACATGGTCATGAATGAGCTTTCTGATGAAGTGCATGTGTAGTTCAATGTGTTTGCTGCGCTGATGCTGGACTGGATCTTTGCATAGCTGAATGGCACTTTGATTATCACACCAAAGTGTGGTTGGATGCTGCTGCTCAAAGCCAAACTCTGATAGGATCTGATGAAGCCACAAGGCTTCCTTACTAGCTTCCATGGCACCACGATACTCTGCTTCTGCTGACGAAAGAGAAATGGCAGCCTGTTTCTTACAAGCCCATGTAATAGGTCCTGAACCAAGAGTGAAGACATAACCGGCAGTAGACTTCCGATCATCAGGGTCACCAGCCCAATCAGAATCAGTGAAACCATCTAACAGAGGAGATGCTTTGGCACTGTAATGAATCCCAAACTGTACTGTACCTCGAACATAACGAAGTATTCTTTTAGCTGCTTTCCAATGACTTTCACGGGGGTTTTGCATAAAACGAGCAACAAGGCCAACAGCAAAGGAAAGATCAGGACGAGTATGGGTTAAATACAAGAGTTTTCCGACAAGTTGACGGTATAAGGTAGCATCAACTTCAAGAGAAGTACAAGAGACTGAAAGTTTGACTCCAAACTGAAAGGGAGAAGGGGCTGGCTTACAGTCTTCCATGTGAAAATGACGAAGAATATCACAAGCATACTTGGACTGGGAAAGGAAAATACCCTCCTGGGATTGCAAGACTTGAAGACCGAGAAAATAGTGTAAGTGTCCTAAGTCTGTCATTTCAAATTTCTTTTTAAGGTTGGACTTCACATGGTTTATAAGGTTGGGATCACTACCAGTAAGAATAAGATCATCAACATAAAGAACAAGGATGATAAGAGAGTTGCCCACTTTCTTGGTGTAGACAGTATTGTCAGAATGACACCTAGAAAAGCCAGATTCTAAAAGAAAGCTATCCATTTTGGCATACCAAGCCCGAGGAGCTTGCTTGAGGCCATAAAGGGATTTCTTAAGTCGACAAACAAGGCTGGAGTCTGTTTGTATGAAGCCAATGTGTTGTTCCATATAGATTTCTTCCTGCAAGTCCCCATGCAAGAAGGCAAATTTAACATCCATCTGATGGACTTCCCATTTTAAAGAGGCAGCAAGGGAAAGAAAAAGGAGGATAGAGTTCATTTTGGCAACAGGGGAGAAGGTTTCAGTGTAGTCAATGCCTTCAACCTGTGAAAAGCCCTTAGCAACGAGACGAGCTTTATGTTTATCAACTTTCCCATCTGGTCCATACTTGGTTCTGTAAACCCATTTACATCTAACAAGTTTGTGTCCCTTTGGTAGAGGAACAAGATCCCATGTATCATTTGTCATCAATGAATGATATTCTTCATTCATAGCTGCTTCCCAATGTGGATGGCCTGAATCTTCTGCAAAAGTGTCAGGATCATGATTTACTGGAGCTTGAGCCAGTAAAGAAGAGGCTCTTTCAAACTGAGAACGTGTACGTCGCTGATCTGTAGGATCACCGGCAAGCTCACCTGCTGCATCCCGAGTAGCACGGACCCATCTTGGAAGTTGAGGATCCTGAGAAGGTGGGGGAGGATTATCATCCTCGCTTTCATCATCTGAAGAAGAAATGTTTTCAAAAGTAGAAGAGATAGGAAGAGGTGGCACATCCGCCGGACTAGGCTCGCAGGCCGATTTATTTTCATCAAATTTTACATCTCTTCTAATGATAACATTTTTGGACTTAAATGGAATAAGTCTATAACATTTTACATCTTCAGAATATCCAACAAAAGTACATTTCTCACTCTTAGGTTCTAAAGCTTTATGCTTTTCATCTGGGATATGGGCCCATGCTTCACTTCCAAACACACGAAAGTGACTTACATCTGGTTTAATGGAACTCCAAGCTTCTTCTGGAGTGATATTCTCTAGAACCTTAGTAGGAGTGCGATTGATTATATAATTTGCACAATTAATTGCTTCGGCCCAAAAACTAAGACTGAGTCCTTTAGATTGCAGCATACAATTAGCCATTTCCTTTAAGGTGCGATTTTTCCTTTCAGCTACACCATTTTGTTGTGGAGTGTATGGAACAGTATGTTGCATTTGAATTCCATTTTCGGTGCAAAAGTTGATGAATGTGTTTTTAACATATTCTCCACCATTATCAGTTCTTAGCTTAAGAATTTGATGTCCAGATTGTTTTTCAACAAAGGCTTTGAAGGCCAAAAAAGTGTTAAATACTTCGCTCTTGAGTTTTAAGAAGTATACCCAAGTGCGTCTGGAGAAATCATCAATGAAAGTTAAGAAGTACTTGCAGCCAGAGAATGAAGCAACAGGAAGAGGACCACATAAATCACTGTGCACAAGCTGTAAAGGGGTTGAGGCGTGCCAAGAGGCACGTTTGTCAAAACTGTCCCGATGATGTTTTCTGAGTACACATCCGGAACAAACACCATCTCTGCAAGATACCATAGGAAGACCTGTCACCATATTTTCTTTACATAGATGCTGAAGGGAGCGATAGTTTAAGTGACCAAATCGCTCATGCCAAAGTTTGCTCACTTCATCATTATGAGCAACAAATACTGAGGGAAGATTTGATGACCCAAAGTTGTGAAACTTATACAACCTTTTGGAATCATCAGCAAGACCAGTAGCTAGAATCTGTTTAGGATCTTTTAGATCCTTGATTACAACATCATGAGGTGAAAATTCAACAATTTTACCTTCACCTGAATGAGTTATTTGATAGACAAATAGAAGGTTGCAGGATAAGGTTGGAACACATAATACATAATTAAACTGACCATTGTCTAGATGAACAGTTCTAGTCCCTACAACATTAAGAGATCTATCATCACCAACATATATAGTTTTGGTGTTACAATCATTTAAAGAAGAAAACATGGTTTGGTTTTTGGCCATGTGACAAGAGGCTCCAGAATCAATGATCCACTCATGAGAATGAGAAGAAGAAGAAGATACATTTAATGCATAACCAGACTGAGATGATTGACAATGACATGCAGAAAGTGCCATTTCGGAAGTTGAAGTTGAAGTAGGCTCCACATGGATGTTATGTTTCTTCATTGCGGCTTCCAAGGCTTCCATCTTCTTAAAGCATTTAGATTCTAAGTGGCCATCTCGATTACAAAAGTTACAATGTCTATCAGTCTTCTTCCATTTGTTTTTATTGGTCTTATCATTTTGCTGAAATGATCTTTCATTTTGAGGCTGAGATGGTTTAGGACCATTCTTTTGAGGATATGACTTCTTAGGATTCTTTGAATTTGGTTGTTGTTGGGCGGCTAACGCTTTCGTGGAAGAGTTTCCGAGATTAAGAAGACCAAGGTGTAAGAGCTTTTCTTGTTCTCTTATTAAGGAATCACAAAAGGAGTCAAAGGAAGGGGCCTTGTAGTCTTTTCCTTGACAAATGAAAGCTTCCCTTGTAGAATGGAAAGTGGAAACAAATACAGAGTAGGCTGGTCCCACTTAGTAAGGATGGAATAAATAAGGTTACCATCTTCTTTCTTAACTTTAACACCTTCCAAGAGATATCTAAGGGTCTTGAATTTGGACAAGAAATCTTCAATGCAAGAAAAATTATTAGGATCCAAAGTAAGCAACTCATTTTCAAGTTGATGGGCTCTAATTTCATTTTTAATCCCAAAAACTTTAGCAAGTTTTTGTAATGCTTCATGAGGAGTCTCAAGGTCTGCAATGTGGAATCTAAGATCAGGAGAAATAGAACTCCCTATCAAACCTCGTGCTTGATCTTGTCTATTTTCCCATTTTGCAACCTTGTCTTCATATTTTGGTTTCTTCTCTTGGTCTGTGGCTATTGTGAAGAGACGTTTACTTCTAAGTAAATCTTCCATGTAGGCTACCCATTGGAAGTAGTTAGTGCTGTCAAGAATGACTTGGCATGGACTTTCCATTTAAAAAAAAAAACTGAAGCTGAAGATGCTGAAAGTAAGTGTTCCAATGGATAGATCTCGAAAAAATAAGCGGTTTTAAAAAAAACGGCTCTGAAAAAGGCTTCCGGATGAAGAAGTTATGGCTTTTTGAAAAAAATTTGTTGAAGTTGCCGGCAAGGTGCGCGAATGTGCGGGAATGAAAAAATCCGCCCCCACAAAATGGAGACTTGAACCCAAGAGCTCTACTCTCTTAAAATAGCTTTGAACCAATTGATCTATACAAAAAATTTGAGAGAGGGAGAGAGAGAGAGAGGGGGGGGGCCTTCGTTTGCGTGCTTGCCTTGAGAAAGCTCTTTTTCCCTACAAAACACAAAACACAAAACCCAACACGAATATGCAAAGAAAAACGAACCTTGCGGCTCGAAGTTAGCTTTAGCCAAAAAACTAGAAATTTAAAAAAAAAAATCTCAAAGTTAGCTTTAGCCGAAAAACTAAATATTTTTCTCAATGTTTCTGATTTTCCGAGATCACACTAAGGTGCAGGGAAAAGAGCATACGCATGAGAAAAATCCTTCCTTTCTGTTTCTGATTTGCCCAGATCGCACAGAGTCGCAAGGCAAAGAGCATACGCAGAAATGAAAGGTATAGATCCGGTTAAAAAAAAGGCTAAATAAACTGAGACCGAAATAAGCAGAGAGAAAATAACAGTAAACTACAAAAAAAACACTGTATACCTCCCGATCTGAAAAATGACGCAGCTAGGGCTACCGGAAACCTTTTCGCGTGAAACGAAAGGGGTTCCTCACTGGAACAGATGCTCCGAACGCAACAGAGCAGTCCTCTCGGCCCGAAAGCATTTAGAAACAGCAGATCTAAGAAACGACAGCCGCATGCAGTTCTACCGGCTTCAGATTTGGATCACCAACGGACGCGGCCCTCAAATAGCTCCGATACCATGTAGGAATTTACAGGGTAAGTTCCTCAGAAAGAATACCAAAAGGACACCGCTCACAACCAGATCGCAGATCAATACACCAGTATTTTTGACGTGGTTAAAACCCTCAAAGTGCAAGGAGGGAAACAGTCCACGGCCTGTCCCAACGTGGGTACTACAGGCAATTTATTAATCAAAGAATGAAAATTTACATAAGCTTCTCTCATGCACGGATTACCCGAACAATGACCCTCCATGCGCTTTAAATAGAACTCATGGACCAATCGGGTGTCAAGCCACGGATCAAGTGTCGGTAATACCGAGGTGAGAGTGAACCGTCGGATCACTACATATCGTGACCGTCGGATTGTAAGTTACAAAATGTACAACGGTAAAGAAACACACTTTACCTAACTCTAACCTAACTCTATACTAGACCAAGTTGAACTTAACTATATCCTATGTGTCGGAATATCCTAACAGACTTGAGGTCCTCTGGGATAAGAAGAATGCCTTCAGCCCTTATTCCTTCTTGTCCTTCCTAGACTGAGCTATCACTAGCTTTTCCTTCACCTCTATGAATTCAAACAATAGTCAGTATGGAAACGAGCATACAATCAACCTCTAACTGTTTAAACACCTTTCAGACAAGAAATATTTGCTCTGTCAATCAAGCATTCTGATATAACCTTCTTTGAAGGTGTCGTTAATCAATCTCAAGCTCCGATACCACCTGATCTGAAAATGGAGCACTTAGGCTTCTTGTCTAACTTACAAGAACCTCTCCCAATTCCAAAGCTTAAATATTCCCAAGTCTTTATGATTAACCAATGCAGAATTAAATATGTGCTTAAAAATAAGGTGTATGCTTATGGTTGTTTTAAAATTGTTTATGTGTTGTAAATTAATTTTCTTAAACTGATATAAAACATATAACAGTGAAATAATGCAACAAATGAGCATCACACGTAAGACATCAAGTTTAATATGGAGTTCACCCAAAATTCTTGGGCTACATCTCCTTGAGCTCTAGTCAACTCAACTAGGATCTCTAGGATTATGGTCTAAGTTCTTTTACAAGCTTCACACTCAACTCCATTGGTTTACACAGAACACAATGGGTTCAAAATACCATCTTATCCCCTGGCTCTGAAGCTCTCAGCTTTCTGTCTCTAGGCTCTCGCTCTGGCTCTCGGCTCCAGCTTTGGCTCTAGCTATGGCTCTTGGCTCTTGGCTCTGTCTTCTTTGGCTCTGGCTTTAGCTTTCTACAACTTTCAGCTCTCTGGCTTTTCACTTGACCTCCAAGTGACCCCAACGACTCCCTCAGCTGCTCTGTGTAGTAGCTTTTCACTCTCTCTACTTTCTTGCTTCTACCTGCAACTTCCTGCTCTCAATTGAGCTCTCTGCCTCCTTTGAGGTACTTTTCCGGCTTTTCAGCTACCCTAGTCATTTCTCTATGATTCATTATCCCTCTACGGCTCTGTGGCTTCTCCGCTCCTTGTCAGTTAGATTAGTCATCTGGCTTTGCGGCTCCGTGCTTTCAAAATGCATCATTGCCTGAAAAAATGTCTGCTTGCAGCGTGGCATGATGTTCAGGAGCAGTTACAGAGGTTTCAGGGCCTTCTCATAGGAAAAAACTCAAAAATTGAGAAAATCCCATTACACAGAGAATGTCTGCAAAATACACTATCGGACGTGTATTTTAGACGTGAAATTTCATTCAATCGCCCCTCAAATCCCTATCGGGTCCGCCATTAGGCGTTATATCGCATTGCATTAACGTATTGGGTAAAATCCCAAACACATGGGAAATACGTGAAAAACCTGACAAATGCCTTCTATCAAACTTCAAATATTATCGCATCTGCCCTAATATCACATCAGGTTCGCCTTTTGCCGCTATCGCAAGCCCCACCATCGATCTACGGGATCCCCAATCCAATGGTCAATATGTGATTTCAGGTGGCTTAAGGGTACGGAGGTTACCAGCCCGAAAAGGTGGTTTTCCTCTCTCCTCCACCAGCCATGTGTTGACTAGTGTGTGGGATCGGGCAGACCCGACCCAATACCGATTTCTGCCTAAGGCCTGCCTGAAAACCCGCCATTACGAAACTCAAATTTTATGATTTTCACCTATAATTCCCCTTCGGGTCCGGGAATCGCAAGTCGCTGATTTAATCCTGGCTGTCCACTCCTTTCACGATCTGATGGCTGATATTCCACATCACAATCGCTATCGCATATCACATTTGGAATGGCTCGGGGGTTCTGTCCATCGCCAATGCCGATCCGCCAATCCGATCATCGGCAATTGGCATATTGCATAATCGCAATTGCCAAGTCCAGGGTCCCAATATCACATACATGCCTGTCTCTGATCTGATACATCGGATCGGTCGATCGGGGTTTCTTCTGCCTCGGCTTAAGTCCGCTTATTTTTCCTTTTTCCAATGTGATTTCCCATATAAGGCCTTTTAGGCCATTTTTAGGGGATTTTGCCTCTTTTTCCAAAGAACAAAGGGCAACTTCTTTCTGTGATAACTTCTGCATCCTAAGTCCATTTTAGGCCATTCAAATTGTAGCAGATTTAGAATGAAAATATCTCTGCCATGGGGCTATTTCCAGGAACTTCCTTGGACTTTCATTTTCCTCTGTGAGAAACACTTAGACTTAGGAGTCTGTCCAAAATCCATTTTGGATCAAATATATCATATGAAAACCAATTCAATAATAATGAGATTTTATTGTTTGATTAGGTTTGCTCTTACATATTCTAAGTCATAGTATTAGGGATCTTCTTATCAATGTACTAAGACTAATATAATGATATTTATCTCCTTCATAAAGAAGTATTGGAGGAATCTATTGTTCTAACACAAAATCTAGTTAATGGTGAAACAAAATATAAGAAAACTATGATGACACCAACTCTCTTATTTTTCGAAATCCTCTTTAGTGGACTACAATGTATTCTCCTTCTCATCCTTAAACATAGTGAGTTTTCACTCCAAGAAGAACCCCATAGGTTGATTCCCACCCTAATTGTATTTCATTAACAGGATGCTAAATAAGTGGTTTTAAATTACAATAAAGTTGCTAAATAAGTAGTCTCAAACTACAACAAGGTTTCTAACACATTAAACAATGAAATATTATGAGTTTGGGAGTGTAATAATAACAAAACCTAGTGAGGGAGGACAATGATGCACATTACCACACCCTCTATCCACATCAATCCTTATAGTCATTATACTCAACAAAAAAATTCATATGAGTGAAGAAATGGGATATTACACATTATCCCTACTCCTTAGTCTTATTAGTCCCTGCGCCAAAGAGCCTAGAAAGGATTATAGCAATGGATTTTCCGATACGTATTAGTGTGATACTGAAACTAGTGATTTTTTTAAAATTCATGTAGTCATTAATGATTACACTAATAACTTAGGATTACTTCAATTATGATCTTATTAGAAAAGGTGTGTCATAAACCTTGCAATTAATGGCTTTATAAAATGCTAAAATGGCTAGAGGTTTCCCACCATTATCTCATGCATGAAGTAATATTTTTAGTAATAGCTAAAAATCATGTTTGAAGGGATTTTTTTTAAGGAAAAAAAAATTGCATAGAGTAAATGTTTTTAGTAAAAGGCCAAAAAATTATTATTGTTTTCCAAAGCGTGGATTTAGAAACCATAAATGGGTTATGGTTTCTTTATGTCCATATATTAAGATCTTAGGTTGGAGGTATCATGAAAGATGTTATTGAAGGTACCAGTATGCTATCAAAATTTCTCTAGAACTTGAACATTATTGATTTCCCTTGTTAAGATCATAGTTATGCAAATGCACTGTAGCTTGTTGTTGGATGATATATTATGCTTGATTTGGAATGTGGATTTTTTTCCTAAAATATTTTTCCTATCAAATCACTACGTAATGGTTGCACATTTATGTGCTATTTGTTTTTTGCAATTTTTTGTTGAGAGTTTCTACACATTTTTCTCTCATGGATTATGGTAGGAAGCATTCTCTACACTTATGTTTATTTTGACTTGGTATTAAACCATGATCACATTAGATCCTAGGATGTAATTCCTCCACGTATCTTGCTATATAATAGAGGTGAGGGATATCCATGTCAGACTCAATCCAATACCAAAGTATTATATTTGTAAAGGGTGAAGCATTTGTGGACTTGTTCTCTATGTAAGATTGGAGATTTTTGAAGATAATAAAGATGATATTACCTTATCATGCATGTTTCTCCAATTTGGTTTTTACCACATATATCTAGTGTGCTCTTTCTTTTGTCTCTTGTCTATTGTCTTATATTTATTAAATGTTGTTTTTATATGGATAGGAGGTTAGATTAGTAATGTTGTATTGTTTTATATTATTGTATTTATATTCATATTCTCAATATTCTAATAGAACATATTCAAAATGTTGGGATACATGCACATTAGGACCATTGTTAACACTTTTCATCACCTAAGAGACATTCCTTACCCTTTAGGTTCACTTTTTAGTTTTAGTAAGTTTATATTTAGTAGTGGTGCCACTTAATATGACATGTGGTAAGTATAAGGCATTAACTAGGAAGTGACATGGCCATTTCCTATCTATTAGTACAAATTCCCTATTCTTTAACCATCTTATCCATAAATGTGCACTTCCTTTCTTATTTTGGAAACTACCTTAACCATTCACACTATCACTTGTTAATTGGTTAGTGACATGACTATCTCCAATCATTATAGTACATTCCCTATTATCTAAACACCTTATTAATGAATGTGTACTTCTCTTATTTTGGGAAACTATCTTATCTACTACCTTAACCACTCACCTTATCACCTTATCCTTTGACTTCAATCTTCGTTTTGGAGCTTTCTTGTTATTCTTGAGTTACAAGTTGCATGAGGGAGTCTTTACTACACTTACAAATTATTTTTGACTCATCCTATCTTTAGTCAACCATATTATAGATTCCTACTCTATTTTAGGCCTTTCAAATCCACTTTTTGGCCAGTTTCTAAATAGGGAAATTTCTTTTCTATTTTCTAGAGTGCATACACTATGGAACCCAAACCTAATGCACATTGGTCCCCACTCAAGGGAGTGTTATAAATATGTATTCATGTTAATCAATAATACACACAAGATCTATGAAGTAATTTGAATTGGTTCTTTGAGCTACTTAGTCTATTTGAATTCAATTTCATTCTCTCTTCTTCTTTCTTCTTACCATCTCAAGTGTAGTATCTTTTACAAAACTAGATCTTGTGCTTGCGCTTAAAATGTGACATGGTATCAAAGAATTAATTTTTTTTTAGAAACATATGAAAATTTATTGACAACCCAAAGAGAATGGATCAACTCATTAATAATGTGATTCTTACTTCACTCAACTGCTTTGAGTGGAAGCCTATGATCCTTCTTCTACAAAAAATTAAGGGGCTCTAGACAGTGACTATGGGGATTGAAGTTGAACCCAATGTACCTATATAGAAGGTAAGGTACTTCAACTGAATGAATGAGGCCTGTGGGATTATATGCTTAACCATTTCTCCATATTTTCTATTTCATGTTGGATCTTTCTCAACTCCCAACAAAGTATGAACCAAGTTGGAGGGTTTACTTGTAAAGCTAGATAAGTTGAGAGGACAACAGTTGAAGAATGAACTTATATCTTTGAATCCAATAAAATTCAAGACCATGCAAGACTTCTTCTCTAGTTTGTTAAGTTATAAATAAGCCTCATTTTAAACCTAAAAGACCTTATTAAACCCTAAATATTGAGTGATTACATTTATATTATTATGTAGGCTAAAACCTCTTAAGGTCTTATTTTATTATAATTGTACCCTTTGTCTCTCATATATATAGGCACACACACTAAGGAGGCATAGCGTTAGAATCATTAAATATTGTCTTGTAAATTGTATTCATTATAAAAGGAGTTTATCCTTGGTGAAGAGGACTGTAATTATTGGTCTCTTATCATTTTTAAGGCGCAAGGTTCATAACATTTGGTATCAGAGCTCATGGTCCTAGGGTTTTCCTACTTCAAACAAGTCATCTTGGAATTTTCACTATAACATTATTCATGGGAGTTTTTATATGATGAAACTTGGAGAATATTGACGAGACATCTCGAGTAATATATTATTCAAATTTTAGATATTGGTTTGCTATATTTTTGAAGATACGTTGGAGATTTCAGATAATGAAACTTGTATTACATTGAGATGAAATTGTGGTGAACATGTGTTTCAAATTTTAGATCTTGTTTTGCTATAATTTCGGATATATTCTTTAAGGAATTCCAGGTTCCTTAATGCTCCTAAAAAATCATTTCAAACAAGTCAATTTGACATTTTCATAATAAATTTGTTTTTAGGAACTTTCAGGAAGTGAAACTAGGAACATATTAAGGGGAAATATTAGGGAACATATGGTTCAAATTCTATAATTTGTTTCTCTATACTTTTGGTGGTATACCTTGTGGAAATGGGGGCTTGTGACCAATCATGAAATAAATTTTTAACTCGTTAGCTTGGTATTTTTGCAATATCTTTTTTTTGGGACTTTCCAAATAGTGAAATATTTATGGATTTCAAGAGACATATCGAAGTACCTTAGGTACATATTTTAGAATTATATTTGAATAAATTGACACATGGCATCCTATACAATTTTTCTCACGGGAAGAGGCAAAGAATCAAAAATTTTGAGAAAGTTACCATAACTTTCACTTGGCCAAAAATTAGATGAATTTATAGCACATTATGGGGAAATTAAGACTAATACATTCTTCGATTAATTGGTAAATCTTTGAAAAAAAGGTCTCATTACAGAGCACATTCAACAATTCAAAAATTTGAGTCTCATAGTGAAGAATATTTAAAGGATAACTTCTTAGACCTATTTATGGGAACTTTAAAGGAAAGTATCGAATATGAGGTGTGTCTTCTTGAACCTAAATCTCAAGAGCATGTTTTTAGTGTAGAAAGGAAGGTTTAAAGTAAAAATATAATGTTGGGATAGGGTCCCCTAGGGTCAGTTTTGGGGAAAAAAGCCCAAGTTTTGGGGCAAAAAGCCCAAGTTTTGTTGTATAGAATGTAAAGTATCCGCAATTTGTGGTTGTGGAGTGCATAGATACTAAAGCATCATAAAGGGTTTTACCCTTCTTTTATGTAAGTTGTGTCGGCTTTTGTAGATCCACCCATGGTCTGCGGACCATGGGATTGTATAAATAGGAGAATCTTAGAGAGTCTAAAAAAGGAAGAATCAATGATGAAGAAGAATGTAATGGGTCAATAGAGAACAGAGCGCAGAAGTCTTAGAGTAGAAGAGAGACTCTACAACTGTGTGTGCAGAGGCCTAGCGTAGAGTCAGCAGCTGAGTGCGCAGGGAAGTCTTGAGTCTGTAAGCAGAACTGAAGTATTAATAAAGAGATTATTCTAGAAATTCCTGTGTTTTGTCCATTTACTTATGTTATGAATGAATGCGCTTTTATGTTGTAATGAATGATGGGTTATGAAGTAATATTGTATTGATGCGCAACTTTACATAATTGATGTTGTTATATGAATGCACTTAATATTAGTTGTTTACGCGAAGCATATCTTATTGCATGTTAAAGTTCTCAATGCTTAGGCCGATCTGGGTAAAACACAGGATTTGTAGTAATCAAAGAGGTGCGTAAGTGGTTGATTCACTTGTTTAGGGTCTGCGAAAGACAATCATGAACATTCAACAGAGGTATCGAAGCTAATTAAGGGTAGTTATATCGATAAGCCCTAAGGACTTATCGACCTACGCGAAGGCAGGTTTAGGTCATAAAATGACATTACACTAATCTCTGGGTGCATAAACTTGGTTCTAGCATCCCCCCATACTGCTTTGAGTGAGACTTCAGTTTGCACTTAGTGGCTTGATGCTGAAAGGGCCAGTAGTGTAGGGATTTATTTGGAAAAACTAACTCTGAACCTGGGTCAGGACCCACTAAGCCAACAAATGGTTATGTTGCCAGGTCCAGGATATGCATAAGGAGATGTGTGATGTCGCATCACTAGAAAGAAATTGAGGAGTGGTTGGATAGAAAAATCCATGAATTCACGGTGCAAGAAAACATGAATCCGTGCCTGACAAAAGAACAGTGGTTGGACAACTATCTATACACAGATATACGCGAAATTTTATTTTGTTCCTACCTGATCGAGCTATACGGGTGGATCGCTAAATTAGAAGATGGTCAGGGAAGGTGGAGGCTTGACGGTCCAACAGTGTGGACCCTAGAGCTAATGCGGAGATTGGAAGCCTATGAAGATAAGATCATGTGTGTTGTCCATCACTGGCTTGATTGCGTCATAGGAGGATTTGTGACAAAATTCACGGTCGATACCTTAGTCAGCTATAGTGAAGCAGAGTGATGCTTCTTCAAGGGACTGCGAGGTAAGTATTTAAGATCTTTAAATACTTGGATTAAGATGCTCTTGTGTGAAAAGCGGGTTATGCCATTACCTTGATGTTTGGAGCTATACGAAGTGGAAATTTCTTTAGGGATAGAGGGAGAACAGGTCCTGAATATAGCCTTTTGATTGAGCCTCCTATGAGTGACGATGAAGGAGCATCACATGCTTCACCTCAGAGCGTTGTCCATTTAATAAGGAAAGGGTTTCCACGAATACCTCATCCATCCACACCACCTCCACCTTCACCTCCACAGCATACACCTTTGCCCACACCACCACCACCTCTGTCATTGTTCAATATGTCGAATACAATGAAGTTGTTTGTTTTCAAGAGATTCGGAAATGAGGACCCAGACCAGTTTTGTTTCATCACGAAGGCCATGTGGAAAGCATAGAATGTTACAGATGATCATATGAAGAAAGTGCAGTTGGTTATTACTCTACAAGATCACACGTTGACATGGTACATTAAGTACTGCACTGATAAATTGATGGCATCGTTGGCAGACACTCAGACCACGCTGAATAAGGAATTCAGTAGGCCCAAGTCCAAATCGCAATCAAGCGTTGGATTCAAGGAAATCATGTTGAGGCCTGGCGAACACCTTGGGAGCTGGATCAAAGATTGACATGCTAGATTCGCAAAGCTAACATGAATCTTACGGATGGGTAGCACCACGAATAGTTTGTAGCTTCACTCTTATCCCATCTAAGCGCTTCTTTATTGCAGCAAAAGATTGGAACCCAGGCGGAAACCCTGGAAATTGTGATGATATTACATGAGAATCCGATTCAAGACATTGCTTTGGGAGTTCAACAGATTCACGCAGAGTTACAGAATCTTTGCCTGGAGTTTCAAAGCCTGAAGAAGGATAGAGCGGCTTGACCAGAGGTGCACGAAGAAGTTTGGTGTCTGAAATGCAAGAGTCAAGGGCATGATAAAGATCACTACCCTATCTTCATGAATGATTTTGCAGGAGGAGGGCCAATGCTTCTGAGGCCAAAATCTCAAGTTGGGCCAAGTACAGGGCCCATGCTGTGGTGTGCTATCTGTCAGGTAGTTGGAAAACATGTAATATACAATTGTCACTTGCTGCACAAATTTGTGTAGACACCGCAACATCTCTTCTGCATCTTCTGCAAATCAGTGGACCATGATGAACGTAACTACCATAGATATGAGTTGATGATGGAAAGAATGCCTGCATATCAAATGCAGACAGAGACTCGGCCTATGGATAAAGGCGATGGTGGAGTGTGTGGGGGATATCAGGGGCACAGACGAGGTCGAGGAGGAGAAGGACCTGCGAGAGGTTAGGGACAAGTCATTTGTTACAATTTGGAGTACCGAGACACTACACATGGGAGTTTACGAGCTCGACGCACCTATCGTGTCGATACTTAGTTTGACAACAGGATAGAAGATTGCCTTGCATTAATAGCTAAGATGTAGGATAAGAGGGTGTAGCCTTAGCAACCTACCTAGAACCTACAGATGATGAGGGCTAAACCTCGCGAAGAAGATCCTAATGTGAATATCGTGCTGTGAAGTGGAATGACGACTCATGAGGATAAAGGAAAACAACCTGCAGAAAGTGAATGGGTCCACAAGGATCCAGAAAAAGAGGCTGGGTTTGATTTTGAGCACGTGAAAGAAACATTCATGGAAGCGAAGAAAAGCTTCGTTGAGACCTCTACCTTAGGAAGTCAGGATAAGTTGTCTAAATAAATGGACCCCTCCATGCTTACTACATTCTTGGAGACCTACGTGAAGTTGATACACGATAACAAGGCTGTGAAAGGATTACAGGAGTTGATAAATAAATTTTCCAGTAAATAAAATTCTCCTAAAGGACCTTGCGCAGTTAGAAAAATTGGTAAGCATAAGGCAAGAACAGGGCGTAATATGAGGCTCACCGCACAAATAGGAGAATATGAAATGGACCAAGTTATTCTGGATCTTGGGTCAGATATGAATGTTTTGCCTAAACATTCATGGGAGAGAATGGAGAGACCTGCGCTACAGTGCTCTCTCATTCAATTGAGGATGGAAAATCAACAGAAGATTATCCCAATGGAAAGATTGCAGGGAGTGACGGTAGACATTGAAGGCGCAAGCACGTTGGCCGATTTTGAAGTGATAGAGATCGTGGATGACAACAATCCATACCCTGTGCTCCTTGGGATTGATTGGGATATCGACATGAATGGGGTAATCAATCTGAAGAGGTGGACAATGTCATTTGAGAGGAAATCGCTCCGTGTAGTAGTACCTTTGGACCCTACAGAAGGACCGTGCTATACTGAACCGGTCCGTGATTATGAGGAAAGCAGCGATGATTTGGACCAAATCTATAAGATAACAACACGAGATCAGGATTGGGTTAATTCGACAGCTGTTGGACACATTGCATGGGACCGTGAAAGTTCTTGTACATTAGATTCAAATGAATATTTGGAGCACTAGTAGAATTGATTGCATGAAGTATCTACGTTGCGCTGTAACATGATGACTAAATCGCTATGCTGTGTATCGTCGGAGGTAAGGAGTTTTCCTTATTATGATGGTCTAACTGACATAGATAAATTTTTGGATGCATTTGAAAGGGAAGTACCAAAGAAGCATCGCTTCCAAGCTTTGGATTTGGCACTACGCGCTACGCCCACAAGATGGTGGGGTATGCATAAAGACAGTTTTCATGGATGGTGTGAATATAGAAGAATGATGAGGTTGCAAATTTGGTTGCTCAAAAGTTTAGCTAACAGAGAAATATGATGGAAGGAATGATCTGCATGATCATTTAGCAAAATGGAATGACATTTATGGGACGGAGCCACAACCAGAGTGGGTGCATTTATTCTTTCACACTTTGGATGTAATACCAATGAACTGGTACCTAGAAACAGAGCTTCATCATGGCACTGAAGAATGGGAAGTTTTGGCTATGGTGTACGTGCTCTAGAAGTTCAAACATTACTTGCTAGGTGGACACTTTAAGATGTACACATACCATTCTGCATTAAAATACCTAGTCAAAAAGCTTGTGTTGGGGGGGGGGGGCGGTGGAATATGCAGATGGTTATTGTTGTTTCAGGAGTATGATTTCGAGGTAATCGTGAAGCTAGGATGATTGAATGCAGAGCTAGATCATCTGTCGCGCATTGAAATGGTAGAGGATCCCACCAATTTGGAGGAGGGGTTGCTTGACACGCAACTCTTTGTGGTGCGTGTAGCAGATAATTACTTTGTAGACATTATCCACTTTCTGACTACGGGAATGGCTCTAGAATGATACACGAGTCAACAGAAGAAGGAATTGGTGGCGTGCGTGACAAACTTTTCTGGTATTGCGGGCCACTTGTATAAGATGGGATTGGACAAGATATTGCGATGCTATGTGCTCGATTTTGAATGAAATTGTATCCTAGATGAAGCTTATGGAGGGGTTGTGGGAGGCCATTAAGCAAGAAAAGAAATAGTGTAGAAGATTTTACACAATGGGTTGCAGCGGCCAACACTGCATAAGGATTCTAAAGCATATTGTAGGGCATGCAATGCATGTTAGAGAACCGGTAGGCCATCGCAAAGGGATGAGTTGCCTTTGAATCCATAGGTATCATTGCATCCATTTGAAAAATGGGCAATTGATTTTGTAGGACCAATTCAGCATCTAGGAAAGAAGACGAGTGCGTAGTATATCATCACCGCGACTGAGTATTTGACCAAATGGGTGGAGGCACGACCCATGAAGGACTGTATAGGGGCAACAAAAATGAAGTTCTTATTTGAATATGTGTTGACCAAGTTCTGTTGTCCGAAGATTTTAATGAGTGATCACGGTACGCATTTCCTCAACGAAACGATCAACGCGCTAAAAGAAGAATTCCAAGTTTATCATCAGAAGAGTATGCCATATCATCCTCAGGCCAATGGGGGGTGTGCGGGCGGGGGGCAGTGGAATATGCAGATGGTTATTGTTGTTTCAGGAGTATGATTTCGAGGTAATCGTGAAGCTAGGATGATTGAATGCAGAGCTAGACCATCTGTCACGCATTGAAATGGTAGAGGATCCCACCAATTTGGAGGAGGGGTTGCTTGACGCGCAACTCTTTGTGGTGCGTGTAGCAGATAATTACTTTGTAGACATTATCCACTTTCTGACTACGGGAATGGCTCTAGAATGATACACGAGTCAACAGAAGAAGGAATTGGTGGTGTGCACGACAAACTTTTCTGGTATTACAGGCCACTTGTATAAGATGGGATTGGACAAGATATTGTGATGCTATGTGCCTAATTTTGAATGAAATTGTATCCTAGTTGAAGCTTATGGAGGGGTTGTGGGAGGCCATTAAGCAAGAAAAGAAATAGCGTAGAAGATTTTACACAATGGGTTGCAGCGGCCAACACTGCATAAGGATTCTAAAGCATATTATAGGGTGTGAAATGCATGTTAGAGAACTGGTAGGCCATCACAAAGGGATGAGTTGCCTTTGAATCCATAGGTATCATTGCATCCATTTGAAAAATGGGCAATTGATTTTGTAGGACCAATTCAGAATCTAGGAAAGAAGACGAGTGCGTAGTATATCATCACCACGACTGAGTATTTGACCAAATGGGTGGAGGCACGACCCATGAAGGATTGTATAGGGGCAACAACAGTGAAGTTCTTATTTGAATATGTGTTGACCAAGTTCTGTTGTCCGAAGATTTTAATGAGTTATCACGGTACGCATTTCCTCAACGAAACGATCAACGCGCTGAAAGAAGAATTCCAAGTTTATCATCAGAAGAGTATGCCATATCATCCTCAGGCCAATGGGATGGTTGAGGCATTTAATAAAATATTGGAGGTTGTGTTAACAAAGGTTTTCAATGCGTAGAGGAATGATTGGGATGTGCACGTACCAGCAGTATTATGGGCTTATAAAACAACTTGTAAGAAGCTTACTGGTCAAACACCTTTTAAACTAGTCTATGGCGCATAGAGGCTGTGATGCCTTTGTGCTTAGTCTAAGAATAGTAGCTTTTACAGGAATGGCAGACCACATAGCGTTAGAAGAAAGGCTTGCACAGCTAGCAAATCTCGAAGAAGATAGATTTTTGGCTAGATTCCATCAGCAAGTTTAGAAGGAATGCGAAAATTCACGGCATGATCAGCACATCAAACTGCATACCTTCAAGGTAAATGATTTAGTTTTATTATATGACAATAAGTTTGATAAGTTTCCAGGAAAATTTCAGATGCATTGGCTAGGGCCCTATGTCATCAAGGAGATTACTGATGGTGGAGTAGTTCAGCTTGTGAAATTGAATGGAGATCCATTTCCAGGAAAGGTAAATGGAAGTCGATTATAGCCATACACCGGGGATCTGGACCAATGACTACATGACGGTAGCATAGTCTTAGCGCTCCAGGTAGCTGTAAGGAGGTGCGGTATTATAGACTACACTGCCCAGTTTGTAGAGCTGCGCGACAAGGGGTCTGTACGAAATAGGAGGGTGTCACAGCACCAGAATAAGCGTGAAGGGAGTTGTGATATAGGGGGGGAGACGGCACAACGTAGCCTGAAAGTGACCTTTACCCTCACTGTTCATGATTTGATTGTTAGGAGATGGTTAAGAGGAGTGGGGGGCAGCATTTAAGGCATTTAAAACTGAATTTAAGGGGGAAATCTTTGGAAATCTGCCGCCACTCTAACATTTATGGATGGATTTTGGGGACAACGATCAAATTTGAATTTGAATCCACCTATAAATTATGTATGGCCACCCAACGAGAGATGCTTTGCATTCTGAGAATTTCTGAGTTGAGCTGTTGATAGCCTATGTATCGCTCGTATTGGGAAGATTTAGTTGTGAGCCCCGCATTTTCCAAGTTATCAGAGGTAAATCAGACATTCATCCTAGAAAAGATGTTAGGACCAAGCCCCATGGAAACCATGAGTACTGGTGGAGATGTCGCTTCTAAGGGAGCGATTCTGGAAGTTGTGAGTGTGGAGGTTCCAGCAGCAGTGCCTACGGTGTCGAGGTCACCTAGGTTGAAGCCTACGCTAGTGAGAGAGGTCCCCAAGCTGAAGAAATATAAACAAAAGAAATCGGTGCCAGTGGGTGAGTCACCGAGGAAGCATGTTGCTACACAAGCTCTGAGGAAAGAAAAGCCAAACGTGAAAGAGAAGGGAAAAGTGGTGGATTTGGAGGGGCACGGAAGGTATATATATTGAGGGGGTGTACCCTATATCTAATTTATTGGAGTATATCCCTGCATGCAAGGGAAAAGTGAAGGTCCCAAAGGACCCAGATGTAGGACAATTCCTCCTCAACACACCCCTATTGCCAGAGAAAATCACCTTTGAAGATTCGTGATTGTCGCGGATCCCGCACTTGAAGCTAGAAGTGTTGGCTTATTGGGGCCTGACCCAAGTTCGAAGATAATTAGCTAAACAAATCCATGTACTCCTGGCCCTTTTGGCAATAGTTCGTAGAGCGCAAACTGAGGTCTCACCCGAAGCAGTATGGGGGGATGTTGGAACCAGGTTTCCACACCCTTAAGATGTCTAAGGGGCTGATTTAGTCCAACTATGGATACCTTCGCGCAGGTTACTTCAAGCCCTTCCCTGGCCTACGAGGCCTTCACACCCTGTTAAATTTGCCTTCGCACAGCCCTAACCTGGGGCTGTGGGGCTTTCGTGCTACTGGAGCGGCGATCTGTGCTATTTCCCTAAGTTGCACCGTGGATCTTACTTATCTTCTTATAACAATTAGTTATCTTCGCAAAAACAAATACCTTGTATTATATTCACTTACTCAGCACATTTATATAATTACACGCAGTAAATAAATAGTAAACTTGCAATTCATACCCAATAATACATAAAACAGGAAAAGATACATAGAAATATGATAAAACTTCTCTTTATTAATGCTTCCAATGGTTACAGACTCGACCTGCCCTGCGCACTCAACTGCAGGGATCCGAACACTTAGCTACGGACTACTAGACCTCTGCACACTTAGCTTTCGAGCCTTGTCCTATTCTACGACCCAAAGACACAACTCTACACTTCGACTTACTTTTTCATCAATTTCTTTATATACTTAGATCCTTGTATCCTGTTTTACACTTAGATCCTTGTATCCTGTTTTACACTTGGACCATGGGTAGATTTCTCAAACCGACACTACATTTACAAAAGTAAGGGTGAACAACCCTATGACTCTATTACAGCTTCGCGCTATGCACCCCCAAATTACAGAGTCTTTACAATCGACATAGTTAAAACTTGGGCTTTAAGCCCCAAAACTTGCCTTAGGGGGATCCCACGCCCAACAGGCCCCCAAAACAATCATCGTGACTCACCCTCGAGTCACTCTGTCGGTGTAGAGATCTTTGTGCAGAGACCTCCCAACTCTTCTCATACGACTGCAAGGTCGGCAGCGCACTGAGCGGCTGCCTGCTGAATCTCCTATACACAGTGTTCTGAGACTGCGGTATCAGAATTGCTCCCCTGCATCTGCTCCTGTGTCCCCTGCATCTACGCGAGCTTGCCTTCAATTTTTTCTATGATTATGAAGGCCTCATCGATCCAAGGATAAACACGCACCTTCAAAACTGCTTCTTTGTGTCGCGCTACATCTACTTTCTCTTTCAGCGCTTTGGCTTGTTGCATTCGCACGAGCCTCTGAGTGAGGGCCACCGTCTACATAGTCCCTTTGACATTATCGTACTGCTACTATAGCTCACGCGCATCTATTTCCAAGCGCTGTATGTTTGGGTCCTCTTGTAGATTTGTGTGGACCTCAAATTATTATTCTAAAATTATGGTGCAGTCTCTTACTACATTGTTGATCTCCTCTAGCCCTGATGTAATGGCGTTGGCACGTTGTTCCCTAACCTCTGAAGGTTCAACTCCAGCTGAACCTTAGCCATTTCTTCTCATGCCTTATGCACCTCTACTACTAATCTTTGGATGTGCGCCTCTGTTTGTGCTTCTATTGGGATGGCCAGCTCAGGGACCATCTGGTAGGATTCTTCTAGTACCTACACCATCTGCCTGTTCTGAGACATGACCTCATCGCGCTACAAGCTCAACTGCTCCATGTTGATCTTATGCTCACTCAGCACCTGCAATGCGCTGTTCTCCCTAGCCCGTAGTTCTGCAGTAATCCCATCCTACAGAATATAGAGTGTCTCCCATAGGAGCGTAACTGCGGGTGTTCCTACTGCGAGGCTCGTTGAGAGGGTACCAGCCTGAGGATCGCACACCTGCAACTCCTAAATCTGTGCTTGGAGGGCCCCCAGCATAATTTGATTCTCCTTCGCGAAGTTCTGGAGGGCCTATGTGGTGAGGTCGTGCACCGTCTCTCCTATATCATGCAGATCCCCCACATTTAGGGTGATCAGGTCAATAGACAGCTTGGATGCTTTTACTTTCTTACGCAGCCCCGTCCGCTCACTCAAGCGCGGGTGCTTCAATTATCTTGATGTTGTTTGTGGGTCTATGCCGCCCTCCTCTTCCTCTGTGTCCATCTATTTCTCCTACTCAAGCGAAGGCAACTTCTAGCCCTCGTGCACCTTCTCTGTTGCCTTCTTTGCTTTTGTTGTTGCGGCATTTTTCTATTCTACTATTGTATGTGCAGTGTCCTGCACCTCCTGCGCTTTTGCTACTACTACTTCTTTCCTTCTCTTTTCTACCAACTGCGCCATGCAAAATTTTGCCTCCTCCTTCTTTTTCTGTGTAGCAGACTTTTCCAGTGCAGAGATGGCTGTAGCGCACCACTCTGGTGCCCATGTCTCCAGCAAGTCGAAGATCACATCATCTCTGGCTATATAAGGTAGTTTGTTCCACTTCTTCACAGGTTCCTTGTGCACCCCGAGGTAGATGTGATGAAAGTCCTCTTTAAATTCTGCAAAACTTTGCAGGCTGTTGTAGACAGTGGGCGATAACCACAACTTGCAGTTAATCCCCATTCTGATGTTCATCTCCAGGAACACCCATAATATTTTACTATCGCGGATCCAGTTCGTGCACTTCGTGGCCCATAGCGAAGTGTACTTCGCGGCATCTGGGAGATCCCTTGCGATTGTGAGGAACTGGCTGTCCTCCGGTAATTTCCTAGCCACCAACACTATGGACAGCAGAAGCCATGCACAGTGGAAAGTTTTTCCTTGTTCTTATGCCTCGTGGTAATTTTCTAGGAACTCCTTGCACAAGAATTCGAACTAGTTAAATTGGACCCCTTCTGTGCACTATTCAACAAGTTCCACCACTGTCACAGGTACCTCATTCGCGCGGCACTAGTTCCACCACTGTCACAGGTACCTCATTCGCGCGGCACTCCCTCATGACCTTACCTACCAATATCTAAGTAGCCACTATGACTGCTTTATTGTTGATACTGGAGATCGCGTAGCCCCTCTTCTTCTTTTTCATGGCCTCCACGATGGACAAATTGCTACGTCCGAAATGTCTGCGGGGTCTTCGCCTTTACATGGGAGTCAAGTAACTCAGTGGATTAGGTGGTCCATGATGGGGATGGGCTCCTCCAGCCATAAGCACCCACCATGCACCAGGCAGAGCAGTTGCCTGATGACAAAGATAGTCACTGGATCATGATGGTAATGTGGCACCCAGAGAAGGTTCAATAGCACTGCCTTTTCGACTTTGTGTAACCACTTTTGCGGCTCCAGCTCTATGACTCCCACTGCAGTGTGTTTCTTTGGCTTCATGAGGTTTGTGGCCGCCAGGTGAGGGAATTTCTCGTGGTTAGGGAGATCCCAATCTTTGAACTTTAATTTTGGCACCCTTCCCAAGTGCATTCCTTCAAAGATGATATCGTCCGGGAGGAGCAGAGTCTGCAGAGAGCTCTTGATCTCATCGATGTCTTTGGGCACTTTCACCTTCCCCTTCTGCAGAGGGACATACGTGGGAAGCTTAATTAGAGGGATTGCACCCTTGGTTTCTTCATCCATACCCTCATCCTCCTCTTCTTCGATTATGAGGTCCTCAAGGTCTTCTTCCTCCTCATCGGTTTCCAGTTTAACCTCTTTCCCTTTTTCCTCCATGGTTAATCTAGTTCATAGTGGGTTTCGGGGGGGCACACACACCAAAATCATTGGTTGTTTATCTTTCTCCTATCTCAATGTGTGTAGTGATTTAGGGATTTCCACCACAATCCCAGCGCTCTTAGGGGCATATTCTATAGTCATGGCCTACGCCTCCTTTCAACTTTCGAGAGCGCTAAGACTGAACTTCCCATGGCTAGTTAGGTGGTCGTGCCACCTGTATAGGGTTTCAATTGGTCATCCATCACCTTTCCTGGAAAACATCCACCTTTTATTATTACTGGCTATGTCGTGCACTTTACTGTCTACAGCACGCCACCATGGGTGATCCCTTTAGTAATATGTGGTCTAATCCAAGGCATCAGGCTGATCAACTCTCAACGGTAGTTCCCAAATTCGTCACTGTAATCATGTGCACCGTGTTTTATCATCTTGATTTTGTTATCGAGAAAATCCTTTGTTATTTCTTCTTGAAGCTTCTTGTATTCTGATTCCACCAAAGCACTTTTCTCCCTTAATCGTACCCTTTCTTTCATAAGTTCTTGGAGCCTAAGATCACCCTGTCGGATTTCTTCCTTAGGTCCCAAGTGTTCTGCTTTGTTTAGCTACGCGATCCCTTCTTCCAAGACTCCGCGAACTATCATATCTACTAGTGCTGCTATGTGTAGACTAGGCTTACTCTGTGCTATTGAAACTATAGTGTTTGCTCCATAAGCCAACGTAGAAGGCATCTGCCCCATCAGTTTCTTACACGTTGTCTTATAATCCCATAGAACTACTGGGACACGTAGGTCCCAATAACTCCACTGTGCATTATATACCCTGTTCAGTACTTCGCACACTTCGTTAAAGGCTTCTACATGGGTAACCTTCTTCACATGCATTCTTTCTAGAATTCATCGTCCCAACTAGAGGGACCATTCACACAATTTCCTTGCCAACACCTACTTATTGACCGTGTTTCCAAACGTGAAGTCCATGTGCATCTGCACAAGTTGTTTACCATATTCTTGTACCCATGCATGCATGAATCATCCTGTTTATCATACTTGTCTTTTAGACACATATAAGGCTTCCCAAAATGCATGCACATCATTCTCCTGCATTCGCGCCAGTCCTTAAAGCTTCCTTGGTGCGTACCCCACCACCTCGTAGGCATAGCACGTAGTACCCATTTCAAAGCCTCGAAACGTTGCTATTCTGACACCTCTCTTTCAAATCTATTCAAGAAGTCATCTACCTCGCTTAGCCCATCATACGTAGGCAAATCCCTTACTTTCATTGACACACAGCACAACGATCTTGTCATCATGTTGTAGTTCAGTGTGGCTACCTCGTGTAATCAGTTTTGCCATCACTCTATCTCTTCATCTGAATCAGCTTACAGGAGCTTTTGCACTCCCATGAGATTCGTCCATCCGTGGTGGGATTTACCCAATCTTTCTCTCACGTGGTTATCTTGTAGATGCAATCTAAGTTGTTATCACTTTCATAGTCGTGCACTAGCTCCATGTAGCGCGATCATTCTGTAGGGTCCAAAGGTATGACTACATGCAGAGACTTTTTCTCAAAAATCATCTTTTGCTTCTTCAGATTTATCACCCCATTCATGTCAGTGGCCCAATCTATTCCTAATAGCGCAGGGTAGGGATTGTTGTAATCTCTATCACTTCAAAATCTGCTAGAGCACTTGCTCCTTCAATATCCACGGTCATTCCCTGCAATCTTCCCATAGGTAGGATCTTTTGTTGGTTCACCATTCACAATTGGATAGGAGACCATTGCAGCATAGGCCTTCCCATGCACTCCCATGTCTGATTTGGCATAACGTTCATGTCTGATCCTAAATCCATAATCACTTGGTCCATCTCATATTCTCCAATCTGTGTGATCAATCTCATTTCTCTTCCCGTCCTCGTTGCATGCTTTCTAATCTTTTGAACTATGTTGGGTTCTCCTAGCGCGATCCTAGTACATATATTTATGAGTTCCTGCAATCCCTGTATAGTATTGCTGTCACGCAGTAGCTTCATGAATGTTTCTAGGAACGTTGTGAGCATTGATGGGTCCATTTCAGGCTCCGATCTGTCTTTGCTTCCTAAAGTGGAGGCATCAACGAAGTTCTTCCTAACTTCCATGAAGGTTTCCTTAGCATGCTCCAAATCAAACTCTGGTTCTTTCGTCGGAACCTTGTGAACCCAAGTACTATCTTCAGGCTACTTGCATTTATCATCCCCTATCGTAATTCCACTTTGGAGCATAATGTTCACGTTAGGATCTTCCTCGTGCGGCTCAAACCTCATCATTTGCAGGTTCTGAGTTGGGGGAGGTTGGAGCTCTGCCTAAACGCACAACCTCGCTATTAGTGTGGGACAATCCTCCGTCTCATGATCAAATAATGTACAATACAAGCATGATGGATGTGTCAGATTCCTACAGTCACAGGCATAATGTCCTAGCCACCCTCAATTGTAACATATGAGCTGTCCACGACCTCTTCCAGGTCCTCCTCCACCTTGGCCTCGTCCGCACCCCTGAAATCCGGTTCACACCACTCCTGTGTTCTGGTCAAGGGGCCGCGTTTCAGCCTAAACTCTGTAGGTGGGATTCCTATCCATCATCATTTCATAGCTTCTACAGGTGCGCTCATCATGTCCCACTGATATACAAAAATTACATAAAAACTGTTTTGAATTCTGTGTGTACTTCTGCAACAGATGACAATTGTCCGTGGCATGCTTTCCTATTATTTGAAAAATCGCACACCATAACGCAGGTGCCGCGCTAGGTCCTGCTTGGGCCTCCGGTCTTAACGGCATCAGTCCTCCTCCCACAAGGTAATTCGTGAACACTTGGTAGTGGTCGTTGTCATGACCCTGACCTTTACATTTAACACACCATACCTCGTCGCAAACTTCTGGGCAAGCTATCTTGTCTTGTTTCAGACTCTGCATCTCAAGGCACAAGTTTTTCAACTACGCGTGGATCTGCTGAACTCCCAGGTTAGGATCCTATACCAAGGTTTCATGCAGCCTCATTGCAATCTCCAAGGCCTCTTCCTGAGTTGTTAGCCTCTATCGTGACAACGCGTTCCTTAAATGCGGCGTTAGTTATTCTACAAACCATTCATAGTGTTTTCCATCCATCAAAGTCATGTTAGCTTTGCGAATCATGCACTTCAGTCTTTGATCTAATTCCCAGGGGGTCTCACCTGGTAGCATCGTGATCTACTTGAACCCAATGATCGACTGTGCCTTTGACTTCAGCCTACTAAATTCTCTGTTCAGAGAAATTTGGATGTCTGCGATCCTCGCATTTGGATTTTCATTAGAATTCTTAATATACCAGGTCAACGCACGATCTTGCAGAGCGATGACCAATGTCACCTTATTTATATTATTATCTGTAACTCCCTGCACTTCCCATACATCTTTTATCATGAACCAAAACTAGTTCGGATCTTCATTTCCTACTCCCTTGAACACCAGCAACTTTATCGCGCTTGCCATATTGACTCGCAGAGGTGGCAGAGGTGGTATGGGTGAAGATGGCGGTGAAGATGGTGAAATTGGTGGTGGTGTGGGTGGGGGTGGTATGCACGGAATCCTCTGCCTTACCAAATTTATTGTACTTCTTGGTGAGACCTTCGTGATCTCTTCCTCGTCCCCTCGCAGAGGAGAAATCAAGGGGCTAGTTTCTAGTTCTACACTACCTTTGTTTCTGTAAATTCTCCCACTTAGCGTAGCCCCAAGCATCAATGTATTCACATAATCCGATTTTCACACAGTAGCATTTTAATCCAAGTGTTCAGAGACTTAACATACTTACCTTGCGGTCCTTTGAGGAAGCGTTGCTATGCCTCGCTATATCTGACTGAGGTATATACCGCGAACTCAGTAATGAATCCTCCTATAATTCGATCGAGCTAGTGATCAACAATGCACTTGATTTTATCCTCCAATGCTTCCAATTTGCGCACCAACTCTGAGGTCCACACAATAGTACTGTTGAGCTTGCACCTTCCTTAGCTATCTGCTAACTTCGCAATCCACTCGTATAGCTCAGTAGGGAAAGATGCGAAGAAAATTTTGTGGATCTCTATGTATAGGTAAAAGTCTAACCACTCTTCTTTTGATAGTCGCAAATTCATGTTCTTCTGCGCCGCGAACTCATGAATTCTCCTGTCCAGCCAACCTTCAATTTCTTTCTTAGTTTGATTCCAATGATACAACATCAGACATCTCTATGAAGATTCTAATCCCCACAATGGAACCATTTGTTGGCTTGTTGTGGCCTAACCCAAGTTTGGAGTTAATTAGCCAAACAAATCCCTGTACTACTGGCCCTTTCGGAAATATTCTGTGGAGCACAGACTGAGGTCTTACCCGAAGCAGTATGGGGGGATGCTAGAACCAAGTTTTCGCACCCTTGAGATGTCTGAGGGGTTGATTTAGTCCAACTGTGAATGCCTTCGCGTAGGTTACTTCACGCCCTTCCCTGGCTTGCGAGGCCTTCGCGCCTTGTTATATTTTCCTTCGTGTAGCCCTAACCCAAGGTTGTTGGGCTTTCGCGTTGTTGGAGCAACGATCTGCCCTATTTCCCTAAGTCAGACCATGGATCTTACTTATCTTCTTATAACAATTAGTTATCTTCGCATAAACAGATACCTTGTATTATATTCACTTACTCAACACATTTATATAAGTATGCGCAGTAAATAAATAGTAAACTTGCAATTCATACCCAATAATACATAAAACAGGAAAAGATACACATAAATATGGTAAAAATTCTCTTTATTAATGCTTCCAACAATTACAGACTCGACCTTCCATGCGCACTCAGTTGCAGGGGTCTGTGCACTTAGTTGCAAACTAGTAGGCCTCTGCACAATCAGCTGCAGGGGTCCATGCACTCAGCTGCAGACTAGTAGGCCTCTGTGCACTCAGTTGCAAAGCCTTCTCCTATTCTACGACCCAAAGACACAACTCTACACTTCAACTTACTTCTTCATCGATTTCTTTCTATGATTATATCCTTAGATCCTATTTTACACTTAGAGCCTCACTCTACTTATACAATCCCATGGTCCACGGACAATGAGTTGATTTCTCAAACCAACACTACATTTACAAAAGTAAGGGTGGACAACCCTATGACTCTATTACAGCTTCGCGATCCGCGCCCTAAAATTGCGAAGTCTTTACAATAGACTTAGTTAAAACTTGGGCTTTAAGCCCCAAAACTTGCCTTGGGGGGATCCCATGCCCAACAAGAAGATTGGGATCTGGAAAGCCACGAGCGGTTCCCCCACCTAGATATCGACACCTTCATGCAGAGGTTCTTCTACAAAATTTTTGGTGTCACCACGTTGGAGCCTTTGGAATGGATTCACAAAGTCAACAAGTCGGGGTTGCTAAACTTGTGTGTTCCCCACTACCATCACTCAAATATAAACTTGTTCGTCATTAAGCAGTTGTTCTACCTGGTGCATGATGGGTGCTTATGGTTAAACACATCGATCCCCATCACCAACATGTTGATCCATTGGATCACGCTATTGCCCCATTCAGGACTGAATCTGGCCAAGGCATTTGGTAGAAAGACAAGTGAGCGTGACCTCGCTGAGAAGATGAAGGACAAGTTTAAACTTGTGAAGAAGTGTTAGTCGTGGAATCCCCCCAAGGCATGTTTTGGGGCTTAAAGCCCAAGTTTTGACCAAGTCCATTGTAAAGACTCCGCAATTTATGGGCGCAGAGTACGAAGTCATAATAGAGTCACAGGGTTGTCCACCCTTGTTTTTGTAATGTAATGTTGGCTTGAAAGATCCACCCATGGTCCACAGACCATGGGATTGTATAAATAGAGTGAGGCTCTAAGTGTAGAAGGGAGTGAAGTGAAGGAAGAAAGAATGATGAGTCTAAGAGATTGAGTCGAATTGTAAAGTGTGTCTTGGGTCATAGAGTAGGAGAAGGCTCTGCAGCTGTGTGTGCAGAGGCCTAGCAGTCTGCAATTGTGTTCGCGGACCCCTGCAGCTGAGTGCGCAGGTCAAGTTGAGTCTGTAACCATGGAAAGAATTAATAAAGAGAAGTTTACCATATTTCTATGTATCTCTTCCTACCTTATGCATTATTGGGTATAGTTTGCAAGTGTATTGTTTATTTGTTGCGCAAACTTATGTGCATGTACTATACAATAAATATAACACAAGGCTTCTATTTACGCGAAAATAACTAACTGGTGTAGGAAGATAAGTAAGATCTTAGGTGTGACTTAGGAAAATAGTACTAAATGCTGGTCCAACAGCGCGGAAGCCCCATAGCCCCTGGTTAGGGCTGCGCGAAGGCCAGGGAAATGCGTGAAGAAACCTACTTGTAGGGACTAGTAGTTGGATTGAATCAACCCCTCAAACATCTCAAGGGTGTGAAAACCTAGTTCTAGCACCCCCCCCATACTACTTCGGGTGAGACCTCAATCCGTGCTCTGCGGACTGCTGCCGAAAGGGCTAGTAGTACAGGGATTTGTTTGGCTAATTAAATCCAAACCTAGGTTAGGCCCCAACAAGCCAACAAATGGCTCCATTGCCGGGACCGAGATCTGCATAGAGATGTCTGATGTCGTATCACTGGAATCCAACAAAGAAATGAATTGAAGATTGGTTGGATAGAAATATTCACAAGTTCGCAGCGTAGGAGAACAGTAATCTACAACTATCAAAAGAAGAGTGGTTAGACTGCTACTTATACACAGAGATCCATGAAATTTTCTTTTCATCCTTCCCTACTAAGCTATATGAGTGGATCGTGAAGCTAGCAGATAGCCAAGGAAGGTGCAAGCTCGACAGACCTATTGTGTGGATTCTAGAATTGGTGCACAGATTGGAAGCATCGAAGGATAAGATCACGCATGTTGTTGATAATTGGCTTGATCAAATTATAGGAGGTTTTGTCCCTTAAGAAACCAATTTCTTGGCTGTGTAGAAATTGTGCTTAAGACATTAATGTTTATTGTTTATGTCACTTAGTGGTCACTTAATTGTATGTTATACTTTCAAATGAAGAACTTGAAACACCTGAATTTTAATCCTCAATACTTAGGTGACATGAAAGTCTTAGAATGCCATTTGATTGTTGAATATAAATGCTGAATGAAGAATGCTTTGAGAATTTAGAGACAATATGTTGCTTTTCACATAAACTATTATCTATAACTTAGAGGAAATGTAGAAGTAAGAACTTTAAATATAGGAGCGCTCTTTTAAGGGATTTTAACTTCATTCACATAAGTAAACAAAGACCTGTAGCTTCATTACCATATTTAAAGAAAGGAAGACACATGATGACACATAACAGAGAAACTACAAAATCATACCCAACAATGTGTGGAAAACTCCTAATTCTTTCATTAGTCATCAATTCATATGAAGAATACAATAGTATATCTAGGTCCTTCCAAATTCAAACCTTTTTTCTATAATTTTGCCTCTTTTTATACATCATGAAATAGTTGGTAACCATCAAAACTGCCAAATTGTTTAACTATCTTCCTAACTATCTTAAGGTAAAGGGTCATTACAAGATATTACATGGAGGTTAAAAGACACCTCATTCTTCTTAAGAAAACAAGAAAATAGGAAGTGCCAGAAATCAAAGTATGATTAGTGATTGTTGCTCGTTTTTTTGGATCTGTGGCCTGAGTATGTGGTCCTGCTAATGCATCTTTGTTTTTCTCTATCATCCATTCCTTACACTTCCAACATCATGGTACATTTGACTTTGGTGCTTCCTTTAACTTGTCGAGTGCTATTCTGCAAGCTGTAATCCTATCATAAGTGGGTTTGTTAGAAAATAGAGTCTTCACCATCCAGAGAAGTTTAAAATCTTTGTTCATGAAATTCACAATGGTGGCTCCTTTTAATACTGTTGTCCTTTCATGAGTGTTATAAACTTTGTTTTTTGCCTCAACCAGCAAAGTCTCATATATTTTCCATGGCAACGAGTTTCCGAAGATCCCAGCAAGAAGGAATTCCATCCCTAACCCTTTTGTCAAACAACATGTTAAACTTTGAAATTGCTTCCATTATCTCCTTTATCTTCTTCTCAGCAGTAATATTATAGATTTTTCTAACAATCATTTTATTGAAATCAATTGCACATGTTATTCTGTCTGGCATGTCATTCTCCTTCAACTCTGCAGTAGACTTAGAGTTAATGAAGTCTATCATCCTCTTTGCAAACTTTGATCTGTCTAGATCTTTTTGCTTATTTTTAATAAGCACCTCCTCCATATCCCTAACTAGTGTTTTTTCTTCAGATATAATCACCAAAAACTCCCAAATACCTTTGACAACCTCAATAACTTCATCCCATAGGATTTCTCTAGCTTGAATTAAGGACATGTTTCCCTTCATTTTCTCCTTTAGCCTTTTGATTTCATCTTCAGCCCTCAAGAGATCTTCCCTGTATTTCTTGGCATTGTCTCTTTCTCTTATTGTTTCTTCTTCACTTAAATTCAATAATTTGCAAGTTGTTTCTAACTCTCTTTGAGCTTTCTTCACATCATGCTCAGCCATTTTAAGCTTTGTTCCCAATTGTAGAACCTGTGCTGCTGGATCATCTGTGTTGGTTGGCATTACCACTGTACAAACACGAGTGTCTACCTATCTTTGTAGCTTGTCCAGATTTCCTTTAAGTAAAGAAATTTCTTCAATATTCTACAACACATTGTTATAGACATTTTTGTGCCTTACAGCATGAAGCATGAAATGTCAATAATCTAAGGGATCCAAAGTCCCTAAACATGTTGTTCCTACCCCTAGAGGAACAAGGTCAGCAAACCACAGCACTGAATATCAGTTCTCCACCTGAAAACACTCAAAAACAAGCTAATTATGGATCATGTCAACTGCTACACTGGCTACCTGCACTGAATGTCAACTGCTACACTGGCTACCTGCGTTGAATGTCAACGCCAACACTAGATACCTGCGCTGAACGAGTTTGGACATGTGGCAGACTCACTCCTCAAGGTGTCAGAGCCCAGGAAGCTTCCAAAGTTACACTTGCATCAAGGAATTCGACTGGTGATGAGTAAGAGGGTCTAGATCTCCAAGTGGAAGCAAGAACCTCCAAGTGGACTCAAGAACTGAAGAATAACTGAAGTGAGAGAGGACACTAGTCAGCTTCATGCCAAGCTCAAGCTGATTCATCCTTTCTCCAAAACTCCTATATATAGAGCTCTCTCATGAGGTCTAGGGAGGCTGGAATCTTGTGAATGCAAGGAAGTGCTGTTGGTTTGAGTATAGAACTATTGGGTGATTTGCTTGAAGGAGGTGAAGAGGAGATTTCTTTCTGCTGGGAGGTGATGCTGGATTGGGCCTTTTATGGTTGTATCACTTCCTGAACTTTACTTCTTCCATTAATAAAGCATTTGAGGTTCTTCTATATGCATGTGTCTCAATGATGTGTTGTTATACTTGTGTATTTGATTTATTCTAATCCTTGAATCAATTATGAATGTATGCTTCTTGTAGTTTCCCTCTCTTGTTATTTTGCAGGATCTTGGTGTAGCTGGGCCAGTGAAAGAGCAAGGAGTTGGGAGCAAGGAGCAAAGAGAGAAGATTGGATCAATCATTAGCGGAAGACATCAGTTAGTGGATCTCTTCCTCCTCTCTCTTACATCTCATAAAGAAGTAATCTCAAATAGCTTTGCTTTGATTGTTGCTGAGGTACTATCACCCTTAGAGTGGGATAGGGTCATTCCGTATTGGATACTTTTCCCAACAACACACATCTTGTAGGATCTTTATTTTTCATTTTCTACTTCAACTATCCCTGCAATTAAGGGATGCTCACCTGTAGGTAGATTCAACTTCTTTTTCAAAGCTCCAATCTCTGATTAGTAGATTGAAACAACTTTTGAACAACATGTTGTTCATGAGGATTGACCCCTATTTTAATGATAATATTCTTTAGCTTGTCAACTTGAGCATTCAAAGCTATGGAGTTAGCTTTCTCCAACTTCAGCTGTTGAAGCACTTTGTTTAGCATTTTCTTGGCCTTGGCAGCTACTGCATTTGTCTTATATAGGTCATTTACAATCAACTGCCCAGTTTGCATATGTAGATTGACCTTGTCAAGCATTGGAAGCTTGTGAGTGTCAACAATCAAATTTACAGTCTTGAAATTGCTAGAAGATCCCACTGATATTTTTGTAGGATGAGAAAAAGCAATTTTGAGTTGACTCTTCTCCAAATCCATGGCAGATAGTAATCTTGTTTGTTTAGGGGTTACCTGAGACTTAGCCTAAGCTTCCATATTTAACTTCATCTTCTGATTTTTCTCAACTATTTGAACAAACATACTTTGAATTAAAGGAACCTGATCATGAATAGGTTCTCTGGAGGATGGTGAAGCAGGGGCACCCTCTGTCTCTCCTAACTGAATAATCAAACTAGGTTGGGCCAAAGACATTGCATCCTGAAGCTTGATTCTTTTTGCTGCTTCAGATTCTTCCTCATCTAGATCAATAATTTCCTCTCTAACCCTCTTGACCCCTTTTTCAGTAATGCTAGGGGTTTCAATCTCTGTTTCTTGAGTGCTTTGCAAGCCTCCATTTGCCAATTTTTCTACTTCAGGTCTACTTTCATGCACAAAGGCTGAATAGCCATTCTCCACTCTTCTCTTTGAAATAATTTGGTGAGGGTCATAAGCCCACTCAACCTCCTGTAAAAGACATATATCATTCAATAATAATTCAACTTCCTGGGTAACATGTCTAGTATTTACAATGAAGGGTCCCACTACTTTAGGCAACTTGAAGAAGAAGCCTTTCTTCATAGGGACAAAATGAACTTGATCAACATTTAAGCTTTGCCTTATAAATTCTAGGGAAAATAGCCTCATTGGCAAAAACTTAGGTAATATATAAGGCTCGACAGAGGCTCCATAAAGCCTAATCTCTGCATGCTCTTCAAAGATGAATCAATCCCCACATCTAACATCCTTACACAATTGAAGACACTCTTGATCTTTAGGAAAGAAAGTTGGGGGTAGGATTCCATTCAGAATTTTATAAGCCACTAGGAGAACTAAGGATGTAAACTCAAATAAACCATTGTCTCTTGGATCATTCCTTATTAGGTCTGTCAAAAAAACCATTTATTTCTTCTTTTTATTGATATCAACAACATTTAACCCCAAACCAGAGAAATGTTCAGCATTTTGGTACAAAAATAAATAAGTAATGACTAAAGGAAACTTGAAAGAACCAGTGAGAGGCAAAGTCATAAATTGAATATTGATGGCATCTACCCAGAATGATGGGATGTCTAGTACAAGCTCAGGCTTCATCATTAAGGAGAAAAATACCAGAACAACTTTATATACCTGCTTGGAGTCTTCTTTCCCTAGAATCTTAGTAATTACTTGCAACACAGGTCTTATATCCACTACAAAAATTTCTAAAGAGAAAAGATTTCCATCTAAGAAGAATTGACTAGATTTAGGAGCTAAGAAAGAAGTGACATGAGAAAGCTCCTGAGGAGACATACTATCATAATAAGAAATCAGGGATTCCTCAGTAAAGGTGGTGTAAGTTCCTGACACAGGATAGTTCAAAGCTTGGTGTATTAATTGTGAAGTCACTTGAAAACATTTTCCCCAGACTGATTCATTACAAAACATTTCTTGGGGTACATTGCTAAGGCTAGCCATTGAATAAATTTAGGAAATAAATGAGTTCTAGGAACAAAAGCGGCTAGAACACCTGACCTAACCATTGCCATGAATATAGGAGACTTCTTATGGTTCAGAATGACCTCTTGATATAATGAAAGATGTTTAATTGTACAAAGGGTATCAGAAATATCTCTTTCAACATCCATTAAGGGGGTATGAATAACTGATGAGGAACTTACTTGTTGGGCCATGGTGACTATAGGTGATAGATATTGATGACAATTACTGGCACGGTTGCTGACTTGGATTCACTGAACTGGCTGCAAGACTGCTTAATATTAAAACAAGGCTAAAACAATGGGGTTTTGCTGATCTCTTATATATAAAATAATCGAATGGGGGAAACAAAAACTGTAATTAATGAACTTAATTAATGGAATGACAGGTGAAGTGATGGGGAACAGTGGATGAAGCGGTTGATAATGAATGAGGGTGGTGGATGATGTGGAGGAGATGAGATGGAGTGAAGCGATGAGGGTGGCCCGTTGCGGGGGTAGGGAGTGTACGGGATATTCATCGGGCTTGAACCCCCGCAGTAATCTTGGGCCGTAGATCTTGGTCAACCAGCTTGATGTCATGGTCAACTGTGGGGGTTGAGCCTGAGTTAAAACTCATGCTTGTTGCTCCCCCGCAAAGCACTTTATCTGCCTCCTGATCCCATGCTCACTTATATTTTATGATACCACTCGTTCTTTAATATGGGTCAGGGCCCACCTTATCTCGGCTTTGAATGCTGTCATCAATAAATAACTGCTTTGGACTTTTTCACTTTTATTTAATTTTTAGAATATAATATTTGATTTTTATTTTTGTTCATTTTTTATAAAATTAAAGAATGAATTTTAAATAACAATAGATGCTACAATAGGAGGATTCATCATCGAGTTTGTGGTAGATACTTAAGTCAGGTATAACGAGGCAGAACGACACTTCCTCAAAGGACCATGAGGTAAGTATGTTAAATCTTTGAACACTTGGATTAAAATGCTACTGTGTGGAAAGAGGGTTATGTGAATAAATTGACGTTTGGGGCTACGCGAAGTGGGAAAATCTACAGAAGAGAAGGTAGTGCAGAGCTAGAAACTAGCCCCTTGATTTCACCTTCACGAGGGGGCGAAGAAGAGCTCATGAATGTCTCACCAAGAAGTGCGATCAATTAGATAAGGCATAGTATTCTGCACATACCACCCCCACCCACACTGCCACTAGTTTCACTATTTCACCCCCATATTTTCCCATACCACCTATGCCACCACCGCAAGTAAATATGGCAAGCGCAATAAATTTTCTAGTGTTCAAGGGAGTAGGAAGTGAAGATCCAGACCAGTTTTGGTTCGTGATAAAAGTTGTATGGGAAGTGCAGGGAGTTACGGATGAAAATATAAAGAAAGCGACATTGGTCAACGCTCTACAGGATCATGCGTTGACCTGGTACATTAATCATTCCAATAACAATCCGAATACGGGGATCATAGATATTCAAACTGCATTAATAAAAGAATTTAGCAGGCTGAAGTCATAAGCGCAGTCGATCATTGGGTTCAAGGAAATCACAATGCGAGACCCCTTGGGATTTGGATTAGAGACTGAAGTGTACAATTCGAGAAACATGACGCTAATGGATGGACAACATCACGAATGGTTTGTAACATTGTTAACACCACACTTAAGGAACACGCTATCACAACAGAGGATAAAAACTCAGGCAGAGGCATTGGAGATCGCGATGAGACTGCATGAGACCCCAATACAGGATCCCAACCTGGGAGTTTAGCAGATCCATGCGCAGTTGAAAAACATGTGCCTTGAGATGCAGGGTTTGAAACAAGATGGGGCGGCTCATCCAGAAGTGCGCAACGAGGTATGATGCATAAAGTGCAAGGGTCAAGGACATGACAAGGATCATTGCCTGGTGTTTATGAACTACCTCAGAGGAGGATGACCAATGCCATTAAGACTGAAGGCACAATCAAGACTGAGCACGACGCCTGCATTATGGTGCCAGTTTTGTCAGATAGGAGGAAAGCATGCTACAGATAAGTGCCATTTATTACAGAAGTACACACAGAATTCACAACAGTCGTTCTATAATTTATGTAGATCAGTGGGACATGATGAGCGCACCTATAGAAGTTATGAACTGATGATGGACCAGACTCCTACCTACAGACTTCAGGCTGAAACACGACCCCTTAACCAGAATGCAGGGATGGTGTGAACCGGATTTCAAGGGCACGGATGAGGCCAAGGTGGAGGAGGGCCTAGAAGAGGTCATGAATATCTAATATGTTACAATTACGGAGGTCCAGGACATTATGCCCATGATTGTACAAATCCAATGCAGCCATCATGCTTGTATTGTACATTGTTTGATCATGAGATGGAGGATTGTCCCACACTAATAGCACGGCTGCGCGATAAAGGAGTGCTCCAACCTTACCCAACTCAGAACCTACAAATGATGAGGTCTGAGCCACGCGAGGAAGACCCTAATGTGAATGTTGTGCTCAAAATTGGAATTATGATAGGGGATGACAAAGGAAAGCATCCTGAAGAGAATACTTGGGTTCGCAAGGCTCCGACGAAGGAACCAAAGTTTGATTTGGAGCGCACTAAGGAAACCTTCATGGAAGCTAAGAAGAGCTTCGTTGATGCCTCCACTTCAGGAAGCAAAGACAGACCGGAGGCAGAAATGGACCCATCGATGCTCACAACATTCCTAGAAACATGCATGAAGCTATTGCACGAGAGAAAGGCTATAAAGGGTCTACAGGAACTCATAAATAGATGAGTTGGGACCATGCTAGGAGAACCACACATAGTCTAGAAGTTGGGAAAGCACACGATGGGAACAGGAATGGAAATGAGATTGATCGCGTAGATTGGGGAATATGAGATGGACCAAGTGATTCTAGATCTAGGATCGGACACGAACGTTCTACCTAACCAAACATGAGAGTGCATGGGAAGGCCTGTGCTGCAATGGTCTCCTATCCAACTACAAATGGAAAACCAGAAAAAGATCCTACCTATGGGGAGATTGCAGGGAATCATAGTGTATATCGAAGAAGAAAGCGCACTAGCAGACTTCGAAGTAATAGAGATTGTTGATGACAACAATCCCTACCCTGCACTATTAGGAATAGATTGGGCCACTGACATGAATGTAGTGATAAATCTGAAGAAGCGTAAGATGATTTTTGAGAAAAATGTCTCTGCGCAACAACGACGACGATTTGGACTACATCTACAAGATAATCGAGCGATAACAAGACTGGGTAAACCCAACCGCGGATGGATGAATCTCATGGGAGCGAGAAAGCTCCTGCACATTGGATTCTGACGAAGAGATAGAACGATGGTAGAACCAGTTACACGAGGTAACCACGTTGAACTGTAACATGATGATGAGATCATTTCGTTGTGTATCGATGGAGGTAAGGGATCTTCCTACTATGATGGGGTAAGTGAGGTGGATGTCTTACTGAATAGATTTGAAAGAGAAGTGTCAGAACAATAGCATTTCGAAGCTCTGAAATGGGTACTACAAGCTACGCCTGTAAGGTGGTGGGGTATGCACCAAAGGAGCTTTGAGGACTGGAGCGAATGCAGGAGGATGATGCACATGCGGTTTGGGAAGCCTCAAGTGCCATTAACAGACAATATTTCTGGACGAAAAGGTCTGCGCGCCCACCTGTCCAGATGGATATAGGCATAAGGTATGAAACCTTCGCGGATGCACACAAAATTTGTGTTAGGAGACACGTGTAGTAAGCAGGTGCAGGTAAGGCAATGGTGTGAACGACCCCTCCAGTTGGAACCAGGGAGCATGGAAAGACCAAGTGCATAGAAGGTTATCCATGTAGAAGCCTTTAACTAAGTATGCGAAGCGCTAAACCAGGTCCACAATGTGCAGTGGACTGACTGGGACCTTTGTGTACCAGCAGTTGTATGGGCTTATAGGACTGTGTGCAAGAAACTGATGGCGTAGGCACCTCCGAGGCTGGAGTATGAAGCGAACGTTGTAATCCCCATAGAGCATGAAATTCCTAGTCTACGCATGGCAGCATCGGCAGATACAACGATTCGAGGAACCTTCGAAGAGGGGGTTAGTGTAGCTGAACGAAGCAGAATACTTGGGACCTGACGAGAAAATCTGACAGGGTGACCTTAGGCTCCAAGAACTTATGAATGATAGGGTGTGGTTAAGGGAGAAAATAACTCTGTTGGAAGCATAAGCCAAGAAGTTGGACGGCGAGATCAAGAAGGATTTTCTTGATAAAGAACCTAGGATGACAAAGCAAGGTGCGCATGATCACATCGATGAATTTGGGGACTATCGTAGAGAATTGATCAGCTTGATGCCTTGGATTGGACCACATATTACCAAACGGATCAACCATGGTGGCGCGATGTCGACGATAAAGTGCGCAACACGGCCAGCAACAATAAAAAGTGGGTATGTTCCAAGAAAAGTGATGGATGACCGAATGAAACCCTACACAGGTGGCACAGCCACTTGACTAGCTATGGGAAGTATAGTCTTAGCACTCCTAGTAGTTGAAAGGAGGTGTGGGACTATAAACTACTCTTCCCAGGAGCTACGCGATGTTGGAGCTACGCGCAGAAGCAAATAGTCACAATGTCCGTGACGACGCAAGGGGGGTTGCGCTGCCACGTGGGTTGGCTGGAAAGTGACAGATAGAGTCACTATTCATGATGTGATGCTCGACTTCAAACCAAATGGAGTGGGCGGCAGGCATTTAAGACGCAATTTACGGGAAATATTGGGGAAAATCTACCGCCAATGGAGCATTAATGAACCGGATTTGGGGGGAGCGATCGAATTCAAACTCAAAAGGTGTTATAAATTACAAAGGGCTGCCCAACAAACAACACTTGGTAATTTGTGAATTGAGCTATTGTATACCCCACGTATTCTGATCAAAGCCTTGTTCAACCTATTTAGAGCATTGATTGAGCCCCTGATTACGTGAGTGATAGATTTCTAGTCAGACATGATGGCAGCGTCTGAGAAAGTTATAGAAATTACAGAGATGACCAGCGAAGAGGTCGTGCAAGCCTTAACTATAGGGGATGCCCCTGAAGACACCTAGATTGTGGTAGAGATCCCTAAATCACCACGCACACCAAGGCCAAAGAAAGACAAACAGTCGATGGTTCAAGTACGGGTGTCCCTGCAAAACCCATTGCGCACCGGGTTGACGACAGAGGAGCAGGGGAAAGCCAATAACATAGAAATCGACGAGGAGGAGGAAGACCTGGAGGACCTTATCATTAACGAAGATGAGGAGGAAGGCACGGAGGAAGAAAATGAGCCTGCGCACCCTCCAACAAAGTTTCCCACCTATATCCCCCCACGAAAGGGGAAGGCTAAAGTGCCCAAGGATCTTGACAAGAGTAAGAGCTCTCTCCATAGCCTGCTCCTCCCGGACGACATCATTTTTTAGGGCATGCACCTAGGATGGGTGCCTAGCTTGAAATTTGAAGATTGGGATCTCGTTGACAATGAGAAGTTCCCTCAACTAGAGACCGCACAGCTCATGAAGCCCAAGCAGAACACTGTGGTGGGGATTATCTAATTGGAGCCGCGAAAGTGGTTGCGTGGAGTGGAAAAGGCCAGGTTACTAAACCTGCTCTGGGTGCCGCATTTCCACCGTGCCCCAATAATAATATTCGTCATCAGGAAACTGCTCTGCCTGGTGCATGGTGGGTGTTTGTGGCTAGAGGAACCCATCCCCATCACAGACCACTTGATTCACCATATCACCTGGTTCCCATGCAAAGGTGAGGACCCTGCAAATATCCCAGAGAGGAAGAGAAGTGACTTAGCCATCGCGGAGGCCATGAAGAAGAAATATAAACTGGAAAAGAAGCAAAGGGGATACGCCATATCCAGCATCAACAACAAAGCAGTAAAAGTGGCGACCCAAATACTGGCAAGTAAAGTTATGTGCAAGTGTCATGCAGACGAGGTACCCACGCTAGTGGTAGCACTTGTTGAGCTGTGCATAGAGGGGGTCTAGTTTAATTGGTCCAAGTTCCTCTGCAAGGAGTTCCTGGAAAATTGTAGTGAGGCTCAGGAACAAGGCAAAACATTCCACTATGCATGGCTTCTATTGTCCATAGTGCTCGTGGCAGGGAAATTTCTGGAGGATAGTCAGTTCCCCATAATTGACAGGGATCTGCCAGAGGCTGTGAAGTACGCTTCGCTCTAGGCCATGAAGGACGCGAACCCGATCCGTGACAGTAAGATATTCTGGGTGTTCATGGAAATGAACATCAGAATGGGGATTAACTGTAAGTCGCATTTCTCACCCACTTTCTACAACATCCTGCAAAGTTTTGCAGAGTTTAAAGCAGACCTCCACAACATCTATATCAGAGCATGCATGGACCCAGCCAAGCAATGGAGAGAGCTACCCTTTGTAGCCACAAACGATGTAATCTTTGATGTACTGGAGACATGGCTGCCAGAGTGGCATGCCCTAGACATCACAACAATAGAGAAGTCTACGGCACAAAAGAAGAAAGAAGGGGCCAAACTACGGATGGCACAGTTGGCAGAGAAGAGAAGGTAGGAGGCAACGATAAAAAAAGCGCAGGAGGTGCGGGACGCTGCACAGACAATAGCAGAATAGATAAAGGCTGCAGCCACATCAGCAACACAGGAGGCAACCGAGAAGGCGCGCAAGGGCCAAAAGTCACCTTCGCATGGGCAGGAAGCAGGGGAAGAGGAGGAAGGCACAGACCCACAAACCGCGTCAACACAACTAAAGCACCAGCGCCCGAGCAAGCGGACTGGGCAGTGCAAAAAGTCAAGGCATCAAAGTTGTCTATTCATCTGATCACTCTTACTGAGGGTGATTGATCTGAAAATGGGGCACTTAGGCTTCTTGTCTAACTTACAAGAACCTCTCCAACTTCCAAAGCTTTAAAGTATTTCCAAGTCTTTATGATTAACCAAATGCTGAATTAATAAGTGCTCCACAATATAGGTGTATTCTTATGGTTTTTTTAGAACTGTTTATATGTTGTAGGCTGATGTGCTTAAACTAATATATAAATACATATAACGGTAAATAATGCAGCAGTAAAACAAACACATAAGACAACAATTTACTTAGGAGTTCACCCAAAACTCTTGGGCTACATCTCCGTGATCTCTAGTCAACTCAACTAGGCTCTTTGGGATTATGGAAAAGTCCTTTTTACAAGCTCTAGCTCAACTCCACTGTTTTACACAGAAATAATGGGTTTAGACACCATTTTATCCCTGGCTCTTGAATCTCTTGGCTACTAGCTCTCTGCTCTCGCTCTGGCTCTCGGCTCTGGCTCTGGCCCTTGGCTCTGGCTCTGGCCCTTGGCTCTAGCTCTGGCTCTTGGCTCTGGCTCTGGCTCTTGGCTCTCTTTGCCTCTGCTTCCTGCTTTGGCTTAGATTTCTACGCTCCTGTCTCAGCACCACCTTTTTTTCCGTCTCTGTCATTCTATGGCTTTTAAGCCAATCGGCGTTGTCTCTTCGTTTTCCTCATCTAGGCTCTCTGGCTCCTAGCCTCTGTCTGCTCAACTACCCCTCTGAGTGTTAGCAATCATTGCTAAATTCCTTTAGGGATGGTGGCCACCTATTCTGTAACGGAAGGACCATCGGCGCCTTTGAAATCCTCAGAATAGTCATTCTCTATTTACACAGAGAAATACACTAAAACATGGGAAAATCCACCAATCTGTCGTTTATCGGACCTGAAATATCATTAAATTCGCCCTATATTCCATTGGGTCCACCTTTAAATCACTATTGCAAGTCACATAGGCACGAGTTCCTTTGTATTTGGGTTTATTACGAAAAATCCAAAATACAAAGAAAATCCTAACAATTTTCCTCATATCGGGCTTCAAATGTTATAGTATCCACCCTAATATCGCATCGGGTCCGGATTTGGCCACTATCACGCTCTTCACCGTCGATCTATGGGACCTCTGGTCCAATGGTCATCATGCATTTTCATGCAGCTTAGGAGTACAAAGGTTACCCGCCCGAAAAAAAGGTTTTCCTCTCTGCTCCTCCAGCCACATGTCGACTAATGTGTGGGATCGGGTAGAGCCAGCCCAAAACCATTTACCGCTTGAGGCCCGCCCGAGACCCACCTTTACGGAACTCAATTTCTATGAAATTAGACTTAGAATTCCCATTCGGGTCCGTTTTATCGCCTTCAGGCATTTTCCTTATTATTTCAGGTTTTACACTGAAAAACATTAATACATAGAAAATTCGAATTTCCAGATTTCAGAATTTATGAATTCCGCTTATGAAATCCGTTAGGTCCGACAATCCCTAATCATTGATTTAATCTTAGTCGTCCATTCCTCTCATGATATGACGACTGAGATTGCCCATTGTGATCGCTATCGCATATCGCATCACATATGGCCCAAGGGTTCTGTGCATCGCCGATGCCGATTCACCAATCCGATCATCGGCGATCGGTGTATCACATGATCGAAATCACCAAATCCAGGGTCCTGATATCGCATATATGTCTGCCTCTGATCTGATACATCGGATCAGCGGATCAGGTTTTCTTCCACCTCCAATTAAGTCCGGTCTTTTGCCTTTTTTCAATGTGATTTCCCTTTAGAAGGGATTTTTTCCAATTTTAGGGGATTTTGCCTCTTTTTCCAAAGAAATAGGGCATATTCTTTTTGTGATAACTTCTGCATCCTAAGTCCATTTTAGCCCATTCAAGTTGCAGTAGATTCAGAAGGAAAATATCTCTATAATGGGGCTGTTTCCAGGAACTTCCTTGGACTTTCATTTTCCTCTATTGGGAACACTTAGACTTAGGACTCTATCCGAAACCCATTTTGGATCACGCCTTCCCACTAAAGAACTTTTGGTCTCCAAAAGACTGATATACTGATCTAAATAGTAAATGAGAGTAACAAAACCCTCTTCTTTTATCCTCCACACACTTGCCTTGCATAGTGCCTCTGAGCCAAAGTCTTTGAACACTTTCCTTTCTAGATGCGCAGGTTCTCCTAGGAAGAACTGTCTTCCTTCTTGCCTTCATGCAGAACTTCTATTGAAATGGTCATAGAAGGTAGTTTTAACTTTTCTTCCTTAATCATTGATCCAAGGTGGCTCAAACAAATGTGAAGTACATCTGCTCCACAAAACTTTCATTTGTACCTATTTGAAAAGTTGTCAACAACAACTATTAACAACAACAGAAATACAGACAACAACTGGATGACTTAAACTCCTGCTTCAACAAAAGAAACAAATTTCACATCTTGTGAACACCTCCATGTCTTACATCTGCATACAAATGATGGACTAAATAACAAGACCACAAAACATGCCTTTAAACAAATGACCCTTCAATTCAAGCATGTAGAAAAAGACCATTAGGACTCTTTTTCAAAAGATTAAACACTTCATCATTATCTCCAGCTTGGAGACCAAGTTAACTTCTCCCAAGTCAACATGTCATCACATGCATGTCAAAGCAATCAACCCTGCAAGTTAATTACACATACATGTTCAAAAACAAGGAAATAATTAACATCCCTGTGTTCATGCATCTCATGCTCATGCATGCATTTCATCCTTCAACTTTCACTTAAGCACACTGTACTTTCGAAGCTCAAATGAAATATAATGTTGCAGCAAGAAATGCATACAGATGCATTGATAGACATGCAATCTTAATCGGATAAGAACTCAAACCATTTCTTACCAATCCCTTTCAAAGGTACTATCTTTTTCTACACATTAGCATCATCATGTGAATCATCCTAAGACACATCATCCATGGAATCTTCCTTTCCATTTCTGCCATCTTCTCTTCCCACTTTCTTCAACTTTTGTGGAAGCATTGCTGGATTCAAAGTCCAACATTTTGCAACAAGATGTCCTTGCTTATGGCAGTAAGTGCATTGCATGTGCATCCTCTTGACAACATGATTTGCCTTGTCCAATGGACCTTTGGCTTCTTGCTTCCTTTCCTTCAAAAGTTTCCTGTATGTGGTCATTCTCTTCCAACATCTAGAAACATTATGGTTATCCAAACCACAAAAGGAACAAGCAATACTTTTCCCATATCTATGTGGAAATTTATCATGCTTTGCACAATCAAAAGGAAAATTATTAGAACCATATTTATACCTACCTCTTTCACCTTTATTTCCTTCATGAGGAGGTGAATTGAATGAAGAAGTGGCTCCCTTTGGAACACCATCAATCTCTTCAAGGCTATTAGAGTGTCCCCAACTCTGTAGTTCAAGTGTGTGCCTCTGAACACCTACATCTTGCAAATGATGTTTCAAGCTATTGCATTCTTCCTGAATACAATCTTCACACTCTGCAATGCAACTCCTTCTTGGAGTTGTTTCAATGGCCTTCATGGCAGCTTTGGAACTCTTTCCATAAGACTGTCCATAGCCAAGACCCAAATACTTAGGCCTTTCCTCAACCATTATTGGTTCAAAAATACCTTGTGCATGCTTTCCCAAGCCCTTTCCTTCATAGCCCATCTTGGACATTAGCTTGGAACCTATGCCTTTGGTATGTTTTTCAAAAGAACCAATATAAGCATTCTTAGAAGAATTTGAAGACAAACTGGAATGGTTTACCTCTTCTTCAAGCTAATACTTGACTAAGGCTTCTTGGGCAACAAAGGGTTGTGTCTCCAACTCATGCATCCTTTTCAGGTTTATATTTGCAATATGAAGTTGCCTTTCCATTTCCTTCAATTTGTCAGAAAGCAACTACTTCTCTTCCTTCATGGAATTCAACTGCTCTCTAAGTATGCTGCTCTTCCTTCCATCCTCATACATTTCTCTCACCTTGTCCATCATGATGAACAAGTCTTGCTTCATGTCTTCATTAAAGATTCTTGTGATGGAGGAGGAATTTGAGGATACATTTGTAGAAGTTTTCATTATGCCAATGAACAAAAGAAATTCAAACAAGATTAATAACGAGATTATTTAAGCAACCTTTTGCAACAAATCCCTTGTGCTTCAAGGATTGCTTTGAGGTCCTTTGGGATAGAAGAATGTCTTCATCCCTTTTTCCTTCTTGTCCTTCCTAGACTGAGCTATCAATAGCTTTCCCTTCACCTCTGCAAACTCAAACAATAATCAGTCTGCAAACAAGCATACATCAATCAGACAATCAATCCTTGACTACCCAAACACCTTTCAGACAAGCAATCTTTGCTATGTCAATCAAGCATTTTGATATAACCTTCTTTGAAGGTGAGGTTAACCAATCTCAAGCTCTGATACCACCTGATCTGAAAATGGGGTACTTAGGCTTCTTGTCTAACTTACAAGAACCTCTCCCACTTCCAAAGCTTTAAAGTATTTCCAAGTCTTTATGATTAACCAAATGCGGAATTAATAAGTGCTCGACAATATAGGTGTATGCTTATGGCTATTTTAGAACTGTTTATATGTTTTAGGTTGATGTTATTAAACTGATATATAAATACATATAACAGTAAATAATGCAGCAGTAAAACAAACACATATGACAGCAATTTACTTAGGAGTTCACCCAAAACTCTTGGGCTACGTCTCCGTGAGCTCTAGTCAACTAAACTAGGCTCTCTGGGATTATGGAAAAGTCCTTTTTACAAGCTCTTGTCTCAACTCCACTATTTTACACAGAAAAAATGGGTTTAGACACCATTTTATCCCTGGCTCTTGAAGCTCTCGACTGCTAGCTCTCCGCTCTCGCTATGGCTCTTGGCTCTGGCTCTGGCTCTTGGCTCTCTTTGCCTCTACTTCCTACTTTGGCTTATCTTTCTGTGCTCCTATCTCAGCACCACCTTTTCTTTTCTGTCTCTATCATTCTGTGGCTTTTAAGCCAAACGACGTTGTCTGTTTGTTTTCCTCTTCTAGGCTCTCTGGCTTCCGGCCTCTGTCCACTCAACTCCCCCTTTGAGTGTTCGCAATCATTGCTAAATGCCTTCAGGGATGGTGGCCACCTGTTCTGTAACGGAAGGACCATCTACGCCTTTGAAATCCTCAGAATAGTCATTCTCTATTTACACAGAGAAATACACTAAAACAGAAAATCTGCCAATCTGTCATTTATCGGACCTGAAATATGATTAAATCCGCCCTATATTCCATTGGGTCAGCCTTTAAATCACTATCACAAGTCGCATAGGTGCAGGTTCCTTTGTATTTGGGTTTATTACAAAAAATACCAAATACAAAGAAAATCCCGACAATTTTCCCCATATTGGACTTCAAATGTTATAGTATCCACCCTAATATCGCATTGAGTCCACCTTTGGCCACTATCGCTTCCACTGTCGATCTACGGGACCTCTGATCCAATGATTATCATGCATTTTTGGGCAGCTTAGGAGTACGGAGGTTACTCGCCTGAAAAGGCGGTTTTCCTCTCTCCTCTGTCAGCCACGTGTCAACCAGTGTGTGGGATCAGGCAGAGCCGGCCCAAAACCATTTACCGCTTGAGGCCCACCCGAAACCTGCCTTTAAGAAACTAAATTTCTATGCAATCAGGCTTAGAATTCCCCTTCGGGTCCATTTTATCACCTTCGGGTGTTTTCCTTTGTATTTCAGGTTTTACACTAAAAAACATTAATACACAGAAAATCTAAATTTCCGGATTTCAAAATTTATGAATTCCTCTTATGAAATCCATCAGGCCTCGCAATCGTCGATCGTTGATTTAATCCTGGCCTTTTGTTCCTCTCATAATTTGACAGCTGAGATTGCCTATCACGATCACTATCATATATCGCATCTCATACGGCCTAGGGGTTTTGTGCATTGTTGATGCCAATTCATCGATCCAATCATCGACGATTAGTGTATTGCATGATCACAATCGCCAGATCTAGGGTCCGATATCGCATTTGTGTCTACCTCCGATCACATACATCAGATTGATAGATCAGGGTTTCTTCCACCTCTGCTTAAGTCCAGTCTTTTTCCTTTTTCCGATGTGATTCCCTTTATAAGGGTTTTTTGCCAATTTTAGGGGATTTTGCCTCTTTTTCCAAAGAAATAGGGCATCTTCTTTCTGCGATAACTTCTGCATCCTAAGTCCATTTTAAACCATTCAAGTTGCAGTAGATTTAGAAGGAAAATATCTTTGCAATGGGGCTATTTCCAAGAACTTCCTTGTACTTTCATTTTCCTCTGTGGGGAACACTTAGACTTAGGAGTCTATCCAAATCCATTTTGGATCAGTGATCTGCATGACATCAGCATAATGGTGCGCGATGTCACCTCCAAGTCCCTCCATAATTTTGTGCAAGAGAACCATATTCTGTTGGGGGCCCTCAGAGCACAGTTGTAGGAGTTGCAGGTGCACACTCCTCAGGCTGGTACCCTCTTGACCAGCCTCGCGGCAGGGACAACTACAGCAGAGTAGATGTTGCACGCTCGTAAAATAAATACAATAGTGTTACCGGAAGGGGCATTAGTGACAATAAATGAGGCTGACAGGCCTACGATTAGCGCACTTAAGGGTATTAGGATCAACATGGCTGCACTCCTGTGGGAGATGTTATACGTTCTACAGGATGGGATTACTGCAGAACTCTCATGCGGAAAGAGTCAATTTTGCGGACAAAACCGACCTCCCTAGAAAACAAGGCTTTTCTAGTGACAAACAAAACAATCAAGCACTATCTTTCCCTAAATATGCATTTAAAATAAAAGCAACCAGGTGTTTAAGGCTTACCTCTAGTCCAATGCTATTTGTAGCAGCCAAGCCTCTCCGATCCAGATGAGCTCCTTCTCCTTGAAGCCTGCATTCACTAACAAGCAAATGATTACATAGCACCTGAATAACTCATATAATAAAACATATTCATCATAAAGACCAAGGAGTTTATGAAACAAATTATATATAACAACTTGTTGAGAAAAATGAACTTAATTGTATTAATTGGAAACAAAAGAAACCATTACAACCAGTGCCTTGGTGTTGTGCAGGTCCCTCCCAGGGTCCAACAAGAGTTCTCCTCTACTTTGATCAGCTCACCCACTTCCAAATGAAGCTAAAAAAGGATTGGAATCTCTCCTCTCAAGCTCTATAAGGGAGTCCTAATTTCAGCAGCATCTACCCTTAGGAATGTTCAGCTTTCAACCTCTCCTCCCTCTGGCCCAATGCCTGTATTTATAATGCTTTGGAGGAAGTTAATCAGGTCCACCATCAATGGGATAAGCCCCTCTTTCAAAGGGATAGCTCCCCTCTTCATGGGATAAGTTCCTCTTTCATTGGGATGCATGAACCATCTGGAGGCGCTCAATCCACGTCAAACCATCTTCTAGAATGCTCTAGAATCGACCACAAGTAAGTTTTTTGAAGTAAAACTTGCGCCTTTTGACCTTTACAGGAGTACGCACCCACCCCTTTACAGACAGAGCGTACAAGTACGTAGGTATTATGTACTTGAGGTGCGTACACGCAGGTAAGAGTAAGAGAAACTGCGTAACCAGAGTTATATTGACTTTTAAAGACTTTCTCTCTTTTTTGGAGTTTGACATGAGGAGCAGAGGTATAAGACTTGCCAAGGAGGACACTATGGTTATTGATGGAGCCATACTGACTGCAAATAGTCATGGTGACAAATTTTAGTGTAACAGATTGCCCCCTAAAGTGCGAAGTCTGTAGTAGATCAGGGTTTTATATCATCTAGGAAGGGTGAAGCACTTTACCATTTCTAGGATTATCTTGTGGAGAGCCCAGTTGGAACTTGCAAATATTCAACACAAAATACAAAACTCCTCACAGCCTGGATGGCAGAAACTAGATCCAAGGTCTTCATTTCTGCTTCCCGAAATAGTATGATTCTATCCATGCGAATAAATGAGTTGATGTCGAACATGGTAGAAACCACTTGATTACCAGTCAATGATGTAAACTGTTGACAAGTGTGAGAGAGACCACCAGTGATGTCAATGTCTCTCAAAGTACCCAGTACAATCCATGAGATGTGAATGAATGTGTTGATGTCGAACATGTCACAGAATCCTTTGATCGAAAGTCAATGATGTAAATTGTCATCAAAGGCGAGAAACCTGCCATTGAGGCATGCAGATTTCAAGGTACTGATGATTCCTAGATCATCTTTCTAGATAATGTGTTGATGTCGATAGAAAGCAATCCGTTGTAGGCAAGCCCACAACACGAAATCATAGATCAAGTTGAAGAAATGTAGCTGTAAGGACTGACTCAGGGATGGTCAAGATGGATGACAGATATTTTGCAGATGAATGGTTTATTTGCAGTGACCTCTTGAACACATAACAACACAACATATGGCTTGGTGACAATTGACCCAAAGTTAATACCCGGAAAACAGCTGAAGACTTTCAATGTGGTTTGATCAATTGTTAGGCAAAGGATTTCCCAACCCAGGTTAATGAAAAGTGTCATGTTCAAGAGTGGTGATAAGGTTTTTCCGAGACAAAGGATAACAAATAGGCTCATTTTTCTCTCTTTTCCCCCACCATTTCTGGCAAGTACCTCTTTATTTTTTACAAGCTTGAGGAGGATAACATTTGCTTGATTATAAGCTCATCCTTCGGATGAGTCCAACTTAGTTTAGATTCGAACCCTAAGAAGGAGTGGTCTGTTCCTGTTTGTAATCAAACAGGTCCTTTACTGTGAAATTTTAACGAGTCCAGTATAGGAGAAACTCGGCGTTTTTCAATTTTAGAGAGTCTGAAAAACTTAAGAAGACTCCAGGGTTGACCTTTTTCATAAATTTGTGTCTCCCAAGCCCGAAAAAGTATAAAATAATACTTGAGAGAACCGCTTGATCTTTACGACCAAGGAGTACTTTCATGATTAGTGTCTCTGATCTAAAAAGTAAAAAGAGACCAAGGACACGTCGTTTTATTTCCAATATCGAATTTGAAACGACAAAAATCCGGCAATCTTTTCATGTTTTTACGGTCAGAAAAGGGTTGTAAGAGGACCGTCTTTTAATTCCGTTTTAACGAGTGTAAAAGAAACGCTCGACAATCTTTTCATGTTTTAGGAGTCAGAAAAGGGCTTAAATATGACTCTAAGGTTTCACTTTTTCGTAAGATTTAACGAGTTCGAAAAAATGATAAAAATGTACTCATGGTTTTCATTTTTCGTAAGTTTTAATGAGTTCGAAAAAATGATAAAAATGTACTAATATGGCCAACTTTCAATTGAATTTATGAGCAGGAAAAGACGGAAAGAACTCGGCATTTTCATTTGTTTTACGAGAATGAAAGATAGCAAAATAATCTCGGGATTTTCATGAGTTTAACGAGTCTTGTAAATAACTGAAATTGACTCGAGATAGGTTTCATTTTTACAAAAGCTTGAAATAGAGAAAAACTATGCTTCAAAATAGTTTCATTTTTACACAAGCTTGAAACAGAGATAAAACTGTGCTTGATGCCCCCTAAGCATAACTGCTAGAGTGCATGCCCCCCTAGCTTCATTTTATTCAACTAAGTACAAGCTGGATGGAATGAAGGTTCATGTACGAGATCATTTGAAAGACCTGACCTAAAACTGTAAGAAAATTATGCAAAAACAGAAATAACTAACCTAAATATACAACTTAACATTTATGAGATCTAGTCAAACTCTCGACTCAATTAGAGGAGGATTTGTTTCATTTTTTAATGAGCTTGACACAGGAAAAGAACTATGCTCGGATTCGGTTTCATGTTTATGCAAGCCTGAAATGAAAAACTATGCTTGTTATAAGTTCACATGCCCCCAGCATAATGACGCAAAATGAGGTACATGCCCCCCAAGCTTCATTGCATTCAATGAGGTGGATGGAATGAAGCTTTACTTTCAAGATCTTGGAAAGACTTGTGGGAGTTGTTTCATTTTTTAATGAGGTTGACACAGGAAAAGAACTATCCTCAAAACCCTTGTTTCATTTTTTAAACGAGCTTGACACAAGATAAGGAACTGTGCTCATAACTACTCTCTACAATCTACCTAACAAAAAACTCTACTCTAAAAACCTTGATTCATTTTTTAACGAGCTTGACACAATACAAGGAACTATGCTCATGACTCCTTGTTTCTTTTTTTAACGAGCTTGACACAGGAAAAGAACTATCCTCGCACTCACTGATCATGGCTTCCAACTGGAAGAAAGACATGTCAATGGACACACCTTGATCATGGCTTCCAAGAGGTCTTCATCAGAAGGAAGAATAGTTCTCTGGAAGGAACACATGTCAAGGGACTCAAAAGGGATAAGAACATCACGTTCAAATAATCCCATAGAGTTTTCCATGTTAATTACCGGATCTAAATCAAAGGAAGATGAGCAAACAGTGAGAGGCTCACTTACATCGGTAACTGAAAACATGGGACCAGTTGCCACATAATTAACCCGTGGTGGGGTAGATACCACTTTAGAATCAAGAACATTTAGGGGTGTCATATTATTGGTAGTTGAAACAAGACTAGGGAACGAAATCTGGTCTACAGTCACAATATTTCCATTGTGAGGGAAAGACATCATGCGAAAGAGTGTCAATACGACAGCTTTCATTGCATAAACATAGCCTCGCCCAAGGAGTAAATTGAAATCCAAGGGACCTCGAACTACCATAAGATCAATACAGACAGTTTTACTTTCCAAGGTAATAGAAAACTTAGGAAGGATCCCTAAAGGTTCACTAATGGTTCTGTTAAAAGCTTTCAGATTCTGCATAATAGGTGCAAGCTGAGGGGAACCCAAAGCTTTCCAAACAGTTGAGGATAAAATACTAACAGAAGCACCTTCATCTACCTGAGTACGATGTATGTCCCTACCACTAGCCTTGACAATCATTTGGAAAGGGATGGAAGAAGGAAGATGAGGTTCTGTCAATCTATTCCAATCAAAGGAAAAGACCTCAGTACTTGGAGGGGGTTCTGTAGAAATAGGTGAAATGCCCCCCGGCGTAGAAGAATCTGATGTAACAAAAAGAACCTGAGCGGTATGAAGTTCACTTTATAAAGGGAAAGTGGGATCGACCGAATGTGAAATTGAATCGACCACTTGATCAACTAATGGATCATCAACCTGAGTGACATGAGTTTCACTCTCCAATGGAAGAGTGTGATCGACTGTACTTGAAATTAGATCAATCACTTCGTCAGTTGACGGTAGGTTGGGAGAAAGTTTACTGTAACCAGTTGGAAATTCTTGATGTGGAACAGTAAGGTTTTCCAACAATGTTGAGGCTTCATCCATGTGAGGGCAAATGTGAGTTTGATGACTCCCTTTGCATAACTTACAAGGAAACCTAACTTTACCCATTTTCCCAGGAACCTGACTATCACTGGTTGATGCATCAATGGAAAGTTGATGAGATTTTTTTGACCATACTTCCAAGACCTTTGGAATACCAGGAAAATTGACAAGGAAGTGGTAACCCTTACAAAGCCTGCAAGGGTATTTGGGTTTACGATGCATGTTGGAGTTTTCCTCAACACAACACTTACAGCCACGGTTGGTTGGTTGACTTCTTTCTTATCTTTCTTCTTCTTCTTCTTCTTCCCTTTCTTCTTCTTCTTAGACACCTGGTTACTAGCGTCAAGGCTTTTACCAAGCGAAGAGGAAGAATGGAGGAAGAAAAATTAGGCGAATAAGGTAAAGGGTCAACAGAAGGTTGGTGATGTTGAGATGGTGAACTCTGTTGAGGTGAAGCATTCGGTTGAGGTGGAACAATTGGAGTATTTGGGGCCAACGAAGTTGAAAATAACCATATCGGTAAACCTATTGTAAATCCAGGTAATGACAAAGTAGCCATATAAGGAGGACCAACATTTCCAAAGAAAGGAAAAGTACTAGGATCCTCGTTAAGAGGGGTTCCTAGGTTGGTAAATCCCAGAACAGTTGCCATTATATTTAACTTCAGTGAATTTTATTAACAATTTTAAAACTAAAATTAACAATTCACAATTCACACCTATGGTCTCTAAAAGTAAAAACAAACAAATTAACACGCACTATCAAATCTAGGAGTCAAACCACACACAAACAGTAACTTTCTGGACCAAAAACACTAGTTGGTGATGAAATCCAACGTTGCAGAATTCAGTACAGAAATGGCGGTTGGAACAGTTACCCCGGCAACCTGCTTAATGAATAGACTGGCACAAGTTCCTCCACTTTAACCGTCTCGAGTGAAGTGAACCCCCCAGAAAATCCAAGTGAGTCTAGCCGACGTCTGCTCCAGGTACAGTGGGATCTTCCCACCACTGTCACCTCAGGAAGAGTCCTAAAGAATATGGCCACTAAGGTTACCAACTGAGACAAATATACCTGGGAGAACAGTCTACGATCCGATACGCATGCAAGGGCAGAGTAGCAAGCTCAATCCCCTTGAAGGCTCCTTGACATAATCCAAGGTTTACCAACAAGTGACCCCAGGCTCCTCGACAATGGTTAATCCGAGGTTTACCGTTTTTAATACGTGAATATCTGGCGTCGTTCCCAATGAGGAAGGATTGATTCCCACACTGGTTCGGACACAATCTCGTGCTTCTCCTTTAAGAGGAGCTTTCCCAGAGTATAAATGCAACAATTGGATTTCTTCCTACCGCAAGATACAACTACTTGTTTGTTTTACTATCTTGGAGAGTTAATTACTCCCTACTCCAAGACACTAGCCTAAGCTATGTTGGTGTATCAGAGCCCTAGAAAATAAAAATATTACTAGATGAATTTTAATTAAGCGCTGTGTTATTAAGGTTGTTATTACTCAAATGGGTAAATGGATACGAAACGAATGGTGTTATGACCCAACTCAAAACTGAATGCAATCGAATATGATAATGTAATCCTTTCAATTCGATGAATCCTAACTAAGGTAAGGAGAGAGTTTCCATTCACTTCCAACAATGCAAGAAATTGATCACTAAGAGAAAATATATCAAATTATCTAATGCACTAATGATCCGGATTTAAGCAGGAACGCAATAGATTACAGCGATAACCATAAATACAGAGATGCGATAACCATAAAAATAGAGATGCAGCGGAAATAATACTTCATTTCATTAATGGAGAATACTGAAATATGCTTACAAATAGAAATAACCCAGCTAGGGCGATGGTAGCTTATCTCTGAGAAGAGATGTGTCGGCTACATGCCTCTGAACTATTTCGAACTGTATTACAATGAGGCTCGAGGGCCTATTTATTGTTGAGAAACAATGGAAAACCCTTCACATTCCAAAACCTAACCCTAGAAGATGAAACTCCAAATTGTGGGCCCCGTTTTTGGGTAAGTTGGTACATCAACTTCCCGGGGTCGTAACTTTGGCATACGATCTCCATTTTACACGCGTGATAGCCCGTTGGAAAGATCTCTATGAGGACTACAACGGAAAAGACGATTTTTTAAACTAAAAAATCGCGGAGCAAGATTTCCCAAAAAACATCGTTTAGGGCCTCAAAACGGCTCCAGAAGTTTAGGACCCCAAAAACTGCTAAAAATAGTAAACTGCGCTATAATTAAGGAAACTGAAAATGTTGAGAGGAACAATGGTGGGGGTCCAGGTGGACTTGGCAGGTGGCCACCAATATCCACCTGGATCATTCCTCCCCCCTTAGGAAGCAATGGTCCCCATTGCGTTGAGTTCCTCCCTGAGATGAGGAAGCTTCTGCTGAGCTGGGTCTCTGGTGAGCTGTTCTGCAATCTCTGATGTGTCCATAAATGGTGGGGAGCATGGTCGGAGACGGTCCACATTGAACACTCGGTGCAAGCGAAGGAATGGCGGAATGTTGTGCTTCAAAGCATTGTTTCCCGTAGCCTTGTTACTGGTGTAAGGAACATGTTGAAGTGGTTTGAGTTTCTGATGGGTTCTGGTAAGGCGCTCCCTCTGCAAATGTAACCAAACTTTGTCGCCCACCTGAAACTTGTGTGGTACCCCTCCGGGTAAAGAGAAGTTGTTCCTGTGTTCTGTCACGACTGTATCCCTCTATTGCTGCTGTTGTGTGGAGGAACCCTTTGCGGGGGTTATGGATGTAGCAACGATCTTCCCCTTACTTTGGGAGCGAACCAGATAGAAAATAAATTTCCTAGTCTGTGAGATGACCTTGCTGCCTTTCTTAGCAGTGATCAAAGAGGTGGCGGTAGGTGGGGCTACCTCTGGTATCCTGTATAATGAATTATCTAAAGAAATGATGACATCACGAGGCCTTGACTCATACACAGCATGTCGCCTCCACAAGTATGGCTGGCCTAATAGTACATCACAAACATCCAGAGGTGTAACATCACACAATACCTCGTCTGTGAAGGGCTTGATGCTGTAGGGAAGGAGGCACTGCTGGCGAACTTTGAGATCTCGTCCTTCGTGAAGCCAACTGATACTGTATGGATGTGGGTGTGGTGTAGTTGGTAGGCCCAACCGCTTCACGACCTCTACTGAAATGAGGTTCTTTTGGCTGCCACTGTCGACAATGAATTGCAGCGGCGAACCCTTCACCCACATTTGTGAGTGGAAAAGACGTTCCCCCTCCTCTGGATCTTCGGGCTCATTTTTCTGGATCTTGGCAGTAGCAATAGTGGCGCTGGGATCCGCATCAATGATCTGCTTCCCTTTGTCATTCCCCTTGTCGGGTTCTGACTCAGAGTCGGAACATGCATCTGATTCGGAAGCCTTCAACTCGGCCACCAGCGACTGCTTGGTCCGACACTCACTTGTGTTATGAGTGGGACTCTTGTGGAACTCACACCACTTTCCTATGTCCTTCTTCGGCTTCATGGTGTTGTTCTTTTCTTGCAGCTTAGAGGGGTTGTCTTGGGTCACCCCGCCTTGGCTTTATCCTTTGGGCTTCGGATTTGCAGATCCAAAGTCTTGCTTCTTCTGTTTGAAATTTTGCTCGATTTTGACAGCGTATCGGTATGTTGTGCCGAGTGAGGAGATGTTCAAGAACTCCATCTCTTCCTGGATGTATCTGTGTAGGTAGTCGCGGTATTTGAGTACCAGATGCAGCTCAGAATCTTTGATACCCAACTTTGTGCGAAGGGTATGAAAAATATTTGTGAACTCTGGTACATCTTGGTCTCGTCCCTGCCGCAGTGTGGTCCATTTGATGTATTTGTCCTCATAGCTTTTGACAGGGTAGTACTGCTCCTTGATGGCATCCCGAAAGTCATTCCAAGTGGGTGCGGCTGAAAACAGTGAGCCTGTACTTTCATCCTTCTGCTCGCAGTATGTTTCCCACTAGTCCTTGACGTGGGGGGCTGCTTTGAGAAGAGCGAAAACAATCTTTTCCCGACTTGAAAATTCATGAACAGAAAAATACCCATCTAGCAGATTTAACCATTTATCTAAGGAATCTGCGTCTATTTGACCCTCGAAGATGGGGATTTCGAAATTAACTTGTACCTTAAATGATGTGGCGTTTCCAGAGTAGCTGTTGGAAGCTGATGCGTCGCCTCTGGGTAGCCGCTGAAGGATCTGCGCAAAGCTATCCATCATCGCGTTCCTTTAACGCTCGAGGGCTTCTTCGAGCAAGATTCTGATAGGATCTCCTGCCCCCTCATCTTTCTTCTCATCTGCCGTGGGAGGTCATCGAGATTTGTGAGGTTAGTCTTGCAAGGGTTCGACCAATTCAAGCCCTAACTCCTTATATCCCGACCTCGTTGGGGACATGCAAAGAAAAACAGAGAAAAAGCAGACCGCTCTGATACCACTAATCCGGATTTAAGCAGGAACGCAATAGATTACAGCGATAACCATAAATACAGAGATGCGATAACCATAAAAACAGAGATGCAGCGGAAATAATACTTCATTTCATTAATGGAGAATACTGAAATATGCTTACAAATAGAAATAACCCAGCTAGGGCGATGGTAGCTTATCTTTGAGAAGAGATGTGTCGGCTACATGCCTCTGAACTATTTCGGACTATATTACAATGAGGCTCGAGGGCCTATTTATTGTTGAGAAACAATGGAAAACCCTTCACATTCCAAAACCTAACCCTAGAAGATGAAACGCCAAATTGTGGGCCCCGTTTTTGGGTAAGTTGGTACATCAACTTCCCGGGGTCGTAACTTTGGCATACGATCTCCGTTTTACACGCATGATAGCCCGTTGGAAAGATGTCTATGAGGACTACAACGGAAAAGACAATTTTTTTAACTAAAAAATTGCGGAGCAAGATTTCCCAAAAAACGTCGTTTAGGGCCTCAAAACGGCTCCAGAAGTTTAGGACCCCAAAAACTGCTAAAAATATAGTAAACTGCGATATAATTAAGGAAACTGAAAATGTTGAGAGGAACAATGGTGGGGGTCCAGGTGGACTTGGCAGGTGGCCACCAATATCCACCTAGATCAACTAATTTCATCAAGAAAAACTAATGCAGAATCTCTAGTCTGCGAAACCAGAGATTCTGGGTTCGATCCCCAGTGGAGTCGCCATTTTGTCATGCGGAAAGAGTCAATTTTGCGGACAAAACTGGCCTCCCTAGAAAACAAGGCTTTTCTAGTGACAAACAAAACAATCAAGCACTATTTTTCCCTAAATATGCATTTAAAATAAAAGCAACCAATTGTTTAAGGCTTACCTCTAGTCCAACGTTATTTGTAGCAACCAAGCCTCTCCAATCCAGATGAGCTCCTTCTCCTTGAAGCCTACATTCACTAACAAGCAAACGATTACATAGCACCTGAATAACTCATATAATAAAACATATTCATCATAAAGACCAAGGAGTTTATGAAACAAATTATATATAACAACTTGTTGAGAAAAATGAACTTAATTGTATTAATTGGAAACAAAAGAAACCATTACAACCAGTGCCTTGGTGTTGTGCAGGTCCCTCCCAGGGTCCAACAAGAGTTCTCCTCTACTTTGATCAGCTCACCCACTTCCAAATGAAGCTAAGAAAGGATTGGGATCTCTCCTCTCAAGCTCTATAAGGGAGCCCTAATTTCAGCAGCATCTACCCTTAGGAATGTTCAGCTTTCAACCTCTCCCCCCTCTGGCCCAATGCCTGTCTTTATAATGCTTTGGAGGAAGTTAATCAGGTCCACCATCAATGGGATAAGCCCCTCTTTCAAAGGGATAGCTCCCCTCTTCATGGGATAAGTTCCTCTTTCATTGGGATGCATGAACCATCTGGAGGCGCTCAATCCACGTCAAACCATCTTCTAGAATGCTTTAGAATCGACCACAAGTAAGTTTTTTGAAGTAAAACTTGCGCCTTTTGACCTTTACAGGAGTATGCACCCACCCCTTTACAGACAGAGCGTACAAGTACGCAGGTATTATGTACTTGAGGTGCGTACACGCAGGTAAGAGTAAGAGAAACTGCGTAACCAGAGTTATATTGACTTTTAAAGACTTTCTCTCGTTTTTGGAGTTTGACATGAGGAGCAGAGGTATAAGACTTGCCAAGGAGGACAGTATGGTTATTGATGGAGCCATACTGACTGCAAATAGTCATGGTGACAAATTTTAGTGTAACAATGGGATTACTGTAGAACTGCGAGCTAGGGAGAGTCGTGCGCTGCAAGTACTAAGCAAGAAAAAGATCAACATGGAGTAGTTGAGCTTGTAGACGACGAAGTGGTATCACAAAATCGGCAGCTGGTATAGGTACTGGAAGAAGCCTGTCAAAGAGTCCCTGAGTTGGCCATCCCAACAAACACACCAGCAGAGGTACGCATCCACAGGCTAGCAACAGGGGTGCGCGAGGCGCAAGAATAAATTACTAAGGTTCAACTAGAGCTGAACCTTTATATTGCAGAGCAACGGTTGAAGGCGCAGCTATCCACCCCTCTGGAAGTAAGAGAACAGTGCGCCAGCGCTATTACAGTAGGACTGGATGAGATCGGTAGTGCAATGAGAGACTGCACCAGAATGTTGGAGGAGTCTTTTGAGGTCCTCACGAATCTGTAGGAGGACCTCAACATCCATCATTTAGAGACAGAGGCGGATGAACTCTAGCAGCAGTATAACAGCGTCAAAGGAGCTGTGCAGATGGTGGCCCTCACCCAGAGGCTAGCATGGATGCAACAGGTTAAAGCGTTGAAAGAGCAGGTAGACACAGCACAACACAAAGAAGTAGTCCTGCAGGCGCACGTTCAGCCTTGGATCGACGAGGCCTTCACCATCACTGCATTGAAGGCAAGCTCACACAAATGCAGGGGATGTAGGAACAGGTCCAGGGAAGCAGTTCCGACATCGCGGTTTTGGAACAATGTGTACAGGAGATCCAGTAGGCAGCCGCTCAATGCACTGCCGACCTTGCAGCGGTTCGAACAAAGTTGGAGGGACTCCGCACAAAGATCTCCACACCGAAAGAGTGACTCGAGGGCGAGTCACAATGTTTGTGTTGGGGGCCTGTTGGGCGTGGAATCCCCCCCAAGGCATGTTTTGGGGCTTATAGCCCAAGCTTTGACCAAGTCCGTTGTAAAGACTCCGCGATTTGTGGCCGCAAAGCGCAGCCATAATAGATTCATAGGGTTGTTCGCCCTTGTTTTTGTAATGTAATGTCAGCTTGAAAGATCCACCCATGCTCCGTGGACCATGGGATTGTATAAGTAGAGTGAAGCTCTAAGTGTAGAAGGGAATGAAGTGAGGAAGAAAGCATGATGAGTCTAAGAGCTTGAGTCGAAGTGTAAAGTGTGTCTTGGGTTGTAGAGTAGGAGAAGGCTCTTCCGCTATGTTCACAGAGGCCTAGTAGTCCGCAATTGAGTGTGCGGACCCCTGTAGCTGAGTGCGCAGGGCAGGTCGAGTCTGTAACCATGGAAAGAATTAATAAAAGGAAGTTTACCATATTTATGTGTATCTTTTCCTACCTTATGCATTATTAGGTATAATTTGCAAGTGTACTGTTTATTTGTTGCATGAACTTATGTGCATGTACTGTATAAATAAATATAACACAAGGCTTCTATTTACACGAAGATAACTAACTAGTTTAGGAAGATAAGTAAGATCTCAGGTGCAACTTAGGAAAATAGTACAGAACATTGCTCTAGCAACGCGGAAGCCCCACATCCCTTGGTTAGGGTTGCGTGGAGGCCAGTATATCAGGCCTCAAAGGCCAGGGAAGTGCACAAAGCAACCTGCGCACAAGGACTAGCAATTGGATTGAATCAACCCCTCAAACATCTCAAGGGTGTAGAAACCCGGTTCCAGCACCCCCCCATACTACTTCGGGTGAGACCTCAGTCCGCGCTCTGCGGACTGTTGCCAAAAGGGCCAGTAGTACAGGGATTTGTTTGGCTAATTAATTCTGAACTTGGGTCAGGCCCCAACAAGACATCACAAGGCCATCAACCAGAAGCCGTGTGTTGGCTTATTAGGGCCTGACCCAGGTTCAGAGTTAATTAGTCAAAAAATTCCTATACTACTGGCCCTTTTGGCAATAGTCCACGAAGCGTGAACTAAGGTCTCACCCGAAGTAGTATGGGGGGGGGGGGTGCTGGAACCAGGTTTCCGCACCCTTGAGATGTCTAAGGGGTTGATTCGGTCCAACTACTAGTCCCTGTGTGCGGGTTGCTTCGTGCACTTCCCTAGCCTTCGCGGCCTAATATACTGGCCTTCGCACAGCCCTAACCAGGGGCTGTGGGGATTTCGCACTTCTGGAGCAGCATTCTGTACTATTTTCCTAAGTCGCACCTAAGATCTTACTTCTCTTCCTACAAGTCGCACCTGAGATCTTACTTATCCTCCTACACCAGTTAGTTATCTTTGTGTAAATAGAAGCCTTGTGTTATATTTATTTATACAGTACATGCACATAAGTTCACGCAGCAAATAAACAATAAACTTGCAAATTATACCCAACAATGCATAAGGTAGGAAAAGATACATAGAAATATGGTTAACTTCTCTTTATTAATTCTTTCCACTATTACAAACTCGACCTGCCCTGCGCACTCATCTGCAGGGGTCCGCGCACTTAGTTGTAGACTACTAGACCTCTATGCACACAACTGCAAAGCCTTCTCCTACTCTACGACCCAAGACACACTTTACACTTCGACTCAACTTCTTAGACTCATCATGCTTTCTTCCTTCACTTTGCTCCCTTCTACAATTAGAGCCTCACTCTATTTATACAATCCCATGGTCCACGAACCATGGGTGGATCTTTCAAGCTGACATTACATTACAAGAACAACGGCAGACAACCCTGTGACTAAATTATGACTTCGCGCTCCGCACCCACAAATTGTTGAATCTTTACAATGGACTTGGTCAAAACATGGGCTTTAAGCCCCAAAACATGCCTTGGGGGGATTCCACGCCCAACAGGCCCCCAACACAAACATCGTGACTCGCCCTCGAGTCACTTTGTCAGCGAGGAGATCTTCGCGCGGAGTCCCTCCAACTTTGTTCGAACCTCTACAATCTCGGTAGCGCACTGAGCGACTTCCTGTCAGATCTCCTGTATGTGTTTTTTCGAGACCGCGGTGTCGGAACTGCTTCCATGGACATGTTCCTACATCCCCTACATTTGTGCGAGCTTTCCTTCATTGTTGCGGTGATGATGAAGGCCTCGTCGATCCAAGGCTAAACGCGCTCCTTCAGGACTACTTCTTTGTGTCGTGTTGCATCCTCTTTCAGCACTTTAGCTTGTTGCATCCACGCGAGCCTCTGGGTAAGGGCCACTATCTGTGCAGTTCCTTTGACGCTGTCATACTGCTACTGGAGTTCATGTGCCTCTGTCTCTAAATGTTGGATGTTGGGGTCCTCCTGCAGATTCATGAGGACCTCAAAAGACTCCTCCAATATTCTGGTGCAGTCTCTCACTGCACTGCCGATCTCTTCCAATATTTTTGTAATAGCGCTAGTGTGCCATTCTCTTACTTCTAGAGGGGTGGATGGTAAAAAAAAACTGCAATTCTGTGATCTAAAGGTTCAGCTCCAGTTGAACCTTAGTCATTTCTTCTCGCACCTCGTGCACCCCTACTACTAGCCTGTGGATATGAGCCTCTACTGGTGTGTCTACTGGGATGTCTAGCTCAGGGACACTTTGACAGACTTCTTCTAGTACTTGTACCAGCTTCCAATTCTGCGACATCACTTTTTCGCACCGTAAGCTGAACTGCTCCATGTAGATCTTTTTCTCACTTAGTACTTGTAGTGCGCAACTCTCCCTAGCCTGTAGTTCTACAGTAATCCCATCCTGCAGAACGTATAACATCTCTCACGGGAGTGCAGCCATGTTGATCCCAATACCCTTCAGTGCATTAATCGTAGGCCTGTCGGCCTCATTTGTTGCCACCAATGCCCCTTCCGGTAGCACTATTGTATTTGTCATCTGAGCGTGCAACATCTGCTCTCCTGCAGTTGTCCCTACTCTGAGGTTGGTTAAGAGGGTACCAGCCTGAGGATTGCACACCTGCAACTCCTGCAGCTACACTCTGAGGGCCCCAACCACAATCTTTTTCTCTTCCATAAAATTCTCGAGGGCCTCAGAGGTGACATCGTGCACCATTTCTCTGATGTCGTACAGATCACCCTCAGTAAGAGTGATTGGGTCAATAGAAAAGTTTGATGCCTTGACCTTTTTGCATGGCCTTGTTTGCTCGTTTGGGCGCTAGCACTTTAGTTGTGTTGATGCGGTTTGTGGGTCTGCACCTTCCTCCTCTTCCTCTACTTCCTACCCATACGAAGGCGATTTTTGGCCCTCGTGCGCCTTCTCGGCTACCTCCTTTGTTGCTACTGCTGTTGCAGCCTTTTTCTGTTCTGCTGCTGTCTGTGCAGCGTCTCGTGCCTCCTTCGCTTTTTCTGCCGCTGCCTCCTGCCTTCTCTTCTCTACCAACTGCGCTATGCATAGTTTGGCCTCTTCTTTCTTCTTTTGTGCCGAAGACTTCTCTATTCTGCAATGTCTGGGGTGCGCCACTCCAATGGCCATGTCTCCAAGACATCAAAGATTACATCGTCCATGGCTAAAAAGGGTAGCTCTCTCCATTGCTTGTTCGGGTCCTTGCACACTTTGATATAGATGTTGTGGAGGTCTGCTTTAAACTCTGAAAAACTTTGCAGCCTATTGTAGACAGTGGGTGACAACCGTGACTTGTAGTTAATCCCCATTCTGATGTTCATTTCCATGAACACCCAAAATATCTTACTGTCACGGATCCAATTCGCATCCTTCGTGGCTAGAGAGAAGCGTACTTCACGGCCTCCAGTAGATCCCTTTCAATTATGGGGAACTGATTGTCCTCCAGCAATTCCCCTACAACGAGCACTATGGACGGCAAAAGACATGCATAGTGGAACATTTTGCCTTGTTCCTGAACTCCTTGCAGAGGAACTTGGACCAGTTAAACTAGACCCCCTCCGCGCACTGCTCAGCAAGTGCTACCACCAGCGTGGGTACCTCATCCACGCAGCACTTGCGCATAACCTTACTTGCCACTATTTGGGTCACCACTTTTACGGCTTTATTGTTGATGTTGGATATGGCGTAGCCCATTTTCTTATTTTCCTGTTTATATTTCTTCTTCATGGCCTATGCGATGGCCAAGTCACTGCTCTTCCCCTTCAAGATATCTTCAGGGTCCTCACCTTTGCATGGGAGGTGGGTGATACGGTGAATCAAGTGGTACATCATGGGGATGGGATCCTCCAACCACAAACACCCACCATGCACTAGGCAGAGTAGTTGCCTAATGACGAATATTGTTATTGGGGCGTGGTGGAAATGCGGCAACCATAGTAGGTTTAGTAACCCGACCTTTTCCACTCCGCGCAACCACTTTCGCAACTCCAATTCGATAACCCCTACCGTGGTGTTCTGCTTGGGCTTCATGAGCTGCGTGGTCTCTAGGTGAGGGAACTTCACGTGTTCAGTGAGATCCCAATCTTCAAATTTCAAGCTAGGCACCCGTAACAAGTGTGTGCCCTAAAAAATGATGTTGTCGGGGAGGAGCGGGGTTTGGAGATAGCTCTTGCTCTCATCAAGATCCTTGGGCACTTAAGGCTTCCCCTTTCATGGGGGGATATAGGCGGGTATCTTTGTTGGAGGGTGCGCAGGCTCAATTTCTTCCTCCATGCCTTCATCCTCGTCTTCTTCAATGATAAGTTCCTCCAGGTCTTCCTCCTCCTTGTCAGTTTCTACGTTAACTGTTTTCCCCTTCTTCTCCATCATCAGTCTAGTGCGCAACGGGTTTCGTGGGGACACCCATATGGGAACCATCAACTGTTTGTCTTTCTTTGGCCTTGGCATGTGTAGTGATTTAGGGATCTCGGCTACAATCTCGGCACCTTTAGGGGCATCCCCTATAGTCAGGGCCTACGCGGCCTCTTCAACGGTCATCTCTGTAATTTCCATAACTTCCTCAGCTACTGCCATCGTGTCCGACTAGAAATCTATCACTCACGTAATCAGGCTCAATCAATGCTCTGCATAGGTTGAACAAGGCTCTTCTCAAAATACACAGGGTATACAACAACTCAATTCACAAATGACCAAATTTTGTTTGGTAGGCAACCCTTTGTAATTTATAGCACCTTTTGAATTTGAATTCGACTGTTCCCCCCAAATCTGGCTCATTAACGCTCCCTTGGTGGCAGATTTTCCCAAGTATTGCCCATAAATCACATCTTAAATGCCTGCCACCCACTTCATTTGGTCTCAAGTCAAGCATCACATCGTGAATAGTGACTCCAACGGTCACTTTCTGGCCAACCTATGCAGCAGCGCAACCCCCCTTGCGTGGTCGCAGACCTTGTGACTCTTTGCTTCTGCGCAGCTCCTGGGCAAAGTAGTTTAGAGTCCCACACCTCCTTTCAACTACCAGGAGTGCTAAGACTGTACTTCCCACGGCTAGTCAAGTGGTCGCGCCACCTCTGTAGAGTTTCATTCGGTCATCCATCACTTTTCCTGGAACATACCTACTTTTTATTATTGTTGGCCACGTTGCACACTTTATCATTGGCACTGCACCACCATGGTTGATCCATTTGGTAATCCAAGGCATCAGGCTGATCAACTCTCTGCGATAGTCCCAAAATATGTCAATGTGATCATGCGCACCTTTCTTTGTCATCCTAGGTTCTTTATTGAGAAAATCCTTCTTGATCTCGTCCTCTAGCTTCTTGGCTTCCACTTTTAGCAGAGCGCTTTTCTCCCTTAACTGCACCCTATCATTCATAAGTTCTTGGAGCCTAAGGTCCCGCTGTTGGATTTCCTTGTCAAGTCCCAAGTATTTTGCTTTGTTCAGTTGTGATACCCCCTCTTCCAAGGTTCTGTGAACTGTCATATCTGCTAGTGCTGCCATGCGCAGACTAGGCATTTCATGCTCTATGGGAATTACAGCGTTCACTTCATACTCCAGCCTTGGAGGTGCCTACACCGTCAATTTCTTGCACGCAGTCCTATAAGCCCATAGAACCGCTAGTACACATAGGTCCCATTTAGTCTGCTGCGCATTGTGGACCTTGTTTAGCACTTTTCATACTTCATTAAAGGCTTCTACATGGATAACCTTCTGCGCACTTGGTCTTAACATACTCCGTGGTTTCAACCAAAGGGGTCGTTCGTGCCCTTTCCTTGCCCGCACCTGCTTACTATGCATGTCTCCTAACGTGAAGGTTGTGTGCATCCGCGAAGGTTTCGTACCATATGCCTATATCCATCTAGATAGGTGGGCGTGCAGACCTTTTCGTCCAGCAATATTTTCTGTTAATCACACTTGAGGCTTCCCAAACCGCATGTGCATCATCCTTTGCATTCGTGTCAGTCCTCGAAGCTCCTTTGGTGCGTACCCCACCACCTTGCGGGCGTAGCGCGCAATACTCATTTCAGAGCTTTGAAGTGTTGTTGTTTCGGCACTTCTCTTTCAAATATGTTCAGGAAGTCATCCATCTCACTTACCCCATCATACGTAGGTAGATCCCTTACCTCTGTTGATATGCAGTGCAATGATATGGTCATCATGTTACATTTCAGCATGGTTACCTCATGTAACCAGTTCTTCCATCGTTCTATCTCTTTGTCACAATTCGACGTGCAGGAGCTTTCTCGCTCCCATGAGATTCATCCATCCATGGTTGCATTTACCCAATCTTGTTCTCGCACGATTATCTTGTAGATACAGTCCAAATCATCGTCGCTATCGTAGTCGCACACTAGCTCCATGTAGCACGATCCTTCTGCAAGGTCCAAAGGTACTACACGCAGAGACTTTTTCTCAAAAATAATCTTGCGCTTATTCAGATTTATCACCCCATTCATGTCAGTGGCCCAATCTATTCCTAATAGCGCAAGGGAGGGATTGTTGTCATCAACAATCTCTATTACTTCAAAGTCCTCTAGCAGGCTTCCTCCTTCGATATCCACTATGATTCCCTGCAATATCCCCATAGTTATGATCTTTTGTTGGTTCGCCATTCTTAGTTGGATAGGAGACCATTACAGTGTAGGCCTTCCCATGCACTCCCATGTTTGCTTAGGCAAAACATTCGTGTCCGATCCTAGATCCAGAATCACTTGGTCCATCTCATTTTCCCCAATCTACACAGTCAATCTTATTTCCCTTCCTGTTCACATCGTGTTCTTTACGAGCTTTGAGACTACGCGTGGTTCTCCTAGCATGGTCCCAACGCATCTATTTATGAGTTCCTGCAACCCCTTTACATCCTTGTTGTCACGCAGCAGCTTCATGCATGTCTCCAAGAACATTGTGAGCATTGATGGGTCCATTTCCGGCTTCGGTCCGTCTTTGCTTCCTGAAGTGGAGGCATCAACGAAGCTCTTCTTGGCTTCCACGAAGGTTTCCTTAGCGCACTCCAACTAAAACTCTGGTTCTTTCGTCAAAGCCTTGTCAACCCAAGTACTCTCTTCAGGTTGCTTTCCTTTTTCATCCCCTATCGTAGTTCCACTTCAGAGCACAATATTCACATCAGGTTCTTCCTCATATGGCTCAGACCTCATCATTAGTAGGTTCTAAGTCAGGGGAGATTGGAGCGCTCCTTTATCGCGCAACCGTGCTATTAGCGTGGGACAATCCTCCATCTCATGATCAAACAATGTACAATACAAGCATGATGGTCGCGTTGGATTTGTACAATCACGGGCATAATGTCTTGGCCCTCTACAATTGTAACATATCAGCTGTCTGCGACCTCTTCTAGGCCCTCCTACACCTTGGCCTTGTCTGTGCCCTTTAAATCTAGTTCGCGCCATCCCTACATTCTGGTCAAGGGGCCGTGTTTCGAACTGAACTTTGTAGGTAGGAGTTCAGTCCATCATTAGTTCATAACTTCTACAGGTGCGCTCATCATGTCCCACTAAATGGCAGTTACCTGTAGCATGCTTTCCTCTTATCTGACAAATTGCACACCATAATGCAGGTGCCACACTCAGTCGTGCTTGTGCCTCCGGTCTCAATGGCATTGGTCCTCCTCCCATAAGGCAGTTTGCGAACACTGGTCAGTGATCCCTGTCATTTCCCTGACCCTTGCACTTTATGCACCATACCTCATCGTGCACATTTGGGCGAGCCATCCTCTCATGTTTCAAACTCTGCATCTCAAGGCACAAGTTTTTCAACTGCGCGTGGAACTACTGAAGTCCCAGGTTGGGATCTTGTATTGGGGTCTCATGCGGTCTCATCGTGATCTCCAATGCCTTTGCCTGATTTTTTAGCCTCTGTTGTGACAACGTGTTCCTTAAATGTGGCATTAACAATGCTACAAACCATTTGCGATGTTGTCCATCCGTCAGTGTCATGTTAGCTTCACGAATTGTACACTTCAGTGTCTGATCCAACTCCCAAGGGGTCTCGCCTAGTAGCATTGTTATTTCCTTGAACCAAATGATCGACTGTGCCTTTGACTTTGGCCTGCTAAATTCTTTGTTTATCGTAGTTTGAATATCTAAGATCCTTGCATTCGGATTTTCATTGGATTGCTTAATGTACCAGGTCAGTGCATGATCCTGCAGAGCGCGGACCAATGTCACTTTATTTATATTGTCATTTGTAAGTCCTTGTGCTTCCCATACAACTTTTATCACAAACCAAAACTGGTCTATATCTTCACTTCCTACTCCCTTGAACACTTGCAACTTTATTGTGCTTTCCATATTTACTCGCGGTGGTGGTATGGTGAAGATGGGGGTGAAGATGGTGAAACTGGCGGTGGTGTGGGTGGGGGTGGTATGTGCGGAATCCTCTGCCTTATCCAATTGATAGCAATTCTTGGTGAGACCTTCGTGAGCTCTTCTTCACCCCCTCGTAGAGGTAAAATCAAGGGGCTAGTTTCTATCTCCGCACTATATTTGCTTCTATATATTCTCCCACTTTGTGTAGCCCCAAATATCAATTTATTCACATAACTCACTTTTCACAAAGTAGCATTTTAATCCAAGTGTTCAAAGATTTAACGTACTTACCTCGTGGTCCTTTGAGGGAGCGTCGTTTTGCCTCGCTATAGCTCACTAAAGTATCTACCACAAACTTGGTGATGAATCCTCTTATAATTCAATCGAGCCAATGATAAACAGTGTGTGCGATATTATCCTTTGATGCTTCTAATCTGCGGACCAATTCTAGAGCCCACACAATAGGTCTGTCGAGCTTGCACCTTCCTTGGCTAACTGCTAGCTTCGTGATCCACTCGTATAGATCAGTAGGGAAGGATGTGAAGAAAATTTCATGGATATCTGTGTATAAGTAGCATTCTAACCACTCTTTTTTTGATAGTCGCAGATTCCTGTTCTCCTGCACCACAAACTTGTGAATCTTTCTATCCAAACAATCTTCAATTCCTTTCTTTGTTGGATTCTAGTGATACGACATCAGACATCTCTATACAGATCCTGGTCTCGGCAACGGAACCATTTGTTGGCTTGTTGCGGCCTAACCCAGGTTCGGAGTTAATTAGCCAAACAAATCCCTGTACTACTGGCCCTTTGGCAACAATCCGCAGAGCGCGGACTGAGGTCTCACCCGAAGTAGTATGGGGGGGTGCTAGAACTAGGTTTCCGCACCTTTAAGATGTCTAAGGGGTTGATTCGTTCCAACTACTAGCCCCTATGCACAGTTTGCTTTGCGCACCTCCTTGGCCTTCGCGGCTTGATATATTGGCCTTCGCGCATCCCTAACCAGGGGCTGTGGGGCTTCTGCGCTACTGGAGCAGCGTTTTGTACTATTTTCCTAAGTCACACCTAAGATCTTACTTATCTTCCTACACTAGTTAGTTATCTTTGCGTAAATAGAAGCCTTGTGTTATATTTATTTATACAGTACATGCACATAAGTTTGCGTAGCAAATAAACAATAAACTTGCAAATTATATGCAATAATGCATAAGCAGGAGAAGATACACAGAAATATGGTAAACTTCTCTTTATTAATTATTTCCATGATTACAGACTCAACCTGCCCTACGCACTCAGTTGCAGGGGTCCGCGCACTTAGCTACGGACTACTAGGCCTCTGCACACACAACTGTAGAGCCTTCTCCTACTCTACGACCCAAGGCATACTTTACACTTCGACTCAAGCTCTTAAACTCGTCATGCTTTCTTCCTTCAATTTGATCCCTTCTACAATTAGAGCCTCGCTCTATTTATACAATCACATGGTCTGCGGACTTTGGGTGGATCTTTCAAGCTGACATTACATTACAAAAAAAAGGGCAGACAACCCTGTGACTCTATTATGACTTCACACTCTGCGCCCACAAATCGCGGAGTCTTTACAATGGACTTGGTCAAAACTTGGGCTTTAAGCCCCAAAACATGCCTTGGGGGGATTCCATGCCCAACATCATGCTTGAACAACTTTCAAGGTATGCAGAGTTCAAAGTGGACTTCCACCACGTATACATCTAGGCGTGGAAGGATCCTGAGAAAAAGTGGTTCAACCTACCCTACCTTGCCACATATGATGCTATTGAAGAGGTCATCAAACGCTGGCCCACAAAGTGAAATTCTCCTTCTGACCTCGCCGCAGGGAGTAGTAGGTTCACAAAGAAGTAGAAGAAGGATGAAACCAAATAGAAGGTTCAGCAGTTGGCTAAAAAGCACAAGAAAGAGGCCGAGGAGAAGGCCCGGGTAGAAGAGGAGCACCACGAAGAAATAGGCAGAGCAGGAACATTGTGGCTCCAAAAGAAGTCTCCTTCACCCCAAATGGAGGAGGAAGAGTAGTCAGAGCAGGGTGGCAGTGAGCAGCAAGAGAGCACTCCCTTCTGAGTAAAGCAGTATAGGGAGAGGAAAAGGAAGGATAGCGGAAGAAAACAAATGCCACCAAGCTATCGATGGATCAGATTACTTTGACGAATGGCGACCTGGATGAAATTGGAGACAAGGTACAAGATACTACTGTAGAACTGTTGCAGAAGGTTGAGTAGCAGCAAAAGTAGGCACTGAGCACCATCCAAATAGGTCTGCACGAGCTGCAGATCCAGACAATAAGAATCCAAGTAGGTGCAGGACAGACCATCCTGCCATCAACTAGCTTGGCACCGGGGACCACTCAAGTAGTAGAGATGGTTCGGTCATTGGATCTTCGAGCAGTCACATTGCCTAATGGAGCTTTGAGTGTGGAGGCAGCCGCTGACAAGGCTATCATCAACTCTTTGAAGAATATTGGCCTTAACTTGGCCACGCTCCCCCACAAGTTTCTTCACACACTGCATGTAGGTGTGATAGCAAAGGTTAAGACCCGGGAGTAGTGCGCACTGAGCCTGATCAGCGAATACAAAGTCAACAACGAACAGATGTTCGTGGAGAAATCAACAGCACTGGAGGCACATAAGAAATTTCAAGCGCAGAATAACCACCTTACAACTATGATGGTTGATGCATGCAGAACAGTGCCTGAACAACATATCCCGGAGGAAGCACCGTTGGAGGTGAAGATTAGGAAGTTGGCTGCAGGTGTGCATGATGCCAAGACAGAAGTGGCCAAGGTTCATTTTTAACTGAATTTGAAAATCACAGAGTTAGAGTTGAAGTCACAGCCTTCAACTTTGTCGTAGGTCAGAGAACAGCGCGAAGTCGCTGTAAAGGATGGAGTCGCGGCAGTGGATGTCGCGGTGTTGGATTGCACCGCGCTATTTGAGAAATCCATGGAGGTAGTCACAGTTCTACAGGAAGGTCCTAACCTACAAAGGTTAAATATAGAAGCCCGTCAATTGCAGCAGCAGTATGATGAAGCAAAAGCAACGGCACGTGCCATCGTTATAGCACAACAATTGGCCACGTTGCAGGAGGAAAAACAACTGCTTGAATAGGTGGAAGTAGCGCAAAGGAAAGAGGCAGTACTCAAGGCCAGATTGGGGCCTTGGCTAGATGAGGCCTACATCATCTCTGCCAACATTCAGGATAATTTGGTGAGGCTACAGAGCATGCAACAGAAAATCAAGGCAGACAGTGCGGGACCAGCAATAGAGCAGCTGCTGGACCATGTCAAACAGGCAACCACGCAGAGCGTGACTGAGGTAGCAGTGTCACAAGTAGAGTTGGGAGGTATCCACAGTAACATCTCTGTACCAACAAAGTGACTCGAGAGTGAGTAACGATCTTTGTGTTGGGGGGCTATTGGGACACGGACCCCTAGGGTCAATTTTGGAGCAAAAAGCCCAAGTTTTGTTGTATAGAATGTAGAGTCTCCGCAAGTTGTGGTCGCGGAGTGCGTAGATAGTAAAGTGTCATGAAGGGTTTTACCCTTCTTTTATGTAAGTTTTTTCGGCTTTTGCAGATCCACCCATGGTCTGCAAGCCATGGGATTGTATAAATAGGAGAGTCTTAGAGAGTCTAAAAAAGGAAGAATCTATGATGAAGATGAATGTAATGGGTCAATAGAGAAAAGAGTGAAGAAGTCTTAGAGTAGAAGAGAGGCTCTGCAACTGTGTGCGCAGAGGCCTAGCGTACAATCCGCACCTGAGTACACGGACCCCTGCAGCTGAGTTCGCAGGTAATTCTTGAGTCTGTAAGCAGAACTGAAGTATTAATAAAGAGATTATTCCATAAATTCATGTGGTTTTTCCATTTACTCCTGTTATGAATGAATGCGCTTTTATGATGTAATGAATGATGGGTTATTAAGTAATATTGTATTGATGCGCGACTTTACATAATTAATGTTGTTATATGAATGCAACTAATATTAGTTGTTTACGTGAATCATATCTTATTGCATGTTAAAGTTCTCAATGCTTAGGCTTATCTGGGTAAAACATAGGATTAGGAGTAATCATAGAGGCACGTAAGTGATTGATTCACCCGTTTAGGGTCTGTGAAAGACAATCGTGAACATTCACGGAGGTATCATAGCTCATTAAGGGTAGTTATATTGATAAGGCTTAAGGACTTATTGACCTACATGAAGGAAATTTTAGGGCATAAAATGACATTACACTAATCTCTGGGTGCAGAAACTTGGTTCTAGCATCCCCCCATACTGCTTCGGGGGAGACTTCAGTCTGCACTCCATGTGATGCTGAAAGGGCCAATACTATAGGGATTTGTTTGGAAAAACTAACTCTGAACATGGTTTAGGACCCACTAATCCAACATATAGCCAGTAGAAAATTGGTCACTAATAACTATAGATAAAACAATGCTCCCTTTCCTAAACCAATAAGGTTGACTACTCATCAAATGGATGAAGGAATAGAAAAGGGACTATGTTTCAACTTTGATAGCTAGTAAGGGAAGAAATGTAATGAGAATAAATTATTATACATAGACTGTGAAGATGAAGAAGATCAAGAAGTGGAAACATAACAAGATCCAAAGCTAAAAGAGACCACTCCAACAATCTCTTTTCAAGCATTATTCAGCATTAGTACTCCAAAAACCCTCAAGATAGAAGGAGATATAAAAAAGAAAAAGGAAATAGTATTGATTGATGCAGGTCATACCAATAACTTCATCAATTACAAATTGGTAAAAATTATTAATTGCTTTGTATATCCAACACTAGAATCTCAAGTATTGATTGCAAATGGAGGTAATATAAAATTTTCAGAGAATTTCTATAATATTAAGTTGAATATGGGGGAGTAGTTGTTGGTTAGTCCCATGATTGCAATCCCAATGGATGGTGTTGATGTTGTTTTAAGGTTTCAATGGTTACAATCATTAGGAATACTAGCCCTTGATTTGAATATATTTTCATAGTATTTTTCTTAGAAGGAAAGGAAATTGAACTTAGATATGTCCAAGGGAAACCTAGTAAAGTGATAAGCTCTATTAGGATGAAAAAAATTCTAAAAAAGGGACACTATTGGCTTGAGGGGGCTTCGACCCAGGTTCAGAGTTAGTTGAGCTAACCAACAAAACCCTACACTACCGGCCCTTTCAGTAACAGTTCGCTTAGCGCAGACTACATTCTCACCCGAGGCAGTATTGGGGGATGCTATAACCATGTTTCTGCATCCATAAGGCTATTTGATGTAGCAATGAGGCGTTTACTTAATCTAGGGCCCAATTTGACCTTCGCAAAACCTTTTCTTCAAAATCACATACTTAAATCGATTTCTACTTAATTAGATCTATGATCTTCACCTAATTGTTCTAACATGCATAGGTTATCATGCAAAAGTAGATCTAAACCTTCGTGATGTAACTTAAAAAATATCAAAGAGAACTGAACCATAACTGAGCATAAACACAGAAACATATAATTATACAGAGAATGTACAGAATTGTTTCAAATATGCTTTATTACTTTAGATCTTCAATAAATACACTTCATCTAACCCTACGCACACAACTGCAGGGGCCCACGCCCTCAGCTGCAGGAGCCTTCCTCTTCATTAGAATATAGAATTACAGACTCAAAATCTTATTCATCAAATATCCATCAACTACCTAAAAACTCCTAGATGACTCCCTTTTATATCTTTTACATTACATTACCATGGTCCACGAACCATGGGCGGAGCTTATTATTTACTCAAAACAGCCCATCCCTTTACAAAATAAGGGGCTTTGACCTTCCTAACAGCCCCTTTGACTCTTAATGTTCTGCGTTATTTGTGCTTCGCTCCTCAAAATGTGGAGACTTTACAATATTACAAAAATTGACTCAAAACTTAGACCTAGGTGTCCCCATCCCAACTGGCACCCAACACAAAGACATGACTCATCCCAACTCACTTTTTTGGTACGTCCTCAATGCACACTTTAAGGCTGTTGAACTCTACCTTCAATGCTTGAAGCTCTGTTGTGCATTGTGCAATGACCTACCGAACCTCCTCGACCAACTTCTCAGTAGTTGGCCCATCTACTGCTAAGACAATGGTCCTCTATGTTTGTTGCATATCTTTCAGTTTACTCTCTACAACCTGAGAGAGTTGACGAACATCATCAGCCCAAGGTTGCATTCTTTCTTAAATGATTGAGGCTTTTCGTTGCAACTCATCTATCTCATTCTGAATATCCTTCCCTTCCTGGACTCTAGTGAACTGTTACATAGGTGCACAGGTTCACATTGTTGCCCCAATTTCATCGAAATACAGTTGTTTTTCCCTGATTGCGGCTTCAATTTTCTGTACATGTGGGTCCTCTTGTAGTGAGGCCCACATCTCCATGGTTTTCTAAAAAATTTGGTTGCAGTCCTTAACTGCAGCTTCTAGGATGTCCATGTCTGCCTTAATAGCAACCCTGCACTGATCTCAAACTTCTGTAGGTATTGTTGGTTGTAGCTTCATCTACATCTTTGCGACTTGCATCTGCATCTCATATTTTACTTGTTCCACCTCCGCTTTGGACTCCTTCACCGCAGCTGCCAACTTATGGAGCTTCTCTTCGAAAGCTGCTTCAGTCTATATGAGGATCTTTGGTAACTCAATGCAAGTTTGGGTAATTGCGTCCTCCATCTCCTGCCTGCGCATAATGGTTCTGTATCCATCATGCATGGCCCTAGAAGCTTCCTCAACGAGCTTCTCATTATGGCTCTTGATGTATTGATCATGAAGAGCGCCCAATATTCCCATATTTTCAATTCAACAGATACTCCCTGGTGAAGTTCATGCAATGCTTGAATGGGCAGTGCCTCTAAGTTCAACGTTGAATTCCTCCCATATGGCGTTGATGCCTAATCTGCCTCGATAGTAAAATGCAATGACCCTCCTAGAATGGGCATTGCGCAGACCTCTGTGGTTACCATCAATGTCAAAGGTAATGTTGGTTTCGTACTTGACGTGCCCATGCTTGCTTGATTCTCGCTCGCCTAAACCACACTCGCTTGTACTTGTAGCTCTTTGAGGCTCGGTTGGACCTACGTCAGTACTGGGTTGTATTGATCCTCTATATGTCCCCAGGTGTCCTCAGTGATAGAGCACATAGTTTCACTAATCTCATCGATGTCCCCCTCAGTGAGGACCATCAACTCAATGTTGGAGGTCTTGTCAAAATTCTGCTTCTTTTGCGCACCTCCAGTGGTGGGTTTCTTCCTCTTCTTTAGGATGAAGGGAGACTCGATATCTTTTGTCTCCTTAAAAGGGACTGCTCCACCCTACTCTGGTTCCTTCATTTTTGGCTCCTCTTCATCTACACGCTCTATCTCCTACACGGTATTCTTCCGAAGGTCCATAGTGACCTTTTGAGGCACATTATTTGTGTCTTCCTTTGGCATACCTCTTGTGGCCTACGTTGGTTTACTAGTACCTTCCTTGTCTCCTTCGGCTCCCTTGCTGAGATCCATCCATACACTTGACCAGTTAGATATGACTAAAGAATATCATGCTTTGTGACCAAATAGGGAAACTCATACCATATACCCTCTGCATATTTCTTCGCTTGTATGTATATGTTGTGGAAATATGCTTTGAAGTTCACAATTTTGCAATATTGGTTAAGTAACACTGGTGATAGCCATGGCTTCTGGCTAACGACGGTGCGTAGATCCATCTCAAACAACACCCAAAATAATTTATTCTCAACCAATCGACTTGGATCCTTCGACGCCCGTAGCGAAACGTACCTCGCTACTTCACACAAGTCTGAGTCGACAGTAGGAAATTGCAACTCGTTAGGGATTCTCTAGTCTGTCAAAGAAATCAAGAGAAATAGTCCTTCATAATGGAAGGTTTTCCCATCTTCCTGGGCCTCGTGACAATCGTCTAGAAACTTTTGGTAGAGGTATCCTGCCTAATTGAACTACACCCCTTGGCTACACTATGCAGCCAACTAAATTACCAGGGTTGGCACCTCGCCTACCCTGCACTTCCTCATACTCTTACTGGCCTTAATGGACGTGGCAAAGGCAACAACTATATAAAAAATGGAGCTAACAGCATAGCCTCATGACTTCTTGATGAGATTGAAATATTTCTTCACCTGGTGTGCGAGCTTCTTTTCTTGAGATTTTCCAACAAAAGTGCTAGCAAGCTCTACTCCTGCACATGGTAGCGTGGTGATCCTCCTGGTCAGCATAACGTCAATTGGGATTCTCTCCCCAAGCCATAAGGCTTTATCATGCACCAAAATTAGCAAGTGGCACAAACATATTAATGTTTTTGTGCCCAAAATGAGGCACAGTCAACATATTCAGTAAATCGGTGCGCTAAATCCCAAACACCCATGTCATTGGTTCTACTCTCGTCAGACCAAACTCCTCATAGTATACCATATTTAGGTATTTACTCGACTCAAAATGAGGGAATTTGTCTTGGTCTGCCAAATCTCAATCCTCCATGTGCAATTGCGGTACCTATGCCAACAATGCTCCTTCAAATGGCACATATTCAGGTAGCAAAGGTGTACAAATGGAAAATTTTACTGCATTAGGGTCCTTGGTCACCTTAACAGTCAGCTTTCTCGGAGGGATATATGGAGGTAACTATGAAATTGGATTAGCCTCATCGACACTTATGTCCTCAATGCTTGTCTCAAGTTCTTCATCCTCTAAGTCAATCAGCTCTATTGGTTATTTCTTTTTCTTTTTATCCATATTTTCCTTGCTCCTCTTCTCAGGAGTCACCTTCCTAGGCGGTTGTCTTACCGATGGCTTTGTCGGTTTCTTCTGCTTCTTCACTATTGCTACTCCTGCTGGTTCTATGGTTGTTGTTGTTTCTCCTACAACTGTGGGCTTCGACCTTGCTGATCTAGGAGCTATGTGTGTGTAGGAGGAATAGCAGTCAAGATGTTTATTAATCCATGTTCCAGAAATTCCTAGTAGACGTCCTGCCAATCCTCACCAGACATGCAACACTTCTCTCAGCTCAGACATAGGCGCAAAATTTCACCAGATTTATTCATAAGGCAAAGTGTCTGAATGTAGAGGAAGGATGCCATATTTATAGCCAAATTCAAATTTTAATGCCTTGAATGCCTTCAGATCCTCTTTAAATGCACTTCCCCCGCTCCCTTTAACGGCAAAATCATGGTCAAACCAAGTGTAGATTTTCCAATGGTCATATTTTGGGCAGGGTGCGTGGGATCCTCCCTTATGGTGTAGCTACATCATCGTAGCTTTCTCCACCTACGCCATCTCCCTAAACATCATGCAACCCTCCTTCGATGGAACCATTTCTCAGTAGAGTAGTTTATATTCCTGTGCTTCCTTTCATCTGCCTGAAGCACTAAGACTTCCTTGTTGTCATATAGTCATTGCATCCTTGCAGAGACAGGATCATCCATGTATACCTTCAATCTAATTCCATTAATCCTTCCAGGAAACAACTCCCCATTCAACTTTGCAAGCTAAACTGTGCCATCATCCGAAATATCCTTGATCACATAGGGTCCTAGCCAATGAATCTAAAACTTCTGCAGAAATTTTGTGAACTTATTGTCATACATTAGGACCAAAACTCCATTCCTAAAAATGTGATGCTTAATGTGGAAATCATGCCATGCATTTTCCCTAGCTTTCTACACCTGCTAATGAAAACTAGCCAAAAAGCCATCCTCCTCCACCACAAGTAGTTGTGCTAAGCATTCCTCCATGAAGTTGTGATCTTCCATCTCAATTACTGCTATGATCCTGGGGTTAGGCACTATATACTCCATTCGCATCACTTCTTCTTGTCCATATACCAGTCTAAATGGTGTTTTCCTAGTTAATTTCTTATAAGTCGTCCTATATTCCCATAGAACCACTGGTATGCACACATCCTAGTCATATACCAATCTAAATGGTGCTTGCCTATTCAATTTCTTACAAGTCATCCTATATGCCCATAGAACCACTGGTATGCACACATCCTAGTCATTCCTATTAACATTGCAGATGTTTGTTAAGGCATTCTCCAATATTTTATTAAAAGATTCGACAGTTTCATTTGCCTGGGGATGATACAGTGCACTCTTCTAATGGCACATTTGGAACTCTTTTGTAAACGCCTTAATTATTTCATTCAAGAAGTGTGAAACTCGATCACTCATCAGGATCTTCAGACATCCAAACCGTGATAGAATATTCTCGAATATAAACTTCGCAGCAGTTGTTGTGCTACAATCCTTCACAGGTTGTGCTTCGTCCCATCTGGTCAAGTAATTCATCGCAGTGATAATATAACGCACACCCATCTTCTTACTTGGTGGATTAATTGGTCCATTGAAGTCAATTGCCCATTTATCAAATGCTTGCAGCATGACTTGTGGATTTAAGGAAAATTCATCCCTTCATGATGCTCTTCCCATCCTCTGACACACAGCTCACACACTACAGTATTCCTTAGAATATTTATGTATCATAGGCCACCATAATCCTGCTCGTAGAATCTTCTATGCAGTTTCCATACTAGCATAGTGTCCTCCTGTGACACCACCATGCGCTTCAGCCAGAATACTGTGTCATTCATACTTAGTACATATCGGCACAAAACTTCATCTGGTCCCATCTTATATAAGTGTCCTGCAATTACTGAAAAATATGTAGCCCTGACTACTAGTTCCTTATTTTGTTGTGTTGTGTATCCTTCAAGAGACCAGTAGAAAAAACTAAATAATGTCCGCAAAATGTTCATTAGTAACTCTAAAAGTGAAGAGTTGTGCGTCAAGTAATCGCTCATCAATATTAGTGGGTTCTTCACCATTCTCAATCCTAGAGAGGTGATCAGGTCCAACATGCAACCTCCTTGGCTTAACTATCACTTCAAAATCATACTACTGGAAGAGAAGAAACCATCTACATATATTCCCCCCCAACACAGGCTTATTGACCAGGTATTTCAATGCAGAATGATCCATGTACATTTTAAAAATTGCACCTAGCAGGTAATGCCATAATTTTTGTAGTGCATATACCATAGCCAATCCTTCTTGTTCTGTGGTTAAATTGTTTCTCTCTACCTTAGATAGTTTCCTACTTGCAAAGGCAATCATATGGTCAATATCTCCTTCACATGGCTGAGTTAAAATACCTCCCAATGCTATACAAGATGAATCCACATGTACATGAAATTCCTTCTTCCAATTTGGGAATACTAGGATTGGTGTAGAAACCATCTTCTCCTTAAGAACATCCAAGTTCTTTTGACAGACATCATCCTAGCAAAACGTAGCATCCTTTTCCAACAACCTCTCCATGGTGCAGTGATCTGCACATATGCCTTTATAAACTTCCTATAATACCCTGTATGACCCAAATTTGCGCATAGCTACTTTACATTCCTGGGTGGATCCAAATTGATAATTACAACAATCTTAGTAGTATCTACCATCAAACCCTTCTTACATACAACATGTTCCAACAATATTCCATAAGGTACACAAAAAATACATTTCTTCAAATTAAAGGAAATCTTATACTTCCTGCATGTATCTAACATTAGGCATAGACTAGAAACATGTTTCTTAACTTGCCCAAATACTGTCCAATCGCCGAAGTAGACCTCCAAAAACTTGTGAATAAATTCCCTGAATGATGTGACTACCACTCTTGAAAATATTGCACTGGAATTTTTCAATCTGAAAGGCATAATTGTATATTGGAATGAACCACACTCTAGCGAAGGTAGTCTTGCTTCTATCCTCTGGCGCAATCTTAATTTTGTGATATCTCGAAAATCCATCTATGAACGTGTTAACGGTGCTGGACCCACCAACATGTAAAGGGGATCATCCGGGTAAGAAGTCCCAATTAGACCTCAGACCGTTTGGTGTAGGAGTCTCAGCAGTGGGTCATAAGGTAATGCCTTGACCGTGATTTCGCACAAAGGAAAGTAAGATAACTCTTTCAGTAGCAAGGGTTTGATTGATGCAATGAGTCAAGGAAGGTGTATGATAGGTTCCAACACTTCGAAGGGAGAGGAAGGTGAGGGTGAGTTCCAGGTTGAAAGGAATCAGTCCCAACTCGACTAGGAACACACCACACAAAGGAAATGCACAGCTTCTAGCAGAGCTATCCACTCGGATGTGGCAGTCACATCATATAAGGTAAGATAACACGAACAACACTCACAGATCAGTCCGAGACGAGTGTGACGGTTGTTATAGCAAGGTTAAAGTGAAAGGTATGTCTGATGTCTGGCAGAGCAGTCGACACAAACGATGACAACATCAACAACATATGCAACACATTAACAACAAGATTCATATAATTGTATGTGAATCAATTCATACACAAGTACTTAAGTTAAACAACACATATCATTAAAGAAACCAGAGCAATCCAAATACAATAACAACATATGCATGAAAATGTGTTGGCTCTTATTGTATAAAGAAGTGTAAGTCACAATCATACAATGCATCCATGTAAACCTGCTAGCCTAAATAGTGGAATGTTATAGCCACATCCGCCTGCTCCTCCAAAGAGATGTACTAGCTCTGTGTAGTGGAGAAGCCAAGGCACGTTACAATACTGTCCAAACCCTCTTCAAGATAGTCTTAGTAGAAGCTTGGTTGACCAAAAAGCCTATACAATGAGTTATGAGGTACTATTTATAGCAAAGGGTGGGGTGACCCTTGACATTCCCCTTTGTGAGAGTTCAACTACCCTCATGAATCTTCACCTACTCTATGACTGTTACATCCAACCATTGACACTTGACTTACACTTGACATGACCCAACATTATAATGCACATGTACTCATGTGAGACAACATGGCTTGAGCAAGCCTTGCAAGACATCACTGACACTCAGTCTGCAATGATGAGACCAACTCTTTGACATTCTTGTGATGGTGAGGGTGGTGAGCTGATACCAAGCATGTTCATCTATGATGGTGTGCATGCACCTCATGGTGACATCTTGCTGAAGTGAACTCTTGCCTTTGTTCCAACTGGGGCATTGGTTCGACCCCTTCATCCAAATCATTTGCTAACATGTGCATGGTCTTCTTGGATGTGGCTGAACTGGAAACGCACTAATGTATGGTGTCTGTGTTGATCTTCAACTGTGTACTGGTGGTCATGCGCATCAACTTGCCAAAGTACATGTTTAGCTCTAGTTGGACTTGCTTCTTGTCTTCACCTTGGTGAGTGTGTTGAATGGGTTGGATTGCATGTGCGCGCTCAACGACATGCAGGCTGTCGAATCCCTTACATGTGATCAACAACACTGCTCACCATGTCTGCTCTGTGTCAGCTGCTCGGATGGATCCTTAACTTGTATGGGCATAGTTTCATCTGTGAGTGCATGTTGCGCCTATTATCACTACAGGAAGCTCTCCTAGGCTATAGCTTGGAGATGCTTGGTAACATATAATCTTCAATATTGTTCTCTGAACTATTGGAATGGATGATGGTTTGGATCAAGTCAGATGACTGTTTCAACTCTATTTTTACTCAAGACATGCATGAACACCCTCAACTTTACAAGGCTTTAGACCACTAATGCTCAATAGTTTGTAGATTCAATGGATAGATGGAGAATACCGACTGTACCAACAGATGCATACATAAACACATATGAATGGCCATCCACAGGAAGTAAATCAAGTTTGCAAATCTAATTTATCAACGCAGAGATAAGATGACAGTTATCTAGAATTAGACACAAAAGAAAACATGAACAACCTATTCAAGTGAAATCTTAGAACAGAAGAGAAAATGGAAATTGAACATGTAACAGAAAAAGAAGCTTATATTGCTAGAATGAAGATGAGAAGCTTGAGTAGCAAAGTATCCATAGTCCCAAAAAGTTGAACCTCTGTTACTTTGAATTTTCACATATTTATAAGCCCTTTACAATGCTCTCGAGCCTTCTGAGGCTCGAGAAGTCTTAATCTATCCCCTCTGTCTTTAACAACTTGATGCCCTGACCAGGCATGCATGGGCTTGGAGGTTTCTTCTTCTGACAGCAGAGTAACTGCATTCTGGTAGTTGGTTGCACTGTCTAGGAGCTCGCTCATGCCAGCAATGCTCCATGATCTCTTTGGGTTGGTTCAGCTACATCGTGCTGGGCTTTTTCCCCTTCTGGCCTCTGTCTGCCGATAGCTGTCTCCCTGCCGAATCCTTCTTCCGGCATCAGCAATCATCACTAGGGTCTTCTAAGGATATGTTGGCCACCTGTACCTGCAATGGAATGGCTATTGGGCCCATTGAAATCCTTTCAAATGATAACCATGATCGTTTTCCATTTTACACAGAAAATGATGTAACATTGTGAAATCCTGCCAAGATGTATATATGTCGGACTTCAAAAGTCCTTGAACTCTATCTATTCCTCCATAGGGTCCATCCTTATCGCTATCGCAAGTCGCTAATGGCGTGTTCCCAGTCTTCCCTTTGTATTTTTGAAATATGTTAAAAACACTAGAAATACATGAAAAATTGGCTTCCGCGGACCTAAAATAATATATATTTTCATTCCCAAACCCCTTCAGGTCCAGGTATTATCGCATATCACAAATCGCTCTGGTCTTGCTCCAAGGTTCCCCTTTGTATTTTATAAATACGTCAAAAACTGTTAAAATGCATTGAAAATGGCTTTTCTGCAGACCTCAAATATTATGAAATAATATTTAGAATACCGTCAGGTCCGGTTCATCGGGTCACACACATATATGTGTAAAGGTCCCACCTCATGGTGTTGCTCCGATGCAATATAGCGATGCGATCTGATCGCAATCACATATCGCTCATGCCCTAGTCCATTGATAGCACTCTTCGTTAATCTTCGATAGCGATCCTGCGATGTGATGTGGGCCGTCGATCTGCGCGCTTGATTGACGGTCCATGTTGCATCGATGATTGCCATCGCAAGTTCTACACAATCTGCCCTTAATCCGCCGATTGTGACTGCTGACTGCGACTGTCGATTGCAACTCGCCGATTGCGACCCATCGATTAGATCTAGATCATTGATCAGCCAAATCAGATGGTTGCTGTGCGTTTCACTGTTTATGCCTCCGGTACTTGGTTTTTCACTGTTTTCTCTGGTTTTCTGCCTCCCGATAGTGCTTTTTCGCCATTCTAAGGGCTCTTGGCATGCGATTTTTTTTATCTTTGAATGATCCTTAAGTAAATTTTGAAAACTTCGGGAGTGTTGTGGATCCATTTTGGGCCACATGCCGACAAGGCTAACATTGGCTCCTTTTGGCGATGAAATCCTCCCTGTGAGGTTTCAATAATCACAGACCGATGCCTTTCCTGTAAGACCAAAAGTAAAATCTATCTCCTAGTGTTCCATTATGCATGGAGTCTATTTTGCACCAAAAATAAAAACTAAAAAACATATTTAAAATATCAAGGCTTTAAAGCCTTAAATGAAATAAAGTTTCAAGAACTGCCCATTGACTGGGCTACCAAAAACATCTCCTCCTTCCAGACTGTGCATAATAAAGGTATTGTTCTATTGAATTTGAGTGATAACAAACGGACCCGTCCATAAGGAGTCAAACTTACCATGATTACCTTTCTTTTCCTTAAATGCATCCCATTTGAGAACTCAGTCACCAACTTGGAAATTGTCCACTTTTGCCTTCTTGTCAAAGGTTTCTTTGATTTTCTTCTGATGAGCTTTTGACTTCTCAACCAGCTGCTCTCTGATCTGTTGTAGTTCAACCAGGTTATTCATTCTCCTTACCATGTCATTCTCTTCATCTTGTTCTTCTTGCAAGAATTTGGCCACAAGGAGAATCAGCTGGATAGGGAAAACAACATCAGCGCCATAAACTAGCTTAACTGGAGAATTTCCTATGGAATTTTTTATGGTAACTCTGTCAGCCCACAGTGCAAACTTCAACTTGGAATCCCAGCTCTTTTTGTTGTCCTCTAACAATTTTTTGATTACACTTACCAGACTCTTGTTAGATGATTCTTCCAGGCCATTTCCTTGAGGATAATATGGGGTAGAATGCACCAACCGAATGCCCATGGATTCAATCATGTCCACCAATTCTTTTGCCTTGAAAGTTGTTGCATTGTCAGTGACTAGTTTGGTTGGTCAACCAAATCTAGTGAAAATATTCTCATTCAAGAACTTTATGACAACTTGATGATTGGCATTCTTAGTGGGTATAGCCTCAATCAAATTGGTGAAATAATCAGTGGCTACCAAGATCCATTTTTGTTGGTCATTGGAATGTGGGTTGATCTCACCTATAAAGTCCAAGCCCCACTACTGGAAGGGACCATTGACATGTACTGGCTTCAAGGGCAGAGATTTTAGTTGTTGTCTTCCTGCAAACCTCTGACATTTGTCACAAGATTTCACAAAAGAAAACACATCAAAGAATAGAGTAGGCCAATGATACCCAGTTCTCAGGATTTTGTGGGTTGTGGTTTTCCAATAATGATGCGCTCCACAGATGCTAGAATTTAACTGGTGCATGACTTCCACAGATTGTCCTTTATCTAGACATCTCAAGAGGATTCCTGATGGGTCTTTCCAATAAAGCAGATTTTTATTAATGCAGAATTTGGCTAATCTGAGTTTAATGGCCTGGGCTTGACTTGAGCTAAGCCCTAGAGGGACTTCTAGCTTCTGCAAAAAATGAACTATGTTGGAATACCATTCACAGGTGGCTAGATTTTTAGCCAAAGACTGATTATGCTTTTCCTCTTCTGCTTCTTCCTCTATCTGCTCATCATCTGAATTTAGACCCATGCAATTGATGTCTAAAAAACTGCAATTTTCCTTAGCCATAAGTTTAGCCAAGCCCTGGCCTTTGACAAGCTTAGTGGGCTTCACCTCTATGTTAAACTCTATGAATTTTTCAATCCATTTAGCTCTCTTTCCATCAATATCTGGCTGAGTTAAGACATCTTTTACTGAGACTGAAGGTACATATGCAACCACTTTGGAATGCAGAATATAAATTATGAATGCATTTAAAGATTTTATGAGAGCATAAGCTTATTTTTCAATAAGGTCATACCTTAGTTCAAAATCCCTTAGAGTTTTGTTGAAAAAGGCCATGGGGTGCTCTATGCCTTCATCATTTTTCTGCAGCAGAACTGCTGCAAGTGTATCATAAGAGGAAAAAGAGGAGATACAAAACTCCTTAGTGTAATTTGGGTTGATTAGAGTGGGAGCTTCCATGATAACTTGTTTGATGTCTTCAAAAGAGCTTCTTGTAGCATCTGTCCATTTTTTTCTGATCCTTTCCTCAGCATGGAAGTGATGTGCTTCACTAGCTCTGCAAATTTTGGAATGAACCTCCTTACAAATTTAATCTTACCCAGGAAGGATTGAATGTCCCTTTTTGACCTTGGTATGGACATTGTCTGAATTGCTTGAACTCTTGCTGGATCAATATTCACACCTTCAGCAGAAACAATATGTCCTAGAAGTTTTCCTTCTTCTAGAGCAAACTGTGACTTATTTGGGTTAACCAAAATTCCAAACTATATTCACTCTAGAAATACCTTTCTCAAATGTTGTAAATGGTCTTTGTGACTGCTGGAGAAGACTGTTATGTCATCAAGGTAAATAAGGAAAAACTTGTCCTTCTCTCCCACAAAGGCTATGTCCATGGCCCTCTAAAAAGTAGCCTCAACATTCATCAGTCCAAAAGGCATCTTGGAGTACATGAAAGTGCCCCAAGGAGTAGTGAAGGTGATCTTTTCCTGATCTTCTGGATGTACAGTAATCTTATTGTAACCTGAAAATCCATCTAAGAAGGACATGACTCTAGCCCCTGAAACTTTTTGCAGCAAGTGTTCCATCTTAGGCAGGGGGTAGTTATCTTTTCTAGAGCATTTGTTTAGATTTTGAAGTCAACATAAAGCCTAATTTCTCCATTTTTCTTTCTTACTACCACGAGGTTAGCTATCCACTTTGAATACCTTAGGGGAACTATGATTTTGGAATCCAACAGCTTCTTGATATCTTTCTCAATCAAAGGCAATAAGAGAGGGCTGATAGGTCTTAATTTATGCTTAAAAGGGATGGTGTTCCTTTCCAGTGGAATCTTATGCTGAAGGATGTTTGTGTCATAGGTTTTAAGATCACTGTATTCCCAGGCAAAAATATCAGCAAATTTCTTCATGAGGGTGCAATATTCGGAATTCTAGGCAGAAGACAAGTGAGTGGACAGATTTATGTATTTCAAATGGGTTGGGCTTCCTATATTATGTTTACAAACAACAGACTCAGTTTCCTTTTTGGCAGGCTTATAAGGTACATCGTTATGATCGAACAGCTTCTCTAGAGGCACCAATCCTTTGGGTATATGGTTACTAGGTAGCTGGACAATGCTTCCTCGGCCAATCTCGTCCTTTAGCTTGGATTGACCGCATTCTTCCATGGTTTCGTTTTCTTGGTCGATGCGTGTTTCAGAAAATTCATCAACGACTTGTAAAACCCTATTCATCATCATCTTCAAAAACTTTCCAATATTTAAGATTGTTAAGTAGAGACGGTCTATATTTCACCTGAACTTCATACGTCAATTTAGGAGGCAAAGGAGGAATAAACATGCTAGCAGACACAGCAAGGGAGTCGGAAAGTTGGTTCTTCATTCTCGGGATGTAAAAAATGCTAAAATATTAAAAGAGTCCTTGAGCTTCCATACCTCATCTCTATGCGATTTCAGCCTTGGATTCTTTGCTTGGAAAGTTTTGTTCACCTGCTGAATGATGAGGTCTGCATCTCCAAACACTTTCAGGCCTTTGGTGCCCATTTCTTTAGCAGTGTTTAAGCCCAATATCAAGGCATCATACTCTCTTATGTTATTTGTGACCTAAAAAGTTAATTTGAAAGATAAATGAATGCATTCCTGTGTGGGGGACATAAGGACTACACCTGCCCCTGCAGCTTCCTTAGAGCAAGATCCATCAAAGAACATGTCCCAAATCTGTGGGCCTTCTTCCTCTGTGATCTGGCAAACTGGTTTTTTAAGCTACGTAGAGGCCAACTAGGATTCTTCAATCTGAAGAATATAGGCTCCAAAATTGGTGTCGACAGCATAGATGGGATGATTAGTGGGATTCTTCTCATCACTGATGATATAAGCCAACTGAACCTCTCTGTATAATCTCCTGCTCTCACCTCCAAAAACTGGGACAGTAGCGTAGGACAGATCATTTTGTAATGATCCACCTAATCTCTTCATCTGACCTCTGGAAAGTAACATGCCAAACTTGGGGGGTACATTTGCTACCAAAATATCCATCATCATGCTCTTCATGGATAGCTGAACAAAGTGATGGCTAGGTCCTTGATTAATCCCAGACATTTCACTTTTCTAGAGTCAAAAGAAAACAGGTCATGATAAGGCTTGGTAATGTCAAGACCCAACTCATCCATGATAGCCTTGGGCATTATATTATGGCTGCCTCCAGTGTCTAGAAGGTAGTTGTGAAGGATTTTATCATGAATAGTCAGAGAGACATAGAATTATAATGATTTGTCTTCACAATTTTCAATCATTGGGTTGAGAATAATAGTTGGTTTGTCATCTTCTAGATTTACATAGTTAGTGGAGGCTTGGATGGCTTTAGGCTCAAGGGCCTCGAGGATGGATATTTTGAAGAACTCATTATTCACTAGTTCAACGAGAGGTATAGGTATTCTTAGCTTCTAAATTTTTGATTGAAAACTGAAAGGAGAAGGAGATTGGTCAAGGCCTCTTACCTCGTGAGCTGGAGCTTTGAGGATGATGGGATCAACTGTCGGTTGCTTCTTCTTATTAGCTTTTTGTACTGCAGGGATAGAAACTCTTTGAATAGGATTTTCCTTGGCATTATTCATCTTGGGACTAGAGGAGTCTGATTTATAGGAGGTGAGGTTTCCTTTGGGCATACAACAAAAGGAGAACCTAAAGAATAAGGAGCTTTATGAATTTCTGAGATTTTTTCTTCACTGCTAGTATTAGATGCTATACTCTCAACATGTATTTGTTCTATTGAAATATTTTCTTGAAGAGATATGGAATATTTTTTAGGTTTACCTGAACTTGATGCTCCTTTCTGCAATACCTTTCTTTCTTTGAAGATTTTTTTAGAGTCAGGCACTAGGTCAGCTTGTGACTTGTGAGGATTTCTATGAGTATGCCTCACAAAATGAGCCAGAACTATGAAGTGGAGTCGCCAAGAGGTTCGTCCTTTAGTAGAGTCGCAATATAGATGATTACAACCAAAAAAGTGCCCAGACTTTGTCTATCAAAACTGGATCTATGTCGTCTCCCAGGGAAGCTGAGCTTCAGTCTCCTCTCCCAGACAACGGCACCAATTATGTTATCACTCCAGGAAGCTCTCCTAGGTTGCAGCTCGAAGATGCATGGTAACATATAATCTTCAATATTGTTCTCTGAACTATTGGAATGGATGATGGTTTGGATCAAGTCGAATGACTGTTTCAACTCTGTTTTTACTCAAGACATGCATGAACACCCTCAGCTTTACAAGGCTTTATACCACTAATGCTCAATAGTTTGTAGATTCAATGGATAGATGGAGAATACCGACTGTACCAGTAGATGCATACATAAACACATATGAATGGCCAGCCACAAGAAGTAAATGAAGTTTGCAAATCTAATTTATCAACGCAGAGATAAGATGACAGTTATCTGGAATTAGACACAAAAGAAAACATGAACAACCTATTCAAGTGCAATCTTAGAACAAAAGAGAAAATGGAAATTGAACATGTAATAGCAAAAGAAGATTATATTGATAGAATGAAGATGAGAAGCTTGAGTAGCAAAGTATCCACAGTCCCCAAAATTTTAACCTCTGTTACTCTGAATTTTCACATATTTATAGGCCCTTTACAATGCTCTCGAGCCTTCTAAGGCTCGAAGGGTCTTAATCTATCCCCTCTGTCTTTAACAACTTGATGCCCTGACCAGGCACGCATGGGCTTGGAGGTTTCCTTCTAATAGAACGTAACTGCATTCTGGTAGTTGGCTGCGCTATCTGGGAGCTCGCTCATGCCAGCGATGCTCCATGATATCTTTGGGTTGATTTAGCTGCATCGTGCTTGTTAGGTGTGGAGCATGATTATTTAGAGGTCTTTGTTTCATCCGGATGTATACCCCAGGATGTTTGTACACCCCTCCATGCGGGGGGGACTTGTCCCCCCCGCGGGGGTTTGGGGGGGCCGATCCCCCCCGGCTGGGGGGTCTGGGGGCTAGTGGTCCCCCGATGGGGGTTTCGAGGGCAGCGCCCCCGAAGCTAAAAACAGATGTAAAAGTGCCTTGTAAAAGTACAGTAATTTTTAGTCAATCTGGGCCATTCATTAGGCAGATGATCTGACGGTAGAACTTATGTTTAGTTTAAGTTTTTTTTCCCTAGAAGGCAACCCCTCTCTTTGTATAAGGGAATTGTATTGAGGCTATGTAATAGATGTGTATTCTCTGAGCGAGAAACAGAGAGGTGAGACTATGAGAGAAAACAGAGGATATTACAGCGGATCTGTTGTAGGTTGTGTCTCTTCATTTTGCTGGATAATAGAAAGGAAGGACTGGATGTTAGGGTTGGATGTAGCCTAAACTGGGTGAACCACGTATATATGTGTCTCTCTGGTTTTATGAGTTTTCTATGTTTATATTTATGCAATATTATATGTGTTCCATTGCTCTATAATATATAATTTTCTAACATTGCTGGGCTTTTTCCCCTTCCAATCTCTATCCGTCGGCAGCTATCTCCTGGCTGAATCCTTCTTCTGGCTTCATATATCATTGCTAGGTGCTTCTAAGGATATGTTGGCCACCTGTACCTGCAATGGAATGGCTATCGGGCCTATTGAAATCCTTTCAAATGATAACCATGATTGTTTTCTATTTTACATAGAAAACGTTGTAACACTGTGAAATCCTGCCAAGCTCTGTTTATTTTGGACTTCAAAAGTCCTTGAACTCTGTCTATTCCTCCATCGGGTCTGTCCTTATAGCTATCACAAGTTGCTAATGGCCTGTTCCTAGTCTTCCCTTTGTATTTTTGAAATACATTAAAAACACTGGAAATACATGAAAAATTGGCTTCGGTGGACCTGAAATAATATATATTTTCATTCCCGAACCCCTTCAGGTCCGGGTCTTATCGCATATCGCAAGTCACTCTGGTCTCACTCCAAGGTTCCCCTTTGTATTTTATAAATACATCAAAAGCTGCGAAAATGCGTTCAAAATGGCTTTTCTACGGACCTCAAATATTATGAAATAATATTTAGAATACCATTGGGTCCGGTTCATCGGGTCACACACATAGATGTGTAAAGGTCCCGCTCCATGGTGTTGCTTCGATGCGATATAGCAATGCAATCTGATCACAATCGCATGTTGCTCATGACCCAGGCCATTGATAGCACTCTTCATTAATATCTGATAGCGATCCTGTGATGCGATGTGGGCCGTCGATCTGCACGCTTGATCGGCGATCCACGTTGCATCACTGATTGCCATCGCAAGTTCCACACAGTCTGCCCTTAATCCACCGATTGCGACTTCTGACTGCGACCACTAATTGCAACCCGCTAATCAAATCTGGACTGTTGATCGGCCAGATCAGATGGCTGCTGTGTGTTTCACTATTTATGCCTCTGGTACTTGGTTTTTCACTGTTTTATCTAGTTTTCTACCTCCTGATAGTGCTTTTCTGCCATTCTAAGGGCTCTTGGCATGTGATTGTTTTGATCTTTGAATGCTCCTTAGGCAAATTTTGAAGACTTTAGGAGTGTTTTGCATCCATTTTGGGCCACATGCTGACAAGGCTAACAGCACCCACTATTGTTCTTGTTCCCATTGCAACTCATTCATCTGTTTTTGTAGCTTCATGTTCTTCTTGAGTTGCTACTTCAACACATGCAACTCGTTCTTTGTTCCATATTCTGCCTTCGCACAATCTTCATGTCGCGTCGTCACTTCATAGCTGGATTCTCCAAAGTTGCTTTCATCATCAATGGGCCGGCTTGAGCTTGCAACCTTGTTCGGCCTCCGTGTTGTCAACAACCCTCTTCTTGCATTCGTTGCATTTGGTATGTTGTCTTCCGCTGTTGTTCATGATGTTGCTCATTATGATGTTGTTGATGTCATATCTTAATGTCCTTGTCTATGAAAAACTTGATGTCTTCGTGGGTAGGCAAGTCCATGGACACTTGACCGACTGCATCCCTAGGCATGCTCTCCTAGAAACCATTGTACCTGTACTATCGAGAGGCATATGAAAACCTGCGATACTTGGAGACATGGCAACACTCATGGCAAGGAATTTTTCAATTGAAAACCAAAATGAACATGAGAACTGACTTGTAACATACCTGGGTGAATGATCATGAAGGTTGCGTAATTTTGGCCGCGAAGTCGGGAGACCGACTGCCAAGACTGCACAAGGCACAGTCCAAGCTGTTGGAAGACTGACTGACTGCTAGAACTGCCCAATGCACAGTCCAGTCTGGCTGCTGACTGTTGGGATTGTGCAATGCGCAATTCCAGCTAGGAAGGATTGTTCGCCCAGGGATATATTTGCGTAATTTCTTTGGCCAAGCAGCCATTATCCTCGAGAAATGCACAAAATAGTCCTGGAGGCCAGTGCTGGGTGGGAATGCATAAATCTGGAGAGGAAGGTGAGCCTTCCTTTCCCAGATTGCACAATGCAGCCTTGGTGAAGGCAAAGCCTGGGCCAAGGTTGGCTCGACTCACCGACGGGCAACTAAAAGCAAGTAAGTCAATGAATGCATGGAGACACTAAGTGATAGATGAAGTGATTAACAATGCATGGAAAACATGAATGAAAGATTCAACAAATATATCAACATGCATGCAGGTGAGGTAGTTCACTAGTTGGGCGAACGTCCATGCAAAATAGTTTCATGCATTCAACAGCAGTGAGATAACAATGAAAACTGAAACAGAGCTAGGACAAGCTAGTATACATGTAAACAACAGTAAGTGTTCAAAGAAATCAAGCAAACAGTACTCCCACAAGTGAAAACACAAAAAGCGACAGGAATGCAGCACAAGGCATGGGAAGCAAGCTTACCCTAAAACAGCTAAGCTAAGTGTGCCGACTACTCCTAGATGTGATGTGGGATGTTAGAGCTACAAGGTTGATGTGAGGAATGAGCTCTGTAGTGTCCAGTTGACGAGTTTTTATACCACCTAGGTTGTGACACATATGCCACGAATCTAGGGGACACGATACTTGGTGGAAGGTTTCAGAATGGCTCCTTGCATGTAACCTCTAACTACTAAACATAGATCCCTAAAACAAGGGATTCTGTTGCATGTTGCCTTGGGAGAAGCATTCCATGCATGCAAGTCTATTTTTCTCAGTCCTGGAGGGAACTGGTCAACTGAGCTGCACATGCAACAGACTACTCGACTGCTGGAAAAAAATGTGCATTTCTAGCTGGGAGCTAGGCTAGCTGCCCAGGAGATTTGCACAATTTCTAGGAAAATCAGCTAACTGCTGCCCAGATTTGCACAAATCCTGGGCTGAACAACCTGTTGCTGGGAAAATTTGAGCAAATCCTGCTAAGAAGGTTGGCTGGCAGGATTGCGCAATCCTAGAGCCCAGCAAGCTCTCAGAGAGGATTCCGTAATTTATGGAGGGAAGGCTGGTTTCCCTCCATAAATGCACAATTTTCAAGGGGAAGTTGCTTTGCCTACAACTAGACTAAGTCTAGGTGAGTAGCCTGTGAAGGGAAAAGATCAAATTATGATCGAATGGTCGCCTTTAAGCAAGAAATACACTGAAGCTTGAGGACTTGATGAAGCAAGGCAAGTTGTTGTGAAGGTTGGTAGGGAGGCTCCAAAACAGGCTAAGGAAAAACTTTGGACACGAGTAGAATTCCAACTCTCTAAATGGACCTTGTTCGTGAAAAGAAAGTCTAACACCTCTGGAAGTATTGTTCAACTCTTAGCTCATTTTGGCTTTGCACTAGCTTGATTGTAAGATGTAGCATCTACTAGACTCTTGGTCAATTGACACACATTCCAAGCCAAGGAAACACAGTTGTTTCGATTGGGGTTGAGGGGTATATAGGTGCACAAGCAGTATAGTTGTCAGAGTCTTAGTTTCATCTCTGGTGTTGCTCCACTGCCAGCAGGCCTGGACAGTACCCCAGTGGAGTCACATAGGAACACAAGCATGGCTCCGCTACCAGTGAGCCTGGTCAGTCCCCCGATGGAGTTGCTTGCATCACCTCCGTGCGCAAGAAGCCTTTCTCTTCTTTCGCCTTATTCATTTTTCATTTTAAATTTTTTGAATTTTCATTTTTTTTTCATTTTCCACTATGCATAGCACTTATTCATTTCAGAGGCGGAAGAGGGATCCCGACTTATTCAGAAAAGAAGAGGTTGTTCCAGTAGAGAAGTAGTTTATTGTATCTCTGACATGCCTGTTAAGGTTTTCCCCCTCACCTTACTCTACTTGACTGAGCTGACAAGGTTTAACCAAAAAACATTCGACTAGAGAAGGTGACACTAGTTAATGTTAGAAAATTATATATTACAGAGCAATGGAACACATAAAATATTGCAGAAATATAAACACAGAAAACGCACAAAACAAGAGAGACACAGATATACGTGGTTCACCCAGTTTGGGCTACGTCCACCCCGAACAACCAGTCCTTCCTTTCTATTATCCAGCAAAATGAAGAGATACAACCTACAGAAAACCGTTGTAATATACTTTGTTTTCTCTCACAGTCTCACCTCTATGTTTCTCGCTCACCGAATACACATCTATATCTCAGCCTCAAATACAATGCCCTCATATAAAGAGAGGGGTTGCCTTCTAGGGCAAAAAACCCTAAACTAAACATAAGTTCTACCGTCAGATCATCCGCCTAATGAATGGCCCAGATTGACTAGAAATTACTATACTTTTACAAGGCAATTTTACAGCTGTTTTTAGCTTCGGGGGCGCTGCCCCCGAAACCCCCCGCCGGGGGGGGCTCCCAAAAGTCGTTGCCGCCCCCCCTAGACCCCCCACGGCAGCGATTATTTTACGGGCGGCGTTGCCGCCCCATTTTGAACTGGGGTCCAATATGCCGGTACTATAGAAGATAATCAGGCTCCACACCCAACAGTTAACGCGCAAGCGTTATGTCTTCACCAAGGTCTACTTCAAACAGTACGTATTTTCCTTCAATGTATCATGGACTAAAAGTAACAAGATCATCATACAAAGGCAATATGATAAGTAACCAAGTAGTGATAGTTGTACAAGCCCTCTTGTATTTTACCCCACTTGTTTCATGAGTTACACATGGTTTCATGAGAACTAACCTATGAAATAACAACCAAACTAACTAACAACAAAGCCAAGCAAAAGAAGAAGCAAAAATGAGAGCAAAGCAAGCAAACAATCAAGCAATCAAATCATGAAAGCAAACAATCATGCCAGCAATCAACTGAAAGAAAACACTACTCCTACTCCTACACTAATGGTGCATGGGCCTGATCATGTGAAATGATACTTCCAATGCAGCCACCAGTGCTTTGGTAGACCCATGTGGGTGAAGGCTTGGTCCGTGAGTAAGCTAGCTGTGTGTAACTGCATACAAGAAATATATAACAGTGAAGACATCCACACTTCATGTTTCAAAGTGCCCAAGGGACATAAGCGAGTGCATGTGCATGATGGAAAGTCCATGGACTTATCATGGTGTTGTGTGACACTGCATGCAGCTTTGAAGCAAAAGCACACTCTTGACTAAGACATGCAAGAAAATGAAATAAACATAGATAACTTGCATCGTGAATGAGTGCTTGCAATGTAAGACTCTTGTAATGCATGAGCAATGGAATCGTGCAGTTCGAGAGGAGGAAGTGTGATCTATGAGTGAGATGGATCTTCAATGCCTATAGATGAGTAATGAGGAGCCTTGGGTGATTACACAATTTCATGATCGGAAGTGAGACTAACCCCAAGAGAGAAAGGGCCTGACATAACCATCAGCTCAGGCTGAAGTGCCTCGACAATCTTGGGTGTATCATCTACATCATCAGGTAGATCATCATAAACCAGTGGCTTTGAAAGATCAACTGTGATAGATTCATGATTGTGATAAAAAGTGGAAGCAAATGGATCACGACTGCCACGATCAGAAAAATCAATGAATTCTTTGGAATCCTCATAATCAGATGAGTTAAAAAGAGGGGTAGATGAAGAGCGAATGAACTCATCCTCTATGTTTCCAAAAAATACAGATGAAGGATCAAGTATATTTTCAATGAGTAACTTATCCTCTTCGTTGTCGAATGATGGCCAGGTTCACCAAAGAGGTTAGGAAAGAATAGAGGGGGCTCGGACGGAAGGGAGTTATCCTTCACTGAGTGTTGATGTTCAAGCTCCCACTCAAACTCTTCATGAATGATAGCGCATGTTGGGTTTTCAACACCAACTCCATCAATGGGTTGTTCCTCGTTCATAATAAGTGAAGAGTCCAGAATGGATGAACACAAAACTGCATCATCCAGAGGAACACATGAGTGCGAAGATGAAGGTCAAAGAAAAGAATGCATATGGGAGCTCGAAGGACTCACAATAAAATATGTGTGAAAATGGAGTGTAGTGATGTTGGGAGAGTGTGAAGGATGAAAAGGTGTGAAAACATGATCCTCAGCATCACTAGGCAATGGTGGAACTATTGAATGAGAGGGAGGTGGACAGTCCGTCGAGACAACACCTATTCCCACATGAGATTACGCAGTTCTATCAATGAATAAGGTTGAGTGAGGCTTGACATCAAGTTTTCTCTTGGGATGGGCATATTTCTTAAGACAGTACTCGAACCGGTCCCAGAGATAAGTTGAAATTCATCTGGCTCCTTGGAGCTTGAAACTATAAGTCACGGAAGAGCTGCCAAAAATCAATAATGGATTCATGCAGTTTCCGGTCAAGATGGTCTAGATCAAAATGATAGAACGTGTCTTCAATAAGATCATAGAAGTGCTCACATGAGTGAATGGTGTCAGCCGGTAGGCTGAGCACCCAACGAAATGGAGATTCACGAAGTGTGTATTCAAGCCATAAACCAGCCTGTTCGTTAGTAAACTCATCTTCCTCATAAATCATGGAAAGAAATTTATGTAAGTGCTCAGGAAAGGCTGCTTCGCCTTCACCATCATACGTGTGAGTGGAAAAGAGATTGAAAATACTTCTCGAGATGGAGACATCTTCACGATTTGAAAAACACCTCGGGGGAAGAAGAATGCAAGACTCCATGAAAGATATGCAAAGGTTCAAAACTGGATGAGAGGACACTACTTGTCATCAGGCCCTCCTTCTAGCACCAGAAATGTTGAAAGTGTTTGACCCGCCAACATGTCAAAGGGATCTCCCCTGTAAGAATTTCAAACTAGACCTCAGATCATTTGGTGTAGGAGTCTTAGCAGTGGGTCGTAAGGTAATGCCTTGACCGCAATGTCGCATAGAGGAAAGTAAGATAACTCTATCAGTAGCAAGGGTGTGACTGATGCAATGAGTCAAGGAAGGTGTATGAGAAGTTTCAAAACTTCGAAGGGAGAGGAAGGTGAGGGTGAGTTCCAAGTTGAAAGGGACCAGTCCCAACTCGGCTAGGAACACACCACACAAAGGACATGCACAACTTCCGACGAAGAAGTCCACTCAGATGCGGAAGTCACATCATACAAGGTAATATAACGCGAACAACACTCACGGATCAGTCTGAGACGAGTGTGATGGTTGTTATAGCAAGGTTCAAGTGAAAGGTTTTTCTGATGTCTGACAAAGCAGTCAACATGGATGGTGACAACATTAACAACAAGATTCATATAATTTCATGTGAATTAGTTCATACACAAGTATGTAAGTTAAACATCTCATATCATTAAAGCAACTAGAGCAATTCAACTACAATAACAACATATGCATGAAAATGTGTTGGCTCTTATTATATCAAGAAGTGTAAGTCACAATCATACAATACATCCATGTAAATATGCTAGCCCCAACAGTGGAACATTACAACCACATCTGCCTGCTCCTCCAAAGAGATGTACTAGCTCTGTGTAGTGGAGAAGCCGAGGCGCGTTACAATACTGTCCAAGCCTTCTTCAAGATAGTCTTAGCAGAAGCTTGGCTGACCAAAAGCCTATACAATGAGTTATGAGGGACTATTTATAGCAAAGGGTGGGGTTACCCTTCACATTCCCCTTTGTGACAGTTCAACTACCCTCATGAATCTTCACCTACTCTATGACTGTTACATCCAACCATTGACACTTGAATTACACTTGACGTGACTCAACATTACAATGAAAATGTACTCATGCGAGCTTGAGCAAGCCTTGCAAGACATCATAGACACTCGGTCCGTGTGATAAGACCAACTATTTGACGTGCTTGTGATAGTGAAGATGGTGAGTTTATGCCAAGCGTGGTCATCTGTGATGGTGTGCATGCACCTCATGGTGATATCTGCTGAAGTAAACTCTTGCCTCCGTTGCATCAGTGCATTGGTTTGACCCTTTCATCCAACTCATATGCTAACATGCACATGGTCTTCTTGGGTGTGGTTGAACCAGAAACACATTGATGCATGGTGTCCACGTTGATCTTTAAGTGTGTACTGGTGGTCATGCGCATCAACTTGCCGAAGTACATGTTTAGCTCCAGTTGGACTTGCTTCTTGTCTTCGCCTTGGTGAGTGTGTTCAATGGGTCGGATTGGATGCGTGTGCTCAATGACATGCAGGATGTTGAATCCCTTGTGTTAGAGCCTAGATTTGCCTCAAGCTGAAAAGACCAGGTTCTAGGTCCACATCAAACCACGCTCAGCCTCGTAGCTAGCCCTACGAGGACAAGAGAGGGCTCTCTCCGGGTCAATCTCAGCGAAAGATAATCGATGGGGGTTGAGATGACTGATTTAACAACCGATCTTAGGCTAGGTATGAAGTGCAAGGATTTGATTTTAGTTTTTAAGGGTTTTGTTGGAAAAAAGGGACAGGCAAATTTTGGGTCCGAGGACGAGGCCTAGTTTTTGCAGAGTTCTGATTGGAGAAAGGAAGGCAATCATTTTGATGCTTTGTATTGAATGAATGCATGGATCATACTTCTTAGGAGCTAAAGAGGGCATCAAGGTATCAAGAGTCCTCCTCAAACTGAAGAAAACATTGAGAATTAAACAAAACTATAGGCAGAGCACAACACACTCATGGATTCTACCTTTGTCACTTAACTTGTTTAATTCAGAAGAAAAAAGAAGGGAAATGGCATACATAAAACATCAATGAACTTAAAATTACATGAAGAAACACACCATCAAAACACAGAGCCACAAGGATCCCAACAAGTGCTACAAAACCCTGGTCTTTCCTTTGCCAAAATTGCAGAAATGAAATGTACAATAGAGTGCCAAGCAATCCCAAGTGTCCAACTCTGAAAATGACTGAGAAATTACATGATATAAACAAGCGTGACTCCTTTCCATGCCTCTATGGGTCGATCTCATCATTCTAGGAACTATTTGAACCAATTCTAAACAAGGAACTGAAATCTAGGTAGTCAAACAACTTACCCCTATATGCTAGGAAACTGATTCATTCATTTAATTTTCACTTTTTAGTGAATGAATCCTCTAGAACAAGTAAAAATGTGCCAATATCACATAATTGTTATCAAATTACATCATGAAAGGTCTAGAGTAACATCAAAAAGAAAAACTAGTAAAAACTGGGCGAATTTCTGAGCTGTACAGTGAAAAATGGGCAAAAATTCTCTATGCGCCGCGACCAGAATCTCTATGCGTAGCACAACTTTGGAGCTGAATTTTAGGCCCTTCCCAAAGTCCAAAGTGAGCTCATGATAGCTCGTTGGAAAGCCCCACCTATCTACTTTCCAACCCAAGTGAAATTTCTGGATTTGGATGTCATTTCCCCTCCAAAACTTTAATCTCCCAAGACTGGTTCCTGTGTGAAAAAGGTGGCAGAAAGGCCATTTTCAAGGTGTTTTTGACCCTTTAGGTCACCCAGAACTTGATGAAATCCTTAGGTAATTCATGAGCATGCATAAATTTTCATAAAAAATTCAAAAATGTAAAGTTTTCCTCCAGAAGACCTCTCAAACAAAAGCGCGCGCAAGGTGGCGCTACGCGTTGGGGAGGAAAATCTGTTTTGAAGCCAAAAAATTTAAAATTGACAAAATTTTCTCCAAATTCCTTGAAATTTGGATTGAAGGTCTCTCATCAAGTATCATGCTCAGTGAAAGAGGTTTCAGCCAAGATTCGGAGTCTATCCTGCGTTTTGCGCCTCCTCAGTACCCTCCTGGTGCATGCAGTTCAGTGGCGGAATAACTGTCTTGTTCATATGATGTGTCTCTGTCTGCCGCCTCCATGGTGCTGCAATATGTATAACAGGTGTATGTTTTGAAAATGAGAAATAGGTGCTTTGTTTCCTCTGCCAAATGGAAATGAGGGATTGTGAGGAATATGGGACAGTAGGAAAGTGGGCTGTCAAGTGAGATTAAAATGAAATAACCAACACTTGACTATGTTTAGGGATGTGGGGTTTGGGAATTTGCTACAAATGATATGGGAGAGGGAGAATGATTAGGGAATAGTAGGTTTAAAGATAGGGAAAATGGGAAACAGGGATATGGGTAGTTTGGGATCATAAGGGAATAGGGGTTGGAAATGATAGTATGATTATAGGGAAATAAGGGATAAATGATTTTCGCACCAAAATCACATTTCAAAACTTAACTTCAAGGCCGTTTTCATAAGAAGATAGGGTTTGAATTTCAACATTCAAATTCTCCAAGTCAAATTCCAAAACCACACCAAACAATATTCAAGAGCAATTGCAGGGTCAATCAGACTTACTCGAGGCAAATTGGCGCGAAGACAAATGATAAATTTGGTTGTTGGCTCTACACACCGTGCACAAACCCAGTGCGCCACGCCTCCTGGATGCGCCGTGACAGTGCAAAATTACACAAGAAAATTGGGCCCAATGCGTCGCGCAACTTATGTGCGCCGCGCCTTCCTCCAATGCACCGCGCAGCTGGTTTCGACACACGGTTTGGCTTCAAAACTACATTTTTTCACTTCCTTGTTTTATCTTAGCTTTTGCTAATGTCTTTGGCGTGCATATGGATCATCAAATGTGAAAATAACTCATGTGTACAAAGGACTTTGATTCTTTCTTTTGACAAACCCATTTCTACAATATTTTGAACTTTGACACTTTACACCTTTAATACATACTTTGTTCTTTGTTTCCACTTATTTTTGAGCTGATGATGAAACTTGTCAACTTTTGCAGGGGTGGTGGCATTAGATTTCGGCAAAAAATGACCAAAGGCTGCATTTGAACATTTTCAACCAAAAGACCTTGAAAATATACATGGCAATTATTCCAAAAGACGTAAAGATGACTTTTTCTTCAAAATAGGGTTTTGAAGAAAAGTCATGATCAATCAGTATGACAATGAAATTTTCGAAATGAAAACTTATTTTGAAACTCCCTCTGGCCTGCTAGCATTATTGGACACTTTGAAGACACAATTTGTGAAACCCTAGATCTACTGACTGAAATGACTTTGTTGATCTAGTCATCAAACAGGACTGTAAATGACCTTAAAATTGATTCGAAAAATAGGCCTAAACCAGCAGGATAAGGCATGAGGGGAATGAGTAACAAGGCCCTTCCCTCAGATCATGGCATGCCCCTAGCGGAATGCAACAGAGTGAATCGAGCGAGACACCTAAAAATGAAATGAAAAAATAGTTTGATCTCTAACGATGGGATATAAAGACCAACTCTAACATTGGCTCCAATGGGGAAGGTAGCTCCTTGGAGGTGCCAAGAACGGCAGACCTCTGGGAGAGCAGACAGTGCCTTTAGCCAATGGGAAATGGAGTCAAAACAGAAAAACTGACATTATGCAAACTGACTCTGACTCAAAACTAAAACTGCAAACCATAATAAGACCACACATGACTACAACATAACTAACACATCTACTCTAAGTGTTCTTTTCAACACTTGGTCAAGTGAAATGGAACAGCCAATGCAACCATGTAAGCATCTTGGCTGCTATTTGAATTCTCCGCACGTGCTCACTTAGGAACAACAAGAGAAAACTACTGAACGACAACTCCCATGGAAACTTGGAATCAAGTTGACTGCTGATAAACTTGCAAAACATGAATTGATTGGATGACTTCAAGAATACTGCAAAAGGATCTTCATAAGCATAGCTATTTATTTCCATTAACACATTACTGCTATGGTCCAAGTAATCTTCATAGCTGGATATTAAACTTTTCCTCACATCTACACTGTCTTTCTTTGGTGATTGCAACAAGCTATTAAAAGGATCCTAAATTTCATGAATAACCAAACTCTATTGCTGTTTCCAAATAGAACAAAAGTCTCCTTTATCAATCTCCTCATATGACTGCAAACCTTGGTATGGGGTATGCAATGAACAATCTATTAAACAAGACAAAGGTGATCTTTGAATAAGATTATTATCAACATTCTTATCTGGCACATGGTTAGCCGATGGGGAAGAACTTTTACAGCAAACATCATCCAACACACGAGCAATAGGATCATCAAAAATTTGTGAAGACTGTTGCGATGTATCCATTAAAACTGTATGATATCCTATTGGTTGTTCATCTTTTTCTTTAGAGATATTATGGATTCTGACTTATAAACTGAAATGCTTCGAAACAAAAGGGTACAGAATCCTCTTGCATCATTAGATCATGTATCTCGGCTGCCACACCTTCATCTGTAATCTGAACTTCATCTTCAACATTAAAACTGAGAGATAGTTGATTTCCTACACGTTGCTCATTTGAAGATTTACTATGCAATTTACCCTTCAAAAACTGAAATGATTCAAAACAGAAAGGTATGGAATCTTCTTGTATCATTTGATCACATGTGCCAGCTTCCATGTTTCCATCTGCAACTTTACAATCAATGGCATTTGGGGGCTGTAAATCTGGATATGAGAAGTCTTGAACAAGGTTTTCATTGCCCTCAAGATTATCCAAATCAAGACTTGTTGACAGTTGATTTCTGAGTGCATGAATGTTATCTCTGATGAACTGAAATGAATCAAAGAAAAAAGGCAAAGATCCTTCACTTACTTCAAAATTTGTTGTACTTTCCTCATCATTTACATAGTTGATATTCATTGGTTGATCACTATACTCGAGCTGTTGTAAGTGAACTTCCTCCTCCCACAAACTAGCTGTTGATTTGTCTGCAAGATTAACTTCTCTTTGGAGAACATAATCATCATCATACTGATCAAACTGAGGAAAATCATCAGTATACAACACATCATCAATCATACATGTCATATCCACAGATAGTTCTTCTCCAAGATGATCTACAAAACAATCGTTATGACAACTGGGACAAGAAACAAAATGTTTTGGATCAGCCACTTGTTCATGAACGTCATTTTCATTTTTTGCAGTCATTTTCCGCACCATCTCTTCTACGGCACTCACCAAAATGTCAAGCCTTTCCTCTGAAGGTGTCGTTTTTTATGGATCCATGTTTTTCATCTCTTCTTCCTTCAACCTTGCCCTTCTGATCAGAAAATGAGCCTCTACATTTACTGCACTGTTCTGCATCTCTTCAATTGTTGCAAGATTTCTTTCTCTCAGCTGAAACTCCATTTCCGGATCAAAGGCACCCGGGTAGTGCAAGAGAGTAGATCTAGAAGGAGGTCTTATATCAACCGGCATTGAATAATAAACTTGATTAAATCTGGCTGAAAATTGTTGTATTGTCTCCCTTGGCAATCTTTTCAGCTAGTTATACTCTTCTATAATCAATAAAAGGTTCTGTCCTACCACCCACTTGTCGAGGAAAACTTTGACGAACTGCTGGAAATCTGAGATGCTTGCATCAGGCAGGGTTTTGAACCAACTCTTCACTTTAGCTTGCAAAGAAAAAGTAAAAATCCTTATACTGACATCTTCTTCATCGACCTCAAAAAGGTCTAGAAAAGACTCAAAATTCTGCACATGTTGCTCAGCATTGACATTCTTACATTCACCGTCAAACCTAGGCAAGTATAGATCATAGTTTTTGGGGAAAGCATGAAGAACATAAGGTAAAACAAGCGGTTTATACCAATCTGGTATTATAAAAGGTGTAGGAGTATATACAAGAGTGACGGGATCAGTTTTGTTTTCTTTAGGTTCATCACGTTGAAGAAAGTCATCATGAGATGTAGGATCAAAGGGAAACTCAGTACTTACACTTTTTGAATAGGTCGAGTGAATATTTTGATCACCTTCATCATACAACAAATTCTGAAAAACTTTCAGGACAGCTTCAAGAACAGCAAAGAAGTAATTTACAAGAAAGCAGACCAGATCCTGAATACCATTCCACTTTGGGTACCCGAACTTTGTGTAAGATCCTTGCATTTTCTCAGAGAAAAAGTTAGTCCTCCAGTGGAGTCTCTACAGGAGTCACCAGGTGAATGATTTCAGCCTTCTTATGTCTGATCATTGTCCACCATCAACCATCAGATCTGAACTTGATACATGTACTCGGGTGATCGTTTAGATCAGATGTTCAGCTTATAAGACTAGACCGGAGATTGACTCAAGCAGCTTTTATCTACTTGCGCTAATGCAAAACAAAAGCATTTCAAAGGCTACCTGGCTAATCTTCAGGCTCCGTCTGTAGTCTAGAAAGCCAAAAAATGAAAATAAACTTTCTTCCCCAGTACGGTCACCACTATGTTAGAGCCTATATTTGCCTCAGGCTGAAAAGACAAGGTTCTAGGTCCACATCAAACCACGCTCAGCCTCGTAGCTAGCCCTACGAGGATAGGAGAGGGCTCTCTCCGGGTCAATCTCAGCGAAAGATAATCAATGGGGCTTGAGATGACTGATTTAACAACTGATCTTAGGCTAGGTATGAAGTGCAAGGATTTGATTTTAGTTTTTAAGGGTTTTGTTGGAAAAAAGGGACAGGAAAATTTTGGGTCCGGGGATGAGGCCTAGTTTTTGCAGAGTTCTGATTGGGGCAAGGAAGGAAATTGTTTTGATGCTTTGGATTGAATGAATGGATGGATCATACTGCTGAGGAGCTGAAGAGGGCATGAAGGTATCAAGAGTCCTCCTCAAACTGAAGAAAACATTGAGAATTAAACAAAACTATAGGCAGAGCACAACACACTCATGGATTCTACCTTTGTCACTTAACTTGTTTAATTTAGAAGAAAAAAGAAGGAAAATGGCATACATAAAACATCAATGAAATTAAAATTACATGAAGAAACACACCATCAAAACACAGAGCCACAAGGATCCCAACAAGTGCTGCAAAACCCCGGTCTTTCCTTTGCCAAAATTGCAGAAATGAAATGTACAATAGAGTGCCAAGCAATCCCAAGTGTCCAAATCTGAAAATGACTGATAAATTACATGATATAGACAAGCCTAACTCCTTTCCATGCCTCTATGGGTCTAGCTCATCATTCTAGGAGCTGTTTGAACCAATTCTAAACAAGGAACTGAAATCTAGGTAGTCAAACAACTTACCCCTATATGCTAGGAAACTGATTCATTAATTTAATTTTCACGTTTTAGTGAATGAATCCTCTAGAACAAGTAAAATGTGCCAATATTACATCATGGTTATCAAATTACATCATGAAAGGTCCAGAGTAACATCAAAAAGAAAAACTGGGCGAATTTCTGAGTTGTACAGTGAAAAATGGGCAAAAATTCTCTATGCGTCGCGACCTGAATCTCTATGCGTATCACAACTTTGGAGCTGAATTTTAGGCCCTTCCTGAAGTCCAAATTGAGCTCATGATAGCTCGTTGGAAATCCCTGCCTGTCTACTTTCCAACCCAAGTGGAATTTCTGGATTTGAATGTCATTTTCCCCTCCAAAACTTCAATCTCCCAAGACTGGTTCCTGTGTGTGCAAAAGGTGGCAGAAAGGCCATTTTCAAGGTGTTTTTGACCCTTTAGGTCACCCAGAACTTGATGAAATCCTTAGGTAATTCATGAGCATGCATAAATTTTCATAAAAAATCCAAAAATGTAAATTTTTCCTCCAGAAGATCTCTCAAACGAAAGCGCGCGCAAGGTGGAGCTACGCGTTGGGCAGGAAAATCTGTTTTGAAGCCAAAAAATTTAAAACTGACAAAATTTTCTCCAAATTCCTTGAAATTTTGACTGAAGGTCTCTCATCAAGTATCATGCTCATCCAAAGAGGCTTCGGCCAAAATTCGGAGCCTATCCTGCATTTTGCGCCTCCTCAGCACCCTCCTGGTGCATGTAGTTCAGTGGCGGAATAACTGTCTTGTTCATATGATGTGTCTGTGTCCGCCGCCTCCATGGTGCTGCAATATGTATAACAGGTGTATGTTTTTAAAATGAGAAATAGGTGCTTTGTTTCCTCTGCCAAAGGGAAATGAGGGATTGTGAGGAATATGGGACAGTAGGAAAGTGGGTTGTTAAGTGATATTAAAATGAAATAACCAACACTTGATTATGTTTAGGGATGTGGGGTTTGGGAATTTGCTACAAAAGATATGGGAGAGGGAGAATGATTAGGGAATAGTAGGTTTAAAGATAGGGAAAATGGGAAACAGGGATATGGGTAGTTTGGGATCATAAGGGAATAGGGGTTGGAAATGATAATATGATTATAGGGAAACAGGGGATAAATGATTTTGGCACCAAAATCACATTTAAAAACTTAACTTCAAGGTTGTTTTCATAAGAAGATAGGGTTTGAATTTCAAAATTCAAATTCTCCAAGTCAAATTCCAAAACCACACCAAGCAATATTCAAGAGCAATTGCAGGGTCAATCGGACTTACTTGAGGCAAATTGGAGCGAAGACAAATGATAAAACTGGTTTTTTGCTCTACACGTCGTGCACAAACCCAGTGCGCTGCACCTCCTGGATGCACCGCGACAATGCAAAATTACACAGGAAAATTCGGCCCAATGCGCCATGCGGCCTATGTGCGTCGCGCCTTCCTGCAATGCGCCACACAGCTGGTTTTGACACACGGTTTGGCTTCAAAACTTCATTTTTTCACTTCCTTGTTTTATCTTGGCTTTTTCTGATGTCTTTGGAATGCATATGGATCATTGAATGTTAAAATAACTCATGTGTACAAAGGACTTTGATTCTTTCTTTTGACAAACCCATTTCTTCAATATTTTGAACTTTGACACTTTACACCTTTAATACATACGCTGTTCATTGTTTCCACTTATTTTTGAGTTGATGATGAATCTTGTCAACTTTTGCAAGGGTGGTGGCATTGGATTTCGGCAAAAAATGACCAAAGGCTACATTTGAACATTTTCAATCGAAAAACCTTGAAAATATACATGGCAATTATTCCAAAAGACATAAAGACGACTTTTTCTTCAAAACAAGGTTTTGAAGAAAAGTCATGATCAATCAGTATGACAATGAAATTTTCGAAATGAAAACTTATTTTGAAACTCCCTCTGGCCTGCTGGAATTATTGGACACTTTGAAGACACAATTTGTGAAACCCTAGACCTAGTGACTGAAATGACTATGTTGATCTAGTCATCAAACATGACAGTAAATGACCTTAAAATTGATTCGACAAACATGCCTAAACCAGCAGGATAAGGCATGAGGGGAATGAGTAACAAGGCCCTTCCGTTAGATCATGGCATGCCCCTAGCGGAATGCAACAGAGTGAATCGAGCGAGACACCTAAAAATGAAATGCAAAAAGAGTTTGATCTCTGACGGTGGGATATAAAGACTGACTCTAACAACATACCTCGGTGAATGATCATGAAGGTTATGCAATTTCGACCAAGAGTTCGAGAGACTGACTGCTAAGACTGCACAAGGCACAGTCTAGGCTACTAGGAGACTGACTGACAACTGGAACCATGCAATGCATAGTCTAGTTTGGCTATTGACTGTTGGTATTGCGCAATGTGAAATTCCATCTAGGAAGGACTGCTGGCCCAGGGACAGATTTGCGTAATTTCTTGGGCCAAGCAGCCACTGTCATCCAGAAATGCACAAAATAGTCATGGAGGCTAGTGTTGGGTAGGAATGCACAAATCTAGAGAGGAAGGTGACCCTTCCTTTTCCAGATTATGCAATACAGCCTTGGTGAAGGTAGAGCCTGGGTGAAGGTTGGCCCGACTCACCAACGGGCAACTGAATGCAAGTAAGTCAATGAATGCATGGTGACACTAAGTGATAGTAGAAGTGATTAACAATGCATGCAAAGCATGAATGAAGTATTCAACAAATATATCAACATGCATGTGGGTGAGGCAGTTCACCGGTTGGGTGAACTTCCGTGCAAAATAGTTTCATGCATGCGACAGCAGTGAGATAGCAAAAAAAAATCAAACAGAGCTAAGACAAGTTATTATACATTTAAACAATAGCAAGCGTTCAAATAAATCAAGTAAATAGTGCTCCCACAAGTGAAAACACAAAAAGCGAAAGAAATGTAGCACAAGGCATCGGATGTCGACTACTCCTAGATGTGATGTGGGATGTCACAGCTACAAGGTTGATGTGAGTAATGAGCTCTACAGCGTCTGGTTGATGAGTTTTGATAACACCTAGGTTATGACGCGCATGCCACGAATCTAGGGGAAGCGAAACTTGGTCGAAGATTTCATAATGGCTCCTTACATGTAGCCTCCAACTGCTAAACATAGATCCCTAAAACAAGGGATGCCTTTGCATGATGCCTTGGTAGAAGTAGCCCATGCATGCAAGTCTATTTTTCTCAGTCCCAGATGGAACCGGTCAACTCAGTTGTACATGCAAGAGACTGCTCGACTGCTGGAGAAAAATGTGCATTTCTGGCTGGGAGCTGGGCTAGTTACCCAGGAGATTTGTGCAATTTCTGGGCAGAGCAGCTGACTGCTACCCAGATCTGTGAAAATCATGGGCTGAACATCCTACTACTTGGAAAATTTGTGCAAATCCTTCGAGGAAGGTTGGCTAGCAGGATTGTGCAATCCTGGATCCCAGCAGGCTATCAGAGAGGATTGCACAATTTCTAGAGGGAAGGTTGGTTTCCCTCCAAAAATGCACAATTTTCAAGGGGAAGCTGCTCAACTTGCATCTGGACCAAGTCCGGGTGAGCAGCCTGTGAAGGGAAAAGATCAAACTATGATCGATAGGCTACCTTTGAGCAAGAAAGACACTAAAGGTTGAGGACTTGATGAAGCAAGGCAAGCTGCTATGAAGGTTCGTAGGGAGGCTCCAAAATAGGCTAAGGCAAAATTTTGGAAGGTGGTTGTAGCCACGACAAGACTTGGCGACACACTGGTAGAACTCCAACGCTCTGAATGGACCTTGTTGGTGAAAAGCAAGTCTAACACCTCTGGAAGTATTGTTTAGTTCTTAGCTCGTCTTGGCTTCACACTAGATTGACTATAAGATGTAGCATCTACCAGAATCTTGGTTGATTGACACACATTCCAAGCCAAGGAAGCACATTTGTTTCGATTAGGGTTGAGGGGTATATAGGTGCACAAGCAGTATAGTCGTCAGAGTCTTAGTTTCATCTCTGGTGTTGCTCCACTGCCAACAGTCCTGGACAGTACCTCGGTGGAGTCACATAGGAACACAAGAATGGCTCCACTGCCAATGAGCCTGGTCAGTACCCTTGCAGATTTACTTGCATCACCGCCATGTGTAGGAAGCCTTTCTCTTCTTTCTTCTTATTCATTTTTCATTTTGAATTTTTTGACTCTTCAGTTTTTTTCATTTTCCACTATGCATAGCACTTATTCATTTCAGAGGCGGAAGAGGGATTCCAACTTATTGAGACCAGAAAAGGTTGTTCCAATAGAGAATTAGTTTATTGTATCTTTGACGTGCTTGTTAAGGTTTTCTCCCTCACCTTACTCTAATTGACTGAGCTGACAAGGGTTAACCAAACAAAAATCGACTAGAGAAGGTGACACTAGTTAGCGCGCAAGCATTTTGTTTTCACGAAGGTTCACTTCGAACAGGCTGTATTTTCCTATGGCATATCATGGACTAAAAGTAACAATCTCATCATACAGAGGAAAAATGACAAGTAACCAAGTAGTGATAGTTGTACAAGCCCTCTTGTATTTTACCCATCCTATTTCATGAGTCACACATGGTTCCATGCGAACTAACCTACAAACAAAACAAGCGAACAAACTAACAACAAAGCCAAGTGAAAGTAGAAGCAAAATGAGAGAAAAGAAAGAAAAAAATCAAGTAATCAAAGCATGAAAGCAAACAAGCATGCATGCAAACAATTGAAAGAAAACACTACTCATACTCCTACACTAACGGTGCATGGGCCTGATCACGTGAAATGATACTTCCAATGCAGCCATGAGCGCATCGGTAGACCCATGTGGGTGAAGGCTTAGTCCGCGAGTAACCCAGCTATGTGGACCAGCATACAAGAAAGATATAACATTGAATACAGCCACACTTCATGTTTCAAAGTGCCCACGGGACATAAGCGAGTGCATGTGCATGACGGACACTCTGTGAACTTATCATGGTGTCGTGTGACACTATGTGCAACTTTGAAGCAAAAGCACACTCTTGACTAAGACATGCCAACAAACAAAAGAAACATAGATAACTTGCATCGTGAACGAGGGCTTGCAACGTAAGACTCCTCCAATGCATGAGCAATGGGATTGTGCAGTTCGAGTGGAGGAAGTGTGATCTATGAGTGAGATGGATCTTCAATGCATACAGACGAGTAATGAGGAGCCTTGGGTGATTGAACAGTTTCATGATCGGAAGTAGGACTAACCCCAAGAGAGCGAGGGCCTGGCATAACCATCAGCATGCACTGAAGTGCCTTGATAGCCTTGGGTGTTTCATCTACATCATCAGGTAGATCATCATAAACTGGTGGTTTCGAAAGATCAATTGTGATAGCTTCGTGATTGTGATAAAAAAAATGGAAACAAATGGATCACAACTGCCATGATCAGGAAAATCAATGAATTCTTTGGCATCCTCATAATTATATGAATCAAATAGAGGGTAGATGAAAAGCAAATGAACTCATCCTCTGTGTTTCTAGAAAAGACAGATGAAGGATCAAGTAGATTTTCAATGAGTAACTTATCCTCTCCATTGTCGAATGATGGACTAACATCTAGTGAGTCTTGTGAGTGATCAACAAGGGGTGCATCTGTAGATGAAGACATAGATGAAAAATCATGGATGGAAGGTTCACCAAAGAGGTTAGGAAGGAATGAAGGGGGCACAGATGGAAGGGAGTCATCCTTCGCCGAGTGTTGATGTTCAAGCTCCCACTCATACTCTTCATTAATGATAGCGCATGTTGGTTGTGTAACACAAACTCCATTAGTGGGTTGTTCCTTGTTCACAACAAGTGAAGAGTATGCAATGGACAAACACAAGACAGCATCATCCAAAGGAACACTTGAGTGCGAAGATAGAGGTCGAAGAAAAGAATGTATATTTGAACTCGAAGGACTCACAACCAAATTTCCAGAAAATGGAGTGGAGTGATGTTGGGAGAGTGTGAATGATGAACAGATGTGAAAACATGATCCTCAGCATCACTTGGCAATGGTGGAACTATTGAATGAGACGGAGGCAGGCAGTCTGTCGAGACAGCACCTGTTCCCACATGAGATTGCATACTTCCATCAATGAAGAAGGTTGAGCGAGGCTTGACATCAAGATTTCTCTTGGGACGGGAAGATTTCTTAAGACAGTACTTGAATCAGTCCCAAAGATAAGTGAACTTCATCTGGCTCCTTGGAGCTTGAAACTGTAAGTCACGGAAGCTATGCCAAAAATCAATAACGGATTCATGCGGAGCCCTCCATTATTGTAACAGTTTCTGGTCAAGATGGTCTAGATAAAAATGATAGAACATGTCTTCAATAAGACCACATAAGTGCTCACATGAGTGCACGGTTTCAGCTGGTAGGCTAAGTACCCAGTGAAATGGAGATTCGCAAAGTGTGTATGCAAGTTGTAAACTGGCCTGTTCATCAGTAAACTCATCTTCCTCATAAATCATGGAAAGAAATTTATGTAAGTGCTCAGGCCAAGCCACTTCACCTTCACCATCATACGTGTGAGTGGACAAGAGATTGAAAAGCTTCCCTGAGATGGAGACATCTTCACGATTCGAAAAGCACCTCGGGGGAAGAAGACTGCAAGACTCCATGAAAGATATTCAAAGGTTCAAAATTGGATGAGACGACACTGCTTGTCATTAGGCCCTCCTTCTAGCGCCAGAAATGTTGACAGTGCTGGACCCGCCAACATGTCAAGGCGATATCCCTGGTAAGAAGTCCCAATTAGACCTCAAACCGTCTGGTGTAGGAGTATCAGCAGTGGGTCATAAGGTAATACCTTGACCACGATGTCATACAAAGGCAAGTAAGATAACTCTATTAGTAGCAAGGGTGTGACTGATGCAGTGAGTCAAGAAAGGTGTATGAGAGGTTCCAACACTTCGAAGGGAGAGGAAGGTGAGGGTGAGTTCCAGGTTGAAAGGGATCAGTCCCAAATCGGTTAGGAACACACCACACAAAGGACATCCACAACTTTTGGCGGAGCAGTCCATTCGGATGCGGTAGTCACATCTTACAAGGTAAGATAACACAAACAACACTCATGGATCAGTCCGAGACGAGTGTGACGGTTGTTATAGCAAGATTCAAGTGAAAGGTTTGTCTAATGTCTGGCAGAGCAATCGACATGGACGGTGACAGCATTAAAAACATATGCAACACATTAACAAGAAGATTGATATAATTGCATGTGAATCAGTTCATACACAAGTACGTAAGTTAAACAACACATATCATTAAAGCAACTGGAGCAGTCCAACTACAATAATAACATATCCATGAAAATGTGTTGCCTTTTATTATATAAAGAAGTGTAAGTTACAATCATACAATGCATCCATGTAAACCTGCTAGCCCCAATAGTGGAACGTTACATCCACATCTGCATGTTCCTCCAAAGAGATGTACTAGCTCTGTGCAGTAGAGAAGCCAAGGCGCATTACAATATTGTCCAAGCCTTCTTCAAGATAGTCTTAGTAGAAGCTTGGTTGACCAAAAGCCTATACAATGAGTTATGAGGGACTATTAATATCAAAGGGTGGGGTGACCCTTGACATTCCCTTTTGTGATAGTTCAACTACCCTCATGATTCTTCACCTACTCTATGACTGTTACATCCAACCATTGACACTTGACTTACACTTGACATGGCTTAACATTACAATGCACATGTACTCATGTGAGACAACATAGCTTGAGCAAGCCTTGCAATACATCACTGACACTCAGTCCGCTATGATGAGACAAACTCTTTGACATGCTTGTGATGGTGAAGGTGGTAAGATGATGCCAAGCATGGTCGTCCATGATGGTGTGCATGCACCTCATGGTGACATCTTGTTGAAGCAAACTCTTGCCTTTGTTGCATCCGGTGCATTGGTTCAAACCCTTCATCCAACTTGTCTACTAACATGTACATGGTCTTCTTGGGTGTGGCTGAATCGGCAACACTCTGATGCATGGTGTCCATGTTGATCTTAAAGTGTGTATTGGTGATCTTAAAGTGTGTATTGGTGGTCATCCGTATCAACTTGCCGAAGTACATGTTCAACTCCAGTTGGACTTGCTTCTTGTCTTCGCCTTGGTGAGTGTGTTGAATGGGTTGGATTGCATGTGTGCACTCAATGACATGCAGGCTGTTGAATCCCTTCCATGCGATCATTGACACTGCTCACCATGTCTGCTTTGTATCAGCTACTAGGATGGATCCTTAACTTGTACGGGCGCAGTCTCATCTTGAGTGCATTTTGTGCTCACTGTTGTTCTTGTTCTTGGTACAACTTATTCATCTGTCTGTGAAGCTTTGTGTTCTTCCTGAGTTGCTACTTGAACACATGCAACTCCTTCATTGTTCCATCTTCTTCCTTCACGCGATCTTCATGTCATGCCGTCACTTCATAGTTGCATTATCCAAATTTTCTTTCATCATCAATGGACCTACTTGAGCTTGCAACCTTGTTCCACCTCCATGTTGTCAAAAACTATATTCTTGCATTTGTTGCATTTGGTACGTTATCTTCAGTTGTTGTTCATGATGTTGCTTGTTGTGATGTTGTTGTTTTCATATCTTGATGTCCTTTTCTATGAACAACTTGATTTCTTCGTGGGTAGGCAAGTCCATGGACACTTGATCGACTACATCCCTAAGTGTGCTCTGAACTATGTCTTCCTCTTTGCTCTCTTGGAAACCATTATACTTGTACTGCTGAGAAGCAGATGAACATCTGCGATACCTGGAGACATGGAAACACTCATGGAAAGAAATATGTCAGTTGAAAACCAAAATGAACATGAGAACTGACTTGTAACATACCTGGGTGAATGATCATGAAGGTTGCGCAATTTTAGCTGGGAGGTTAGGAGACCAACTTCCAAGACTACACAAGGCACAGTCCAGGCTGCTGGGAGACTAACTGAATGCTGGAACTGTACAATGCACAGTCCAGTCTAGCTACTGACTGTTGGGATTGCGCAATGTGCAATTCCATCTAGGAAGGACTGCTAGCCCACAGACAGATTTGTGCAATTTCTTGGGCCAAGCAGCCACTATCCTCCAGAAATGCGCAAAATAGTCCTAGAGGCCAGTGTTGGGCAGGAATGCACAAATCTGGAGAGGAAGGTGAGCCTTCCTTTCCCAGATTGCGCAATGCAGCCTTGGTGAAGGTAAAGCCCGGGCCAAGGTTGGCCTGACTCGCCGACAGGAAACTAAAAGCAACTCAGTCAATGAATGCATGGTGATACTAAGTGATAGCAGAAGTGATTAATATTGCATGCAAAGCATGAATGAAAGATTCAACAAATAAATCAACATGCATGCGGGTGAGGTAGTTCATCGGTTGGGTGAACGTCCGTGCAAAACAGTTTCATGCATGCAACAATAGTGAGATAGCAATGAAAACTAAAACATATCTAGGACAATCTAGTATACATGTAAATGATAGCAAGCATTTAATGAAATCAAGCAAATATTACTCCCACAAGCGAAAAACACAAAAAGCAACAGAAATACAGAACAAGGCATGGGAAGCGAGCTTACCCCAAAACAGTTGAGGTGAGTGTGTCGACTGCTCCTAGATATGATGTGGGATGTCAAAGCTACAAGGTTGATGTGAGGAATGAGCTCTACAGCATCCAGTTGATGATTTTTTATAACACCTAGGTTGTGACATGCATGCCACGAATCTAGGGGAAGCGACACTTGGTGGAAGGTTTCGGAATGGCCCCTTGCAGGTAACCTCCAACTGCTAAACATATAGCCTTGAAACAATGGATGCCTTTGCATGCTACCTTGGGAGAAGCAGCCCATGCATGCACTTTTGATTTTCTCAGTCTCGAAGGGAATCGGTCAACTCAGCTGCACATGCAAGAAACTACTCGATTGCTGGAGAAAAATGCGCATTTTTGGCTGGGAGCTAGGCTGGCTGCTCAGGAGATTTGTGTAATTTCTGGACCAAGCAGCTAACTTCTGTCCAAATTTTCACAAATCCTGGGCTGAACAGCCTGTTGCTGGGAAAATTTGTGCAAACCCTATTGGGAAGGTTCGCTGGTAGGATTGCGCAATCCTAGAGCCCAATAAGCTGTCAGAGAGGATTGCAAAATTTCTGGAGGGAAGGTTGGTTTCCCTCCAGAAATGCGAAATTTTCAAGGGGAAGTTGCTCAGCCTGCGGCTGAACCAAGTCTGGGTGAGCAGCCTGTGAAGGGAAAAGATCAAACTGTGATCGACAGTCTGCCTTTGAGCAAGAAAGACACTGAAGCTTGAGGACTTGACGAAGCAAGGCAAGCTACTATGAAGGTTGGTAGGGAGGCCCCAAAATAGGCTAAGGAAAAATTTTGGAGGGTGGTTGTAGCCACTACAACAGAAAGAATAAGCCTCCTATCCGCCAACGTTTTCTAGAACTTCATCTGTAAAAGGCGTAGGAAATGGTTCATGCACACATGCATCATTTAAGTTCTGTAGATCTACAAAAATCCTTATATCACCCTTTGTTTTCTTTTCCTAGACCACCATCTGACTAACCCATTCTGAATCTTCTACTAGCTCAATTATACCTCCCGCGAGCATCTTATCGAGCTCTTCTCTTACCTTTTCCTTGTACTTGGGATTCAATCGATATCGGTGCTACCTAACCGACTTTGCATCTAGATTTAAATTGATCTTCATCAAACCCAAATCACCTACTATACCCTTAAATTTAGAGAACATTGCTGGAAATAAGTCTTGATATTCATGTAGTAATTCGGTAACCTTACCTACTGTGTCTTCATCCCAATAGTCACCAATATCCGCAAACTTTGGTTCTGCTTCTGAGCCAATATATACTGGTTTTGTCTTTATCGGTTGTGATATGTCAAGGATCTTTGCATCAAGTCCTACAACTTTGCACAGTCCCTCTGAATCAGGAATATTGACATTTTGTGGATCCTCATCACCTTCTTCCATAGTAACATTGTACCATTCCAAATCATGTTGTAGCTATGCACTCCAGTCAGACTGCATCCAAGTTATAGGTTCTACTGGTGTTCGGAAGATCATTGCATTAATCACCTGAAGTGCCCCATCAATGCATTCGAACCCATATTCAAATTTGAATGTCAGCAGGAAACTCTCCTTCATTTCATCCTAATTAGTAGTCTCGTGTCACAGCTCTGTATCCAAATGCCAGTTCATTGGTATAATGTCTAAGGTATGAATAAATATATGTACCCACTCTGGTTTAGTTACCTCACTCCAAGCCTTAGTCCGTCGAGCTAGATGTTCACGTGGGTCATCCTTACCTATGTACTTTTAACTGAGCCATGTTGTTGCAGAAACAAATCTTAATTTCATCATTCTACAATATTCCTTCCAATCAGCAATATTATCCTTGTGGATTCCCCACCATCTTGCAGGCATAGCTCTTAGAGCCAAATCTAAAGCCTATAACTTGTGCTCCTCTGGTACGTCTCTTTCAAAATGTTCAAGAAAAATATTGACATCATCTAGCCTATCATAATAAGGAATTTTACATACCTCAGTTAATATATAGTGCAAAGTCTTTGTAAGCCTATTGCATCGTAGTGTAGAGACCTCATGTAACCGATTTTGCCAGTTTTCTAATTCTTCATCTAAGTCTAATTGGCCTGAACTATCCTTCTCCCAACTGTTCCATCCATATGCAGTGGGATTAATCCAGTCTTCATCTCGTGTAGTGAGCTTATATATGTGTTAAATGTCTTCGTCATCATGGTCATCACAGACTGGTTTTGTGTATCACACACCTTCAGCTAGATCGAATGGAACAACCACTCTGAGGCTATTATTTTCAAACATCATGCTTCACTTCTTTAAATTAATAATAACATTCATGTCGAAAGCCAAATCAATCCTGAGAAATTTTGGGTACGAGTTATTGTCATCTATTATTTCAATAACTTCAAAATCTGCAAGCACTTTGGCTCCTTCAATACCTATAGCCACTCCATGTAGGCGACCCATCGAAATTATCTTTTGTTGGTTTTCCATGCATAGCTAGATTGGCAAACACTGCAAATTAGGTTTCCCCATACATTCCCAAGTCTGCTTTGGAAGTACATTAGCATCATATCCTAAGTCTAGGATAATCTAGTCCATAACAAAATCACCAATTTGTGTTTTCAACCGTGTTTCCCTACCAGTCCTCTTCTTGCTTCGGTTCACCTTATTCACTACGTGTTGTTTTGGTAATGGATTGTCCTTGCTAGTGTAGTTATCTATAAATTCTTGTAGTCCTTCAATTGCATTCTGATGCCTTGGTAGCTTCATGCAAGTCTGCATAAATTATTTCAATTTTGTGGGATAAGAGTCCTCCATTGCAGAAATTTCTTCAGATTTCTCTTTTTGTGGGACTATTTGTTTCTGAGTTTTAGATGTAGAAGCACCTAGATCCATAAAAAAATGTTTTGCCTCCATAAACGTTTCCTTTTCTCTTTGTAAGTAAAATCCAACATTCTTCTCGCCATCCCAGCAAACCCATGTACCTGATGCCAGATGCTTGCCTTCTACCTTGTCTTCACCAGTGGCTATATCGCTTCGCGCGACTATATTGACAATAGGATTGTCTTTGTGTGGCTCAGATCTCATCATCTAAATTTCCTACGCTGGTTGTTCGTTCTTCTTTTCTTGCATCTTTTCTATTAATACAAGACAATATTTTATAACATGTCAAATTGCTTACAGTATTGATAAGGGTATGGGTTTGATTATGACAGTCACATGCAAAATGTCTTGGTTCTCCACAATTGTAGCAGATGATCTAGCCCTAACCTCTTCCAGTGCCTCCTCCTCGTCCTCTCCCCCATCCTTGGTATCCTCCGCAAGTCATAGGTGAGCCTTGGTCGTTCTGTGCGCGAGTTTCAACCTGCATCCTATACATTAGGGTTTTTTCTATCATCAATTCATAGCTTCAGCAATCTCTTTCATCATGGCCAACCGATTTACAAAATTTTCAAAATAGTTGCTTTTGTGACTGTACAAAATTTTGCAACAGATAAAAATTGTGTATCGTCTGCATTCCTGACACTTGGGAGATACTACACCAGACACTTGAACTGGTGCTTGATCCAGCAAGAGACTGTAGTTTCAATGGATTGGGGCCTGCCACACCTATACAATCTTGGTGCACAGGGCACTGATCCTTATAGTGGCCTATAGCCTTGCACTTCATGCACCAAAATTTAGGGTGTAGTCTTGACTGAACCTCCTTTCCCTTCTTCATATCCTACAACTCCATATGCAAGCTTGCTAATTGTGACTGGATCTGTTGGACTCCTATATTTGTGTCCTATATTGGCAAAGCCTCCAACTTCATCGTGATCTCTAATGCTTCGGCCTAAGATCTGATCTTTTGTTGAGACAAATGCAATCTTAAGTGTGGCAATAACGAACCTATGTACCATTCCTTATGTTGTTCATCTGAATCTAAATATTAGCTTGTCTCAGTAAGCACTTCAACCTCTAATCTATATCCCATGCAGACTCATTAGTCATCTGCTTGATCTCCTTTATTTCAATAACACATTGAGCTTCTGATTTCGGATTTCTAAATTCTGCGTTCAGCATAGTCTTTGTCTCAGCCAATGTAGCATTCAGATTAGTACTATTATATTTAATATACCATGTAACTGCCCTATCCTATAGCGTTGTAACCAGCTGCACTTTCTTCATGTCATTATCTTTGATTTGCTATGCCTTCCATATTACTTTTGCTATGAACCAAAATGGATCTGGATCCTCTGATCCTTGACCCTTGAATACATGAATTTTTAGTATATTCACCACACTTAAGAATGAAGGTGGAGGTGGAGGTGGAGGTGGAGGTGGAGGTAGAGGCGTAGGTGTATGAGGTCATGGTGAAGGTGGATATGGGGTGGAGGGAAGCAGAATCTCAGAAGTGCCCTGATATTCTATCTGTGACACACCTCCAAGTGTGTTAGGGTTGGTCCTTTCTCCTTCATTGTTTGATTCACCCAATAATGGACTGTAAGTGCCCTCAATATATTTGTCTTGATCAGCTCTGAATATTTTCCCACTTCACGTAGATCCGATCTTACCTCTTTTAAATATCAATTCAAAGGCATAACACTATTTTCTCACAATAGCATTTTAATCCAAGTTTTTAGTGATTCTAGGTACTTACCTCTCAAACCCTTAAAGAACCAGCGTTCAGCTTCGCTATACGATACAGATGTGTCAATTACAAATTCAGTGATGAAACTTCCCAAAATACTATTGATCCAATAGTCGAAAACCCTTGCAACCTTATAATCATAATCTTCAAGATGCTTGATCAGTTCAGGAATCCACACAATAGGATCGTCGTGTTTCCAAGTAGGTTCATTGTCCACTAACATTAAAATTCACTCATGCAGTTCATTAGGGAATGATTTGAAGAAGATATCCTGCTCTTCTCTATAGAGATATCTCTGTAACCACCTCTCTTTTGACCAACGTGGATTTCAATTTTCTTGAGCTGCAAACTCATGCAACTTCTGATCTATCCACTTCTCGATTTCTTTCTTAGTTGGTATCCATGGATGCCACATCACATATCCCTCAAATAGATCTCAGTCCCAACAACGAAACCATTTTTTGGCTTGAGGGGGCTTGGACCGAGGTTCAGAGTTAGTTGCTCTAACCAACAAAACCCTAGGCTACCATCCCTTTCAGCAACAGTCCGCTTAGCGCAAATTATAGTCTCACTCGAGGCAGTATTGGGGGATGCTAGAACTAGGTTTCCACATCCAGAAGGCTATGTGATGTAGCAGCGAGGAATTTCCTTAATCTAGGGCCTCATTTGACCTTCCTGAACCCTTATCTTCGAAAACACATACTTAAATTGATTTCTACTTAATTGGATCTACGAGCTTCACCTAATTGTTCTAACATGCATAAGTTATCGTGCAAAAGTAGATTTGAATCTTCACGATGCAATTAAAACATATCATTATGCAGAGAACTCACATAATTGCTTCAAATATGCTTTATTACTTCATATCTTCAATAAATACACGTCGTCTGACCTTGCACACATCGCTGCAGGGGACCGCACACTCAGATGCAAACTTACCAAGGTCTCCATGCACTCAATTGTAGGAGCCTTCCCCTTCATTAGTATATAGAATTACATACTTAAAATATTATTCATCAACTATCCCTCAGCTGCCTAATGACTCCTAGATGACTCCCTTTTATATATTTTATATTACATTACCATGGTCCGTGAACCATGGGTGGAGCTCATTATTTACTCAAAACAACCCATCCCTTTACAAAATAAGGGGCTTTGACCTACCCAACAACCCTTTGGCTCTTAACGTTTTACGTTATTCACACTCCGCTCCTAAAAATGTGGAGACCTTACAATATTACAAAAATTGACTCAAAACGTAGACAAAACTTAGACCTGGGGGTCCCCATCCCAACAGACACCAAGGTGTAATTACACAATTGTGTTCATTATATGTTCAAATATCCATATCCTTTACTCCATTAGATCTCCAAAAAGTTATCAAAATCATTCTATTATATTTGGAGAGATGCTTAAGCGTCTTCCACCAGCCCGAGATCATGACCATGCTATTCATTTTGAACCTAGAAGTATACCACCTAAAATTAGGCCTTACAAGTATTGACATGCACAAAAGAGTAATATTTAGCATATGGTTCAAGAAATGTTAGAGGTGAGCACCATTCAATCCATTCATAGTGCTTTCTCTTCACTAGTGTTGATGGTTATAAAAAAGGATGGTCCATGGCATATGTGTCTAGATTACAGAAAACACTAGAAAATGACAATCAAAGATAAGTTTCATATTCCTGTCATTCATGAATTATTAGATGAATTGCATGGAGAAATTTTCTTTACTAATTTGGATCTTCATTATGGATATCATCAAATCAGAGTGAGTTAAGAAGTCATTCCCAAAACAACCTTTAGAACACACGAAATTCATTATGAGTTTTTTGTTATACTATTTGGACTTACAAATCCACCTTCAACATTTCAAAGCTTGATGAATTCTATTTTCAAACACTTCTTGAAAAAAATTGTGTTAGTATTTTTTTATGACATACTAATCTACAAAAAATATTTGGAAGAGAATTTACAACATGTTGACAGGGTCTTCACACTATTAGAAGAGAAATATTTATATGAAAAACCTTCCAAATGTGTCTTTGGGGTTCATGAACTGGAATATTGGGGTTATGTTGCATAACATGAGGGTATCAAGGTGGATCCTAACAAAATCAAAGCTATGAGGGAATGGCCAATTACTATTACCTTGAAGAATTAACTAGAGGATTCTTATCATTGAAAATATATTTTTGCAAGTTTGTCAAGGATTATGGTCAAATGGTAGCACATCTAACAAAATTATTGAAGAAGCATTTTCTTGGACTAAAGAATAAACCAAATATTTTGAATAACTTAAAGAGGATATGTGAACAACTCTTGTCTTGGGAATACCTAACTTCACAAAAACCTTCATTATGGAGTGTGATGCATCAAGCCATGGTATTGGTGCAGTTTTGATGCAAGAAGGATGGGCCCTTGCCTTTGAAAGTAGTGAAATTAAAGGAAATATATTACTCAAACCTATCTATAAAAAATAAATGTTGGACATACTACATGCAGTTAAAAAATGGCATCCATACCTAATAGAGAGACACTTCAAAGTAAAAATTAATCACGATAGTCTGAAGTAATTTGTTGAGAAAAGATATCTTCAAAAGAGCAACAAAAATGGGTCACAAGGATGTTGGGTTATGAATTTTAAATTATCTAGAAAAAATGGGAAATAAAATATTGAGGTAGATGCACTCTCAAATAAAGAGGAAGACAAAAAGGGTTTATTGTGTACTATTTCCATTCCACAATTTGACTAGGTGGAAGAAGAGAGTATAGAGTGGAAGAAAGATGATAAGATATGCAAGATCCTTCAAAAACTACAAGAGAGCCCCAATGCAGTAAAAAACATTATGTGGAAAAATTATTTGTTATGGTATCAAGATCTCTTATACTTATCTAAGAATTCCCAACTCAAATAAAAGGCCCTTTTATAATTACACACTTCTCTTGTAGGAGGGCATTAAGGTTTCTTGAAGACATGCCATAGGATAAAGAAAGATTTTTTGGGGGGAAGGTATTAAAGAATATGTGTAAATTTTGGTAGTGGAATGTGTGGTATGTAAACAAAATAAGTGAGAGATAGTTAAGACCCCAAGACACCTTCATCCATTAGCCATACTAAGCCAATGTTAGGAAGAAATTTGAATGGATTTTATTACAAATTTACCTAAATCTAAATGAAAGTGTCATTATGGTATTGGTAGATGGAATGAAAAAGTATGCCCATTTTTCTCTCTTTGTCATCCTTTTAAAACAAGTACAATGGCATAATAATTCATGGAAACAATCCAAAAGCTACATGAAATACCAAAGGTTATTGTATGTAACAAAGATCCAATTTTCACTGGAATTTTTTGGACTAAATTATTTTTTTGTTTGGGTACTAAATTGACTCCTAACTCACCTTATCATCCATAATCTAATGCGAAATCCAAAATTGTGAATAAATATTTAGAAGGGTATATATGTTGCTTTGCACCTGATATACAGACACAATGGTTCAAATGGTTTCCCTTGGTATAATGATGATACAACACATCCTTTCATACCTCATTAAAAATGTCACCATTTATGGAAATTTATGGATATCATCCTTTTCCCATCACATCACCCTTGACAGGGAGTATAAAGCTTAAGAATTAGAGGAACACATATGACACCAACAAGAGAATCTTAAACTATTGAAGGAAAACTTGGTTATGCCACAAAATAGGATAAAACAACAAGAAAATCAACATCATAGTGAAAGAGATTTTGAAGTAGGGGATTGGGTATTTGTGACACTACAACCATATAAATAGATGTCCCTCAAGAAACAAAATAAGGACAATAAATTAGCACTGGTGTATTATGTCCCCTATAAGGTGTTGCAAAGGATTGGAAGTATGGCTCATAACTTGGAGTTGCTTCCATCTTCACTTGTACACCTAGTCTTCCATGTTTCTTGATTAAAAAAGGCAATCAATAAAAATGTCATATTCCAAAATATTCTACTAGAGGTTGACGAAGAATGGAAAATAATACTAGAACTAGAAACAATCTTGGAAACAAGGACTAAGAAGTTGAGAAATGAAGCAATTATTAAGTACCTTATCAAATAGAAGAACCTAAAAATGGAAGATGTGACATGGGGAGATTAATTTTTCATGAAAAGACACCCATAGATAATCAAAGGTTGAGGACAATGCTTTTCTGAAGGCAAGAGGAATGTTAAGCCCTATATGAACACCATTTTAACCCTAAGACCCCTTATGAATCCTTAGATATTGAGTGATTACGTTTCTATTGTTATATTGTTATGTAGGTTAGAACCTCTCACAGCCCCATTTTATTATAATTTCACCCTTTGTATCATATTATAATGAATACAGTGAAGCCAGGTTAGAACCTCCTTTTACAATGAATACAATGTACAATATAATCATTGATGATTATATGACTAGGTATCCTTAGTGTGTGTTTTTGTGTGTGTGTATACACACACACTAAGGAGACCTAGTCTTAGAATCATCAATTATTATCTTGTACATTTTGTTCATTGTAAAAGGAGGTTTCCCCCTTGAATAAGACATAATTATTGGTTTCTTATCATTTTTAAGGCACAAGGTTCATAACACAAGTTCAAGACTATGCTGCAACATGTAAAATATTGTGGCATTGATAGAAAGGAAGCATAGCTTATTCTTTTAGTTATTTCAAAGCTAAGACCCAAGTATTCAGTATTTGTTTCTTCTTTCCACATTGCTAAACTCTCCATGGGTATAGAGTATAACATTCCTTCTTTTAATATCTTTATGGAATCATTGATTCAAGAGAAAATCAAGCTAATTCGTATGGGGGCTTTAAATTCTTCCAATGCACAAGTTCTTACAATGAAGGATGATGGCAAGAAGAAAAACTATAAAACAAGGGATTTTGATCACATAGAGGAATAAAACATTGAACTAGTAAGAAGAATGTGAATCCAAAGGGAGGAAATCCTTATAAGGAGATATAAAGTGCAGTTCTTGTAATAGATAATTTCATCTGAAGCATTCTTTGAAGAAATTATGGTGTAGATTTTCAATTGTTCATAAAGTTTTAATCAAAATCACATGACAAAAACCTACTCTACTGCTCTGCAAAAGTTAATTCACAATCTAGAACAAAAATTTTAGACATGCAATAACAAATAACAAACATGCACAAAGTGTTTTTCTTGGGGAAGGAATTTACTAAAAACCCTAATGCCTACTTGCATTAATCTAATTAATAGACATGTATTACAATTTCTTTGCTCAACTCAGCACAACTTGCAAGTTAATAACCTATCTCTCTACTCATTGAGAAGCTCTGACCCAGACTTAGTCAAAATTTTCCTCTAATTGAGCCGCTATTTCCTTGCGCAATTCCTTGGGAAATTAGGCCTCTATTATCTAGGAATTTCTCCAAAATGGATTACACAATTCCCAAGGTTGATCATCTAACTGCATGAAACACATATACACTCAAGACTAGTCTACAATTGATGTTACACTTATTTGGAATATCCACCACAGTTGGGGAACTCGAATTCTTTGCATGCACTAATATTTTGGGTTGATTGATCAGTTAATTGGATGATCACTGAGTTTGAGTAAAGTCCCATTGCACAACCGACCTTCCACTAGTTCCTCCACAATTGGAACGAGTTTAACTGAAAACAACTTGAGATCACTGACTTTAATTGCTACAAATTAGCAATCACACATGCTTAATTGAACTCTAACTCCTCCAATATCAAATTTACTGAGAAGATTAGGTGCCACAAGCCATGTCACACAAGTTAACTGCATCCAAGTTATCCGCTGACGTGGAAATTTGAATTTTCTCAATTTAATAAAGGAAAAATAAAATTGAGAATTTGTTGCTACATTTTTCAACACTCCCTCTCAGCAAGAAAGGGATTATCAACCACCCCTATCCTGCACTTGTGGAACTCGAACTTCCTTCTTGACAAAGCCTTTGTCAAAATGTCAACATATTGTTCCTCTGTTGGAATGTAGTGTAGCAAAATTATCCGCCTCTGCACACAGTCCTGTAAATGGTGATACCATATATCAATATGCTAGGATCGATCATGAAATACAGGAATATCAGAGAGCTTGATGCAACTCTGATTATCACAGTAGATCAAATTTGGATCCATCATATGACCAAACAATCCAACAAGTATCTTTCTCATCGAGATCACCTCAAATGTTGCTTTACTTGCAGCCATGTGTTCTGCTTCTGCCAAGATGAACGCCAAAGATATTTGCTTCTTGTTGTACCAAGAAATAGTTGCATACCCAACACTGAAAATTCCACCTGATGTACTCTTTCGTTATGATGGACTCCCCACCCAATTTGTATATGTGAAGCCACACAACTTCACTCCCTCTGTCTGTCTGTACCATAGTCCAAACTAGGTAGTGCCTTTGAGGTACCAAAAAGCATCCTTAGTTTCCTTCAAAAATCATTTGGTTGCCCTAACCATAGCTTGGCTCAGTTGGTTGACTGCATAGCACATATCTAGTTGTGTGTTCACAAGATACATCACTGAACCCACTAGTTGTCGATAAATGGTAGCATCCACTTCTTCACCTGAAGTGGCATCCTCCTTCCTCTAGTTGGTCTCTAGAGGTGTCTCCATTGGTTTGCAACTCTCCATATCGAATCTCTGTAGTATCTCAATTGCATACTTTCCTTGAGATACAAACAATTTCCCATCACCTTTCCATACTTCTTACCCAAGGAAGTAGTGCATGAGACCCATGTCCTTCATTTCAAACTCCCTTGCAAAATCTTATCAGTTACTCATCACCAGTTAAAATCAAATCATCAACATATAATACAATAATAAGAAATTTACCTTCTACAAAAATATGATAGAGGTTTGCATTCGCTTCTGAAGCCCAAACCGGTGAGATAGTTATCGATCCTTTTGTACCAAGCACAAGGTGCTTCTTTGAGGTCATACAATACTCGCTTGAGTCTGCACACATGAGACTCTCGATCAAATGTCTCAAAAAATTCTAGTTGCTCGATGTACACCTCCTCCTCAATAACCCCATTAAGAAATGTTGTTTTTACATGCATCTCGTGGATCTTCCACCCCATCTACACAACTAGAGCAAGAATTGATCTAATGGATTAGTACCTTGCTACAGGAGCAAAGGTCTCCTCATAGTCAATTCCCTCAACTTAAGAGTATCCCTTTGCCACAAATCTGGCCTTATACTTCTCTATGCTTTCGTATACTTCATGATTTACCTTGAAGGCCCACCTTGAACCCACAATTGATTTATTCGTTGGTCCTGGGACCACTTCCCAACCATTGTTCTTTACAATGGATTTGTATTCCTCCATCATTGCATCAACCCATACAGGTTTATCTATTGCTTCCTTGAAGGAAGATGGATTAGTCTCTATAAGCTCATTCATTAGAGCCATGTGGCTAGTGTACCGATCAGATGACCTTCTCTACTTACGTTGATTTGAAGGAGCACCCGCATTCTCCCTTGCATCTTGCACAAGTCTCTCAGCTTCCCTAGTTCTTTTCCTTCCTTCTCTGGATGGTTTTGCTTGAGTAGATGTCTCCACTCTCTGCTCCTCAATTTGTGGTCACTCCACAAATTCTTGAGGCTCCTCCTTTGGAGCTAAAATCACCTCTTCAGGTGGGATCTGAAGATACCTCTCAAGAGAGCACCACCTCACTTTCTCGCCATCAAATTTTACATCCCTCCACACAACTGTCATTCTGAGGGATGGAAAGTACACATGATAGTTGTGGGGAGGTTCTTTGTAAACCACAAATACCCCCAATTATGCTATGGGCTCAAGCTTCTTCCTTGATTCTTTGGAGACATTGCAATAAATAGAGGCTCCAAAAATCCTGAAGTCTGACACATCTTGATTTCTCCCCAAGAAATTCTCCTCTGATGTAATCATGCCAAGAATATGATGAGGAATCTAGTTCTACAAATAGAATATTGTGTTGCATACCTCATACCACAAATACAGAGGTAGGCCTTGGTCATGCAACATCGCCCTCGCTACTCCCACAATGCTACAGTTATTTCTCTCAGCCACCCCATTCTGTTGTGGGTTGTGGGGTGATGTCAACTCTCATCGAATGCCATCTTTCACACATAAATTTTTAAATTCATTCAACGTGTACTCACCTCCATTTTTTCTCCTAAGAGCCTTCACCTTCTTGTCAGTTTCTTTCTCAACCAATGCCTTGAATTTTATAAACTTGGAGAATGTCTCATATTTATTTTGCATGAATAATATCCAACACTTTCATGACAAGACATCAATAAAAATGACAAATATTTGTGTATGGTAGTGGAGGTTGTTGAGAAAGGTCCACAAACATCAAAATGGATCCTTTCTAGGACTACATGTACTCTGTTGTCCGATCATTGAATGTGGATTTTGTGTACTTCCCCAAATTACATCCTTTGCATACATCCTACATAAGAGGAGATTTTAGCTCCAAAGGAGGAGCCTCAAGAAGTTGTGGAGCAGCCACGAATTGAGGAGAAGAGAGTGGAGACATCCACTCAAGTAGAACCATCCAGAGAAGGAAGGAAAAGAACCAGGGAAGCTTAGAGACTTGTGTAGGATTCAAGGGAGAATGTGGGTGCTCCTTCAAATTAGTGCATGCAAAGAAGGTGCCCTGATCAATACAATAGCTACATGGCTCTAATGATTGGGATTGTAAAGACTCAACCATCCTCTTTCAAGGAAGTAGTAGAGAAACATGTATGGTTGCATGCAATGGTGGAGGAATACGAATCCATTATAAAGAGCAGTGTTTTGGAAGTGGTCCCAAGGCTAGTAGATAAATCAGTTGTGGGTTCGAACTAGATCTTCAAGGTAAATCATGTAGCAGACGAAAGCATAGAGAAGTCTAAGGCCAGGTTTGTGGCCAAGGGGTACTCTCAAGTTGAGAGAATTGACTATGAGGATACCTTTGCTCCTGTAGAAAGGTACTCATCCATTAGATCAATTCTTGCTCTATCTACGTAGATGGGGTGGAAGATCCACCAGATGGATGTAAAAACAACATTTCTCAATGGGGTTATTGAGGAGGAGGTGTACATCAAGCAACTAGAAGGTTTTGAGACATTTGATCGAGACTCTCATGTGTACAAACTCAAGCGAGCATTGTACGGTCTCAAACAAGCACCCAGTGCTTAGTACACTAGGATCGATAACTATCTCACCGGTTTGGGCTTCACCAAAAGTGAAGTGGATACAAACCTCTAACATATTTTGATAAAAGGTAAATTGCGTATTATTGTATTATATGTTGATGATTTTATTATAACTAGTGATGAACAGCTGATAAGATCTTGCAAGGGAGTTTGAAATGAAGGACATGGGTCTCATGCACTACTGCCTTAGGTTGGAAGTATATAAAGTCGATCGAGAGTTGTTTGTCTCTCAAGGCAAGTATGAAAATGAGATACTACAGAAGTTTTGCATGGATAATTGCAAACCCATGGAGACACCTCTAACAACTAACTGGACGAAGAAGGATGCTACTTCAAGTGAGGAAGTGGATGCTACCATTTACCAGTAGCTAGTGGGTTCATTGATGTATCTTGTGAACACACAACCATATATGTGTTATGTAGTCAACCAACTGAGCCAAGCTATGGTTAGGACAACCAAATATTTTGGAAGGAAACTAAGCATGTTTTACAGTACCTCAAAGGCACTACTTGTTGGGTTGTGTTATATTCTTTCCACGACTAGCCCACGTAGTTAACCAGGGGGTTAGAGGGGGGGCGGAGCCCCCCTTCGTTGCACTGATTGTGTAGTGGGGGGGTCACAGGGAGTTTGAGGCATACCCGTAACCCCACTTTATGGGGTCCGGGGCAGCACCCTGGAAAATTTTGGTTTTGGACCCTATGTTAGGTTGGGTGGACCCACCTATGGTTTTGTGCATGATTTTCGCACATGTTTTTTGGACGCGATGGTTTTCGATCCATGGTATTGGACGTGATGGTTTTCGGTCCATGATATTGGATGCTTCGGCATGTATAATTATGTATTGTAACATTGAAAGTAAAATAATGAAAAATCAAGTTGGTAGTCCCATTTTTGGGATCCAGGGGAAAATCTCTGTGTATATGTGTTTTATGTGTTTTTCTCTCCCATTATTTATTTTCTGTGTTTTTAGAATTCGTATGCAAGTAATTTCTGTACGGGGTTAAAACCTACATTTGGTATTAGAGAAATTTTGGCTTCAAGGGGACACCTTTGTTGCTGAGGGGTTTCGCTCAGGCCTATGGTAGGCCCTGTTCAATGGGAGATCTGCGAGATCGATTCTAGTGGTGAAAGAAGATGGCGAACAATGGAAAGATAAAGATCGAGAAATTTAATGGTCAGAGTTTTGAGTTGTGGAAACTCAAGATGGAGGATCTTTTGGTTCATAAAGATCAATGGATCGTGGTAGATCCGGGTATTAAACCAACGGGAATGTCCGATCAAGAATGGAATAAGTTGGATCGGAAGGCAAAGAGCACAATACGATTGTGTGTCTCAGATTCAGTATTGCTGAATGTATCAGGAGAAGTGTTGAAGCCCCGAAAATCGGGTCTACAATAAGGGGGATACCCGCCCAGTCCGGACCTTGGTTGGCAGCTCCTTTTCCATTTCGTATAGCGGGTCCGACTGGGGATATGGGACCAGTTTTCCAATTTATGTGTATGTGAGAGAAAGATGGATATTTCTGTTTCTAGCAATTTCTAAATGGAATACTTCTACTCTAATTCTAATCTAATAATAAGGAAATTATATTCTAATAAACAGAAATATGTAAATCTACACTAACCCGGGGTGTAATCTTTCTTCTATGCAATCTCTAATGATTTCAAATAACAACTAGTAAGAAAGATCATTCAGCTGTTATGAGAAAAGAATTCAATAAATATGAACCACTTCGTACAAAAAGTTAGGCGAAACAATTGTGAAAAACATATCGCATAATAAGCTATTCATACACTAAGCATAAATAAATAGCTATCACCGTACAAAAGTGCCAAATGATAACTCAGGCATTCATACATCAATATATAAATAACTGAACATGAAAATCACTCTAACACAAGGCAGAAATAGTTAAGAGATAGAAATACCATTTATAACTAGTCCTACTCATGAGCTTCAAGCGATAACGATTTATCTCTTCTTGATCTAACATCCACTAAGAGTACAAAAGTGCAACATCAGTAGCAGATATCAAATGCAAACATCAATAAATCCTATTCCATTCATTCATCAAAACCTCCTCAGAGGGTACAGAAGTGCATGTTCTGGGGATAAGTTTTTGATAAATTTCAGGACCCTTCTCTAAATGCATGAGAAGGGTTTAAATACTACTAACTAAATCTAAAAATAAATTATTACAAAAATATAGGATGTGGTTTAAATGACCGTCCTCTTTTCAGGAAAATAAAACAAAATTAAAACTAAAATTGAATCTAAAATTAAACTACTTTTGTATTTGGTCCTTGAAATCGCACGCATGCAACATCTGTTTGAGAAGAGTCGGCTGGCCGACTTCCGATTTTAGCTGAGCTGAGAAAACAGAATCGACAAGAGCTGGCGCCATCTTTTCGGCCGCATTGATGATACACTTAAGAGTCATCCACTGGCCATGTGGCTTTACCAAGTATGCCCAGTAATAATCCCAGTTCAACTTGGTTAACCCTTGGATTTCTTCTGCCTTTTCTTTTTCCTTATGTTTCCAATCTGCCTCTATCGTTTCTTCTTTGCAATTTTCGGGGCTTGTAGGTGACTGGGCAATTAGCAACTTTCCTTTTTGAGAAATTTTTCTCAATGATGCATGATTAGCGCTAGGCGCTAATCGCGCATCGGAAACTGCCTCCGTTTCTTGATCTGGGTTTCCTTGATGCGTTTTTCGCCTTTTGCGCTTTTTTCTTCCAGCAGATATAAAGTTCAAAATTTGTAAAAATAATACTTCCGTGAACTCTTGACTTTGAGTCTTAAACTGTCTATTTCTGATATCAACATTGTCCAGTATCAACTTGACCATGTCCGTGTATGGGATAATTTTGGGTCTTGCTGCTATCCGGTGTAAGAATGAGCAGGCTAACTCTGTGATGGATGCCTCTGAAGAACTATTTGAGCCCGCGGTAGCAGCAACTTCCATTACTCTTGGATTCTCCTCTTCGAGCAGATTATACATGCCTTCCCACATAGCAATTCCCACGTCTCTGTTACAGGCCGTGTCTGTATACAAGGGCACCATTTATTTTTCTTCGAAGCTCGGAGCTTTGCTTTTATTTCCCATTTTATCCTTTGTATTGCTTTGTATTGGCCTCTGTTCTCCGTTCTTGCAAGTCACAAGTGAAGTGAAAATGAATGACAAGGAAGGGTGATGGGAAAGTTTTTTAAATGCCGCAGACACATCAAGTATACCACCTTACATGAGATGATTTTTCGATAAGCACGAACCCATATTCCATTAATAACTGGCAACTACCTCATTTATTAGCATTAAAGTGCATAACCAGGTGTCAGCTTATGGAAAATACTTTTCTTGAATAACGTGCCCGAAAGATCTGTGATGAAGCGATTTTGCGATTTCCTTCGCAATATCGCAGATTGTAGCATCGCAAAATGATATCGCAGAATCGTAACATCGCAAAGCTGGTTGCTCGTGATATCGCATTATCACATTGTCGTTGTATCGCGAGATCGCAATATCGCAATATCACAGATCGCAAGAATGTTATGTATGACAATCTTTGTTAACCTGATTTTTGCGAAATGCGATTTTGCAATCGGCGTCATCGCATATCGGCAAATTAAAGTGTTTCATGTAAGTTGTATTTGCTAGATGCGATGCGATATTATCGCGTATCGCAATCTCGCAATGTTTAAAATTCAGCTCATAAGGAGGTATCCCGTTATCTTTTTGCGATGCGATATTCCTAAGGAAAGATTTTTGTCTTACCTTATCATAAAACTTAGATTTTTGGATTTTTCAAGGGGGGCTTCTTAAGCTTATGATGGTAATTTTATTCGAAAAAGGAAATTTAAACACTATTTTGATTTTTTAAATTTTTAACTAAGGGTCCCCACTTATTTAGTATTAGGAATTACACTAAATAAGAAGGGGGGTTGTTGCTGGCCACAACAATTGGTGATTCACTTGGAAGAACCAGTTATCTCTGCTGCTTTTTGAATTTTCAAAACTTCCAAAACAGAAAATTTTCCAGAAAGTTAAACTTTATTATAGAAAGATAAAGTACATTATACTTTAACCTGTCAATGACATTTTGTTTCAACTATTTTTGACTTTGATTATTTGCTGCCTCAAGCTAGTCCTTGTATTTACATCAGTCATTACTTGGCTTGTAAAGATAAAACAAAGTCTTCTCTGTAAACCAGTTTTAAATATGCTCATTTGTCGTAGGTAGAGCCTCTGCTGCCAGCAGGCATTTATAGCCTCGACAGGGTTACCTGTTACCCAACAATGATCCTGTATCCTACTTAAAGAAACCTACAATTCCCAAAGAAGAATCCACATCCACACTTCCTGCTTTCATTTTCTTTTTTATTCTTAAAGAACAATGTCTTGGTTTGATAGCCAATTTATGACATAGTCATTCACTGATTTATAACTTTGTTGAACAAGTTGGCTCGTGATGAGACCCCTTGCCTTTTGATTTTAACAATATCGAGTCATTGCCCTGTTGTGGTATGCAGTATTGGCAAAGTCAGCAAGTTATAACATCTATGATCATGATAAGCCGGCTCGTGATAAGACCTCTCACTCTTTAAGATAAAGTGTATCCTTGGATTGTTCCTCTGAAATTTGTGATTTCCTTAGTAGGGAGGAAGTCATTGTTTCCTTAAGATAGCTCTGGAAGACAATAGTAGAGTTTTTGGAAATAGCTTCTCTACAGAGAATCTTTATTTTGTTATTGATACCTTCCATTGCACTGATATAAAACAATTTCTCACTAAAGGTTGCTTTCATCAACTTTTATGAAGTTGAAACTAGTATCATATCTAGGTTAGAGCTTTTAACTGTATCTTTCAATAATAAAGATCAATTTTCCAAAATATTTTCTATTTATACAAGCGAAAGATCAAAATTTGAAAGAGAATTGGTGTCTTTTTCGTAAATTCCTATTGTAACCATTCACAACTGTTTTTATTATGAAAATAAAAACAACTACTCTACAAAATAGAAGAATAATCTTCTATGGAAAATATTTCTTAAGAATCTGACCATTAACAGGTAAAGAATCTCATTTCCCTGTTAAATCTTGTAACATGAAGGTAGACGGACCTATGACTTCTATGATCTGAAAAATACCAAGCCACATTCTTTGTAATTTTGTATGTTTTCCCTTTTCCTCATGAGCCTTGTCTCATTTTAAAACTAGATCTCCTATCTGAAAATATTTTCTCGATATCATATTGGAATCAAAAGAGACCTTTACCAATGCTTGTTGATGAGCGTGAGTAATCTTAGCCCATTCTCGTTGTTCTTCTAATTTAATTAATTCCAGCTGCCTAAGTTGTAAAGAGGAAGTTGGTACTTCATCAATATATTGGACCAAGGCTAAAGAGGGAAATGCCAGATGTGTTGGAAGAACAACTTCTTTCCCATAAACTAAATTAAAGGGAGAAGTGTCGATAGAGGCTTTCTGCATTATTCGATCTGCCCATAAAGCATATATTAAAGACTTATTCCAATTCTTATGATTTTGGTCAATGGTTCGCTTAATGATTCTAATTAAGTTCTTATTTGTAGATTCAGCTAACCCATTCCCTTGTGGATAATAATTGGCCAAGTATTTAAGCTTGAAACCCATTTTGAGTGCAAATTCAGTCATTGCATTATCAGAAAAGTATGATGCATTATCAAACATTAAAGCGGATGGCAATCCAAACCTGGTGATTATGAACTGATCTATGAATTCAATGATGTTTTCAGCATTAGCTGTCTTGAGTGGAACTACTTCTACCCATTTAGTAAAGTAATTTGTCGTTGTAAGAATGTATCTATGTTGTTTAGAAGAGTGAGGAACGATCTCACCTATTATGTCCAATCCCCACTGATCGAAAGGTTGTTCAATGGTAACTGGTTGCAGTGGCAAGGATGGTTTCTTTTGTCTCCCAGCAGCAGTTTGACAGACTTGACATTTCCTCAAATAATTATGTGAGTCTTTGAATAATGTGGGCTAGTAATAGCCTGCGTGTAAAATTTTGTGAGCAGTTGCATCTCCAGCGTAGTGTCCGCTTGCTGGCCCACCGTGGAGTTCCTGCAAGACTTTTTCAGCTTTAGTTTTCTCAAGACATCTAAGGAGAATGGAATCATAATTTATTCTAAAAAGAACATCATTCACGAGCTGATATTGTTTGGCTTTTAACCTCAGGGCTCTTTTTATGGTATGATCGAGGTTTGGAGGAGCATATCCATTCTTTAAATAATAAATAATATCAGCGTATAATGACTCAGCATCGTTTAGACTTACCTCGTACACTTGTACCTCTTCGGATGGATTTTCTGGCATTAGCGATGCTCCTGCCAGCATTTTGAAAAAGCCTTGACCTTTTACAATATTTGTTGGTTTGATTTCTATGTCATATTCTTGTAAGGCAGTAATGCAATTGGCCCTTTTCTCACCCACATCCTTCTGTACTAGAAGATTTCTTACCGCTGGAAACGGTACTATGATCTTGGTATGTGTTTTGAGTAAAAAAGGTCTGAAATATTTAATTGCTTTAAAAACAACATAAGCTTGTTTCTCCACATCTGAATAATTCAATTCAGCACCTTGTAAATTGGAACTGAAAAAAGCAATTGGGGCTTCCACCTTTTCTTGATTTGCTTGAGTGAGTATCGTAGCATATGATTTATCCGAGGCAAATGTGTACAAAATAAAAGGATCGGAAAAATTTGGAGTTGCTAAAGATGGAGCATTGATAATTGCTTGTTTGATCAAATTAAATGCCTCATGTTCATCTTGGCCCCATTTAAAGTTTGCGTTCTTTTTAATCATAGCCTGTAAAGGAGATACGATTCTTGAAAAGTCTGGGATGAATCTCTTTACAAATTTAATCTAGCCAAGGAAAGCTTGCATGGCTTTCTTTTTGTGAGGTAGGGGTACTGCGGAAATTTCTTTGACCCTGTCAGGATCTATGTGAATTCCAGATTTTGACACTATGAATCCTAGGAGTTTTCCTTCACTCAATGCGAAAAAGGATTTTTTCAGGTTAAGTGAAATCTTATACCTTAAACAACGTTGGAAGATTTGTTTTAAATCCCTGAGATGGTTGTTTCGTTTCTTGGAATAAACATTAATATCATCCAAATAGATTACCACTGACTTACTAACTAACCCTTTGAATGCAATGTCCATGGCTCTCTAAAATGTGGCACCCGTGTTAATCAAACCAAATGGCATCTTTTGATATGCGTATGTGCCCCATTTAGTTCTGAATGTCGTTTTTAATTGATCGTCGGGATGTACCAGCACTTGGTTGTATCCTGAGAATCCATCCAAGAATGAAATTAATTATGAGCCCGCAACTGCCTGCATTATTTGTTCCATGGGAGGTAAAGGAAAATTATCCTTTTGGTAGGCCTTGTTAAGGTTTCGAAAGTCAATGCAGATTCTAATATCTATGTTTTTCTTTCTAACAGGTACCATATTGGAGACCCATTTAGAATGTCTAACGGGAAAGATTATTTTGGCTTTCAATAACTTGTTGAGTTCAGTTTTGATCTGATTTTCTAAATTTGGATGGATCTTTCTCAACTTTTGTTGGACAGGTTTTTCATTATCAATCATTGGGATAGTATGTTGGATGATGGAGGTGTCGTATGTTTTGAGTTCATTGTAATTCCAAGCAAAGACACTTTTGTATTGTTTCAAGAGACGGATATACGCTAATTTCTCTTCAGGGGCTAGGCCAAGGCCTAGGTTGATATTCTGCGGTTTGGCATCAGTTCCTAGATTTACTAATTCATAATTCAAAGTTGAACTTTGGAGTTTTGAATTGGTAGATCTCTTGAATCGATCTTTCAAATCATAAAGGTCTTCTAATTTGACTACTGATTTAGGTATAACATTGTTAGTACTATCCTGTTGCAATTGTTGGTCATGTTGGTCTTCGTCAATTATTTCATTGGTGTAGGATCCTTCAGATGTGAGAAAACTCACGATATCAGGATCGTCGTTCAAAATCCTCCAATTGGTAATGTTATAAGGGATAGATGTTCTAAAAATTAACTCAATGGAAAATCGGTCAAGGCCAAAATCTTCTGAAGGAATGAGCTTGGAAGCTATATTGGCTAAGAGGTCTGCGCTACCATTCTGGAGTCTAGGAATTGATGAAATATTAAATGCTATAAAATGTTCAGTCAGATCTTGAACTAAAGATTGGTAATGCTTTAAATGACCTGATAAACAGTGTATAGTATTGCGTGCCTGTCTAATTACAATTTCAGAATCTCAGAAACTTGCAGGTATTTGACATCTAGTCCAATTGCTTTGTATAACCCTTGGATTAGAGCCTTGTATTCTGCGGTATTGTTGGTGCACTCAAATTCGAGTCTGCAAGTTAGCATGGTTTTATCTCCCTCTGGGCTTACTAACACGCATCCTGCTCCTGCTCCTTCGTTAGACTTAGAACCATCAAAAAATAATTTCCAAAACAAAGATTTATTTATAGGACTATCTATAAAATTAATGCATTTAGAACTATCTATTTGAGAAAAAATTTCTACCTGAGATAAGACAGAATGTTCTAAGTAAGGTGAAGTGTGAGCATTAAAATTTCCTAAGAAAGAATCTACTGAATAGTTGCCAATAATGTTAGAATTATATGCTACTGGTTCATTTTCTCCCTCAAGTTCTGTTACTATGTATTTCTGATGTTTTTCACGCTCAACTTTTATTTGATTTGGTTTACCATTATAAGGCATCCACATGTGCGACCAGTCAGTTGCAAAGTATCCATGAAGTTTTTCTGACCAATCTCTACTAAGAATTAAGCCATAAAATTCAGGAATATCAGCAACTAAAATGTCGATAACTTGACATACCTTTGGGTTGGATGACAGCCTTATGGTAACCTGATTTAATTCGCCAATCACTTCGACTTGCGATCGATATAATTGGACTATGCGTATAGCGGCTTTCTGTGGTTGAACGTTCAATTTTTCACAAATTGATCTTGGTAAAATATTCGATGAAGCTCCAGAATCCACTAAGAAATTATGCACGTTTTTATTGAAAATTTCATAATAAGGAGAAATGGGGGAGTATGCGATCTCGATCTTCCTCCAATTAATGCGATATCGTTTGGATCAAATTTATTCATTGTACTAGTTGGAGGTCTTCCCATATCATGGGAAGCTTGAGAGATTACAGCAGCTGGTAAAGGTGCAACTGGCATAGCATGTAATTCTTTCAAAAGTACTTTCTGCTGGTGTTTTAACTTGCTCAATTCAAAAAGAGTAATATTGGCCCTAGTATTTTTCATATCTTCTACGATATTATACTCCATTTCATCTGAAACGATTAGCATTTTAGATGGAGTAGATGTGTCTATTTGGACTGGGCTGGTTTGGGTTGCTTTAGGTGATGTTTTCTTGGTTGCGACTTTATCCTTAGTCATCGAGCTTGCGCTCTTTGGCTTAGGTGCAGGTTGAGGAGGATCAAGTTGATTTCTGCTGCGAGTACTAACTGGGAATGCCTCTTGATCTTCTTCGTTTGGGAGGATGAAATCCCACATACCTTGTAACTCTACAACTTCTTCATCGGTATGTTCTTCGGTAGTGTTTTCCTCTTCTTCTTCTTTTGACTCAGCATTTGATATAGCGTTAGGGGGTTTGGAATCAGTTGAAGGATTTCTTTTAAAAGGCCTGTATGGCTTTTTAGGAGAAGTTTCTGCCACTTGTTTCTTGATGTCGACCATTTCGTTAGACATGGTCTTCAAAACTTTTTGTAATCCTTCTAAATCGAATGGATCTTTTAGTTGTTTTTTCTTGGGATCTTCTTTGAAAGACACCTTCTTAGACTTTCATTCCTCTATCGCGTTTTTCTTTTCTAGGGTCGTAATATGTTTCTCTACTACTATTGCTTCTTTTATATTTTCAACTAAGGTTGTTTTGTTAGCCCTATCAACAAAGATTGCTAAGTTTGATGGTAAAGCAGTAATGTACCATTCACTTCGCACTTCTTCACTAGGCTGAGAAGCAGTAGGAATTTTGTTTATGATTTTATTGAAACGTAAATTGAAATCTTTGATAGGTTCTCTTGACTCGGCCCTAAGGTTAGACAAGTCATTGATCAGTGTCGATGTAGACCTGTCATCACCAAACTTGGTCAGAAATTGTTCTTGGAAGATGTCCCAACTAGTAATAGATCTAGAAGGTAACAAGAACTACCATGATCCGGCTGTTCCTTGCAAAGTATAAGGGAAAATTCGAACAAAAGCATCCTCATTAACAACTCCATTGAGATTTATAGATAACATAAAGTTATTTATATGCTCTTCTGCTAGCATGCCTGCCTTAGGATTAAACTTAGGCAGCCATTTTTCAGAATGGGCCAGTATCTGACTCAAGGGTGCAGGCATTAAGACTGCCCCTACGTTATTCCATGGAGTTTGGGCCATCGCTGAACTACTAACAGAGCAAAGTGCAGAAGATGATCCTTTCGGTTGATAAGATGAGGATATTATGACTCCAGATGGTTGAGAAGGAGTTGAGGAAGTTGCAATAGGTTGATGGACAATGATCTGAAGTGGAGGAGTGGATGGTTGACTTCACGGTGAAGAGGTTGAGATGGATGATGATGATGAAAAAGTCTCGTTATCAGATCCTTTAGGAGACTTCCTTGCTCTCTTCCTAGTAGGTAGAGGTAATTCGGTTGGCTGAACACCAAACTTTTCGCTCTTTGACCTGGTAAGAGGATGAGCAGGGTTATATTGCGAAGTCACGTTGCCTTGAGATTTATTAGATTTCTGAGGAGATATAGAAAATCGTTGAAGTTTGTGAATCAAAGATTCAACTTCAGGAGGTTCAATAGTAGATTGTTCTGAAATGTCAAGGTTTGTAGCAGTGGTTGTTGCTCCAGCGACTTCTGACTCTGGATTTAAACATTCTAAATGCAACGGAGAAGTCGAGGGAGATGGTGAGGGTGATTTACTCTCATAATGGTATTTATATTTAGATTTGCTTGCCATTCACAGTTCAGGGCCCTCCTTCTAGTGCCAAATATGTTGAAGGCCTGAAAATCGGGTCTACAACAAGGGGGATACCCGCCGGTCCGGACCTTGGTTGGCAGCTCCTTTTCCGTTTGGTATAGCGGGTCCAACTGGGGATATGGGACCAGTTTCCCAATTTATGTGTGTGTGTGAGAAAGATGGATATTTATGTTTCTAACAGTTTCTAAATGGAATACTTCTACTCTAATTCTAATCTAATAATAAGGAAATTATATTCTAATAAACAGAAATATGTAAATCTACACTAACCCGGGGTGTAATCTTTCTTCTATGTGATCTAAAATGATTTCAAATAACAACTGGTAATAAAGATAATTCAACTATTATGAGAAAAGAATTCAATAAAGATGAACCACTTCGTATAAAAAGTTAGGCGAAACAGTTGTGAAAAACATATCACATAATAAGCTATTCATACGCTAAGCATAAATAAATAGCTATCACCGTACAAAAGTGCCAAATGATAACTCAGGAATTCATGCATCAATATATAAATAACTGAACATGAAAATCACTCTAACACAAGGCAGAAATAGTTAAGAGATAGAAATACCATTTATAACTAGTCCTACTCATGAGCTTCAAGCGATAACGATTTATCTCTTCTTGATCTAATATCCACTAAGAGTACAAAAGTGCAACATCAGTAGCAGATATCAAATGCAAACATCAATAAATCTTGTTCCATTCATTCATCAAAACCTCCTCAGAGGGTACAGAAGTGCATGTTCTGGGGATACGTTTTTGATAAATTTCAGGACCCTTCTCTAAATGCATGAGAAGGGTTTAAATATTACTAACTAAATCTAAAAATAAATTATTACAAAAATATAGGATGCGGTTTAAATGACCGTCCTCTTTTCAGGAAAATAAAACAAAATTAAAACTAAAATTGAATCTAAAATTAAACTAATGCTGTATTTGGTCCTTGAAATCACACGCATGCAGCATCTGTTTGAGAAGAGTCGGCTGCCCGAATTCCGATTTTAGCTGAGCTGAGAAAACATAATTGACAAGAGCTGGCGCCATATTTTCGGCCACATTGATGATACACTTAAGTGTCATCCACTGGCTATGTGGCTTTACCAAGTATGCCCAGTAATAATCCCAGTTCAACTTGGTTAACCCTTGGATTTCTTCTGCCTTTTCTTTTGCCTTCTATTTCCAATCTGCCTCTATCGTTTCTTCTTTGCAATTTTTGAGGCTTGCAGGTGACTGGGCAATTAGCAGCTTTCCTTTTTGAGAAATTTTTCTCAGCGATCGCGCATCGGAAACTGCCTCTGTTTCTTGATCCGAGTTTCCTTGATGCGTTTTTTTCCTTTTGCGCTTTTTTCTTCCAGCAGATATAAAGTTCAAAATTTGTAAAAATAATACTTCTGTGAACTCTTGAATTTGAGTCTTAAACTATCTATTTCTGATATCAACGCTATCCAGTATCAACTTGACCATGTCCGTGTATGGGAGAATTTTAGGTCTTGTTGCTATCCGGTGTAAGAATGAGCAGGCTAAATCTGTGATGGATGCCTCTGAAGAGCTATTTGAGCCCGCGGTAGCAGCAACTTCCATTACTCTTGGATTCTCCTCTTTGAGCAGATTATACATGCCTTCCCACGTAGCAATTCCCGCGTCTCTGTTACAGGCTGTGTCTGTATACAAGGTCGCCATTTCTTTTTCTTTGGAGCTCGGAGCTTTGCTTTTCTTTCCCATTTTATCCTGCATATTTCTTTGTATTGGCCTATGTTCTCCATTCCTACAATTCACAAGTGAAGTGAAAATGAATGACAAGGAAGGGTGATGGGAAAGTTTTTTAAATGCCGCAGACACATCAAGTATACCACCTTACGTGAGATGATTTTTCGATAAGCACGAACCCATATTCATTTAATAACTGGAAACTACCTCATTTATTAGCATTAAAGTGCATAACCAGGTGTCAGCTTATGGAAAATACTTTTCTTGAATAACGTGCCCGAAAGATCTGCGATGAAGCGATTTTTCGATTTGCTTAGCAATATCGCAGATCACAGCATCGTGAAATGATAACATCGCAGAATCGTAATATCACAAAGTTGGTCACTCGTGATATCACATTATCGCATTGTCGCTGTGTCGCGAGATCGCAATATCGCAGATCACAAGAATGTTATGTATGACAATCTTTGTTAACCTGATTTTTGCGAAATGCAATTTTGCGATCGGCGTCATCGCATATCGGCAAATTAAAGTGTTTCATGTAAGTTGTATTCGCTAGATGCGATGTGATATTATCGCTATCACAATCTCGCAATGTTTAAAATTCAACTCATAAAAAGGTATCTCATTATCCTTTTGCGATGTGATATTCCTAAGGAAAGATTTGTGTCTTACCTTATCATAAAACTTAGATTTTTGGATTTTTCAAGGGGGGCTTCCTAAGCTTATGATGGTAATTTTATTCAAAAAAGGAAATTTAAACACTATTTTGATTTTTTAATTTTTTAACTAAGGGTCCCCACTTATTTAGTATTAGGAATTACACTAAATAATAAGGGAGGTTGTTGTTGGCCACAACAGGAAGCTATAGCAAAGGCTTTGTGGGACAAGTTAGGGACTTTGTACCAATCTAAGTCTCTAGTGAAAAAACTGCTCTTGCGGAAAAAGTTGTATAACCTGAGCATGAAAGATGGAGACTCGGTGACAGAGCATCTGAACGCATTTAATACTGTGGTAAGTCAGTTAGCATCTGTTGATATTAAAATTTTAGATGAAGAAAAGTGCATCAGTTTGTTCTGTTCTCTACCAGATTCTTGGGATAGTCTGGTTATTGCAATAGGTAGCAATGCAACTGCCTTGCATTTTGATGAAAATGTCTCATCCTTGCTGACAGAGGAGATGAGATGGAAAAATATAAAGAGCCAGAATGGTGATGCCTTGTCTGTACGAGGACAGCCCCAGAACAGAAACAAAAATTATTCATCAAGTGGGAGATCTAAAACTAGAGGGAGATCTAAATCTCCAAGAAAACCTGTAAAGTTGGTGTGTTGGAAATGCGAAAAGGAAGGGCACTACAAAAGGGACTGTAAATCTAAAGCTCCTGATAAAGGAAATGGATCTGATGATGCTCCTTCTGCAGAGGCAAAAACCACCTCATATGAAGGTGGGGATGTGTACTTGGCTTCTTCAAGTACACATGTATATCATGAGGCATGGTCGATTGACTCAGGTGCATCCTTTCACTTCACTCCCCATAGAGAGTGGTTCTGCAAGTATGAGAAATATGATGGTGGTGATGTCTTCTTAGGGGATGATAAGAAGGCTAGAATTGTTGGTCGCGGAAACGCAAAGTTGAAGTTGCAAGGTGGAAGGGTTAGAACACTTCTGGGTGTTCTGCATATTCCTACATCGGCCAGAAATCTTATTTTTGTAAGCAAGTTGGATGATGCAAGTGTAAAAACAGTGTTCGAGAAGGATACATGCAAGATGATTCGGGGAGCACTGGTATTGATGTGGGTAGTTCGAATTGGAACTCTGCACAAGCTGCAAGGTAGCACTATTGTTGATGGGTGCAATAGTTCTGTGTTTCCTGAAAGTGGAGCAGAAAATCTAGTGGTCTCTGGAGAGAAGACCATGTTGTGGCATCAAAGGCTTGGAAATATTGGAGAGAAGGACCTTCAAATACTTCATGGTAAAGGTATGGTAGAAGGCGTGACTAATATCTCTCTGGATTTTGATTTCTGTGAAAATTGTGTATATGGGAAGCAGAATCGGGTGAGTTTCCCCTCTGGTGGTAAGAGGGCGAAACATATATTAGAGCTTGTGCACAGTGATGTGTTTGGACCTATGAAGGTTCCATCACTGGGTAAGTCTGTGTACTATGCATCATTTATAGATCAATTCTCAAGGAATACATGGATATATTTCCTTAAGAAGAAATCTGAAGTCTTTGACAGGTTTAAAGAATTTAAGGTTCTGATGGAAAACCAAACAGAGAATAAGATAAAGGTGCTAAGGACCGATAACGGTGGAGAGTTTTGCAGTAAGGAATTTGAAGAATTCTGTAAGAAGTGTGGTATAGCATGGTAGAAGACTACTCCATATACACCTCAGAAAAATGGAGTTGTAGAAAGAATGAACAAGACGTTGATGGAAAGGGCAAGAAGCATGCTCAGTGGTGTCGGGTTAGGATAGGAATTTTGGGCAGAGGCAGTGGAGATAGCATATTACCTGGTCAACAGAACACCTTCATTAACGTTGGAGGATAAGACTCCATAAGAGGTATGGATTGGTAATAAACCCTCTCTTTCACATCTGAGGGTATTTGGATGTGATGCATATGTATATGTTCCAAAGGAGAAAAGAACCAAGTTGGATAGTAAATCTAAAAGTGCATCTTTATTGGGTATAAGGATGGTTTAAAGGGTTATAAGCTTTGGAACCCAGTAACAAGGAAGGTTGTGTATATTCGAGATGTGGTGTTCAGAGAAGTTAAAGATGTTATTAAACGTGAATTCCAAACAAAGGAACCTGAGAAGATAGAGTTTGAGCTAAAGGAGGAAGAATCAGACTCTACAACAGAGGAGGAATTAGAAGATGAAGAGCCACAAACTCCGAGTGTGAGAAGATCAGTTCGAGAAAGAAGGCAGCCAGATAGGTATAGTCCATCTACTTTCTGTTCAAATTTTTCTTTGTCTATTACTGATGATGATCCCAGAACTGTGAAGGAAGCAGTGGACTCAGAGGATGGAAAACTCTAGAGAGAGGCCATGGTTGATGAAATGGAATCTTTGCACAAAAATGAGGCTTGGGATCTGGTGGAGTTGCGGCTGGAAGGAAACCCATTGGCAGCAAATGGGTGTTCAAAAATAAGACAAATGCAAAAGGAAAGGTGGAGAAATACAAAGCTTGGTTGGTAGCAAAAGGTTATTCCTAGGTGTCAGGAATTGATTTTGGTGATATTTTTTCTCCTGTTGCCAAGGTAACTTCTATTAGATTACTTTTATCTGTTTTTGCTGCTTTTGATTTTGAGGTAGAATAAATGGATGTGAAGACAACATTTCTTCACGGGGATCTGGAAGAGGGAATCCACATGAAGCAACCTGAGGGCTTTGCGGTGAAGGGTAAGAAAGAACTAGTATGCAAGTTAAAGAAGTCTCTGTATGGGTTAAAATAGTCACCAAGGATGTGGTATCAGAAATTTGATACATTTATATGGGGACTTGGCTTCACCAAAAGAAAATCAGATCATTGTGTGTATTTAAAATTAATTGGTGACCGTCTTATTTATCTGGTCTTGTATGTGGATGATATGTTGCTGGTTGGAAATGACAAAGAAATTATCCAGGATTTGAAGACCCAATTGTCCTCCAAATTCGACATGAAAGATCTTGGTGTTGCAAACTATATTTTGGACATGGAAATTAAAAGAGATCAGGCAAAGAGGAAGCTCTAGTTAAGCCAAAGGAAGTATGTCGAGACAATACTACAGAGGTTTAATATGCAGGATAGTAAACCGGTGAAGGTTCCTATTCCTGTAGCTATGAGGTTATCTGCTGAACAGTGTCCCAAGACACAAGAAGAGGAAGAGGACATGTCCCGTGTTCCATATGCAAGTGCAGTCAGTAGCCTAATGTATGCAATGGTATGTACTAGACCAGACATTGCACATGCAATGGGAGTATTGAGCAGGTTTATGTCAAAACTAGGGAAGGAGCACTAGACAGCAGTGAAGCGGGTTTTCAGGTATTTTTGTGGCACTAGTGATTATGGTTTGTGCTACTAAGGAAGACTAGGATTGGACATAATGTTGGATATTCGTGGCTTTGTTAATGTTGACTGCGCTGGAGATCTGGATCAGAGAAGATCTACAAGTGGGTATGTGTTTAACCTATTTGGAGGTGCAGTCAGTTGGATGAGTAAGAAACAATCTGTAGTGGCACTATTAACTATAGAGGCAGAATACATGGCAACCACTCATGCAAGCAAGGAAGCAGTTTGGTTGCAAAGATTGTGTTCAAGTATGGGGTTAGTACAGGGAGCTATAAGGATAGACTGTGACAGCCAAAGTGCAATTTTCTTGGAAAATAACCCTGCATATCATTCAAATACAAAGCACATTGATGTTCAGTATCACTTTGTGAGGGATATGATAGAAGACAAAAAGGTGTTTCTAGTAAAGGTGGACACTTTGAAGAATACTACAGATGCATTGACAAAATCTGTGAGCTCTGAGAAGTTCTCTTGGTGTAGAGAGACAATGGGCGTTTCAGGGCTGGAGAAATGACTAAGCTCTCTTGTGGCCCCCTGTGGAAAGAAAACAACAAGTGGGAGAATGCTGGGTTGTGTTATATTCTTTCCACGACTAGCCCACATAGTTAACTGGGGGCTTAGAGTGGGGGCAGAGCCCCCCTTTGTTGCATGGATTGTGTAGTAGGGGGAGTCACAGGGGGTTTGAGGCATACCTATAACCCCACTTTATGGGGTCCGGGGCAGTGCCTTGGAAAATTTTGGTTTTGGACCCTATGTTAGGTTGGGTGGACCCACCTATGGTTTTGTGCATGATTTTCGCACATGTTTTTTGGACGTGATGGTTTTCGGTCCATGGTATTGGACGTGATGGTTTTCGGTCCATGGTATTGGATGCTTTGGCATGTATAAATATGTATTATAACATCGAAAGGAAAATAATGAAAAATCAAGTTGGTAGTCCTGGTTTTGGGATCTAGGGTAAAATCTCTGTGTATATGTGTTTTATGTGTTCTGCTCTCACATTATTTATTTTCTATGTTTTTAGAATTCGTATGCAGGGAATTTCTGTACAGGGTTAAAACCTACACTACTCAATTTGGACTATGGTATAGACGAATAGAGGGAGTGAATTTATGTGGCTTCATAGATGCAGATAGGGCAGGGAGTCCATCGGACCAAAATAGTACATTAGGTGCAATTTTCAGTGTTGGGTCCGTAGTTTTTTCCTAGTACAGTAGGAAGCAAATATTTGTGGCGCTCAACTCGGTAGAAGTAGAATACACGGTTCTAAGTCAAGTAGCAAGTGACGTGATATGGATGAGAAAGATACTTGTAGGACTATTTGGTCAGATGATGGATCCAACTGTGATCTATTGTGATAATCATAGTTGCATTAATCTTTTTGAGAGACTTGTATTTCATAATCGATCCAAGCATATGAATATCTAGTATCACCATTTACGGGATTGTGTGCAAAGGTGGACAATATATCTACGCTACATTCCGATAGAGGAACAAGACGCTGAAATTTTGACAAAGGCATTGTCAAGAGAGAAGTTCGAGCTCCACAGGTTCAGGATAAGGGTGGTTGATAATCCCTTTCTTACTAAGAAGGAGTGTTGAAAAATGTAGCAATAAATTCTCAATTTTATTTTGTCTTGATTAAATTGAGAAAATTTGAATTTCCACATTAGCAAACAACTTGGATGCAGTTAACTTGCGTGACATGGCTTGTGTCACCCTGTTTATTCAGTAAATTTGAGTTGGAGGAGTTAGATTTCAGTTAAGCATGTGTGATTTCTAATTTGTAGCAATTAAGGTCAGTTATATAAAGTTGTTTTTAGTTAAACTAGTTCCAACCGTTGGAGAAACTAGTGGAAGGTTAGTTGTGTAGTGAGACTTTAGTCAAACTCGGTGATCATCTAGTTAAATTATCAATAAGCCCAAAATAGCTAGTGCATGCAGAGAATTCGATTTCCCCACCTATGGTGGAGATTCCAAGGCAGTGTAACATCAGTTGTAGACTAGTCTTAAGTGTGCAGGCATTGCATGCAGTCAGATGATCAACCTTTGGAATTGCGCAATCCATTTTGGTGAAATTCCTAAACAATAAGGGGCCTAGTTTCTTAGGAATTGCACACGGAAATAGCGGCTCAATAAGAGGTAGAAATTGACTAAGTCTAGGTCAGAGCTCAGTGAGCAGAGAGATAGGTTATTCACTTGCAAGTTTTTCTCAATTGAGCAAATCAATTGTAATACATCTCTATTCATCATATTAATGCAAGTAGGAAAAGGGGTTTTTAGCAGATTTCTTTCCCCTTGGAAAAACATTGTGTGCGTGTGTGTTATTTCTCATTGCATGTTTGTGATTGATGTTCTAAATTGTGAATTCAATTCTGCAGAGCAATAGAGTAGGTTTGTGTCTTGTGATTTTGATTAAAACTTCATGAGCAGTTGCAAATCTACATCATAATTTCTACATTTTTTACACAACCATATCTTGTGCCTGTGCTTAAAACCCAACAAAAAGAATCCCTAATCCTAATGTATTCCTCATGTTTACACTGCATTTTAATGGTTCATAATAATATTTAGATTCATTTTTATTCTCTTCTTCTTTAATTTTTTTATCCTCTACGAATGTATCGTATTTGTTAACCTACATGCTAAGATATTTCCATTTCAAAATTAAGTGTCTTTTGTGAAAATGATATTATATGTTAGTCTTGTCCATCTCTTAATAAAAAGTACTTGATATTTTTCAAAAGTTTGATGATGATTAGGTCCTTATTTGGAAAGATAAATGTTTAACAAAGTCTCTTGATAAAGTTATCAACTTAATGAGAACTATGACCTCAAAATAATATTTCTAGCTTAAAAATATTATTTTTGTCTCAGAAGCACTATTAAATAACTATCAAAACAAAAATCAATGTTACCAATAGCACTCATTTTTTTAAATTTAAAATTAGAAATCTTGTAATCATATTTGCAAAAAGAATACCCAAAATAAATACATTAATTTAAAAGTGGTGATGTTAGTACTGCCTTTTTTTTAAAGTTAAAATTACAACCTTTTGTACCTATAGCCTTAAAAACCTATAGTTTTGTGAAAAAAATCTTAAAATCAACCCCAAATTGAAAAGTGGTGCCACTAATAACACGTTTATTCCAAGGTTAAGATTATAGCCTTTTGCAACCATGGCCATAAAGCCCTATAATTTTCCTTAAAAAAATCTTAAAATCAACCCCTAAATTGAAAAAGTTATGTTACCAGTAACAACCATTTTTACATCTTTTTAAGGGGCCAAAATCAATTACAATGTTTTATATATGATGCATTAAAAATGGGTATTTTTGGAAACAACACCTTAAAATAATTTCTAAAATGAAAAGTGGTGCTACCAATAACACCCTCTTTATCATTGTGGAGGTTAATCGGGGGAGAGATTAGAAGGTAATGGCATGATTATATTGAAACCATGGCCTTCAAAACTAGTATGGTTGCAAACAAAATCTTAAAATCAACCTTCGAATCGGAAAATGGGGCTACCAATAATGGAAATTTTCATTGTTAAATTTACAATTTTTTTAAACTCTAACATAGACAAATGGTGTTGCCAATAAAACCTTAAAAATAACCTCCCAATTGAAAAGTCTTGTTATTGATAACACCCACATATTTTTAGGGTGGGGGTTAAAATTACAGAGTTTTTAAAACAATAACCTTAAAAACCCATACTATTGTAAATAAAATGTAAAATTAATTACCACCTAATCAAATAGTAGGGCTACTAGTAACACCTTTATTTACCATTGGTGTTTCCACTATGTTAGTTTTTCTTAGAGGAAGTCTCCCCATATTGTTCAACTACAATTTTTTCAAAAATAAATCCTCTTTCAAATAGCATTTGACTAACCTCATATCACGATCTCCTCCTTAATCCTCTCAATTTCTACATTCACTCTCCTTGTTTATTAACTCTTAGATTTTACTCTTCCATGGGTGCTCCTTTAAATGTTTATACTTTCATCCTATAGTCCCTTCATGGTTCCTCCTTCAATATCATTCACTTTTGAGTGCACTCATCTCAATCACTTCATAGAATTCTCAGGTCAACCAATTGCCAAATTTCATAGGTTTCTCTTCGAACCATCAATTTCAACATTGTTCCCTCAAATTCCACCCATGCATACAAACCTTTTGAATTTTCATATATATGGTTTTATTAACCGTCCAATATGATCTATATTGGATCATTATATTTTTTTCATCCATATCGATGCTTTTAGTGTGGAAAAGTGGAGGAATCGGCTCACAGAACCATTTTTATTGGCAGTCTTAGTTTGGAAAATTTCGGGCCCAAAAAATTTAGGAGCCATTTTGAGGCCTTAATGAACACTTTTTGTGGTCTCATCCTTACTATCTACCTATATTCCATAATATACATGTTGATACCTTTCCAATGATGCAAGAAACGCCACAATCAAATCTCATATGAGAAAGTTATGCCTCTTGGAAGTTGACCTATCGAAATAGACAACCATAATTTGAGAGGATGTCATTTCAGCCCCCATTAATCAAGTAAAAGGAGCTATCCATGTGATAATGATGAAGAAGACTCTAGAAGAGTTCATATTGTAACTCTAGTTAAGAGTTGAAGGAGTCAAACCTAACCACTAGTAGGCTATCAAGTTGTGTTATAATCAAACCACTAGGAGGAAAAGGAGTTCCATTCTTTTTTAGTAAATTTGTTCCATAGATGAGTAGAGTAGCTGAGAGGGATAGGGAGAGAGAACATTGAGAGAATTTGTAAATTGTATTATCCCATAGGACACATGCCTTACTTCTTTGTACTCACAGTCATTTTCTATTTAGAGAAATAGAGCAAAGCGGCATCACCTTCCATCTTGGTTTTCTCTCGAAATTGTTTCCCAAGTTATATCTTGCGTCAATCATGGTTTGTGGGTTTTTAATTCAATGTTCTCTATTTTCTACATAATTATAATTTTCATGCATATGAAATAAACAATAATTTACAAATATATAAATCTTAAGAGAAATAAACCCTCATAGTGTAGATTTCATATTTTTAACTATAATTTTATCAGGTTTGTTATGATGAACTGTCCAATGGAATATCCACGGTGGTTTATGGATCATATTCTCTATTAGTAACATCTTGACCGAAATGTGAGTTCACCTATCCTCCACAACATGTTGGAACTAGGAATCCACCATGTGGGTAATCTCATGGTTAAATTTCTTCAATGTTAACAAATTTAGTGTCCATTTAATCTCTTAGTTACTTTGAAAGCATCAAGTTACTTTTCCAAGTGTTCCAATAATTCTAGAAAATCAAAAACAACTATGCCAAAATATCTCATGCTTTAAAACAAATCATTATCCCTACACTTCTCCACCTTCAAGTCTAAGAACTCATATTCTTGGTGTGCGAGGAAATGCAAACCAATTTGGTATCTTTTCATTGTTGGGTTTTCAACACATACCTACCTTCTCAATGCATAGTAGTTAGAACTAACAACAAAACCATTTATTGGTGAAAAATGGAAGCCATTAGATCTATGTAGGTGTCCAACATAGGGCATTGTACTTTAGACAACAACATTTTCTTCTCTTATAAGGAAGAAATTCTCACTTTGTGCTTTATGATAAGTGTTGTTAAAAAAGGATATATGTTCAAAAATCTATGATAAGCCCCTATAGCACATAAACCCATGTGTAAGAATGTAATTAACAATCAAATATACTTCCAACCATCATGCATTGAGAAAAACATGTAAAATAACCAATCTCATTAATGAAGAAATATAAATACCATGAAAATACATGGAAGAAGCAATGGTAATCATCACTCATTCATATTAATCTAATATTCATCATGTACACAATAGCATATGGGAAACAACTATTATTGTACTTAGAAGTAGAAAGACTCCTCCACACCGAGAGATGGCTTCGCTTGAAGTAAGGTGAGGGTTCGATCTTGAGTCTACAATAGTGGCTAGTTACAGGAAGTCGGGTTTGTTAGTTTTCCTCTCATAATAGAGATTGTTTCATTTTTTATACTTGCAGGAGAAGTCATCATTATGATGACCTTAAGGGCAGGGGGGCTCCCCTCCTTTTGGAATGCCCTTGTTGGTAAACGCATTCAGGTAGAGGATACCCATGACTGGCTCTTCACAAGTACCATTTTTGGATGACAAATGGAAAAAGGGTCTGTGTGGACAATTTATCCCAAAGGCCACTACAAACCCTAGATTTATCATACCCACAAAGTGCCTTGAAGACCATAGAAAGTGTATGACAGGTCACAATTTTATTTGTAAATTCATTTGGATTTGGCCCACAAAAAGGGAACTAGAATGTTGGATTCCACAGAACTGGAAACCTAAAGGGGAGGTTTATTTGAGGTTGGGGTAAAAAATATTTTTCATTATTATTTTCTCAAGTCTTGAAGACAAAGCATGCATTTTTGAAGGAGGACCTTATTTCTACAACAATGTAGGGTTATACATCTGACACTGGGAATCCTTATTTAACCTAGACAAGGATGAATTCATGGTAGCACCAGTATGTGTAATATTATATTCCCTCCCTATTTATGTCTAGATACCATAAGTCCTTGAGGGCATTGTATAGGCACTTGTTCACTTTGTCTAAGTTTTTGAGGTGACTAAACGAGAAGAAATATGTCATATGCATGTTTATGAATATATATGAACATATTCCAGCCATTACTAGAATTTATAGAGCTGGATTATCAGGGTGAAATATGGAATCAACCAATTAGCTATGAAAATTTTCCATTCATTTATCGCCTTTACCACAAGCATGGTCACCTCATTGGAGATTGTCCATTGCGAAGGAAGGAGTAAGAAAATGGGAGTGTTTTGGGGAATGAGAGTTTCACCAAGGTCTCCACAAGGCGATGTAATCAAAATAACCAAAACCCTCCTAATTTTAAGCCAGTGGAAGACAATAACTCTTTCTCTTCTCTAGAGGCCATGGAGGAAGACTTAAATAAAACATAGGACACTTAGATGGTAGATAACCTAGATAAGGTTGTCTCTGATAAAAAAGCACAAAAGAGAAAATTGGAGAATGAAATTATTCAACAAAAGGATTTTGATTTCTTTGTCTTACCAGGTTTTGAAGAAGTTGCACCACTTCTCACCCAAGAATCTAAGGAACTTGTAAAAAATCCAGTAGATTCACAAGCTCATGCAATGTACTAAATCAGGAGACAAGAAACTACTTTTGCTATCAACCAGCAGAAGCCAATATATCGATGAAAACAATAATCGACAAGAGGAAGGTAATCAAATACACATAACACAATAAGTATCTGGGAAATGACACAACTCAAAACCCCACTATCTGTATGTTAGGATATTCCAACACATAGGAAATAGTTAAGTACAACTTGGTCTAGTATAGAGTTAGGTATAGAGTTAGGTAAAGTGTGTTTCTTTACCTTGTACATTTTGTAACTTACAATCCGACAGTCACGATGTGTAGTGATCCGACGGTTCATTCTCTCCTCGGTATTACCGACACTTGATCCGTGGCTTGACACCCGATTGGTCCATGATTTCTATTTAAAGCGCATGGAGGGTCATTTGTAGGGTAATCCATCTATGAGAGAAGCTTATGTAAATTTTCATTCTTTTATTAATAAATTGCCTGAAGTGGCCGCATTGGCTCAGGCCGTGGACTGTTTCCCTCTTTGAGGGTTTTAGCCACGTCAAAAATACTGGTGTACTGATCTGCGATCTGGTTGTGAGCGGTGTCCTTTGGTGTTCTGTCTGAGGAACTTACCCTGTAAATTCCTACATGGTATCAGAGCTATTTGAGGGCCGCGTCCGTTGGTGATCCAAATCTGAAGCCCGTAGAATTGCATCCGACTGCCGTTTCCTAGATCTATTGTTTATGACTGCTTTCGGGCTGAGAGGACTGCTCTTTTGTGTTGGGAGCATCTGTTCCAGTGAGGAACCCCTTTTGTTTCACGCGAAAAGTTTCCGGTAGCACTAGCTGCGTCATTTTTAAGATCTAGAGGTATACAGTGTTTATTTGCAGTTTACAGTTATTTTCTCTCTGTTTATTTCGGTTTTCGGTTTATTTAGCCTTTTTTATTACCGGATCTATACCTTCCATTTCTGCGTATGCCCTTTGCCCTGTGACTCTGTGTGATCTGGGCAAATCAGAAACAGAAAGGAAGGATTTTTCTCATGCGTATGCTCTTTTCCGCTGCGCCTTAGTGTGATCTCGGAAAATCAGAAACATTGAGAAAAATATTTATTTTCCGGCTAAAGCTAACTTTGAACCGCAAGGTTCATTTTTGAAAATATTTAGTTTTTCGGCTAAAGCTAACTTCGAGCCGTAAGGTTCGTTTTCTTTGCATGTTCGTGTTGGGTTTTGTGTTTTTTTGTTTTGTAGGGAAAAAGAGCTTTCTCAAAGCAAGCACGTAACCCAAAGCATCACCCCCCCCCCCTCTCTCTCTGTCTCAAATTTTTTGTATAGCTCAATTGGTTCAAATCTATTTTAAGAGAGTAGAGGTCTTGGGTTCAAGTCTCCATTTTGTGGGGGCGGACTTTTTCATTTCCGCACATTCCCGCACTTTGTCGGCAACTTCATCAACTTTTTTTCAAAAAGCCATAACTTCTTCATCCGGAAGCCGTTTTCAGAGCCGTTTTTTTTAAACCAGCCTAATTTTTCGAGATCTATCCATTGGAACACTTAGTTTCAGCATCTTTAGCTTCAGTTTTTGTTGAAATGGAAATTCAATACCAAGTTACCCTTGACAGCACCAACTACTTTCAATGGTTGTCCTACATTGAGGATTTACTTAGAAGTAAAGGTCTCTACAGAATAGCCTCAGGCCAAGAAAAGAAACCGAAGGATGAAGATAAGGCTGCTAAATGGGAAAATAGGCAAGATCAAGCACGTGGATTGATAGGGATGTCTATTTCTCCAGATCTTAGATTCCATATTGCAAAACTTGATACTCCTGATGAAGCAATGAAACAAATCAATAAAGTTTTTGGGATTAAAAATAAACTTAGAGCCCATCAACTTGAAAATGAGTTGCTTACATTGGACCCTAATAATTTTTCTTGCATTGAAGATTTCTTGTCCAAGTTCAAGACCCTTAGATATCTCTTGGAAGGTGCTAAAGTTAAGAAAGAAGATAGTAACCTTATCTATTCCATTCTTACTAAGTTGGGACCAGCCTACTCTGTGTTTGTTTCCACCTTCCATTCTACAAGAGAAGCCTTCATTTCTCAAGGAACAGACTACAAGTCCCCTTCATTTGACTCTTTTTGTGATTCTTTAATAAGAGAACAAGAAAAACTCTTACACCTTGGTCTTCTTAATCTTGGAAACTCTTCCAAGAAAGCGTTAGCCGCCTAGCAGCAACCAAATTCAAAGAATCCTAAGAAGTCATATCCTAAAAAGAATGGTCCTAAACCAAAGAAGGGTCCTAAGAAATCTTAGCCTCAAAATGAAAAATCATTTCAACAAAATGATAAGACAAATAAAAACAAATGGAAGAAGACTGATAGACATTGCAACTTTTGTAATCGAGATGGCCACTTAGAATCCAAATGCTTTAAGAAGATGGAAGCCTTGGAAGCAGCGATGAAGAAACATAACATCCATTTGGAGCAATCTTCAACTTCAACTTCATCTTCAGGAATGGCACTTTCTGCATGTGGTTGTCAAGCATCTCGGTCTCGCTATGCACTAAATGTATCTTCTTCTTCTCATTCTCATGAGTGGCTCATTGATTCTGGAGCTTCTTATCACATGGCCAAAAACAAAGCCATGTTTTCTTCTTTAAATGATTGTAACACCAAAAATATATATGTTGGTGATGATAGATCTCTTAGTGTTGTAGGGACTGGAACTGTTCATCTAGACAATGGTCAGTTTAATGATGTATTATGTGTTCCAACCTTATCCTGCAACCTTCTATCTGTATATCAGATAACTCATTCAGGTGAAGGTAAAATCGTTGAATTTTCACCTCATGATGTTGTAATCAAGGACCTAAGAGATCCTAAAAAGATTTTAGCTACTGGCATTGTTGATGATTCTACAAGGTTGTATAAGTTTCACAACTTTGGGTCATCAAATCTTCCCTCAGTATTTGTTGCTCATAACGATGAAGTGAGCAAACTTTGGCATGAGCGATTTGGTCACTTAAACTATCGCTCCCTTCAACATCTATGTAAAGAAAATATGGTGACAGGTCTTCCTATGGTATCTTGCAGAGATGGTGTTTGTTCCGGATGTGTACTCGGAAAACATCATCGGGACAGTTTTGAAAAACGTGCCTCTTGGCACGCCTCAGCGCCTTTACAGCTTGTGCATAGTGATTTATGTGGTCCACTTCCAATTGTGTCATTCTCTGGCTGCAAGTATTTCTTAACTTTCATTGATGATTTCTCTAGACGCACTTGGGTATACTTCTTAAAACTCAAGAGTGAAGTATTTAACACATTTTTGGCCTTCAAGGCCTTTGTTGAAAAACAATCTGGACATCAAATTCTTAAGCTAAAATCTGATAATGGTGGAGAATATGTTAAAAACACATTCATCAACTTTTGCACTGAGAATGGAATTCAAATGCAACATATTGTTCCATATACTCCTCAACAAAATGGTGTAGCTGAAAGGAAGAATCGCACCTTAAAGGAAATGGATAATTGTATGCTACAATCTAAAGGACTTGGTCTTAGTTTTTGGGCAGAAGCAATTAACTATGCAAATTACATAATAAATCGCACTCCTACTAAGGCTTTAAAGAATATCACTCTAGAAGAAGCATGGAGCTCAATCAAACCAGATGTAAGTCACTTTCGTGTTTTTGGAAGTGAAGCGTGGGCCCATATTCCAGATGAAAAGCATAAAGCTTTAGAACCTAAGAGTGAAAAATGTACTTTTGTTGGATATTTTGAAGATGTCCAAGGCTATATACTTATTCCATTTAAGTCCAAAAATGTTATCATTAGAAGAGATGTAAAATTTGATGAAAATATATCGGCCTGTGAGCCTAGTCCGGCGGATGTGCCACCTCTCCCTATCTCTTCTACTTTTGAAAACATTTCTTCTTCAGATGATGAAAGTGAGGATGAAAATCCTCCCCCACCATCTCAGGATCCTCCTTCAGCTCCTCAGCTTCCAAAATGGGTTCGTGCTACTCGAGATGCAGCAGGTGATCTTGTCGGTGATCCTACAGATCAGCGACGCACACGTTCTCAGTTTGACAGAGCCTCTTCTTTACTGGCTCAAGCTCCAGTAAATTATGATCCTGACACCTTTGCAGAAGCTTCAGGCCATCCAGATTGGGAAGCAGCTATGAATGAAGAATATCATTCATTATTGGCAAATGATACATGGGATCTTGTTCCTCTACCAAAGGGACGAAAACTTGTTAGATGCAAATGGGTTTACAGAACTAAGTATGGACCAGATGGGAAATTTGATAAACATAAAGCTCGTCTTGTTGCTAAAGGTTTTTCACAGGTTGAAGGCATTGACTACACTGAAACCTTCTCCCCTGTTGCCAAAATGAACTCTATCCGCCTTGTTCTTTCCCTTGCTGCCTCGTTCAAATGGGAAGTCCATCAGATGGATGTTAAATCTGCCTTCTTGCATGGGGACTTGCATGAAGAAATCTACATGGAACAACCCATTGGCTTCATAAAAACAGACTCCATCCTTGTATGTCGGCTTAAGAAATCCCTTTATGGTCTCAAGCAAGCTCCTCGAGCTTGGTATGCCAAAATGGATAGCTTTCTTTTAGAATCTGGCTTTTCTAGGTGTCATTCTGACAATACTGTCTACACCAAGAAAGTGGGCAAGTCTCTTATCATTCTTGTTCTTTATGTTGATGATCTTATCCTTACCGGTAGTGATCCCAACCTTATAAACCATGTGAAGTCCAGCCTTAAAAAGAAATTTGAAATGACAGACTTAGGACACTTACATTATTTTCTCGGTCTTCAAGTCTTTCAATCCAAGGAGGGTATTTCCCTTTCCCAGTCCAAGTATGCCTGTGATATTCTACGCCATTTTCACATGGAAGACTCTAAGCCAGCCCCTTCTCCCTTCCAGTCTGGAGTCAAACTTTTAGTCACTTGTACTTCTCCTGAAGTTGATGCTACCTTATACTGTCAACTTGTAGGAAAAATTTTGTATCTAACCCATATTCGACCTGACCTTTCCTTTGTCGTTGGCCTTGTTGCTCGGTTTATGCAAAACCCACATGAAAGTCATTGGAAAGCAGCTAAAAGAATACTTCGTTATGTTCGAGGTACAGTTCAGTTTGGGATTCATTACAGTGTCGAAGCATCTCCTCTATTGGTTGGTTTCACTGATTCCGATTGGGCTGGTGACCCTGATGATCGGAAGTCTACTGCCGGTTATGTGTTCACTCTTGGTTCAGGACCTATTACATGGGTTGCAAGAAACAAGGTGCCATTTCTCTTTCATCAGCAGAAGCAGAGTATCGTGGCACCGTGGAAGCTAGTAAGGAAGCCTTGTGGCTTCGTCAGATCCTTTCAGAGTTTGGCTTTCAGCAGCAGCATCCGACTACACTTTGGTGCGATAATCAAAGTGCCATTCAACTATGCAAAGATCCAGCCCAACATCAGCGCAGCAAACACATTGAACTGAACATGCACTTCATCAGAAAGCTCATTCACGACCATGTTCTTGAAGTGCAATATTGTTCAACAGATGATCAAGTTGCAGACATCTTCACAAAGGCTCTCACAGAGGCGAAGTTCACTAAACTTCGATTTATGGTTGGAGTTCAGGAAGTTGTCCCTAAGGGGGGATAGGCTCTAGTGCCTCCTTCCTTCTCCTATTGTGTCATATTTGTAAATCCTTCAATCCTATCCCAAGTTGTTCTTAAGGGGGGATGTTAGGATATTCCGACACATAGGAAATAGTTAAGTACAACTTGGTCTAGTATAGAGTTAGGTATAGAGTTAGGTAAAGTGTGTTTCTTTACTTTGTACATTTTGTAACTTAGAATCTGACGGTCACGATATGTAGTGATCCGACGGTTCATTCTCTCCTCGGTATTACCGACACTTGATCCGTGGCTTGACACCCGATTGGTCCATGATTTCTATTTAAAGCACATGGAGGGTCATTTGTAGGGTAATCCATCTATGAGAGAAGCTTATGTAAATTTTCATTCTTTTATTAATAAATTGCCTGAAGTGGCCGCGTTGGCTCAGGCCGTGGACTGTTTCCCTCTTTGAGGGTTTTAACCACGTCAAAAATACTGGTGTATTGATCTGCGATCTGGTTGTGAGCGGTGTCCTTTGGTGTTCTGTCTGAGGAACTTACCCTGTAAATTCCTACACTGTATTGCATATATCATAAATCCAAGATGATAATATAATGATTTTTCTCTCAAGAACAATCCTAGCACTCAATAAAATCAATCTCCAACTCACAAGAAAACTCTTGGCCAACACTTAGCCAATTCTGCAGCTTTCCAAGTCCCTATTTCCTTGCGCAATTCCTATGGTTGATTAGCCCATATTAATGAGAGGCCAGTGCATCCAGAACTGCACAATCCCTTCAAGGTTCAGTTCCTGATTTCATGCATGATCTATACAACTTAGTAAATCATACAATTGATAGTACATTGTCCCTACACTCTAGTCTCAACTGGGTATTTCTCATAATCGACATGCAAGAGTTTCTGATCAGGGAATCTTCAGTTAACTAGAGTAGCACTAGTTAATGCATTAGTGCACCAACTCATCGTTAACTCACTATTAGTTCCTCAAATAGTTTGGAACCAATTTAAATGGACTTAACTCAATAAACTGAGTTAACGAATTACAACTCATACTTAATTCATCCTTGATCCCTATAAAATAGGCAGAACATATACATGACTTCAGAAAGACTTCCAACTCGAAATTCCTAAGCTAATTAAGTTAATTAAACTTAATTAACTATTTAAAAGTTTCTATGAGAATAGAATTCGATTTTAATTCTCAGTTTAATTCAAGGACAAATTAAACTAGAATTTCTTGTTGCCATTTCTCAACACTCCCTCTCAACAAGAAAGGGATTATCAACTACCCAGATTCTGTCTCTGTGAAACTCGAATTTACATCTTGACAATGCCTTTTTCAAAAATGTCAGCTTCTTTCTCCTCCATGGTAATTTACTCTAACAACATAATCTGCCTCAATACACAATCCCTGAGATGATATCGAATATCAATATGCTTGGACCGATCATGAAAAACAAGATTTTCAGAGAGTTTTGTACAAATTTGGTTATCGCAGTAGATCATATTTGGATCCATCTATTGATCAAACAAACCATCCAAGATCTTCCTCATCCAAATGGCCTCACATGTTGCTTGACTTGCAGCCATGTACTCTGCCTCTACCGAATTGAGTGTAACCGATCTCTGTTTCCTTTTGTACCAAGAAACTGTCGCTAACCCAATACTGAGGATCCCTCCTAATGTACTCTTCCTATCAGATGGACTCCCTTCCCAATTTTCATTGGTGAAGCCTTGAAGCTTCACTCCCTCTATCCATCTATACCATAATGTATATTGAGAAGTTCCTTTGAGGTATCTCAACACATGCTTTTCCGCCTTCCAATACAGCTCGATAGACCTAACCATCACTTTACTAAGCTGGTTGATTGCATAGCACATATCCAGTTGTGTGTTTACCAAGTACATGAGTGAACCCACAAGATGTCTGTAAATAGTAGCTTCCACTACTTCTCCTCAAGTGGTATCCTCCTTCCTCTAGTTACCTGCAAGAGGAGTCTCCATGGTTTGTTGCTCTTCATGTGAAATCTTCTGAGTATCTCATTGGCATACTTTCCCTGAGACACAAACAACTCCCCATCTCCCTACCATACCTCCATGCCAAGAAAGAATGCATGAGCCCCATGTCCTTCATATCAAACTCTCTTGCAAGGTCCTCGTCGAAGGATTTGATCAGTTGATCATCACCTATTAGTATGAGATCATCAACATAAATTACAATGATCAACAGTTTACCTTCCACCACTATGTGGTACGGTTTCGCATCCACTTCACTCTTCATGAAGCCCAACCCAGTGAATTAGTTATCTATCCTGGTGTACCAAGAAAGGGGTGCTTGCTTCAGCCCATACAATGCTCTCTTGAGATGGCAAACATGTGACTCACGGTCCAAGGTTTCAAAACCTTCAGGCTACTCTATGTACACCTCTTCCTCAATTATTCCATTACGGAAGGTTGTCTTCACATCCATCTGATGGATCCTCCAACCCATATGTGCTGATAGTGCCAATATAGATCGGATTGTCGAGTACCTTGTGTTGTGGGGGAAAGTATCCAACTCGGAATGACCCTAACCCACTCTAAGGGTGACAGTTCCTTAGCAACAGCTGAAAGCAAAGCTATCTAAAGTTACTTCTTTATGACATGCGAGAAAAGAAAGGAAGAGATCCACTTACCGATGTCTTGCGCAAATGGTCGATCCAATCTCCTCTATTTGCCGCTTGCTCCCAGCTCCAAGTCTTTTCACGGGCCCAGCTACACGAGATCCTGCAAATAAGACAAGAAAAGGAAACTACAAGAAGCATGCATTCATAATCGATTCAAGGATTAGCATAAATCAAATACGCAAGTAAGACAATACACCATTGAAACACATGCGAATAGAAGAACCTCAAATGCTTTATTAATATATGGAAGTAAGGTTCAGGCGGTGATACAACCATGAAAGGTCTAATCCAGCATCACCTTCCCGACGGAGAGAAATCTCTTCTTCACCTCCCTCAAGCAATCACCCAATGCTCACAACTGTAAACCAACAGCAATTCTTCGCGCTAAATTCCGCCTTCAGATCCCATGGGATGAGATCCTTATATAGAGTTTTGGAGTGAAGATAAGTCAGCTTGATGTGTGACTTGTTGTCCTCTTCAACTCCAGTTGTTCTTCAGTCCTTCACTCGGAGTTTCTACCTTCCACTTGGAGTTTTAGAAGCTCTTAACTCATCATTAGGCGAATCTTCTGATCCAAGTGTCAATTTGGAAGCTTCCTGGGCACTGGCACATTGAGAAAGGATTCCTCCACATGTCAAAGTACGCCCAGCGCATGTAGCCTTTGTTGCACTTGCTATGCAGCGCAGGTACACCACAGAGCTTTTGACTTTCAGCGCAGATGCCTAGTGGAGCAGCTGCTTTGATCCAAAATTGACCTGTTTTTGAGTGTTTTTCAGTGGAGAACTGATTTGCAGTGCTGTGGTTTGCTGACCTTGTTCCTCTAAGGGTAAGAAAAACATGTTTAGGGACTTTGGATCCCTTAGATTATTGACATTTCATGCTCCATGCTGTAAGGCACAAAAATGTCTATAACAGTTGCCCCCTAAAGTATGAGGTCGTTCATCGGGTGAAATGCTTTATTAGGAGGATCCGAAGTTCATTCAATCGTCGGGAGGTGACCTGTAACAAAATACAATACAATACATTATCTTTTCATACTTTCTTTTCATGATCTAGCTGATGCGGGCATTTCCCATGCTCAGCTTTATAAATACATTTGTTGTACATAAACAGACGATCGTCTGATAATAGACTGATAATTCTCTGCTTTTAATTATCATCCTTTTAGTAGGATGATCATCTGCTGCACATGTCTATGTTTTTATCTCCTGAATATATATCGCAGCCCGGATGGATGAAACTAGATCCGGGGTCTTCAAACTTGTCCGATTTTCACTCTAGTACAAGTCGATCCATGTGAGAATTTCTTGAAGTCGAACATGGAAAGACATCGCTTGATTACCAGTCAATAATGTAAACTGTTAACAAGCGCGAGAGGAATCACCGATAATGATGATGACCCTCAAGGTACTGCAGCACAATTCACGTGGCGTGAATATAGGATCTGACGTTGAACACCACGCAAAGTCTCCCAGTCGAAGGTCATTAATGTATACCTATCGCCGGGAGTGAGAAACTTGCCATTGAGGCATGCAAGCTTCAAAGTACTGAGGGGGTGTTCCTAGATCAACTTCTTGGATAATGAGCTGATGTCGACAAGAAGTGATCCGTCAAAGGAGGGCCTTAATGAATCCCACATCAGTGACACGGAACGGAGCTAGTGATGATTGGTGAAAACGATCTGTGAAATATGATTCAGGGTGGTGGTCATGGAAGGATGAAAGATGATGTACGGTAGTGGATGGGACCCGGTTGACACTTTCTGAATGACATCTCTTGAACATATAACGACACTGATGTGATGGATCGGTAGCATTACCCCATGTGTGGATGGTATGGCGAGACCATGGTGAAGGGACCGGTGAATGATAATAACCCAACCCGATATTTACGGAGGCAAAAAGTGTCATGTTCAAGAGCGACTTGCTACCATTAAGCTTTGAGGTTCTCCCAATTTTTCCCCAGTCATTTCTGACCAGTACCTCTTTATTTTTGTCAAGCTTGAGGAGGATAACATATGCTTGTTCTATAACCTGCCCTTCGGGCAAGCCCATCGCTATGTTTTAACGAGCCTAGCGATAGGGAAACTCGTTCTCGTCTAAAGACAAGTTTGTCGCTATCCAATATTTTTAACGAGCCCAGCGACAAAAACAACTCGGTCCTTTTCATTTTTAGAGAGTCTGAAAAGTGTACATAAAGTAGACTCCAGGGGTCCTTTTTCGTCATCTAATCCCTTAAGTCCGAAAAAGTATAAAACAATACAGAAGGGATGAATGTTCGATAGCTTTATCGAGCTGAACTAGACAAGCGCTCGATCTTTTTGTGCAATAATCCCTCAGGTCCAAAAAGATTAAAATCTAGAGGAGGGATAGCTCTTCCGGTCCTTTTAACGAGCTGGAAGGCCAAAACTCGGCAAACTTTTCATTTTTTACGAGTCAGTGAAAAGAGCTCAAAGAAGACTCGTATTTTGAGGAACAAGTGATAAACAGGGATAGCAGCAGATTCCAGGTACAGGTTGGAATTTTCCAATCACGGCAGTATTACAAGGATGGATAGGTGGGATCACTCTTCGCAGCTGTTCCTAAAAATAGGTAAACAATCAAGTGGATGTGAATGATCGGCCAAATGAAAAGTGGAGGTGACGGTGCACAAACACGACCAAGGCTTTTATGGCTGATGAATTTACGGTCTCAAATGGTTATTTACCGGTTCATTTTTTCTGAATGAGCTTGAACTCTAGGGGAAGCTTGCTCACATGCTTATGTCTATTTTTTAACGAGCATGAATTTCCGCATTTAAACTGCTCGGATCTTGCGTTTATTTTTTAACGAGCATGAACTTTGCCAAAACTGCTCGTTTGATAAGGTCAAATTCATATTTTACCATGACTAGTTTTTCTTTTCCAGAGATAGTACTGTTTTCATCAATTGCTGCAACAAACTTGTTAGAAACGGATAACATGAAGTAAAAATACTAATATTTCACTTTGAACTACGTAAAAAGCAATTTAAAAGATGTTTTTACCTCTCATTTTACCATTTCATGTGCATTTGGTTTGTTGGAGCTTTGGAGGTGCCTCTTCCCCTCGATTTTTCACCAGCTGATTTCGGGAGATTCTGTGGACGATTTTCAGTGCCGTTTCCACCAGGTAGGAGCTAAACCCTAGCTCTATCTTTTCATGGTCTTATTTCTCAGTTTTATGCTTGTTTTCCTGCCCCCATGAGCCCCTGGGGTTTCTCTAGGGCGCTCTGCCATCAACGCAGGTGCCCTATATCGAAACCTGCGTTGGGGGTTTTCATTTTCATAGGCAGTTTGTCTCCCAACGCAGGTGAGACCCTTCCCCACCTGCGTTGGGCGCAGAAAACTTTTTGGTTGCATATTTTTTCATGAGAATTTTGCCATTTTCTTTACTGAGTCAGGGATCTTACTCCTCCTCTTGTTTGTTTTGCAGAGTTTATTGGAGCAGAATGACTCTCACGTGGCGAGAACGAGAGCATGAAGAGGAGGACATGATTGCCCTCCATGATCCTATTACTGTGAGCGCGTTGCGGAACTGTGGCTTGCTAAAATTCTTCCGTATATCTAGCATGAGGGCACAGATACGTTTACTGCAGTACCTGCTTGATGCTTGGGATCCTGTTAACCAAGTGTTCCAGATTAGGGGCAGGTCCATCCCTTTGACCATAGTGGACATTTACTTCTTGACTGGGTTGTCAAGGAGGGGTGCCCCCATTTCCTTGTCCGGTTCGGCTCGAGGGAGCAATTCCGTGAAAGATTATATCCGTCAGTATTGTAGGGAGGGATCCCAGCCGAGCAGAGACGGCAAGGTTTCTATCCGTGCTGTCACTGACAGGTGCCTCAGGTCTATTCTGTACACGATTTGTAGGATGGCCGACAGTGCATCCCCTCATGTTGCCAACAGGTCATATGTGCAGCACGTCCTGGAGTGTCTTCAGCCGAAAGTTTTTAACTGGTGTGATGCAGTACTGGTTCAGATGAAAAACCAGTTGACCAAAGTAAAGGACAGGAGACTGAAGAATTTTGGTTTTGGTTCAGTTTTGACTGCCTTCGCTCTGGAGAAGATACCCCTGATGCAACCTCAGTACATTGTCCTCGACTTGCCATCTCCTACTGAGCCACGCATGCAGAGGTGGGTCGACCACATGGCTAGACATGCAGGTCAATCTCAGATTACTTTTACTAATGCCTTCTTTAGGTGGTTCGAGCGGCAGGATATGGCTTTTTCCGAGTATCCATATATTGGCATGGATTTCCGAGGTGATCCGGATTTGGTACTACCGGATGGCGAGCAGTGGGGTGATCTTGGTAAATATTTTGACCTTATCACTGTTTACTGTTTTTTATTTATAATGTCCTTGTGCTTTACTCTATCAAGACTCTAATCAAACTCATGTGTGCATGCAGATGTGGGCCCTGTCCGTCCAGCAGTTCGTCCGAGAGTTCCGGCCGCTGCCCCAGCAGGGGAGGCTCCAGGGAGAGCTATTCTCCGTGACCTTGACTTGGCCGAGACTCTTGCAGCTGTGCAGGAACAGGTCGAGGGTCTTACCTTTGGGATTCCGGACGTACGGATTGACGAGTTGCCTCTGCGATTGCAGCGACATACTGCTGGTGTTCCTAGACGATGGTCACGTCTTCTGCGCATGATCGCACAAGCCGTGGCATGTTATCATGAGCATCACTAGGCTAGGGTGCCCCCCAGCCATTTTGAGTTTTGGGGTCGTATGACCGATTTTGTCTTGGTTACAGAACATTATATGTAAACCGTAAACAGTTATATATATTTTTGATTTTCAGGGTTTATCCCAGTTTTTATGTGATCCATGTATGAAACATCGATGATGCTTCTCTTTTTATCAAATTTGCAAATGTCTATCTAACACATAGTTTGCTAATGAGTCGGTTAATGTGTTTAAGTTTCTGGAAATGTGTTGATATTGGATAAAATCAAACTGTCTTTCCAAGATTTTAACTCTTAGGAACTTGCGATAAATAGTTGGATTTCGGACAGAGTAGGTACCTTTGAGTTGTAGTACCACGAGCTGTGAGTCTAGCCTGACGACTAGCCGGCGTATGCCATGGGTGATGGCATCAGAGAGGAGCTCTATCAACGCGCTATACTCAGCGATATTATTTGTTGATTGACCAATACATACCCCCCTGAAACTCATTAACTCGCCGCTTGGGTTAAAAATGGCCCATGCTGCTGAGGATAGGTTCCTCGAACTACGACTCGCTCCGTCAGCATATCCAACCCATGGTTCCAATGGATTTGACATCTGCAATAAGTGTAAAAAGCGGATTACTTAAACCGGAACAAACGCTTTAGCGAAAACAAAAATGTAACAAAAGCATACAGGTTACTATTAGGCATAGTAACGCTTAAGGTACAACCCGTTGTGGGGTTGCGCCAGTGGAATTCCGTCATAATCTACCAACTCGTAGGCACCTTTTGCTAACACACTTTTAACAATATAAGGGCCCATCCATAAGGACTTGAATTTCCCAGCTCCCAATTTATCGGATTCTTGGTCATAAAGCAAGACCAAATCACCTTCCGAGAAGACACGGGGTTTGACATTTTTGTCGAACTGCGCTTTGACTCATTTCTTATGGGCTTCGTTGGCCAAGGCGGCATCACGACGGGTTTCATCCAACTGGATTAACTCCAAGAAACGAGCTTCTTCTTCTGAGGTTCCGGGGAGGAGATCAATTGCGAGTTTAAGGGACGAAATTTCACACTGGATTGGTAGGATCGCCTCCAGGCCATACACCAGTTGAAACGGTGTGAACCCAGTGGCATTCCTTACCGATGTTCGGTAGGATCACAAAGCCGAGTACAGGATCAAATGCCATCTTCTTCCACCATCCTTTGCATCATGCGCTTCAGGACTTTGTTGATCGCTTCAACTTGTCCGTTAGCTTGCGGATAGTACGGAGTAGAGCTGTCGTGAGACAATCCTAGTTTGGCAGTTAATTCAACCATCATGTGATTGCGAAAATGCGATCCATGATCTGTTACTATGGCATGTGGTATGCCGAATCTAGCGACCACATGATTAAAAAAGAATAGGGTTGTTGTTTCACCAGTGTTATCCAATGTAGGCATCGCCTCGGCCCATTTGGTAAAATAGTCAACTGCGACTATAATATACCCATGCCCCCCGGTCGAGGTGGGGTTACATTGCATGAAATCGATGCCCCACTTGGCGAAAGGCCCCACAGCTATTATTGGTTGTAAAGGAGCGGGGGGTCTTCTGGTTTTGCTATCAAAAATCTGACATGCATGGCAACTTCTAACCGCAGTTATGAAATCTTTGAACATGGTTGGCCAGAAGTACCCTGCTCGTAAGATTCTTTGTGCTGTAGCATATCCAGATTGATGCCCCCCACAGGTGCCTGAATGACATTCATTCAGGGCTTTTTCGGCCTCCTCATGGGTTAGACACCTTCTCAGGACTGTATCGACACCACGACGGTAAAGCGTATCACCGACGATCATGTAGTCTTTTGCTTGGTATCGAATGCATTTTTGTTCTGAGTGAGAGGTGTCTGGCCGAAAATTTTGGGTTTGGAGATAAACTATTATATCTCCATACCACTCATCACTTGCTGATATTAGAAACAAACTTTCGTCCACGATCGATTCTTTGGACGTTTCATCGTTGTACGATGACGGGAGATCGCATAATAATTCTGCGAAAACTAAAGCTTTCTTTGATTTGGATTTCACAAATTCCAGATCAAACTCTTGAAGGATAGCTATCCACTTTGAATATTTGCCCCCAAGCAACTGTCGCGACAGTATATAAGTCATGGGGTTGCAATCTGACAATACGGTGGTCTTCCTGAAGAGGACATAATGCCGAAATCTTTGTATCGCTTGAACAGCAGCAAGTGCTAGCTTTTCAACATGAGAATATTTCCTTTCTGTATCATTTAAGTTTTTACTTAAATAATATATAGGGTGTTCAATTCCGTCGACTTCTTGAACTAAAACCATTGCAATGGTCGTATCTGCTGCAGCCAGATACAGGTTAAAGTCTCTTTGATAGTCCGGGGCGTACATTAATGATGCTTTTACTAGCGTTTCTTTCAGAGCATCAAAGGAAGCTTGCGCAACCTGGTCCCAGACGAAAGGTACATCCTTTTTCAAGAGACGGGTATAACCTTTAGCAAGTTCTGCGTAATTCGGAATGAACCTCCTCAGAAAGTTTGCTTTCCCTTGGAGTTTCTGAATCTGAAGCAAGTTCGAAGGTGGAGGCAAATTAAGGATTGCCTGCACCTTGCAAGGGTCGAGACGAATCCCATCCTTGGAGACTATAAAGCCAAGTAAACGACCAGAACCGACGCAAAACACACATTTGTGCGGATTGAGTCTTATCTTGTAGTGTCGGCAACGTAGAAATATCGCTCTTAAATGATGCGGATGATCAGTCCGCTTTTGCGAATGAGCCGAAAGATCGTCGATATAAGGTTGAACGATGTTCTTGATGTCATGGAAAGCATAATTCATTGCTCTCTGAAACGTCGCCCCTGCGTTCTTTAAACCAAAGGGTAATTTTCGATAAGCGAATGTGCCCCACGGACAAATAAATGCAGTCTTTGACTAGTCCTGTGGGCGGATATTAATTTGATTATACCCGGAAAATCCGTCCATAAACGAAAAGATTTCACATCCGGCGCATTCATCAATTATCTGGTCGATGAAGGGTGTAGGGTAGTTGTCCTTTGGACAAGCTTGATTTACATCCCTATAATCGACGCACACTCGTATTGTTCCTTGTTTTTTCATAACAGGGACAATATTCGATACCCAATCGGTTAGAGGAACCGGGTAGACGAAACCAGCATGGAGGAGTTTTTCAACTTCTGCCTTAATGGCAGCGGCTTTCTTGGGGTGTACCTGCCGAAGCCGTTGTCTTACTGGTTTGACATCAGGATACATCTTAATTTCATGTTCAACGATACTCGAGTCAATGCCTGGCATTTCATCATATGACCAAGCAAATACATCCCTAAATTCGCGGAAAAGAGCTTTATATATTTCTTGTTCTGAAGGGGAACAACCTTTGCCGACATAAATATTCTCTACAATGTCTGTTTTGGTCGAGATATTTATGGCTATAGTTTCTTCTATATTGGATAGGTTTCTCTCGGAGTCCACCGTATTTACAGTATTCGTTAGGAACTCAAATACTGAAGGGTGATACAGGTCGCCTTGAGTAACTTCCTTAGGAAGGGAACGATGGTGGTTATCATCCCATGGTGCCCCCTCAATCCACATTGATTGCAGGATTCCTTCGTCACTTACATGCACTCGTGACCAAGGATCCAAAGGGGTACCACATTCTCCTGACCTATCTACCCAAACGCTTGACGAGCATTGATTTGGGCTCGCCTCCCATGCCTGAAACATTGATTGCTACAATATTTCGATTGGGCTCGGGTGCAACACCATTGCCCGATCCATGACGACTTTGTCTTTTGCGACCTTCGTGGAAGATATCATGTTGCAGGTAGCCACCAATGGTACATTTCCTATGTACATATGATTTGGTAGCGAGAAAGTCCCCATCATCGTGGGGTCTTTCAACAGGCCTACTCCTATATCTTGAATTGAATGGTCGCTCTCATGGATCATGGGAATGCTTCCCGTAACTTGTGAACCATTAAGGAGGAAGTTCTGTTGGTCGACGACCGTAATCCCTCCTTCAAACGGGAAAGCGATCTTCCTAAAATAAGTCGACACAACAGCTGCCATGGCATAAATCCATGGTCTTCCCAGTAGGATGTTGTAATCCAGATTTCCATCTATGACTTCAACATCAATCTCTACTGTTTTTCCACCTAGTTCAACTTTCAAGTTACTTAGGATACCGTAAGGGGTATATGTCCTACCGTCGAAAGCCTTTAGTGTTGTCGAAGATCTCGACAAGGTTGGTGACCCTAGCGTTTTCCAGCAGCTCATTGACATAATACATGTCGATGCCCCCTCGTCAATAATTGTTCTGTGAACAGTTTTGTTGAGGGCCTTCACTTGAATAAGGAAAGCTAGTTGAGCTGGTAACTGAGGGTCATACCCTTTGTGATCAAAGGACACAAGATTTGAATCCTTAGGATCAACCCCCCCTATTGCCGATAATAATGCCTACCTTTGGGATGGACAATTTTGTAGTACTTCTAGAGTCGACATAGCGGATGGCGATTGAGCCAAATCTTCTACTATGTTATAATGCTGCGCCGCTCTGGCACGAGGATTAAACGTCGACTTGTGTACTACACCCTTAGGTGGTTTTATCGTTAATTCTGGCATTATGGGTGGGACAACTTCTGTCGAAGTCGTTGTCGAACTACTAGGTTGATCTTTACCTTTTTCGTTTGACAGTTGCGGATTCCCGTAATCTTTGTTCCTTGTCGAAATCAAAGCATCATTTTGCTGCTTAGAGATCGACAACATCAGCACTTGCGACGGGGAAGCATTTCCACTATCAACCATATTTTGACCTGGATTGGGAAATGGATCAGTCAGCACAGCTGGGTTCTTTGGACTTTTAAAGAATCTCTTGAGTTCAGCTTTGTACGGACACTCTGATGTCTTGTTATCTTCGTCACATATCATACAGGGCCATTTCTTTTTCCCTTTCTCAGGAGAGTTCGAAGAAGTTTTTTCAGGTGACGGATCATCCTGTTGCTTCTTCTTCCCTTTGTTTTGCTTCTTCTTGCTTCCTGGTTGATTGGTTTCTTTGCCTTTATCTGCTGATATGGCATTTACTTCCGAAGCAAGAATCTCTTCATGGGCATTTCGATCTGAAGTCTTACGGGCTTTCTGAGGTGAGGCCTTTTTCGACTTCGCGCTTGCAGTGCCAATCACGCCATCTCTGGCATGAGAGTTGATATTCGATTTAGGAGGGGGAGGAATTGAAAATTCAGGTCTGGGGGCATCAGGTATTTTGTCATAGAGCGTGCCAGACTGAGTATATACCAAGTCTAAATATTGAGCACGAGCGATGACTTGCTCCTCTGTTACGACTCCCCCCTTGGCCGCATCTTCCGTTATAGCCGGAAGTAATGACTTTATAAACCATTCGGCTAATAGCTGATCAGGAACGTATGTTTTCACCATCCTACGACGGCGACGCCACTCATGTATATGATCAGATATGTGAGTAGCTGTCGTCTGTTTGAAGTTGGTCAGTATCTCGGTTCCTGTTTCATACCTGATAGGTAATTGAAAATGGGTTAAGAAAGTCGTGGCTAAGGAGCTGAAATTGTCAAAAGAGGCTCTTGGCAATTCTATATACCATTTAGCCGCCGGACCCGTCAATGTCCTCTGGAAGAGGTGAAGTCTTATCGAATCATCGTTCAGGGTGTTCGATGAACACCACAGATGAAAGGTCATGACGTGATTCGACGGGTCTTCACCCGGATTTCCATTGAATTTAGGAATGTCCGAGGGAAGTTTGTGAGGAATCGCTGGCCACCAAGGGGCGTAGGCAATCGGATCGTTTGTCAACCGATGTAAATCGGGTAACTCCAAAGTTGCCACGAATGGCAGCTGTTGACTCAGGTTAGGTGAAGCGTACCCAGGATACGATGGAATCGCCTGAGCAGTTGGTCTTTGCATACCAGCATAATGTAACTGATGCTGATATGATTGATACGGTTGATGGACTACTCCACCATAGAGTGGTTGGTTTTGACCGTATTGTAGGTACGGTTGTCCATTGTTCGCAAAAATTTGCTGCTCGGTACCTTGGTACACTTGCTGGAACTGCGGTTGTTGATACTGCACCAACCATGGTTGTGATACCATTGGTTGTTGTGCGATGCTTACCACTGGGCCAAGATGAGGGGTAAGGGTACCCGCTTGTGCTTGTGTCGCCCCGACAGTCGGCGATTGTGGTTGGGTGGCAGGGTCAAAGGGTTGTTGCATTACAACCTGAGAAAACTGAGGTTGACATGCAACAGGTATCGTTTGAACTTGCGACACAGTCACAATTGCTGGTGTCGTCGGGATGTTCGTCACAGGCATCTGTTGTTGCATAGAATACACAACTCTTGGTTGCTGGGGTAGCATAGGTATCCAACCACTTGTAGTTACTCCAGTATAACCTGAGTATGGTTGTGAGCTCCCGTATGGGTAACCTCCCGGAGGGGGTAATGAAAAAGCATATTGCCCCCCATACGGTGGTGGTCCGGAACCGAGAGGATTTATTACACCTCGAGGACCGGATTGCCCAAACTGATTTCCGAAAGGATCAATCTGTTGAGCTCCAACATAGGAGTTACCGGGTACTATCCCGGGAGAATAAACAGGAACAGACCATACTGTCGCCATGGCCCCCGAAGGGACCCCCTCCAGCTGTTGAGAGTTAGGGACAGATGGCATGCCGGCGAACATTGTCGGAATGACTGCAGGGGGTTCTGCTGTTGCTGTGTTATTTGGCACAATCCTAGATGTCGACGGTTGTTCAGACATTTTGAGTCTATCCAACAGATTGCCTAGTGATTCTTCAGGAACTTCTCTGGGTGATAGGCTAGCTTCTGATGCAGTAGGAAGTAGAGTGATCCCTGCTCCAAAATGTGTTGGAGTAGTTGCTTGCGGATCTTCTACGATTTCTTCTATTGCGATCAGACCGGGTGGAAGAGGAAGACCGTCAGGTCCGTAGAATATTTCTAGTGCCAAAGAAGGGGTTGTTTCGACAGCGACAGTTGTTTGAGGAGCAAGACTCTCTTAACCGATCACTGATGGAACTGATTCAGAAACACAAGTATTTGCTCTCAGACTAGGATCAGTGTTATTGTCCTTCTGGGGCTGTTGAACTTCTTCAATAGGGGCAGGGTTTCCAGAAATGTTTGGAGTAACCGGAACCTCAGATGTCGTCGGAACACTTGTTCTAACTTTGACAGGAGATTTGGAACCAGTTGAATGAGATCGCTTTGCCCGGGTTGTTTTTGATTCCGGAGACAAAGACGGTTGACTCGTACGCCTCCGCGAGCGACGGTTCATCGATTGACTTTCTTCCACGGTTGCGGATTACTTGATCAACCAACAATGCACAGGGTAAAATGTGTTTTCGAATTGAATTAATTTTAGACGCTTTTTAAGACACAACTTGCTTTTTCACTTTTTAAGAGTCGAGAAAAAGCTAAAGATGACTCTAGTCTCCTTCGATGTATTAACGAGCCCGAAGTGACAAATGCTCGGATGGACTTTTTCAGTTATAGAGTTTGAAAAAGGCCAAAAGAAACTACTCTGGAGTTCTAGGCAAAGGGTGTGCCAAACCTTTCGCGAAACCACAGAATACGTTTTACGGTACGAGTGGTTGATCTTCATGAATGCTGTGTTCACTGCATCGCGATCAGTAGGGCGGCCGACACGGCTTCCTATGGATAAAGGCTTTGTTCCTATAGGGGTCCCCCAATATACGCGACGGTACGCGGGGGCACAAGTCTGTATTAGTGCTATCGTCCCTCGGGAGGAATCACCCACCTTCGTAGAGATCGACAGTCACTATGTTTAACGACGTCGGTTCACGTCTCTACCTAGACCTCTACTATGTTTCGTTATGTTTCAAAGCGTTGTTAGATAAATTCAGTTCTTTTTAGGTTGATCTTGCTTAGCAGTTTGCCTTTATGGATCACCACGTGATGTATGATACAACTCCTAAATGCAGTCTGAGAATGATAAGCAAGCTTTTTCAATTCTTTCAACTTATGAAAACCTTAACTACTGAAGGAAAAGAAAGACATCATCTTTTCAAACAGATCATAGAGCACACACTGATGCACTTTTCCTAAATCGACATGCAAGCTGTCAAAATGCACATGCACAATGCAAGTATTTCTTTTCTTCTTCCTTAATGTTGATGTATTACAAAAAGAAAGCTGTTGTATAATTTCGAATTCAATTTCAAGCTAAAGCAAACAAGTTTTGTCCAATAATCAAAAGAACACCTTGAGATTCACTCGTTTCAACACAAGAAATACTGAAATTCGAACCATATAACGAAAGCAAATGCTCAAGCAGCTATGAACAGCAATAAACTAGCTCTTAGAATCACAACGACACTTTCTCATAGGTCTAGATCCAAGAGGTCATAGCAAGACTAGTTCACTTTCGCTATGGGAAACTGTGAATGACAGCAAGAAATACAATAAGAACAATCACGGTTTCTTCATACAACTGAGGCGGAATGAAGGCAAAGAAAAGTAGTTTCAGCTGGGTATACAGGTTGACAACAGGCTGCAAAAACAATACTGAAAACTGGGCAACAGACAGTGGGGAATCCCAGTTGCACAAGGCAAAACTGGATCAGCGCAGGTGCTGCACTGTCAATCTGAGATGCAGCGCAGGTAGCCCCTTCGGGACCTGCGTTGCAGCGCATGTAGCCTTTGCTGCAGCTGCACTGAAGAGACAACTCTCGTCTCTCTCAGATTCCGGGTCACAGTTTGCTCAAAAATCAATGGTTTTTGGCCAAATCAGAGGCTGTCAGTCAAGTATACACTAGAGGATGATTAAAGGAAGATGAACACTATCACAAAGAGCTAAAAAGAGTCCTTGTGGATCAGCTCTTCAAATCATAAACATGCCCAGCACTGGGCTAGAGTAGCTGCCCTCTACTTTGCATTCGAAGGACTCGAATGCAGTTCGATTCGGTACTCCCTTTGTTTAAGAAATGAATAGCAAGAAACACAAGCTACCAACAAGACACGATCCCCAGCGGAGTCGCCAGTCTGTTGTGGGGGAAAGTATCCAACTCGGAATGACCCTAACCCACTCTAAGGGTGACAGTTCCTTAGCAACAGCTGAAAGCAAAGCTATCTAAAGTTACTTCTTTATGACATGCGAGAAAAGAAAGGAAGAGATCCACTTACCGATGTCTTGCGCAAATGGTCGATCCAATCTCCTCTGTTTGCCGCTTGCTCCCAGCTCCAAGTCTTTTCACGGGCCCAGCTACACGAGATCCTGCAAATAAGACAAGAAAAGGAAACTACAAGAAGCATGCATTCATAATCGATTCAAGGATTAGCATAAATCAAATACGCAAGTAAGACAATACACCATTGAAACACATGCGAATAGAAGAACCTCAAATGCTTTATTAATATATGGAAGTAAGGTTCAGGCGGTGATACAACCATGAAAGGTCTAATCCAGCATCACCTTCCCGACGGAGAGAAATCTCTTCTTCACCTCCCTCAAGCAATCACCCAATGCTCACAACTGTAAACCAACAGCAATTCTTCGCGCTAAATTCCGCCTTCAGATCCCATGGGATGAGATCCTTATATAGAGTTTTGGAGTGAAGATAAGTCAGCTTGATGTGTGACTTGTTGTCCTCTTCAACTCCAGTTGTTCTTCAGTCCTTCACTCGGAGTTTCTACCTTCCACTTGGAGTTTTAGAAGCTCTTAACTCATCATTAGGCGAATCTTCTGATCCAAGTGTCAATTTGGAAGCTTCCTGGGCACTAGCACATTGAGAAAGGATTCCTCCACATGTCAAAGTACGCCCAGCGCAGGTAGCCTTTGTTGCACTTGCTATACAGCGCAGGTACACCACAGAGCTTTTGACTTTCAGCGCAGATGCCTAGTGGAGCAGCTGCTTTGATCCAAAATTGACCTGTTTTTGAGTGTTTTTCAATGGAGAACTGATTTGCAGTGCTGTGGTTTGCTGACCTTGTTCCTCTAAGGGTAAGAACAACATGTTTAGGGACTTTGGATCCCTTATATTATTGACATTTCATGCTCCATGCTGTAAGGCACAAAAATGTCTATAACACCTTGCAACATGAGAAAAGGTCTCATCATAGTTAATCCCCTCTACCTGTGAAAAGCCACGAGCCACAAATCTATACTTACGCTTCTACACACTACCATTTGCAACATGATTTACCTTGTAAGTCCAATGGGATCTCACCACTAATTTGTCCTTTGGTCTTGAGACCACATCCCAAACATTGTTACGAAATATGGATTAATACTCCTCCACCATGGCATCAACCCAAACCGGCTGCTGCACTGCTTATTTAAAGGAAGATGGCTCTATCACAAGACATTTGCCCATAAGAGACATGTATCCAGTGTACCTCTCAGGTGACCTCCTCTATCTGCACTGAGAAGTGGGTGCTCCCACATTCTCCCATGCATCATCCAACAATTTGTCAGCGTCTCTAGTGCACTTTATTCCCTCTTTGGAAGACTCTACCTGAGTGGATGTCTCCCACTCCCAGATCCTCTACATGTGGCTACTCCACATCAATCTAAGACTCCTCAATCTTAGGAGCTAAAATCTCCTCATCTGCATGTAGCTCAAACTCCCTCTCAAAGGAAACTCGCATGGCCTTCTCCTCATCGAATCTAACATCCCTGTGAACCATTGTCATATGACTGGTCAACATGTACACCCGATATTTGTGAGGTGTATCAGTGTACCCCACACATATCCCCAACTATGTTGTCGGATAGAGCTTCTTTCGTGCATCTTTGGTCACATGGCAATATACCAATGACACAAAAATCCTGAAGTGACCAATATCTGGCCTCTTACCAGAATAAGCCTCCTCTGGTGTCTTCATCTCAAGAGTTCGATGAGGGCTATGGTTCTGAACATAAACCATTATGTTGTGTGTCTCAACCCACAAGTATAGTGGTAATCCATGATCATGCAACATTTCCCTCTCTGACCCTACTATGCTTATGTTCTTCCTCTCGGCCACCCCATTCCGCTGAGGGTTATGGGGTGTCTTCAACTCCCATTTAATCCCTTCCGCTGCAAAGAAGTTCTTAAACTCACTTGAGACATACTCACCACTATTATCACTCTGTAGAGCTTTAACTTTCTTGCCCAACTATTTCTTAACCAATTATTTAAACTCACAAAACTTTGTGAAAGTTTGATCCTTTTTTTGCATGAAAAATATCCAACATTTACGAGGATAGTCATCAACAAATATAACATAATACCTATGTTTGGTCGTGGATGTTATCGAGAATGGTCCACACAAATCTGAATGGACTCTCTCTATAATAGACTCTACTTGAATATCTCTATCGTGAAAGGAATACTTGGTGTATTTTCCCGAAGTACACCCCTTGCATGTATCAACTTGCTCAAGCATACCTTTGGGAATACCGGTAGAGATCTGCTGCAATATCTTCAAAGCCCTGTGATGCAAGTGGCCTAAACGCCTATGGAACAACTCGCCAATGTCTCGGTTTTGCACCTTTTCTACTTTTGAGCTCAAAGAAGCACACTCCTCTACCTCCAACTTATAGATATTCTTCACCTGAATCCCTATCTTCTTTACTTTTCCTATAGCTATATGTCAAAGGAACGCCTTTCCTTTCAAGAAGATCACATCAAAGCCTCTATCCTCAACCATGGCAATGGATACCAAGTTCTTCTTCAGCCCAGGCACATACATAACATTCTTCAAAGTGAGTGGAGCCCCATGCTCCCTTTGAAAAGTAGTCATTCCCAATCCAGTAACACTATACTTCCCGTTGTCACCCATCTCGATATACATCTGGAGATCTTTCTCCTCCAGGTCACTGAATAACTCTTTGTCACCAGTCATGTGGAATGAAGCTCCAATGTATATGTACCATACACTTCCCATCATTGATGACACCATGCATTCAATGAGGGAAAATTCCAATTCAAACTGAAAGGCCAAAGCCTCACCCACCGCTCCTCCTAAGGACTTCTTCTTAGACTTCTTGAGTGGATAATTTGTAGCAAAATGGCCCAACTTATGACAATGAAAGCATTTAACTTTCGTCATGTCTTTCTTCTTACCTCCATGATAAGAATTTGATTTGGAATGGGAAGTTTTCCCTTTCCCCTTCCCCGCCTTAATCGCTAAGGCAAAGTTCTCTTCATCATCAGTCTTTGATGAAGAGCCATCTCTGGTGTTCTTAATCTCCTCCTACATCAAATCTGACCACAGTTGTTCCCAATCTAGCAGCTTCTCCCGACCATTAACAGAATCTTGATAACTATGCCAACTCTTTGGGAGTCCTAGAAGATCAAGACTCGCCATATCTTCCTTGGCAACCGTGATTCCAACACTTCCAAGTTCATCACGACATTGAGTGAACTTGGTCAAGTATTTGGAAATAGTCTCGCCTTTCTCCATTTTGATTTTTTGAATTTTGTCCTTTAGTTCCAATTTCCTTTGGTCACTGTTGTTCTGATACAATTCGTTCAATGTTTTCCACATAGAATACGATGTTTCCCTGCCATGGAGACTTGAGACAATGTGGTCTCGAACTCCCTCAAGGATTATCCGCTTCACCTTCACCACACACTTCTTCCATTCGGCCAAGTTCTGTGCATCCATTGTTGCTGGCTTAGGGACTTCTTGATCAATGAATTCCTTTAAGCCATTATCTTCTAACACAGCCTCCACCTTGTCCCTCCAAGCTATAAAATTCAAGTTTCCTTCCAAGGCATACTTGAGCTGCAAACCGTAGGACTCCATCTGTCGATCTTGAAGTATGAAATGAAAATTTGAATTTCACCTATAACCCTAAACTCAAAACTTTGAAATCTCCTCTAGTATACTATTCTCAGCTTCGATACCATGTAGAAAATCATGCAGATTCACAAGCTCATGCAATGTACTAAAGCAGGAGACAAGAAATTGCTTCTACTATCAACTAGCGAAAGCCAATAGATCGATCAAAACAATAATCGACAAGAGGAAGATAATCAAATACACATAACACAATAAGTATCTAGGAAAAGCCACATCTCAAACTCCCACTATTTGTATTGCATATATCAAAAATCCAAGATGATAATATAATGTTTATTATCTCAAGAACAATCCCAGCACTCAATAAAATCAATCTCCAACTCACAAGCAAACTCTTAGCCAACACTTAGCCAATTTTGCAGCTCTCCAAGTCCATATTTCCTTGTGCAATTCCTATGGTTGATCAGCCCATATTAATGAGAGGCCAGTGCATCCAAAACTGTGCAATCCCTTCAAGTTTCAGTTCCTTATTGCATGCATGATCTATACAACTTAGTATATCATACAACAAATAGTACACTATCCCAGCACTCTAGTCTTAACTAGTTCTTTCTCATAATTCACATGCAGGAGTTTTTGATGAGGGAATCTTCAGTTAACTGGAGTAGCACTAGTTAATGCATTAGTGCGCCAACTAACTGTTAACTCACTATTAGTTCCTCTAACAGTTTGGAACTAATTTAACTAGACTTAACTCTGTAAACTGAGTTAACTAATTACAACTCATACTTAACTCATCCTGGACCCCTATAGAATAGGGAGAACATATACATGACTTCATAAAGACTTCGAACTTGAAATTCCTAAGCTAATTAAGTTAATTAAACTTAATTAACTATTTACAAGTTGCTATGAGAATATAATTCGATTTTAATTCTCAATTTAATTCAAGGACAAATTAAACTGGAATTTCTTGTTGTTATTTCTCAACAGAACTCTCGGGGGAAGAACGGATCTTGGTTAGCATGGTCAATGACTGGGCAGAACAGGGTATGATAGAGTTAACGAAAGAGAACTAGGAGCAATATGTTAACGCTTACCTTAATTTGGAAACCAAACGTCGACAGTCTAAGGAAGTTCTCAAGGAGTTATATATTTTCAAGCTTTCAAGGAGAAAGGAAAGGAAATCCTCCTAAAGGACCTAGCCAAGGAGCTTAAAAATAAAGGAAGAAAGCACCAACAAGAAACAATGCAATCTGTTGAACAGAATATAACAAATTATGGCCAAGTAATAACCTTACCAGATGCGACCCCCAAACAATCTAATTTTTCATCATGAATTTGTTCTCTTGAAACATCAGAGGGCTTAATAGAAAAGGGAAACAATGTTATCCTCGACATCAGATTAGGAAGGAAAAACTGGAAATAGTTATTCTTCAGGAAACAAAAATAATGGGTGATAAGATTACACAGATCACAACTTAGTGTTGTAAAGGTTTTCAATCTATGGCCCTAGAAGTGAGGGGCACTGCTAGGGGTTTAGTTATATGGTGGAACCCTAGTGAGGTAGATTTTCAATACTGGATGGCTAATTCTAGAGTTCTAATAGGAAGGTTTTGTTATATAAGAACTAAGAAGTTCTTTTTTTTAATATCAGTTTATGGCCCTTCCTCTGTGGGTGAAAAAACATTTTTTGTAGCAACTTGTCGACACCAAAAAAAACAGTGGGGGATTCCTTATGGATTGTTGGTGGAGACTTTAATCTTATCATATCTTTACAGGAGAAAAAAAGGAGGGGTAAAAAGGCTAGACCAAATATTTTCCGCCTTTAATGGATATATGTAGCAGTTGCAATTGGTGGACATACAAACAATTAATTGATTATTTACATAGAATAATCATCGAGGAGGTACTCATAAAATAGCTAGCCGGTTGGATATATTTCTCCTTTCTGAAGGCATCTTATGTAAGGATATTTTTGTAGGCTACCATTATGCCTTGCATGGGATCAGATCATTGGTTGATCATAATGGAACATAACTTGAAGGAAGGCCCTCCCAACAGCGCTTTTTGATTTGAACATTTCTGGTTTCATGCCCTTGGGCTTGTCGACCTTTTAAACAAATGGTGGTTGGAGATGGATATCAGGGGTAATTCTAAAATGAAAACTTTCTAGCGTAAGTTGAAGGCTTTAAAGCTTAAAATTAAACAATGGAACAAACAAGTTTTTAGTAAAATTTTTGAGGATAAGATAGCTCTGGAAAAGTAAATGGCAAGGATACAACAATGTATGATTCTTGAAGGAAGATCCTCAAAATTGGTGATAGAGGGGGGAATACTCTCCTCAAACTAGAAAAAAGGCATAAATAGGAGTAAGAACTCCAGAAGTAGAAATCAAGGGTACACTGGCTTAAGGAAGGAGAACAAAATCAAAATCTTCTCATAACTCCATGATACAACGCCACCACATTAAAAGAATCTTCTTTATTATCTCAAAGGATGGTCAAAAGGAAGATACTACATCAGGAGATTGATCAGGAATTGATCTCTTAGGGACCTTCTAACTGAGAGCTCCTACCATAGGGAATAAGACATTAATGTTGTACTTCAACATATTCCAAGGCTAGTCAATAAGGACCATAACATCGCCCTGATGAGGCCAATTCCTTTCCAGGAATTAGAGATGGTGGTCATGCATATGCGCAAAAATAAGGCACTAGGCCCTAATGGCTTCACCTCATATTTCTTTCAAGCATGTTGGATTTTTTTGGTAAAGAGATTCATGAACTAGTAGAAGGATCGCGAAAAACTAAATCTTTGCACCCCACTCTCAATGCTACTTTTTTTACTCTCATGCTCAAAGTTGGAAACTCAAAGATTCCTAACGACTTTAGACCAATTGTTCTCTGTAACGTCATATACAAAATTATCTCATCGGTAATTGTCCATCAATTGAAACCAATTCTACCATCTCTAATATTGCCCACTCAAATTGGTTTTATGGAGTGGCGAAAGATTGTGGATGGCATCATCGCAATGCAAGAAATCATTCATTCCCTCGTAATGATGAAGCACCTAAGTATGATTATTAAACTTGATTTGTCCAAAGCTTACAATTCCATCAGTTGGACTTACTTGTTTCAAGTTCTTCGAGCCTTTGGCTTCTCTAGACAATGGATATCTTGGGTATCGTCCCTCATATCTGCAGTTTGTTTCTCTATTATGATCAATGGTTCACCTTCGGACACTTTTACCTCCTCCATAGGTTTGAAGCAAGGTGATCCATTATCTCCCTTCTTATTTATACTAGCAATGGAAGGGCTTGGGAGAATTTTACAGAAACCCTGTTGTTTCGGGTACATGCATGGTTTACATTTATATGGTAAAGAATTTTCTATCTCACATCAACAACTTGTTGATGATGTAGTCCTCTATGGGATAACCATAATGAAAGAGGGGAGAGGTATAAATAAAATCCTACAGACTTTCATAACTGTGTCTGGTACATTGGTAAACAGAGATAAAATGAATATTTTTTTCTTCAATTGCCCGAAGGTTGTTCAGGAACCATTGACTCAAGTTTTAGGTTTCAAGAAGGGTTCTCTTCCTTCCAAATACTTGGGGGTACCTCTGGTCATACACTCCAATCAGGTGGCATCTCGAGAAGAACTCATATAAAGGATTTGAAGAAAGATAAAAAAAATTGGACTTTCAGGGCTCTTAATTTTCTGAGCCACCTCATATTACTGAAAGAATTGTTACAAGCAATCCTAAATTATCACCTAGCAGTCATGCCTATACCTAGATCAGTTAGTCAACATCTTCATTCACTATGGAGTGACTTCTTGTGGAGGGGCGTTGCCAAAATGCGCAAGTGGGCTCTAGTAGGATGGGACCAACTGACAAAACCTACGGCTATGGGGGGCTTGGGTCTTTGGGATCCACAAATAATCAACCAGACTTATGGTATGATATTATGGTGGCTCTGGGTTCAAGAAGGCCCTCAACCTTGGAAGCAAATTTGGCTAAGGAAATATTTGCCTCTACACAACCAAGAAGAGAGATTATGTTTTGATGGCACTATTAAAGGATCTGGTCTCTAGAACTAGGCTATGGAAGGAAAGGAACTTATTAAATGTCATGGATTCTAGTATGTCAAAGATGGTAAAATTGTGTCCTTCTAGGAAGAAACTTGGCAAAAATTACCTCGCTTGGGAAAGTTTCAGTGGTTCCAACCCATACAAACTCTTACAAAAATCCTTGGCACTCATAAGTTGATAGACTTCTAGAAAACTTTAACAAAGAAGTAGCAATGGAGGATATGGAAGGATAAAGATGATTGGTCACTCAAGGATGATAGCCACCCCCAGGAGGAGTTTCAAGAAATACTAGATAATATGGAGATTAGAGACTCTCAGCAACGAGATATTCTACGATGGGGAAATCAATCATCTAGAACATTCTCGTTAAAAGAAGCTTACTCTATACTTGCAGGGCTTCAGAAAAGTGATAATGTAATTGTTTGGAAGAAATTGTGGGATGGCCAATGGTGGCCAAAGCTTGCCACTTTTCTCTGGCTAATAGCTTGGGATCATACTCTTACATGGGATCACCAACAGAGAAAAGGCTATGAGGGGTTGTCTTCATGTTCACTATGTCTCCAAGCAGATGGGTCAGTGGATCACATTTTTATTACTTGCACCTTTGCACGAAGTCTTTGGGACATTATCCCACAATTTTTTCGATGCCCCTTACCAGATTCTGGAGATGTTAAAACTTTGTTAACTCTTTGTTTTGACAAGAGGTTTAAGAATCCTATTGTTTTACGAGCCTAGAAATTGGCCTTTGGCTTCACCATATGGAATTTGTGGAAAGAAAGAAATCGTAGAGTGTTTGAAACAAAGAAAAGGATCGTTGAGTTTTTAAAGGCAACCATCCTCTAAAACATTCGGGAGACAATTTTAGCATCCTCTCTTACAAAGAAAGATTGGTCAACGGATGAGTCTGAGGATTATATTTTAAAAAACCTTGATTTACACTCTTCCATGTTGATCCCCTCACCCAATCCAGGTATGGGATTAAAGTCTACCGGTAATAATTTTTTCACACCTCTTCCATCAAGCTTCAGGATATTAAGCTTCGATGGTGCATCCAAGGGGAACCTGGGAGCAGCGGCCTATCGTGGCATTTTTTAAGATGAGAATTATGCCCTTTGCATGTATATGCATTTTCCTGTGGCATCGCAACAAACAACATGGTAGAATTTCTTTCCCTATAGAAAGGATTAAAAATTTCTACTAGAGAGGGGTATCAGTTACTACTGGCACATGGCAACTCCTACCTTGTCATATAATGTTTACGAAGGATGTTACGTGATCATCTAATGGATAAATTAAATCATAGTTGGCATCTTCATGAAGTGGTTATGAGTATTAAAAACCTACTTCTATATTTAGATTACATTATTCCTCACCATACACACGAGAAGGCAATAGGGTGGCGGACATATTGGCTAAGTGGAGCAACCACAGTCGACACCTGGCCTCTGATGAGACATGGAGGGTTGTGGCTCTCACTAAAGATATCTAACAAATCCAATAGTGGGTGGAACATGACAAGTATGTAGTAGAGGACAACATCCCCTATGGAGGTGGTATTAAGTCTCTCAAGTGCGACAGGTAATATAATTGATATTCTCGTAAATAGAATGGTGAAGGGGATGGCGAACCTGGGTATGAGATCTGTTATGTCCCTATACCAATAGGTGTCATATGTCATGATTGACTTGATGAGCTATGTAATATGTTCATACCTTTTCTTGTTGCAAAGGTTTTCCATATTTTCAAAAAATCAAAAACTTTTAAAAAATGTAAAGAGAGTATACCCTAAAATAAAAATCAAAGGGTAAAAAGAATAAATATGGTCAAAAAATGAAATAAAATGAACCCCAAACAAAAATAGACCAGGAAAGTGTGCAAGTCTAAATGCCACTACTTTTTCATTTTCTGTAATAAACAAATTGTGTGCAGATTGTCACTTATGCCACAATTCATGAATAGTCAAACTGTTCAAACTTGGCTAATTCATTTTCAATTTCATGCTATAGAAATAGAGAATAAATATCTGACCAAACAGTGTAATCTTCGCAGATAAGTAGATAGGTAGAGTAAATAAAAGGAGCTCAACAGTTTAATCTGAGTCCTTGGATTTAATAAGTGTAGATTTAGATAGAAATCATTATGTAAAAGAAAAGGAAGATTGAAGAGGGTTTGCCAGCTTAAGTGCACCCTAATAAAGAAGAAAAAATGTTAGGGTAAAGTAGGTAAGGTAGGTAGATGATGTTGCAGAATCATGTGTAATGAATAATGTCTCTAAATGTGTTAATCTTTCATTTTTTCATTGCAAGGCCAAGGCATACACTACATTGAAGACATCACAATCAATTCAAAGTCACAATGATTAGCTCCCCTTCTCATTTTCCCTAATTATTCACTAATTTCCCCTAAGGACTAAGGCATTTGCTAAATTGGAGGGTCTCAGAGCATTTCTCTGACTTCTGGAGGGACCGGACCCTCAACCCAATAATTTAAGAAGCCTAAGTACTTAAAATCATCCATAAGCCATTCATTCACTTTCATAAGTCTTTTCCTAAGTAAAATCCTACTTTACTTAGGAAAAATGCACAATATCACATAAAAACCCATTTTTCCACTTTAAGCCTAAGTTTAAATGCATACTCTAATGTTTTTTCTTAGCGCTTTTTATTACATGTTCATATTAATTTCTAACTACTATTATATAAATCCCACATAAGATCACCCTTTCCCGTATTATTAAATATATATAAAAAATCTCAAAATATTATATATCCCGACCTGGTTAAATATAACCATAATCTGTGTTAAAATAGGATTAATGAGTTAATCATTAACTCATTAAGAACCTCGACCTTCCGCTGCGTTAATTGGAATTGATTAACCCTCACGGTTAATTAAGAACCACCCTTCAACCAATTGTATTATCCCTGATACAATTAAACATTTTTTTATTGTGTCGGGCCTGCTCGCATTAAACCTCCACCGTATCACTCGCCCATCCACCATCTGATCATGCTCCCCACATCAGATGACCATTATTGATATCGCGCCCCACTTTGTGATCGCGCGATAGCACACGATCACAAAGCGGTTTTTACACCGTACTCCCGCCACGCGTCGCAAATCCTATGTGATCGCTGACTCCCGGCCGAATACCGCCCGACCCCAAAAGCGGTGCGATCCCATATCACTTACCACTTTCTGCATGCGACAAAAATGTCTTTTCCCGCTTATGTCATACGCCCGATAATCAAAAATACCCCGCCAAACTAGATTTTGCAAATAAAACCAATGAAATGTCTTTTTCAATGTTTTATACGGCAAACTGTGTTCCCATGCAAAGCGACGTCCCAACCAACTGCTAAAGCTTTCCAACCGCTACCTGGTTAGAAAATTTGCAGCGACGCACTCCGGAACCTATTATTCAACATGCCATTGTACTGTTCACTTCCCCATTACAGGTATTTATCCAATTTCCATTGAAACCCTGTAATTTTTGGTTTTATACTGAAAATTCCACAAGAAAGAGCTAAACTCAGAACAAGTCCAAACTTTATTTCACTATATAGCTTCCCAAAACCTGCTATTTTGTCTATTCTCCACAGAAAACCCCAATTCCATTTTTGAATCCACAAGAACCAAAAATGGAAACCCCTATAGCTCTGAATGTCGCACCCATGAATGCTCCTCACAAAGATTTAGACTATCTACCTCTTACAAATAAAGATTTCCAAATAAAGGACTTATCCACTGATTAGAATCATCTTAAAGCCTTTTGCCAAGCCAGAGACAACTACCTAAATGGCTCAGACATCCTGGGACTGTGGGAATCCAACATTCCCAGATATTTTCTCCCTCCAGTCCATGTTTTTCCTGATATAATTCATCAGTGTTGTGCCAATTATGATCCTAACCGCAGAGCTGTTATGTCCCCAAGTCAAATAGTCCTCTTCCCCATAACAGTTGCATCCATTAATGAAATGTTGCAATTTCCCCTGGTCAAGCTCTCACTCCACTTTCTATGGGATATTTACTTGAGAAAGCCACTGAATTACCACAATCAAAACTCATTCGCCTCTGTCAGACCTTCATGTTAGAAAAACATCAGCCCAAAGGCCCACCCCCTTATGGATAGACCTTCTTCATAGATATGGGAAGACTTATAGTGGACATGATATCTTTAGTTATGGGATTTAACAGTAGTGAATATGTTGAGGAAGTAACCCTAGTGTTATTGTCAATCTTTACTCCTGGATAGCCCCCTCTTGTTAAATATGACTATGCCTCCTATATTGCCAATAAAATTCATGACCAATTCCTGAGATTGGACAATGAAGGAGTATTTAAATACACCACTTTCATCTATCATCTTATGTTATATTATCAGTCCGATAACTTTCATTTCCTTGTAAAGAAACTTGACACCAGAGGAAATCCAAGGTCTGTTATCTTTTGGAGCCCCATTTTCCATAAATCCCTTGAGACCCCTTACACTTACAATGAGTTCAATGATCTATTTATGCATCCAGCAACCACTTTATTGACAGGAGTTTCTCCCCCTAGGATCAATGGTGATATAAAGAAAATCCTCTAACCCTCCAAGCTTACAAACTCCTCTGAATGAGGAAAGGAATAAAAAGAGAGACAGGGAAACTACTACCCCAACCAGTAGACCTTCAGAGCAACCTGGTACAAAAAGGCAAAGGCTAAATCCCCTTTCAGAGGAGGAATTTGTTGAAGAGACTACAGATAGTCAAAGAGAAGAAAGGGTAGTTAGCCAGCAAACTTTCCCATTAGGAGGAACATCCACTAGCTCATAGAGACAGGAGCTAGAAAGGCAGCACAGTGCAGAGGTATCATCTCTCAGGCCACCAGGAAAAGATGCCTCAGATATTAAGAAAACATTTATAGAAATTAAAGCCAGGAATGATCCATTGAGGCTTCAAATTTACAATCAATATTTGAAAATGGCCCCCACAAATCAGCAAAGATTAATGTCAGCCTATGACATTAAAGAGGGCAAGATGATAATGAGCTACTTCAAGCCAAAGGTACAACAACCTCAATCAACAGTAGATTATCTCAGAACAAACTTGGAGGTCATGGCAAAGGATATTCATCCTATGGATCAGATTGAATTGCATAAACAAACTGGAGAAATGATTTATTCAACCTTGACTGGTAAGGCAATGATGGCCCATAGGCTACAAAATTCTTTGGATAATACAACTGCCCAGCTACACTTAGAGAAAGCCTCCTCTCAGGCTAAAGATAACATAATAAAGTCATTAGAAGAAATCATTATTAGATTGGGACATGATCCCAAAGATGTGAAGGGTATAGAAGCATTAATCAAAAAGAAAGATGAAGATATTGTTGCCTTGAGGAAGTAGCTAAAGCTGCCTCCTTCAAGGCATCCACAGACCGCTGAGATCATAAAGCAAAAATCTGAAGAAGAGATGATGGATTTACTCTTAAAACTCAATGAAAGATTAACTGAGACTGAGCAAGAGCTAAAAAAAGCCTTGAAGGACAAGCAGGGAGAGTCGACCTCTCAGCCTCCTGATGTAATACCAGTAGTCTCAACATCAGTCCCCTCTACACTTGGGACAGCACTAGCACCAAACATCCCAGCAGCCACAACATAGGTGGTCACAGGTACAGCAACAGCAGCAACAACAGGACTAACACAGGGTAGCAGTGCCAATTTGACCACAAAGGAATTAATAAAGTCAATGGAGTACATGAAACTACAAGTTTCAAAGCTAAAATAGGTAAAAGAACGGTTTGCTAAGATGGAATGAAATTATGATCTCTCAAAGATAAACGTTGTAGAAAAAACAAGGGAGATTAAAGAATTAGAAAATAAAGTGAAAACACTAGAAAAAGATCTCACTTTTGACAAGCCCTTGGCAGAAATCAAGAAAATTCTTTGGGCCAACATCACTTAATCCATAAATGATGTTTGGCCATCCATCCAAATAATTTTTGAGCAGATTGATCTAGTGAAGACAACCCAGGAAGAAATTCAAAGGACAAAAGCACAATTAGGACAAATGCCTGATGAAGCCAACAGGCTCATACATTTTTTGAATACCAGGAATAAGGAACAGCTGGAAGAATTTGGCATCACAGATAGGACAGAAACCATTTTGGAGATTAAAAGGGTATTAACCAAGAAAACTTTGATGCAGAATTTAGAAAGAAGATGTCATGATATGCAGGTGGAGATTAATGCTTTCATGGAGAAGTTTGCTATTTTGCATAATAAAGGGCTACCAAGTCCTTTAGTGATTAATGACAGATTAATGAAGCATAGAGATTATATAGATAAATTGAATAAATATGCAGGAAATCAAGCAAGTTCATCAACAAGTGCATCAGGAATAAAAGCACTCCCTACCGGCCGAGTTCTCTATGACAGCCTAGAGAACTTATTCTATGTCGAGCATGAGTTGAAACACTTGTTCCCAATTCAGCCCACATTCTTCAGGTATACAGAGACAGATGAAACCCTCAGAAAGCTTCAGAAAACTAGAATACCACAGCCAAAATGGTGGGAAGAAATGCTTGAAATTTTGTAATTTATCCTTGGTAAAAAGTGAATTTTGATTTTTACCATAGTCAATAAGGGTAAAAGATGATGAAAAGAGATCAACAGGTAAAGAGTATCAGATGCAGGTAAAGTGTATCAGTATGAAGATCAAAATAGAGCAGCCAGCACATAATTACACCAAGGACAACAAGAGGCCAAATCATAGGGCCTAACTGTTGTGGGCGAAAGTATCCAACTCGGAATGACCCTAACCCACTCTAAGGGTGACAGTTCCTTAGCAACAGCTGAAAGCAAAGCTATCTAAACTTACTTCTTTATGACATGCAAGAGATAAAAGGAAGAGATCCACTTACCAATGTCTTGCGCAAATTGTCGATCCAATCTCCTCTATTTGCCGCTTGCTCCCAGCTCCAAGTCTTTTCACGGGCCCAGCTACACGAGATCCTGCAAACAAGACAAAGAAAGGAAACTACAAGAAGCATGCATTCATAACTGGTTCAAGGATTAGCATAAATCAAATACGCAAGTAAGACAATACACCATTGAAACACATGCGAATAGAAGAACCTCAAATGCTTTATTAATATATGGAAGTAAGGTTCAGGCGGTGATACAACCATGAAAGGTCCAATCCAGCATCACCTTCCCGACGGAGAGAAATCTCTTCTTCACCTCCCTCAAGCAATCACCCAATACTCTCAACTGTAAACCAACAGCGATTCTTTGCACTAAATTCCGCCCTCCTAGATCCCATGGGATGAGATCCTTATATAGAGTTTTGGAGTGAAGATAAGTCAGCTTGATGTGTGACTTGTTGTCCTCTTCAACTCCAGTTGTTCTTCAGTCCTTCACTCGGAGTTTCTACCTTCCACTTGGAGTTTTAGAAGCTCTTAACTCATCATTAGGCGAATCTTCTGATCCAAGTGTCATTTTGGAAGCTTCCTGGGCACTGGCACATTGAGAAAAGATTCCTCCACATGTCAAAGTACGCCCAGCGCAGGTAGCCTTTGTTGCACTTGCTATGCAGCGCAGGTACACCACAGAGCTTTTGACTTTCAGCGCAGATGCCTAGTGGAGCAGCTGCTTTGATCCAAAATTGACCTGTTTTTGAGTGTTTTTCAGTGGAGAACTGATTTGCAGTGCTGTGGTTTGCTGACCTTGTTCCTTTAAGGGTAAGAACAACATGTTTAGGGACTTTGGATCCCTCAGATTATTGACATTTCATGCTCTATGTTGTAAGGCACAAAAATGTCTATAACAGTTGCCCCCTAAAGTATGAGGTTGTTTATCGGGTGAAATGCTTTATTAGGAGGATCCGAAGTTCATTCAATCGTCGGGAGGTGACCTGTAACAAAATACAATACAATACATTATCTTTTCATACTTTCTTTTCATGATCTAGCTGATGCGGGCATTTCCCATGCTCAGCTTTATAAATACATTTGTTGTACATAAACAGATGATCTTCTGATAATAGACTGATAATTCTCTGCTTTTAATTATCATCCTTTTAGTAGGATGATCATCTACTGCACATGTCTATGTTTTTATCTCCTGAATATATATCGCAGCCCGGATGGATGAAACTAGATCCGGGGTCTTCAAACTTGTCCGATCTTCACTCTAGTACAAGTCGATCCATGTGAGAATTTCTTGAAGTCAAACATGGAAAGACATCGCTTGATTACCAGTCAATAATGTAAACTGTTAACAAGCGCGAGAGGAATCACCGATAATGATGATGACCCTCAAGGTACTGCAGCACAATTCACGTGGTGTGAATATAGGATCTGACGTCAAACACCACGCAAAGTCTCCTGGTCGAAGGTCATTAATGTATACCTATCGCCGGGAGTGAGAAACTTGCCATTGAGGCATGCAAGCTTCAAAGTACTAAGGGGGTGTTCCTAGACCAACTTCTTGGATAATGAGCTGATGTCGACAAGAAGTGATCCGTCAAAGGAGGGCCTTAATGAATCCCACATCAGTGACACGGAATGGAGCTAGTGATGATGGTGAAAACGATCTGTGAAATATGATTCAGGGTGGCGGTCATGGAAGGATGAAAGATGATGTACGGTAGTGGATGGGACCCGGTTGACACTTTCTGAATGACATCTCTTGAACATATAACGACACTGATGTGATGGATCGGTAGCATTACCCCATGTATGGATGGTATGGCGAGACCATGGTGAAGGGACCGGCGAATGATAATGACCCAACCCGATATTTACGGAGGCAAAAGTGTCATTTTCAAGAGCGACTTGCTACCATTAAGCTTTGAGGTTCTCCCAATTTTTCCCCAGTCATTTCTGACCAGTACCTCTTTATTTTTGTCAAGCTTGAGGAGGATAACATATGCTTGTTCTATAACCTGCCCTTCGGGCAAGCCCATCGCTATGTTTTAATGAGCCTAGCGATAGGGAAACTCGTTCTCGTCTAAAGACAAGTTTGTCGCTATCTAATATTTTTAACGAGCCCAGCGACAAAGACAACTCGGTCCTTTTCATTTTTAGAGAGTCTGAAAAGGGTACATAAAGTGGACTCCAGGGGTCCTTTTTCGTCATCTAATCCCTTAAGTCCGAAAAAGTATAAAACAATACAGAAGGGATGAATGTTCGATAGCTTTATCGAGCCGAACTAGACAAGCGCTCGATCTTTTTGTGTAATAATCCCTCAGGTCCAAAAAGATTAAAATCTAGAGGAGGGATAGCTCTTCCGGTCCTTTTAACGAGCTGGAAGGCCAAAACTCGGCAAACTTTTCATTTTTTACGAGTCAGTGAAAAGAGCTCAAAGGAGACTCGTATTTTGAGGAACGAGTGATAAACAGGGATAGCAGCAGATTCCAGGTACAGGTTGGAATTTTCCAATCACGGCAGTATTACAAGGATGGCTAGGTGGGATCACTCTTCGCAGTTGTTCCTCAAAATAGGCAAACAATCAAGTGGATGTGAATGATCGGCCAAATGAAAAGTGGAGGTGACGGCGCACAAACACGACCAAGGCTTTTATGGCTGATGAATTTACGGTCTCAAATGGTTATTTACCGGTTCATTTTTTATGGATGAGCTTGAACTCTGGGGAAAGCTTGCTCACATGCTTATGTTTATTTTTTAACGAGCATGAAGTCCACGTTAAAACTGCTCGGTTTTGCGTTTATTTTTTAACGAGCATGAACTATGCCAAAACTGCTCGTTTATTTTGCATGCCCCCAGCATCATAATAACGCATGTCAAAGGAGGGTGCCCCCCAATCTTCATTGCATTCAACTTGGTGGTCGGAATGAAGGTTTACCTTTGAATTTTGAAAAGGGGATTTGTTTCATTTTTTAATGAGGTTGACATAGTAAAAGAACTATCCTCGTGACTCCTTGTTTCATTTTTTAACGAGGTTGACATGAGATAAGAACCGTCCTCGGAGCCCACTGTATTTACAATATTTCCATTAGGGCGATGATCCATGCTGACAAAATGTTTAGGAATCTTCTGAATCCGTTAGATATAGAAGATTTCATATTGTAGGTTTCCACTGTGGCCACTTCCGCCAGGTTACTTGCAGGCAGTAGGGCAAAAGTACCCATTAAGGCAGGGTCTTTTAGGAGACCTAATCCAATATTTTGAAGCGAGTGATTGCTTCCATGGATCATTGGAGTGCTTCCCGTAACTTGTGAACTGTCGGGGAGGAAAGTTTGTTGGTCGACGATTGCAATTTTTCCTTGAAAAGGAAATACAATCCTCCTGAAGTAGGTCGACACAACTGCAGCCATGGCATATATCCAAGGCCTTCCCAGTAGGATGTTGTAATCGACGTTTCTATCGATTACTTCAACATCAACTTCTACTGTTTTGCCCCCCAGTTCAACTTGCAAGTTACTTAGAATCCCGTATGGAGTGTATGATCGTCCATCAAATGCTTTTAATGTCGTTGACGATTTCGACAAGGGTGGTGAGCCTAAATTTTTCCAGCAACTCATCGACATAAGACATGTAGATGCCCCCTCATCAATAATTGTTCGATGAACAGTTTTGTTGAGGGCTTTCACTTGAATAAGGAAAGCTAGTTGAGCTGGTATCTGAGGGTCATATCCTTTATGATCAAAGGCCACAAGATTGGAATCCATTGGGCCAATCCCACCTATGGCTGATAATAAAGCTTGCTCTTGGGAGGTGCAATCTTGCGCTACCTCAAGTGTCGACATAGCGGACGACGATTGGGTCAGGTCCTCTATTATATTATAATTATGTGTTATCTTTTCACGAGGATTAAATGTCGATTTGTGTACTACTCCCTTTGGCGACTTTATCATTGGTTTAGGAACGATGGGTGGCACAACTTTGGTCAAAGTTGTTGTTAAACTACTAGGTTGCTTATTTGCCTTGTTGTTCAACTGCTTTGGATTCCTGTAATCTTTATTCCTTGTCAAAGCATTATTCTGTTGCTTTGAGGTGGACAACATAAGCACTTGGGATCGGGAAGCATTTTGATTAGCAACCAGATTTTGTGTTGGATTAGGAAACGGATCAGTCAATATTGCTGGGGTTTTCGAACTCTTAAAGAGCTTCTTAACTTCAGCTATATGTGGACAATCTTTCGTCCAATGATCCTCATCGCATATATGACACCCTGTCGGGGGTTTCCCTTTCCTTTTCTTTTTCTTCTTGCCCCCTGGTTGCTTCAGTCGTTTGCCCTTGTCGGTCGACATGGCATTTACTTCTGAGGCAAGAAGTTCCTCATCTGCATTTTGACTAGAAATTTTGTGTTTGCCAGTCACGCCATTACTGGCGTGAGAGTTAGTATTTGATTTAGGAGGGGGAGGAATTGAAAATTCAGGTCTAGGGGCGTCAGGTATTTTGTCGTAGAGAGTGCCCGACTGAGTATATACTAAGTCTAAGTATTGAGCACGAGCAATGACTTGCTCCTCTGTTACGACTCCTCCCTTGGCCACATCTTCCGTTATAGCCGGAAGTAACGACTTTATAAACCATTCAGCTAACAGCTGATCGGGAACGTAAGTTTTCACCATCCTACGACGACGTCGCCACTCATGTATATGATCAGATATGTGAGTGGCCGTTGTCTGTTTGAAGTTGGTAAGGAGTTCTGTTCCTGTTTCATACCTTATCGGTAATTGAAAATGGGTTAAGAAAGTCGTGGCTAAAGAGCTGAAATTGTCGAAAGAGGCTCTTGGCAATTCAATGTACCATTTAGCCGCTGGACCTGTCAATGTCCTCTGGAAGAGGCGAAGTCTTATCGAATCATCGTTTAGCGTGTTCGATGAACACCACAGATGAAAAGTCATGACGTGATTCGACGGGTCTTCACCTGGATTTCCATTGAATTTAGGAATGTCCGATGGAAGTTTATGCGGAATCGCTGGCCACCAAGGGGCATAAGCAATTGGATCATTCGTCAGCCGGTTTAGATCTGGCAATTCTAGAGTTGCTACAAAGGGCAACTGTTGGTTCAGGTTAGGCGAAGCATATCCAGGATAAGATGGTATCGCCTGAGCAATGGGTCTTTGCAGACCAGCATAATGCTGACAACTTTGACAAAGTTGATGGGCATAACCATTATAGCATGGTTGCCCATTACTCACAAAGACTTGTTGCTCAGGTCCTTGATATGATTGCTGGAATGGCGGTTGTTGAGATTGAACCAGCTCTGGTTGTTGGACCATTTGCTGTTGACCAATACTGGATGATTGACCAAGATGAGGAGTCACAGTACTTGTTTGAGCCTGAGTCGCTCCAGATAAGGAGGCACTACCCTGAGATTGTGATTGAGCCGCTGAGACAAGAGGTTGTTGTATTACAACAGGTAGCGCTTGTACTTGCGACGCATTCGCCATAACAGGTGTGATGGGAATATTCGACACAGGGTGCACTGGTTGCATTGAATATGCAACTCCTGATTGTTGAGGCAGCATTGGTACCCGACCGCTGGATGTAATTCCAGTTTGACCTGATCCTTGTTGTAAACTCTCATATGGTTGTTCTCTAGGAGGGAACAATGAAAGAGCATACTGCCCTCCACATGGTGGAAATCCAGTACTTAAAGGGTAAATTGGCCTTTGAAGACACATTGGATCAATTTGTTGAGTTTCAACATAAGAAGTACCAGATGATAATCCGGATGAAGAAATAGGAGCTAACCATATTGTCGTCCCTTATTGGACTCCGGCTTGTTGTTGACAATTTTCCGGGATAGATGGTATACCAGCGAACATCGTTGGAGTAGTAGCAGGAGGTTCTGCTGCTGCTGTGTCAGACGACACAGTCCTAGATGTCGACGGTTGTTCAGACATATCTAGTCTATCCAAAAGATTTCTTAGCGATTCTACAAGAACTTACGATGCCAAAAGACTAACTTCGAAGATCAACGCAGGAATAGGGGTGATTATGTTCCGTTTAAGATGAATTTTATATGACGACGCTTTAGACACAACTTGCTTTTTCACTTTTTAAGAGTCGAGAAAAAGCTAAAGATGACTCTAGTCTCCTTCGATGTATTAACGAGCCCGAAGTGACAAATGCTCGGATGGACTTTTTCAGTTATAGAGTTTGAAAAAGGCCAAAAGAAACTACTCTGGAGTTCTAGGCAGAGGGTGTGCCAAACCTTTCGCGAAACCACAGAATACGTTTTACGGTACGAGTGGTCGATCTTCGTGAATGCTGTGTTCACTGCATCGCGATCAGTAGGGCGGCCGACACGGCTTCCTATGGATAAAGGCTTTGTTCCTATCGGGGTCCCCCAATATACGCGACGGTACGCAGGGGCACAAGTCCGTATTAGTGCTATCGTCCCTCAGGAGGAATCACCCACCTTCGTAGAGATCGACAGTCACTATGTTTAACGACGCTGGTTCACGTCTCTACCTAGACCTCTACTGTGTTTCGTTATGTTTCAAAGCGTTTTTAGATAAATTCAGTTCTTTTTAGGTTGATCTTGCTTAGCAGTTTGCCTTTATGGATCACCACGTGATGTATGATACAACTCCTAAATGCAGTCTAAGAATGATAAGCAAGCTTTTTCAATTCTTTCAACTTATGAAAATCTTAACTACTGAAGGAAAAGAAAGACATCATCTTTTCAAACAGATCATAGAGCACACACTGATGCACTTTCCCTAAATCGACATGCAAACTGTCAAAATGCACATGCACAATGCAAGTATTTCTTTTCTTCTTCCTTAATGTTGATGTATTACAAAAAGAAAGCTGTTGTATAATTTCGAATTCAATTTCAAGATAAAGCAAACAAGTTTTGTCCAATAATCAAAAGAACACCTTAAGATTCACTCGTTTCAACACAAGAAATACTGAAATTCGAACCATATAACGAAAGCAAATGCTCAAGCAGCTATGAACAGCAATAAACTAGCTCTTAGAATCACAACGACACTTTCTCATAGGTCTAGATCCAAGAGGTCATAGCAAGACTAGTTCACTTTCGCTATGGGAAACTGTGAATGACAGCAAGAAATACAATAAGAACAATCACGGTTTCTTCATACAACTGAGGCGGAATGAAGGCAAAGAAAAGTAGTTTCAGCTGGGTATACAGGTTGACAACAGGCTGCAAAAACAATACTGAAAACTGGGCAACAGACAGTGGGGAATCCCAGTTGCACAAGGTAAAACTGGATCAGCGCAGGTGCTGCACTGTCAATCTGACATGCAGCGCAGGTAGCCCCTTCGGGACCTGCGTTGCAGCGCAGGTAGCCTTTGCTTCAGCTGCACTGAAGAGACAACTCTCGTCTCTCTCAGATTCCGGGTCACAGTTTGCTCAAAAATCAATGGTTTTTGGCCAAATCAGAGGTTGTCAGTCAAGTATACACTAGAGGATGATTAAATGAAGATGAACACTATCACAAAGAGCTAAAAAGAGTCCTTGTGGATCAGCTCTTCAAATCATAAACATGCCCAGCACTGGGCTAGAGTAGCTGCCCTCTACTTTGCATTCGAAGGACTCGAATGCAGTTCGATTCGGTACTCCCTTTGTTTAAGAAATGAATAGCAAGAAACACAAGCTACCAACAAGACATGATCCCCAGCAGAGTCGCCAGTCTGTTGTGGGGGAAAGTATCCAACTCGGAATGACCCTAACCCACTCTAAAGGTGACAGTTCCTTAGCAACAGCTGAAAGCAAAGCTATCTAAAGTTACTTCTTTATAACATGCAAGAGATAAAAGGAAGAGATCCACTTACCGATGTCTTGCGCAAATGGTCGATCCAATCTCCTCTATTTGCCGCTTGCTCCCAGCTCCAAGTCTTTTCACGGGCCCAGCTACACGAGATCCTGCAAACAAGACAAAGAAAGGAAACTACAAGAAGCATGCATTCATAACTGATTCAAGGATTAGCATAAATCAAATACGCAAGTAAGACAATACACCATTGAAACACATGCGAATAGAAGAACCTCAAATGCTTTATTAATATATGGAAGTAAAGTTTAGGCGGTGATACAACCATGAAAGATCCAATCCAGCATCACCTTCCCGACGGAGAGAAATCTCTTCTTCACCTCCCTCAAGCAATCACCCAATACTCTCAACTGTAAACCAACAGCGATTCTTTGCACTAAATTCCCCCCTCCTAGATCCCATGGGATGAGATCCTTATATAGAGTTTTGGAGTGAAGATAAGTCAGCTTGATGTGTGACTTGTTGTCCTCTTCAACTCTAGTTGTTCTTCAGTCCTTCACTCGGAGTTTCTACCTTCCACTTGGAGTTTTAGAAGCTCTTAACTCATCATTAGGCGAATCTTCTGATCCAAGTGTCATTTTGGAAGCTTCCTGGGCACTGGCACATTGAGAAAAGATTCCTCCACATGTCAAAGTACGCCCATCGCAGGTAGCCTTTGTTGCACTTGCTATGCAGCGCAGGTACACCACAGAGCTTTTGACTTTCAGCGCAGATGCCTAGTGGAGCAGCTGCTTTGATCCAAAATTGACCTGTTTTTGAGTGTTTTTCAGTGGAGAACTGATTTGCAGTGCTGTGGTTTGCTGACCTTGTTCCTTTAAGGGTAATAACAACATGTTTAGGGACTTTGGATCCCTCAGATTATTGACATTTCATGCTCTATGCTGTAAGGCACAAAAATGTCTATAACACTAACTCCAGCACATTCTCAAGAATAGGGACAACAAACCATTCGGTTGCCTTATCTGTCATCTACGAGGTCTTCTGGCCCTATTTTCTTGAAAGATATGATTAGTCATCCCAGTTTATATCTCACTTCGTTATGGGATATTTTGTTGTAAAGTTTTTGTATAAATACTCCCCCATTCAAAGTATTGGGGGTGGATTCTTTGACATCATTGTAAAACTGATTATTTTGGAATAAAAAGTGTTGTTGGACCAGTTTTTCATGGCTGGCTGGATGAAGGATTGATGTAAAGGACTTTTCACAGGATTCATGTGTTGGACATCAAACAAATAAGTATCTTATATCTAATGTGTTAATGTTTTCTGGTTTATTATATTCATCATGTTCCATATCTGAAAGTTAAAACGAAAAAGAATAATTCAGAAAGTGCTTCAGTGCAATCTATCTTCAATCATTTTTGTTCTCAATGTTTTCTTCTGAACTAGTATAAACAGTGAATTCTTAATTGCTCGTGTTTCCTAGTTTATTCATCTTAATCATTTAGTAAAGAATCCTTAATTTCTCTTTATTGATGGTTAGTCATGTTCTGTTCTCTTAAAGTATGTTGAAGGATTATTAGTTTCCCTTTAACCCTTTCAGTCCATCCCATCTTTTTAAGTCTCTATTTGCTCCCTGTTCAGCTACCTTGCCCTGTGAAACCATCCTTTATTGAGAAACCAAATCCAGTTGAGCCATTTTCCCTGACTCCATTATCCCAATGAACTAAACTATTAAGTTCTACCCCTTTGCTATTGAACTTCACCAACAAATTCAAACAAAACCCCAAGCTCTAATAACTAGCCTAAAACCTTACCAAACAAAGCTGAAACTTAAAGAGAGAGCCCTCTCTGGATACAGATTGGCTAGATTCTGTATCTAAAAGATTGGTTTGTGGTTACCTCAGACCCCTTTCCCCTTCTTACAACTTCTGGGAAAATCTGAGTGATAACAAGATCCATGCTCTCCACCTATCCCAATCCCATCCAAGCATGGCGCCCTCTCTTCCCTTAGTCTCACACTCACCTACCCTTGTCATGTCGCTTTAAATTCATGAAATTGGTAGTAGTGGGGTTTCAGTATGCCATTTCCTTTGTTCACAACATTCGCCCATCACAGATTGTTATGGCTTCTCTCTCTTAGGGAGGATTGGTTACGAAACATAGTGACCCTAACATATACAAGGCACATTGCATCCATGAGCACATAACTTCGGATTTTAATGGCTCTATTAAAATGTGTACCATGATATACACTTGTCCTTTTGTGGTTCATGCACATTTTGGTTTTCCCTCCCATTTGTTCGATCCTCTCACGTATTCGCCCTTTTATAAATATATGGGCTTAGTCTTAGGGTGGTGGATGCTAAGCGTTGGTCATTTGAATGTGGAAGGGCTCCAACTTTCATGCTACTCCTAGATGCTGAGGTGGGAGTCTAAAGTCTTGAAGGAAGGTATGTCTTTGCACTACCTTGCATCACAATTTGGTTCTTGTCTACCATCTACTCGTTTATTTGCATCATATCTCCTTTTTAGTCCTTTTGGTCCCTACAAATGTTAATGTTGTTTTTGTTTTTTCTCTACAAAACAACGACGAGTCCCTCTTTTTAGTTGGTCGTTGTGATTCCCACCTCATCAGATTCCGCAGGTATTTCTTTCAATTGTCCTGTATTGTCTGTGGCTTTTGGTACCCTAGTATTTTTTATATGGTTCTGTTGTAGCGGCTACAATCACCCTCCAAAATTTTGGCTCGCATGAAAATTTCGAAGCCTACCTTGGATCCTGTGATCGATCGTTCCTTGATCACTTGTTGGTAAGGTGATGATCTCAGGCTTCCCCCCTTGATCTTAAGAGTTTTTCATGCTCTCATCTTTGTAGCATGTGTTATCTTTGGGCATAGGGATTGTTGTTTGTCATGCAAAGGGGATGTTGTTTTTCTTCAAGGGAAAGCATGTGCGCATGAGTTGTTATCATCACATAGACATGTTTCACACTCACGTCATGCACTCTTGTCATGAAGGTTGTTGCATCAAGCAGAGTATGTTGTATATATTTTGGATGGTCTAATCACTAAGTGTTCATGTGTGATCATAGTCGAGTCCTATCACTGTTTACATATGTGTCATTGATCTCACACTTAGCCATTTCTCGAGCAACCTAGCCTCATCTAGCTTCCCAGAACTGTGCACTTTGCTTCTGCAACCATCAAGCTTCCTCCCTTGCCTGCTGGAACTCCACAGTGCACAGAGACCCCAGCCTCCCTTGGCATCAAAAAATACACAGTGGTTTCCTCCAGTGTCCTTCCCCTAGCTGGAACCCACTGTCATCAGAAACTGCGCAGTATTGTCCCTCAGCTGCTCAGTCTACCTTGCAACCTGAAACTGCGCAGATGTGTCCTCCTAAAACCCATCCCGCAACAGTGCCTTGCATTGAGAAACTATGCAGTATTGCCTCTTAGCTACCTACGATGCACTACACTCAGAAACTACGCAGAGGTGTTTTCCCAAGACCCCGTCCTACAATAGTGTCATGTGCCTCAAAACTGCGCAATGTTGTCCAAGTTGTCATGTCTGTCTTGCATGTAGAAACTGCGCAGATGGGCCTCCCAGAGTCTCATTTCGACAGCAGACACTGCCGGTTGAAACTGCGTTGATCTATCTCTCAGTGACTACAGGAAAATGTGACATGCTGAGATCACTCCCAAGGAGTTGAGGAGAAGGACCAAGAGACCAAGTGATGGAAAAAGATCAGGACCACATGCAAACTTTGTCGGATGCATGATCATCTCGAGGGTAAGTATGGTAAGTAAAGAACACCTTTCGAAGTACACCTCTTAGTTGAGTTTGCAGGACTTCTTATCATTGTCATATCATCATGTCTTCAGTAACATGCATGTGTGCAAACACAAAAAAAGTCATTTCATGTATTTCCTCTACATTTCTTGCTTCCTTTTTGCTTGTTTGACCAATTGTCATATTCAGCATGTTAATTTTCATGTCATGCTTGCGACATTGTGCTGGTGATGTTGAAGGTTTGTCTTCGTGTGTATGAGTTGTGTTCGCTACGTAAACATTTATCGCACTCACACACGAAGTTGTAAACAATGTCGCACAAGTGTCGTCATGGTCGTTCAATGATCTATGTCAAGTGTTGCACTTATCACTCTCAACCTTTAGACAGACACATTGAAGTATGTTGTCTTGTTGGTTTGAGTTGTCTTGTTGTCGAGTCATGTTGAGTGTGTGTTCGCAAGGTCATGTATACACGAGTTCACTCACTCACACACACAACGATTTTTCCGAAAATCTGTCAACTAGACCACTCTCCATCAGCTAGACCTCCACTGAGATGCACTGCACAGTCTCAACCCTCAATGACCAAGCATTGTTTCCCAGAACTGTGCAGAGTTTGAGGCTACCCTCCAAGCAATCTGCACTTCGCAATTCTGGAATCAACCTGGCTAACTGTCACCCAGAACAACACATAATTTTCCCAAGAATCCATCTCAGTCTACACTCCTTGCAAGCCTATCCATCAAGCCTCCTGCTGGTCAAACGGAGAATTTGACTTGAGCAGTGACCCAGGGCTGCACTCATCTCCAAAAATGTGCAAAAGTTGTCCAGCCTACCTGCTTTCACTACCTGAAGAAATTGCGTAGACATGAGGGATAGGCACCCGCTACCTGTCACTACACTGTCCTGGGAAATTGCATTGTTTTGCCAGGCAATCCCCTTGTTGGCCTGCTCTCCACTCCTCTTGAAAAATGCACAGTTTTCTTTGACAATCCACCTATAGCCCGACACCCCACTCAGCCCAAAAATTGTGCAGTCATGTCCTGCTTGAATGCCTCCCAGAATTGCACAGTTCTGACCAATAGGCTCCCGCAGCCCGATCCTGACCTCCTCTGGAAACTGCGCAGTTTTCACTGCCAGTGCTCCCTATTGGCCACACTGCCTTTCTCGAAAAAAAATGTGCAATTCTACCTCTCAATTGAGCCATATCCTGCAGATGTCACTGTTGTACTGCACTGCTCATCCTAGCCTCCCAGTGAGCTCTGTGCAGTTTTTCCCGACAGTGCCCCGGAACCTCCTATCCTGGCCTGACATGTGCTCTGTGTTGTTTTAGAGCCTTGTCCTCTCTCCCAGCCACCTGCACCCGGAAACGAAACACAATGCATCATGGTAGACTACGGGATTTCTGGATTTGATGTTGTCTCATCATGAATGATTGCATAAACATGTACATGGATGACACATGGCGCGATGACGAACGGGATAAACAATGAGTGCATGCTAGAAGACTTGCTCGCGGTTGGAGGAATACACGAAGTATACCAAGTAGCAAGCGAAGAAGACACATGCACATGCATGAACCATCAAGCGAACACCAAGACCATTGAAGACTCTGCGCACTTTTCCATACAGATGTGAAGCTATGGTACACCACGAGCACACTCATCACTTAGTAGCACGGCAGCTCGACACGAACATCACAGCCAGCATGTGCATATTAGTAGTGTCATGTCGAGTTGGGTCATGAGTCGCGTCGGCCACATCACTACTTTGGGTCATAATTGTGTAATCAATGTAATGTAACATGGAATTCCAAGAGATCCACAGATGAATTCAAAGATTCATGTAAGTCGAAGAGTCATGTAAGTCGAACAGTCACAAGGGTCAGTTTCACCCTTGGCTATATATACTCCCTCATTTGTACAACAAAGGACTTTTCACCTTGGCTCCTCCCACATAGCCTTGAGAGTCTGTAATATTTTCTTTGAGGAGTGAGTAGTGGCTCCAACACTTCATTACTGGGGTTAATGATGTATGGTGTACGAATGTGTCTTGGAACTTTCACTTAATTCAGAAGTTTGTCACAGGCGAGCACGTTTTCACACATGTATTGTATTCGTTTGTAAGACTATTTTTTGGACGCTTGTAATGCATGTTGCTTTAACTTGTACTAAGATAGTTGAACTATTTCGGTTGTTTTAGTGCATATGTTGTTGGAAATGTGGTGTATCAGTGAGTATCGATGTCTCGCCCCTGTGGACTACTCTACCAGACAGTAGACAGACTCATTCTCGCAAACTTGTTATAACGACCATTGCACTCGTGTGGACTACTCCGTTGGGTGTCGTACGTGCTATTTGTTCGCCTTTGTGTATGTGACTGTCACATCCATGAGGACTACTCCACCGGAAGCTGTGCAAATCCTTTTTTTTGGTGTGTCTCTACCTAAGTTGGGACTACTCCCTTTCGAATTGAGACTCACTCTCACCCTCCCCCTCTGCAATGAAAGAACTTTGACACAAGTGACACTAAGCACTCACCAGGCACACGAATCTCGTTGTTTGAAGACTAAGTATACCACTCTCATGTGCTGACAAGCAAGAGATAAGGCATATCTTTAAGATAATGGAAACTAGGCCATCATACCGGATGAGACTCCTACACCAAATGGCGTGAGGTCTAATTGGGACTTCATACCGGGGAGATCTCCTAAATTTTGGTGGATCCAGCACCATCAACAAATTCTGATATATTGAAGGGTCGTGTTCTTGTCAAAGCTACCCTAAGTTTTCTGGCCTTAGTTTATTTTTATCGCCCGTTAAATCTGTTCTTTTAGGAGGTAGGGTGCGCAATTCAGCTTGAGCCTCATTATTTTGTGCCACACCTTCTATTGAAAAACAATTCTCTCTTCCATTTCATGGTCGATGACACCTTTATTATCCTTAGTTTCACTGTTGCAGTAACACTATATGTCTGTCATTGTCTCTTCTTTGTCTCTCATTTGTTCATCCGTAGTCCTAGTTTTTGTCTATACATGGCCCCCGGGCAACGTCTGCCCAACCGTCATGGTGGCACTTTAGGCTCATCTTCATCTCGTCAACGACATCTCTTTGGTTGGGATTCAGTTCGATTCGGTTCCCTCTGAAGTGAGGAGTGAAATTCTTCACTTAGAGGCAAAGGAGTTTGGGGACCAGCTATATTTTGTTGACTCTGAGATCAATGGCAGTCGCCTCAGATGGATTCTTGACCCAAGGAAATTTAGAAAGAGGAGGCTACACTTCCTTCACTCATTGTCTATGCACTATCAGCTAGAAAACTTGCTTCATATGTTAATTCACGACAAACAAGTCAACGATTAACATCTATTTGCAAGTCAAGAGGAAATCAAGAGAATTCTTTGAGACATTCGATATAATTTGGATCATATTGTGTCCAGGTTAACACGGATAGAGTGTTTTGTTGTGTCTGACTCAGATATTGAGTCTGGTGCATAGCTTGCAGCACCAACAGTTATCAACGCTCCAACTGGGATCTCGCTCCCAACGCAAGGCTACTACACTCTCCAGTTTTCATCTCGGATTAACAACTTCTCATGGTTTTTGCACCTTTTTTTTTGCAAACTGGTTACTATTGGTTTTTATGGTCTAGTTTGTCATCACGGGTTATTGGCATGCCATTCTCAAACATTAGCTTTTTGTATATTTTACTCATAGTACAATGCATGCAATGTAACTATACATGGGTAATAGACACAACAATGCTCATTATGTCTTTAAACAAGCCTTGTCTTTCTAGTATTGTCCTCTTTAAGTTTTTGAACAAGCCTCTTGAAGTAAATTTCTAGTACCTAAGGTCTTTACAGATAGTAATGGTGAACTCTTTGTCTTCAATGTTAGAAATATGGGATCCCAAAGTGCCTTTTGATGAAAAGGAGCTATCAATGTAATATCAATTATCAGTGATGGAATTATATTTATGAAGTTTACATAAAATAATAATAATAATAAATAATAAATAAAAAAATAAAATAAAAAATAAAATTATATATTTTGGAGCATCTATGGCCCTAGGCCAAATAGATTTTAGAAATTCAAACATTGCACTGCTATGGACTCATGGAAGCCATGAGCACCTTGTACAATGACATTAATTTCATATTATAACGTTATTAAGGTGGTGTAAAACTTTATAGACTTCACATGGTCGTCCATTTGTGTTGAGTTACTAATTAAGGGAATTTTGAGGTTTAAGATGGGCTTCCTAAGGAAAATAGTTAAAATAATAAAATAATAGTTGTAAAATTTTAAAGAAACTACTTTGTTTAGTTGATCTCTTTATGGGTTTACTAAAATATCGAGTGTATACACTCGTTGGATGCGAATTAAATTCCACATCCAACAGGGACCTACTCTTCATACTTTTGAGTAGACACGCATCGAAAAAATTGAAAATATATTCTTTATTTTGAATTTATGTGGATGTGTGTCTACTCAAAAGTATGCAAAGTGGGTTCTCGTTGGATGAGGAATTTAATTCCTCATCTAACTAGTGTCTACATTTGAATAAACCTATAATGAGATAAGCCAAAAATACAATTAAAAATAATAGTTTTCTTATTTTATCTCCAAAATATTTACACTTAGGGATGACATAATCATCTTGAATTATATTGGTTCTTTTAAAATTAATTTTGTTAGTACATTTTTTTGTTTTTAGGTCCATTTTTAACCTCAAAATTCCCCTAATCGAGCCATCCATTGAGTATAGTTAGTGACATATTTTTCATCCTACATGTACACATACATGTACATCTCTATGACATAAAACATTATCTTCTGTGCATCTATTGTGTATGTGCCTCTTCTTTGAAACCTTAGGAACTTGTGCATTTTTTACCATTACCAAAATTACTAAGATAATTACTTTAGAAAACTCTTTAAAAGGGTGCTAAGTAAAAAGAATTCATTCATCCATATAAACATAAACATATAATTATCAACTTCATTCCCATTAATATACCAAAGAGTCATCATGAAGTACAATATTCATTACAATGATATATCATACACTCAAATCTTCCATGTCCTGTATCTTTCCTCTTAGGATAGAAACTAACTCGTGTCTATCAACAAGATAAGGTTAATTACATTATAGCATATCTCTAACTTGTTAACCCTATGTCTTCAATTTTACAAATTTATATACAAGTACATCCAATTGCAAAATTAATTACAAAACAAGTGCTCTCTAGTATAGGAAAACGGATGATCCATTCATTTTGATTGACACGTTTCCCTTTAATACATTAGTAGGTGCATGCTTATCATGGTTTAGTTGAAAACACAGTTAGTGTTTTTTTTTGTCTTTTTTTTTTGTAAATTGCTTCAAGTTGATATTCATTAACAAAAGAAAGATTACATTGTGTTCACATCCAAACCAAACAGTGTAACTTAGAGAAAGACAAAGACAGGGGAAACACATAGTTAAAACTATGCAACACTTAATATTCAATCATAGGTCTATGAACAAAGATATGAGAAGATTAGGCTACAACCATAGGATTCACAAGCCTTTGGCACAAAAAGCCATTGATTTTTATAACACTACAAGAATGAAGAAGAGTGTTTCCTATAACAAAATAATTTTACCAAAGTATATGATAGAATTCAATGGAAAAGAGGGTTTGCATCTCTACAACGTGATCTCTTCTAATTCAATGGGAGATCATGGGAAGGCCAAATCTACAAAGTTTATGCCTAGGTCATAAAATGATGGCTTGCAATTCTCAGTGGGGAGAGTCGCTAGATTTCTTAATGTTACAAAGTATGCAAACTATGTTGGTGGCAGCACTCAAACATTATTGTACTTACATATTCCATAGCTAAGGTTTCAACACACACTGCTATTGCTACCTAAGGTAACAAGGGCAATCATACACTACAAAGGGTATTTTCCGATTATTGTTCAAAATGACGAGTTGAGTAAGTTGTTGGGTATTTTGATTATTGCTAGCAGAGACTTGCCTAACATTCCCCTTGCCAATGTCATTGTATCTATTAATAATGAGGACTTCAAATGTTACATCAAGGATGATCATCTACTCAACAAGTATGCCAAGTGGTAAGATATTGGCGCTGAAAGGCAGGTATTTGAAGAAAATCCCAATTTTTTTTACTTGGCTACTAGAAATACTATGGTATTATATGTTATAGCTCAAAAAGGTACCCCCTTGGGTCCATTAGAAAGGAACATCATCTGCCAAGTAAGAAAGTCAAAAGTGGTTTGTGGAATACTCTGAAAAGATGTATTGGAGGCTTCCACACTCCCCTACAATTGTGGCCAAGTAACACTAGACCTAACAATGCTATGTGTGCACTAGCCTCAAGCAATAGAGGGCCAACAACACCCCAGTAACACTGTGTTGGAGAAACTGAGTGCAAATTTACATTAATAAGTTTGGATTAGGTAAAAAATGATCACTGATTGAAAATAATGATCAAAAGACCAAACATGGTCAAGAAAGTGTCTACATTCGATTTGATCACTCTTTGAGAAAATCTATAAAAGCAAGCTCTTCATAGATCACAAAAGAGGAAAAAGGAAAATGTGCCAAAGTCTTGCTGGAAGATTTACCTATAGCTTCTCAATGCAATAAGCTAGCATAACAGGGTCAACAAACAATGAGTGTTGGTGAGGAAGAGACTACATGTGAAGTTGACAAGAGAGTGCAACTATGTATAACTGAATTTGGTGTAATACAAACTTCATATATTTTCCCTCAATATCTATTGTATTTCATTGATATTTGCATGATTGGCTATGGATGTATTTGCATGTATGTGTTATCTATTATTGCAGGGCACAAAGTTTCTTTTATTATGTGTAGGTATTCAAGAACAGGGATAAGAGTTGGAGATCCCCTACACAATTCTATATGGTTAATTTGTTAATGATCCAATTCACAATTTTATGTTGGAAACTAGATCACTATTGAGACGGAGGGTGAATCAGTAGTCTGGCACTTTTAAACTTTTTCTACCAATTATTATTCTTCTTAAACCATCCATAAACTAAAACACAACCATAGATCAAAGCATCAATAATAAACATGAAATCACAAAATCAATCAACACATGGACACAAGTGTTTCTAGTGGAAAACCCATCCCGAGCAAAAAAACCACCCTGTTACTGTTGCGATGTTCAATATTTTATTATCTACTGAACAAATTATACATGGATCAACTCACTCTTATGAGTTGGAAGACTCAACTTCTTTCACAGTATGCTAGCACTATCAAACAAGAAATTGTTTCTCTCACGGATCTACGAACTACCATCCACTGAAGGCCACCACAATCAACGATCCTCGCGCGATTACTCCTTAACTCACAAACGACTCTACAAACTCCAATATGCTAGTACTATCATGACCAATGAGTCTTGCCCAGTTTCTACCGAACTATACAACCACCATTGAATGGAGAAAACTCTTCCTTCTACCGAATCAACCAATCACTGAATACTCAAAGCCTACATGTCTTCACTTCCTCCATGCGAGCCTCATTTCATGTATTTTCAAATTGGACTCCTAAAACTTGCTCAACATGAGCACTGCAACAACCTAGCATCAAAGCTCAATCAATATCTAATTTGCAGCACTAGCTACCATCAAAAACTCCTCACAAAATCTCCACACCAACTGTAAAACAAACTCCTTAAACTAACTACATCAATCCACACTTCAACACTTCACTCATTGCATAAACATCATGGCTGAAACATACTTCAACTCACTGCTGCTACAATTCCAAACTGCTTCGAAAATTTTGCACTAGACAACACATACAACTTGTAGGCTTTTCTCCAAGCTCTCACTCCACACAGCAACTAGACAATCAACCATACTCACCAAGAGCTTTCTCCAATATGTAGATGAACTCAAGTGCTCAATTCAATAATTACTCCGAAGTTCTGAGCTCAACAATCATGTCCATATGCTTGATTTGATTTGAATTCAGCTCATTAACTCTATCAAGCCACTAACTCCACTTGCCTTTTGATCTTTTCAACTTCATCAACTTCTAGAGGTCCCACAAACTTTTCTAATCATAAACAGAAAAATTATGATCAAGGAGGTCGCCACAAGCCAAAAATTAGCTCAACAACGAAAGGAATGTGGAGCAATTCTCGACAAAACCCTAAGCCACACCCTTGACACTATATGAACTCGACTAGGACTATAACGCTTCCTTGAGCCTTCCCCGCAAGTGACTGGAGCCTAAAATCAATCCCATAGGCCTATGTGCATGCGACTGGGGCTTAAGCTCAGTAGAAACATCAGCCTCTCAACTCCAAACCTCTGGCATCTATTCCATTATCTTCTCCAGCACCTGAACACTCCTCCAAGCCTCTACAACATGTCTGCAACTGATGAAATAGGCCAAGAACAAGTCAAGAACATGCAAGACCTATTCTGCCAATCTCAACACCAAGACCAACACCTCCAGCTTTTCAAGTAGCAAACATAACATCTCTAACACCTCCAATACTTGCAACAACATCTCCATCACCTGTAGCAACATCCCCAATTCCTGCAACAACAGCATCAAGACATATAACTGTCTCCAATACTGGTAGAAGCACCTCCAACACAAGCAACCATATCTCACAAATGTAGCAACAAATGCAATGTTTCCAAGACATGTAGAGACATATGTAGCACCTAGAACAACACTCCAACCACCTACAGCAGCAACATCACCAAGCTACAACATGAGCAACTCTCCAATTTCCTGCAGCAATATCTCCAACCAACACAACATGCCACAACCTCAAACCAATACACATGTGGATCCATCTCCAAGTCAGCAGGCACAACATCAGTCCGCTAGGTCTAGTCATAGGTATGTTGACATCAATGCCAACTAACAAGACCATCATACCAATCATCCATCACACAACACCCCTTACACACCCCTTACACATGCATATGACCAGCAACACCAAGAGCTTGTTGACATCAATGCCAACGTTCTATATGGTGATCCAATTATTTCACAATTCTATATGGTTAATTTGTTAATGACCAATTATGTTTCACAAGGCCACCAATTATGTTATTTCTTACTCCAAGTTCCATCACCTCTTATTGAAATCAAAATGTTTACATTTGCTCATAGGATCCCTTGCAATGTGCATTAATTATTTTCAATTCAATTTGAGATTTTGTGCCAAATAGGCTATCAGAAAATTATTCCCTTACAACAATATTTTAGTTTCTAATGTCTGTCATCAAAAATCATAATATTTGTTCAAACACCAAAGTGGAAATGATTGGTAAATTTCCCTCATTGAAGTTGATGGTGAAATGTTTTCACTTGTAGTTATCAAAGCTAGACAAAGACAAATTTCTAATTTAGATTTATAGTAGTAAATATTATGAATCTCAAAGTTAAAGAAACAGGTTTGCACTCTTGCTTAAATCTTCTTCCAATCATAAAATAAAGAGATTATATTTGACAAAATCTAACAACCTTGACCTTCCTTTGTTTTGGGCAAAATGTTATGACCCATTCACTTGGGCCTTCAGCCTTGTGAAAAGGATCAGAATTCGTATCTTGTTATGTTATTATTGCATTTTAAGATTATAGGTATTCCCTACTGTTACAAGGTATGATGTTTCCGATAAATGAATCAAGACTAGCTGTGTTTGAACAACATTTGGAATTATTAACGTTGAAAAAAGAGAATTAAAATAAATAAATAAAATCTGCAATGGCTTATGATGGACTTTGGTTGAGTCAAGCTTGCAACTTCTCTTGTAAAGAGGAAACCTATCACATATATTTGGGATTGGATCCCAGAAAGACCAATCTAGTACTTCATTAAAATAAGTAGCATTATCTTATTCAAAAGCTATATTTTGATAAAGAGTATATCATGCTACATTAAAGATGTTGGGAGAATACTATCACGTCAACATGGGTTTTGCATGTCAAATCTAGTTTCCATATTAACAAAGCTTTTTGTGTAAATAGTGCCCAGTAAAGCATATCTGTTTCAGAATTGTTATACAAGTGGATAATTTGCAATCTCACTAAAATCAATGTATGTGATCTGCTAATCACAAACTAGCTGCAATCTACCCTTGGATATCTCAGGGTATGAGAGTTTTCTGGAGGATGAATTTTAAGAGAAGAAAATCAAGTCACCCTGGAAAGCAAAATATAACTAGCTCTTTTCGAATTAAAATTCTATGCATAATAATGATATGAACTAACACAGCTAAGAAAGTTTGAATAACATTGTTGAAATTGAAAACGGAAATACATTTGCAGGCAATCACTGTGTTTACCAGCGTCTCCAACCAGTGTTACAATTAAAAAGATGCAAAAATATTTACAGAGAGAAGGATACTAATATCATAAAGTGTATTGTCAAAGTAGAAGAGATAAAACATATATCATCTAGCAATTTGATCAATTTGTTCAAGACAGTTGCAATAAAAACAATTTCAAAAACTTGCAAGTTGTAACCCATCTTATTGATAAAAATGACAAACAAGCTTAAATGGTTAGAAACCAACCCATTAAATGCTAGAAGAGGGATGCAGTCAGAAGGGTGATCTCATTTTTTATGGCTGGAGAGAGTCTCGAGTTTGAAAATGTCCAAACGGATGTGACATAATCAAGCATAAGTTTCCCAGCATTTTCAAGAATCCCGAGGGCTAAGAAGAAGAAACTATAGCAACGAGGCTGATATTTTCGAGGCACCTGGACCAAAAATCCAATAAAGGCGTTGAGTGAGCTTGACAAGGAAGACTAGGAACTTGACTCTGGGCCATTAAGAAGTTGGGCTCCCTTTGCAAATATCCTACGGATTGAAGAATGAACTCATGATCTCTGGGATATCTATCTTCCATGGATGATAACATAGCTAGGGTGTTTTAGGAATATGTTAGATGCTTTTAAAAAGTAGGTTTTTCTTTTCATAAAGGGAGTGTGCTACCATGGTGACAAGCAAATAGAAAAGGCCTATTTAACATGATTAACATAACAAATAGAAAAGCGCATATTGATTTCATCCTCCATTATAAATGTTCTGAAATATCAGATAGAAACCGTTTAAAATTATGGCTCCACAGATGGTGTAGCAGAAAACATCAACACTGTCAAGTGAAGTACAAAACCGGTTTGACACTTGCTGCAGATGTGAAATCCACACTAGACTCTGCATTCAACTGTATTAGAATAACACAACAAGAAGCCCTCCCCTTGAATTAATGAATAGGTTCACATGTTCAGGAGTTGGGATTTAACTCTACTTAAAAACTGACCAATTAGTTATAAGGCCCACAGATTTTTTACCAGCTTGGTTGGAAGTAATTTTATGTCAAACCTAGAAGACATAATCAATCACAGAGATAACCTTAAATCCAAATCAACATATTCCGAAGGCACTCTAGTAGCAATTTGGTTGTCCTGGCAAATGGCGTCTGCAGTGCCCTTGTTGTTTGATTCATATAGAAACTTATAGAAAGGCTGAGATCCCTCTTCCTGCTTCGCAGTTTCTGTGGAATTAATTGAGCTATGCTGAAGCAATCCCTTGAACAGAAAATTTGATTTGGTACTCAAGCCCCCGGTGATTTCCTGAATAAAAGGAAAAGAACACAATTAGTTTCCTTTTGATGGGAAAAACATAAAAGAGGAAAAGGCTTTAAACTGCTTAGCCATTGATGACGAGCATAATTTCCAATACCCCAAAAATGTCATTTTCCTTGCAATGAAAAAGAAAACAGCATAAATAATGACTGGAATTTAATGAATTTCAATGTCACAGGTTAAGCACAACACCGGATGGGCAGTCTCACTTTGAACTAATACCTCTCTCATTGCAAATGTACACATGAAAAACAGATGGATTACCTGCTGGGCATGGGTTGATGATTTGTTTGGCAATTGGCATTCATCACTACTTTCAGGAGTGGCAGAATATTGTTCAGGTTTGCTACATCTTCCATTCCCATGAGAGGCCTCGTTAGGTGAACATGACAACCCCAGTGTCAAGAAGGTGACACCAGGAGTTTCAATTTCTTGGGTTGATATATCATTCCCAAATGAACCTTTCCAATTCAATGCAAAACCAGGCTGCAAAGAGGTCGAACTTGAGCTACTGTCTTTCAGGGCAGCCTGACCTGCTCCACAGCAGACCTTAGTACTTCCACTGTCATAAGAGAAACTTAGTTCAGAGGGATGTCTACTACTGGGAGATGCCAATTCAGAATTTGCTTGCCATGTCTTTTTCTTGATAGGTTCAAGAGAGACTCCCAGAGAATTTCTAGCAAATACAACAATCTTATATCAGCAAGGAGGGCTTGCACATAATTTTAATTCAAACTTTTGCGCTAGAAATTAAAGCAAGAGGCATAACAAGGTACCTGAAAACACCAGCAGGCTCCTGTATCGCAATCTCCAATCTATTTGGACTAGGATCCGCTATGTCCTCAGTTTTCGCATGTATCCCAGTCCCAACATTCAGACATGCAACCTTTGATTGAATTGGGCTACCGGGATTTTCTTCAGAGAAAGGCCAGGGACGTTTTACGCCAGCAATCTAGTTCACTAATCCATCACAAATTGAGAACCCATCCTAATCACTGCAGAAAAAATAAATGAATATATGAAAATGAATACTGAGATTCTAAATGGGGCCAAAGTTTTCCTACCCTGTCTTCCTCGGTCCAGGGAGGAGTGTTAGAATAGCTTTGGTTTGAAGGGGGCTCCAATTGCATAGTAGCGCCAGATGATGATATGCTCACCTGTATATACACAAAATCATGTTTCCGACTCGTAAATCTCAATACGAAAATTGCATCCAACCATGATTCCTGCCTCCTCTGAAGACACAATTTTATAAATTAAGTTCTATAACCCCTATAGCATCAAAAAGAGCAGAATTTCTCTTCTAGACTGCCATCCACATATACAGAAGGCATTGTGTCAAACAACAAAAACAGATGAAACGAACCAGAAAAATGGGAATATAATTGAAATTGAAATTTGATTATCAGATCATGAATGGTCAATATAAGTGGACCTGCACTACTATAATTATAGGAATGCATAACCCATGTCACTGCGGGACAACAGTAACCTGTAAATCTAAGCTTATAAAGAGAAGGAAAACATAGCCAATCTCCTAGCATCGTATAAAAATAAACTCTAAATCTCAATCACAGTAAAGCATAAGCATAGCTTACGAAAGGGTAAACCAAAGAATATAACACCCCTAAAATAAATAAAGAGTGAACCCACCACTGGCAACTTCCTTGCTGGGGCTGGATATCGTAGCAATGGGTCGAAGAATCTCAAATCACTCAAAGGACTGGATGTGTTCTGAGACCTTATTCCAAATAAATCCATCTTTCTCATTTCCAATTCCTGATTCAGGGAATGATTCAAATCCTCTCTGTTCCCATTATGGACAGGCCATAAGCCAGGTGCCATGATGCCGGGGTTGGCCACACCGGCATCGATTATACAGGACTCAACATGTTCACTGCTCCTACCAAGAGATGAATTCCTGGATAGGGCCCTGTTCTCTTCTCTGGGCGACTGATGTTGAGGACTGCTGCTGCTGCTGTTCAGTCCCACCATTGGAATCTGCTGCTTGAGATTAATGGAATGGAGATTTGCCATAGAAATGATGGAGTCTGGCATTTTGCAGGTGTTTCTTGGGGGCATGAATGTTGGGTGCTGTTGAAGTGTCCTGCCCTTTATTTGTGAGGCATAGTTAGGAGAGAAAACAAGGGAGGTGCCCTGAGAATGTAGGGCACTTGTGAGTGGAGGAAGGGCATGGGCTCGTTGTAGAGATGCCAGACAGGCTGCCTCCTGCCTCTGCTGTTCTTCCATGCGGAGCTTTTCCAGCTGAGCAACACCTAAACCGCGCTGAGGGATCTTCTTTTGGCCATTCTTGGACTTTCTGCTGGATCTAGAGCTCCGCTGGTGCTGCTGCTGCTGCTGGTTCTCGTCCTGTTGTATCATGCTGCTGCCTTCCTTTGTTGTATATGTCAACGATGACAGGGGTACTTTCTGAGTGTTAGATAGACCGCCTGCTCTCAGCAGCAGCATTGCCATCTAAAATCTAACAGACCAGCTGAGGTCTGTTAGGTTCTCACCAGAGCTTGTGAGATGAAAGCATATGCAGAACGTGGGAATGAGTGTCAGGGAAAACACATCCAAACAATTATTGGGTGGAGGGATTCCTATGTTTTGACTACAATTGCTGTCAGGAACACACACAGGAGTGCAGATAGACAGAAATAAAAAGAAGAGACATACCCTCCAACTTCAAAATAATAAAACTAGGAGATGATACATTACGCAAAATAAAGAACTCCAAAATACAGAACTAGGAGGGCGAAACAGGCAGATAAGCATATAACAACAGATGGCTGTTGATGGGATGATATACCCAGAGCTCCACAGGAAGATAGGGATATACCCACAAATGTTTGTTCATCGGAGAATATACACAGAGCTCCACAGGCAGATACCCACATATGTTTCTTGATAGAAACACATAAGCAGAGCTCCAAAGGCAGAGACACACAGATGTTTGTTGATAGTAGGGTATACACAGAGCTCTAAAGGAACATAACTAGGAAGAGCAGGCCCATCTATGCCCACTTTTCCTTTGTTTAACAGAATGCAAAGGAACGGAACTAGGAGAAACAGTTAGCTGTGACCTGTACACCCTTAATTGATGTTTGATAGGAGATTAACCTGAGCTTCAAATGAATAGAACTATGAAGCGCAGAAATGTATCCAAAAACCCACGGAGACAGCAGGGTAGAGGATATGCAGAACTCCAAGTCATCAGAACTAAGAAAGGCAGAGGGGCGTACATATATATCTATGTAACCATAGCACCCCCAGCAGCAATCAACAAACATTTGAATTGGGGAGAGACATGGAGGAGGAGAGAACTAATGCAAGTCAACATTGCGCTACTTATAGATGATGATGGTGAAGAGAAACGCCACCAAATCTCTGCATGGAAACCAGGAATCTTGTCCAAGTTCCGCTTAATTGGGATCCTTCTCTTGCTTTTCACCGCGTTGGGATCCACCAGCACCAACGCCAACACCAACACCAACACCAGCAGCTGCTGCCTAGGCCTATTCTCTGGGGGGTTGAGCAGAGGGGGCTGTTTGCTTTTCAAAAGAAAGAAGCTCTAGGATCATCCATCTATCTATCTATCTATCTAGGTATCCATCGTCATAAAACAAACACCATGCCCTGTTTTGAGAGCACCGCGTGGTAACAAAGTGAGGGCAGCATCGGATTCATAGAACCCCTATCACAATTCTTACGAGATCCTCCCATTCCTATCCTCTCCTCACACGTGTGACTTGTTGCAAAAACCAACAGAATCTGGATCAATCTATCCACAAACCCCATGTTGTGAGTGTGGAGGGAGGGCCCAACTGAACCAGACCAGACCGTCATACATAATCAGCAGCAGCAATCAAACTAGAAGGCTTTTTTCCTGTGGACCCCTACCTTCCTTTCCCCTTAACACCAAGCTACAGCATATCCCATCCCTTGCTCATCTGCATGACCCACTTCCGTTAAAGCTCCCCTCTGCCATGCCCATGCCCATGCCCTCTCATTAATCCCCGTTCACACCCTGCCCCACTCACAAATCTAAATCTGCACATAACACCAATTCCATGCACACATACCCCTCTAAATAGACACTAGCATCTAGCTCTGCAACACCTCCCAAAAGCAGCTTTAGGCAGAGCGCTCTAGCCCTGGATACCCTGTTGGATTGGTATTATTTGCTTTATTTGTTTGTTTCCCCCTATGATGCACATCCCCATAATCTCTCTGTCTATATCCCCTCTACCCATTTAACCATCCGAATTTCAATCCCCAACACATGAGAGAAAAACAAGGTGATACTAATTATCTATACTCCCAAACCCACCCTCTAGATTCCAAGCAGGTTACACACCTAGATTCACTCCACCTCTTAATATATTCATCTCTATCTCTCTCCCTCATTAATGCAACGGACCAAATTGGATTCTCAACCAACCAACCAACCTGCCTCAAAAATAATAATAATATATTTACAGGAGGGATTCAGCAGGCCCATCTCTTTCACATTGACTGCCTCATACTGAAACAAGTCCTACCCCACACACCAAAAACACCAGTCTGTCTCTTTCTTTCTGTGGCGGTTACATCATATGTGTGAAGTTTCTGATCTACCCATAATGGGGTTCAGGCATTTTCTTTCTTTCCAACAATCATGTGCCTTGTGTGTACTAAACCCACTTACTCCCTTAACCCCTTAAACACGCTTCACTCATTTCAGTGAGCCAGTTTCTCACCTTTAAATTTACTATGGTGATTAGAATTTAGCCCTCCTCAATGGATAATCCCAATCATATCATACCATAACAAAGAGAATAAAAACTTTTAAGCCTGACACCAACTCTACCATTCCACACAGAACGACAGCTCTGCCCACATTAATTATTGTGCTGTACTTACTGTGCTGTGAGTACTTGAGATTTGCATGGAGATGGCAAGAAGATTTGGGCAGTCCACCTCTAATTACTCTTCACGATTGACAGTTGATAGAATCCACCAGAGCTAAACTAAACTGCCCCTCCCTTCACCCAAAACTTGGCAGATAGGTTTAATCTCCCACCAAAATAGCCAACTTCCTGCCCCTCCTCCACTATGTACTAATTCAAATACCCCAAAATTTGACATTTTTGGAAATTAGATGAATCTCCCACCAAAATAGCCATCTTCTTCAGCTTCCTCCCCCACTATGTACTGAATCAAATACAAAAACAGACTGACAGTTATCTTGGTTCTACATACCAGCATCTATCTCGATCCTAGTTCTTAACAAGAGAATCAAATCAGCCTCTGTACTGATCTCCCTGATGGAGACATCCACGCCCAAATCTTCCACATGTGTTAGCATTACCACGCCATCCTCATTTCCCTCGACTCACCAACAGCCCTTATGCCTCTGTTAGTTTGTTTCACACCAACGTGTACCCTACTACTAACAACCCTGCTTTATCACATAGTGTCAAGAGTGTGGTTGGGATAGAATATTCAGCATTTTACAAGCCCATGGTCCCCCAAAAAAAGTAGGAAATCCATTGATGGTTGCCCAAATCTCATGCATTGTGAACTCCACATCCTCTCATTAAGACTTAGGTGAGATGGAATAAAGATATATGAAATAGAAATGTGGATAGAAATGTTACCATGGTGTTGGCATGGACATTATTTATTAAAGAATTATCAAAATTAATTAAATATATAAAATTTATTTTTTAATAAGATTTTATTAATTTTATAATTTAAAATTTAAAATTGAAAATTTATTATGGATTTTGGATAGATGGTGATCGAGTGCCTTGTTAAGGTACTCCTAGATGTTAATCTATTGGTTTAATTCTCTGTCTTTTTAGGGTGTTATTCTTGGACATGAGCATGATGTACCCTCACTGTTGCCGAACTTACCAAAAAACTTAAAATTGAAATTGAAAAATATTAATTTCTAGTTTTTCAATAACTATTTATATTTGGTTTGTTGTGAAGGGTTATTTTGGTTCCTTGGGATGAAGGAATGGAATCCTCCCCACCCAAGTTCAATCTTGCAAGTGACATAAAAAAAATATTTTAAATTATATTTGAAAATTGATTGCTTTGGTGCGTATTGGTTGTTGGTCATTGATCATTTTATGTAAACACTTATAGATAACTTGTCACATAGTACAATCGAAAATTTGACTTAGGTATGTATTGGTTGTTGGTCATTGATAATGTTATGTAAACACTTGTAGATAACTTGTCACATAGTTTTTCACATTCTTAGGCTTCTCGTATTATAAGGTTCTTGATATTAATACCTAATCATATTTTTTGTCATATAATAATAAAATGATTTTTCATTTTGTGAATTTAATAGAAAGAGAGAACACTTTTAGTTTCATACATCTTCTTAGAGATTGTTGCTATAACATTCAATGTTTTATCAATAATGTTATTTTGATTGTAGTCACAATGGTATTATTTATTTTTCTGTGTGTAATTACATTTTTGTTTAAGTCTCTGCTAGAACACATTAAATTTTGTAATATAATATATTACGTCGTAGGCGTGGTCTATATTGGAATTGGACTTGGGGAATTTTGATTTTTAAATAAATGAGTGGACAAGATTTGATTTCAAGAGAATATTTTTCATCTAATACATCATCCAATGAATGATATGAAAAGTATTTGAAAGAGTTTTCAGTTTCAAATCAACGAATTAGAGATGTAATTTAAAAATCATTTATTTATCCACGATGGATTGGATTGGGTTGGGTTGGTCCCCAAGAGTCGTCGTGTAGTCGTAATCGTTGAGTCAATTTGTCTAACTATTATCAGCGACATTGTTTGTGACAACCCCTAAAGCTATGCGGTGAAGCTTCATATTGTGCTTTATATCAGTACTATTTTTAATTGTATTTTTATATGTTATTTAAATTAACATATAAATGTCAGTACTCTCTTTAAAATTAAGATATAAATATCAGTACTTTGTTTTATATCTAAACCATTCCATTCTTTAGCACAGTTATGAATTTAACTAAAATTACAATGTGAAGGTCTAACAATGAACATTGTAAGCACACTCTATAATGTGGATAGAATTCTTAAGTCGTGCATAGATAGTAGTGCAGATGGAGTAACTTTGCTACCTTCTCATCATTGTAAACTAAGCAACAAAGTTCCATAGATTTTAATGAAAAAATATCAAGTTACAGAATTTGAATAAATTTGTTCTAAGCTGGGAAAGACAATGTTCAAGACAAATAGCTCAATAAATTCAACAATAAATCTGTTAAATTGGTTTAGGTGTTGTGTAATTTGTTTAAATTGACTTTAAAATTCGAATTGAGTTCACTTTCGACTGTCTCATAAATCATTAAAAAATAAAGAACAAAAAACCTAAGTCTTTGGTATCATCCTAAAAAAAGATATACTTCGATAAATAGTCGTATTGTATACGAGGAGGGTAGGAAAGTCACGTTATTGCAAAGACTTGCGGAAGTCATGAAAAAGAATGAGTACAAAAAGGGAATTGGTCTTTTTTATCAAGGGGGCAAATTAAAATTTACGAAAATATATTTAATTATAGAATATTATGGAATAAATTTAATTATGGAATATTATATGGTGTAAGTTGATGCCTATGGCGTATATCAACCACATTTATTAATGTGGTTGTGTTGGTGTATAGCAAATTACTCTAAACATCAAAACCAAAATGAAAAGAATAGGTGTGATATTCTTTTCTTATTCATATGATACACACTAATACAATTAGTGTGGCTTTTAGTTTCATATTCCAAGAAGTATGTTGGACTTCTATGACTATTGGCATTCACTTTGAGGTTTTCACCTTCTTCTCAATTGAATAACCCAAATTTACATAACCCAATAAATTACTTTTCTAACAATAATCAATCATGTATCTAACAAAAATATTTACTAAAGAAACCAAAAAAATTATAAATTAAAATCAATTAATTATATATATACATATATATATAATAAAATTATATTAATTAAAAAGAAAATGTACACACCATTAAATAGTTGGGAGATTCTTTTAGGAGATTCTTGTAATTTAGCATGAGGATACCAAATATCCATGCCATGCTAGAGAAGGAAAAACATATTTGTCACACCTAATCTTCCCTACGAACAAAGGATTTACAAACCATAGCTTGTTGGCCATCACTTATATCATGTAGAATATGATAAATAAATAGCTCTAGATATTACTTTGCGTGGATGCAAAAACCATTAACAAGATAGTTTAAATAAATATATACTATTTTGGAATTTCTAGTGTTATTTTTTGGATTTTTTTTTTTTTTTTTACTTTTAGAGTAATTTAATTAATCACTAAAGAAATTTAATTGGTTTGGTTTGAGTGGGATTAATCACTAAAGAAATTTAATTGGTTTGGTTTGAGTGGGAGAAGTTAAATATTAAAGTTTTTTTATATGGTATATTTTAGATTAATATCTAAATTTATAAAAAAAAATATTTCATAAAAATATTTGTATTTTGAAATAGTATTAGAGCATATAATAGATATTTTAAAAAATAGTTGTAATCACAAATTTATTGAACATTTTTAATGTCATTGTTATTTAAAAAAAATTTGTATATTTTTTTCAAAGTCATATTAAGTATTTTTTTTTAATTATAATAATGATAATATTGAATTTATGAATTAGTCTTTATAAATAGGAAAGTAAGATGAAAAAATTAGACATAGTTAAAAGTCATGCAAAAGATTGACATAGCATACATAGTTTAGAATGAGATCTTTTCTCTCATATTTTATTATATTTCATAATTCAATTTACTTTTTATTGTAGATTAAGTAGTGAAAAGACATGTCTAATGTATATTAAGACTCCAAACTTAATTGTTACCCATTTTTATTTTATCCTTGTAATTTGTTAATGTTTAAAATAGTTCTCCCTTAACTTCATCATCCATTCCCTTTTCTTTATCTATTAAATTTTAATGTAATTTTGAATGCTTTTCAATCATCCATAATAGTGAATAGGTCTCTTTAACTTAACCGTTAGATATAATGTAATATTTGACCTCTCTTCCATTAAAAATAAAATTAAAGATGAAGTATCATAGTTTAAATACGTTTAAAAAATCTACTTTATATATTTTGATATCATAATTTCCAAAATAAGAAAAAAAAACAATAATTCTTTATACTTTTACATAATTAGAACTGTGTGTATATCAACCTATCTCAAAATTACATATATTTTATAATAGTAGAGTGAGACATTCAATATAAATTGGAGAAATAAGTATAAGGGGGCCACTATATGTTAAACCTTCGTACTAAAACAACACATTTCTTGGTTTGGATATATTTACAAGTGATGTAGGTGTATTCTATATTTAGCAGTGTTTGGTAAATTAATGATAGATAAGCATTATATTTAATAAAAGAGAAAAAAAAATGAACTACATTTACAAGTGATGTAGATGTATTCTCTATTTAGTAATGTTTGGTAAAATAGTAATGCACAAGGCATGTATAAGCATTATCTTTAATTAAAAGAGAAAAAATGAATAATGTTGCTTTATTTTCTCATGAAAAACCCTACAAGCAAAAGTGGTTGTTTTAAGCAATTCTTCAAGCAAATACAAAAGCTACAAATGTTCCAAATAAGTATCCAACTTATTTTTATGATTTTTTTTTAATTTGCCCTACCAAATTGATATATATCATTTAATTACTAATACCACAAAAATATAATAGATAATGTATTTAAACTAAAATATAAAATATGGTGTAAAAGTATTTATGGTGGTTTTTATATATATATATATATATATATATATATATATATATATATATATAATTTTAATTATTTTTTATAGTCAATAATTGTTTTTATTTGAGTTTCTTTATACATAATCAAAATTTATTTCTAATTAAATTTGTGTTTACTTATAAGATTGTATGTTACTTTCAATTTACAATGAGTTATCAATCTTATATCAATTTTTTCTTAATATCAATATCAATTTTATATCAATCTTTTTTAACATCAATGTTTTCTTAATATAGTTATAGATTTTATACTTATCTATCTATCTATCTATATATATATATATAGATAGATATAGATATATAACACATGATTTTGAGGAATTGTTTTCATACTATCATTATTTTCATAACTCAAGTCACAATGATATTATACATTTGCTTTGATTTTGTCTTATTTTATATTTAAAAGAGTAATAATGAGTGGAATCACAATGATCTTACACATTCTTTTGTATATAAAAAAGAAATGTATAAATAAATTATTTTCTTGGATTTGACTTTGCTCATTCTTACTATTATTTGATATATATATATATATGTTCAGCGCTTAATCTAGTAGATTATCAATATACTTTTTATTTGGATTTATTATCTGTAATATATTAATCATTCTTACAATTTATCATTAAATTTTTAATCAATTTAATTATTATTTACAATAGTACATTAATTTTATTATATTTTTTTAATTTTGATTTATTATCTATAATATATTAATCATTTTTATAATTTACCATTAGATTTCTAATAAATTTAATTATTATTTACAATAGTGCATTAATTTTATTATATTTTTTTAATTCTAATTAAATTTAAATTTTATGGTCTTCATAATCCTTCACAATTTCCAACCATAATTTAAAAGTCCAACATCTTTAAATATTTTTTATTAACTCAAATTTAAACCAAAGCATTTATCCCAACCATTCTTTATCCTTAACAATCTCGTGTTATATCTAGTGGAAAAATAAAAAATAAATTGTTTTCTTCTCTAACTAATCAATATACTTTATATACCCACAAAAGCCTAGAAACAATACATTGTGTCTACCATGTAAGTTGTTTAGTGATGAGTTGTATTTTCATCCTTCATAGTATATAATATATGTGAGAATCACTATCAAATTAAGGTTTAGGTAAATATCGACAGAAAGAATTTTAATGCACGAGACTGCTTTGTAGCATAGTTAGTTATATGTTTAATGGATGTCAATTCTAAACCTCCATTAATACTTATTGCTTTAATGTGTTTAATAAGTTGGGCTTTCCATAACCCTCCATGAAAGCTCAATATTGTGGTCATCACCTTCATGTTTCTTCATAAAAGATTATAATTTGATAGGATATCATTTTATTCCAAAAGTTGTTAAAGTAAGGTTGATGTAATATTAGAATTTTAGGTTTTAGAAATAATAACTATGTAACCATATCCACTAATGTCAGCTTCTTGTAAATTATGAATATATTCTTTAGTTTTATAAAAGCAAAATCTTTCTATGGTATTTGAAGTTTATAATTCCATGAGGTTAAAAGATTCTATGGAAAAGTATAAAATTAATCGAAGAAAATATGGAAAAGTATAAAATTAATCGAAGAAAATGTTATTAAGAGGATTTGAAAGTAAAGTTAAATTAAGAATATATTCATAATGTAATTTAGATTAATTATATGAAATTTCTCTTAAAAATTATAAGAGTACTCTAAACACAGTTTAGAGAGAATTTAAAAGATATCGGAATGTTTATAAACATTATTGTAATTTTGAGGTATATTAAATATATATTATTATTATATATTGATATAATTTAATATAATTTTTATTTTTAATGTTTAATGATGATGATGATGATGGTTAACGTCCGCTGAGACCAAATAATGATCTATCGGACCTAAAAAGACAAATATATCAATATAAATTTACTTAAATTCTAAATTAAGTGTGGAGAGAAATAATATTTTTTTTAAAGTGTAATATTTTATAAAAAAAATAATTTTCCGTGGCATTTTTAGAGTGTATTTATATTCTTATTTATAATTTTATTAAAATTCATATATATATATCATTTTTCTTTAATATGTTTATTGCTTTAAAAAAATAAATAATGTGATATGCATAGTATTGGTTATATATATATATTAAAAATGAAATTTTGAAATATAATAATTATGAATATAAATCATTATTTTAATTTGAAGGGTAAAATGTATATTAATTTATCCTAATATTTATATTATATATTTTTTATTTTTCTTTATATAAAAATACTTTTAATTATGATTATATGTTTATCAATTAAATTTATTAAGTTTAATATGTTTATTTATTAAAAAATTTCAAATATCATGGTTACTCATATGAATCATTATTATTTAAATTTATTTTAATGTGATATGTTTATTATGATTTTTTTTTTCGAAAAAATTGTTTGTAATTTTATTAATAAAAACAGAATTATAATATAACAAATTTGAATTGAATCGATTTATTATTTTGATTATTTTTTAATTGAGCCAACATTATTATTATTATTATTAGATCTAATGCTTAATTTTACATACCACTATAATGTCTCCCCAATACTAGGTTGTAGAGTGCCTCTTGACACAATACAAATTATTTATATTGTAGGTTATTTGAGTTTATCACCATTTTTTGATAAAATAAAGTTAATATGGTTACATTTTGATCTGTAAACTTTTGTAAACATTCCACTAGACAGTTCTCACAATATATCAGATAATATATACTTAAAAAATCAAAGTCTACACTAGGAGGGTTTATTTCTCTTTATATTTTTAGATATGTAAATTACAGTTTATTGTGTATGCATGCAAACTATAATTAAGCAGAAAATGGAAAACAACGAAATAAAAACTCACAAATCACAACTGACACAAGATATATCCTCAGAAACCCTTTCGAGAGAAAACCTAGCTGGAAGGTGAGGTCATTTTACCCTCTTTCTCTAAATAGAAAATGGATATGGGTACAAAGAAGTAAGGCTCGTGGCTCGTCGGCTACTACTATGCACAAATACTCTTTGTGTGCTCTCTCTCTATCCCTCTCAACTATTATTCTCGTCTATGGAACAAAATGCACTAAAAAAGAATGGAACCCCTTTCCCTCCTAATGGTCTTGTTATAACACAACCCAATAGCCTACTAGTGGTTAGGTTTGACTCCTTCAAATCTTAACTAGAGTTACAATGTTGACTCTTCTAGAGTCTTCTTCATCATGATCAATGGCTAGCCCCTTTTTCATGAATAACAGGGGTTGATGTGGCATTCTCTTGAATTATGATGGTCAAACAGGAAGGTCAAATTTCTAGTGGCGTAACTTTTGCATATGAACTCTAATTGAGGCGATACTTATGCAGTTGGAAAGGCGTTTGTGTGTAGAATAGGACAAAAAGGTGTGAAGCTAAAGAGACAAAGTTTTACCCACAAAAATTATTGTTTGATGAATCAAAATGCTCCTTGAAAGTTTTAAACCCCAATTCGCCAAACTCAGTATTGTCGGTAAAAATGGTCTCGTGAGTTGTTTCCTCCACTTTTTCTACTCTAAAAGAAATGAGATGGATGACAAACAATATAATTATCCAATCTAGATCACACCTCCCCATTTTGGGAGGCTTTTGGTCCTCAAAAGCTTCTATTGAATAAGGTAAGGAAATTTTTCCTCCACCTTCTCTCAGGTGTACCATTTAGCCTTACTTGGAAGTTGTCCTTTCAACCCAACCTACCAAGGGTCATGTTGCCCCTGTTGTAGAAATTTTGGCTGTAGATTAACCTAATTATGCAATATAACTAAAGAAAAATACTTAATCTACTTCTACAATCAAACTTGCGGAAGCTTAATGTATTTGAGCAAGATCAAGCGGAACACATATAACCAGAAGAAGAATCAATACACATGAAACAAAAAAAATACTCAAGGGAAAGCCTCTGCTAAAACCCCCACTATATGTATTATCATACAAGGTGGAAATATCTCAGAATTACACAAAGATTTAGCTCTCACAGCTATCCAGCCCTCAGTACAATCCCTCACTGCTACTCATAGACAGAATAGACTGCTCATATGCCTTCTCCTCTACCCTCCAAGCCTCCTATTTCCTTGCATTGTTTCTCCTCATTGATCCTACTGTTACCAAGTGTAACACTAATCACTCACATTGATCTCACACCCTATAAAATTGCGCAATCCTCAAGGAACCTTATTCCTTTTGCATGGATGAGTTTCCTTTATAGGAAAACTCATGCAACTGATAGTATAATGTCCCTGTCTTTAATCTCAACTAGGTATTTCTCATAATAGACATGCATGAGTTACTGATGAGAGAATCTTCAGTTATCTGGAGTACACTAGTTAGATGCATGTATGCATTAACTGACTGAACTCGCAATTAGTTCCTCAAACTATTTCGAACTAATTTAACTGGACATAACTCGGATAACTGAGCTAACTAATTACAACTCAATTATAACTCATCCTTCTCCTTAATTAAGTGATAATATCCTTAATTTAAGGGATAATTGTTGAATGACTTCACAAAGACTTCTAGCTTGCATTTCTCCAACTAATTAATCCAAGATGAACTAATTAATTATTTTTCAAACAGCTGGTGAGACTAAATTCAAATTTTAATTCTCAATTTTAATTTAAGGACAAATTAAAATTGGAATATTCTGAATGCTATTTTTAGCATTTCTTGTTGCTATTCTCAACACTCCCCCTCAACAAGAAAGGAATTCAACTTGATCCCGATCCTGAACCTTTGGAATGTTTTGCATGCAACACTTCTCTCAAGTGTTGTTGCTCCAGCAACTCTAGAAACAAAAAAAATATCCAACCTGAATCAGTATGATGCATCTGTCATCAAAGTCTCTGACTGTTATTGCCTCTGTAGACTGAAAACTCTACGCTTCTACTGACTCAGCCTTTCTGCACTGTTGTCAATCCTTCTCTATGCTCTTTAGTATCTGACTACTTTAGCCTCTGTCACTTTGATCTCTGACTACATCAATCCCACTAATTCCTCCTGCTACTATGTACTTTGGGCTCCCGTAGCAAGGTACGATCCATGAGATAAAACCTCTCAATGGATCCTACCCAATTTCAGCCTTCTTGAGACTATCACTTCACATCGCCCCACCTCACACCTGGAGGTATGGCTGCATGTGCTCCCTCTGCCAACTTGGCTCAAAGTTTCCCCCTACTAGAGGTATTTGCATGAGTGGATGCCTCCACTCGGTCTCCTCTCAACATCTCCAATTTTGTCTCCTCCACAATTGTGTGAGACTTCTTCTGGGATTGCAGGTTGAGAGGTAATTTACTTTCCCTCTCAACCACCAAGTCTTTAACATTTTCCTTGCTTCTCAAGGCTTTGCATGCATCTTGAACCTCAAGAGCATATAGGTTCTTAACTTGTGAACCAATCCATTTCACCTGTCCCCTAGTGATGTGTCTAAGGAAAACCTTTCCCTTATTGAAGACAACATCGTAGCCTTTGTCCTCCAACATCGCGATCGATACTAGTTCTTCTTTAGTCTAGGCACATACTTCACATCTATCAAGGTGATAAGAGCTCCATGCTCCCTATGAAAAGCAACCGTGCTTACTCTTGAAACACTATACCTCTCATCGTCACCCATCTCTATGCGCATCTTGAGGTCTTTCTCCTCCAAGGTACTGAATAAACTTTTATCGCCGGTCATGTGGAATGAGGCTCCACTGTCAAGAAACCAACCACACCCCATCATCGATGACACCATGCATGCGATGAGGGTGAAGTCCATTTCGAACTGAGAGGCTAATGCCTCACCTTCCGATCCTTCGAATCCTTCCAAGGATCCCTTCTTGGACTTCTTTGATGGGCAATCAGTCACATAATGACCCTTCTCGTGACAATTAAAACATCTCACTTTAGACTTGTCAACCTTCTTCCCTCCATGAGAAGAATTCGATTCAGAATGGGACGCCTTCCCCTTCCCTTTCCTTGCCTTACTTGCTAAGGCCAGATTTTCTTCATCATCCTTGGATGAAGAACCATCTCGTGTGCTCCTCCTGAGCTCCTCCTGCATGAGATCCAACCATAGTCATTCTCAATCCGGCAGTTTCTCCCTTCCATTCACAGAGTCCTAGTAGCTATTCCAACTCTTTAGAAGGCCAAGGAGAGCGAGGCTCACCATATCATCATCAGCAGTAGTTATTCCCACACTGATAAGCTCATCTCTGCAAGTGGTGAGCTTGTTCAAATATGTGGAAATAGTATCACAGTTCTCCATCTTGATTCTTCGAAGCTTGTCCTTGAGTGCTAATTTCCTCTGGTCGCTACTGTTCTGGTAGAGGTCCTTTAATGTCTTCCACATTGAATATGGAGTATCCTTCCCATGGAGACTCGAGACAATATGGTCTCGAACTCCCTCAAGGATGATCTGTCTCGCCCTTGCCACACACTTCTTCCATTCAACCAACTCTTATGCATTAGTTGAACCTGGCTTTGGGATTTCTTAATCAATGAAATCCTTCAAGTTGTTGTCTTCTAATACAGCCTCCATGTGATCTTTCCATGCTATGTAATTCGAGCTGCCATCCAAGGCATACTTGAGTCTCAAGCCATAGAATGTCATTGACCAACCTGAAGTATGAGATGAATTCGATTTGTACCTGCAACCCCAAAATTCAAACTTTGAATTTTCTTCTCAGTATACTATTCACAGCTCTGATACCATGTAGAAATTCTAACTGTAGATTAACCTAATTATGCAATATAACTAAAGCAAAATACTTAATCTACTTCTACAATCAAACTTGCGAAAGCTTAATGGATTTGAGCAAGATCAAGCGAAACATATATAACCAGAAGAAGAATCAATACACACGAAACATAGAAAATACTCAGGGGAAAGCCTCAGCTAAAACCCCATTATCTGTATTATCATACAAGGTGGAAATATCTCAGAATTACACAAAGCTTTAGCTCTCACAGCTATCCAACTCTTAGTACAATCCCTCATTGCTGCTCATAGACAGAATAGATTTCTCATATGCCTTCTCCTTTGCCCTCTAAGCCTCCTATTTCCTTGCATTGTTTCTCTTGGGTGATCCTACTATTACCAAGTGTAAAACTGATCTCACACCCTGTAAAACTGTGCAATCCTCAAGGAACCTTATTCCTTCTGCATGGATGAGTTTCCTTTATAGGAAAACTCATGCAACTGATAGTACAATGTCCATGTCTTTAATCTCAACTGGGTCTTTCTCAGAATAGACATGCATGAGTTACTGATGAGAGAATCTTCAGTTATCTAGAGTACACTAGTTTGATGCATGCATGCATTAACTGACTGAACTCACAATTAGTTCCTCAAACTGTTTTGAACTAATTTAACTGGACATAACTCAGATAACTGAGCTAACTAATTACAACTCAATTATATCTCATCCTTATCTCCTTAATTAAGGGATAATCTCCTTAATTTAAGGGATAACTGTTGCATGACTTCACAAAGACTTCTAGCTTGAATTTCTCCAACTAATTAATCCAAGATGAATTAATTAATTATTTTTCAAACAGCTGGTGAGACTAAATTCGAATTTCAATTCAAGGACAAATTAAAATTGGAATATTCTGAATGTTATTTTTAGCATTTCTATTTTTAACATTTCTTGTTGCTATTCTCAGCACCTGTCTTGTAGTTTTAGACCTCTTATACAAAATTGTAGTTGTTAAAATTATGCAACTGCAGTCAAATTCCACTTTGGACAACTCATATGATGAAGATAATAATTGCAATAGATTCCTCTTTTCAAGAGGACCAAAATAGACCTAAAGATCACCTAATTTAGACAAGCAGAAGTTGGTTTTTAAATTTATGTTCCCACTCATGTATATTGGATCAGGTCGGCCCTATGCATATGTACAATTGGACAGGTTAGCCTCAACATTAAGTGGACCCTCATGGAAGCCTATAAATAGAAGATATATCAAGCTCATTTGGACACATTGATCAAGCCATCTTCTCTTCTCTTTTATTGTCTTGGTTTGCACAGGTTTGATAGAGAAAGTTTGTAAAAGGGTCTAAAATTACAGGGTTGAAGTTCGCACAAATCTATGGTTTTTGTTTCTTGGTCATTGGCTCGTAACTAAGCTTTCTCGGCCCCAGACGCATGCATTGAGTGTTCAAGGGTGCATTTGGGAAGTCTCGGATGCTCGCACATAAGCTTGAAGGGAGCATCTAGGGTTTATGAAGAAGATCAAGCAGTTTGGTCCCTAGACGCACGCATAGAGTGGTCAAGGGTGCGTCTGGGAAGTCTCATATGCTTGCACAGAAGATTGAAGGGAGCGTCTAGGGTTTCTGAAGCAGATCAGACATTGTTGGTCCCTAGATGCTCACATAATGAGGTCAATGGTGCCACTGAGCATTCCTATTCACTCGCACAATAGCTGGAAGGGAGTGACTAGGAGTTTGGAGCAGTTTTGTGTGTGTTCATCCCCAGTCACACGCATACAATCTTCTAAGGAGCGTCTAGGTCAGACAAGTCACTCACTCTTAGTGGCTAAGGGAGCGACCATGAAGTTTTAGTCGCTCGCAGTTTTCCTTGCTAGGAGCGTCCATGGTTTTGATCTAGGGTTTGACAGTTGACTTCAGTGGGTTTCAGTAGTCTGATGGATAAATGGTTTCTCTTTGATGTTCTGTAGTTCTGTAGTCTACTTCTATTAGGTAAATATATGTTGCAAGTTTATGTATTGGGCTCATTGTAGTCTCTGTTGAAACATTTTATGACGATCTAAGAATAAGAAGAATTTGCAAGGGTTTTCCCCATAGTGGGTTTTCCCTGGTCTCAGACCAATCCTGGTGTCTCTATGTGTGCATGCTTTTCTTCTATTGTTCCTTTATTTTCCACTGCATTGATGATAATGATGTTTTTCTTTCTACATAGTTGCATATGCTGATGAATATTGACGTAACTATGAATAATGTAATGATGATATGGGGTGAACTTAATGTGTTAATGAATAAATTTAATTATCTAAGAAAAGAACAATATAGCCTTAAGAAAAATTAACAATATCTTATGTTAACTCTGCCTGAGCATCTAGTGCCAAATCCTCTCTAGAAGGTAGGACTTGTTCCTATTCACAATCTAACATCGAAGGCTCATAGAGTTTTAGATTCTTTACATTTACAACTGAGTAAATCCACATGTAAGGGGTATCCTAAGGCTATAGGTGTTATCTCCAACCTTTTCCAGTATCTCAAAGGACCATATTGCAAAGCCTTAATTTTCTTACTTGGGCCCTTCCTAGATTCTCCTTGTTTAACTGTAACCATACTCTGTCTCTCACCTTGAACAACTTCTCTATTCTATGTTGGTCATGCTTGGAATTATATTTTCATGTGATTCCTAAAATTCTCATGTACTTATATATGGGTATGATTAATCTTCTCAACAATTTTTTCTACCCTTAAGAAATCCCCTTTAAGATACTCCTTCACTCATCCTTGTCACCCATATGCAATATGTAAAGGCGAAGGTGGATATCCAAAACAAGTTTCAAATGGGGACTTACTAGTAGAAGCACGAACTTCTATGTTATAAGAGTGTTGTATATATATCATATTTTCATCCCAAGTCTTCAAATGCTTATGATTGTAACTCCTCAAAAGATGTACCAAAGTCCTGTTGACTGCTTTTGTCTACCCATTTGTTTGTGGATGGGATGTTGTAGATCTCTTTAACTTTGTGCCCATCTTCTCCCATAATGTAGTCCAAAATGCAAGAAGAAATCTTGTGTCTCTATTTGGAATGATGTTCCTTAGCATCCCAAAGTGCACCCAAACATTTCCAAAGAATAATTCTATTTCTTCTTGTCCACTGATGGTCTTTTTACAGGGCATCAAAACACACATCTTGTTGAACTTGTCAACTACCATGAATAGGCAGTCATGTTCCTTCCTAGCTGTTGGTAAACCTCCCACAAAGTCCATGGAAATGCTTTCCCAGGGATAGGTTGACATAGACCTTGTTTCCTATTATTAGCCTTGTTGGTACAATAAAGTAGGCATCCCCTTATGAACCTAACTACATGTTATTGCATCTTGGGCCAATACACATACCTCTACAAGTTGGACATTGTCTTCCCTAAACAAAAATTCCTTGTAACCTTAGAGGTATAAGCCTCTCTAATCAACTACAATCAATCATCTTTAGGAACACATAACTTATCCATATTGTAGAGTAAATCATCCTAAAGATGGTAGTCAATGGTGATGTCGCCATTTTGCACATGAATCTAGCTCTGCAATTACTAAAACGCCTCCTTAAAGTCCTCATCCTCTAAATATGTGTCTCTATATGCATAATAGGTTAATGACTACTTGTGCATCTGCATTCCCAATGTTGTGATCGTTGATGTGGGTGGCCTTGAAAGCATGTCAGGCAACTTGTTTGTACTACCCTTCTTATACTTGATCACTAAATGAAAATATTTTAGAACCCCATCCACTTGTAATGCTTAGTATATTATAGTTTACTTTGGGCCTACAACTATTGTAGTGGTTGGTGATATGTGTGGATAATTGTCCCCTTTCCCATTGGATAGCCTTTTTGCTTCTTCACAAATTGCACCAGGGGATAGATCTCCTCGTCATGGGTAGGGTATTTAAGAAATTCCCCATGAAATACTTCAGAATGGTATCATACATGCCTTCCTCCTTGCATCAAGATTCTGCCTGTAACATACCCACTTGCATCTGTCTCCACTTAGAAGGGTTGTGTTGATGGTGCTGGACCCGCAAAAATGTTAGGGGATCTCCTCGGTAAGAAGTCCCAAGAATACCTCAAACCGTTTGGATTAGGATTCCCAACAGTGGGTAGTATGATATCACCTTGATTGCGGTTATGCGCAGAGGTAAGTAAGATGTCCTTGTTGGTTGCAAGGGTGTGACCTTGCAACAAGTTAAGGAAGGTGCATGAAGGGATCTAACGCACGGAAGGGGGAGTGAGTGTGCCCCTTAGAAACATGTGATAGCACACAGCTTGAAATGGAACACACGAGAAGAAATACATCACGAGATGGAAAGCAAGATAGTTGACAATTCAAAGTGATGGATTATATCAACAACACATTTCAATAAGATTCACACAAACACATATGGAATAGTCCATACATACATGCATAAATAACAACTACATATATCATTCGAGTAACCATGATAGTCGAACTACAATAACAACATATGCATGAAACATGCTGCCTTTGTTATATTAAAAGAGTGAAAGATCCAATCATACATACAACCATGACTTCCACTAACCCCAATAGCGGAACATTACAGTCACTGCCGCCTGCTCCTCCAAAGAGATGTACTAGCTCTACACTGTGGAGAAGCCAAGGCTCATTACAATACACTCCAAGCTTTCTCTAAGTTACACCTATAGGAATCTTGGCTCCCAAAAGCCTGTACAATGAGTTATGAGGTTCTATAAATAGAAAAGGGTGGGGTGACCCTTGACATTCGCCTTTGTGGCTCTTCACCTACTCTCATGACTCTTCAACTACTACATGACTCTTACATTATACTATCAATGCTTGGTCTTTCACTTTTACAATAGGTTTACATTACAATCTGCACATGTACCCATGTGAGACAAAATATGCTTGAGTAAGCCATGCAATACATCACTAAGACTCGGATAGTTGTGGGAAGACTAACTCTTCGATGTCCTCGCGATGATCGACGGTGGAGAACTGGTGCCAAGCTTGGTAGTCCATTATGGTGTTCGCGTACTCTCTGGTGACATCCATTTGAAAGTGAACTCTTGCCTCCGTTGCATCCGGGTATAGTGATTTGGCACCTCTGTCCAACTCGTCAGATAACATGCGCATCATAGTCTTGAGTGCAGCTGGACCAACAACATATTGATGCATGGTGTCTGCGTTCATTTGCAAGTCTGCGTTGGTGGCTATGTGCATCAACTGATCAAAGTACATGTCCAGCTCCATTCAGAATTGGTCCTTTGACTTCGCCTTGGTGAGTGTGCCAATAGATTGGATCACATGCGTGCGCACAATGACATCCATGCTCTTGAACACCTACGCATGTGAAGCCTGCAAACTAGTGATGAACTGTGGGAGTTCCTCATAGTTCTGGATCTGAATCCAGATGCGTGTCTTCAACTCTACCACCTTTGGCTTCATCATCTTTGGAAAGTGCAATGGGGATCTCTTGTACCTCATTGTCCATATTTTCATGTGATCAACAATAGTGTGCAGATTTGACAAGATGCGTGATCTCCTAGCACAACGTTGCTGCCAATCGTTGAGATGGACAACTAAATTATGCACAGTGACGAGTCTGAAGTACAAATTCCACATTTCTGTCTCGAGAGATGATACTTCATCTAGTATTGCTTTCCTCTGGCGGACGCTGTAACCTGCTCTCCTCCTTGCTTGGCCGCTTGTAAATCCTTAGCCATGCGCTCGTTCTCAGCTATCAAGAATAAAAAACTCGAGTTAGTGGCTTTAGCATATGCTTTGGTAGCATCGACCAATGTAACTGGATGTTTGTGCACATCAGACATGATCACTCTCTCTTAAAATTGTGCAGGATATACATCGAAATCCAGAGTAGGCACTCTGCACGACTGCACAACTCTATGGTGTGACTCATCGAAAGATATGTTGTGCATCTCCGCTTCCAGATTGTCTTCAAGGATTTCTGTGTCTCCTTGATTGTTTGGGACTTTCTCTACTTCCAGATCTAGTGAAGCTGGTGGGGTGACCTCTTGGTTCTACAGCATGAGGTTAATATCCTTATTTCACTCTGGCTGAACCATATCCTTGTCCATCTGCTCTAGCATCTGTTCAATCTCTTGAGCCAAGTCCTGCTCCTGCGACTGCCCACCCTGTCCACTCTATGCTAGCTACTCGGATGAATCAATAACCTGTATGGGTGCAGTTTCATCAATCTATACATGTTGTACCTCCTGTTGTACCTGTTCTTGTTGTGCTTCCTTCTCTCTTACGCGTAGCTCTTGTTCTTCCCTGAGTTTTCACTTCAAGTCCTACAACTCCTTTTATGTTTCCTCCATCCTTTATTTCTCTCTTTGCCTTTGCGCGATCATTTTGTCGTGTTGTCACCTCTTAGCCTCAATCTCCATAGCTGCTTTAAACTTGAAACTTTTCTCTACCTCTACGCTGTTAACAACCTTCGTCTTGCCTTTGTCACACATAGGTTTTCTACCCTCTACTATTGTTGATGATGCTGCTCTCTGAGATGTTGCTGCCTTCTTCTTTGATAACCACTATACAACTATGTTGACCGGTTCATTAAGCCTTGAGAAGTGATAACAATATCTCCATGGGTCTTCCTCAGGCCATTGACACACCCCGTGGATCCAAGGATCTTGCACTTTCGCACAATGGTCCTTCACTAATCAATGTGGGCCATACGGATTGAAACTTCTGGTACCGAACGTGAATCTCTTGAATTCCTTTGTCTCGGCCTCAACATGCTTGAGATTCCAGATCTCATACAACTTGATCCACAAAGGAAGAGCACGCCAAGGTGCCTTCTTCTTCCTATGCAGTCTAGCTGACAACCCTGTCGAGATGTGATATGATACTTCTTGCATGACGAGCTTATCCATGGGAAACTTCAGTAAAACATGTAGAGCCTTCTCCACATTGTACATCCATATGAAGGTGCCAAGGGTGAGGCATACCAATTTGCTATGTCGATCAATGCCTCCATCGTTTCCTGTGACCTGCAAGGTGAATCTTTCTCGAATATCATCCTGTACATCAGGGTGACGAAGTGGTCTGATAACTATATGATAGCTCCACGGAAGTTGCATTCAGAGAGCAACCTTCAATAAGTGTGCACAGAGGTTTCTGAAGGTGTCCATGCCCAACCCAAGCTTGGGAACTACTGTTGGGCACAAACTGCATCCAGTATGTAAGTGAACATGTATATCTTCGCTTGTTGACCCTTGGGCAGATGTCGAGATTCTGTTACCTGTTCCTTCAACCTAAGATCTAACATGTTGGACTAGTTGCAAGGTCTTCCTTCGCTCGCCAGTTGATCCAACACAATCACCCAACTCCGCGGGAAGGTTTATGTGCTCTCTTGGCTGTATAAGCAACATGCAAAGATGACCAAGAGTTGATATTCCTTCCGCATTATCCTCATCTTGTAAACTTGGCTTGGTGTTGTCATGAACTTGGATGGCTCTTTCACCCATCTCTTTAAGATGTCTCTTGAGTTTGCATTGTTGTTGGGCTTGGTGAAGGGTGTATCCATCGTGATCACCGGCTGCGGCATGTGATACATCTCCTGAAAGTCCTTCACCTTGAAGGTAAAAATTTATGTTCCACTGACACTTCTCAACACCATTGTCTCTGGACCAGTATGCGAGACAATCCAGTGGATCATGTTCGCGCATGGAAACGTGGGATACCTGTATGCAATCTAGTACAAGCCAGACTTGTGTATGTTGACATAGACCTTGCGGTCTTCCAGATTCTCCTCAAATGTGTCTGAGAAGGTGTCATTTATGTCCTATCATTTCATCTTGATGCCCTTGTCTATGAACAACTTGGTGTCTTTATAGATAGGCAAGCTCATAGACACTTTCTCGACTGCATCTCGAGTTTCACTCTCAACAATGTCCTTTGACCTTGCTCTCTTGGAAGCCATTGTACCTGTACTTCTAAGAGATGAACGAACACCTGTAATACTTGGAGACATAGAAACACTAATGGAAAGCAATCTCTTAGTTGAAAACCAAAACAACTTGAGGACTGTCATGCAACACACTTGGATGACTGACTGGAAAGATTGCATAATTTTCACCGAGAGGTTGGGAGACTGACTGCCAAAACTATGCAAAGCACATTCCAGACTGTTAGCGACCTGACTGACTACTGAAACTATGCAATGCATAGTCCATCTTGGCCTACTGAGGATTGAAATTGCGCAATGCACAGTTTCAGTCTGCAATGACTGCAACCAACAAATTGCATTTGCGCAATTCCTGGGGAAAGCAAGGCACTGCCTCTCAGAATTGCACAAACCAAGCCTGGAGGCTAGTGCTAGGCCAACATTGTGATTTTGCTGGGAGCAAGGCAAAGCCTTCACTCTCATAAATGCGCATTGCAAGTCGAGCAAGGCAAGTTTGGATGCATGGTGAAGCTCAATGCAAACAATAGTGAATGATCATGCATGCAAACCATGAGTGCAATATTCAGAAAATGGGAAGATAAGCAAGTGTGTGAAGCGAGTCGCTGCAACAATGATCGTTAGTGTAGAAACAATGTCATGCATGTGACAACAGTGAGATGCAATGAAAAATTTGAAATAGTGCTTCTACAAGCTAACATGTATTAAAATGATAGCAAGCGTTCAATAAAACCAAGCAAACAACACTCACACAAACCGAAATACAAAAAGCGACATAAAAGTAGAGAAATACATGAAAAGCTGACTTACCTGGAAAAGTTGAGTTGAATGTGCCAAATGCTCCTAGATGCAATGTGGGATGCTAGAGCTCCAATATCGATGTGAGGAATGAGCTCTACAACATCGAATAAATAAGTTTGATAAGATTGAGGCTTATGACGCGCATGCCACAAATCTAGGAAAAAGCGACACTTGGTGGGAGGTTTCTAAAAAGACTTTTGCATGTAAGCTCCAACTGCTAAAAATGGAACCCTAAAAACTAGGGATGATTTTTGCTTTTTTGTTTTTTTGCTTTTTCGGAAAAAGTATCCCATGCATGCAAATCGAGATTGCTTGGTTTTGGAGGGAATTGGTCAACCTGGGAGCGCATGCAACAATCTACAAGCTTGGGAATGGATTTTGCACAAATTTTGGGCTGAGTAAGTCTGGCCATCGCTCAGGCATTATGTAATTTCTGAATTGAAGCCCTGGCTGTCAATCAAAATTATGCAATTTTTAGAGCAAGCCTAGTGATGGGCTGCATTGCGCAATTTCCAGAGGGAAGGTTGCCCCGTTGTTCTATGCATTTATGGAGAGCAACAGGCAGCCTAGATGGATTGTGCAATTTTGGAGAGGAAGGTTGGTACCCCTCCAGAATTGCACGATTTTCTAGGTGAGCACAACAACCAGAAAAAGACCAAGTTCTAGAATGTCAGCCTACGGGTAGGAGGCAAACAAGCTGACAAGCACAGGGTGATGAGCCACTGAAACTCAACTGAAGCATATGTACTTGGACAATGCAAGACATGATGCTAAGGATGGTTGGTAGGGAGGCTCCAAAACGAAGCTAAGGCAAAATTTTGGAGGGTGGTTGTAGTTGCTACAACACTTGGCGACACACTGGTAGAACTCCAACTCTCTAAATGGACCTTGTTTCGTGAAAAAAAAGTCTAACTCCTTCGGAAGTATTGTTTAATTCTTGGATCATCTTGGTTTCCACACTAGCTTGATTGAAAGATGTAGCACTTGCCATGCTCTTGGTCAGTCAACACACATTCCAAGCCAAGTCAACACAGTTGTTTCGATTGGGGATGAGGGGTATATTGGTACACAAGCAATATGACAGTCAGAGTTTAAGTTTCATCTTTGGTGTTGCTTCATTGCCAGCAAGCTTGGACAGTACCCTGATGGAGTCACGCAAGAACGCACGCATCGCTTCACTGCTAGTGAGCCTAGTCAATACCCCAGCAAAGTTACTTGCATCACCTCTCTGCGCAGGGAGACTTTCTCTTATTTTTCCTTATTCATTTTTTCATTTTTCATTTCTTTTCACATTTTCATTTTTTTCATAACTGTGCATAGAACGTATTATTTCAGAGGCAGAAGAGGGATCCCGACTTATTGGGAGAAGAAGAGGTTACTCCTTCAGAGAATTAATTTGTATATACCTATAGCATGCTTGTTAAGGTTTCCCCCCTCACCTTACTCTACTTAACTGAGCTGACAAGGGTTAACCCAAAACAACTGACTAGGGTAGGTGAAACTAGTTAGTGCGAAAGCATTGTGTTTTCACTAAGGTTCACTTTGAACATAATGTATTTTCCATTGGTGTATCATTGACTGAATACAACAAGTTCTGCATAAAGATATAGGACAAAATATAACCAAGTATTGATAACTACACAAGTCCTCTTGTACTTTACCGTGCTTGTTTCAAGAGTCATACAAGGCTTCATGCAAAACTAGCCTATTGGCTTAAGCAAACAAACAAAACAACAACAAAGCAAAGAGAAGAAGTAAATGCGAAAGCAAGGCAAGCACACAAAGAAAGTAGGAAAGCAAACAAACAACAAAGTAAGAAAGAAAACATGCATGCAAGCAAACAAGATGTAAAGAAAACACTACTCCTACTCCTAAGCTAACAGTGCATGGGTCTTATCATGTGAAGTGATATTTCCAATGCAGCCACCGACGCATTAGTTGACCCATGTTGGTGAAGGCATGGTTCGTGAATAGTACAGTCAAGCGAACTAGCAAACATGAAAGATATAACAATGAAGACAAACACACTCCAAGTTTAAATGCGTCCACAGAAAATAAAAAAGTGAAAGCACACGATATGCACTCCGTGGACTTACCATGGTGTTGTGATACACTGCATGCAGATGTTAAGCATATGCACTCTCTTGACTGTGAAATGCAAGCAAACATGAGAAATATAGACAAATTACGTCTTGCTAGTGTGTTTGTTGTTTAAGATTCCTCCATTGCATGAGTGATAGGATCATGCGGTTTGAGTGGAGGAAGAAAAATCTGTGCATTGGATTGATCTTCAATGCGTACAGATGAGTGATGAGGAGCCTTGGGTATTTCAACAATTTCTTGATCAGAAGTGAAACCAGCCTAAGGACAGTGAGGGCATGACATAACCATCAGCTCGGGCTAAAGTGCCTTGACAGCCTGTGGGGTTTCGAATTCATTGATAGATAGATCATCATAAACATGTGGCTTTGAAAGATCAACAATGATAGAATCAACATCGTGATCAAATACAGGAGTAAATAGATCACGATAGCTATGGTTAGAAAAATTAATGAGTTTGTCGGCATCCTCATGATAAGATAAATCAAACAGAGGGGTAGATGAGAAACAAGAATGTTCGCCCTCTGCATTTCCAGAAAAAGCAGATGAAAAATCAAGTGGGTTTTCAATGAAGAATTTGTCCTCTCCATTGTCGAATGATGGACTGACATTAGGTGTATTTAGCGAATGATCGGAAGTGGATGCATTCGTGGAAATATTTACACAAGGAAAATCAGAGATAGCAGAATCACCAAAGATGTCAAGAAAAAGTAGAGGAGGCATAGAAAGAAGGAGATCTTCCTTCTCCATGGGTTGATGTTCAGATCCTTAGTCATACTCATCATAAATGAAAACGTAGGTTGGTTGTGCAACATCAACTTTGTCAATGGCTTGATCCTCGTTAACAACATGTGTAGAGTCTGGAACGAAAGAACACAAGATAGTGTAATCTAGAGGATCATCAGAATGTGAAGATGGAGGTTGAGGTAACAAGTGCAAGTGACAACCAACGAGCTTCCCAACCAAATATGTGCAAAAATTAAGAGTGGTGATAGTGGGAGGATGTGACAGTTGAACAGATGTGTGCGCATGTTCTCCCATATCACTCTGCAGTGGTGGAGCTGTTTGATGAGGGGAAGGTAGACAATCACTTGTGACAACAACTATGTCCACTTGTGATTGCGCAGCTCCATCACCAAAGTATGTTGAGCAGGGTTTGAACTTCAACTTCATTTTGGAATAGAATGATTTGTGAAGGAAATATTCAAATCTGTCCCAAAGATATTGGAATTTCATTTGGTTTTTCGGATCTTCAAACTGGAGTACACGGAAGCACTCCCAAAATCCATAGGCGATTCATGCAGAGCCTTTCGTTGTTTTAACAATGTTTTGTCAACAGGTTTAGGATCAAAATTATGGAAAGTAGATTCGATTAGATCATTGAACTGCTTAAATGAGTGCATGCAATTGTGATGCAAGATGCACCACCATCATTGTGGGGATCATGACGTGTGGTTGAAAGCAGCGTGCTGAGATCAACTTCATCAAACTTTTTTGCATCCTCCAAGAATGCAAGGAAGTCATGTAAGTGCTCAGGCTTAGCCACTTCTCCTTCACCATCGTACGTGAATTCCGACTAGAGATCATGAAACTCCTTCGTGATGTTAAAGGGTTGTGCATTAGACAGACATCACAGAGGGTGGACTCTAACAATATCCATGACATATGTGTGAAGATTCAAAATAGGATGTGAGGACTTAGCTTGTCTTCTTGCCCTCCTTCTAGCGCCAGAAATGTTGATGATGCTAGACCTGCCAACATGTCTAGGGATATCCCTGGTAAGAAGTCCCAACTAGACCTCAAACTATTTGGAGTAGGAGTCCCAACAGTGGGTAGTATGGTATTGCCTTGACTACAGTTGCGCGCAAAGGTAAGTAAGATGTCCATGTTGGTAGCAAGGGTGTGACCTTGCATCAAGTCAAGGAAGGTGGATGAAGGGATCTAACACATAGAAGGGGGAGTGAGTGCACCCCTTAGAAACCTGTGATAGCTCGCAGCTTGAAAGGGAACAAATGAGCAGAAAGACACCACGAGATGGAATGTAGGATAGCTGATGATCCAAAGTGATGGATTATATCAACAACACATTTCGATAAGATTCATACAAACACATATGGAATAGTCCATACATACATGTGTAAATAACAACGACATATATCATTAGAGTAACCAGGATAGTCGAACTATAATAAAAGCATATGCATGAAACGTGTTGGCTCTGTTATATTAAAAGAGTGAAATATCCAATCATACATACAACCATAACTTCCATTAGCCCTGCTAGTAGAACTTTACAGTCATTGCCGCATGCTCCTCTAAAGAGATGTTCTAGCTTTGTACTGTGGAGAAACCAAGGCTCATTACAATACACTCCAAGCTTTCTCTAAGTTACACCTATAGGAAGCTTGGCTCCCAAAAGCTTGTACAATGAGTTATGAGGTTCTATAAATAGCAAAGGGTGGGGTGACCCTTGACATTCCCCTTTGTGACTCTTCACCTATCCTCATGACTCTTCAACTACTATATGATTGTTACATTATACTATCGACACTTGGTCTTTCACTTTTACAACAGGTTTACATTACAATCTGCACATGTACCCATGTGAGACAAAATAGGCTTGAGTAAGCCATGCAAGAAATCACTAAGATTCAGATAGTTGTGGGAAGACTAACTCTTCGACATCCTTGCAATGATCGACGGTGGCGAACTAATGCCAAGATTGGTAGTCCATTATGGTGTCCACATACTCTGTGGTGACATCCTTCTGAAAGAAAAATCTTGCCTCTGCGTTGCATCTGGGTACACTGATTTGGCACCTATATCCAACTCATCAGATAACATGTGCATCATAGTCTTGAGTGCAGTCGGACCAGCAACATACTGATGCATGGTGTCTGCGTTGATCTGCAAGTCTGCGCTGGTGGCTACGCACATCAACTAATCAATGTACATGTCCAGATCCAGTCGGACTTGGTACTTTGACTTTGCCTCGGTGAGTGTGCCAATAGATGGGATCACATGCATGCACACAATGACATCCATGCTCCTGAACACCCATGCATGTGAAGCCTGCAAACTGGTGATGAACTGCAAGAGTTCCTCATAGTTCCAGATTTGACTCTGGATGCGTGCCTTCAACTCTACCACCTTTGGCTTCATCATCTTTGGAAAGTGAAATGGGGCTCCCTTGTATCTCATTGTCCATATTTTCATGTGATCGACAACAGTGTGCAAATCTGACAGGATGCGTGCTCTCCTAGCACATCGCTGCTACCAACTGTTGAGATGGACAACTAACTTATGCACGGTGACAAATTTGGAGTACAAATTCTGCATGACTATTTCGAGAGACGGGACTTCATCTAGTATCGCTCTCCTCAAATCTGCTATGGCAGATGTTGTAACCTACTCTCCTCCCTTCTTGGTCGCTTGTAACTCCTTAGCCATGTGCTCGTTCTCAGCTATCAAGAATCAAACACTCGAGCTGGTGGCTTCGGCATATGCTTTGGTAGCATCAGCCAATGCAACTGGATGTTTGCACACATCGGACATGATCGCTCACTCTTTAAACTGCGTAGGAGATACATGGACATCCAGAGTAGGCAATCTGCGTGATTACAAAAATCTATGTTATGACTCGTTGAAATATATTTTGTGCATCTCCGCTTCTGGATTGTCTTCAAGGATTTCTATGTCCCCTTGATCGCTTAGGACTTGCTCTACTTCTGTATTTGGTGAAGCCAGTAGGGTAACCTCTTAGTTCTAAGACACAAGGTCAATATCCTGATCTGACTATGGCTTAACAATATCCGTGTCCATCTGCTCTAGCATCTGTTCAATCTTTTGAGCCAGGTCCTGCTTTTGTGATTGCTCACACTTTCTGCTCTGTGCCAGCTACTCGGATGAATCAATAACTTGTATGGGTGCAGTTTCATCAATATGTGCATGTTGCACCTCCTGCTATACCTGTTCCTGTTGCACTTCCTTCTCTCTTCTGCGCAACTCTTGTTCTTCCCTGAGTTTCTACTTCAACTTCTGCAACTCCTTTTCTATTTCCTGCATCCTCTGTTTCTCTCTTTGCCTTCGCACAATCCTTACGTCATGATGTCACCTCTTAGCCTCAATCTCCAAAGCTGCTTTCAACACAAGTGAAACTGCTTTGAACTTGTAGCTTTTCTTTGCCTTTGCGTTGTCAACAACCTTCCTCTTTCCTTTTTCATACACAGGTTTGCTACCCTCTATTGCTACTGATGATGTTGCTCTTTGAGATGCTGCTACCTTCTGCTTTGCTAACCACTATATAGCTATGCTGACTGGTTCATTAATTGAGAAGTGATAGCAATATCTCCATGGGTCTTCCTTAAGCCAATGGCATGCCCCATGGATCCAAGGATGTTTCACTCTCACACAGTGGTCCTTCATTAAGCAATGCGAGTCATACGGATTGAAACTTCTATTGGAAATAATACTAAGAGGGGGGTGAATCAGTATTATTAGATCAATGATTTAATTTCCCAAACATATTTATATACGCTACTTCAACTAAGTGAACTAGTGTGTACACACGACTGTACTTAAAGCAACTAGCGTATATGCAGAGAACTTTTGATTTAGACAGTTTATCATGTATTGAACTTTAACCAGTATATCAGAGATTTATTAGACAGTGCAATAAAAGCAGAATAAAGCATCACACATAAGAAACACACATGAACACCAAGATATAGGGTGGAAACCTAATGTGGGTGAAAACCACCTGCTACTTTGTCTCTGTCTTCTTTTAATAATAAGAAAATATGTTTACAATCTTGTACTGGTGCAGACTCATACCAGTACACAGGCACCCACCTGTAGACGCTACAACATTCTCTCGTTCTCCAGCTACTACTAGAAGGGAGCTACAACTCCCTAGCTCTTGTACTAGCCAATATGTTTACTAGTACGTAGGTGCCAGCCTACAAAAAACTCCACTCTTCTACCAGGGACCATGTTTCATGAATTTTCAGACTGGATACTCCTGGAACACAACACCACAATCTGAAGGCCACGTTTCATTCAATTTTCATACTGGACCCATCAACAACATCATAACTGCAATACAATCATCAAGTACATCTGCATCAACCAATCATTGAAACTCAATCACCATAACCTGAATCTGATCATTCAGAACACTGTCACTAGAACCCAAAACAGAACCCAGAACTCTGCAACAGCAAACAAAAACAACTGAAACATACTTCATAAGGTATATGCTACTTCCATGTGTCGAACCAGCATGTATATGTGTTTTTATCAAATCCAACCAACGTACACATCTGGAAATATTATTTCATAATTTTGCAGCTATTCCAGACTTCAGTTATACCCAGATCATAACATTTACAGAATAACACATGCGTCAGTATTCAGATATAGACTATACATGATCAAACCACATAATGATAATTCATTTCAAGTCTTAAGATCCCGATCCATCATTAGATCTTATCCCTCATCAATCGCTAATTTTCATCCTTGGTTTAGATCAAGCAAAGCACCATAAGCCAATAACCTGCATACTAGATCTCACACTTCATCAGATATTCGATACTTGCACACTTTGGCCTAATGATCTTCTCCTCCTTATATAGTTTTAGGCCTTTCTCAATACCATTGAGGACCAATACCTTGGACCAAATACCTAGGGTCAATACCTCGGACCAAATACCTTGGACCAATACCATGGATCAAAATACCTTGGACCAAATACCTCGGACCAAAAACTTAGTTTTCCAACATATACGCGCTTTTCCTTTTGTGAAAGTGCATGTGTACGTATACGCTACTTGTGTTCAGTGAACCTGCGTGTATACGCAGCTTGGTCAAGGTGAACCTGCGTATACCTCTCTTTCTTCATTCTCTGTAGTTTGATATGTAATTATTTGTTGTTGACATGCTGCACCATGATCTTTCATCTGAGTGAGTTGCCATCAAGGACAACACCTATATCATAATGCCAACAATCTCCCCCTTTGGACTTGATGGCAACAACAACACCAAGTCACTCTCCCCCTTTGACATCAAGGGCAAAGGGTGGACCAAGATAATTTCTCCCTTTTACATACATTACGTTGGTCATGCTCCACCTGAGTACATGCTGAAATCTCTTATTGAGCTTCCCTTTTGTACATGCTGAGATGTACTGAAACTGTCCATGCTCTTCCTGAGTGCAAGCAGAGTCTGCAAAAATTATTTTCTAAAAGAATAACATGACTCTATAACTAAACTATGTGAGGATGACCTTCCTATTACCAATGACTCATACATACATCCATCTCCCAATTGAGTGGGGATATACCAAATTTGACTCATCCACCCAACCAAGTGGGGATATAACAATTGTTTATACATGACAGAAACAAGAAATATTACATCATCCATCCCATGTAAAGTTGGGATACAAATTACATCATTTGTCCAAGAGGACTCATATTACTTCCTAGTCTTTTACATGACTTGAGTAACAAATGGTATAAATATCTGAAGCCATAGCTGGACTCAGCAACCATAATGCCAACAATGCTGAATGTACGTGAAGGCTAATGCTCCCCCTGAACCTATGCTACTTGTGCATTGTTTAACAGGTCAATGATCAATCTTTGTTAGTCAGATAAAATTAATGAACATCGCATATAGACATTAATCATCAATTTCATTCAGAGCACCCATATCAGATCCTGCCGCACTGTTTTCTTGTCTGAAGCACATATACGCTTATTTACCTATAGAAACCCACATGTGTACGTGACTATACTTCATGAAACACGCGTATAATAGCCTTTTTCTGAAAAAATTGGATTTAACAGCAAGATGATGTAGCAACTACTCCCAGCTTTTGTCTGAGATATTCAAATGTCTCTCTGGGCAGTGGTTTAGTGAATATATCAGAAACTTGTTCTTTGGAGGGAACATACTCCAATTTGACCTTTTGTTCAAGCACTTGTTCACATATAAAATGGTATTTGACCGGTATGTGCTTGGTCTTGGACTGCATGACTGGATTCTTTGAAATACTGATGGCACTTGTATTATCACATAGAATGGAGATGGGTGGAGTGCATGTGATCTAAATGTCTTGCAAGGTTTTCATCATTCAAAGAAGTTGTGTGTAGCAAGATGCAACAACCACATATTCTGCTTCAGTTGTAGATAGCGTAGTTGAACTTTGTTTCTTGTTGAACCAAGACACTAACCTGGAACCCATATAGAATGCACCACCACTAGTGATTTTTTTGTCATCAACGCTTCCTACCCAATCTGCATCTGTATATGCATGAAGAGTGAGATCTGTATCTCTAGGATCCCATAAACCAAAATTCCATGTTTCTTGAAGATATTTGGAAATTCTTTTGACTGCCTAAAGGTGTGATTCCTTTGGATTTGCTTGGAATCTTCCATCTATTCCTACTGCATGCATGATGTCAGGTCGGGTACCTGTTAGATAAAGCAGACTGCCAATCATGGATCTGTAAGTTGGTTGATGTACTGCTACTGATTCATCATTTGAGTTGAGACTGCATCCTGTTACCATCGGGGTACATACAGGTTTAGAATCTTCATGCCATACCTTTTCAAGATCTGTTTGAGATATTTGGTTTGTGAAAGAAAAATACAATCTTTCTTTTGTTGAACTTGTAGACCAAGAAAATAGGTAAGTTCACCAAGCAAGGACATTTCAAATTCTTGTTGCATTACTGAAGCAAAATTCTGACTCATGGATTCTTCATTGCTACCAAAAATGATATCATCAACATAAACAACAATAATTAGCAATTTATCAGTGTCAATCTTTGTATATAGATTGTTATCTACTGAACCTTTTGAAAAACCTTGTTGGTGTAGATATTTGTCAAGATGGTAATACCAGGCCCTTGGAGTCTGTTTCAGACCATAGAGAGCCTTTTTGAGTCTGCATACAAGTTTTGCATCATTTCCAAGAATGAATCCTTTTGGTTGTTCAATATAGACTTCTTCTTCTAAATCTCCATTAAGGAAGGCATATTTTACATCCATTTGGTATACTTTGAATTTCTGAAAGCTATAAAAAGCAAGAAACATCCTTATGGCTTCAAGTCTAGCAACAGGTGCAAAAGTTTCTTCAAAATCTATACCTTCTTGTTAAGCATACCCTTTAGGAACAAGTCTGGCCTTGTTTCTAATGACTTCTCCATTTTCATTCAGCTTGTCTTTGAATATCCATTTAGTTCCTATAATATTTTTATGATGAGGTCTAGGAACTAATTCCCAAGTATTATTCTTTTCAATTTGCTCAAGTTCTTCGTTCATGGTCTTGACCCAACATTCATCTTTGCATGCTTCATTTACATTTTGAGTTTCGGTGGAGGATAGTAATGCTAGATAGCTTGAGGTTTCGGTAATAGTTCTTCTTGTCTGTACACTTACCTCTTTTTCCCCTTAAATTTGAGTTTCTGGATGATTTTTATGAACATACCTAGACGAAGTCTTTTCTTCTACTGTTATCTCTTCTTCTGTTGTTTCATTGGTTTCTTCTTCAATATCATCGTGATTTGATGTGGGAAAATACTCCCCATCTTCTTCATTTTCATAATCTTCTATTTTTGTTTGTTTTTTATTTTTGCATGCTTCTTCAACTACAACATCAATACTTTCAACAATTTTCCCAAGTCTTTTGTTATAACATTTATATCCTTTACTTAGGGAAGAGTAACCAAGAAGAATAACTTCATCTGCTCTGGGCTCAAACTTACCAAGTTTTTCATCAGTCCTTTTGATATAACATTTGCTTCCAAAAAATTTAAAGTATTTTACAGTAGTAGTCTTACCATACCAAATTTCATGTGGAGTTTGAGTGCTATTTACCCGAACATTTGCTTGGTTGAGAATAGTTACGGTGGCAAATGCAACTTCACCCCAGAAAGTTGCAAGAGTTCCAGATTCATCTAGCATAGCTTGAGCCATTTGTTGAACAGTTCTATTCATTCTTTCTACCACTCCATTTTGCTGAGGAGTCCTTGTGGTGGACAATTGCCTTTTTATTCCATGTTGTTCACAAAAGTCAAAGAATTCATCCGAGGTAAATTCCACTCCTCGATCAGATCTGAGGCATTTGATTTTTCGATCCGATTCATTTTCAACCAAATCTTTGAAGGCCTTGAAATTTTCAAATGCTTCATCTTTATGCTTTAGAAGACCTATCCAGCACATTATAGAAAAATCCTCAATGAACAAAATAAAGTATTCTTCTCCACGAGGTGACTTTTTGCTTGATGGTCCACATAAATCAGTATAAACAAGTGCAAGAGGCTTACTAGCTGACCCTTCTTTTTCAATGAAGTGAGCTCTGGTTTGCTTACCAAATTGAAATGGTTTGCATATTGTATTTTCAGGGATGCTGATATCTGGAAGATCATGAACAACCTTGAATCTGCATGCTTTTCTCATTTGAGAAAAGCTTAGATGTCCCAATCTTCTATGCCACAACCAATTTTCATCATTTTTGCTTAGATAACACTGTTGTTGTCCTCCCTTGAGTATGTATAGGTTGTTAGGAGTTCTTGTACCTTTGATCACGGTCTCCCCTGTATCAAGTTCACGAACAACACATCCGTTTGATCGAAACACCACTTTATTTCCTTGATCACACATTTGATTGACACTCAACAGGTTATGCTTTAAACCATCTACATACATAACATTTCCAGCTTTAACCTTTTCTTTCAATAAAACAGATACTTTACCTTTTATGACAGCGGGGGTGTTGTTTCCAAATGAGACATTCTTTTCCTTTTCTAAGGCATTATCTGAGTGAAGTTTTTCTTTGTCACCTGTCATGTGTTTTGAGCATCCACTGTCAATGTACCACTGATTTTCTTGTCCTTCTGCATACAAGGCTAGACCACATCTTTCTGTTTGAGATTCTTTCCTTCTCCATATCTTGGGATTTAATTGAATTTTCTCCTTTTGAGATGATTGCCGAAATTTTCTCCTGCATCCAGATTCGTCATGACCAAAGTTGTTACAGATTGAGCATTCTATTTCATTTTCAAGAAGAGAAAAGTTATTATAGGAACTTTTCTTTACCCATGTTACATTCCTTTGATTTTGTGCTTCTCTAGTCATGATGGTTTTGTAAGAAACACATTGAGCAGCTTTGTGTCCAAAATTATGACATGAAAAACATTGCCCATTAAAGAAGTTCCTGCGACTATCGAATCTATTGACACGGTGATTGTAGTTTTTATTGATATTCATCTTTGGAGAAAATTGAGTATGATTTACCTGATATTGGTTGTGGCTTCTGTTCATCCTTGGAATAAATTGAGTCCGATTTACCTAGTGATCTGCTTTATGCCTTTGTTGACGATTGTCATATTGTTCACTGGTCTTTGCTGCATCAAGATAGCTTTAGTGGAAGTTGACGAATTCTGTGATTGAGATGCTTCTTCAGTATATCCAAGACTTGTCTTTATCAGAGGAGAACGTTGTACATTGATAATTTCATCTAAGGTTTCTGATCCTTTAGCAAATCTAAGATTGAGAGATTTCATTTTCTCAAGATCCTTTCTTATACCCACAATTTCACATTCTAGTTTTTCATTATGTTTTTTCCTTTTCAGCAAGTTGGTATGTCAAGGTATCTATAATCATATTCTTTTCTTCTAAACAGATTTTGAGTTTAGAAATTTCTTCATGAAGGTCGTCTTCTTCTAAAGCATCCCAAAAATTATCATCATCATAAGCCATTAGAAGTCTATAGTCATTACTATGTTCATCTTCATCACTATTTGATAAACCATCGTCATCTTCATGAGTGTAGTAAATTCTTTTATTTACAACTTGTTTTCTATTCCATTTTGCATGTTCCTTCCCTTTTTCATGTTTATCTTTATGAGGACATTTGGTAGCATAATGACCAACCCTGCCACAGGCAAAGCATTTGAAGGGTAGCTTACCTCTAAATATTTTGGAACCCTGTTGAAGCTTCTTGACAAAGTTTACCTCATCTTCTTCTTCTGAAATATGTCCTGATTCATTGTGTTCTTCCTTTCCTTTTGCTAAAGCTTTAAATGCAGCTTCTCTCATATTTGATGGACCTCCTTTTCTCATCTCAAAGGCAGTTAAGATTTCATGAAGCTGTGTCATAGTGATGGTCTACAAATCCTTTTTTTCTTCTATGGAAGACACTTTTGATTCAAATTTAGCAGATAAAGATCTCAAAACTTTCTCAACTAAGGTAACTTCCTTTATATCTTCACCCAGATTCTTCATACAATTAACAACCTCATCTATGTGTAAGAAGCAACTAGCTATACTTTCATGATTGCGCATCTTAAGAGTTTCATACTATATTCTGGGAGTTTGAAGTTTAGCACATTTTACCTAAGAGTCTCCTTCGTAGCTCAGAGTGATTTTGTCCCATATTTCTTTGGCTAATTTGATTTGCATGATTTTGACAAAATCTGATTGTGACAAACTTCCCAATAAGGTATTGATAGCTCTGGCATTGGTTTCATATTGATTTTTACCTGCCGTATCTGTAGGAATTGCTGTTGGAAATGTATATCCTCCTTCCACAATTTCCCAGACATCTGTTCCAAGTGATTGTAGATAGGCAGTGGTTCTTATTTTCCAATAAACAAAGTTTCTTCCATCAAATATTGGTGGTCTGATGGATCCCACGCTTTCTTGATTACTCATGATGATGGATCTCCCTTCAAGCGATCAAGCTTCTTCTGAAGGACCTGCTCTGATACCAATTGTTGGAAATAATACTGAGAGGGGGGTGAATCAGTATTATCAGATCAATAATTTAATTTCCCAAACAGATTTATATACGCTACTTCAGCTAAGTGAACTAGCGTGTACATGCGACTGTACTTAAAGCAACCAGCGTATATGCAAAGAACTTTTGATTTAGACAGTTTATCATGTATTGAACTTTAACCACTGTATCTTAGATTTTTTAGACAGTGCAGTAAAAGCAGAATAAAGCATCACATATAAGAAACACACATAAACACCAAGATATAAGGTGGAAACCCAATGTGGGTAAAAACCACTTGCTGCTATCATCTCTGTCTTCTTTTAATAATAAGAAAATCTGTTTACAATCTTGTACTGGTGCAGACTCATACCAGTATGCAGGCACCCACCTGCAGAAGGCTACAACCTTCTCTCGTTCTCCAGCTACTACTGGAAGGGAGCTACAACCCCCTAGCTCTTGTACTAGCCAATATGTTTACTAGTACGTAGGTGCCAACCTACAGAAAACTCCACTCTTCTACTAGGGACCACGTTTCATGAATTTTTAGACTGGATACTCCTGGAACACAACACCACAATCTGAAGGCCACGTTTCATTCAATTTTCATACTGGACCCATCAACAACATCATAACTACAATACAATCATCAAGTACATTTGCATCAACCAATCACTGAAACTCAATCACCATAACCTGAATCTGATCATTCAGAACACTGTCACTAGAACCCAGAACTCTGCAATAGCAAATAGAAACAACTGAAACATACTTCATAAGGTATACACTACTTCCATGTGTCGAACCAATGTGTATACGCACTTTTATCGAAGCCAACCAACAGACACATCTGTAAATATTAATTCATAAATTTGCAGCTATTCCAGAATTCATTTATACCCAGATCATAACATTTACAGAATAACACATCTGTCAGTATTCAGATCTAGACTATACATTATCAAAGCACATAATAATAGTTCATTTCAAGTCTTAAGATCTTGATCCATCATTAGATCTTATCCCTCATCAACCACTAAGGTTCATCCTTGGTTCAAATCAAGCAAAGCACCATAAGCCAATAACCTGCATACTAGATCTCACACTTCATCAGATATTCGATACTTGCACACTTTGGCCTAATGATCTTCTCCTCCTTATATAGTTTTAGGCCTTTCTCAATACCATGGATCAAAACCACTTAGGACCAATACCTTGGACCAAATACCTAGGGTCAATACCTTGGACCAAATACCTCGGACCAAAAGCTTAGTTTTCCAACATATACGTGCTTTTCCTTTTGTGAAAGTGCATGTGTATGTATATGCTACTTGTGTTCAGTGAACCTGTGTGTATACATAGCTTGGTCAAGGTGAAACTGCATATACCTCTCTTTCTTCATTCTCTGTAGTCTGATCTGTAATTCTTTGCTATTGACATGTTGCACCGTGATCTTTCATTTGAGTGAGTTGCCATCAAGGACAACACCTGTATCATAATGCCAACAACTTCTAGTGCTGAAGTTGAATCTCTTGAATTCCTCCGTTCCGGCCTCAGCATACTTGAGATTCCAGATCTCATACAACCCAATCTACAAAGGAAAAGTGAGCCAAGGTGCCTTCTTCTTCCTATGCAGTCTAGCTAACAACCCTGTCAAGATGTGATATGATACTTCTTGCATGACGAGCCTATCCATGGAAAACTTTAGTAAAACATGCGGAGCCTTCTCCGTTCTGTACATCAATATGAAGGTGCCAGGGGGTGAGGCATACCAATCTGCTATGTCGATCAATGCCTCCATCGCTGCCTGCGACATGCAAGGTGGATCCTGCTCAAATATCATCTTGTACACTGGGGTGACGAAGTGGTCTTATAACTGTATGATAACTCCATAGAACCTGCATTCAGAGAACAACTTGCAGTAAGTGTGCACAGAGGTTCCCGAAGGTGTCCATTCCCAACCCAAGCCTGGGAAATGTTGTTAGGCACAAACTGCATCAAATATGTAAGCAGACATGTATGTCTTTGCTTGCTGACCCTTGGGTGGATGACGAGCTTCTGTTACCTATTCCTTTAACCTAAGAGCCAACATGTCAGATCAGTTGCAAGGTCTTCCTTCGCTCGCCAGTTGGTCCAACAGAATTACCCAACTTTGCGGGAAGGCTTCTGTGCTCTCTTGGTCGTATAAGCAGCATGGAAAGATGACCAAGAGATGATATTCCTTCCACAGTATCCTTGTCTTGCAAACCTGGCTGGGTGTTGTCTTGAACTTGGACGGCTCTTTCACCTAGCTCTTCAAGATGTCTCTTAAGTTTGCACTATTATTGGGTCTGGTGAAGGGTGTATCCATCATGATCACTAGCTGTGGCATGTGATACATCTCCGTAAAGTCCTTCACCCTGAAGATAGGATTTTTTTTTCCACTGACACTGCTCAACACCATTGCCTTTGGATTAGTATGCAAGAAAATCGAGTGGATTATGTTCGCGCATGGAAACGCGGGATACCTGCATGCAATCCGGTACAAGCCAGACTTGTGTATGTTGACATAGACCCTGCGGTCTTCTAGATTCTCCTCAAATGTGCCTGAGAAGGTGTCATTGATGTCCTGCCATTTCATCTTGATATCCTTGTCTATGAATAACATGGTGTCTTCATAGATAGGCAAGCTCATAGACACTTGCTCGACTGCATCTCCAGTTGTGCTCTCAACGGTGTCCTTTGACATTGCTCTCTTGGAATCCCATTGTACCTGTACTATAGAGTGATGGATGAACACCTGCAATACCTAGAGACAAAGCAACACTCATGGCAAGAAATCTATCATTTGAAAACCAAAATGACTTGAGGACTGTCATGCAACACACCTAGATGATCGACTGGAAAGATTGCACAATTTTCACCAGAAGGCTGGGAGACTGACTGCCAAAACTATGCAAAGCACAGTCTGGACTGTCAGCTAGCTAACTGATTGTTGAAACTATGCAATGCACAGTTCAGGTTAGCTTGCTGAGGACTGAAACTGTGCAATGTGAAGTTTCAGTCAGCAATGACTACAACCAACAAATTGCATTTGCGTAATTCCTGGGGCCAGCTGTGGAGCACTTGAAAGGTATGATTTTGACAAATAATTTAGTGACTTTTCAGTAACATTTGTAACCTTTTCTGCATCATGAACTCAAAGAAATAAAGAATTCTAATAGGACGAGTGAGAACTAACATGGAAAGCTTAATCGCTAATAATTGTCATTTTTCTATGCAGGGAAAGGTGGAAACGAAGAGCTGCCGTTCAAAAGGGAAAGACAAAGGAGGAATAACTACTGTCCCTCTAGAAGGGAACCGAATGCAAACGAGATCGAGCAGATCAAAGCAGAACGACCCAGGAAAGGAAGAAGGGATACCAATTCGGTGGAAAAGGGAAAGAAAAGTAAAGGATTAACAACTTGGCGAATCCCTCAGGATCTTTGATCCTGAGGGATCGCTGTTTTACTTATTTTGTTACCTAGATATCTCCGCCGTTACTTTTATAAAAAGGAACAGCATCGTTAAGCAAAGGGACTTTTTTTAATGTAATTTTCAGTTTCAGACTAAACTTTGATCATCGACTCTCAGTGAGACTTGGTTTACTGTACATTTGTTGATGCGTTAATATAAAAGACTTGGTGTTTATTTCATCTTTGCGTCTGGAGTAATCTAAGGCGGTGTACCATTGGAAGCTAAGGGCCCGGCTCCGAAGGACACTTGCTTTTGTATCATTATAACTTGATTTCCGCGTGGTTTGCTTATCTTTATTACTCGGTAATCTGATATGCTTTTCATGTGCTATTCCATGCTCTGTTACGATTAATTCATTAACGGTTCTTTCAGGAAATCCATGTAGAGACTCTGCATTGCATGATTGAATCTTTTTAGAGTTGATTGCATGTTATTAGTCTAAACCAGCTATTTCTGTTACAGAGCGTTTGTACTGAATATTACTGTTATTGGATTCAGTTGAAATCCCGATTATTGGAATCCGAAAGTAATGTTGTTCTATTTTGGAAACAGAGTCATATTCTCCTTAATCGTCAGATTACTATATTAGTGTGTTGCTTGTATGTATGATTGATTCCTGCTGTTCCATAATTCATCAATGAGTGCTGTTCCATAAAGTACATTCCATCCAGTTTGCTTTAAGAGAGAAGATTGTTATTTTATCGCAGAGGGTGAGTTTGGTTCAATAGAGCAAGTTTGGTTCTGACTCGCGAGACTTAGTTCATTTGATTGTTGTTCCATTTACTGTTGTTCCATTTTAGACTTACTGTTCCATTTCCTATTTGTTGTTCCATTTTACTTTCTGCTGTTCCATTTACTTGCACTTGCTGCTTTGGTGTGAGAGGAGGTCTAAGGCTGTAGTGAGCCTCAGCAGTCGCTGCCTAGCTCCCAGACCTATGGTCCATGCTCTAATTTCCTTTCCATCAGTTTCTAGAGGGATGGGTTATCGCTTCCGCACCCTTGACTGATAAGTTGTCTTATGTGATTTTATCCATTTGAAGTAATTTAGTCATAGTTTAGCATCCGTTTACTCTTGTATTTTTTGAACGCTGTACTACTAAGCATTACTCTGACAAATAGCCTCGGATTGAGCTACTCTTTGCAATAACAAAACGTTCCCGGATTGACTTGTTAATGTGGGATAACTAGAGGTGGAAGAGACCCTTGTTACAGCTCTGCATTTTGGCGCCGTTGCCGAGGAAAGAGTATAGCCATTTGTCTTTTACAGAGTAGTGTACGAATCTGCTAGGGGAGAGTTGGATTTTAAAAACGAAAGGTAAGAACCTGCGTACGGAGCATGTAAAAGCCCTGCTTCACTGTCCGCTTTCCTAGCAGAATTGTTGGTTGAATAGGATTTAGTGGTTTATTAGAGTGCATGACTAAGCAGAAAAAGCCAGAAAACAATATCAAACCTCCATTCAAACCCGAAAAAGCCAAAGGGCCGGTGACCCTTGGCCGAACAACTTTCATAGACGAAATCTATAAGAAAACTGAATCTCAGCCATCGGTAGGACCCAGGAAAACCAATTCTAAATAGCCTACTAGCTCCCTTCAGGCCACAGGATCACCATCTGTAGCCTTCGCTGAGGTGCATAGTCAGACTGATGAATAGGACTTTCAAGAAATTGAAAATTCTATTCCAGAACGACTGCAGGAAGGGAATCTAAGCAATCTTTGTGAAGGAGAAGGGGAAACAGGAGAAGTTGGGGAGCCAAGATCTCCTCCTAGGATAATTCAGCCATTAAATAGCCCAGATAAGGGGAGCGCAGTAAAAATCATTATTGAAGACACCCCATTTCCTCAGACAGAAATTCCAGATAAGGGAAGTGCTATTAAAACTGTTCCTGTTAAAAATATTCCTCCTCAACCTAGGAATACCCTCTTAGATCTTCTGGAAGGTTATTGGCATATATTTGACCTAATGGCTCAAAATCCGCCAAACACCCAAACTTCTACATTACAATACCCCATAGTGGATTCCGCAGCAAATGCTCCTATGAAAGCAATCCCCCTTCAACACATTCCTACATTTCACGGGCTTACATCAGAGGACCCCGATGCATTCTTATTTGAATTTGATGTGCTATGCAGGGGATATGATTACACCACTGACCCCCAGAAATTAAAATTGTTCCCCTCCACTTTGAAAGGGGCGGCTTTAAGATGGTTTATGGGTTTAGGTGGTGGAGTTATAAATAACTGGGAACAAATGAAAGAATCTTTCCTAAAGAAATATCAAGATTATTGTAGGTCTAGAGAATTAAAAGATGAAATATTCCAAATGACAGCTAGACCAAACGAAACATTAGAGGAATACGTAGAACGTTTCCAGTATAATTTACAAAGATCTCCCTATGCATCACTACCTCTGCCTGATAATGTGTTAAAAACTGCATTGATCAGAGGCATGAAGGAACAGTGGATTGAAACATTAAATATCATGGGAAAAGGGGATATTTATCAAGAGAATTTTGCTGACATCATTGATTTATGTATCAGGAGTTCGAGAGGCAGCACAAGGATAAAACCAACAGAATATGATCGGTTTGTCAGAGATAACAAAATATCAACAGAAGGAGTAACACGTGTAGAACTTGGAAATTTATTAGAAAATTTTAAAACTGATATTCTGGGGACATTAACTACACAACTTGATATTGCACAGGCTAAACAAAAGCAGATGGAGGCGGAACAGAATTTGGTGATCTTCTACCCCCAATGTAGAAGAAAGCATAGCCACAAGGAATGTCCACTGGATGCAGTTCAAACATGTGCTATCTGTACAAAGGATCACCTTACTGAAAGCTGCCCCTCACTTCCTGGATTGAAGGCAGTATATAAGGAAGCGGAAGAAGAGCCAGAATCAGCATACTTCATTAATCAGCGTCGCCAATGGCAACCAAGGCAATCTGGTATGTTTACAGACCCAACTTCTTCTTTCCATCCTCCGCAGTATAATGCTCAACAATATAGTATGTGGCAAAACCAATCTCAACCCCCATTTTCGAACTGGTCACCACAGTCGTTTCCTTCTCCAAATCCGTGGATGAATCAGACAAACCAATTTGGTTGGCCGAATTTTCCTTACGCCCCACCTTATTGGCAGAATAACCCATATCCTCCACAATGGACTCCCCCTACTTCACAAGGTTCACCCTGGCAGACAAACTGGCCAAAATCGACATATCAACCAGCAGGAACTATTCCACTCCCTCAACCGACTCTGCCAGCTTTGCAACAAAACCCCCAGTCTAATCTGAGACCGCAACTCCCAGCCCAACCCAATCCCAATCCAAATAATAGACCGGTCCAATCCCTCCAAATTATAGAATCATCAGAAATCAGACCTGACCTGAGGGAGTGCAATGATCTTCAGTTAAGATCTGGACGTATAATAGAAACGGAGGGAGATAAAACAGTTCACATTGAAGATCAGTTACCAATAGAACAGCCGTTACAACAAGAGGGTGTGAATAAGGAGCAGACTCATCATCAAGCAAGTACATCCTCTCCTCCCTTCCCAGAACGATTAGTAATACCGCGACCTATACAATATCCAGACTTTGACATTCTGGGAGAGTTACAAAATCTGTACATAAGAATTCCATTCCTCCAAGCCATTCAAGACATCCCCATATACGCAAAAACTATAAAAGAATTGTGCATAAAGAAATCAAGGAGGAATGCAACCACTAACCCAAGAGTCCAAGTAGTCGGTACTTTATCTGACCTGTTATCAGGAACACCCATTAAATATGAAGATCCGGGAAATACAATCGTAACTGTTCAAATCTATGGTTAGACCCTGACTAATCCTTTAGTTGATCTAGGAGCTGCAATTAATATTTTGACAACTTCTACTTGCCAAAAGCTCGGCATTACATCGGTAGAACCTACTTCTACTTTGTTAGAATTGGCCGACCGACCTGTAGTTCGACCAGAAGGTACTCTATACGATGTCATGATCTCTGTAGATTCCTGGGAATACCCAACCGATTTCCTGATAATCAATCCAAAAACCCGACTGGATGGACATCCGCTAATTTTAGGGAGACCTTGGCTTGCTACCACCGATGCTTACATTGGTTGCCGGCAGGGAAATATGACTATAACCAGAGGACCAGATATTAAAAATCTAGTTCTATACCCTCCAGCACAGCCAAGTCTTACAATGATAAAAACTAACCAGCGCCCTGTGTCATACCTTACTGACAATATCATATCCCCATTAACTGTATAGAAGGCTCTAGACTTTAAAGACCAAACAGAAGACGATGCCATCAATAATTTCATTAGTCAAACTGAATCTAGATCTCACACACAATGTTTCATGATAGAAGCAGCATTCGATAGTGAACTGGAAGAAGATCCTTTGAAAGATGCGCATGACCAAACAATACCTGTGACTTCTGTTGCCAACAGTAAAGTAGTGGAAATTGAACCGGGAAAGACTCTAAATATCAATGCCAACCTTACACCAGACCAAGAAATAAAGCTCATCCATCTATTACGAAAGTATCAAGAAGCATTTGCGTGGGATTACCCTGATATGAAAGGGATTGATCCCCAATTGTGCACCCACCATATTTATATAGAAAAAGATGCAAGACCCGTTCGTCAACCGCAAAGAAAACTCAACCCTCATCTAAAAGATGTTGTAAAAGCTGAACTTCAGAAACTTTTAGATGTTAATTTTATCTATCCTATTTCCGATAGTAAATGGGTCTCTCCGCTTGTGGTGGTACCCAAGAAGAACGGGAAATGGAGGATTTGTGTGGATTACAGGGAGTTAAACAAAGCCACACAAAAAGATCACTCCCCCCTCCCATTCATAGACCAAGTATTGGACACTTTAGCAGGAAAGAAATTCTTTTCTTTCCTGGATGGCTTCAGTGGATACAATCAGATCCAAATTGCCCCTAAAGACCAGGATAAAACTACTTTTACTTGTCCTTGGGGAACGTTTGCCTATCGAGTTCTACCCTTTGGCCTATGTAATGCTCCTGCTACATTCCAAAGGGCTGTTCTTAGCATCTTTGCAGATTTAATAAATGATGGACTTGAAGTGTACATGGATCACTTTACACCATATGGAGATGATTTGGATCCAGCTTTAGACACTCTAGAAAAAGTCCTACAACGTTGCATTGCTACCAGGCTTTGCTTAAGCCACGAAAAATGTTATATGATGATGACTGAAGGGCTCATTTTAGGACACTATGTTTCAGCAGCCGGCATTCAGGTAGACCCAACCAAAATTCAAATACTTTTTCTTATCCCTACCCCCACTACTCAAACAGAGGTACGCAGCTTTCTTGGATTTTCTGGGTATTACAGACGATTTATAGAACATTATTCACACACTGCTGCACCTCTATATGCACTAACTGGTAATGTTGATTTCTTGTGGACAGAAAAATGTGACCGTGCTTTCAAGGAATTAAAGAAACTTGTATCAACAGCTCCAGTCCTTCAAGGACCAAACTGGAATTTACCATTCCAAATCTCATCTGATGCCTCAGATACAGCAATCGGTGCAGTCCATGGGCAGGAAGATGATAGAAAACCATATGCTATCTATTATATCAACAAAAATTTATCTCCTGCTGAATTAAATTACACTATCACTGAAAAAGAATTCCTGGCTGTAATACATGCTGTCAATAAGTTTAGACATTATATCACAGGCTATCCCGTTATTTTATATACAGATCATTCTGCTATCAAATATTTAGCAAATAAGCCTGTCACAAATGCTAGAATAACTAGATGGTTGATTTTATTGCAGGAGTTCGATATCACAATCAAGGATCGACCTGGCAAGGAAAACCCTGTAGCTGATTTTCTCTCACGAATACCAAAATCAATTGAAGCAGTAGCAGTGGAAGATCAATTCCCGGATGAGCACCTGTTTGCTGTTGCTGTTCAAACACCCTGGTATGCTGATGTTGCCAATTACCTTGTAGTAGGTAAGCTACCAAAACACTTAACCCCTAATGAACGTAAGCAGATTGTTCAGAAGAGTACTCGATTTTCATGGATTGGGGGATATTTGTTCCACACAAGGGCAGACATGAAAATTAGGAGATGTATTCGAGAAGATGAAATTTTCGACATCTTAAAAGCCTGTCATGACGGACCATGTGGGGGACACTTTGCTGAAAAAAGAACAGCACATAAAGTATTGCAGACAGGATACTATTGGCCTACAATTTTCAAGGATGCGAAGAAATTTGTCCAGGCCTGTGACAGCTGCCAGCGAGCAAGACGACCTGGTCAAGCCGACGAAATGCCTTTGAGGCCACAATTAGTCATTGAACCATTTGAACGATGGGCTATTGATTTCGTTGGACCCATCAACCCATCATCAAATCAGAGAACATATATCTTGGTGGCGACAGAATATGTCACCAAATGGGTTGAGGCCGAAGCATTGCCTAGAGCTACAGAAGATTCGGTAATACAGTTCCTGTTCCATTTGTTTGTACGTTATGGCCTTCCGAGAGAAATAATCACAGATGGAGGACCACAATTTGCCGGAAACAAATTAGCTGCAACGCTTAACAATTATCACGTCCAGCATAAAATTACTACCCCATATCACCCGCAGGCGAATGGGCAAGTAGAAAGTAGCAATAAGGTAATAGAATCAATTTTAACAAAAACCATAGCTTCACATAGGCGTGATTGGGCCGCCCGATTACTTGAAGCACTGTGGGCTTATAGAACCACATGGAGAAGTACCACCGGTTATTCACCCTATCAATTAGTGTTTGGAAAACAACCTATTTTCCCCATAGAATTCGAAATCCAAACGCTACAAACTGCACAGGAAGTTGGCCTAGATCTAAGTGAGGCACAAATTAATCGATTACAGTAGATTAATGAATTGGACGAAATTAGGCTCTCTGCATTACAGAATACAACACTTATTCAACAGCAGCGAGCTAAATGGCATGATGCACTCATCAAGAACAAAGTCTTTCACGAAGGAGACTGGGCTCTGTTATATGACTCTCGGTTTCAGGACTTCCCGAGGAAACTTCAGACTCGTTGGTTGGGACCATACGAAATCCAGAAAGTACATGATAACGGGACCCTCACTCTGATCACAATTGACGGTTCTGGATATGCATTCAAGGTAAATGGCCACCGAGTTCGTCTCTATCGCAAGCCACTCACTCGGGAATCCTTCTATCAGCAGCTACGTCGAGACACTGATATGGAAATTTTAGGAGAGGAAGCAAAATCTTCCTCACCTATAATTCAGTAAGGAATTCATTTTTTTTCTATAACTTGTACATAAGTTTTTTTGTATATATGTTTTCTAACATTTTCGTTGATCTTTCTTTTTTTTCAAAACTTTGATTTTTACATTCTGCGTGTCTTTGCTGTTCCTTTTCCAAAAGGAACAACATTTGCGTGCTTGTGATTTTCTGCTGTTCCTTTTGAAAAGGAACAACATTTGTGATTTTCTGCTGTTCCTTTCCAAAAGGAACAACATTTGTGATTTTCTGCTGTTCCTTTGCAAAAGGAACAACATTTGTGATTTTCTGCTGTTCTTTTTCAAAAGGAACAACATTTGTGATTTTCTGCTGTTCCTTATTTTCTGCTGTTCCTTTTCAAAAGGAACAACATTTGAGATTTTCTGTTGTTCCTTTTCAAAAGGAACAACATTTGTGATTTTCTGCTGTTCCTTTTCAAAAGGAACAACATTTGTGATTTTCTGCTGTTCCTTTTCAAAAGGAACAACATTTGTGATTTTCTGCTGTTCCTTTTCAAAAGGAACAACATTTGTGATTTTTTGCTGTTCCTTTTCAAAAGGAACAACATTCGTGATTTTCTGCTGTTCCTTTTCAAAAGGAACAACATTCGTGATTTTCTGTTGTTCCTTTTCAAAAGGAGCAGCATTTTTGCTCTTCTACTGTTCCTTTTCCAAAGGAACAACATTCTTTTTGTTGATTATTTTTGTTGTTCCTTTTAAAGAAACGGCATCTCAAGTATTTGTTTGCATGGATTCTTCTCTGCTGCTCTTTTTTCAAAAGGAACACCATCGCCATGTTTTTGCTCTCTGTGATGATTTTTATTGAGGATGCTTTTCGCCCATGTTCTCTCCAGTCTTTAAGATACAGCTATGCACTTATGCAATGAACATAAATCATGACATACCGAAGTCAGCGGATCATAGATCGCTATCTTTATAAGGCCTAGTATTGATAAGAGGACAAGAGGAGGGACACACTTATTTCTCATCTTCGTTGTCATTGTCTTATTACCATTGCTCTGGTTGGTTATCTTTATCATGACGATTTCCCTAATTTTTTTTTTTGATTATTACTTAGGGATAAGAGCAGAGGATTTATATCTTCCTGTTGGGATGATAAGACTTCTTCCACCATTCCCACTCTTAAGGAGTGCTGAACCACCCTTATGTGTAAATAAATAAGAGAAGTGCTTTGCAAAAAGAAAAAAGAAAAAAAAGTAAATATGGATTATCAATTGTCAAATGCAGGATAGGGGGTCTCATCAAGAGCTAGCCTACCATGATCATAAGGATGGAAGCGAAGTGGCATTCCCATTATGGCCACCACACCAGGGATATGGTCCAAAAGGTACACTAAATAAACATACCTTGGAACAGGGGGTCTCACCACGAGCCGGCCTGCCCACGTTTCGCACCTTCCCTGTGAATGGCATTATGGCTACCTGGTTACCAAGCCAGCATAATGGCCTACATTTTGACAAAATACTCTTCAAAATACACACAAAGGATCATGGTTCTGGGGGTGAAATAAACAACTCTGCCAAGGTTATGAACACCTGTCGGCAGCAGAGCTCTGTTAATGGTATCGAAGTCGTAATGGTTACACCAATAGGTATGATATCAATACTTCTTTGTCTCTTATATCCTATGAATAAATCATATTTTATGTCCCGATGTATACATCGCATGAACACTCATTACCACCAATCATGGAAAAGGAACTGATAATGACCTCCGAAGATTTCATACGATTGACAGACGTCCCATCCCCCGGCCTCGCATCATATCATGCAGGCTCTTATGTAAAACGCGATCCACCTTTTTGCCTCGATTTCGGTATTTAGTTGTCCATCTAAAACATGGCATAATTTCATATGCTGTTCCTTTATGACTTGGTTATAGAATGGCTGCTGCTCCTCTATTTGACGGCTGGGACAACCTATCATATTGCGGGGGAGAAGGTAACCTCATTACTCCATGAATTACGTGTCAGCACACCATTCGGGGAAGATAGTGTACGAAGATATGGCATGGTTTAACGGTATGATAATTCTATCCACAGTCCATTTTTGTTGCATACTCTGTGTTTTTCTCCAAAACCTTGCGACGATCACTCTCTCTGCGTCTCAAACAGCACAAGCAGTTGCTGTTCCATTGGGAAATCTTAGTGGAACCATGGGGGGAAAGGCAATTCGAAGCGAACCTCAGGAGTTGACAGTCTCCGTTGCTGCCCGGGAGATCCTGGAAAAGGCAGGGTGGCTGAATTATTTCAATCGCCTACAAGAATCGAATGAAACAGTGGCGTTGGAGTTTCTGCAAAACCTGCAGGAGAACTATTCCATAGTAAGAGGGAAGTGGATAGCGGTCACTGATGATATAATTGCAGAAGTCTCGGGACTACCAGCCGCCGGACCTGTATGGACGCTGAAGAAAGAAAGATTACAAAAGATTATGGAGATTTTCCAGGATGAAGGCCAAAGCTTGACAGTTAAGGGGAAGGGAGTTCTGCCAGCAACGTTAGGAGAACCCTGGACCGAATTAGCAAAGATAGTGCAGAGCTACATCACTTGTGAAGGAAGGAAAGACGTGGTAAGACCACGTCATCTTAAACTCTTAGCTGTTTTGAAAGAAAAATGTTCTGTAAATCTGCCTGCACTTTTAAATTCATTATTGCATGATGCGGCCCGAAGCCTGAAAAAGGCACAACACGTAGAAACAGTTGTTAGCCACCATGGATTGATTCGATTGATAGTGAGCCATAGTCTCACTCAACAGCAGAGCAGCTGGGAGGAGCTCATTGCAATGATCGAGGGGGGATTGGCTGCACCATCCACAAAACCTAAGCATTCCTCTAGCACACCAGAATGATCAGAAAAACACAGAGAATTGGCAGCAGAAAAACATGTTGCTCCAAAACGAAAACGTTCTTCAAGTACACCGGAACGACCAAAAAAACCCAGAGAATTGGTAGCAGAAAAACATGTTGCTAGTACACCCGAACAACCTGAGAGACCAAGGAAATCAGCCCGGCTAGCCCGGATAGGAGGGAGGTTGGAAAAGATCCAGGAGAGCACCAGCCAGCCAATTGAGATTACAGACGAACCTCCAGAACTAGAAGGAGGACCTCTCGAAGAAAATGCTGAACAATCTGGGGGCGAGGCTGAGCAGCCCAGAGAAGGAGTCGAGGAGGGAAACGAGCACTCCGAAACAGAAACAGAGGCTGAACACTCCAAGGCAGTCGCTGAGCAGTCCAATCAAGAGGAGGAAGTAGTACAGCCGGAAGGTAGCCCGCCGCGGGACCCTGTGGGTGAATATGAATTGGCCGCAATCCTGGCCAATATGGGGGAGTATGGCCAACCCTCCAGCCCAGCAGGCCTCCCTGACGGACCTCCGGAGGAAGACACACCTGAGAAATCACATGCAGAAAAGGCAGGAGAAGAAAACCTGCCCGATCATGATGAGGAAATAGGAGACACCAATCGGGAACAATCTGTTCCCAAGACACCAGAAGAAATTCTAGACGGAGTAGGAGCAGATTTAAGGGCCAGTCATGAGCCCTCTGCTGAGGCAATAGAAATAAATAAATTAAGAAGAAACAGCAGAGGTTGCTGAACACTATAGCCCAACTCCGACAGCAAATTCGGATTATGAAAGCCAACCTGAGGTTACGAAGGACCACAAGGAAAAGAAAAAGGACCACTGCAGCAAAATCCCATAGGACAAGAAGACGAAGGACTTATAGCCGCCCTGTTGGTCAAAACCCCGCTGGAAGACCTACTGCCATTCCAAATGACATTGAAGAACAGACTGCTGTTCCAAATGACATTGAAGAACAGACTGCTGTTCCAAATGACGTTGAAGAACAGACTGCTGTTCCAATTGACACTGAAGAACGGACTGTTGTTCCAATTGAGGCAGAGGAACAGGATGATGTTCCATTAACAGGGGGACCACATCAACCTTTCATTCGTGTTAAGAAAGAAAAGGAGAGTAAGGAGATCCAAACAGAGGCACCACCCTCAGGGGTAATTTGGGTTTTGAACTCCAAACAGTATAACAAAAAGGTTCAGATAAAACTCCCGACCTCTACGGCTCTATGGAAAAAGGATCCGAAAACAAGAACCTTGCACAAGATGATGAAGCAAGCTCAGCAAGAAGCTGAGCAACTGAGAGAACAAACAGTCCCCCGGGAGAAATATGAAGAGTTACAACAACAACTTCGGGATATTAGTCAATCCGAGAGCCAGGCCTTCGAAGGATGGCAAAAGAAGCAAGAAAAGGTTGCCAAGGTAACTCATCGATTAGATATTGTTATTAGGCAAATGGACACTGTGTGTTCTTTGTATAATGACGTTCTGTCCTGTAGGGCCCCTGCTAAAAACTATGCTTTATTTTTGCTTGAACGATATTTACGATTAAAGATAAAAGCTGTTAGGGCGGGTGCCCCTATAGAAATCAATACTGTTAATGATTTCATAGATTGTTGCAAGCATTATGGAATTAAGGTTCAAAGATTATTGTGTGAATTTTACTTGCACAACCTCGTGCTAGACCAGGAAACTGACTTAAATCCTGGCCCTTTTATTGGGGACATACAATTGCAAGCCTTCGTTTCATTCAGGGTTAATCAGCTGAAATGGCTCAGAGCTTATAACACTTTTCAGAGACAGGAAAATAGCCTAGACTTGTGGGTGAGAGCCGAGCCTAGAGACCCAGTGCTGTTATGGAGAGCACATAGGAACCTTATGAGAACCCCAGGTGTCATGGAGACATTAGGACCCATGCACGAGGACCTAATCCGACACAGTCTGGAATATTTTCTGACTATTAAAGACCTCGCCATCGATGCTGCAAAATTGTGATACCATATTTCTAACCCAAACATCCAGCTCAGGGAACCATTCAAATATGAAAATTTTGAGCTGGCTGCCAGCCGATTGAACCTTTATGGTGAGCGTATTTTGCAAGCAAGGCCATCCTGGTTAGGGTATCGATTTCGTAGTCCAATAATTTGGCACCCTGCACCCGGATATCAGGCCTTGTATGAAATGCCTGAAGGTCAAACAAATCAGTTCTTTGATGATCTAGTTGCTCATCACGGTTGTAGGCCTCCACATGAGGTTCCCTCTCCGGCCTATTCTCTTACCGCCTTGCATGTCAACTATAATGTTTTCATGAGGGCATGAAACAGGGTAAGCAGGGGGTGTGTGGAGCACTTGAAAGGTATGTTTTTGACAAATAATTTAGTGACTTTTCAGTAACATTTGTAACCTTTTCTGCATCATGAACTCAAAGAAATAAAGAATTCTAATAGAACGAGTGAGAACTAACATGGAAAGCTTAATCGCTAATAATTGTCATTTTTCTATGCAGGGAAAGGTGGAAACGAAGAGCTGCCATTCAAAAGGGAAAGACAAAGGAGGAATAACTGCTGTCCCTCTAGAAGAGAACCGAATGCAAACGAGATTGAGCAGATCGAAGATTGTTATTTTATCGCAGAGGGTGAGTTTGGTTCAATAGAGCAAGTTTGGTTCTGACTCGCGAGACTTAGTTCATTTGATTGCTGTTCCATTTTAGACTTGCTGTTCCATTTCCTATTTGCTGTTCCATTTTACTTTCCGCCGTTCCATTTACTTGCACTTGCTGCTTTGGTGTGAGAGAAGGTCTAAGGCTGTAGTGAGCCTCAGCAGTCGCTGCCTAGCTCCCAGACCTATGGTCCATGCTATAATTTCCTTTCCATCAGTTTCTAGAGGGATGGGTTATCGCTTTCGCACCCTTGACTGATAAGCTGTCTTGTGTGATTTTATCCATTTGAAGTAATTTAGTCATAGTTTAGCATCTGTTTACTCTTGTATTTTCTGAACGCTGTACTACTAAGCATTACTGTGACAAATAGCCTCGGATTGAGCTACTCTTTGCAATAACAAAACGTTCCCGGATTGACTTGTTAATGTGGGATAACTAGAGGTGGAAGAGACCCTTGTTACAGCTCTACACCAGCAAGGCACTGCCTTTGAGAATTGCACAAAGAAATATAAGAGGCCAGTGTTGGGCCAAAATTGCACAATTTCTGGGAGGAAGGCAGAGCCTTCAATCTCAGAAATGCGCATTGCAAGTAGGGCAAGGCAAGGTCCGGGCTAAGGCAACTCAGACTCGCCGATGGGCGACTGAAAACATGAAAAATATGAATGCATGGAAAAGCTGAGTGCAAACAAGAATGAATGATCATGCATGCAAACAATGAGTGCAATATTTAGATAATGGGAAGACAAGTAAGTGTGTGAAGCGAGTCGTCGCAATGGCGACTGTTAGTACAGAAACAATGTTGTTATAGACATTTTTGTGCCTTACAGCTCTAAGCATGAAATGTCCATAAACCAAGGGCTCCTAAGTCCCTAAAAGTGTTGTTCTAACTCCTAAAGGAACAAGGTCAACAAATTACAGCTTCTCCCAGAAGTTCTCCACCAGAAACTACTCAGAATAAGTCAAATCAGGATCATTTCAGCTGCTCCACTAGCCAAGTGCATTGCATAGCACCTAAGTCCACTAGCTAGGTGCGTTGCAACGCACCTAAATGCACTACCAGGGTGCGTTGAGTGGAAAATGACAAGTGCCAGAGTCATTCCACGAGGTGGAGAGACAATGGAAGCTTCCAGAATCTTCTCCAATGACACTTGCCTCACTGAATTCGACCAAGGATGAGTAAGAGGTTCTCCGTCTCCAAGTGGAAGCAAGAACTGACAGAGAGAAGCCACTAATCAATTCATGAGCTGACTCATCCTCCTTGCATACATCTATATATGGATCCCTCATCCCAGAGATCCAGAGGCTGGAATTTTGCATATTATAAGGAATTGTTGTTGGTTTTGAGATACATATCAGAGAATTCGGTGATCTATGCTTTGTTGGGGTTGAAGAAGGGACTTCCTTGCTGGGAGGTTGATGCTGGGTCAGGGATCATCGGTTGTAACTCCTCTTGGATCTTCTTGTATATCAATAAAACTATTTGAGTTTCTTCTCCATGCTTGTGTTTCATTGATGCTTGTTACATTTGTATGGTTAACTTAAATATGATCCTAAGTTATTTATGAATATAAACCCATGTCTTTGTATAGTTTCCTTCTTATGTGATCTTACAGGTACTTGGTGAAGCTGGGCAAGTGAGGGAGCAGGTAGCTGGGAGCTGTCGAAGAGAAGAGAGATTGGATCAAAGGACTAGCGCAAGACACAGGTTGGTTCATCCTATTCCTCTTTGTTTATAGTTCATAAAGAAGAATACAAAAGTAGTTTTCATTGTTTGTTTCTAAGGTAGCTGTCACACCTTAGTGCGATAGAGTAGATCTAAATGGACACTTTTCCCGATAACAAAATGGCGACTCCGCTGGGGAGCGTGTCTAGTTAGTTTGTTTGTGTTTCTCCTATTGTTTGTTTCATAAACTTAGAAGTAGCAATCAAAATGCATTTGCCATTAACAAATGCAAAGTAGACATCTGCTGCTTCAATCCATTCACTAGATATGTTTATGATTTGAACAGCTGATTCATAGACCAACTGATTGCCCTTGTGATAGCTCTTAGAACCCCCCTTAGATCTACCTCTGATTGTGTATTACTGATTGCTTTTACTCGGCCAAAAACCATAGATTAAACTGCAAACCGTGACCCAGAACCCGGATAGAATTCTCGTTTCTACCCCAGCACAGGCTCTGTGAAGAGGTTCTGCATTTCAACGCACTTCCCGAGAGGGCTACCTGCGCTGCAATGCAGTTTCTCTGTGTAACAGGTGCGCTGATCAGCCTAGCCTTGTGCAGCTGAGGTTCTTTGCTTCATTTTTTCAGTTTTGTCTCTGATTTTTGCAGCCTGTGATCAGTATTTCACTGTTTCAAACCCCTTTTCCTTACTGATATTCCGCCTCAGTTGTACAAAAGAAACTATAGATGTTTTTATGTGTTTGTTGCGTCGTTTACAGTTTTCCATTGCAAAAGTAGAATAGTCGTACTATCGTCCTTTGATTTAGATCTGTCGCAAGTGTCGATTTTGATCATAGGAGAAAGTTTATTTGCTGTTGATAGTCGATTATGCTTTTACTTTTTCCTTTGGCTTGAATTTGTGACTTTCTAGTGTCGAAACGAGTATTTATTTCAAAATCATAAAGTGTCGCAATCATCTCTACCTTTTGATTTCGAAAAGAAGCTTGTTTGTGTTTGTCACTTGAAAGAAAATTCAGATTTGTACAACAACTTTCTTTTTAGGCATCAATATTAAGAAAGTGAAAAACAAAACACATGCATGTGCATTTGCATATTGGCAGTCTGTTTGGCTTGATTTAGGAAAGTGCATTTACAGTGTGCTCTTTGCTCTTTGCGAAAAGATTGTGTCTTTTTTTCCCCTAGTAGCTAGGATTTTCATTGCTGAAAAGAGATAAAAGTTTGTTTATCATCTTTAGATTGCATTTTAGGAATTACATCTACATTTCGTGGTGATCCCAAAAGGCAAACTTCACAAGAAAGATCAACTTAAAATAAATCCAATGAACTTAACAACGCTTTGGAACTTAACGCACAACATTTAGAGGTCTAGGCTAGAGACGTATTCCGGCGTCGTAAAACCTGGTAACTGTTGTCCTCACTGATGGTTGGGTGATTCCTCCACTTTGAGACAATAAGTGCCAGTACGGACTTGTGCTCCCACGTACCATCGAGTATATATTGGGAGACCCCTATAGGCTTAAAACCTTTATCCATAGGAAGCCGTGTCGGCCGCCCTACTGATCGCAATGCACCGAACACAACATTCGGGAAGATTGACTGCCGTACCGTAAAAAGTATTCTGCAGTTTTGCGATTGGTTTGGTACTCCCTCTACCTAGACCTCCAGAGTAGTCCCTTTCATTCCTTTTCAGACTCCTTAACGGAAAAGGTCCATCTGAGCACTTGTCACTTTAGGCTCATTAAAAATCGAAGGAGACTAGAGTCATCTTTTGTTTTTTCTCGACTCTTTAAAACTGAAAAAACAAGTTGTGTCAAAGCGTGTTAAAATTTATTTTAAACAAAATATTCATACCCTTTTCCTACGTTGATCTTGGGTTGAGAAAATGGAGCCTACCAACCAAGGAATTCCCCTTGGTGGAAATCCTAGTCCCTTCTCCTCTTGGGGAGATGTTGGTGCACCCCATATGGCCACATTGTCGCTTCCAGGACTGACAATTGGCTTGCCAGTATGGCTCTTCTCAACCAGTGTCATTCAGAACACCACCATTCCTGAACAATCGAATCAGCAATTAGACGAGTCCAGAGTTGCCCACCAGCCTTCTACTTCCTCTAATTCTTCCTCTCCTCCTTCCTCTTCGCTTGATGGAACTGGTAAAGCTAAAAGCCATGTTACTAAGGAGAAGAAGGAAAAGAAGAAGAAAGAAAAGAAGAAGAAGGAGCCAAAGGCGAGTGGGGGAAAACGAGTGTCGTCTAACGAAAATCCACACATTGCACCGACCAGGCCTAAATCGCCATGTGTCATTTGCAAAGGAGACCACTTTCACAGAGATTGTCCTTGCATCCCCCGGATACTAAGGGACTGGTCTCCTCGTTTGCACAATCTGGTGTCATCAACCTCTGGTGATTATGTTGAAAGCACACCATCAACTAGTGAAAGTGAAACCCCAGGACAAAAAGGGAAAGCTAGATTTCCTTGTAAACTGTGCGAAGGCAATCATGCCCTCCACCGTTGTCCCTTCTTAGATGAAACTAAAAGAGTTTTGGATGATCGTCCGGTTTCACCGTTACAACTTCCTCCTGGATATAAAAAACTCTTGCCGAGTCCGTCACTAGTTGAGAATCCAGCTGGCCCGCTCAGGTGGTCGGCTGAAGCGCCTATCATTGAAGATAAACCAACTGAATCCATACCAGACGAAAGTCAAAAGGTCGAGGCGGCAGTTGACCCGGTCTTGCCTTCAGAGGTTTTATCTTCGGATGATACAGTCACTGAAGAGAATAAGGATGACACCGTCCAAATTCTCTTCATCAACACAGACTCCGACGAACATGGGGGCAATCTACCCATTCCTTTACTGCAGGAAGGAAGTTCGTCAGAGCCATACCCGGCCGTCTACTCGGTCCCACCTCCAAGCAACCTAGTTGTCTCCTTTGACTGGAATCAACTAGGCAGACCCTGTTTACCAGCAAGCATACCATTCCGAATTATCGTTCAAATATATAGAATGGTCATGGCTGTTACCATCATAGATGAGGGGGCTTCTGTGAGTATCCTTTCCTCTACTGTTTGGAAAGCGCTTGGTTCGCCATCGCTTTTGCCTGAGATGAGAAATCTGACAGGCTTTGATAAAGGAACCAGTCGACCTTTAGGGATCCTTCCCGATGTGCCCATAACATTGAGAGGGAAGACAATTCGCATGAACGTAATGGTAGTTCAAGGACCCTTGGATTATAACCTACTCCTTGGACGAGACTATATTTATTGCATGGGAGCCATCGTCTCCTCACTCTTTAGAGTAATGTGTTTTCCGCACGAAGTAAGAGTGGTCAAGCTCGTGGACCAGCTTTCATTTCCCGGATCACGCATAGAAAATAGTCATATACCATCCCTAAATGGTCTCTTCACGCAAGAAATGTCTCAATCCCCAGTCCGTCCTCCCGATAAACGCGAGTAATTCGAAGGGATATGACTGAAACCCAGGGCGCATGCGTCCTGGTCTGCTTCGGCAGGAAAACTTCGGGTATAGAGTAGGTTTCCGTGGGAGAATATGACTAGTCTGTACCCCGTCCGTCAGTGGAAGAGGGGTTATTCTAGAATAAGATTCTCTTGTCAAAGTTATGTGAGTTGGCGAGCACCGCCACTCACCTTTGTTTATCTTGGTAGACATCGCCGAAGAAGTGTTTTGTTTACGCCGTAAATAGAACAATCTTTGGGTAACCTGTAAGAGGTAGTACCCTTCCTGATAAAAAGAATGTTTTGTCAGCTTGAATAAAGGGTGACCCTTCCTGATTAAACGAATGTTTTGTCAGCTCGAATAGAGGGAGACCTCGAAACTCTGTTTTATACCTGGGGGTATGCAAACCTTTTGGAGTACAAGCGAGGGGCGACTATTTTTTAATTTTTTTTTAATTTTTAGGACCTCTAACGCTTTAAACTCGTAGGATTAGTCATCGCCTAACTTGCATAAAGAAAGGATGTGGGGAAAAAATCTAAAAATTGCCATTTCTATATGAGACATTCTTATCATATGACTGGATTAATCGAGCAGTTTTAGCACATAGTTCAAGCTCGTTAAAAAATAAACATAAGATATGAGCAAATGCTTCCACCCGCGTTTAAGCTCGTTAAAAATGAACTATTCCCTGGTAAATAACCACCGTGAATGTAGCATTTCAGCCATTAAAGCCTTGGTTATGTTTTCACCATCACCTCCACTTTTCCATTGGCCGATCATTCACCTCCATTTGATTGTTTACCCATTTTGAGGAATAGCTGCGAAGAGTGATTTCACTAGCCATCCTTGTGACACTGCCGTGATTGGAAAATTCCAAACCTTACCTGGAATCAGCTGCTACCCATTTTATCACTCGTTCCTCAAAAGATGAGTCTTCTTTAAGCTCTTTTCAACTGACTCGTAAAATATGAAAAGATTGCCGAGTTTTGGCCTTCCAACTCGTTAAAGCGACAGGAAGTGCTATCCCTCCTCTATATTTTAATCTTTTTGGACCTGAGGGATTATTGCACAAAAAGATCGAGTGCTTGTTTTGTTCGGCTCGTTAAAACGATCGAAAATTCATCCCTTCTGTATTGTTTTATACTTTTTCGGACTTAAGGGATTAGATGACGAAAAAGGAATTTTGGAGTTACCTTTACGTACCTTTTCAAACTCTCTAAAAATGAAAAGGACTGAGTTATCTTTGTCGTTAGACTTGTTAAAAAGATTAATAGCGACAAACTTGTCTTTAGACGAGAACGAGTTTCACTATCGCTAGGCTCGTTAAAACATAGCGATGGGTTTGCCCGAAGGGAAAATTATAGAACAAGCATATGTTATCCTCCTCAAGCTTGACAAAAATAAAGAGGTACTGGTCAGCAATGACTGGGGAAAAATTGGGAAGAAAACTCAAAGAATCTTTATTGGTAGCAAGTCGCTCTTGAACATGATACTTCCACTCCGTGCCCGAGTCGGGTTGGGTTGTTTCATTCACCGGTCACATCGCCATGGTCTCGCCATACCATCCACATTTGGGGTTAATGCTACCAATCCATTACATAAGTGTCGCCGACATGTTCAAGAGAAGTCATCCAGAAAGGCCACCTGTGTCCCGCCCACTACCATATATTATACTCCATTCTTTCATAACCACCACCCTGAACCATATATCATCAGATCGTTTTCACCTCCATCAAAATCATTTGCTCCGTTCCGTGTCATTGATGTGGGATTCATTAAGGCCCTCCTGTGACGGATCACTTCTTGTCGACATCAGCTCATTATCCAAGAAGTTGATCTAGGAACACCCCATTCAGTACTTTGAAGCTTGCATGCATCAATGGCAAGTTTCTCACTTCCGGCGACATGTATACATCAATGACCTTCGACCGAAAGATTTTGCGTGGTGTTCGACGCCAAGTCCTTTATTCACACCATGTGAATTGTACTGTAGTACCTTGAGGGTCATTATCATTATTGGTGATTCCTCTCGCGCTTGTTAACAGTTTACATCATTGACTGGTAATCAAGCGATGTCTTTCCATGTTCGACTTCAAAACATTTCTCACATGGATCGACTTGTACTTCGAGTGAAGATCGGACGAGATTGAAGACCCCGGATCTAGTTTCATCCATCCACGCTGCGATATATATTCAGGAAAATAAAGACATTGAAATGTACAACATTGCAGCACAGATAATCATCCTACCAAAAGGATGATGGCTCTATCAGAATCATCAGTCTACCATCAGACGATTGTCTGTCCTATGTACATGAAAATGAATTTATAAAGCTGAGCATGGGAATGCCTGCCTCAGCTAGATCATGAAAGCAGTATGAAGATAATGTATTGTATTGTATCTTATTACAGGTCTCCTCCCAGCATTGAAAGAACTTCGGATCCTCCTAATAAAGCATTTCACCCGATAAACGGCCTCATACTTTAGGGGGCAACTGTTATATACATTTTTGTGCCTTACAACTCTAAGCATGAAATGTCCATAAACCAAGGGCTCCTAAGTCCCTAAAAGTGTTGTTCTAACTCCTAAAGGAACAAGGTCAACAAATTACAGCTTCTCCCAGAAGTTCTCCACCAGAAACTACTCAGAATAAGTCAAATCAGGATCATTTCAGCTGCTCCACTAGCCAAGTGCGTTGCATAGCACCTAATTCCACTAGCTAGGTGCGTTGCAACGCACCTAAATGCACTACCAGGGTGCGTTGAGCGGGAAATGACAAGTGGCAGAGTCATTCCACGAGGTGGAGAGACAATGGAAGCTTCCAGAATCTTCTCCAATGACACTTGCCTCACTGAATTCGACCAAGGATGAGTAAGAGGTTCTCAGTCTCCAAGTGGAAGCAAGAAATGACAGAGAGAAGCCACTAATCAATTCATGAGCTGACTCATCCTCCTTGCATACATCTATATATGGATCCCTCATCCCAGAGATCCAGAGGCTGGAATTTTGCATATTATAAGGAATTGCTGTTGGTTTTGAGATACATATCAGAGAATTGGGTGATCTATGCTTTGTTGGGGTTAAAGAAGAGACTTCTTTGCTGGGAGGTTGATGCTGGGTCAGGGATCATCGATTGTAACTCCTCCTGGATCTTCTTGTATATCAATAAAACTATTTGAGTTTCTTCTCCATGCTTGTGTTTCATTGATGCTTGTTACATTTGTATGGTTAACTTAAATCTGATCCTAAGTTATTTATGAATGTAAACCCATGTCTTTGTATAGTTTCCTTCTTCTATGATCTTACAGGTACTTGGTGAAGCTGGGCAAGTGAGGGAGCAGGTAGCTGGGAGCTGTCGAAGAGAAGAGAGATTGGATCAAAGGACTAGCGCAAGACACAGGTTGGTTCATCCTATTCCTCTTTGTTTATAGTTCATAAAGAAGAATACAAAAGTAGTTTTCTCTGTTTGTTTCTAAGGTAGCTGTCACACCTTAGTGGGATACAGTAGATCTAAATGGACACTTTTCCCGATAACAAATGTCATACATGCGACAACAGTGAGATGCAATGAAAAACTTGAAACAATGCTTCTACAAGCTAACATGCATTAAAACGATAGAAAGCATTCAACAAAACCAAGAAAAAAACACTCACACAAATTGAAATAAAAGAAACGACAGAAAAGCAGCAAAAGACATGCAAAGCGGACTTACCCGAAAAAGTTGAGCTGAATGTACTGAATGCTCCTAGATGTGATGTGGGATGCCAGAGCTCCAAGATCCATGTGAGGAATGAGCTCTGTAGCATCGAATAAATAACTTTGATAAGATCGAGGCTTATGACATGCATGCCACAAATGTAGGCAAAAGCAACACTTGGCGGGAGGTTTCTAAAACGACTTTTGCATGTAACCTTTGGATGCTAAAAATGGATCCCTAAAATCTTGGGATGCCTTTTGTTTCTTTTGTTTTTTTCTTTTTAGGAAAAAGCAGCCCATGTATGCAAATTGAGATTGCTTGGTACTAGATGGAACCAGTCAACTTGGGAGAACATGCAATAGTCTACAAGCCTGGAAATGGCTTTTGCATAGTTTCTGGGCTGAGCAAGTTTGGTTATCCCTCAGGAATTGCACAATTTATAGACTGAAGCCCTGGGTGTCAGTCAGAATTATGCAATTTTTGAGAGCAAGCTTAGTGATGGGCTACATTGCGCAATTTCCAGAGGGAAGGTTTCGTGGCTGTTCTGCACATTTCCTGAGAGTAGCAGCTAGTCTAGATGGATTTCACAATTTTGGAGAGGAATGTTGGTTCCCCTCCATAGTTGCAAAATTTTCTAGGTGAGCACAACAACCAGAAAAAGACCAAGTTTTGGAATGTCAACCTGCAGGTAGGAAGTAAACAAGTTGAAAAGCATAAGGTGATGAGCGATTGAAACTCAACAGAAGAACATGTACTTGGACAATGCAAGACATGCTGCTAAGGATGGTTGGTAGGGAGGCTCCAAAACGAATTTAAGGAAAGATTTTGGAGGGTGGTTGTAGCCGCTACAACAGGTTGTTGCAAGTTCGACAAATGTCAAAACTGGTGCTTGAATGATCTTCTTCTTTAGCTCCTCAAAGGCCCTTGGTTGAACATTTCATTTATTTATACTTAGTTATCAATAAATAATGGGATCCCTTCATTTTTTTTAATAAAAGTTGGAACATATGTGAGCTAGTTATAAAAGTTTGATGGGCTTGAAGGCTTTCTTTTATCGGAACCTCATATATCAGAGTCGCACCTTAAAAAAAAGTTACAATAGAGTTAAACTTTGATAGGCCCCACTCATAAAGTAAAAGCTTTATCAGAATACTTCCCTCGAAACTCTATTATATCATAACTCCCTTTTTAAGGATGTTAAGATAAAGCTCATTCCGATGTCTTATTCCTCGATGCCTGCTTTATTAAAGAATTATTGTTATAGAAATTTTTGTGCGTTACAGCTATAAGCATGAAATGTCCATAAACCAAGGGATCATAAGTCCCTAAAAGTGTTTTCTAGCTCCTAAAGAAACAAGGTCAAAAAATTACAGCTTCTCCCAAAAGTTCTCCCCCAGAAACTGCTCAAAACTAGTCAAATCGGGATCATTTCAGATGCTCCACTAGCTAGCTGCGTTGCAAAGCACCCAAATACACTGGCTAGGTGCGTTGCAACGCACTTGAATGCACTACCAGGGTGCGTTGAGTGGGAAATGATAAGTGGCAGAGTCATTCCACGAGGTGGAGAGACAATGGAAGCTTCCAGAATCTTCTCCAATGACACTTGCCTCACTGAATTCGACCAGTGATGAGTAAGAGGCTCTCAGTCTCCAAGTGGAAGCAAGAACTGACAGAGAGAAGCCACTAATCAATTCATGAGCTGACTCATCCTCTTTGCATACATCTATATATGGATCCCTCACCAAGAGATCCAGAGGCTGGAATTTTGTACATTGTAGAGAATTGCTGTTGGTTTTGTGATAGATATCAGAGTATTGGGTGATTTACGCTTTGTTAGAGGTGAAGAAGGGATTCTATGCTGGGAGGTTGATGCTGGATTAGGAATCATCGGTTGTAACTCCTCCTGGATCTTCTTGTTTTATCAATAAAACTACTTGAGTTTCTCTTACATGCTTATATATCACTGATGTTTGTTATATTTGTATGTTTAGCTTAAATCTGATCCTAAGCTTTTTATGAACATAAATCCATGTCTTTGTGTAGTTTCTTTCTTCTGTGAACTTGCAGGAACTTGGTGACGCTGGGCAAGTAAGGGAGCAGGTAGCTGGAAACTGTCAAAGAGGAGAGAGATTAGATCAAAGGACTAGCGCAAGACACAGGTTGGTTCATCCTATTCATCTTCGTTTATAGTTCATAAAGGAGAATACAAGAGTAGTTTTCCCTGTTTGTTTCTGAGGTCTCTGTCACAACCCAGTGGGATAGGGTCGTTCTGAATAGACACTTTTCCCGAAAACAAAATGGCGACTCCACTGGGGATCGTGTCTAGTTAGTTTGTTTGTGTTTCTATTGTTGTTCATCTCATAAACTTAGGAGTAGCAAATCGAACTGCATTTGCCATTTACAAATGCAAAGTAGACATCTGCTACTCTAGTCCATTCACTGGATCTGTTTATGATCTGAACAGTTGATTCACAAATGATCTGATTACCCTTTGTGATAGCTCTTAAACCTCTTTTAAATCAACCCTCTGATTGTGCATTACTGATTGCTTTTACCCGGCCAAAAACCATAGATTAAACTGCAAACCGTGACCCAGAACCCGGAGAGAATTCTCATTTCTGCTCCAGCGCAGGCTCTGTGAAGAGACTCTGCATTTCAGCGCAGTTCCCGAGAGGGCTACCTGCGTTGCAATTCAGTTTCTCTGTGTAGCAGGTGCGTTGATTAGCTTAGCCCTGCCTAGCTGAGGTTCTTTGCGTATTTTTTTTCCAGTTTTGTCTCTGATTTTTGCAGCCTGTGATCAGTGTGTGTGTCTGTTTAAAAACCCCTTTTCTTTGCCTTAATTCTGCCTCAGTTGTATAAAAGAAACTGTATTTGTTTTTGTGTGTTTGTTGCGTCATTTACAGTTTCCCATTGCAAAAGTAAACTAGTCATACTGTCGTCCTTGGATTGAGATCTGTCGTGAGTGTCGATTTTGATCTTAGGAGAAAGTTTATTTGTTGTTGACAGTCGATTGTGCTTTTACTTTTTCATTTGGCTTGAATTTGTGAATTTCTAGTGTCGAAACAAGTGTTTACTTCAAAATCATAAAGTGTCGTAGTCATCTCTACCTTTTGATTTCGAAAAGAAGCTTGTTTGTGTTTTTCACTTGAAAGCGAATTCAAATTTGTACAACAACTTTCTTTTTAGGCATCAATATTAAGAAAGTGAAAAACAAATACATGCACATGTGCATTTGCATATTGACACTATGTTTGGCTTGATTTAGGAAAAGTGCATTTACAGTGTGCTCGTTGCTCTTTGAGAAAAGATTGTGTCTTTCTTTTCCCCTTGTAGCTAGGATTTTCATTGCTGAAAAGAGATAAAAGCTTGCTTATCATCTTTAGATTGCATTTTAGGAATTACATCTACATCTCGTGTTGAACCCAAAAGGCAAACTTCATAAGAAAGATCAACCTAAAATAAATTCAATGAACTTAACAACGCTTTGTAACTTAACGCACAACATTTAGAGGTCTAGGCTAGAGACGTGTTCCGGCGTCGTAAAGCCTGGTAAATTTTGTCCTCACTGATGGTTGGGTGATTCCTCCACTTTGAGACGATAAGTGCCAGTACGGACTTGTGCTCCTACGTACTGTCGAGTATATATTGGGAGACCCCTATAGGCATAAAACCTTTATCCATAGGAAGCCGTGTCGGCCGCCCTACTGATCGCAATGCACCGAACACAGCATTCGGGAAGATTGACTGCCGTACACTAAAAAGTATTCTGCAGTTTTGCGATTGGTTTGGTACTCCCTCTACCTAGACCTCCAGAGCAGTCCCTTTCATTCCTTTTCAGACTGCTTAACGGAAAAGGTCCATCTGAGCACTTGTCACTTCAGGCTCATTAAAAATCGAAGGAGACTAGAGTCATCTTTTGTTTTTTCTCGACTCTTTAAAACTGAAAAAACAAAGTTGTGTCAAAAGCGTCTAAAATTCATTTAATACGGAAACATACTTTCCCTTTTATTTTAGTTGATCGAGTAATCCGTAATCATGGAAGAAAGTCAATTGAAACCCCGTCGTTCGCGGAGGCTTACGAGTCAACCGTCTTTGTCTCCGGAAGCGAAACCAGTACGGACAAAGTGAACTCGTTTAACCGGATCCAAGTCTCCTATCAAAGTTAGAACAAGTGTTCCAACGACATTAGAGACTCCGGTTACTCCAAACATTTCTGGAATCCCTGCCTCAACAGAAGAAGTTCAACAGCCACAGAAGGACAGTGGTACTGATCCTAGTTTGAGAACAAGCACTTGTGTTACTGAACCAGTTCCATCCATAACCGGTTCAGAGAGTCTTACTCTTCAAACATCTGTCGCTGCCTCTTCGGCACCAGAAATATTTTATGGACCTGATGGTCTTCCCCTTCCACCTGGTCTGATTGTGATAGAAGAAATTGTAGAAGATCCGCAAGCAAGTACTCCAACGCATTTTGGAGTCGGGATCACTCTATTTCCTTCGACATCAGAAGTTAGTCTACCACCAGTAGAAGTTCCTGTAGAATCACTAGGTAATCTTTTGGATAGACTACAAATGTCTGAACAACCGTCAACATCTAGGACTGTGTCTTCTGACACAGCGACGACAGAACTCCCTGCTGTCATTCCGACAATGTTTGCCGGCATACCATCTGTCCCGACTAGCTCACAACCGCTAGAAGGAGCCCATCCAGGGGCTATTTCGACAGTCTGGTCCGTTCCTGTTTGTTCATCCGGAATTATATCCGGAAACTCTTATGTTGAGTCTCAACAAATTGATCCGTTTGGAGGTCAATTTGGGCAGTCCGGTCCCCAAGGGCAAACAATTCCCTTGAGTTCTGGATTACCACCGTATGGGGGGCAGTACGCCCTTTCATTACCACCTCCGGGAGGATATCCATACGGGAGTTCACAACAACATTCAGGTTATACTGGAATTACCTCAAGTGGTTGGGTACCTATACTACCTCAACAACCAAGGGTTGTATATTCGATGCAACAATGCGTACCTGTGTCGAACATACCCACTACGCCAGCTATTGTGACTGTGTCGCAAGGTCAAGCGCTGCCTGTTGTGTGTTAACCTCAAGTTTCTCAGGTTGTAATGCAACAACCCATTGACCCTGCGACTCAACCACAATCGCCAACTAGTGGAGCGACACAGGCCCAGGCGGGTACAATTACCCCTCACCTTGGTCAAACGGTTAGTATCGGGCAACAACACATGGCTTCACAACCGTGGCTGGTGCAATACCAACAACCACAATTCCAACAAGTATACCAAGGTGCTGAGCAGCAAATCTTTGCAAACAGTGGACAGCCGTACATTCAAAACGGTCAAAATCAACCATTTTATAATGGTCAAGTCCACCAACCTTACCAAACATACCAGCATCAAATGCATTATGCCGGTATGCAAAGACCAACTACTCAGGCGATTCCATCATATCCTGGGTATGCTTCACCTAACCTGAATCAACAGTTACCATTCGTGGCAACTTTAGAGTTACCTGATTTAAACCGATTAACAAATGATCCAATTGCTTACGCCCCTTGGTGGCCAGTGATTCCGCATAAACTTCCATCAGATATTCCTAAATTTAATGGAAATCCGGGTGAAGATCCATCGAATCACGTGATGAAATTTCATCTATGGTATTCGTCAAACACTTTAAATGATGATTCGATAAGGCTTCGCCTTTTTCAGAGGACGTTAACGGGTCCGGCGGAAAAATGGTACATTGAATTGCCTAGAGCTTCGTTCGACAACTTCAGCACCTTAGCCACAACCTTTTTAACCCATTTTCAATTACCGATAAGGTATGAAACGGGAACAGAACTGCTTACCAACTTCAAACAGACGACGGCCACTCACATATCCGATCATATACATGAGTGGCGACGTCGTTGTAGGATGGTAAAAACGTACGTTCCCGATCAGCTATTAGCTGAATGGTTTATCAAGTCATTACTGCCTTCCATTACGGAAGATGTGGCAAAGGGGGGGGTCGTAACAGAAGAGCAAGTGATCGCTCGTGCACAATATTTGGACTTGATTTACACTCAGTCTGGCACGCTCTACGACAAAATACCTGACGCCCCTAGACCGGAATTCTCAATTCCTCCTCCTCCTAAATCGAACAATGACTCTCATGCCGGTGATGGCGTGATTGGCACGACAGAAGCGAAATCGACAAAGGCTACGTCCAAAAAGGCCCGTAAGATTTCAGGCCAAAATGCAAAAGATGAACTTCTTGCTTCGGAAGTAAATGCCGTATCGACAGATAAGGGCAAAGAAACCAAGCAACCAGGAAGCAAGAAGAAAGGCAAAGGGAAGAAGAAGAAACAGGATGAGCAATCGCCTGAAAAATCTTCTTCAAACCCTCCTGGAAATAGGAAACAAAAATATCCGTGCATGATATGCGATGAGGATCATCGGACTTTAGATTGTCCACACAGAGCTGAGCTTAAAAAATTCTTTAAGAGTTAGAAAACCTCAGTAGTGTTAACTGATCCGTTTCCGAATCCAGGGACAAATCTGGTTGAAAGTGGAAATGCTTCCCCGTCTCAAGTGCTAATGTTGTCGATTTCAAAACAACAAAATGATGCTTTGATTTCGACAAGGAACAAAGATTACGGGAATCTTCAGTTGTCGAACAACAAGGATAAAGGTCAACCAAGTAGTTCGACAACAACTTCGACAGAAGTTGTACCACCCACCATCCCTGAATTGACAATAAAACCGCCAAAGGGAGTAGTACACAAGTCGACATTTAATCCTCGCGCTAGAGCGGCGCAACATTATAACATAGTGGAAGATTTGGCCCAATCGCCATCCGCTATGTCGACTCTTGAAGTACTACAAAATTGTCCATCCCAAAGGCAGGATTTATTATCGACCATTGGTGGGATTGATCCAAAGGATTCCAATCTTGTATCCTTCGACCACAAAGGGTACGATCCTCAGTTACCAGCTCAATTAGCTTTCCTTGTTCAAGTGAAAGCCCTCAACAAAACTGTTCACCGAACGATTATTGATGAGGGGGCATCTACATGTATTATGTCGATGAGTTGCTGGAAAACTTTAGGATCCCCAACCTTGTCGCGATCTGCGACAACATTAAAAGCATTCGACGGAAGGACATATACCCCATACTGTATCTTAAATAACTTGAAAGTTGAACTAGGAGGGAAAACAGTAGAAATAGATGTTGAAGTCATCGATGGGAATCTTGATTACAACATCCTACTAGGGAGACCATGGATATATGCCATGGCAGCTGTTGTGTCGACCTATTTTAGAAAGATTGCATTTCCCTTTCAAGGAGGGATTACAGTCGTCGACCAACAAAACTTCCTCCCCAACGGTTCCCAAGTTACAGGAAGCATTCCCATGGTTCATGGAAGCCCCCATTCGCTTCAGAATATCAGAGTAGGCCTACTAAAAGATCCTATACTAATGGGAACTTTCGCTCTTCCACCTCCATTTGATTTGGCAGAAGTAGCGTCGATAGGAACCCGCAACATTATATCTTCCACAAAGATCTCAGAAAATGATATCAACATGGATCATGCAATGGTTTTAACCCCGAGCCCAATGGAAATATTATAGCAATCAATGTTTCTGGCATGGGAGGCGAACCCAAATCAACGCTTATCAAGCGTTTGGATGGATAGGTCTAGAGAATATGGTACTCCTTCAGATCCTTGGTCGCAAGTGCATGATACCGACGAAGGAATTCTCCAAGCTATGGTAGTTGAAGGAGCACCATGGAATGATTCCCACCATCGTTCTCTTCTTCCGAATTACGAAGAAGATACTCAAAATGACCTTTACCATCCTTTGGTAATTGATTTTCTATCAAATACTGTAAATACGGTGGATTCTGAGCGAAACTTATCCAATATAGAAGAGACTACAGCCATAAATATCTCGACCAAAACAGATGTTGTAGAGAATATTTATGTCAGCAAATGTTGTTCTCTTTTAGAACTGGAAATATATAGCGCTCTCTTTCGCGAATTCAGAGATGTCTTTGCTTGGTCATACAGTGAAATGCCAGGCATCGACTCGAGTATCATTGAACACGAAATCAAGATGTATCCAGATGTTAAACCGATACGGCAACGGCTAAGGCAGGTGCACCCCAAGAAAGCCGCTGCCATTAAGGCAGAAGTTGAAAAACTCCTCCATGCTGGTTTCATCTACCCAGTTCCGCTAACCGATTGGGTATCGAACATTGTCCCAGTTATGAAAAAATAGGGGACAATTAGAGTGTGCGTCGATTATAGGGATGTAAATCAAGCTTGTCCAAAAGACAACTACCCTATGCCCTTCATTGACCAGATAATTGATGAATGCGCCGGATGTGAAATCTTTTCATTCATGGATGGATTCTCCGGGTATATTCAAATAAATATCCGTCCACAGGACCAGTCAAAGACTGCATTCATTTGTCCGTGGGGCACATTCGCATATCGAAAATTACCCTTTGGTTTAAAGAACGCGGGGGCGACGTTTCAGAGGGCAATGAATTATGCCTTCCATGACATCAAAAGCACCGTTCAACCTTATCTCGACGACCTTCCGGCTCATTCGCGAAAGCGGACTGATCATCCGCAACATTTAAGAGCGATATTTCTACGTTGCCGACACTACAAGATACGACTCAATCCGCACAAATGTGTATTTTGCTTCAGTTCTGGTCGTTTACTTGGCTTTGTAGTCTCCAACGATGGGATTCATCTCGACCCTTGTAAGGTCTAGGCAATCATAAATTTGCCTCCACCTTCGAATTTGCTTCAGATTCAGAAACTCCAAGGGAAAGCAAACTTTCTGAGGAGGTTCATTCCAAATTACGCCGAACTTGCTAAAGGTTATACGCGTCTTTTGAAAAAGGGGGTACCCTTTAACTGGGATCAGGTAGCGCAAACTTCCTTTGATGCTTTAAAAGATTCCCTAATGAAAGCATCATTAATGTACGCCCCTGATTATCAAAGAGACTTTAACCTGTATCTGGCTGCAGCAGATACGACCATCGCAATGGTTTTAGTTCAAGAAGTCGATGGAATAGAACATCCTATTTATTATTTAAGTAAGAACTTAAATGATACAGAAAGCAAATATTCTTATGTTGAAAAACTAGCGCTTGCAGCGGTTCAAGCGATACAAAGATTTCGACACTATGTCCTCTTTCGGAAAACTACCATTCTGTCAGATTGCAACCCCATGACTTATATATTGTCGTGACAGTTGCTGGGGGGCAAATATTCAAAATGGATAGCAATCCTTCAAGAGTTTGATCTGGAATTTGTAAAATCCAAGTCAAAGAAAGCTCTAGTTTTCGCAGAATTATTATGCGATCTCCCATCGTCGTCCAACGATGAAACATCCGAAGAATCGATCGTGGATGAAAGTTTGTTTCTGATATCTACAAGCAATGAGTGGTATGGAGATATAATCATTTATCTCCAAACCAAAAAATTCAGGCCAAATACCTCTCACTCCGAACAAAAACGTATTCGATACCAAGCAAAAGACTACATGATCGTCGGTGATACACTTTATCGTCATGGTATTGATACAGTTCTGAGGAGGTGCCTCACCCATGAGGAAGCCGAAAAAGCCTTGAATGAGTGTCATTCAGGCGCGTGTGGAGGGCATCAATCTGGATATGCTACAGCACAAAAAATCTTACGAGCAGGATACTTCTGGCCAACCATGTTCAAAGATTGCATAACCGCAGTCAGAAGTTGCCATGCTTGTCAAATTTTTGATAGCAAAACCAGAAGACCGCCCGCACCTTTACAACCAATAGTTGTTGTTGGGCCATTCGCCAAATGGGGCATCGATTTCATGACATGTAACCCCACCTCGACCGGGGGGCATGGGTATATTATAGTCGTAGTTGACTATTTTACCAAACGGGCCGAGGCGATGCCTACATTAGATAATACTGGTGAAACAGCTGCCCTTTTCTTTTTCAATCATGTAGTCGCCAGATTCGGCGTACCGTAGGCTATAGTCACAGATCATGGATCACATTTTCGCAATCACATGATGGTTGAATTAGCTGCCAAACTAGGGCTGTCTCACGACAGCTCTACTCCATATTATCCGCAGGCCAACGGACAGGTTGAAGCAATCAACAAGGTCCTGAAGCGCATGCTGCAAAGGATGATCGAAGTTCACAAAAGAAGATGGCACCTAATCCTGTACTCAGCTTTGTGGGCTTACCGAACATCGGTAAGGAATGCAATCGGGTTCACACCCTTCCAAATGGTATATGGCCTGGAAGCAGTCTTACCAATCCAGTGTGAAATCTCGTCTCTCAAACTCGCAATCGATCTCCTCCCCAGAACTTCAGAAGAAGAAGCTCGTTTCTTGGAATTAATCCGATTGGATGAAACCCGTCGTGACGCTGCGTTGGCTAACGAAGCCCATAAGAAACGAGTCAAGGCGCAGTTCGACAAAAATGTCAAACCTCGTGTCTTCTCGGAAGGTGACTTGGTCCTGCTTTATGACCAGGAATCCGATAAATTGGGAGAAGGTAAGTTTAAGTCTTTATGGATGGGCCCCTATATTGTTAAATGAGTGTTAGCAAAAGGAGCCTACGAGTTGATGGATTACGACGGGATTCCACTAGCGCAACCTCGTAATGGGTTTTACCCCAAGCGTTACTACGCCTAGTAGTAACCAATGTGCTTTTGTTATATTTTTGTTTTCGCTAAGAGTGTTTGTTTTGGTTGAGTAATCCACCTTTTTTACATTTATTGTAGATGTCAAACCCATTGGAACCATGTGTTGGATATGCCGACGGAGCAAGTCGTGGTTCGCGGAACCTGTCCTCCGCAGCCTGGGCCATTTTTGATCCAAGCGGCGAGTTAGTAAGTTTCAGAGGTGTATGTATTGTTCGATCAACGAACAATATCGCTGAATATAGCGCGTTGATAGAACTTCTCTCTGATGCCATCACTCATGGTATACGCCGGCTAATCGTCAGGCTAGACTCACAGCTCGTAATACTGCAACTCAATGGTATATATTCCGTCCGAAACCCAACCATTTATCGCATGTTCCTAAAGGTTAAGATTTTGGAAAGACAATTTGATCTTATTCAATACCAGCATATTTCCAGAAACTTAAACACATTAACCGACTCATTAGCGAACTATGTGTTAGATAGACATTTGCAACATTTATAAAAAGAAACACATCATCAATGTTCTACAAGTGGATCACATAACTCAACCATAATAAAACTCCGAAAATCAAAAATATATATATAGCTGTTTATGGTTTACATATAATGTTCTGTAACCAAGACAAAATCGGTCACAAGACCCAAAACTCAAAATGCTAGGGGACACCCTAGTCTAATGATGCTCGTGATAGCAAGTCACAGCCTGTGTGATCATGCGTAAGAGACGAGTCCATCGTCTGGGCACACCAGTAGTATGCCGTTGTAACTGCAAAGGTAGCTCGTCGATCCTCACATCTGGAATACCGAGAGTAAGGCTCTCAACCTGCTCCTACACAGCTGTAAGAGTCTCGGCCACATCGAGGTCGCGAAGAATAACCCTTCCGGCGGCCTCTCTTGCTGGGGCAACAACTGGTACTCTCACGCGAACTACTGGACGAACATGACCAACATCTGCATGTACACATGAGTTTGATTAGAGTCTTGATAGAACAAAGCACAAGGACATTATAAACAAGAACAGTAAACAAAAATATGGTCAGAGATTTTACCAATAGCACCCCACTGCTCGCCATCCGGCAGTACCAAATCCAGATCACCTCGGAAGTCCATGCCAGCATATGGATATTTGTAATAGACCATCTCCTAACGATCAAACCACCTGAAGAAGGTATTAGAGAATGAAATCTGAGATTGACCGGCATGCCTAGACATATGGTCAACCCATCTCTGCATGCGTGGTTCAGTAGGAGAAGGTAAATCGAGTGCAATGTACTGCAGCTGCATCAGTGGTATCTTCTCCAAGGCAAAGGCGGTCAAAATAGAACCGAACCCAAAGTTCTTCAACTTCCCGTTCTTTATCTTGGTCAACTGTTCTTTCATTACAAGAAGTACTGCATCACACCAGTTGAACACCTTCGGTTGGAGGCATTCCAAGGCATGCTGCATATAGGATCCATTGGCTACATGAAGAGACGTGCTACCGGCCATCCTACCAAAAGTAAATAGGATAGTCCTAAGGGACCTATCAGTAACATCCCGGATGATGATCTTGCCGTCTTTGCTCGGCTGAGATCCTTCCTTGCAATACTGGCGGACATAATCTCTCACAGAATCGCCTCCTCGGGCCGAACCTGACAAAGAGATGGGGGCACCCCGCCTCGACAAGCCAGTCAAGAAATAGATGTCTACTGCAGTCAAGGGGATAGATTTTCCCCTAATCTGGAAAACCTGGTTGATAGGATCCCAAGAGTCGAGCAAATACTTCAGCAAGTTAATCTGCTGTCTCATGCTAGAGATGCGGAAGAACTTCAGCAAGCCACAATTCCGCAGCGCGTTCACTGTAACAGGATCATGTAGGGCAATCATGTCCTCTTCTTCATGTTCTTGTTCTCGCCATGTAAGGGTCATTTTGCTCCAATATCTCTGCAAAAAAAAACAAGAGAGGAGATTAGATCCTAATTTTGATGAGAAACAGGTAAAAATTCCATCAAAAACTGTGCAACAACTTTCCTTTCTGCGCCCAACGCACCTGCAGCAGTGTTACAGGTGCGTTGAATGTCAAACTGCCTTCATAAAGACCAACATTCAGCGCAGGTTTCGATATGCCCAGGGTGCGTTGATGGCAGAACGAGCTCATCAAACCCTAGAGGCTCAGAAAAGCAGGGAATAAAGCATAGAATGCAAAAAGGAAACCATGAAATGAAAGAGCTCAGGTTTAGCTCCTACCTGGTCCAGACGGTGCCGAGAATCGTCCACAGAATCTCCCGAAATCAGCTGATGAAAATCGAGGGGGAAAACACCTCCAAAGCTCCAACAGACCAAGTTCAAATGAAATGGTAAAATGAGAGGTAAAAAACACTTTTTAATTACTTTTACGTAGTTCGAAGTAAAGTATTAGCGTTTTAATCTCGTTTTCAAGGCAAATATTGTTCATTTCTAACTAGTTTGATGAAGCAGTTGAAAAATACAATACTATCTTTGGAAGGACAAAGCTATCTATGGAAAAAATCAAAACAAGACCACTTAATCAAGCAGTGTTTACCGAAAGGTTCAAGCTCGTTAAAAAATAAACCCAGACCGAGCAGATGTTTCCACCCGCGTTTAAGCTCGTTAAAAAATGAACTATCGTCCGGTAAATAACCGTCGTGAATGAAGCATTTTCAGCCATTAAAGCCTTGGTCGTGTTTGCACCATCACCTCCACTTTTCATTGGCCGATCATTCACCTCCATTTGATTGTTTACCCATTTTGAGGAACAGCTGTGAAGAGTGATTTCACTAGCCATCCTTGTGACACTGCCGTGATTGGAAAATTCCAAACCTTATCTGGAATCAACTGCTACCCGTTTTATCACTCATTCCTCAAAAGACGAGTCTTCTTTAAGCTCTTTTCATCTAACTCGTAAAATATGAAAAGATTGCTGAGTTTTGGCCTTCCAGCTCGTTAAAGCGACATGAAGTGCTATCCCTCCTCTAGATTTTAATCTTTTTGGACCTGAGGGATTATTGCACAAAAAGATCGAGCGCTTGTTTTGTTCGGCTCGTTAAAACTATCGAAAACTCATCCCTTCTGTATTGTTTTATACTTTTTCGGACTTAAGGGATTAGATGATGAAAAAGGAATTCCGGAGTTATCTTTACGTACCTTTTCAGACTCTCTAAAAATGAAAAGGACCGAGTTATCTTTGTCGTTAGACTCGTTAAAAAGATTAATAGCGACAAACTTGTCTTTAGGCGAGAACGAGTTTCACTATCGCTAGGCTCGTTAAAACATAGCGATGGGTTTGCCCGAAGGGAAAATTATGAAACAAGCATATGTTATCCTCCTCAAGCTTGACAAAAATAAAGAGGTACTGGTCAGCAATGACTGGGGAAAAATTGGGAAGAAAACTCAAAGAAACTTTATTGGTAGCAAGTCGCTCTTGAACATGACACTTCCACTCCGTGCCAGAGTCGGGTTGGGTTGTTTCATTCACCGGTCACATCACCATGGTCACGCCATACCATCCACATTTGGGGTAAATGCTACCGATCCATCACATAAGTGTCGCCGACATGTTCAAGAGAAGTCATCCAGAGAAGTCACCCTTGTCCCATCCACTACCATACACTATACTTCATTCTTTCATGACCGCCACCTTGAACCATATATCACCAGATCATTTTCACCTCCATCAAAATCATTTTCTCCGTTCCGTGTCATTGATGTGGGATTCATTAAGGTCCTCCTTTGACGGATCGCTTCTTGTCGACATCAGCTCATTATCCAAGAAGTTGATCTAGGAACACCCCATTCAGTACTTTGAAGCTTGCATGCCTCAATGGCAAGTTTCTCACTTCCGGCGACAGGTATACATCAATGACCTTCGACCGAAAGATTTTGCGTGGTGTTCGACGCCAAGTCCTTTATTCACACCATGCGAATTGTACTGCAGTACCTTGAGGGTCATTATCATTATCGGTGATTCCTCTCGCGCTTGTTAACAATTTACATCATTGACTGGTAATCAAGCGATGTCTTTCCATGTTCGACTTCAAAACATTTCTCACATGGATCGACTTGTACTTAGAGTGAAGATCGGATGAGATTGAAGACCCCGGATCTAGTTTCATCCATCTGGGCTGCGATATATATTCAGGAAAAATAAAGACATTGAAATGTACAACATTGCAGCACAGATAATCATCCTACCAAAAGGATGATGAATTCATCAGAATCATCAGTCTACCATCAGACGATTGTCTGTCCTATGTACATGAAAATGAATTTATAAAGCCGAGCATGGGAATGCCCGCCTCAGCTAGATCATGAAAACAGTATGAAGATAATGTATTGTATTGTATCTTATTACAGGTCTCCTCACCAGCATTAGAAGAACTTCGGATCCTCCTAATAAAGCATTTCACCTGATAAACGGCCTCATACTTTAGGGGGCAACTGTTATAGACATTTTTGTGCCTTACAGCTATAAGCATGAAATTTCCATAAACCAAGGGATCCTAATTCCCTAAAAGTGTTGTTCCAGCTCCTAAAGAAACAAGGTCAACAAATTACAGCTTCTCCCAGAAGTTCTCCCCCAGAAACTGCTCAAAACTAGTCAAATCAGGATCACTTCAGATGCTCCACTAGCTAGCTGCGTTGCAAAGCACCCAAATACACTGGCTAGGTGCGTTGCAATGCACTTGAATGCACTACCAGGGTGCGTTGAGCGGGAAATGACAAGTGGCAGAGTCATTCCACGAGGTGGAGAGACAATGGAAGCTTCCAAAATCTTCTCCAATGACACTTGCCTCACTGAATTCGACCAGTGATGAGTAAGAGGCTCTCAGTCTCCAAGTGGAAGCAAGAACTGACAAAGAGAAGCCACTAATCAATTCATGAGCTGACTCATCCTCTTTGCATACATCTATATATGGATCCCTCACCAAGAGATCCAGAGGCTGGAATTTTGTACATTGCAGAGAATTGCTGTTGGTTTTGTGATAGATATCAGAGTATTGGGTGATTTACGTTTTGTTAGAGGTGAAGAAGGGATTCTATGCTGGGAGGTTGATGCTGGATCAGGAATCATCGGTTGTAACTCCTCCTGGATCTTCTTGTTTTATCAATAAAACTACTTGAGTTTCTCTTACATGCTTATATATCACTGATGTTTGTTATATTTGTATGTTTAGCTTAAATCTGATCCTAAGCTTTTTATGAACATAAATCCATGTCTTTGTGTAGTTTCTTTCTTCTGTGAACTTGCAGGAACTTGGTGACGCTGGGCAAGTAAGGGAGCAGGTAGCTGGAAACTGTCAAAGAGGAGAGAGATTAGATCAAAGGACTAGCGCAAGACACAGGTTGGTTCATCCTATTCATCTTCGTTTATAGTTCATAAAGGAGAATACAAGAGTAGTTTTCCCTGTTTGTTTCTGAGGTCTCTGTCACAACCCAGTGGGATAGGGTCGTTCTGAATAGACACTTTTCCCGAAAACAATTATATAAAGGGATTTCAACAATAGACTTGCACATTTTCACATAAATGAATGTTATAACTATCCTTCAGTCCCACAACTATTATTTATTATATTGACGTGTTCAATATCGTAAGTTCTATTAACTTTCACCTCTAATCTCCCTCACTTCTGATACCTTTGATATTTCCATTAAAGCTCTTTATCGAAACTCTTTTATCTAACATCTTCCATTAAAACCTCTGATATGAAACTCCCGTTATTAAACCTCCAATATGACTTCCCCAATATGATTCATGGCTCTTTTCATCAGAGCCTTTTTTCTGATATCTATCATGGTTGTTATTATATCAAAATCCTTATACATCGGATGTTCGGATTATTGTAACTTTCCAATACATTTTCTCGATATATTTCTCCAATGTTATTCCTTCGATATGTTGAATTGGAAAGCCCACGTGATTTCATGCTCACACACTTAATATTTGAGAGTGGAGAGTTATTTTTTTCGAAATTATAAATGCTTTCATTCATTTCACTTTGATTTTATGAAGATTTGCTTTAAAGAAATTATTGTTGTTGTGAAGTTTCATCATTTGCACTAAGTCCTCTTTGAATAACAGTTTTTTCTCGTCATTGTGTTTTCTACTATAGGCTAGCTCCGATCATCATAACATTGAAGAAATGTCGAAAGCAGGGAAAGGCAAGAAGAAAATTGCAGCGCAACAACAATTTTCCACTCGTCCAATTGAAAGTATTAAGGAAAAGAATGTTATGCCAGGGTTTTTCTTCAATACAATTTGTTCTAAAGACTCTGGACAATCCTCATGGGAATCGATCTTGAAAGATGAAGGACCCAAGGTTACTCAAAGGATAATAATTGCTGATGATTCTACGCTAGTTTCAAACACAACCTAGAGTGATGTGGAAAATTATTTCTTATATAAAATCGTAGCCAGACCTAAAATTATTCCCTATATAGATATGGTCCAATGGTTCGTAGATAATTTGAGTATTGCCAACAACAGAATTGTTACAAATAAGTAAACACTCATCATATATTTTTTCGACGAAGACTTGAGGAAGATGTATCATCTGCTGAGGCACAATGAAAATATGACAAGAAATACATTGAGGAATTTCTGAAAGAACATGAACATGCATCAAAGCCGATTAAAGGATGGAGAAGGGATCCAAATAAACACAAGCGGGAGGAAAGCGGTAAGTATGTCGTAGATTCCCTTGTTGGTCCTCTTATCACCCAAAAATTCTCAAAACATCATTGTCTCAACTCTATTTTTGGTCATCATTTCAAGGAGGTCTAAAGGTCATTTTAGTCTTGATAATGGGTAGGTGATAGGTTAAGAGTCTCATTTTCATATCCAAATAAAGTTAAATCAGCCTTGTTCCATGTCCTAGAAGTCTCACATGCTGTTTAGAACCCATATCTTTAACCATTTTGAAAACTGTGTTGAAAAAGAGCATACATAGGAATCCATAATTTCGTAGCGGAGCTAGTTCAAAAAAGGTGATTTGCGCTATGAAAACAAGCTAATTTCGTAGCGCACTATAAGACAAAAACCCTGTTGTTTTGTTTTAGTAGTCAGCTTCCAAGGGGGTTCTTGAGAAATTGCAAACTCATTTTTGAAAAATGAAAGAGGTTTTTCTTATAAACATTATTATCTACAAAAAATTTCTCCATTTTTGTAATAGCTATCAAGGATCAAGAGATAGGAGCTCAGGAGTGCGGCCTTATTTTTCAGGAAAAACAAAGTTATTTTTATTGGTTGATGAAGTGGCTGTTGCTTTCCACTCCCTCATTTTGTCACCTTTCTCTCCACATTCAAATATCATTCCTTAAACAAGTTACCCAAGCTCCTCTCTGTCATTTACTTTTCAACCTTTGCATGTATCAGTCAACTGTCACCTTTGAAAAGTTAACTTTGTGACAAACAACTTGCTGTCCAAAAAGTTCTTTACAGCTGTCATATTTTTAAGAGGGAAGTTTGGGTTATAAAGGGAAATTTCCATGAAGATGAAAGGATAAAAAGAAGGCTATCATGGATGACCTCAGCTTCACACAAGCTTTCATCCAGACAGGTTACATGTATTTCTACCAGGAGCTGCAAGGGGATTTGTGTGTTTCTTGGACTGTTTTGAGTTGTTGGTTTCAAAAGGAATTTTCAGGAAAATGAAGATGAGTTTCAAAAATATGAAAGCGGTTTTTTCTAGGAACATAACAAGGAACAAAAATATCTTTCAAATTTCTCCCAGGTGCTACCAATTTGGAGATTTGAAGTTTCCTTTGAGAACTATTTTCAGAATTCATAATTTTTCCTGTTTTATACATGATTTTATAATGCAGATTCCGGACAACTGAAGTTTTTTAGAACCCATATCTTTAACCATTTTGAAAACTATGTTGAAAAAGAGCATACACAGGAATCCGAAATTTCGTAGTGGAGCTAGTTCAAAAAAGGTGATTTGCGCTATGAAAACAAGCTAATTTCGTAGCGCACTATAAGACAAAAACCCTGTTGTTCTGTTTTAGTAGTCAACTTCCAAGGGGGTTCCTGAACAATTGCAAACTCATTTTTGAAAACTTAAAGAGGTTTTTCTTATAAACATTCTTATCTACAAAAAATTCCTCCATTTTTGTAATAGCTACCAAGGATCAAGAGATAGGAGCTCAGGAGTGCAGCCTTCTTTTTCAGGAAAAACAGAGTTATTTTTATTGGTTGATGAAGTGGTTGTTGCTTTCCACTCCCTCATTTTGTCACCTTTCTCTCCACATTCAAATATCATTCCTTAAACAATTTACCCAAGCTCCTCTCTGTCATTTACTTTTCAACCTTTGCATATATCATTCACCTGTCACCTTTGAAAAGTTAACTTCGTGACAAACAGCTTGCTGTCCAAAAAGTTCTTTACAACTATCATATTTTTAAGAGGGCTGTTTGGGTTATAAAGGGAAATTTCCATGAAGATGAAAGGATAAAAAGAAGGCTATCATGGATGACCTCAGCTTCACACAAGCTTTCATCCAGACAGGTTACATGTATTTCTACCAGGAGCTGCAAGGGGATTTGTGTGTTTCTTGGATTGTTTTGAGCTGTTGGTTTCAAAAGGAACTTTCAGGAAAATGAAGATGAGTTTCAAAAATATGAAAGAGGTTTTTTCTAGGAACATAACAAGGAACAAAAATATCTTTCAAATTTCTCCCAGGTGCTACCAATTTGGAGATTTGAAGTTTCCTTTGAGAACTATTTTCAGAATTCATAATTTTTCCTATTTTATACATGATTTTATAATGCAGATTCCGGACAACTGAAGCTGGTTTTCAAAAAACCGAGAGAGGTTTTTCTTATAAACATTCTTATCTATAAAACCTCCTCCATTTTTGTAACATATATCAGGGATAAAAATATATAAGCTCTGTCTCAACACCTATTTTTCAGATAAAAACAGTGCAGAAAATGATAAATTTATAGGTCAGTCTTTCATTAAAGAAGCCAGATTTGTAACGATGATGAATGTTCAGTTGAGAGCTACCAATAGGAGATTGAAGAGACAAATTGAAGACCTAGAAATATAGTTAACAAAATCTGAAGAAAGGCTACAACAATAATGAAACAGGGTTATGAAAAAGGGCAATAAAGGATATACCTTAAAACAATTTTGGTATTAAAGAGAAGGTCATCTGTGAAGAAGAACATCTCATAAGGTTAAGTTGTTTTGATTTTTGGTGATCAGATCAGTCTTCATGAAATTTTGAAAATTCCCAAAACTGCACATTTTTGAAAACTGTGTTGAAAAAAAGTGCATAGACAGCAGTTTCGTACCGTGCTACGAAACTGCTGAAGGTGACTATTTAGCACTTTATAGATGCATTTCGGAGGTAAGGTATGATAAATTCCAAGTTTTGAGGTTGTTGGTAGACATGGGATCATATATGAAGTTTCAGATGGTAGTGATGCAGAAAGAAAAGTTCCAAGAAGTATTCCATAAGTGATATAAAAACCGTGCTACGAAAACAAGCTATTTTAGCAGCACAGTCATGTTTCATTCTCTTTTTCATCTATTCGAGAGTTCTTTTCTTGTGTAGGTGGACAAATGAAGTTTTTATGGATTATTAATTCATGCCACATGTATACCAGCAAAACTACTCGAAGATAAGCAAAAGGGATTAAGGGCCTTAAAAGGAGGAACTCTGTCTCCTAGTTATCAGGATAGTTAGGTCATGACTCAGCAGGTTTTGTAACAGCGCTAAGGACATCATCAAGCTCGAAGACATGCATGGGTAGCTGATTAAAGAATGTATTAAAGACACAGATAAGGTTGTTGAAAGCATGTTCTAGGAGTTTTACTCCTATTTGTATTAGGACTCTTAAAGACAGCTAGCTGTCAAGTTGTAATTAAGTAGTTTGTTTTGTGAATGGATAGGTGTCTAAGTTAGGAATTCGAATTCCTCTAAAGGTGGATCATAGTATCCAAGGCTGTAAAACTCTATATAAAGATTGAGAACCGAATTCACCAAGGTTGCTAATTTCATTAGCAAAAGAAAGTTGTGTTATTGTAAGAGACTGTGGTTTTCATACTTAATACAGAGATCAGTTTGACTACTCAAGATTCACAAGGAGTTTATGTTGTTGATGTTCTTATGGCCTTGTTCAATTACTTATTTGTAGTGGTATGAGCTTGTGATACTTAGAATTCATTGGAAATGCCCTAACTTCCTTCACATGCTTGTAAACTGTGTCGTTTCATTGTGTTACTGTTTTATTTATAAACATAAACTCTAAGTGCCTTGCCTTCCATGTTTTGTTGATCATGTTGTTTTGTTGAAGATCATATTGACTTCATAGCCCAATAGATGTTTTCTAATCTTTGATTCAACCAGTCAACCAGTTATACATTTGTCCATTTTGTTCCTAGAGTTAGCCATCTAATCATTAATAAAAAATCTTAAAACTATTGAGAGAGCCCTCTCAGGTTGAGGAGGCTAAGCCTCAACCAAAAGATTGGTTTGAAAGAGTTACTTAGAGTCTGCTTGATCAACAGCCTATCAAGGTCAGATTTTGTGATAACAAGTCCCTATTCTCAGATAGTTTCTATGATGTGTAGGCTTTATGCACAACCTAATATATAGAAATTTCTTGACCAATGGGTATTTCTTATAGATGGGGCTTTAGAGGGTTATATTTTTGATTGGGCTACTATACTCTCAAATAATTTAGTTACCCATATCTTGTCTTTTAGAAGTAAACATAAGGTTTCTGAGAACATAATCCTGCCTTTCTACATGAGTGCTTATATCATGGATGCCTTGTGTTTTTCCATGGAATTTTCATCTATGGGTTGGAAGTGGACTCTGGAAGACCCAACCCCTATTCATATCTACCATGATATTCTTTGGGATTCCAAATATCTACCACATTTCTATAAAATATGTCATGGGGTCATGTTACCAACATATCAAATTATCTTTGATAAAAGGGCTCCTTGGATGTCCCTAAAAGCTGAAACTGACCTTCTTCGAGTAGGAAATTGGTTTGGTGAAGAGTCATTCACCTATATCAGATTTTATGGGAGTCTAGCTAGTCCTCATGTGTTACCTTGTTCATTTCTAATAAACTTCTTGCTAGAGAGATAGCCTATCAGACTATGCGAAACAATATTTCTAAAGTTTTGAAGGAATCCAATAAAAAGATGTGGCCTATCTTTCCAACCCAATTTAGTATATATGCCTTAGATAACTATAAGCATGTAGTGATTGAAATAAAGGCCATTCAGGATCTCAGTTTTCCTACTATACCCAACAGATAGTATGATCCTCACCAAGTGGTTAAAAATATTACAGTTGTATCCAGTATTAGACAATTTTCCCATGAATTCGATAAGTTTGATGATTTTTTTGAGGGAACTTCTTATTATTTAATGGTTATACACAAAGCATAGAAAAAATCAACTCCAAAGGAAATTATTTAACTCACTCAGTACAGGGTCTCTAGGTTGGCAAAGCTTCCAATGGATTCATTACAGATTCCTCAGGAGAGGATTGTTCCTGATGATGTTGTAATTGTTGGTTCTACACAATCTATTGATGCTTCTCAATCAAGAGAAACAATTGCCTCTTATTCTTCTCAAGTAGAGGGTTTTGTGCCTGATGCTAGGCTAGAAGAAATTTGGGAACAATACAATCAAGCTCTTAATTCTAAGGCTGATGAATCTCAAGTTGCTAAAACTCCTCCACAAGTGAAGGTTCAAGACACTTCCAAGAATCTTGAATAGACTCTGATAACAACAAAAGTTCCTAAGAGGACTTTAGAATATAAATATGTAGAAATCATACCAACTTTTCCATATTCTGAGGTTGTTTTAAGAATATAAGACATTCCTCCATTGGACATCTTTTACATCCCTCAACAAAAAGTTGTGGTTAAGAGGGAGAGAAAGAAAAGAAAACTTGTACAGTACCAGGCTCTAGTTCCTGGTAGTGCATCTTTTGAGGTATTGTGGAAATTCTCTTTAGCAACTTCGACGGAGGAATTGGGTAGGCTCACCCAATTTATAGGTGCCTATGCTTCAACTACTATTGACAAAGCCATCGAGGTGCAAAAATTGCTTAAGGAGAAGGAAGAAAGAATTTCTCTGTTAGAACGGAGCATTGAAACTGAAAAGAAAAATATCATATAACATTGGAAAGGGAAGGTCATAGAGATTTAGAACAGGTTTGACTCTCTCAGAGTTTAGTATGATGCTGATATAAAGGCTAGCGACTCACAAATTCAAGAGCTACAGAGAAGGATTGAACATCTAAGTGTCAATCCAGAATTGGCCGAATTTAAGAAGGAGGCTAAATAATTGAATACTCTTTTAGCCCAACAACATATTTTCTTTTGTCAAAAGTTGGCCATTATTCATGATCACTAAAGGACAGCTAGCTCCTTGGTCGACCAACTATCTAATATAAAAATTTATTTTGAAGATATAAAGGAGAAAATTGTTGGTTTCTTGACATGACAGGAAAGTGTAAAGGGAAGATTAGCCAATCTTCCCAATATTGAAGAATCTCATAAAGAGATTATCCTTAGAGAGTGGTAAATTCATATTAAGCAGGAAAAAGCAACAATTTATCATGCGCGGGATATTTCAAATAATATTTTTGAAGCAATCAGTGATAAAATGTTTCAAGCTAATCTTATATCGAATTGTCTTGAGGGAGCATTACCCGATATCAATTTGTTGACCAAAATGTGGCAAGAATCCTCCAATAAACATGATGATATTATTGATAAGCTGACTAAAACCAACTTGGAGAGTCATTGGAAATTTTTAGTGAAACCACACAGTCAGTGGCTTATGCTCCGATGTCTATCAAATACCACCTCATAAACACTGCCAACATTGAGGGATGCGATCTTCACTAGCCAAATGAGGATATAGCCCAATTCTCCACCTAAATTGCAGAATATGATTGATATCTATGAGCTTCATAAGTGAATGGGAGGATAGTCTTCCTCCCAAGCTTAGATAATCAGTTGTAATTGATTCTAATTATGTTCTTTTTGGTTACTCTATTTGAAATTACTTGAGGTTATTATTGTATTTTTTATCTTTGTCATTTATTATGAGACTACAAATCTCCTCTCTGAGATAGGAGAAGGGGTTCTGTGATCCTGGTGGATATTGGTGGCCACCAACCTATTCCACCTAGACCTCTAGTCAGTTTCATCCGTTTCCTTGTTTATTGCAGTATTTATTAGTTTTAGCAGTTTTTCAGGTCCTGAACTTTCAGAGTAGTTTTGAACCCCTAAACGATTTTTTAGAGGTCTGCAACAGGCTTGTAGTGATAAATAGGGGCTTGCCATAAATTGTATGGTACTCAAGGAGACATTTCCAAGAAGGTATCGTACGTGCCAAGCAGAGATAATATGACCAAGTTACGACCCCAGGAAGTTAGCTGCTCAACTAACCCCAACGGGGCCCACAAATTCTTGGCATTCCATCTCTTGGGGTTAGGGTTTTGGTTGTTTAGGATTTCCCCTTATTTTTCAATAATAAATAGTCCCTTGAGCCTCATTGTAACATAGTTCAGAGGCATGTAGCCACCACATCTCTTCTTAGAGATAAGCTACCATTGTCCGAGCTAGTTTTTTCCATTCTATTTGTAAGCATATTTCAGTATTTGATATTAATGAAATGAAGTGTCATTTTTGCTGCATCTTTGTATTTATGGCTATATATGTAATTTCTTGCATTCTTATTTAATTTCGTATTAGTAGTACTAGAGTGGTCTGCTCTTTTTCAGTTTTTCTTTGCATGTCCCCAATGAGGTAAGGATATAAGGAGTCAGGGGATCTAACTGGTTGAACCTTTGCAAGACCAACCTCATAAATCCCGATAGACTCCCATGGAGGAAGAGAATAAAGATGAATGGGTAGGAGATCCTTTAAAAATATTGATCGAAGAAGCTCTCGAGCAATAGAGGAACCCGATGATGGACAAATTTACCTAGATCATTCAACAGCTACCCAAAGGCGACACATCTTCTTCCAGCAGCCACTCTGGAAGTGCCACACCCTTTAAGGTACAATTTAACTTTGACATCCCAATATTTGAAGGTCAGATAGATGTGGGCACTATAGATAAATAGTTAAATCCGCTAGAAGGATTTTTTTTTTCATGATTTTTCCAGTCGAAAAAATATTACTTTCGTACTTCGGAAAGCACCCCCCACGTCAAGGACTAGTGGGAAACCTACTGTGAGGAGAAGGATGAAAGTACACCCTCACTATTTTAAGCCATACCCACTTGGAATTCATTTCAGGATGCCATCAAGGAGTAGTACTACCCTATCGGGAGCTATGAGCATAAATACATAAAGTGGACCATGCTGCAGTAGGGAAGGGACCAAGACGTGTCGGAGTTTACAAATGTTTTTCATACCCTTCGCATGAAGTTGTGTATCAAGGATTCTGAGAGACATTTGTTACTCAAGTATCGTGGTTTTCTACATAGGTACATCCAGGACGAGATGGAGTTACTAGACATCTTCTCGCTCAACTTGACGTACCGATACACTGTCAAGATTGAGAAAAAATTTAAATAGAAGAAGCAAGACTTTGGATCTGTGAATCCAAAGCAAGGGAAAGGCGCTCCCAAACCATAGAGAAAAGAAAAAAGCCAAGGTGGACCGACCCACGTCAACCCTCTGAAGCCGCAAGTAAAGAAAAACACCACGAATAAAAAGGACACGGGAAAATGGTGTGAGTTCCATAAGAGCTCCACTCACAACAAAAGTGAGTGTCGAGCCAAGCAGTCACCAGTGATTGAGCTGAAGGCTTCCGAATCAGATTCATGTTCTGAATCTGAGTCAGAACCTGAAAAGGGGAATGTGTTATATAGAAAAATGACCTCGTCATCAGCTCAGAGGAGAAGGACACTTTGGTTGGGAGAAATACCTAAGTTGCAGGCCTGTTTCCCAGAGTAACGCACCCCAGAAACAAACAAGAATGACTAACGGATACGGGTCGAGGGGAAAGTCAAACTGCCTTGGTTAGTGAAACACGCCGCCATCGATTTCTCGAAATCGATCGAAAGATTATGAAATACACAACGAGAGAAAGTTGCCTACGGGGAAAAGCACCTAGACAATTCACTTTTGGTACAGAGAAGTCCGCTGGGAGAAATCCTGTGAACCCATTACGGGAAGTAGTGTAGTCTGTGACCAACAACCGATCCGTAGGAGTCTTTGTGAAACCTCTACTAACCTTACGAGGAAGCCGCGGATGAACAACATCAACTCTGAAAAGCTAGAAGACGATCCCTTGTGGCCGGAGGTGGTGGGGAAATAAGCAAAGAAGCCAACGGAGCCTCCAATAATTTAAGGGGAGCCAGATTGAGAGCAGGACAAGTTGACAGATAAGTTTTCTTCACTGTCACTCTACAAAACCGTACATGAGATTTGCACCTCATACGGCTTCTCGTTCAATTTTTTTTTTGTTTCGAAGTAAGATAAATTGAATTATTCTCGTTGTTCGAGGATATTAAAGGAGTTATAATGCTGCCCAGCTCTCAACAAAAAGCGTCAATCCTTGGGTTAACACTCTATTTTTCCTAAAGGGAAACATTACTGGATTTTCATAAGGTCCATAGCTCAAAACACGAGTTGACTGATTGACATCCCGCTTTTTACGTAATTGTCAGCTCAAAAAGCAAGAAAATTGCGCCTAAGTCCTGGCTTAGGATATTGCTAATCCTATCTAAATACACACGGAAAGGGAAACATCTATAAAGTAATGAAATATCCTAGAGATTTCCTCATTGGAACTCATGGAGGAATTGGGAAGGATGAGCCTCTCTCCATCTATAAATTGGAGGCTCAGTCATTGTAAAAAAGGTCAAATGGTTGTCGAAAGTTTGAAGAGTTCAAGTATTGTTATACTGCCACGAAGTTGAGAGAGAGAGAGAGAGGAGATGAAGGAATAAAGGAGGCTTGATCTAGCCAAAATTGTTTTAATCATCCTTCTTCTATCTGATAATATAGACATGTTTCTGTTTTCTCTACTTGATGGTGTCAAGATTGTATTTCTTTACATGTTGGTTCAATGACACGATTGATAAGTAGCTTAGATGCATGCTAGTCTATATTCTCTTGTATGTTAATGCTTTGATTGTCGAGTTTTGTATAATTTGAAGATTACGCTTTGTCTTGTTTATGTGCAGATTGTGATCTAGGAGCTGGCGAAGCGGTCTTCCACTTTTCCACACCAAGATCTCTAGCAGGGATACATGAGGGACTAAGGAAACTCTTCTCCTTTTTCTTTGTCAATCATGGGTTAATATGAATATATGTGTGTTTCTTTGTGAAAATTGTAGTTAATCTCAAACATTTTGCCTTGGGTCCTAAGAAGACCCAAGAGGGTATTCCATCCACAACCACTCATGCAATAAAACCTATAGTAGAATAAAAAAGGGAAGCAGATCATTGACGCTAAGCCCAGTGCCACTATGGCCACCACCAAGATCCAGAAGAATGAGTCTGAAGATCTAGAGGAGGGGGAACACCTCTTCAACTCACACAACGTGGGTGAAGGGTTCTCTACTACAGTTCAATGTCGACAGCGGGAGCCAAAAGAACCTCATTTTAGCAGAAATCGTGAAGTGGTTGGGCCTATCGACCACAACACATCTGCAGCCGTACACCATCGGGTGGCTTCACCAAGGAAGAGATCTCTAAGTCAACCATCAGTGTTGCCTTCCTTACAGCATCAAGACCTTCACGGATGAGGTACTATGTGATGTCACTCATGTTGAAGTTTGTGATGTATTCTTAGGACAACCATACTTGTGGAAGTGACATGCTATATATGAGTCTAGACCTCGCTCTGTGATTATTACTTTTGGAAACAAGTTGTACAGGATACCAGAGGTAGCCCCACCTACTGCCAACTATTTGATCTCTACAAAGAAATGCAGTAAGATCATTTCACAGATCATGAAATTTATTTTCCTTATGATTCGCCCTCAGGGAAAGAAGAAGATTAAGGCCACGAATTCCAGACAGGGATCCTCCACACAACAACAACAAATGAACAAGGTTGTGGAGGAATACAGGGACATTGTCGCCTCACCAATGAGGGTACCTCTACACTTCAGGTCAAGCACTCCATCGATCTGACCCTGGGCACGCCGTTACCCAATGGACCAATCTATCGATGCTCTACTATGGAGAACGATGAGATCAACAGGGAGATTCAAGAGCTGTTGCAAAAAGGGCATATTAGGCAAATATTATCACCCTGTGGGAGACCGATTGTATTGGTACAGAAGAAGGACGAGACATGGAGACTCTGGTGCTGAACAAGATCACTATCTGGAATAGGTACCCAATCCCAATGATTTATGACCTTTTGGACTAGCTCAAGGGTGCCAAATATTTCAACAAAATTGACTTGAAGTCTGGTTATCACCAGGTGCCTATCGAAGCCTCCGATGTGTGGAAGATTGCCTTCAAATCCAAGGAGGGCCTTTTCGAATGGTTGGTCATGCCTTTTAGGTTGACAAATGCCCCCATAACCTTCATGAGATTGATGGACAAAATCCTGTGATCGTTTACCAATGCATTCGTTGTGGTGTATTTAGATGACATGTTGATCTTTAGCCAGAGTTAGGAAGAGCACCAACACCATATTCGACAAGTCCTCCAAACCCTGTGACAACACAAGTTGTGTGCCAATTTGGAGAAATGCACTTTTGGCATGACCCAGGTTCAATATCTGGGGTACATCATTGATGAGTAGGGTGTGCATGTGGACCCAACCAAGATACAAGTCATTCGAGATTGGCCAGCCCCAACTACTCTAACAGAGCTACACAATTTTGATGAGGCTCATCCATAGGTAAACTATATGAATCACAATGCCACTCTCCAGCTTATTAAATTGAATTTTCTCACATTTATTTACATAATTTGTTATATTTTGCTTCGTGAGAAGAGTAAAGGTGAGTTATTATGTCATGTGGCCTAATGTATGTTAAATGCAGGAATTGGAGCCATTTTGGGTTGACTTAAGTGCAGGAATTCAGAGTAAGCAAGCGAGAGAGATATTAGGAGTTGGTCTCCCTCCTTAACTCTGCAAATCATTCGAAGATTCCTCCACCATATCTCATCATCTTGATGTCACTGGTAGCCAAGAAAACCAAGTTCATTGGTAGCCAAGCCAGTGATAGTCAAGGAAAAGTTATTCTCGAGTTAGGGAGCCAAGTATCCCTATTTTCTAGGGATTTGTTGGTAGCTCCAGTTTTGTATAAATAAGAGAGCCAAGGGACTCATTAGGATTCAATTTTTTGTTGTAGCCAAGAGGCCATTTTGAGCTAAAACATTTTGACTGTTATTGTTATGATGTACTTGACATTTTTATGATAATGAGAAATTATGTTTTGATCCAGCACTGAGTTGAATCAGAGGTGAAGCTCTTGGGTTAGGGCCCAACCCTAGTAGTAAAAGTTCCTCTTTTGTAGCTGTATTCTTAGCTTAGAATGATAGTTAGATGCTGAAGTTTATTTATGTTTTTTTTTTAATTTTTCAATTTATTTTTCATTTTTAATTTATTTATTTATTTATTTTTTAATTAATTAATTAATTAATTTTTATTTATTTTTATATTTATATTTTTAATATTTAAATTTATATTTTTATATTTAAATTTATTTATTTTTTATATATATTTTTTATATTTATATTTATATTTATTTATTTATTATTTTATTTATTTTTTAATTTTAATTTTAATTATTTATTTTTTGATTAGCTTAACAAGTACTTAAATTGTTGTTCAACCTTGTTTCCATTAGTTTGAAGAGGTAGATTAGTGTTGCATTTTAGTGGAGAAATTATACCAAAAAATCTAGTGACAATGGCCCCTACATCATCTCCCTCATGGGATCATGACTAGGCAACCCCACTCTCACAACCCCAAAAACAGAGTTGTCTTTTGATCATTGCATAGGTTAGGTTTCATTCTTAGCTAGATCATTGTTTATGATTTCTTGGAAGCACCTGCAGTTGTTATCTTTTTTTCTTAAGTTTGTTGTAGCTTAAAAAGCAGTCCATATCATAGATCTAGTCCTTAACAATAGATAGATCAACTTCCTCAAATTCAATTCATCTTTTCCATGTGGACATGTAGTGATGCATAAATGAAAAGAGAAACATGTTTTGTTGTAGGGATTTTTGATCTGTAGGAAGGGACTCATCCAACCAGCTTCACCTAAGTCTTCTCCACCTTCTATCGAGGCATACCAGCCCATAGTTCGAACCTCTATTTTCCAGCCACCATGAGTAGTCACCTTAGGCAAATCCAACCTCCTTGGAGTGTTGGGCTTAGCCTTGGGAAATGTGAACCTTCCCTATGCCTTCTACAACTATCATACACCCCTCCAATACCTCATCTCACTATTATTTCCCTCCAAAACCCTTCAACTAACTTCCTGTAGGAGTTCAGGACATCCTATAGCAAATTAGGACATCCTATAGCAGCTACATTATCTCCTTTAGCAGCCTATCTTGACCTTGTTTTGACCCTGTTTTGACCAAAAATGATAGGATAGCTAGTATAGGAGTAGGTTAAACCCTCAACTTGGATTCCATGCCCATGAATGCTAGCTAGACCAGCCTTCCCATTCCTTTTCCTCCTGCAAGAACATATAACATTGGCATTTATATTTCTAAAGTTCCACTTAAAGACTCTTCTTCTCTGTAGATGTAAATGAGATGGCTAATGCACACATGTGTGAATTTTGAGATGATAGAGTAACTTTCCATTTCTAAGTAGTCATAATAGTTAGATGATCAATTGCAAGGTTAGCATAATTTCCTTTCTGCAAAGAGATTTGTGTCATTCCATAACTATATGATTTATGGAATTACATAACATTTACCATTTTGTAGCTTTCATTACCTGAATAAACACGCATTTACTTTCCTAAATTAGAAATATCTTTACATTCACTATTAGTAGTCAGGCTCCTTTTAGTCAATAGAGGACTAGTCTGGAACCCTAATGGTTAAGTGCCCCAGTTGAGAAGTGACATGAGTAGAATGATGCATCTATTGTGTATATATCACTGTCACCTCCAAGTTTGTATAAAACCCCAGGTTGATAAAGTAAAGTTGGTAGCCCTAGGAGTTGCAGCATCCTTGTTGCAATACTAAGGCTAATCACTTTTTGGTGCCAAAACACATAATTAATTATGAAAAACACATAAAAAGAAAAAATTTCTTTCATGCCTCATAGGAGTAGAGACAATTTAGCCAAATTATTGCTAAATACCCCCACACCATCAAATAGTCAACCTTCCCTCTTCTTCGGTGATTGTCAGCTTCCCTCTCTGACTGCAGGGGAACTAGAGGACCCATTAAGTAAACAACCAGATATATTTGAAGAGCCTATTAGGGAAGAAGAAGAAGAAACCATTCCACACACTTACACCATGATTGAAAATAGAAATGAGGGTGATTTTCCAATTAGATAAACTAATGTAGATGCTAGGATGAAAAACATAAGCCCCTTTGCCCTTCCTCACTTCCATGGCTTAACGTTAGAAGACCCTGATACCTTTTTGTTTGAGTTTGCTATCATCTATAGAACTTATGATTATACCTTTGATGGCCAAAATTTGAAGTTGTTCCCATCCACCCTTAAGGATGCAACCTTGCGCTGGTTCTTAGGTTTACCTGGGGACAACATCACTACCTGGGCTCAAATGCAGCAAGCCTTGAACAACAGGTACAGGGACTGTTGTAGGATTAAAGACACCAAAGAGGAAATATTTAGAATGACCTTGGGACATGATGAATCCTTGGAATATTATGAGGAAAGGTTCCAACTAAGTTACAAAAGGGCCAGATGCACCCTTGATCCTGAATCACTCAAGTTAGTCTGTCTTAGAGGAATCAGGGAGGGAATTCTAGAAACCCTAAACATGCTATCTGGAGGGGACATTTAGAGGCTATGTTATGATGATATCAAGACATTTTTCAAAAACCATTCTAGGGATGCCAGAAAGAAGGGTAGGGCTAGTCAAGCTTTGGCCAGTTCCTCTTCCTCCAACAAATCTATCAAGAGTGAAATTGGAAACATGTTGGAATATTTTAAAAGTGAAATGTTGCACACCCTTGCTATGCAAATGGACACCATGTAGATCAAGAGGAAGCAGAGAGAGACTTAGATATAGAGGTCTACTCGATCTGTGAGGAAAGCCATTCCATCTATAAGTTCCCTTCTCTGCCTGGATTGAAGGCTGTATACCAAGGGGCTAAATGTGGGGCTAAAAAACTCTATTACATCAATCAATGAAGGCCTTAATGACCTCGACCATACCAGCAGGGCATGCAAGGGGCATCCTACTCCTAATACAATCCCAATTAGAATGCATCCCTTCCCCCTTAGTGTTCTCTTGCTCATCCTTCACGGTCCACACCTTCTCCTTGGTCTTATACACCTCAATACCCTTCCCAACCTTCCAATTAGTCATTTTAGCCATATGCTCCCCCACATCCTTAGTGGAATACCCCATCACAAGGTTGGAGGCCTCCATTCAACAAACCTCCAGCCTTACTACCTCCACCTCAATCTCAACCACAACTCCTTCATCCTGCTCCACCTAAGCAACCTCAGATGCTTGCTCAACCAAATCTGAACCTGAACAACAAGTAGGCACAACAGGTCTATAGTGGAGAGACATCCTACCCTACCTATGCTATGGAAATTCAAGAAATCAACCTCAGGTCTAGAAGAGTGCTTCTAGATAACAAACCTCCATCTCCACCTAAGGAGATTGAAAAGGAAAAGGAAGAGATTGTTCCTAAAGCCAATCCACCTCCTTTTCCTAAAATATTGATCCATCCTAGTCAACACACCCCAGAAGAGACTGAACTTCTAAGAGAATTGAAAAACTTGTGTGTTAAAATCCCACTCCTCCAAGACATCAAAGATGTCCCCATCTTATAAGATGATTAAGGAGAAATGCTTCAAAAATCCCGGGGGGAGAAAGAAAGGCACCCCTACTATTAATGTCATTGGACAATTGTCTGACTTAACACTGGGGAGAGTGATTTGCCCAAAGTATCTAGACCCTATAAGTCTTGTGGTAGATGTGCACATTGATGGCATCATTGTCCCCCACACCTTGATTGATCTTGGGGCTTCCATCAATGTGATGACTAAGGAGACCATGCTCAAACTGAATCTCCAAGGGTCCTTAAGAAAGACCACAATAGTATTGCAACTTGCAGACATATCCACTGTAGCTCCCGAGGGAGTTGTTGAGGATGTGATGGTCTCTATTGATTCCTGGGAGTACCCTACTACTGATGCTTACATAAGTTACAGAGATGGGAACATGACCAATTGACCATTAAGAATGGGCATTTTCCAAATAGTTGGTCTTGTACCCTCCTTTTCAATGATCCCTAGAGCATGACTTACCCTTATGGTTGGAAGAGGAGGAGGAAGATGAAGTATACCCTACCACATCCTACCCAATATGTACCCTAGATGCTATTATAATATGGGGGAAACCTGATGAAGACGACCTCATTGATCAAATCCTCCAGAACCAACCCCCCAACACCATTCCTCTTGATGAGCTGGTGAAGAAATATGAAGATAACCCTTGGACTGATTTGTGCCTAGTTGACTCAAGTCCTTCTCATATCAAAATGGTAGAATTCGGTCCATCTAAAAGATTGAAAATCAACCCCTCTCTCCTAGCCCATCACGAAGAGAAGTTGTGTAACATGCTGAGAGAGCACTTGGATGCCTTTGCCTAGAGATATAAGGAAATGAAGGGAGTGCATCCTTCGGTGTGTACTCACCACATCTACATTAAGGAAGGATGCAAACCAATGCACCAACCTCAAAGGAGAATGAACCTAACCCTCAAAGACATAATCAAAGAATACTTGTAGAAGTTTTTGGATGCAGGGTTCATTTACCTCATCTCAGATAGTGAGTGGGTGTCCCCTTTATTTTTGGTCGTAAAAAAGATGGAAAGTGGAGGATCTGTGTGGATTACAAAGAGCCAAACAAATCCACTAAGAAAGGCCATTTTCCTCTACCTTTCATTGATCAAGTCTTGGATGGTCTTGCAAGGAAGAAATTCTTCTCTTTCCTAGATGGATTCAATGGTTATAATTAGATCCAGATCAGTCAAGAGGACCAAGATAAAACCACCTTCACTTGTCCTTGGGGTACATTTTCTTATAGGGTCCTTGCTTTTGGATCATGTAATGCTGCTGCCACTTCTCAAAAGGCCAGTTTTGAGCATCTTTGCCGAGGTAGTCCATGACTTTGTAGAAACATATATGGATGATTTCACTCCCTATGGGTGTGATTTCCTGGAGGCTCTCTCTAACTTGGGGAAAGAATGAGTGCATTGAAATGAACCTATCACTTAGTCTTGAGAAGTGTGAATTATTGATTAATGCAGGGACTGTTTTGATTCACTCGATATCCTAGGAAGGACTAAAGTGAAACCAAATAAAATTTCTGTCATAAAAAGGGTCCCTACTCCTTGAAATCAGAGGGATGTCAGGAGTTTCTTGGGCTTAGCTAGATAATATAGGAGATTTATCAAGGACTTCAACAAAGTAGACTCACCATTTTTTGTACTACTGGCCAAGGACTGAGAATTTTGTTGGTTAGAAAGTTTCCAAGAGGCCCTAGAAATATTGAAGGACAGGTTGATTACTGCACCTATACTTAAAGGCCGAAATTGGGCTCTTCCCGTCCACATACATGCTGATGCATCTGAAAATCTATAGGATCATCTCTAGGCTAGATAAATAACAAGTTGCCTTATGCCATTTACTTCATTAGCAAAAATATGTCCAAGGTTGAATTGAACTACACTGTGACTAACAAGGAACTCCTAGATATTGTCCACTCCCTAAACAATTTTAGACACTACCTCACTAGTTATCAAACCTTTGTGCATACTGACCATGCTGCTATCAAATACTTAATGAACAAACCTAGTGTGAATGCTAGAATTATTAGATGGTTGCTTTTATTACAACAGTTTGATTTAACTATCATTGATAATCCAGGGAGAGAAAATGTAGTTGCAGATTTTCTGTCTAAAATTGCTTTGCCTGCAGGTGAGGAAGCAATGGTTGATGATTAACTACCAGTTGAGCATTCATTTTCTACTTCATTCCTCTATCCATGATTTACTGACATAGAAAACTACCTAGTAGCTACAAATTTCCCTCGAAAACTGTCATCTAGGGAGAAGAGAAAAATTGTAAGGAAGAGTGCCCCATTCACTTGGATTGGGGGCAATCTCTTCAAGCTGGGCCTAGATCAAATTTTGAGGAGGTGTGTCAGGGAGGAAAAAGTCTTTGACATCCTTCTAGTCTATCATGATGGGCCTTGTGGAGGTCACTTTGTAGACAAGAGGACAATTTTCAAGGTACTGCAAGCTGGCTACTACTAGCCCACTCTCCACCAAGATGCAAGAAGATACACCAGTCGATGTGATCAGTGCCAGAGAATGGGGAAACCTACTCCCAAGGATAAAATTCCCTTGCAACCTCAGGTGACTCTAGAGCCATTTGAAAAGTGGAGGATAGGTTTCATTGGGCTCATTGATCCACCATCAGGGCAGAAAAAGTAAATAATTGTATGCATTGATTATTTGACAAAGTGGGTTGAGAACACGGTTGTCAAAGTAGAAACAGAGGAGAAAGTGGCTGAGTTCTTAAGGGAGAATGTATTCTACAAGTTAGGGTACACTAGAGAACTAGTCACCGATCTGGGAGCTCAATTCACATCACATCTGATCGAGAATTTGTTGGGGAAACATGTGATAAACACACGAAGTCAACTTCCTATCATCCTCAGGCCAATGGACAAGTAGAGGTCACTAACAGAGCATTAGAAGGAATCCTCCCCAAGGTTATGAGTAGCAAAATAAAAGATTGGGCTGATAGACTAGTGGAGGCCACTTGGGCCTATAATAAAACCTAGAAGACAACCACTGGTTTCACCCCTTATGACTTGTTCTATGGAAAGAAGGCTTTGTTCTCCATTGAGTTTGATTACAACACCTTGAGAATGGAATCACAGTTAGATTTGGATGTTACAAAGGCACAACAGGAGAGGCTACTCCAGCTGAATGGATTGGATGAATTTAGGATGTAGGCGCTCCTACACACTGAATTTATCCAATTATAGAGGAAGGTTTGGCATGAAAATAACATCAAGGACAAGGTTTTTCAAGAAGGGGATTGGGATTTGCTATATGAATCCAGATTCAAGGACTTCAAAGGCAAATTGATGACTAGGTGGTTAGGCCCATACATGATAGAGAAGTTCCATGACAATGGAGCTGTTCAAATCAGGAACATTGATGAAGAAGGTATTCCCTCGCTTGTCAATAGATACAGATTGAAAGCTGATAAAAGACCTTTGTCTAGGGAGGAGTTCATCAACACCATTAGTAAGGAGGTAAATGTGATTGGAAGTGTCTTAGCTTCTAAGTCACACAATTTTTTGAAGATTGTTTTTTATTTGTGTGAAAAAAGGGGTTGGGGAAGCAATAAGAGGCCTAGGTGAAAACCTCTATGAGGCATCTGAGGCCAACTCTTGGGTTGAAAACCTCCTTGAGGCAGCCCAAGAGTGAAAAAAGAAAAATAAAAAGATCCCTGGGTGAAAACCTCCTTTGAGGCACCTAGGGCAAGCAAGAAGGCTGAAAACCTCTTTTGAGGCAACTTGTGTGTCTCTAAAAAAAAAGAGAAAAAAAGGAAAAAAAAACAAAAACAATACCATGGCAGGGACCTCAAACCTGTCCACTAATAAAGTCTGTGATTTTGCATGTTTTGAAGGCAGTAAAAGATGCAGAGCTATAGGGAAAAAATGCCAAGTTTCACCTCATTTATCCCTCCATCAACTCCATCTCATCCATGCCTACCATGTCCCTACCACTCATCCATTTTCAGGCATCAAAATCATTTTTTTTTTTGCATTTTCTGGCTTGCTACAGGATGTCCTGTTGTTGCTATAGGAAGACCCTGTAGCACTCTAGGATGCCCTGAAATGCTACAGGAAAGGGGTCCCGATAGGAAAATCATCATGCATGCCTATTATAGGTTGATTGGGGACCCTACACCTCATCAAACCACTCACCCATCATCCATGCATCCCTGGTCCAAGTCACCCTACCCATATCTAGCTCTGTCTCACTAAAAAAAAACAAAGGAAAATGTCCAAAACATAAATAAAAAAAAGACCAGAGGACATGTCCTCCCTTTCCCCAACCATTCACTACTCCATCAAATCCCTTCCATCATTCTCCAACCCCTACACCACTACTAGCCTACCTCTGATAAAAAATCATTGAAAAAAGGAAAAAAGGCAGCTACAGGATTTCCTGTAGCAGCTATAGGATTTCTTGTAGCAGCTACATGATCCCCTGTAGCAGCCTGTGCCATCACTGAAACCAACCTGAGTTTTAATTTTTCTTCCCAACCAGAGCAAAGTGAATCCACATCATCCATGGATACCTTGTTTCTCCTAGCCAAAGCTCCACAACAATAGCAACATCAAAGATATATCAAGCACCTGCACACATGGACCAACAAGCAGCCAACTTTAAAAGAAGGAAGAAATACATAGGAAGAGAGCAAAGGAAAACTTCTCTGAGCAAGTAGCACAAAAGGCAAATCGTCCAACATGCATCAATCAACAAAGGTAGGCATAGGTATGGAAACTCACCTAGATATTCCCTGAGTATGATATGATGGAAACTGTATAAATATCGAAAAATATCTTTTTATACGCTAGAGGTGGCCAGTTAACTTGGTCACCCTCAACTCATGATCAAAAGTGAACTTCTAGTCGTCATGACACGTCAAAGTGTCAAATCAATGGGAATCAGTTAAAAAGGTGGTCGAGTCAGTTATGTGGGAGTGGGTGATAATTACAAAGAGCAAGTGCATGAACACCAACGGTGGGCCAACATTCCTAATTAGGAAACTTCGTACCACTGCCAGCCAACAAAACACTCCAAGCCTAGACCATAAATGGCATAAAAACCCAAAATTTCATACACTTGTTTCTCATTTCAAAATCAAAGACATAGGGACAAGCTTGGGAAGCCATCAGAAAATTGAACCTTGCTTTTTCTATCCTACAGGAAACAGATCTACAGGAAGCTACAGGAAACTCAGAAACCTATAGGAAGCATTGAAATCCCACAGGAAGCCTACAAGGGGGTGCCTAGGGTCAAATTGGTCATCAATTATCATAATCCCAAGCATCATAGTAAGAAGTAGGTGGCCTATCTCTACTCTGTTCATGCTTTGATAATTGAAAAAAAATTGCAATCTTCTAGTAATTACAACGAGCTTAATAATTAAACAGAGTTTGGGGGAAATATAAGGTTTTGTGTGGCAATAATAAATGGTATCTGTTGGGTAGTGGAGGTCCCACATAACGGTTTTGGGGCAGAAAGCCCAAGAAGTAGGAATAAAATATTGTAAAAACTCCGAAGTATGCGGAGCACGAAGCGTAATATATTGAGTCAAAGGGTAGTCCACTCGAAAATAATAAAAAGTAATGTAAACAGAGTTGGCCCGCTCAAGGATCGCGGGCTAGGGAAGGGTATAAATAGAGCGTGACTCTATGAGGGAAAGGCAGTTCTCTTGAGGAATGAAATGTAATGGGTTCTTGAAGAAGATAGTTTGAAATCGTCTGTAAGTCCAAGTCGAGGGGTGGGTAGTAGGTAGAGGCTTTGCAGCTGTGTGCGCAGAGGCTTGCAAAGTCCACAGCTGTGTGCGTGGACCCCTGTAGCTGAGTGCGTAGGGTAGATCTGGATGTATTGGTGGAGAATAATAATAAAGATAAGTTTGCTTTTGTAAATTCTATGTTATCGATCATCTATCTTTATGGTTTACCTTTCTATATCTAGTTAATGTAAATGTGATAAGTGTATGTGAATCTGGGTTCATTTTTGTGCGCAAATCGATTATGTTGGTTAAATGTTTGCTTAAAGACCCTGTTGAATAGCTCTGAATCATAAAAATAGAACAATGCAGTGATAAGAAACATATAATCACTCTGGATCGGTGCGAACAACACGGAGTTGTAAACCAGTGCACAAACCTCCCAGACCACACCAAGACATCCCTAGGATGCAGAAACCTGGTTCCAGCACCCTCCCCTGCTACCTCAGGTGAGACCTCAGTCCGCGCTCTGCAGGCTATTCCGAAAGGGCAGGTAGCCGCGGGATTTGTTTGGCTAGATAACTCTTCCAAACCTGGGTCAGGCCCATATAAGCCAAAAAATGGTTCTGTTGCCAGGACCGGGATCTTCTTAGGGGGTGTTTAGGTGTGGGATGCGGGGACCCTATAGAGAAATAAGGTTGAAAATGCAAGAGGATTAGGGACAATAATAGATCAAGGGTAACGATGGCAAACACAATTCAGTTACCAGTATTTAAGGGAGCCGGAGGCGAAGACCCGGAACAATTTTGGTTTGTACTAACATCAGTATGGAACGCACAACAAGTCGCAGATGATAACATCAAGAAAGCCATCTTAGTCAGCATATTGCAGGACCAAGCGCTAACATGGTACATGAAGTATTCAAGCATTAACCCAATGGCAGAGATAATGGACATCCATACTGAATTGAAAAAGGAGTTTAGCTGGCCAAAGACAGAAGCGCAGTCAATCATAGGATTCAAAGAGATCATGATGATGCCTGGCGAGACCCCATGGGATCTAGATCAGAGGTTGAAAAGCACCATTCGCAAGGCCAACATGACCCTGACGGATGCACAACACTGCGCTTGGTTCGTCGCATCATTAACGCCATATCTGAAGTCGACTTTGTCACAACAAAAGATCTCAACCCAAGTGGAAGCGCTGGAAGCAGAAATGCGATTGCACGAAACCCCGGTATAGGACCCAGGGTTGGGAGTTTAGAAAATCCAAGTGCAGGTCCAAAATTTGTGTTTGGAGATACAGAAGTTAAAGCAAGATCAGACGCCGCGTTCCGAAATCTGGGAGGAAGTATGGTGTATAAAGTGCAGGGGCCAGGGACACGATAAAGATCACTGTCCGGTCTCGGTGAATTTTGTGGTCACAAGGGGACCGACACCATTGTGACTAGAGGCACAGATAGGGCCAAGCGCGATCGCCCTGCTCTGGTGCACAATCTGTCAGGTAGGAGGAAAGCACAACACAGATAATTGTCATCTATTGCCAAAATACAACCAGACCCCCCAGTAGCTCTTTTGCAACTTTTGTAGATCGGTGGGTCACGAAGAAAGAGATTGTTGTAGCTATCGAATGTTGATGGACTAGACACCAGCCTATAGAATGCATACTAAGGTACGAGGTTAGGATCCAGCTGCAAAATTTGTGCGCGGTGGGTTCCTAGGACGCGATCGAGGGCGGGGCGGAATGGGACCAGGAAGGGGTCGCGGGCGACTAATTTGTTATAACTGTGGAGGACCAGGACATTACGTGCGGGATTGTACCAATCCAACCCGAGTATCATGTCCTTATTGTGAGCAAATTGATCATGAGATGCTAGATTGCCCCATGCTGATAGCACAAATTCGTGAAAAGAAGGCAATGCCTCCTACAACAACGCAAAACGTGCAGATGATGAGATCCGAACCCCACGATGACGAACCCATGGTCAACATGATATTGTGACGTGGTGCATCCACAGGAGAAGGTGATAGGAAGACTAATATGGAAGCTAAGGAAAGCTTCATGGGTGTCTCTACTCGAGGTAGTAGGGATTTGCCTGAGCCAACTAGGGATCCCTCGATGATGACTACCTTCTTAGAGACATGCATAAAACTACTTCGCGACAACCGGGCAGTTAGAGGGTTACAGGAAGTAATTAATAGATGCACAGGTTGGGGTGAACCTCACACAGTCTGGAAAATAGGAAGACATGCATCATGGATGGGTCGGGAAATGCAGCTAATGACGCAGATTAGCGACTACGAGATGGATCAGGTCATTCTGGACTTGGGTTCTGATGCAAACGTATTGCCTAAACAGACTTGGGAGTGCATGGGTAAGCCTACACTACAATGGTCTCCTATCCAATTGCGGATGGCCAACCAGCAGAAGATCTTGCCTATGGGATGGCTGCACGGCATTACAGTAGATATTGATGGCGTAAGTACTCGAACGGATTTCGAAGTTATTGAAATCATGGACGAAACTAGTCCGTACCCTGCATTGCTAGGGATAGACTGGGCCATTGATATGAATGGGGTTATTAACCTCAAGCAGAGGAAGATGATATTTGAGAAGAAGTCACTTTGGGTTGTTGTTCCGCTAGATCCAACAGATGGACTGCGCTACACAGAACTGGCGCATAGCGAAGAGAGGGGCGATGTATTGGATAGTATCTACAAAATTGCTGCATAGGAGGAGTGGAGATTCTTGCAGGGCTACGCTAGTGTTTAGACAAGGAAGACGAGCGATGGCGCAACAAGGTGAGTGAGGCTACCACGTTGCACTGTAATATGATGACGAAATCCTTGTATTGTGTTAAAGTTCAGAACCGCGAACTGCCGATGTATGACAGGCTGACAGTAGTAGAGGATTTCCTGGTTAAATTCGAAAGTGCGGTACTAGAGTACCAACGGTTCGATGCACTCAAATGGGAATTGCATACGACACCGGTGCGATGGTGGGATACCCATGAAGGAACCTTCGAAGATTGGTGAAGCTGCAGGCGCATGATGCAGATAAGATTTGGGAAGCCCAAGCTACGAATAACAGAGAAATATGATGGACGGGAGAATCCGCGCATACATCTGAGCAAATGGACCAAAGCTTATGGTACAGAGCCTCAACTAGAATGGGTGCACTTATTTTATCATACCTTGGATGTCATTCCAAGGAACTGGTATATGGAAATAGAGCTCTGGCATGGCACTGGTGAGTGGGATATTCTGCGTTTGTCGACATTTCTCTTTGAAGAACAATGGATGGATACTGTGGATGACGCATTATAGCTAGTAAAGGCCGCCATATTCAGAACACCACCGGAGCCAGAAGAAGTCGTGCCATTAGACTGGTCACGACAGTTGAGCCAGGCCTTAGCATGTTACAATGTACAAGAAGAAGATGATGAGGATGACCCACGTAACATCAATATACCGGAAATCGAAGGGAGTCATGAGGTGCGCGGCCTTGAGATAGAAGATCCAGATATCACGGCGCCGCTAAAAACAAAGCAAGTGAATATCGGAACAGAAGAAGAGCCGAAGTATGCTACGCTTGGGGACTACTAGGATGACGCCACAGTGGAAAAGGTCGTCGAGTTGCTCCGAGAATACCGCGATTTATTCCCTACAAAAATGACAGAGCTGAAGGGGATTCTAGGAGACCTAGGGATGATGAAGATAACTTTGAAACCAGATGCGAAGCCAGTGAAGCAGCGACCCTATCGATTGAATCCAAAATACAAAGCGAAGGTCTGTGAAGAATTGGATAAGATGTTGGCAACAGGAATTATTGAACCAGTCGAGGAGTCTGATTGGGTTAGCCCTATGGTTGTATAGGAGAAGAAACAGAAGGGGGAGATCCACATTTGTGTGGATTTGTGAAAGCTCAATGATGCTTGTGTTAATGATCCATTTCCAACACCCTTTAGAGATGAGGTACTAAAAAATGTGGGCGGGTAGGAAGCATACTCCTTCACAGATAGGTTCTTCGGGTACCATCAGATCAAGATCGTGCCAGAGGATCAGAGCAAGAAAACGTTCACTACCGAATGGGGTTGTTTTTAGTATACAGTAATACCCTTTGGATTGAATAATGCACCTACGGTATTTTCCCGTATTGTGGTAGCCACATTCAAGGAATTTATCCACAAATTCTTAGAAGTCTACCTGGATGATTGGACCGTATTTGGCCTGGTTAAGAAAAATGTCGCGAGCTTACGATTAATGTTGGATACCTACCGACGACACCAGATTGCGCTCAACTTAAAAAAGTGTACTTTCCTCGTCCCTTTCAAGAACTTGTTGGGTCATGTGGTTTGTAAACAAGGAATCATGGTGGATCCAGCAAATATTGCGATCATATTGAATCTGCAAGTTCCGCACAGTGTAAAGAAACTACGCGCTACGTTGGGACACACGGGCTACTATCGGAAGTTCATCAAAAGCTACGCCCAGATTACGGCTCCGATGGAGCAATTGCTGAAAAAGGATGCTACTTATTGCTGGAATGAGGAGTGCAACAGAAGCCTAGAGACGCTTAAGGAGAAAATGGCTTCAACCCCTATATTGGTCTTTCCAAAATGGGACGTTGAGTTTCATGTGCATGTGGACGCGTCTTGTATCACGCTGGGAGTGGTACTCACTCAACCAGGAGCAAAGGGATTGGACCATCCGATTGCATTCGCAAGTCGCAGGTTGTCCAAAGTAGAGAAGAATTACTCTACTACTGAGCGAGAGGGATTAGCGATGGTATACACGCTCCAAAATTTCCGTCACTATCTGCTCGGAGGAAATTTTAAGATGTACACAGATCACTTTGTGCTCAAGTACCTAGTGAATAAGCCTGTGTCGGGGGGGGCACATTTGTCGATGGTTGTTGTTATTTCAAGAATATGATTTTCAGGTTGTTGTAAAGCCAGGATGCCTGAATGCAGGTCCGGATCATCTATCCCGAATTGAGACCAGCGAAGAACCAAAAAATCTAGAAGAGGGACTCCCGGACACCCAGTTATATGCCGTGCACATTGCAGATGGCCACTTTGAAGATATTATCCACTTTTTAACTACGGGCACTGCGCCACAAGGGTATTTTATCCAGCAAAAGAAGGAATTAGTAATACGCGCAGTAGATTTTACCGTAATTGCAGGTCACCTTTACAAGATGGGCAATGACGAAATATTGCGTCGATATGTACTGGAATTCGAGCGTGAACAGATCTTGGCCAAAGCACATGGAGGGGTTGCTGGCAGACATTATGCGGGCCGAGCTATAGCCCAGAAGATTCTTCACGCCGGATTATGGTGGCCTACTCTACATCAAGATTCGAAAGCATATTGTCGGGCCTGCGATGCATGTCAATGGACGGGCAAACTGTCGCGAAGGGATGAAATGCCACTTCAGCCACAGATAACACTACAACCATTTGAGAAATGGGCGATCGACTTCGTCAAGCCTATCGAACCGTGAGGAAATACGAGCGCGTGCTATATCATCACTGTGACTGAATATTTTACTCAATGGGCTGAGGCACAGCCGGTTAAAGATTGCACGGTTGTGACAGCAGCTAAATTCTTGTTCGAAAACGTACTGACCAGGTTCGACTGCCCCAAAATTATCATGAGTGATAAGGGAACACATTTTTTGAATGAAATAATCAGCGCACTCACTGAGGAATTCCAGATCTATCACCAACAGAGCATGCCCTACCATCCACAAGCAAATGGGACCATTGAGGAATTCAACAAAATTCTAGAGACTACGCTGACAAAGGTCTGCAATGTGCGACAAAATGACTGGGATTTGCGCATTCCTGCCGTGCTATGGGCATACAGAACTACATGCAAGAAGCTGACAGGCTAGACACCGTTTCGATTAGTTTATGGCAAGGAGGTTGTTATGCCTATGGAATATATTGTGCCTAGTCTGCAGATCGCAGCGATCACAGGTATGGCAGACTGTGGGGCCCTGGAAGAGCGGCTCACACAACTAGAAGAATTGGAGGAGGAATGATTTTTGGCTGGATTCCATCAGTAGGTACAAAAATAGCGTGAGAAAGCATGGAACGATCGCCATATCAAGGTGTGAACCTTTAAAGAGAATGATCTAGTATTGCTTTATGACAGTAAGTTTGAAAAATTCCTGGGAAAACTCCGCATGCACTGGTTGGGACCCTATGTCATCAAAGAAGTCACTGATGGGGGCACGGTTCAGCTGGCTAAACTCAATGGAGACCCCTTCTTAGGAAGAGTGAATGGCAGTCACCTCAAGCTCTACATGGGTGGGCCAACCACCTGACTAACCGTTCAGAAGATAGTCTCACCACTCCACCCAGTTGCAAGAGAGCGGGGGACGATAAAGCAGCCTGGGGGACGGATGTGTGAGTACTATGGTACGTGTACATTTGACCATACGCAAGGGTCGCGGTCGCACGAGAAGGCTCATGCGGACACGCTGATAAAAGGAATGATGACCGTTAGATATGACAAGATGGCTGCATCACGACAAAAGGGAGTGGGTGGCGGGCAATTAAGAGAAACAGTACGAGTCAGATATGGAACGAACGGCTATAGATTCCACACGGGAAGGTTACATGAATGGGAACGAGCGACAATCACTACATTTGAATTTCCCATGACTTATAAAGTACCGAGGGGAGTCCACTGGGTGGCCTACGTTTCAGAAACACAGATGGAGTTGTTCATTATCTATGCACAAGGTATGCGCCCGAAGGTAGTAATCTGGCTGATAGAGAGGCAGGACTCTCTAAGGAGTATGCGGGTGACAGCTGCAGGCATCCCATAGGCTGCAGCATCACCAGTAGGAGATGTACCAGAAAAGAGGGAACACAAAGCAGAATTGGTCCGGAGGTCGTTGCCTCACCCAGGGGCAGGTCGGTGCACTACAATAGAACAACGAAAGGATGAACAGATGGCGACCACAGGTAGATATGTAGTTAATAAGTCGTCTCTGATGTCCCTCGAGGATTGGGATCTTGTGGACAACAGCCAGGGTCTTGCAAAATTGCAACACAAGCTGCAGCGGATGGTGCGAAGGGCAGGTATGAAGGTTGGAAGAAGCTGCGGTGGTACTAGGAGGCGGCTCCCCTGCTCGCGCTAGAATCCTTGGAGGGGGTGTTCTGTGTTAACCGAGCAGAGCAGAATGAGCATTATCGGTTGCGGGATGTGGTAGAAACACTGAAGTAGAAGATGGCTGAAGCATTGCAGAAGACAAGGAAGGAGTAGCAGGACGATGAGCACCACTCAGAGGGAGGCAAACCACGAAGCCAAGGCAGAGCGTCTAGCTGTGCCAACGAGTGACTCAGGACGAGTCACGATGATTGTGTTGGGGGACTGTTGGGTAGCGGAGGTCCCACATAACGGTTTTGGGGCAGAAAGCCCAAGAAGTAGGATTAAAATATTGTAAAAACTCCGAAGTATGCAGAGCACGAAGCGTAATAGATTGAGTCAAAGGGTAGTCCGCCCGAAAATAATAAAAATTAATGTAAATAGAGTCGGCCCGTGCAAGGATCGCAGGCCAGGGAAGGGTATAAATAGAGCGCAACTCTATGAGGGAAAGGTAGTTCTTTTGAGGAATGAAATGTAATGGGTTCTTGAAGAAGATAGTCTGAAAGCGTCTGTAAGTCCGAGTCAAGGGGTGGGTAGTAGGTAGAGGCTCTGCAGCTGTGTGTGCAGAGGCCTGGAAAGTCCGCAGCTGTGTGCGTAGACCCCTGCAGCTGAGTGCGCAGGGTAGATCTGGATGTATTGGTGGAGAATAATAATAAAGATAAGTTTGCTTCTGTAAATTCTGTGTTATCGCTCATCTGTCTTTATGGTTTACCTTTCTATATCTGGTTAATGTAAATGTGATAAGTGTATGTGAATCTGGGTTCATTTTGTGTGCGAATTGATTATGTTGGTTAACTGTTTGTGTAAAGACCCTATTGAATAGCTCTGAATCATAAAAATAGAACAATGCAATAATAAGAAAAATATAATCACTCTAGATCGGTGCGTACAATGCGGAGCTGTAAACCAGTGCGCGAACCTCCCAGACCACACCAATACATCCCTAGGGTGCGGAAACCTGGTTCCAGCACCCTCCCCTACTACCTCAGGTGAGACCTCAGTTCGTGCTTTGCGGGCTTTTGTCAAAAGGGTCGGTAGCTGCGGGATTTGTTTGGCTAGATAACTCTTCCAAACCTGGGTCAGGCCCATATAAGCCAACAGTATCAATTATAGACATCCACTAAAAATTTTAAGCTCTCAGCCACCCTGGAACCCATACTGAAGCTCACCTACAAAACCTCCTGCATTTAGCTATAACCAAAGAAGAGAAATAGGAGGGGGATTCAATAGAATAAAACCCATAGATAAATCAAGGATTCACCTTCATTCCCTTGTGGTAGATATATTTAGGAGGAATCACTCGTTAGGCTTCTTTGAGTTGCTTAAGGGATACAATGATGATATAGCCTATGATTTTTCCATGGCACTAAACCCTCAAGCAAGAACAAGTGCCACCACTATGGTGAGAGGGTTTTCCATTACAATCACCCTGATGTGATCAACAGATTAACCACACTTGTTCTAGGGATACAATGGAGAAGAGAGGACAAGGCTAGCAACACTTTTTCTAAGAAAAAATTATTCCTAAATGATGAACAACCATTTGAAGAAAAAAATGGGTTCAGAAGGGAGAGCCTTCCCTATCCCTAAGATGAGGTGAGCCACCACATCCTTAAGTACATTTGTTGTGAAGGGAGACTAAGTGTAGTCTATGGCTACCAATTCAGACTCTTCCATGAATTAATGTTTAGAGACAGAGTACCCATAAACTAGAGGCTCAGTGTGCCTTATTTCCTTTTATAATCCATTATAGACATGAGTGAGAAGGTGAAAGAAGGGAAGCACCAACAGTTAGCACACCATGGTCTCATCAAGCTAATAGTGGAAGATGCCTTAAGCCAATTGAGAATTCTTGTTCTCTGGTCCACATTTAGGGACATGGACAGAGAAGCCTTCCTTGAAGCTCGAGCCCTTGAACATGGTGGGACCCCTACCTCTAGTGCTGAAGAGGAAGAAGAGGAAGAGGAAGGAGATGAAGAAGAAGAAGAAGAAAAGGAAGAAGAAGAAGTAGAAGAAGAAGAAGAGGATGAGTAGAAGGTAGAGACCAACACTGAGAAAAATACGCAGAAGGGGGGATATCTCCAAAGGAGGTAGCTGTTTCTGTAGCTGCCTTGAGCACACCCTTCAAGTCTAAGAGGAAAAGGTAGAGGCATACTCCCCTTTATTTTAGAAAAATAAGGAGCACCAGGATCAAACAAGGGAAGCCACAAACACTTACAAAAACACCCATCATAATTGAATAATCTCCAAACAAGCAAGAGGAGCTAGGGTCCTTGGGAATGAAGGTTGAGGAAGGTACATCACTGCAAGCAACCCCAAAGGCTACCATCACCTATGTCAGGAATCCTGTCACCAGGTCAACATCATTTATGCAGACCAAGGAACCTGTGACCCTCCAACGGAAAGGAAAGGGCATGCTACAAGATCCCCAAATAGTGTTACATGAAAGACAGAAAGATCTACATGAAGGACAATAGGGGTAGAAAGAAGGCAAGGAAGCAACCCCACAGTTATAGGAGGGGGTAGTGTTGTTGGGAAAAGTATCCAATACAGAATGACCCTATCCCACTCTAAGGGTGATAGTACCTCAGCAACAACCGAATGCAAAGCTATTCAAGATTACTTCTTTATGAGATGTAAGAGAGGGGAGAAAGAGATCCACTAACCGTTGTCTTCCGCTAATGATTGATCCAATCTTCCCTCTTTGCTGCTTGCTCCCAGCTCCTTGCTCTTTCACTGGCCCAGCTACACAAAGATCCTGCAAAAGCACAAGAAAAGGAAACTACAAGAAGCATACATCCATAATTGATTCAAGGATTAGAATAAATCAAATATACAAGCATCAATACGCCACAAAGACACATGCATATAGAAGAACCTCAAATGCTTTATTAATGGAAGAAGTAAAGTTCTGAGAGTGTTACAACCATAAGAGGCCCAATCCAGCAACACCTCCCAGCAGAAAGAAATCTCCTCTTCACCTCCTTCAAAGCAATCACCCAATAGTTCTATACTCAAACCAACAACACTTCCTTACATTCACAAGATTCCAACCTCCCTAGACCTCATGAGAGAGCTCTATATATAGGAGTTTTGGAGAAAGGATGAGTCAGCTTGAGCTTGGCATGAAGCTGACTAGTGTCCTCTCCCACTTCAGTTATTCTTCAGTTCTTGAGTCCACTTGGAGTTTCTTGCTTCCACTTGGAGATCTAGATCCTCTTACTCATCACAAGGCGAATTCCCTGATCCAAGTGTCATTTTGGAAGCTTCCTGGGCATTTGACACTTTGCAGAATGACTGTGCCACTTGGCCAATCTCGCCCAGCGCAGGTAGCCTTCATTAGATTTGACATTCAACGCAGGTACAGAGTGGAGCAGTTGACATTCAGCGCAGATGCTCAGTGGAGCAGTTGACATGATCCAGAACTAGCTTGTTTTTGAGTGTTTTCAGGTGGAGAACTGATATTTAGTGCTGTGGTTTGCTGACCTTGTTCCTCTAGGGGTAGGAACAACATGTTTAGGGACTTTGGATCCCTTAGATTATTGACATTTCATGCTTCATGCTGTAAGGCACAAAAATGTCTATAACAATTGCCCCCTAAAGTATGAGGTCGTTTATCGGGTGAAATGCTTTATCTGGAGGATCCGAAGTTCATTCAATCGCTGAGAGGTGCCTTGTAATAAAATACAATACAATACATTATTTTTCATTCTGCTTTCATGATCTAGCTGAGGCGGGCATTCCCATGCTTAGCTTTATAAATTCATTTTGGTACATAGAACAGACGATCGTCTGATGGTAGACTGATAATTCTCTGCTGAAATTATCATCCTTTGAGTAGGATGATCATCTGCTGCAATGATGTACATATCAAATGTCTTTATATTTCCTGAATATATATCGCAGCCCGGATGGATGAAACTAGATCCGGGGTCTTCAAACTCGTTCGATCTTCACTCTAAGTACAAGTCGATCCATGTGAGAATTGCGTTGAAGTCGAACATGGAAAGACATCGCTTGATTACCGCTCGATAATGTAAACCGTTAACAAGCGCGAGAGGGATCACCAATAATGACAATGACCCTCAAGGTACTGCAGTACAATTCACGTGGTGTGAATAAAGGACTTGGCGTCGAACACCACGCAAAATCTTCTGGTCGAAGGTCATTAATGTATACCTGTCGCCGGAAGTGAGAAACTTGCCATTGAGGCATGCAAGCTTCAAAGTACTGGGGGGTTTGTCCCTAGATCAACTTCTTGGATAATGAGCTGAAGTCGACAAGAAGCGATCCGTCAAAGGAGGGCCTTAATGAATCCCACATCAGTGACACGGAACGGAGCTAATGATTTTAGTGGAGGTGAAAACAATCTGTGAAATATGATTCAGGGTGGCGATCATGGGTGGATGAAGGATAATGTATGGCAGCGGATGGGACACGGTTGACTCTTTCTGAACAACATCTCTTGAACATATAACGACACTGATGTGATGGATTGGTAGCATTACCCCAAATGTGGATGGTTTGGCGAGGACCATGGTGATGAGACCGGTGAATGAAACAACCCAACCCGATGTGATACGGAGGACAAAGTGTCATGTTCAAGAGCGACTTGCTACCATTAAAGCTTTGAGGTTCTCCCAATTTTTCCCCAGTCATTTCTGACCAGTACCTCTTTATTTTTTTCAAGCTTGAGGAGGATAACATATGCTTGTTCTATAACCTGCCCTTCAGGCAAGCCCATCGCTATGTTTTAATGAGCTTAGCGATAGGGAAACTCGTTCTCGTCTAAAGACAAGTTTGTCGCTATTTAATCATTTTAACGAGTCTAACGACAAGGAAAACTCGGTCCTTTTCAATTTTAGAGAGTCTGAAAAGGTACAGAAAGTTAACTCCAAAATTCCTTTTTCGTCATCTAATCCCTTAAGTTCGAAAAAGTATAAAACAATACAGAAGGGATGAGTTTTCGATTACTTTAACGAGCCGAATAAAACAAGCGCTCGACCTTTTTGTGTAATAATCCCTCAGGTCCAAAAAGATTAAAATCTAGAGGAGGGATAGCTCTTCCGGTCACTTTAACGAGCTGGAAGGCCAAAACTCGGCAAACTTTTGATATTTTACGAGTCAGATGAAAAGAGCTCAAAGAAGACTCGTCTTTTGAGGAACGAGTGATAAACAGGGATAGCAGCAGATTCCAGGTACAGGTTGGAATTTTCCAATCACGGTAGTGTCACAAGGATGGCTAGGTGAAATCACTCTTCGCGGCTGTTCCTCAAAATAGGTAAACAATCATATGGAGGTGAACGATTGGCCAAATGGAATGGAGGTGGTGGGTGCAAACACGACCAAGGCTTTTTATGGCTAATAAATTTACGATCACAATGGTTATTTACCAGTACTGGGTTCATTTTTTAGAGAGCTTGAATGCGCCAAAACACTGCTCAATCTTATGTTTATTTTTTAACGAGCATGAACTATGTGCTAAAACTGCTCGGATCTCGCTTTTCTATTTTTTAACGAGCATAAATTCCGCGGTAAAACTGCTCGATTATATGGTCAAATTTTGATTTTTTACCATTACTAGCTTTTCTCTTTTCAAATATAGTACTGCTTTTTCAATTGCTGCAACAAACTTTGTTAGAAATGAATAATATTTGCATGAAAATGAGATTATAACCCTAATATTTCACTTTAAACTGTGTAAAAAGCCATTAAAAGGTGTTTTTACCTCTCATTTACCATTTCATTCGCATTTGGTTTGTTGGAGCTTTGGAGGTGCCTCTTCCCCCTTGATTTTCACCAGTTGATTCCGGGAGATTCTGCGGACGATTTTCGGCACTGTCTGGACCAGGTAGGAGCTAAACCCTAGCTCTTTCTTTTCATGGTTTCCTTTTCCTGTTTCATGCCTGTTTTCCAGTATTTCTGAGCCCCTGGGGTTTTGCCAGGGCGCCCTAGGATCAGCGCAGGTTCCCCTTTCGAAACCTGCGCTGAAGGTCAAGCTGCCTTAAGGCAGCCTGACCCTCAGCGCAAGTGGGAGACTCTCTACCTGCGCTGGGCTCAAAAATTGAGTTTTTAAGGTCATTTTTTGATGATTTTTTCGCCAGTTTTTCATCAAAATCAGGAACTTACTCCTTCTCTTGTTTGCTTTGCAGGGAACTCTGAACAAAATGTCCCTTACATGGCGAGAACGAGAACATGAAGAGGAGGACATGATTGCCCTCCATGACCCTGTCACGGTGAACGCGTTGCGGAACTGTGGCCTGCTGAAGTTCTTCCGTATCTCTAGTATGAGAGCACAGATTTCTTTGCTGCAGTACATGCTTGATGCTTGGGATCCTGTTAACCAAGTGTTCCAGATTAGGGGAAAGGCCATCCCCTTGACCATAGAGGACATGTACTTCTTGACTGGACTGTCAAGGCGAGGTGCCCCCATTTCCTTGTCAGGTACGGCCCGGGGGACTGATTCCACCAGAGATTATGTCCGCCAGTATTGCAGGGAAGGTTCTCAGATGAGCAGAGACGACAAGATTGTTATCCGTGAGATTACTGATCGGGCTCTCAGGTCCATTCTGTTCACTATTGGTAGGATGGCCGGTAGCGCAGCTCTACATGTTGCCAACAGATCTTATATGCAACACGCCTTGGAGTGTCTCCAACCAAAAGTATTCAACTGGTGTGATGCAGTACTTGTTCAGATGAAAAGTCAATTGACCAAGGTAAAGGACGGGAAGCTGAAGAACTTTGGATTTGGTTCTATTCTGACTGCCTTCACCTTGGAGAAAATCCCACTGATGCAGCCTCAGTACATCATACTCGACTTGCCTTCTCCGACCGAGCCACGCATGCAGAGGTGGGTCGACCATATGTCTAGGCATGCTGGTCAACCTCAGATTACTTTTACCGAGGCCTTCTTTAGGTGGTTCGAGCGCCAGGAGATGGCGTTTTCCGAGTATCCATATGTGGGTATGGATTTCCGAGGTGATCCGGATTTGGTGCTACCGGATGGCGAACAGTGGGGTGCTATTGGTAAACTCCTTGACCATATTACTGTTTACTGTTCTTATTCATAATGTTGCTGTGCTTTATTCTATCAAGACTTTTAATTGTACTCTTGGGTGTATGCAGATATTGGTCCCGTTCGTCCAGCAGTTCGTCCGAGATCGCCAGTTGCTGCCCCGGCAGTGGAGCCTACTAGGAGAGTTGTTATTCGCGATCTTGACGATACCGAGACGCTTACAGCTGTGCAGGAGCAGGTTGAGAGCCTTACTCGCGGTCTTCCGGATGTACAGATTGACGAGTTACCTTTACAGCTGCAGCGGCATACTATCGGCGTGCCTAGACGATGGACTCGTCTCTTGCGCATGATTGCACAGGCCGTGACGTACTATCATGAGCACCACTAGGCTAGGGTGCCCCCTAGCAGCTTTTTGAGTTTTTAGGTCATATGACCAATTTTGTCTTGGTTACAGAACATTATGTATGAACTTATATAAACAGCTTATATGTATTTTGATTTTCGGGTTTTATCCTGGTTGATTTATGTGATCCATATGTACAATCTTTGATGATGTGTCCTTTTTTATAAATGTTGTAAATGTCTATCTAACACATAGTTCACTAATGAGTCAGTTAATGTGTTTAAGTTTCTTGAAATATGTTGATATTGAATTGAATCAAATCGTCTTTCCAAGATCTTAACCCTTAGGAACATGCGATAAATAGCTGGATTGCGAACAAAATATATACCATTGAGTTGTAGTATTACGAGCTGTGAGTCTAGCCTGACAATTAGTCGGCGTATGCCACGTGTGATGGCATCAGAGAGTAGTTCTATCAACGCGCTATACTCAGCGATGTTATTCGTTGATTGCCCAATACATACACCTCTGAAACTTACTAACTCGCCGCTTGGATCAAAAATGGCCCAGGCTGCGGAAGATAAGTTCCGCGAACTACGACTCGCTCCGTCGGCATATCCAACACATGTCTCCAGAAGGTTCGACATCTGCAATAAATGAAAAGGTGGATCACTCGACCAGGACAAACACTTTAGCAAAAACAAAATACAACAAAAACATGCAGGTTACTATTTAAGCATAGTAACGCTTGAGGTACAACCCGTTGCGGGGCTGCGCCAGTGGAATTCCATCGTAATCCATTAACTCGTAGGCTCCTTTTGCTAACACCCTTTTAACAATATAGGGGCCCATCCATGAGGACTTGAATTTACCTACTCCCAATTTATCGGATTCTTGGTCATAAAGCAAGACCAAATCACCTTCTGAGAAGACACGGGGTTTGACATTTTTGTCGAACTAAGCCTTGACTTGTTTCTTATGAGCTTCGTTAGCCAAAGCGGCATCACGATGGGTTTCATCCAGTTGGATTAGTTCCAAGAAACGAGCCTCTTCTTCTGAAGTTCCGGGGAGAAGATCGATTGCGAGTTTAAGCGACGAAATTTCGCACTGGATTGGTAAGACTGCTTCCAGGCCATACACCAGTTGAAAAGGTGTGAACCCGGTTGCGTTCTTTACCGACGTTCGGTAAGCCCACAAGGCTGAGTACAGGATTAGGTGCCACCTTCTTTTATGAACCCCAATCATCCTTTGCAACATACGCTTCAGGACCTTGTTGATTGCCTCAACTTGTCCGTTGGCTTGCGGATAATATGGGGTAGAGCTGTCATGAGATAGCCCTAGCTTGGCAGCTAATTCGACCATCATGTGATTGCGAAAATGCGACCCATGATCTGTAACTATAGCCTGTGGTACGCCGAACCTGGCGAATACATGATTGAAAAAGAAAAGGGCAGCTGTTTCACCAGTGTTATCCAATGTAGGCATCGCCTCGACCCATTTGGTAAAATAGTCAACAGGGACTATAATATACCCATGCCCCCCGGTCGAGGTGGGGTTACATTGCATGAAATCGATGCCCCACTTGGCGAAGGGCCCAACAGCAACTATCGGCTGTAAAGGTGCGGGTGGTCGTCTGGTTTTGCTATCAAAGATTTGACAAGCATGGCAACTTCTGACTGCGGTTATGCAATCTTTGAACATGGTTGGCCAGAAGTATCCTACTCGTAAGATTCTTTGTGTTGTTGCATATCCAGACTGATGCCCCCCACACGCGCCTAAATGACAATCATTCAGGGCTTTTTCGGCCTCCTCATGGGTAAGGCACCTCCTCAGAACTGTATCGACACCACGACGGTAAAGTGTATCACCGACGATCATGTAGTCTTTTGCTTGGTATCGTATACGTTTTTGTTCGGAGCGAGAGGTGTTAGGCCTGAACTTTTGGGTTTGGAGATAAATTATGATATCTCCATACCACTCATCGCTTACAGATATCAGAAACAAACTTTTGTCCATGATTGACTCTTCCGATGTTTCATCGTTGGACGATGATGGGAGATCGCACAATAATTCTGCGAAAACTAGAGCTTTCTTTGATTTGGATTTCACAAATTCCAGATCAAACTCTTGAAGGATTGCTATCCATTTTGAATATTTGCCCCCCAGCAACTGTCGCGACAGTATATAAGTCATGGGGTTGCAATCTGACAAGATGGTAGTTTTCCGAAAGAGGACATAATGTCGAAACCTTTGAATCGCTTGAACAGCTGCAAGCGCTAGTTTTTCAACATAAGAATATTTACTTTCTGTATCGTTTAAGTTTTTACTTAAATAATAGATAGGATGTTCTATTCCATCGACTTCTTGAACTAAAACCATCGCAATGGTCGTATCCGCTGCAGCCAGATACAGGTTAAAATCTCTTTGATAGTCCGGGGCGTACATTAATGATGCTTTTACTAAACAATCTTTCAGAGCATCAAAGGAAGCTTGCGCCACCTGGTCCCAGACAAAAGGTACATCCTTTTTCAAAAGACGAGTATAACCCTTAGCAAGTTCTGCGTAATTTGGAATGAACCTCCTCAGAAAGTTTGCTTTCCCTTGGAGTTTCTGAATCTGAAGCAAATTTGAAGGTGGAGGCAAATTAATGATTGCTTGAACCTTACAAGGGTCAAGACGAATCCCATCCTTAGAGACTACAAAGCCAAGTAAACGACCAGAACCGACGCAAAACACACATTTGTGTGGATTGAGTCTTATCTTGTAGTGTCGGCAACGTAGAAATATCGCTCTTAAATGCTGCGGATGATCAGTCCGCTTTCGCGAATGAGCCGGAAGATCGTCGAGATAAGGTTGAACAATGTTCTTGATGTCATGGAAGGCATAATTCATTGCCCTCTGAAACGTCGCCCCTGCGTTCTTTAAACCAAAGGGTAATTTTCGATAAGCGAATGTGCCCCACGGACAAATAAATGCAGTCTTTGACTGGTCCTGTGGGCGAATATTTATTTGATTATACCCGGAAAATCCATCCATAAATGAAAAGATTTCACATCCGGCGCATTCATCAATTATCTGGTCGATGAAGGGTGTAGGGTAGTTGTCCTTCGGGCAAGCTTGGTTTACATCCCTATAATCGACACACACTCTAATCGTCCCTTGTTTTTTCATAACAGGGACGATATTCGATACCCAATCAGTTAGAGGAACCGGGTAGATGAATCCAGCATGGAGGAGTTTTTCAACTTCCGCCTTAATGGCAGCGACTTTCTTGGGGTGCACCTGCCGAAGCCGTTGTCTTACTGGTTTGACATCAGGATACATTTTAATTTCATGTTCAACGATACTCGAGTCAATGCCTGGCATTTCATCATATGACCAAGCAAATACATCTCTAAATTCGCGAAAAAGAGCGTTATATATTTCTAGTTCTGAAGGGGAACAACCTTTGCCGACATAAATATTCTCTACAACATCTGTTTTAGTCGAGATATTTATGGCTATAGTCTCTTCAATATTGGATAGGTTTCGCTCGGAGTCCACCGTGTTTACAGTATTTGTTAGGAATTCAAATACTGAAGGGTGATAAAGGTCACTTTGAGTATCTTCTTCATATTCCGGAAGAAGGGAACGATGGTGGTGATCATTCCATGGTGCCCCCTCAATCATCATTGATTGTAAGATTCCTTCATCTGTCCCATGTACTTTCGACCAAGGATCTAATGGGGTTCCATATTCTCTATACCTATCTACCCAAACGCCTGACGAGCGTTGATTTGGGCTCGCCTCCCATGCTTGAAACATTGATTGCTACAATATTTCTAAAGGGCTTGGGGGCAAAACCATTGAATGATCCATGTTGACCTTCGTGGAAGATATCATGTTGCAGGTTGCTACAAACGGTACATTTCCTGTATAAATAGGAGGTGGTAGCGCGAAAGTTCCCATCAATGTGGGGTCTTTCAATAATCCTACTCCGATATCTTGAATTGAATGGTTGCTCTCATGGATCATGGGAATGCTTCCTGTAACTTGTGAACCATTAGGGAGGAAATTCTGTTGGTCGATGATCGTAATCCCTCCTTCAAACGGGAATGCGATCTTCCTAAAATAAGTCGACACGACAGCTGCCATGGCATAAATCCATGGTCTACCTAGTAGGATGTTATAGTCAAGATTTCCATCAATGACTTCTACATCAATTTCTACCGTCTTTCCTCCTAGTTCAACTTTCAAGTTATTAAGGATACCGTATGGGGTATAAGTCCTTCCGTCGAAAGCCTTTAATGTCGTCGAAGATCGCGACAAGGTTGGAGATCCTAAAGTTTTCCAGCAACTCATTGACATAATACATGTCGAGGCTCCCTCATCAATTATTGTTCTGTGAACAGTTTTGTTGAGTGCTTTCACTTGAATAAGGAAAGCTAGCTGAGCTGGTAACTGAGGATCATATCCCTTGTGATCAAAGGATACAAGATTGGAATCCTTAGGATCAACCCCACCAATTGCCGATAACAACGCCTGCCTTTGGGTTGGACAATTTTGTAGCACTTCAAGAGTCGACATAGCGGATGGCGATTGGGCCAAATCTTCCACTATGTTATAATGCTGCGCCGCTCTGGCACGAGGATTAAATGTCGACTTGTGTACTACACCCTTTGGCGGTTTTATTGTTAATTCAGGGATGGTGGGCGTTACAACTTCTGTCGAAGTTGTTGTCGAACTACTTGGTTGATCTTTACCTTTTTCGTTCGACAGCTGAGGATTCCCGTAATCTTTGTTCCTTGTCGAAATCAAAGCATCATTCTGCTGTTTCGAAACCGAAAACATAAGTACTTGCGACGGGGAAGCATTTCCACTATCAACCAGATTTTGACCTGGGTTGGGAAACGGATCAGTCAACACAGCTGAGGTTTGGGAACTTTTAAAGAACCTTTTAAGCTCAGCTTTGTAAGGACAATCCCTTGTCCAGTGATCTTCGTCACATATCATACATGGACTGTTTGGTTTCCCTTTTCCAGGAGGGTTTGAAGAATTGTTTCCAGGGGATGACTCACCCTGTTTCTTCTTCTTCCCTTTGTTTTGCTTTTTCTTGCTTCCTGGTTGATTGGTTTCTTTGCCTTTATCTTCGGATACGGCATTTACTTCCGAAGCAAGAATTTCTTCTTTTGCATTTTGATTCGAATTCTTACGGGCTTTCTTTGACGAAGCCTTTATCGATTTCGTGTTTGCTGTGCCAATCACGCCATCACCGGCATGAGAGTCACTATTTGATTTAGGAGGGGGAGGAATTGAAAATTCCGGTCTAGGGGCGTCAGGTATTTTGTCATAGAGTGTGCCGGACTGAGTATAAACTAAGTCGAAATACTGCGCACGAGCAATGACTTGCTCCTCTGTTATGACTCCCCCCTTGGCCACATCTTCCGTAATAGCTGGAAGTAACGACTTTATAAACCATTCAACTAATAGCTGATCGGGAACATATGTTTTCACCATCCTATGACGACGACGCCACTCATGTATATGATCAGATATATGGGTAGCAGTTGTCTGTTTGAAGTTGGTTAATATTTCTGTTCCCGTTTCATACCTTATCGGTAATTGAAAATGGGTTAAGAAAGTCGTGGCTAGGGAACTAAAATTGTCGAAAGAGGCTCTTGGCAATTCAATATACCATTTAGCCGCTGGACCTGTCAATGTCCTCTGGAAAAGGCGAAGCCTTATCGAATCGTCGTTAAGGGTGTTTGACGAACACCACAGATGAAAAGTCATCACGTGATTCGATGGGTCTTCACCTGGATTTCCATTGAATTTAGGAATGTCAGATGGAAGTTTATGAGGAATCGCTGGCCACCAAGGGGCATAAGCAATCGGATCGTTGGTTAAACGGTGTAAATCGGGTAACTCTAAAGTTGCCACGAATGGTAACTGTTGATTCAGGTTAGGCGAAGCGTAACCAGGGTACGATGGAATCGTTTGAGCAGTGGGCCTTTGCATACCAGCATAATGTAATTGATGTTGGTATGACTGATACGGTTGGTGGACTTGACCACTGTAAAGTGGTTGGTTTTGACCGTTTTGGATATACGGTTGTCCACTATTCGCAAAGATCTGCTGCTCAGAACCTTGGTACACTTGCTGGAACTGCGGTTGTTGGTATTGCACAAGCCATGGTTGTGACGCCATGTTTTGTTGTGCTATGCTAACCGTTGGACCGAGGTGTGGGGTAATGGTACCCGTTTGTACTTGTGTCGCCCCACCAGTTGGCGATTGTGGTTGTGACCCATGATCAAGTGACTGTTGCATTACAACCTGAGAAATCTGAGGTTGACATGCAACAGGTATCGCTTGAACTTGTGACACTGTTACAATAGCCGGTGTGGTTGGGATGTTCGTCACAGGTACACACTGTTGCATAGAATATACAATCCTTGGTTGTTGAGGTAGCATAGGTACCCAACTATTTGATGCAATTCCAGTATAACCTGAATACTGTTGAGAACTGCCATATTGATATCCTCCCGGAGGAGGTAATGAAAGGGCATACTGCCCCCCATATGGTAGCAATCCGGAACTCAGAGGGATTGTTAGTCCTTGAGGACTGGATGGCCCAAATTGACCTCCATGAGGATCAATTTGTCGAGTTTCAACATAAGAGTTGCCGGGTATTACTCCGGATGAACAAACTGGAACAGACCATACTGTCGAAATAGTCCCTTGGTGGACTCCTTCTAGCTGTTGAGAGCTAGTTGGGACAGCTGGTATGCCGACAAACATCGTTGGAGTGACGGCAGGGGCTTATGCTGTCGCTGTGTCATTTGACACAGTCCTAGACGATGACGGTTGTTCAGACATTTTAAGTCTATCCAATAGATTGCCTAGCGATTCTACAGGGACTTCCACTTGTGGTGGATTAATTTCTGATGAAGGAAATAGAGTGACCCCGACTCCAAAATGAGTTGGAGTACTTGCTTGCGGATCCTCTGCAATTTCCTCTATCGCAATCAAACCCGGTGGAAGAGGAAGACCGTCAGGTCCGTAAAATATTTCTGGTGCCGAAGAAGTGGTTGTTTCGACAGCGACAGTTGTTTGGGGAACAAAACTCTCTGGACCGGTTACAGATGGAACTGGTTTAGTTACACAAGTACTTGCCCCCAGACTAGGATCAGTATTACTGTCCTTCTGCGGCTGTGGAACTTCTTCTATAGAGGCAGGGTTTCCAGAAATGTTAGGAGTAACCGGAACCTCAGATGCAGTTGGAACACTTGTTCTAACTTTCAAAGGAGACAAAGACGGTTGACTCGTAAGCCTCCGCGAACGACGGGGTTTCAATTGACTTTCTTCCACGATTGCGGATTACTCGATCAACTAAAATATTAAAAGGGGAAATTGGTGTTTCCGAATTGAATGAATTTTATTAGACGCTTTTAGACACAACTTGCTTTTTCACTTTTTAAGAGTCGAGAAAAAGCTAAAGATGACTCTAGTCTCCTTCGATGTATTAACGAGCCCGAAGTGACAAATGCTCGGTTGGACTTTTTCAGTTATAGAGTTTGAAAAAGGCCAAAAGAAACTGCTCTAGAGATCTAGGCAGAGGGTGTGCCAAACCTTTCGCAAAACCACAGAATACGTTTTACGGTACGAGTGGTCGATCTTCATGAATGCTGTGTTCACTGCATTGCGATCAATAGGGCGGCCGACACGGCTTCCTATGGATAAAGGCTTTGTTCCTATAGGGGTCTCCCAATATATACGCGACGGTACGTGGGAGCACAAGTCCGTATTAGTGCCACCGACTCTCAGGAGGAATCACCCACCTTCGTCGAGATCGACAGTCACTACGTTTAGTGACGCCGGAACACGTCTCTAGCTTAGACCTCTAGATGTTTGCGTTATGTTTCAAAGCGTTGTTAGGTTCATTCAATATATTTTAAGTTGATCTTTTTAAAGTTTGCCTTTCAAGGTTCACCACGAGATGTTTTGATACAAATTCCTAAATGCAGTCTAAGATGAGAAGCAAGCTTTTTCAATCTTTTCGACTTATGAAAATCTTAACTACTGAGGGAAAAGAGAGACAAAATCTTTTCACACAGATCAAAGAGCACTCAATAATGCAATTTTTCCCTAAATCAACATACAAACTTATATGCAAAATGCAAAAATGCAGGTATTTCTTTTCTCTTTCTTAATGTTTGTGCGACACAAAAAGAAAGCTGTTGTATAATTTCGAATTCAATTTCAAGTGAAAGCAAACAAGCTTGTCCAAAATCGAAAGACACCTTAAGATTTACTTGTTTCGACACTAGAAATATATAAATTCAAACCAAACGACGAAAGCAAAAGCTCAATCAGCTATGAACAGCAAACAAACTAACTCTTAAGACCAAAACGACACTTTATCACAGGTCTAGATCTAAGAGGTCACAGCAAGACTAGTTCACTTTCGTTATGGGAAACTGTAAATGATACAAGAAATACACAAAGAACAAACACAGTTTCTTTATACAACCGAGGCGGAATAGTGGCAAGGAAAGTTGGTTTCAGATAGGCACATTGACTGGTAACAGGCAGCAAAAAACAAGAGTGAAAACAGGGCAAGAAACAGCAGGAAACCCCAGTAGCACAAGGCAAGACTGGTCCAGCGCAGGTGGTACACAGGCAGTTTGACCTTCAGTGCAGGTAGCCCCTTCGGGAACTGCGCTGAAATGCAGACAGCCTTCACACAGCCTGCACTGAAGAGCGAAACTTTCGTTTCTCTTGGTTTCCGGGTCACAGATTGCTCAAAAATTCACAGTTTTTGGCCAAATCAGAAGCTATCAGTCAAGGACACACTAAGGGATGACAAGGAGGATGAAAAGATATCACTAAGAGCTTATTAGAGTCCTTGTGGATCAGCTCTTCAAATCATAAACTTGCCCAGAAACTGAGCTAGAGTAGCTGCCCTCTACTTTGCATTTGAAAGATCCAAATGTAGTTCGATTCGGTACTCCCTTTGTTTATGAAATGAATAGCAAAAACACAAACAACCAACAAGATACGGTCCCCAGCGGAGTCGCCAATTTGTTGTTGGGAAAAGTATCCAATACAGAATGACCCTATCCCACTCTAAGGGTGATAGTACCTCAGCAACAACCGAATGCAAAGCTATTCAAGATTACTTCTTTATGAGATGTAAGAGAGGGGAGAAAGAGATCCACTAACCGTTGTCTTCCCCTAATGATTGATCCAATCTTCCCTCTTTGCTGCTTGCTCCCAGCTCCTTGCTCTTTCACTGGCCCAGCTACACAAAGATCCTGCAAAAGCACAAGAAAAGGAAACTACAAGAAGCATACATCCATAATTGATTCAAGGATTAGAATAAATCAAATATACAAGCATCAATACGCCACAAAGACACATGCATATAGAAGAACCTCAAATGCTTTATTAATGGAAGAAGTAAAGTTCTGAGAGTGTTACAACCATAAGAGGCCCAATCCAGCAACACCTCCCAGCAGAAAGAAATCTCCTCTTCACCTCCTTCAAAGCAATCACCCAATAGTTCTATACTCAAACCAACAGCACTTCCTTACATTCACAAGATTCCAGCCTCCCTAGACCTCATGAGAGAGCTCTATATATAGGAGTTTTGGATAAAGGATGAGTCAGCTTGAGCTTGGCATGAAGCTGACTAGTGTCCTCTCCCACTTCAGTTATTCTTCAGTTCTTGAGTCCACTTGGAGTTTCTTGCTTCCACTTGGAGATCTAGATCCTCTTACTCATCACAAGGCGAATTCCCTGATCCAAGTGTCATTTTGGAAGCTTCCTGGGCATTTGACACTTTGCAGAATGACTGTGCCACTTGGCCAATCTCGCCCAGCGCAGGTAGCCTTCATTAGATTTGACATTCAGCGCAGGTACAGAGTGGAGCAGTTGACATTCAGCACAGATGCTCAGTGGAGCAGTTGACATGATCCAGAACTAGCTTGTTTTTGAGTGTTTTCAGGTGGAGAACTGATATTTAGTGCTGTGGTTTGCTGACCTTGTTCCTCTAGGGGTAGGAACAACATGTTTAGGGACTTTGGATCCCTTAGATTATTGACATTTCATGCTTCATGCTGTAAGGCACAAAAATGTCTATAACAGGTAGCTTCTCCAAAGAAATTTGTGGGATATTTTCCAGAGTTGCAGGAGCCTAGCTTAGAACCAAATCTAAGCTCCTACTACAAGTTCATTGAGGGAGGTAGAGTAATATCACAAAAATTTGCAATCTCTCTCTTCTTTGAGCTTGAAAAATAAAGAGGAAGGACACATCACTGGATGAAAATTTTCAAGTCAAAGAAAGTTGAAGATGTGGGCCATATGGAATAAAAAATCCTAGAGATGGGAAGGGAGTTGAATGAATTGGGAGACAAAGAACACGCCATAAGAACACAATTGCAGGCATAAAATACATGGTTGAGGAGGAAGTTGCAAGAAAAGGAGAGACAACTGGACACCATGGTAAGCCTCTCCATGGAGGCACTTCAATGCAGGATACCATCCAAATCATATGCACTATACCTCAAAGATCAATGGATGCAGTTTCAAATCAAGACATTGGCACAACAAGGGATCATGCCATTCCAAGATTATAGGCAATTCATTGAGCTATGTGACAAGAGCACCCTTGAAGACAAGGCCAAATTATCTAAATTCTACCTGCACAACCTTGCATTGACAGACTTGAATGTGTGGGACCCCAATGCGAAGTTGGGAGACTTGCAGCTGATGGCCCTTGCATCATGGATGAGTCATGAAGAGGCCAAGGCTGAGGAAGTGAAGATAATAGTAGAAAAAGAGGAAAGAGAGCCCCTCTACATCATAGCAAAACAAACAAATTCCATGGTTGTTATTAGTGACCACAACATCATTTCCAATGATGCTTAACTTGCACCAAGATACCTGGCTACCCAAGAACATGCCATCTCCCATTTTGAGAACACTTTAAGTATGTTGGGGATTGAGAGCTAATACACATGCCGAAGGAGATGGAATAGCCTACCACACAGTCTCCGGATCAGGGAATACCACTCTTGAGAGATTGGGAAATGCATTGGAAAGGACACCCTTGTATAAGAAGGCCATGCAAAGACTGAATATCAATTGGATTGGACTAAAGCTCAGGCCACCTTTTTTGTTGGGTTTGTTGGAAGGTAGGAAGGAAGAAGAGGAAAGAAATCAATGGGAAGAGATAAGGAAAAATGTAGGGTTCTATCCTCAAGAAGAGACACCATCCAGAGAAGCCTCAGATGTCACAGAGGCCACTAGGGCTATGAAATATATGGATATAGATGACTAGGTTTCTCAGAGGATGATCAACAATTTCAGTAGGGGGGTGATGATGAGGCTCATCAATAGGTAAACTATATGGGTCACAATGCCACTCTCCAACATATTAAATTGAATTTTCTCACATTTATTTACATATTTTGTTATATTTTCTTAGTGAGAAGAGTAAAGGTGAGTTACTATGTCATGTGGCCTAATATACGTTAAATCTAGAAATTGGAGCAGTTTTGGGTTGACTTAAGTGTATGAATTCAGAGTAAGAAAGCAAGAAAGATTTTAGGAGCTGGTCTCCCTCCTTAACTCCTCAAATCATTTGAAGATCCATCCACCATATCTCATCAGATCAGTGTCACTGGCAGCCAAGAAAATCGAGTTCATTGGCAGCCAAGCCAATGACAGTCATGGAAAAGTTATTCTCGAGTTAGGGAACCAAGTATCCCTATTTTCTAGGGAGATGTTGGTAGCTCCAGTTTTGTATAAATAAGAGAGCCAAGGGACTCATTAGGATTCGATTTTTTGTTGTAGCTAAGAGGCCATTTTGAGATAAAACATTTTGAATGTTATTGTTATGATGTACTTGACATTTTTATGATAATGAGAAATTATGTTTTGATCCAACACTGAGTTGAATCAGAGCGCTGAAGCTCTTGGGTTAGGGCCCAACTCTAGCAGCAGAAGTTCCTCTTTTTGTAGCTATATTCTTAACTTAGAATTATAGTTAGATGTTGAAGCTTATTTAGGTTTTTTCTAATTAGCTTAACAGGTACATACATTTTTGTTCAACCTTGTTTCCATTAGTTTGAAGAGGTAGATTAGTGCTGCAGTTTAGTGGATAAACTATACCAGAAAATATAGTGATAGTGGCCCCTAGATAATCTCCCTCATGGGATCATGACTAGGCGACCCCACTCTCATAGCCCCAAAAATATTGTTGTCTTTTGATAATTCCATAGGTTAAGTTTCATTCTTATCTAGATCATTGTTTATGATTTCTTGGAAGCACCTGTAATTGTTATCTTGTTTTCTTAAGTTTGTTGTAGCTTAAAAAGTAGTCCATATCATAGATCTAGTCCTTAACAATAGATAGATCAATTTCCTCCAAAACCCTTCAGCTAACTTACTGTAGAAGTTCAGGAGATCCTCTAACAGATTAGGACATCCTGTAGCAGTTTCCTATAGCAGCTACATGATCTCCTATAGCAGTCTGTTTTGACCCTATTTTGACTAGAAATGATAGGATAGCCTAGTATAGGAGTAGGCTAACCCCTCAGCTTGGATTCCATGTCCATAAGTGCCACCTAGATTAGCCTTCCTATTCCTTTCCCTCCTATAAGAACATATAACATTGGCATTTATATTTATGAATTTAGCACTTAAAGACTCTTCTTCTTTGCAAAAGTAAATGAGATAGTTAATGAATGCATGTGTGAATTCTGAGATGATAGAGTAACTTTCTATTTCTAAGCAGTCTTAATAGTTAGATGATCAATTGTAGGCTTAGCATAATTTCCTTTATGCAAAGTCATTTGTGTCATTCCATAACTAGATGACTTATGGCATGACATAACATTTACCATTTGGAATCTTTCATTTCTTGAATAGACAAGCATTTACTTTCCTGCATTAGAACTAGATCTACATCCACTGTCAATAGTCAGATTCCTTTTAGTCAATAGAGGGCTGGTCTATAACCCTAATGGTTAAGCACTCTAGTTGAGAAGTGACATGAGTAGAATGATGCATCTGCTGTGTATATAGCACTTCCACCTCCAAGTTTTTACGAAACCCCAGGTTGATAAAGTAAAGTTGGTAGCCCTAGGAGTTGCAACATCCTTGTTGCAATACTAAGGGTCATCAAGCTTTATGGGTCTTTCCAATTTCTACCACAAGTTCATGTTGGGGTTCTCTCATATCACTTGGCCTTTAAGTCAAGTCACCAAGGGCAGAGCAAAAGAAAATTTCTTTTATTCTAAAACCCAATAGAAGGTGTTTTTCAAGTTGAAGCATCGCCTCTTCCTTGCACCAGTGCTCACATTACTAGACCTGTAGCAACCATTTGAGATTGAGACAGATGCCTCAAACTATGCCATTAGTGCAGTTCTTACTCAACAGGGGCATCTCATGGCTTACCATAGTGAGACACTTTCAGAAACAACCTGAAACTATCCCACCTATGACAAGGAAATTTATTCCATCATGTAGTTTTGCCATCAATGGAAGAATTACATTATGGGGAAGGAAACGGTCATCCACACATACCACTAACCCCTGCAGTTCATATAGACACAAGGGAAGTTGCAGAACAATTACCATAAGAAATGGTCCACTGTTGGCTGCGTGGGGCCTGACCCAGGTTCAACGTTAGTTAGCCAAACAAATCCATACACTACTGGCCCTTTCAGCATCAGCTTGCAGAGTGCGGACCAAAGTCTGACTTGAAGTAGTATGGGGGGATGCTGGAACCAAGTTTCTGCACCCTGAGATGGTCGTGATGTCGGTTTATACCCTCTGTTCCTACTTTTGTGCTGGTCACTGGGCTTTAGGGCTCTGTCAATCTAAACCTTTATTTCGTTCTTCAGTACCTCCGCGAAGGGGTACGATTGACCTTCGTGTAGCCTTAACCCTACGATCCAGGTACTTTCACGTTGCCATAACAATATACTGTATAGGTTCCCAAGCTATCTTAAGTGTATTACTTGTCTTACTAAACAATCACAGTTAGCGCCACATAAACATATATTCTTACTTGCGTTAGATTAACTAATACAGTCACATACATTCATACATCACATGAACATTGTAAATTAAACCCAAAACGCAATATAACCGGATGCATTAACAAGAAATAAATACACATAATTTGCAAAATACTTCTCTTTATTGATATCTTCAGATTATTACAGACTCTATCCGCCCTGCACACACAGCTGCAAGGGTCTACGCACTCAGTTGCAGACTTCTACCCTAGGCCTCTGCGCACTCAGCTATAGAGCCTCTACCTACGCTAAGACCCAAAACACTTAGAATTCTCTACCAAGACTCCAAGCCTTGTCTTCTCCTACCAAAACTTAAGACTACTTAGAGCTTACTTACTTAGCTCTTTTTATACAATCCCATGGTCTGTGGACCATGGGTAGATCTTTACAGCTAACTTTACACTTTAAAAAATAAGGGTGGACAACCCTTTATGAATCTTGACACCTTCGCGCTCCACGACCACAAAATGCGAAGACTTTACAAATTTATTACACAATTGACCCAAAACATGGGATTTTAGCCCCAAAGCTGTCCTTAGGGGATCCTGTTCCCAACAGGCCCCCAACACAAGCATGGTGACTCGCCCTCGAGTCACTCTATGGGTGTGGAGATCTTGGCGCGAAGACCTCCCAGCTCAACCTGTGTGACCGCAACCTCGACAATGCACTGTGCGATCACCTGCTTTGCTTCTTCAACCATCTTCTCAGTCACTGATGTTGAACTGTCGGCCTGAAGCTTTTGCTGAGTTGCTTGCAGAGTCACAAGATTTCCTTCAATAGAGGCTGTGACCAAATAAGCCTCATCCAACTAGGGCTTCAAGCGTACCTTTAGCACTGCCTCCTTGTGTTGCGCTGCATCTGTTGAAATATGGCAACAAGAATATTCCAATTTAATTTGTCCTTGAAATAAATTGTGAATTAAAATCGAATTTAGTCTTAACAACTACCTGGAAATAATTAATTAATTTATTTTAAATTAATTAGTTGGATAAATTCAAGTTAGAAGTCTTTCTGAAGTCATGCAAGAGTTATCCATTAAATTAAGGAGATAAGATTGAGTTATATTTGAGTTGTAATTAATTAACTCAGTTAACTGAGTTAAGTCCAGTTAAATTAGTTCCAAACTGTTTAAGGAACTAATAATGAGTTAACATTTAGTTGATGCATTAATGCACTCAACTAGTGCTACTCTAGTTAACTGAAGATTCCCTCATCAAAAACTCATGCATGTCTATTATGAGAAAGACCCAGCTGATATTAATGTTCAAGGACAGTGTAATATTAGTTGCATGTGTTTTCTCATGGAGAAAACTCATGCATGCAGTCAAGGATTTATCCTTGAGGATTGCGTAGTTTTGGAAAAATATCATCCACTTGGTTGAAGGAAAATCATCCACAAGGAACAACATAAGGAAATAGGAGCTTGGAGGGTAGAGAGGAAGGCTAGAGAGAGGCAAAGATTTCCTGTGAGCATCTGTGAGGATTGTACTAAGAGCTGGCTAGCTGTGAGAGCTAAGGCTTTGTATAATTCCTATGTGTTTCCACCATGTATGATAATACAATAGTGTGGGGTTTTTAGCAGAGGCTTTCCCCAAAGTATTTTCATGTGTATTATGCCATTGATTCTTCTTCTTTTGGTTATATTGTTCGGCTCGATCTTTAAGCTTCCGCAAATTGATAGTAGAAGTAGGTTATAGTATTCTGCTTTGATTTATATTGCATTATCGGGTTGACCCCATCAGATTTTCTACATGGTATTAGAGTTGGATTTGTAGAGATTCTCTACATGGTATCAGAGCTGTGAACAGTATACTGAAAAGAGAATTCAAAGTTTGAAGTTCGGGGTTGCAGTTGCAAATGAAATTCATATCATACTTCAAGGTTGGCCAATGGAGTTCTATGGCTTGAGACTTGAGTATGCCTTGGAAGGTATCTTGAATTACATAGCATGGAAAGATAGAATGGAGGCTGTATTAGAAGACAATGGCCTGAAGGAATTCATTGATCAAGAAATCCCAAAGCCAGCTTCAACTAATGCACAAGAGTTGGCTGAGTGGAAGAAGTGTGTGGCGAAGGTGAGATGGATCATCCTTGAGGGAGTTTGAGACCATATTGTCTTGGGTCTCCATGGGAAGGATACTCCATTTTCAATGTGGAAGATATTGAAGGACCTCTACCAGAACAGTAGCGACTAGAGGAAATTGGCACTCAAGGATAAGCTTCAAAGAATCAATATGGAGAAAGGTGATACTATTTCCACATATCTGAACAAGCTCACCACCTACAGAGATGAGCTTGGTAGTGTGGGAATAACTACTGTTGATGATGATATGGTGAGCATCACTCTCCTTGGCCTTCCAAAGAGTTGGAATACTTACGAGGACTCGATGAATGGAAGGGAGAAACTGCCAGATTGGGAAAGACTGTGGTCAGATCTTATGCAGGAGGAGATCAAGAGGAGCACACAAGATTGTTCTTCATCCAAGAATGATGATGAAGAAAATCTGGCCTTAGCATGTAAGGCAAGGAAAGGGAAGGGGAAGGCTTCCCATTTCAAATCGAATTCTTCTCATGGAGGGAAGGAGGGTGACATGTCTAAAGTAAGATGCTTTAATTGTCACAAGATGGGAAATTATGCAACTAATTTCCCATCAAAGAAGTCCAAGAAGGGATCCTCAGAAGGATCGTAATGTGAGGCATTGGCCTCTCAGTTCAAAATGGACTTTACCCTCATCGCATGCATGGTGTCATCGATGATGGGTTATGTTTTGTATCTTGACAGTGGAGCCTCATTCCACATGACCGGTGATAAAAATTTATTCAGTGCCTTGGAGGAGAAAGACCTCAAGATGCGCATAGAGATGGGTGACGACATAAGGTATAGTGTTTCAAGAGTATGCACAGTTGCTTTTCAGAGGGAACATGGAGCTCCTCTCACCTTGATAGATGTGATGTATGTGCCTGGACTGAAGAAGAACTTGGTATCGGTCGTGATATTGGAGGACAAAGGCTATGATGTTGTCTTCAGTAAAGGAAAGGCGTTCCTAAGACACATAGCCACGGGTTAGACCAAGAGGATAGGGATTTGGGTGAAGAATCTCTATAAACTAGAGGTAGATGATTGTGCAGCATTGAGTATGAAAGCAGAATTGGTGCAAAGCCAAGACATTGGTGAGTTGTGGCATAGGCGGTTGGGCCATTTGCATCATGGGGCTTTGAAGATAATGCAACAAATATCTATAGGACTTCCCAAAGGTAAACTTGAGCAAGTTGACACATGCAAAGGTTGTACTTTGGGAAAGTACACCAAGTCTTCCTTTCATAATCGAGACAGTCGAGCAGAGGTTATCTTAGAGTGAGTTCATACTGATTTGTGTGGACCATTCTCGATGGAATCCACAACGAAGAAAAGGTATTATGTAATTTTCATTGATGAATATTCTCGTAAATGCTGGATTTATTTCATGCAGAAGAAGGACCAAACCTTCACAAAGTTTTGTGAGTTCAAAGATTTGGTCGAGAAAGAGTTAGGGAAGAAGATCAAGGCCTTGATAAGCGACAATGGTGGAGAATATGTCTCTCAAGAGTTTAAGGACTTATGTGCAGTGGAAGGAATTAAACGAGAGTTGACGACACCTCATAACCCACAACAGAATGGGGTGGCCGAGAGGAAGAACAAAACTATTGCAGGGGCAGCACGGGCAATGCTGCATGACCAAGGCCTACCACTTCACTTGTGGTTTGAGGCATGCAATACAATGGTCTATTTGCAGAATAGAAGCCTGCATCACATACTTGGGAAGAAGACAACAGAGGAAGCTTTCTCTGGTAAGAGAGTAGATGTGGGTCACTTCAGGATCTTTGGCTCATTGGTATATTTCCATGTGACAAAGGGTGCAAGAAAGAAGCTTGAGCTAGCAGCAGAGTTGGGGATATTTGTGGGGTACACTGATACACCTCACAACTATCTGGTGTACTTTCCTACCAGTCGGAGGACAGTGGTTCACAGAGATCTCAAGTTTGATGAGCAGAAGGTCATGCGAGTTTCCCTTGAGAGGGAGCTCCAACTACAAGATATGGAGGAACTGTTGGTTCCCAAGGAGGAGGAGCCTCAGACTGATGCGGAGCAGCCACATGTAGAGGTTCCAGGAGTGAAGACATCCACTCAAGCAGAGTCTTCCAGAGATGGATGGAAGCACACAAGAGAAGCTAACAGATTGTTGGAGGATGCAAGAGAGAATGTGGGAGCACCATCTTCTCAGCGCAGAAAGAGGAGGTCACCTGAGAGGTACACTGGATACATGGCCCTTGCTGGGGAATGTGTTGAGATTGAGCCATCTTCCTTTGAGGAAGCAATGTAGCAGCCGATTTGGGTTGATGCTATAGTGGAGGAGTATGAATCCATAGTTCGTAACAGTGTTTGGGACGTGGTTCGAAGACCGGAGAACAAGTCGGTTGTGAGTTCCCGTTGGCTTTACAAGGTAAAGCAAGATGCTGATGGTAGTGTGGAAAAGCATAAGGCAATATTTGTTTCCTGTGGCTTTTCACAGGTCGATAGGATCATGTTGCTGCAGTATATTTCGAAAGAGGAGCAAGATGCCGACATTTTGACAAAGGCATTGTCAAAGTGTAAATTCGAGTTCCATAGAGACAGGATCGGGGTGGCAGATAATCCTTTTCTTGTTGAGAGGGAGTGTTGAAATATGGAAACAAGAACATTCCAATTTAACTTGTCCTTGAATTAAATTGTGAATTAAAATCGAATTTAGTCTTAATAGCTACTTGGAAATAATTAATTATTTTATTTTAAATTATTTAGTTGGAGAAATTCAAGTTAGAAGTCTTTCTGAAGTCATGCAAGAGTTATCCCTTAAATTAAGGAAATAAGATTGAGGTATATTTGAGTTATAATTAGTTAACTCAGTTTACTGAGTTAAGTCCAGTTAAATTAGTTCCAAACTATTTAAGGAACTAATAGTGATTTAACAGTCAGTTCATGCATTAATGCACTCAACTAGTGCTACTCTAGTTAACTGAAGATTCCCTCATCAGAAACTCATGCATATCTATTATGAGAAAGACCCAGTTGAGATTAATGTTCAAGGACAATGTACTATTAGTTGCATGTGTTTTCTCATGGAGAAAAATCATGCATGTAGTAAAGGATTTATCCTTGAGGATTGCGCATTTTTGGAAAAAGATCATCCACTTGGCTGAAGGAAAATCATACACAAGGAACAATGCAAGGAAATAGGAGCTTGGAGGGCGGAGAGGAAGGCTGGAGAGAAGCCAAGATTTCCTGTGAGAATCTGTGAGGATTGTACTGAGAGCTGGCTAGCTGTGAGAGCTAAGGCTTTGTATAATTCCTATGTATTTCCACCATGTATGATAATACAATAGTGTGGGGTTTTTAGCTGAGACTTTCCCCAAAGTATTTTCATGTGTATTGCACCATTGATTCTTCTTCTTGGTTATATTGTTTAGCTTGATCTTTAAGTTTCACAAATTGATAATATAAGTAGGTTATAATATTCTTCTTTGATTTATATTGCATTATCAGGTTAACCTACACATATTTTCTACAACATCTACCCATTCTTTCAACTGCTTGGCCTCCTGCAGCTTTGCCAGTCTCTGCATGAGTGCGATAGTTCACGTTGTGCATTTTACCTCGTCATAGCATTGTTGTAGTTCTTGCGCTTTTGTCTCCAACCGCTGTGCATTAGGGTTCTCTTGTAGGCTCGCCAGGACCTCAAACGATTATTCAAAAAGTTGTGTGCAGTCTGCTACTGCACTGTCAACTGCCACTATCGCCTCTGTGACAACGGTCGCACACTGCTTCTTTACTTTTGGCGAAGTTGAAGGCTGGGCCTTCAACTGTAATTCTAAAATCTGTAGGTTCAGCTCCAGCTGAACCCTAGCCAACTTTGTATGAGCGTCTCACACCCTTGTAGAAAGATTGCAGATGTGCACCTTGATCGGTTCTTCCTCAGGAATGACCAACTTTAGGACCATTCGACATGCCTCCTCCATGACCTAAACTAGGTGCTGGCTTCGGTCGGTTACCTTTGTCATGGCGGCGATGGAAGAGTCTCGCTGTAGGGCCATCTGTTCATTATTAATCCTCTGCTCATTGATCACCTGCAAAGCGCGGTGCATGTGGGCCTGTAGCTCTGCGATCACTCCATCCTATAATAGGTGGAGCCCCTCGCCAATAATCGCTGCCAGATTCAACCCACTCCCTTAAGGGAGCTGACAATGGGCCTGTCAACTTCATTCTCTGTGGTCAGTGCTCCATCGGGCAACACTATCATGCTGGAAACCTTTACTTGTAGCATTTCGGCGGCTTCTGAAGTATCGACCGTGAGGTTGGTGGACACCGTGCCAACCTATAATGCGTGGTGTTATATGGAAAAGTGTCTACACAGAATTGCTTATCCCACTAAGGTGTGGTAGCTACCTTAGAAACAAACAAAGTAAAGCTACTTTCGTTTTTCCTTTATGAAATATAGATGAGAGAAGAACAAAGAAGACCAACCTCTGTCTTGCGCTAATCTCCTGGTTCGATTCCTCTCTCTCTTGATAGTCTTTCACTACTTGCTCCCTTGTACGCTCAGATTCACAGAGCACCTATAAGATCACAGTAGCATAAAAATATACAAGAACATGGATCTATAATCATAAAAAATCTAGGATCAGATGTAAATTGACCATACAAATGCATAAAACATAAAAGACACAAGAGTATGGAGGAAAACTTGAATAGCTTTTATTGATAATCAAGAAAGAGCCAAGGGAGTTACAACTAGTTATTCTGACCCAGCATCATCCTCTCAGCAAGTAAGCCCTCTTCACCTCATACAAATCTTAGATCACCCAACACTATGATGTTGTCTCAAGAAACCAACAACATTTCCTTACAATATGCAAAATTCCAGCCTCTAACGTCTTGGATCTCTAGGATGAGAGATCTATATATAGATATTTTCAGAGGTGTGAGTCAGCTCTGGGTTTTTTATTAGCGTCTTCTCTCTGATAGTTCTTGCTTCCGCTTGGAGATTTCATTGATCTCTTACTCATCCTTGGGCGTTTCTGAGAGGAAAGTGTCACAAGAGAAGTTTCTGGAAGATTCCATGATCATCCACCTCGCAAACTTTCTCCGCCACTTGTCTTTTCTCATCCATCGCACCCCATAGAAGGGATTTTTGAAATGCATCGCACTTCCCATGTGTACAAGGTGCGATGCATCGCACCCTAGCCATGGAGCAAGTGAGATGATCCAGTTTTGACCAGTTCTGAGTAGTTTTTCATGGAGAACTTCTGGGAGAAGCTGTAATCAGTTGACCTTGTTCTTTTAGTGGTTGGAACAACACCTTTAGGGACGTAGGAGCCCTTGGTTTATGGACATTTATGCTTGGGGTTGCAGTGCCCAAAAATTTCTATAACAGTTGCCCCCTAAAGCATGAGGTCGTTAATCTTTTTGATGTCGGGTGAAATGCTTTATCATGAGGATCCGAAGTTCTTTCAAGCTGGAAGGAGACCTGTAATAAGATATAATACAATACATTATCTTCATAATTTTTTCATGATCTAGCTGAGGCGGGCATTCCCATGCTCAGCTTTATAAATTCATTTTTCATGTACATGAGACAGACAATCGTCTGAGTGTAGACTGATGATTTTGGTAGAGCCATCATCCCTTAGATTGGATGATTATCTGTTCAACAATGATGTACATTTGATGTCTTTATTTTCCTGAATATATATCGCAGCCCGAATGGATGAAACTAGATCCGAGGTCTTCAATCTCGTTCGATCTTCACTCGAAGTACAAGTCTATCCATGTGAGAGATGTTCTGGAGTCGAACATGGAAAGACATCGCCTGATTACCAGCCAATGATGTAAGCTGTTAACAGGCGCAAGAGGAATCACCGATAATGATAATGACCCTCAAGGTACTGCAATACAATTCACGTGGTGTGAATAAAGGACTTGGCGTCGAACACCACGCAAAATATTTCGGTCGAAGGCCATTGATGTAAACCTGTCGCCGGAAGTGAGAAACTTGCCATTGAGGCATGCACGCTTCAAAGTACTGAACGGGGTGTTCCTAGATCGACTTCTTGGATAATGAGCTGATGTCGACAAGAAGTGATCCGTCACAGGAGGGCCTTAATGAATCCCACATCAATGACATGGAATAGAGCAAATGATTTTAATGGAGGTGAAAATGATCTGATGATATAAGGTTCAGGGTGGCGGTCATGAAAGAATGGAGTGTAAATGTATTGTAGCGGGTGAGACACAGGTGAATTCTCTGAATGAATTCTCTTGAACATATCAGCGACACTGACGTGATGGATTGGTAGCATTAACCCCAAATATGGATGGTGTGATGGGACCATGGTGATGTGACCGGTGAATGAAACAACCCAACCCGACTTGGATGCGGAGTGAAAGTGTCATGTTCAAGAGCGACTTGCTACCAACAAAGTTTCTTCAAGTTTTCTTCCCAATTTTTCCCCAGTCATTGCTGACCAGTACCTCTTTATTTTTGTCAAGCTTGAGGAGGATAACATATGCTTGTTCTATAATTTTCCCTTCGGGCAAACCCATCGCTATGTTTTAACGAGCCTAGCGATAGAGAGTCTGAAAAGGGACGTAAAGGAAACTCCAAAATTCCTTTTTTGTCATATAATCCCTTAAGTCCGAAAAAGTATAAAACAATACAGAAGGGATGAATTTTCGATACTTTTAACGAGCCAAACAAAACAAGCACTCGATATTTTTGTGTAATAATCCCTCAGGTCCAAAAAGATTAAAATCTAAAGGAGGGATAACACTTCTGGTCTCTTTAACGAGCTGGAGAGGCCAATGGCTCCGCAATCTTTTCATATTTTACGAGTCAGTTGAAAAGAGCTTAAAGGAGACTCGTCTTTTGAGGAACGAGTGATAAAAATTGGGTAGTAGATGATTCCAGGTAAGGTTTGGAATTTTCCAATCACGGTAGTGTCACAAGGATGGCTAGTGGGATCACTCTTCGCAGCTGTTCTCAAAAAGGGGTAAACAATCAAATGGAGGTGAATGATCGGCCAATACAGAGTGGAGGTGATGATGAGAACACGACCAAGGATTTAAAGGCTGAAGTACTACATTCACGATGGTTATTTACCGGGAAATAGTTTATGTTTTAATGAGCTTAAACGCGGGGAGAAACATTTGCTCATGACTTATGTTTATTTTTTAACGAGCTTGAACTATGTGCTAAAACTGCTCGATGCGGGTTTATCTTTTAACGAGCTTGAACCCTGCAGTAACACTGCTCGTGGTGGGTTTATTTTTTAACGAGCTTGAACCCTGCAGTAACACTACTCGTGGTAAGTTTGCATGCCCCCAACATAATAACGTAAATTGAGGTGCATGCCCCCCAAGCTTCATTGCATTCAACTTGGTGGTTGGAATGAAGGTTTACCTTTGAGATTTGGAAAGGGGATTTGTTTCATTTTTTAATGAGGTTGACACAGTAAAAGAACTATCCTCATGACTCCTTGTTTCATTTTTTAATGAGGTTGACACGAGCTAAGAACCATCCTCGAAATCCACCGTATTTACAGTATTTGATAGAAAATAAAAAACTGATGGATGATTAAGGTTGCTGGAATAATCTTCGTGGTTGTTACACTAAAATTTGTCACCATGACTATTTGCAGTTAGTATGGCTCCATCAATTGTCATACTATCCTCCTTGGAAAGCCTCATACCTCTGCTCTCCATGTCAAACTCCAAGAAAGAGAGAAAGTCATTAAAAATCTATATATCTCTGGGTACGCAGTTTCTCTTAGCCTTACCTGCGTGTACGCACTCCAAGTTCACAATACCTGCGTACTTGTACGCTCTGTATGTAAAGCAATGGGTGCGTACTCCTATAAAGTTCAAAAGGCGCAAGTTTCACTCCAAAAAAGTTACTTGTGGTCATTTCTAGAGCCTTCTAGAAGCTTGTTTGACGTGTATGAAGCGCCTCCAGATGGTTCATGTATCCCTACCAAAGATGAACTTATCCCATCAAGAGGGGAGCTATCCCATCCAAAGAGGGGCTTATCCCATTGATGTTGGACCTGAATAACTTCTTCTAGAGCACTATAAATACAGGCATTGGGCCAAAGGGAGGGAGGTTGAAAGCTGAACATTCCTAAGGGTAGATGCTGCTGGAATTAGGACTCCCTTGTAAAGCTTGAGAGGAGAGATTCCCATCCTTTCCTAGCCTTATTTGAGAGTGGGTGAGCTGATCAAAGTAAAGGAAAACTCTTGCTAGACCCTAGGAGGGACTTGCACAACACCAAGGCTCAGGTTGTAATGGTTCCTTTTGTTACCTTTTAATGCAAATGAACTTATTTTTCTCAACAGATTGTTATTCATGGTTTGTTTCATATACTCCTTGGTCTGTATGATGGATATGTATTGTTTTATGAGTTTATCAGGTGCTATTTAATCTTTTGGCTTGTTAGTGAATGCAGGTTTCGAAGAGAAGGAGGAGCTCATCCGGATCGGTGAGGCTGGACTACTACAAAGCGTTGGACTAAAGGTATGTTAAAGATCCCCTGATTACTTGTATTTGCAATGCATGTTTAGAGAAAGGTAGCTTTATTTGTCTTGTTTGTCACTAGAAAGCTTTTGCTTCTAGGGAGGTCGGTTGTGTCCGCACTAACGACTCTTTCCGCATGACAAAATGGCGACTCTGCTGGGGAATCCATTGATGTGAATGTTTTTTCCTTTGTATGAACTTTTGATTTGAGAAAAGTTATTTGTTTTCTAGTTTTTGGCTGTCTGACTGTGTGTTTGGGTGGGCTAGCTTAGGGTTAAATTAGATTTTAGTTTTTCTTTGTTTTGCTAGAAGTACGCAGCCTCTGAGTGGAGCACAGTGCGTACCTGTACGCACTGTCGCTTTGTGCACAGAGTGTACCCGCACTTGTGCAAACAGGTCGCCTCCGTACCCCTGTCAAAACTAAGAAAATTTCATTTTTCTTCTTTTTTGCCTTTTACATTTTGTTTTTAATTTGTTTTTCTACCCAGATCCACTAGTTTTCTACCATAAATCTTCAGCTAAGCTTGTTTCGTCAGTGTCGAGGGTTTTAGTGAAATTCATAGGGATTTTGCCTTAGGGTTTGATTTTTAACTGGTCCTGTAGTGACTTTGGCGTTAGAGGTTGTCAAACTGTGGATCTACTTGGTTTTGTTTAGTCCTCTTAGGAGTCGAGCTTGTCATAGAATTCACCCTTGTGAGAGACATACCTTTGTGTCTTCTCTTTGAGAATCTCGAAAAGTTTGTCGGTTGAACTTTGAATTTTATTCTTGAGAAAAGAACAAAAAGATTTCGATTTTTGTTTTTGACTAGTTTTTGGTTCTGCATTAACTAGTCCTTAGTTACATTTTGACTGAGTAAAACATCCAGGAATCATCTTTAGTAAGCTTTTGACTCGTTAGATTTATTTTTAGGTGCTTTTCTCTTAGATTTGATTTTGAGTGGAATTGAGTTGATTTGATTGCCATAGCTTTTTTAACTTTGATTTTTGTTAAAGTAAGTTTTACATGCTTTATTAATTAGGAAAAAATACAAAAATATCTTTTGAAGGAAAGTTTGCTTTGGTAGCATTTGTGTCTTTGAAAGAAAAAGGAATTTTCATGAAGTGAATAGTGGTCATGTGTCGTATGTTTTGAAAAGATAAAGAGTTTGTTTCTTTGTTTTTCATTGCCACGAAAGTTGTCTTTATTTCGAATTTGCATTCTCCAACTCTCTTAGCTATAGAATTCATTGAAAAGGAAAAATTAGTGTAAATCATCCTAAGTGCATCTTTTTAGTGGATTTCGGTCGAGTCTACACACCATTAGTTTCATCTCCACTACCTTTTGTCTTAAAGAAAAACCATAAAATTAACGCTTAAAAAAAAATCAACTTAGTAACTTTTATTTACTAGGGCTCTGAAACACCAATATAGATCAGGCTAGTGTCTTGGAGTAGGAGAGTAATTAACTCTCCAAGACAGCAAAACCAAACAAGTAGCTCATCTTATGGTAGGATAAATCCAATTGTTTCATTTGTACTCTGGGAAAGCTCCTCTTAAAGGAGAAGCACGAGCTCGTGTCTGAACCAGTGAGGGGATCAATCCTCCCTCGTTGGGAACGACGCCAAACACGCACGTATTACAAACGGTAAACCTCGGATTAACCATTGTCGAGGAGCCAGGGGTCACTTGTCGGTAAACCTTGGATTATTGTCAAGGAGCCGGCAAGGGGATTGAGCTTGATACTCTGCCCTTGCGTGCTGTCGGAGTGTAGACTGTTCCCCCAGGTGCATTTGTTGCTGTTGGTAACCTTAGTGACCATTATCTTTAGGATTCTACCGAGGTGACGGTGGAGGGAAGATCCCACTGTACCTGGAGCAGACGTCGGCTAGACTCACTTGGATTTTCCGGGGGGTTCACTTCACTCGAGACGGTTAAAGTGGAGGAACTTGTGCCGGTCTATTCATTAAGCAGGTTGCCGGGGTAACTGTTCCGCCCACCACTTCTGTACTGAATTCAACGATGTTGGGTTTCATCTCCAACTAGTGTTTTCGGTCTGGAAGGCTACTGTTTGTGCATGGTTTGACGCCCTAGATTCTTTAGGCATGTGATTCAAATTTGTTTGGTTCTTTAGAGACTTTGGGTGGTTTGCTTTGAGATTTTACTTTGTTTGCGTGTGCAGTAGTTAAAAGTTTTTAACTGTGGCTGAATTACCGAGACAGTCCCGTAGACTTCGGGGCAAGTCTCCTGAGATTGTTACCGTGGCCGATTTTTTGAGTAAGTCCCGTAGATTGCGGGGCGAACCTTCTGAAGAGGTCCCGAGTCATTACGAAGGTTTAAAGGTCCTTGTAACTCCTAGTGGCAGTAAAGTAGGTTCACCTGAAGAAGGAGAATCGTCGTTGGTAGTCCATCCAGATTACCAAGGTCTAGAAACAGGTTATAATCCCGAAGCTGTTGCAGTTTCCGAGCTTGCTGGTAGTTTTTCATCTACTAGTGATATAGGCGAAGAACCTGAAGTATTTGAACCTGTTACTCCAACTTCTAGTGCACCTGATTCACCTAGGGTAGAAAGAGTCATCACCGAAAATCTTCCTGTTGGTTTGATAGCTATTGAAGAACTTGCTCCAGAGGAAGAATTAGGCGTATCTATCCTTGAAGATCAACCTACTATTGATCTAAGGGAGCGTGAATCTATCTTTTACAGTCCTCCTAGAAGTACTACTTGGTACCTTTCGTTAACCAATTATTTAGACAACTCAGGGATAAGTTTTTCTCCACCTCGAACTCCTTTTCCACCTGGAGGTATTTATACTCCTGTAAATATGTCTGGTCAGTCGTCCGTGTTCACTCAATCTCCTGAATCTTTCTTGTACGGCGGTCCTTCTGTTCCCTCCGGGTATCAGTCACTTTCTGGTACTTTTGCGGGAGCATCTCCTCAACCCATTGAAAATGGGTTATTCGCTGGAAACAATGGTAATAAACCGTTGGGTGTAGGGGACATTTACATGATGTCAGGTTCAGTTCCCGGTTCTCAACCTCAAGGTGGCCAATTACCGCCTGGGGGGCAGCCTCAATTAACGCCTGGGGGAAACCTCAAGGTACACAAATTGCGTCTGGGGGGCAACCTCAAGGACAGTATGTACCCATAGTACAATACATTCCTCAAGGTCAACCCCAGCCTCAATATGTACCCCAGGGTCAACCTCAGTATCAATATTTACCTCAAGGGTATCAACCTCAAGGTCAAGGTCAACCCCAGTATCAGTATTTACCTCAAGGTTATCAACCTCAAGGTCAATACTTGAGTCAAGGTTATCAACCACCTCAAGGTCAATCATATGTTCAAGGTACGGGAACTGTACCTTTCAGTTATCAATCCTATCCTCAATCCGGTTATGGATGTCAATATCCTCAACTTGTCATGGGTCAATACCCCGGAATGAACATAGTGTGGGATCCATCGCAAGTTCAACAGGTATTGCAGCCAAGTATACAATTGTCATCTCAAGCTGGACAACCTTTAGTTGCTGGTCCATCCCAGCAACCAGTCCGGTCTAATGTTCAAACTTCTGTAACTTCGGTAGTTACTCAGCCGCCAATTGCACCTAGTACTCCATCTCAAACGGCTGCTGCAACTACCGCAACATCTGCTCCTTCCACCACACTTGCTTCTGGAGTATCGACAGCTCCGGTTTCTACTGTCTCTGCAACTACTCCTCAGACATCTGTACCCTTGTCTGGATCTACGATTCAAACTACGGTTCAGATGCTTGTAGGACAACCTGGTTTAAGTACGGTTGTCACTAGTCAACCACAATTCACTTATCAACCGTACCAGGGACAGTACCAATACGGGCCTGCTGTCCAACAGCCGGTTTACCAGTATCAACCATATCCTGGGTACACTTATCAACAACCTCAGCAACCCCAGTACGGTCCGGTTAATCCTGGTTTTCCAGGAGGATATAATATCCCGAACGCGATTCCTATTCCAAGTTATCCTGGATATCCTCCTCCTGGGACTGGTCTTGTGACCCAGAGTTTTAGGGATCCTAATCGGCAATTACCGTTTATCGCAACTTTGGATTTACCAGACTTGTCGCGCCTAACGAATGATCCAATACAATATCTTTCGTTCTGGCCGCCAATGCCAAATAAGTTGCCCAGTGATATACCCAAGTTCGAAGGTAAGTCTGGAGAGGATCCATCCAATCATGTGATGACTTACCACCTCTAGTGTGCTTCAAATTCCATCTCAGATGATTCGATCCACTTACGTCTTTTCCAGCGTACGCTCATTGGTCTCGCGGTCAAGTGGTACATTGAGTTAACACGGGCCTCTTTTTACAATTTTAGTCAGTTAGCTACCTCGTTCCTAACTCATTTTCAGTTGCCGGTCAGATATGATAATGGCACGGAGCTACTAACTTCACTAAAACAGTTGACGTCCACTTATATTTCTGATCATATACATGAATGGAGACGTCGACGACGATTAGTGAAAGTTTTTATTCCGGACCAAATCTTAGCTGAATGGTTTGTTAAATCATTATTACCGAATATTACTGAAGATGTAGCTAAGGCCGGAGTAGTTACTGAAGAGCAAGTAATTTCTCAAGCGCAGTACCTTGACTTAGTTTACACTCAGTCAGGTACGTTACATGAAAAGATCCCAGATCTTCCAAAGTCAAATCAAATTGCTGCTGCTCCTTCGGGATCTCATGCTACTGATGGCATGATCGGTTCGGTAAATACTAAAAGCAAGAAGAAATATTCAAAGAATTCTTCGCCCATTATAACCTTACCAGATTCCCCGACAGGAGAGTCTTCTCCTGAAATTTCCGCCGATATTCACGCTATAGAATCATCTACGGCTAAATCAAAAAACGGTGGGAAGAAGAAGGGTAAGAAGAAGGGCAAAGCAGACAAGACTCCAAAAGAGAAAACAGAAAAGTCAGAATCCAATGACGAAAAGCGCAAACCTCGATATCCTTGTCTTATTTGTGAAGAGGATCATTTTACAAGAGATTGCCCCCATCGGGCCGAGGTTCTGAAAATTGTCAAAGGTTCCTCAACTCCTGCTGTTTTGAAAGATCCATTTCCAAAGCAGGAGAGTAAGATGATAGGTTCTTCCTCGAGTGCCACTGAAGAACCCATATTGATGATGTCTCATGTAAGGATTGCGACTCGATCTCACGATTACGGTAGTAAAAGTCCTGTTGATGGATCGAAAGAAGCAGAATCTTCTCATACAAATCCATCAACCTTAGCTCCCGGTTCCGATCCACTACAGATCGAGAAACCTAACCCTGACTTAGTAATAGAACTGCCCGCCAAGGGTGTACTTCGAAGGTCTGCTTTCAATCCACATGCGAGAGCAGCTCAGAATTACAACATTGTTGAGGATTTAGCTGTTTCACCCTCAGCAATGTCAGCTTTAGAGGTGCTGCAATCATGCCCAGCACAGCGAAAATTACTTTTGTCGGCTATAGGAGCTGTTGATGTTCAGGACCCGAACCTGATAATCTTTGATCTAGAAAATAGTACACCGCGTCTCCCTTATTAGATGGCTTTCCAGATTCCAGTGATAGTAAAAAACAGGCCTATTCATCGGACTGTAATTGATGAGGGAGCTTCCACGTGTATTATGTCGATTCAGTGTTGGAGATCGCTTGGTTCTCCTTCGCTGAACCAATCCCCAACAATTCTTAAGGCCTTTGATGGCCGTGGGTTCCATCCGTTTGGCATTTTACAGGATTTGCCTATAGGGGTTGAAGGAAAAACCGTTAGTCTAGATGTGGAGGTGGTTGATGCCCCTCTAGACTACAACCTTCTTTTGGGTCGAAGTTGGTCTTACACTATGACAACGGTCGTTTCATCGGTCTTCAGAGTCTTAAAGTTTCCACATAATGGCAAGATCGTGACAATAGACCAGCTGGATTATTTTTCATTCGACCCAGCCTCTTCAGAGAGTATCCAGCATGTCGGTAAAATGACTATCCCCTATAAGGATGTTGGCGTAGGATTAGTTAAAGATTCCGGTTTACTGGGAACTTTTCCTTTTCCTCCGATCAACGCAGACCCTTCATTCGCATCCATTCATATGATTACTTCAGACACTATTATTTACGATGATCCTTGGATTGTCCCATCTGAATCTGAGATAGACTCATTCGGTGATGCAATGCCTTTGAGTCCATATGAAATTGCTTATGAGGCCGTGCAGTCTTTTCTGACCCAAGTTCAACCCAAATCGACCAAATGAATGTGGTCCATGAGGAATCCCTTTTCGCATCAACCTCGGAGTTAATAACGTTTCCCGAAATTGTCTCATCTGACGAACAACTTTGTGAAATCCTGTGCGTAGACGATTTACCATGGGAAGATCTCCATCATAGATCTTCGTTTTTACCTTAGGATGATCGTTTTGAAAATGATTTCTCATCAATCTTTACAGCTGAATATGTCAAAGACGCTCAGAGTCCAATGAAACGTCCTGATTTAGAGCTGAATTTGGGAAACGTTTCTCGCACTATTCCCATTGACATTTCAGTGAAGCTTGGAATTGTTGAACACATTCATATAGGTGCCTCATGTTCAGATGACGAATTTCAAACATACAAGGCCCTATTTCAGGAATTCCGCGACGTGTTTGCCTGGTCCTATGAGGAAATGCCAGGAATTGATCCCTCCATTGTTGTTCATGAGATCAAGACTTACCCGGACACTAAACCCGTTCGGCAACGTCTGCGTCAGATCCACCCTCGGAAAGCGGCTGCAATTAAAGCAGAAGTTGAGAAGCTGTTGAAAGCAGGTTTCATTTATCCGATCCCGTTAACGGATTGGGTATCGAATATTGTTCCGGTTAATAAAAAGCAGGGAACAATAAGAATATGTATCGATTATAGGGATATCAATCGTGCTTGTCCCAAGGACAACTATCCGACGCCCTATATCGATCAAATAATTGATGATTGTGCCGACAGTGAAATATTTTCCTTTATGGACGGTTTTTCCGGTTACAACCAAATCAGTATTCTACCTGCCGATCAACCAAAAACGGCTTTCATTTGTCCATGGGGGACATTTTCTTATTGCAAATTACCTTTTGGGCTTAAGAATGCCGGAGCCACTTTCCAAAGGGCGATGTCTTATGCATTTCATGACATCAAGCACATTGTGCAACCGTATCTCGATGATTTGCCCGCTCACTCCTTACATCGAGCTGATCACCTTGTCCATTTACGAGCAATTTTTATGAGGTGTAGGCATTATCGTATACGGTTGAACCCACACAAATGTGTCTTCTACATCGAAGTGGGACGATTGCTGGGATTTGTAGTTTCAAAAGCCGGCATTCGCGTCGATCCCTCGAAGGTCGAAGCTATCATCAAATTGCCTCCTCCTTCGAGTTTGCGCCAACTCCAAAGTTTGCAAGGGAAAGCAAACTTTTTACGCCGATTCATTCCTAACTACGCCGAGATTACCAAGGGTTTTACCCGGTTGTTGAAACAAAATGCTCAATTTTCTTGGGATGAGATAGCTTAGAAATCTTTCGATGCACTAAAGCACGCGTTGACCCATGCACCGTTGCTGCATCCTCCCAACTACAACCAGGATTACTTTTTGTACCTCGCCACCGCTCATTCCACCATTGGAATGGTCTTAGTACAGGAAGATGAATTCGAAACGGAACATGTGATATATTATCTTAGTAGGACGTTAAATCCCACTGAGCTAAAATATTCACATGTGGAGAAATTGGCCCTGGCAGCTGTTCAAGCTGTCCAACGTTTTCGTCATTACATTCTTCTCCGTAAAACTACAGTCATTTCGGATTGCAACCCTATGATCTATATTTTGACTAAACAATTGCTAGGGGGCAAGTACTCTAAATGGATTGTTATCTTGCAAGAGTTCGACTTGGAGTTTGAAAAATCTAAGTCTAAGAAATCTTTAGTTTTTGCGGAATTGATGTGTGATTTCCCGCGTGCTGACACGGAAACTGTGGTAGAGGAACCCATTGCAGACGAATCTCTGTTTCTCATCAGCACTTTAGATCCGTGGTATGGGGATATAATCGTCTATCTCCAAACCCAATCCTTTCGGCCCGAAGCTTCAAAGTCGGAACGCCGAAAAATTCGATTCCAGTCCCAACAATACAAAATTATTGGAGATACTCTTTATCGTCGTGGGGCAGATTTGGTTTTTCGTCGTTGCTTAACTCATGAAGAGGCAGAAAGGGTTATGAATGACTGTCATTCTGGAGCGTGTGGCGGTCATATGTCTGGGTATGCCACAGCTCAGAAGGTGTTGCGTGCTGGCTACTTCTGGCCGTCCATGTTTAAAGATTGTATCATTGCGGTCCGAAAATGCCACAACTTTCAAGTGATTGATCACAAGATGCGCGCACCACCTGCTCCTCTCCACCCTATAATTGCTGTTGGTCCTTTTGCTAAATGGGGTATCGACTTTATTACATGTAACCCTCACTCGGCCGGGGGGCATGCGTATATCATCCTTGCGGTTGATTATTTTACTAAGTGGACTGAGGCGATGCCTACATTCGAGGCTGACGGCAAGACAGCTGCGATTTTCGTATTCAATCATATTATTGCTAGGTTTGGTGTCCCACAAGCGATAATCACTGACCATGGGCGCCATTTTCGAAACATTATGATGACAGAACTTACAAGCCAGCTTGGTTTGCGTCATGATAGTTCTAATCCTTATTATCCCCAAGCAAACGGTTTGGTTGAGTCCATCAACAAAGTTCTAGTTATCATGATCCGACGAATCATTGGTATTCATCGGTCGAATTGGCACAACATGTTATTTTCAGCGCTTTGGGCGTACCGAACCTCAGTGAAAACATCAACAGGGTTCACTCCTTTCCAACTAGTTTATGGTTTGGAAGCAGTGTTGCCCATTGAATGCGAAATCCCATCACTTCAAATGGCTGTCGAATTTCTTCCAGCTAAAGAGGAGAAGCGTCTATTATACTTAGCTAAATTAGATGAGACTCGACGTGACGCTGCATTGGCAATCGAGACTCACACAAAAAGGATGAAAGCTCAGTATGATCGCAACGTGACCCCTCGTAATTTTTCGGAAGGAGACCTAGTGCTATTATATGATCAAGCTAACGATAAATTAGGTGCTAGAAAATTCGTTCCTATGTGGCATGGGCCCTACATTTTCAAGCGAAAGCTAGTAAAAGGGGCCTATGAGCTGGTAGATTTTGATGGGGACTCTTTGGGTAAGCCCAGAAATGGACTTTACCTAAAGAGGTATTATGCTTAAATGATGGGTATGGAGACTTAGTTAGGTTAGTTTTTTCTTTCTAGCTGGTGTGTTTGTTAGTATAGACAGTGTGCTTAGCTTAGAGAGTGTGTTTTTCGTCGTTATTCTGGCTTATCTTGGTTTTACTCTTGATATTGCAGATGTCGACGCCTCTCCAAACGTACATTGGTTTTGCTGATGGTGCTTGTCATAGTACACGGAATATCTCTTCCGCAGCTTGGGTTATCTATTCGCCCTCTGACGAGTTAGTTTCTATGCATGGGGTGAGCCTCGGTCAAACAACAAACAACATTGCAGAATACACTGCAGTGATTGAGTTATTATCTGAATCTATTTCGTTTGGGATTCAGAGTTTGATAGTGAGGTTAGATTCTGAACTCGTTGTATTACAGCTTAATAGAGTATATGCCATTAGAAATCCAGTGTTATTAAGGTTATTTTTGAGAGTGCGCCTCTTGGAACGTGAATTTGATTACATTGAATATCAGCATATTCCAAGGTCATTAAATACATTAGCAGATGCAATTGCTTCTCGAATGTTAGACAGACATTTGTGGTAATCATAAATGTAAATTTAAAAACATTTCATCATACATGTTTAACAAGATAAGCCGGTAATAATGATATATATATAGATAGGAGTGTGTCAAAAATATACATCGTCTTCGATCATAGGTTGAAAAACACCTTATGATCGGCAAAAATGATAAGTACAAAAAACCAAAAATGTCACATGTGTCTACAAAAAGTGACTAGCCAATCACTGGTGGTGCTCTCTATACGAGACCACTGCCCGCGCTACCCTACACAGGAACCTCCTGAAAGGTCCTGGGACTGCGACCACATAGCGCTGAAGTCGGATAGGAATATCGTCTATAGTCGTCTCTGGTATGTCCGCCGTGAGACGCTCTAGGTCCTGTTCTAGCTCGGCTAAGGTCTCTGCGGCCGCATCCTGTGGGGCCGGTGCTGGTGCAACTGGTACTCTTCTCTCGTGAATTTGATTACATTGAATATCAACATATTCCAAGGTCATTAAATACATTAGCAAATGCAATTGCTTCTCGAATGTTAGACAGACATTTGCGGTAATCATAAATGTAAATTTAAAAACATTTCATCATACATGTTTAACAAGATAAGCCGGTAATAATGATATATATATAGATAGGAGTGTGTCAAAAATATACATCGTCTTCGATCATAGGTTGAAAAACACCTTATGATCGGCAGAAATGATAAGTACAAAAAACCAAAAATGTCACATGTGTCTACAAAAAGTGACTAGCCAATCACTGGTGGTGCTCTCTATACGAGACCACTGCCCGCGCTACCCTACACAGGAACCTCCTGAAAGGTCCTGGGACTGCGACCACATAGCGCTGAAGTCGGATAGGAATATCGTCTATAGTCGTCTCTGGTATGTCCGCCGTGAGACGCTCTAGGTCCTGTTCTAGCTCGGCTAAGGTCTCTGCGGCCGCATCCTGTGGGGCCGGTGCTGGTGCAACTGGTACTCTTCTCTCGAATGGCTGGATATTGGCCGGACGCTGTGGACCTACATTTGCATTTTGAAATTTGTCACTTCAGTTTTGAGACAATATAAAAACAAACAAAAAAGTAAATAATTTTAAAAAACTTGTGAAAAATGAAGTACCTCTGTCGTCCCATTGTTCTCCCTGTGGAAGAACCATGTCCGGATCACCGCGAAAATCTACTCCGGCATAAGGAAAGTCCTGAATCGCAAACACCTGGTCCTCCAACCAGTGAAAGTAACCCGCAGGAAATCGAACAACTCCCGCTCCCTCATCAGGATGCCGGGCCATCACCGCAACCCATCGCATCAACTTTGGCTCCCGAGGAGGCCCAGCTGGAATAGTGAGACGCTGTGGGATCAGCATCAGAACCCTCTCTAGGGCAAAGCTCACAACTAGAGGCCCATACCCAAAGGTCTTTAATTGTCCGTTCTTTTCCCTAGTCAGTTGGCCCTTCATATTGGCCAACACAGCGTCACACCAATTGAAAATGGTGCCTCGATAGCAATCTATCGCCATCCGCATTTGGGACCCGGTGGCAATGTGCAAGGCGGCTGCGCCGCAGAGTCTGGTAACTGTAAAGGCAATTACCATAAGTTCAGGTAGGGATACGTATTTGATTTCTATCCCTTTCTCCTGGTTCTGATTATTGCACCACTCTAGCCGGAGGCTAGTAAGGGATTGGCCACTCGGCCTAGTCCCGGACAGAGTCAGTTGCTCGCCCCTATTAGGCAAACCAGTGAGAAAATATATGTCAGAGGGCTCTATCTCGAGCTGGTGCCCTCTGATGTAGAAGCATTGATCCTGGACATTCCACCTTTCAACCAGCCATTCTAAGAATCGCACCTGGGCCCTCATGCCAGGTATGGCCCAGTATTTGTAGAGACCGCATGCCTTCAAAGCATCAATGGAGGGTTGATGATCTATTGCGGCCAAATCGACATCTTCGTGTTCTCTTTCGCGCCAATCAAGCATGGTGGGCAATCTACACACCAGAAAACATTCATTAGAATTCATTAAATCAAAATTTGATGGTTTGATTTTGAGTTTTAGGGTTTTGAAATTGCTTTGCGCGGAGTACGCACCCCGCGTTCAGAAACAGAGCGTATGGACGCAGCTGTTCTGAAGGTAGGCTGCGTACTCCGGCCATTTTCCCATTAACGAAAATGTCGGGGTACGCAGGTCGCCCGTTGGGCACCTGCGTACCCCGAAAGGCGGATCCTAAAACCCCAAAACCCTCAAAAAATCAAACTAAGGCTTAAAATGAAATTCTAAATGGATGAAAACAAAGAGGAGGATGTTGTGAAATACCTGAAAGAGACGGCACTCGATTCCGACGGTCGGATTCTCCGCAAAGTCCACGGGAAGTTTCTTGCCAAAAGCCCTTTTCTCTCCCTCAACAGTAAAATGGTAAAAATGACATGGTAAAAGGTCTTTTTATAGGTTTTTTGGATAAATGAATGCTAAATTTGTTTATTTTTCACCATGGAAGGATATTTCTCAATGCATTTTTGCTTATCTTAAACAGGTATGAGTAATGTGTCGTTTTTGTGCAGGACAATAGGACTTTCAAGGAAAATTATCATTTTTCACGAACCAAAATGTCAGAGTCATCTTTTAAGCCCATTTCTGACTCCTAAAACATGAAAATATCACCGAGGGTTTCTTTTACACTCGTTAAAATGGAATTAAAAGATGGTCCCCTTATAGCTCTTTTCTGACCGTAAAAAACAGGAAAAGATTGCCGGGTTTTTGTCGTTTCAAACTCGATATGGAAATAAAACGACGTGTCCTTGATCGCTTTTTACTTTTCAGGTCAGAGGCACTAATCATGAAAGTACTCCTTGGTCGCAAGACTAAGCGGTTCTCTCAAGTATTATTTTATACTTTTTCGGGCTTGGGAGACACAACTTTACGAAAAAGTTCAACCTGGAGTCTTCTTTAGTTTTTTCAGACTCTCTAAAAATGAAAAACGCCAAGTTTCTCCTATACTGGACTCATTAAAATTTCATAGTAAAGGACCTGTTCGATTACAAACAGGAACGGACCACTCCTTCTTAGGGTTCGAATCAAAACTAAGTTGGACTCATTCGAAGGATGAGCTTATAATCAAGCATATGTTATCCTCCTCAAGCTTGTAAAAAATTAAAGAGGTACTTGCCAGAAATGGTGGGGGAAAAGAGAGAAAAATGAGCCCATTTGTTATCCTTTGTCTCAGAAGAAGCCTTATTACCACTCTTGAACACGACACTTTTCATTCACCTGGGTTGGGAAATCCTTTGCCTCACAGTTGATCAAGCCACATTGAAAGTCTTTAGCCGGGTATTAACTTTGGGTCAAATGTCACCAAGCCATCTGTCGTGTCATTATGTGTTCAAGAGGTCTCTGCAATAAACATTCATCTGCAAAATACCCGTCATCCATCTTGACCATCCCTGAGTCAGTCCTTACAGCTACATTTCTTCAACTTGATCTATGATTTCGTGTTGTGGGCTTGCCTGCAATGGGTCGCTTTCTATCGACATCAGCACATTATCTAGAAAGATGACCTAGGAATCGTCAGTACCTTGAAGTCTGCATGCATCAATGGCAGGTTTCTCGCCTTTGACGACAGTTTACATCATTGACTTTCGATCGAAGGATTCCGTGAAATGTTCGACATCAACTCATTCATTCACATCTCATGGATTGTACTGGGTACTTTGAGAACCATTGACATCACTGGTGGTCCCTCTCACGCTTTTTAACAGTTTACATCATTGACTGGTAATCAAGTGGTTTCTACCATGTTCGACATCAACTCATTTATTCGCATGGATAGAATCGTACCTGTTCGGGAAGTAGAAATGAAGACCCTGGATCTAGTTTCCACCATCCAGGCTGCGAGGAGTTTTGTATTCATTATACAGTAGACTAATCATAAACAGATGGCTACGTCCATACTGTGTCTACAAAAGTCTATGATTATGATGTACTGCAAAATCATTCCTGTATCAGAGCAGTAGATAGTCAATTAGTTAAAGTTTTCAATCTGAGTATGGGAATGCCTACCTCAGCGATGATATGATCATATATATGTATTTTGTGTTGAATACTTGCAGGTTCCGACTGGGCTCTCCACAAGATAATCCTTGAAATGATAAAGTACTTCACCCTTCCTAGATAAAATGAAACCCTTATCTACTACAGGCTTCGCACTTTAGGGGGCAATCTGTTACACTAAAATTTGTCACCGTGACTATTTGCAGTTAGTATGGCTCCATCAATTGTCATACTATCCTCCTTGGCAAGCCTCATACCTCTGCTCTCCATGTCAAACTCCAAGAAAGAGAGAAAGTCATTAAAAATCTATATATCTCTGGGTACGCAGTTTCTCTTAGCCTTACTGCGTGTACGCACTCCAAGTTCACAATACCTGCGTACTTGTATGCTCTGTATGTAAAGCAATGGGTGCGTACTCCTGTAAAGGTCAAAAGGCGCAAGTTTCACTCCAAAAAAGTTACTTGTGGTCATTTCTAGAGCCTTCTAGAAGCTTGTTTGACGTGTATGAAGCGCCTCCAGATGGTTCATGTATCCCTACCAAAGAGGAACTTATCCCATCAAGAGGGGAGCTATCCCATCCAAAGAGGGGCTTATCCCATTGATGGTGGACCTGAATAACTTCTTCTAGAGCACTATAAATATAGGCATTGGGCCAAAGGGAGGGAGGTTGAAAGCTGAACATTCCTAAGGGTAGATGCTGCTGGAATTAGGACTCCCTTGTAAAGCTTGAGAGGAGAGATTCCCATCCTTTCCTAGCCTTATTTGAGAGTGGGTGAGCTGATCAAAGTAAAGGAAAACTCTTGCTGGACCCTAGGAGGGACTTGCACAACACCAAGGCTCAGGTTGTAATGGTTCCTTTTGTTACCTTTTAATGCAAATGAACTTATTTTTCTCAACAGATTGTTATTCATGGTTTGTTTCATATACTCCTTGGTCTGTATGATGGATATGTATTGTTTTATGAGTTTATCAGGTGCTATTTAATCTTTTGGCTTGTTAGTGAATGCAGGTTTCAAAGAGAAGGAGGAGCTCATCCGGATCGGCGAGGCTGGACTACTACAAAGCGTTGGACTAAAGGTATGTTAAAGATCCCCTGATTACTTGTATTTGCAATGCATGTTTAGAGAAAGGTAGCTTTATTTGTCTTGTTTGTCACTAGAAAGCTTTTGCTTCTAGGGAGGTCGGTTGTGTCCGCACTAACGACTCTTTCCGCATGACAGTGGTAATCTGGAAGATGGGAGCGATGGTGGTAATCTTCCCATGGTGCCTCTCCTATCATCATGGATTGAATGATTCCTTCGTCTGTAGAATGTACATGCGACCAAGGATCTGAAGAGGTGCTGTATTCCTTAGACCTATCTATCTAAACACTTGATGAGCGTTGATTTGGGTTTGCCCCCCAAGCCAAGAAAATTGATTGCTACAATATTTCTAAAATGGCGATGATCCATGCTGACAAAATGTTTAGGAATCTTCCGAATCCATTAGATATAGAAGATTTCATATTGCAGGTCTCCACTGTGGCCACTTCTGCCAGATTACTTGGAGGTGGTAGGGAAAAAGTACCCATTAAGGCAGGGTCTTTTAGGAGACCTACTCCGATATTTTGGAGCGAATGATTGCTTCCATGGATCATTGGAATGCTTCCTGTAACTTGTGAACTGTTGGGGAGAAATGTTTGCTGGTCGACGATTGTAATTCCTACTTGAAAGGGAAATGCAATCTTCCTGAAGTAGGTCAACACAACTGCGGCCATGGCATATATCCAAGGCCTTCCCAGTAGGATGTTGTAATCGAGGTTTTCGTCGATTACTTCAACATCAATTTCTACTGTTTTGCCCCCTAGTTCAACTTGCAAGTTACTTAAAATCCCGTATGGAGTGTATGATCATCCATCAAATGATTTTAACATTGTTGACGATCGCGACAAGGGTGGTGAGCCTAAATTTTTCCAGAAACTTATCGACATAATACATGTAGATGCCCCCTCATCAATAATTTTTCGATGAACAGTTTTGTTGAGGGCTTTCACTTGAATAAGGAAAGCTAGTTGAGCTGGTAACTGAGGGTCACATCCTTTGTGATTAAAGGATACAAGATTGGAATCCGTTGGGTCAATCCCACCTATTACTGATAATAGATCTTACTTTTGGGAGAGGAAATTTTGCGGTACCTCAAGTGTTGACATAGCGGACAGCGATTGGGCCAGGTCCTCTACTATATTATAATTCTGTGCTACTTTGGCACGAGGATTAAATGTCAATTTGTGTACTACTCCCTTTGGCAGCTTTATCATTGGTTCAGGAATGATGGGTGGCACAACTTCGGTCAAAGTTGTTGTCGAACTACTAGGTTGTTCATTAGCCTTGTTATTTGACAGCTGTGGATTCCCGTAATCTTTATTCCTTGTCAAAGCATCATTTTGCTGCTCTGAGATAGACAACATAAGCACTTGGGATCGGGAAGCATTTTGATTAGCAACCAGTTTGGTTCCCGGGTTTGGAAATGGATCAGTCAATACTGCTGAGGTTTTTGAACTCTTAAAGAGTTTCTTAACTTCAGCTTTATGTGGACAATCTCTCGTCCGATGATCCTCATCGCATATATGACACCCCACAGGGGGTTTCCTTTGCCCAGAAGGGTTTGCAGAAGGTTTTTCAGGAGATGACTCATCCTGCTTCTTTTTTCTCCCTTTCTTTTTCTTCTTGCCCCCTAGTTGCTTCAGTTGTTTGCCCTTGTCGGTCGACATGGCATTTACCTCTGAGGCGAGAAGTTCTTCATTTGCATTTTGATCAGAAATCTTACGGGTTTTCTTAGATGTAGCCTTTTTCGATTTCGTGCTTGTCATACCTATCACGCCATCACCGGCATGAGAGTCTTTGTTTGATTTAGGAGGGGGAGGAACGGAAAATTCTGGTCTAGGAGCATCAGGTATTTTATCGTAGAGCGTGCCAGACTGAGTATAGATCAAGTCTAGATATTGTGCACGAGCAATAACTTGCTCTTCAGTGATGACTCTTCCCTTTGCCACATCTTCTATGATAGAAGGTAATAATTACTTAATAAACCATTCAACTAAAAGCTAATCAGGAACGTACGTTTTACCATTCTACGACGACGTCGCCACTCATGAATATGATTAGATATGTGAGTGTCCGTTGTTTGCTTGAAATTGGTAAGAAGTTCTGTTCCCGTTTCGTACCTTATGGTTAACTGAAAATGGGTTAAAAAGGTTGTGGCTAGGGTACTGAAGTTATCAAACGAAGCTCTAGGTAATTCGATATACCATTTTGCTGCCGGACCAGTTAACGTTCTTTGAAAAAGGCGAAGCCTAATCGAATCATCGTTTAGGGTGTTTGATGAACACCACAAATGAAAGGTCATCACATTATTCGACGAGTCTTCACCCGGATTTCCATTAAATTTAGGAATATCTGATGGAAGTTTATGCGGAATCGCTGGCCACCAAGGGGTATAAGCAATTGGATCATTCGTCAGCCGGTTTAGATCTGGTAATTCTAGAGTTGCTACAAAGGGCAACTGTTGATTCAGGTTAGGTGAAGCATATCCAGGATAAGATGGAATCGCCTGAGCAGTGGGTCTTTGCATACCAACATAATGTATTTGATGCTCATAACTTTGATAAGGTTGATGGGCATAACCATTATAATATAGTTGTTTATAACCGCTTTGGAAATGCGGTTGCCCATTACTTACAAAGACTTGCTGCTCAGGTCCTTGATATGATTGCTGGAATGGCGGTTGTTGAGATTGAATCAGCCATGGTTTTTGGACCATTTGCTGTTGCCCAATACTGGATGATTGACCAAGATTAGGAGTCATAGTACTTGTTTGAGCCTGATTCGCTCCAGATAAGGAGGCACTGACCTGAGGTTGTGATTGAGTCGTTGAGACAAGAGGCTGTTGTATTGCAACATGAGAAACTTGGGGTTGACATACAACAGGTAGCGCTTGTACTTGCGACGAAGTCACCATAGCAGGTATAGTGGGAATATTCGACACAGGGTGGACTGGTTGCATTGAATATACAACCCTTGGTTGCTAAGGCAGTATTGGTACCCAACCACTGGATGTAATTCGAGTTTGACCTGAACTTTGTTGTAAACTCCCATATGGTTGTTCTCTGGGAGGGAACAATGAGAAGGCATACTGCCCTCCATATGGTGGAAATCCAGTACTTAAAGGGTATATTGGCCTTTGAAGACACATTGGATCAATTTGTTGAGTTTCAACATAAGAAATACCAGATGATAATCTGGATGAAGAAATAGGAACTGACCATGTCGTCGAAACAGTCCCTGATTGGACTCCGACTTGTTGTTGATAACTTGCCGGGACAGATGGTATACCGGAAAACATCGTTGGAGTAGCAGTAGGAGGCTCTGCTGCTGCTGCATCGGATGACACAGTCCTGGATGTCTACGGTTGTTCAGACATATGTAGTCTATCCAAAAGATTTTCGAGTGATTTTGATTGACTTTCTTCCACCATCGCGGATTACTTGATCAACTAAAAATAAGGGGGAAATATGTTTCCGAATTAAATGAATTTTAGACGCTTTGACACAACTTGTTTTTTCAATATTTAAGAGTCGAGAAAAAAACAAAAGATGACTCTAGTCGCCTTCGACTTTTAATGAGCCTGAAGTGACAAGTGCTCAGATGGACCTTTTTCGTTAAGGAGTATGAAAAGGAACGAAAGGGACTGCTACGGAAATCTAGGTAGAGGGATTACCAAACCAATCGCAAAAGTGCAGAATACTTTTTACGGTACGGCAGTCAATCTTCCCGAATGCTGTGTTCAGTGCATTGCAATCGATAGGGCGACAGACACGGCTTCCTATGCATAAAGGATTAAGCCTATTGTGGTCTCCCAAAATATACTCGACGGTACGTGGGAGCACAAGTCCGTACTGGCACTTATCGTCTCAAAGTGGAGGAATCACCCAACCATCAGTGAGAACAACAGTTACCAGGCTTTACAACACCGGAATACGTCTCTAGCCTAGACTTCTAGATGTTGTGCGTTAGGTTCCAAAGCGTTGTTAGATTCATTAAATTTATTTTATAGTTGATCTTGCTTAAGAAATTTGCCTTTCAGGTTCACCGCGAGATGTAGATGTACAATTCCTAAAATGCAATTTAAGATGATAAACAGTCTTTTATCTTCTTTGTGCAATGAAAATCCTAGCTACTAAGGAAAGAGAGACAGTATTATTTCACAAAGAGCAAAGAGCACACACTAAATTCACTGTCCTAAATCAAACCAATCAAACAGTCTAAATGAAAATGCACATGCATGTATTTGTTTTCGGCTTTCTTAGTATGTGAATGGTAAAAAGAAAGCTAACGTACAAATCTGAATTACTTTTCAAGCGACAATCACTAACAAGTTTCTTTCCAAAATAAAAAATGGAGACAATCACAACACTTTACGATTTGGAAATGAATACTTGCTTTCGACACTAGAAAAACTACAAATTTAGACCAAATACAATAGTAACAGAGTAATCGACTATCAATAGCAACCAAACTCTTTCCTATGACTGAAAACGACACTTGCGACACTTTCAAATCAAAGGACGACAGTACAATTACGTTACTTTTTGCAAATGGGAACTGAAAATGACTCAACAAATACACAAAAACATTTACAGTTCTTTTGCACAGTGGAGGCGGAATAACAGCAAGGAAAAGGGGTTTCAAATAGAGATATACTGATTACAGGCAACAAAATTCATGAATAGAACTGAAAAGAATGAATCACAGAAACAAAAACTGAATAATGCCTAGTCTGATCAGCGCACCTGTAACACAGTGAACTTGAAATGCAGCGCACCTACTACACTCGGGAAGTGCGCTGAATTTCAGATTCACAGAACAGAACTTGCGCTGGGCCAGAGACGAGACTTTGCTTAGGTTCCGGGTCATAGTTTGCAGTTCATTTCATGGGTTTTGGCCGAGCAAATGGTAATCAGTAAATCAACAATCGGGGATAGATCTAAGGAGGTTACTAGAGCTACCACAAAGGGGAAAATCAGTTTGTAAATCAGTTGTTTAATTTATAAACAAAACCTGGAGATTGACTGAAGCGACATTTATCTACTTTGCATTTGCATAGCAAATGTAGTTTGAAAGCTACCTAGCTCGACTTCAGGCTCCGTCTGTAAGTTTATAAAATAACCAACAAGGAAGATAAACAAACAAACTAATTCGTCCCCAGTGGAGTCACCATTTTGTTACAAGGAAAAGTGTCTACACAGAACTGCTTATCCCACTAAGGTGTGGTAGCTACCTTAGAAACAAACAAAGTAAAGCTACTTTCGTTTTTCCTTTATGAAATATAGATGAGAGAAGAACAAAGAAGAACAACCTCTGTCTTGCGCTAATCTCCTGGTTCGATTCCTCTCTCTCTTGATAGTCTTTCGCTACTTGCTCCCTTGTACGCTCAGATTCACAGAGCACCTGTAAGATCATAGTAGCATAACACTATACAAGAACATGGATCTATAATCATAAACAATCTAGGATCAGATGTAAATTGACCATACAAATGCATAAAACATAAATGACACAAGAGTATGGAGGAAAACTTGAATAGCTTTTATTGATAATCAAGAAAGAGCCAAGGGAGTTACAACCAGTTGTTCTGACCCAACATCATCCTCTCAGCAAGTAAGCCCTTCTTCATCTCATACAAAGCTTAGATCACCCAACACTATGATGTTGTCTCAAGAAACCAGCATCGCACCCTGGCCATGGAGCAAGTGAGATGATCCAGTTTTGACCAGTTCTGAGTAGTTTTTCATGGAGAACTTCTGGGAGAAGCTGTAATTAGTTGACCTTGTTCTTTTAGGGGTTGGAACAACACCTTTAGGGACTTAGGAGCCCTTGGTTTATGGACATTTATGCTTGGGGTTGCAGTGCCCAAAAATGTCTATAACATGTGGGTCTGTAGCTCCTGCAGACCCGTCTGGATGGCTCCCAATAGTAGCTGTTGCTGTTGTTCAAACTGTTGTAGTGCCTCCACAGTGACATCCAACACCATGTCTCCGATGTCAGGAAAATTGCCCTCTGTGAGGGTGATTGGGTCTAGCAACATCTTAGTGGCCTTGGATTTCTTCCTCGACCCTCCTTTCTCTTGTTCCCTGGGATGCTTGATGTGGGGAGACGTCGCCTGAGAGTCCACATCGTGCTGCTCTGTTTGCTCGTTCGTTTCTTCCTCTATCTTGGCTGAAGGTGACCTCACGCCTTTGTCAAAGCCTCGCTCTGTTCCACCTGTCTGTTGGGCAGCATCGCGCTCTACCTGGGCCTTGTCAATGATCTCCTTCTTCCACTTCTCGACCAGCTGCACCAGCTTGAGCTTGGCCTCCTCCTTCTTGCGCTGCGCAGCAGATTTTCTCGGCCCCACCACCAAGTCTGATGTAGTGTGCCACTCTACTGGCCAACTATCAAGCACTGCATCAATTGCATCGTTTGTTGCCAATTAAGGCAAATCATACCATGTCTGCGCAAGTTCCTTCTGTTGGGTTGTGTTATATTCTTTCCACGACTAACCCACGTAGTGAACCCGGGGGTTAGAGTTGGGGCGGAGCCCCCCCTTTGTTGCATCGATTGTGTAGCGGGGGGGTTTGAGGGGGGCGGGTAGCCCCCCTCTACGGGGTCTAGGGCAGCACCCCGAGAAATTTTTTTTTGGACCCTATATTAGGTTGGGCGAACCTACCTATGGTTTTCGGTCCATGGTATTGGATGCTTTGGCATATTTAAATATGTATTGGAACGTTAAAAGGAATATAATGAAAAATCAAGCTGGTAGTCCCGGTTTTGGGATCCAGGGGAAAATCTCTTTGTATATGTGTTTTATGTGTTATGCTCTCGCACTGTTTATTTTTCTGTGATTTAGAATTCGTATGCAAGTAATTTCTGTACGGGGTTAAAACCTACATTTGGTATCAGAGCTGTTTTTGCTTCAAGGGGACGCCTTTGTTGCTGAGGGGTTTCGCTCGGGCCTGTGGTAGACCTTGTTTAGTGGGAGATCTGTGAGATCGATTCTGGTGGTGAAGGAAGATGGCGAGCAGCAGAAAGATAGAGATCGAGAAGTTCAATGGTCAGAGTTTTGAGTTGTGGAAACTCAAGATGGAGGATCTGTTGGTGGATAAAGATCAGTGGATCGCGGTAGATCCAGGTACTAAACCAACGGGAGCGACCGATGAAGAATGGAAGAAGTTGGATCAGAAGGCAAAGAGCTCAATACGATTGTGTGTCTCAGATTCAGTATTGCTGAATGTATCAGGGGAAGCTACGACGAAGGCTTTGTGGGACAAGTTAGGGACTTTGTACCAATCTAAGTCTTTGGTGAATGAACTGTTCCTGCGGAAAAAGCTATATAACCTGAGGATGAAAGATGGAGACTCGGTGACAGAGCATCTGAACGCATTTTATACTGTGGTAAGTCAGTTAGTGTCTGTTGATATTAAAATTTCAGATGAAGATAAGTGCACCAGTTTGTTGTGTTCTCTACCAGATTCGTGGGATAGTCTGGTTATTGCAATAGGTAGCAATGCAACTGCTTTGCAATTTGATGAAATAGTCTCAGCCTTGCTGACGGAGGAGATGAGACAGAAAAATATGGAGAGCTAGAATGGTGATGCCTTGTCTGTACGAGGACGGTCCCAGAATAGAAACAAAAATAAGTCATCGAGTGGGAGATCTAAATCTAGAGGGAGATCTAAATCTCTAGGAAAACCTGTAAAGGTGGTGTGCTGGAAATGTGGAAAGGAAGGGCACTTCAAAAGGGACTGTAAATCTAAAGCTCCTGATAAAGGAAAGGGATCTGATGATGCTCCTTCTGCAGAGGTGAAAACCACCTCAGATGAAGGTGGGGATGTGTACTTGGCTTCTTCAAGTACACATGTAGATCATGAGGCATGGTTGATTGACTCAGGTGCATCCTTTCACTTCACTCCCCATAGAGAGTGGTTCTACGAGTATGAGAAATACGATGGCGGTGATGTCTTCTTAGGAGATGATAGGAAGGCTAGAATCATTGGTCGTGGAAAAGTAAAGTTGAAGTTGCAAGGTGGAAGGGTTAGAACACTTCCGGGTGTTCTGCATATTCTTGCATTGGCCAGAAATCTGATTTCTGTAAGCAAGTTGGATGATGCAGGTGTAAAAATAGTGTTCGAGAAGGATACCTGCAAGATGGTTCAAGGAGGATTGGTATTGATGCGAGGAGTTCGGACTAGAACTCTGTACAAGCTGCAAGGTAGCACTGTTGTTGATGGGTGCAATAGTTTTGTGGTTCCTGAAAGTGGAGCTGAAAATCTAGTGGTCTCTGGAGAGAAGACCATGCTGTGGCATCAAAGGCTTGGACATATAGGAGAGAAGGGCCTTCGAATACTTCATGGTAAAGGTATGGTAGAAGGTATGAGTAATAGCTCTCTGGATTTTGATTTCTGTGAAAATTGTGTATATGGGAAGCAGAATTGGGTGAGTTTCCCCTCTAGTGCTAAGAGGGAGAAACAAATATTAGAGCTTGTGCACAGTGATGTGTTTGGACCTGTGAAGGTTCCATCACTGGGTAAGTCTGTGTACTATGTATAATTTATAGATGACTTCTCAAGGAATACATGGATATATTTCCTAAAGAAGAAATCTGAAGTCTTTGACAGGTTTAAAGAATTTAAGGCTCTGGTGGAAAATCAGACAGAGAAGAAGATAAAGGTGCTGAAGACAGATAATGGTGGAGAGTTTTGCAGCAAGGAATTTGAAGAATTCTGTAAGAAGTGTGGTATAGCACGGCAAAAGACTACTCCATATACACTTCAGCAAAATGGAATTGCAGAAAGAATGAACAAGACATTGATGGAAAGGGCAAGAAGCATGCTCAGTGGTGCTGGGTTAGGACATGAATTCTGGGCAGAGGCGGTGGATACTGCATGTTACCTAGTCAACAGGTCACCTTCATCAACGTTGGAGGATAAGACTCCACAAGAAGTATGGACTGGTAAGAAACCCTCTCTTTCACATCTGAGGGTATTTGGATGTGATGCATATGTACATGTTCCAAAGGAGAAACGAACGAAGTTGGATAATAAATCTGAAAAGTGCATCTTTATTGGGTATAAGGATGGTTTAAAGGGTTATAAGCTTTGGAACCCAGTCACACAGAAGGTTGTGTACAACCGAGATGTGGTGTTCAGAGAGGTAAAATATGTTATTAAACATGAAGTCCAACCAAAGGAACCTGAGAAGATAAAGTTTGAGCTAAAGGAGGAAGAATCAGACTTTGCAGCAGAGGAGGAATCAGAAGATGAAGAGCCACAAACTCTGGATATGAGAAGATCAGTTCGAGAAAGAAGGCAACCAGAAAGGTATAGTCCATCTGCTTTCTGTTCAAATTTTGCTTTATCTGTTACTGATGATGATCCCAAAACTGTGAAGGAAGCAGTAGATTCAGAGGATGGAAAACTCTGGAAGGAGGCCATGGTTGATGAAATGGCATCTTTGCACAAAAATGAGGCTTGGGATCTGGTGGAGTTGCCAGCTGGAAGGAAACCCATTGGTAGCAAATGGGTGTTCAAAAAGAAGACAAATGCAGAAGGGAAGGTGGAGAAATACAAAGCTCGGTTGGTAGCAAAAGGTTATTCCAAGGTGCCGGGAATTGATTTTGGTGATATGTTTTCTCCTGTTGCCAAGGTAACTTCTATTAGGTAACTTTTATTTGTTGCTGCTGCTTTTGATTTTGAGGTAGAATAGATGGATGTGAAGACAAAATTTCTTCACGGGGATTTGGAAGAGGAAATCTACATGAAGCAACCTGAAGGATTTGCGGTGAAGGGTAGGAAAGAACTGGTATGCAAGTTAAAGAAGTCTCTGTATCGGTTAAAACAGTCACCAAGGATGTGGTATCATAAATTTGATACATTTATACGGGGACTTGGCTTCACCAGAAGCAAAGAAGATCACTGTGTGTATTTTAAATTAATTGGTGACCGTGTTATTTATTTGGTCTTGTATGTGGATGATATGTTGCTGGTTGGAAATGACAAAGTAATTATCCAGGATTTGAAGACCTAATTGTCCTCCAAATTCGACATGAAAGATCTTGGTGCTGCAAACTATATTTTGGGCATGCAAATTAAAAGAGATCGGGCAAAGAGGAAGCTCTGGTTAAACCAGAGGAAGTATGTCAAGACAATACTGCAGAGGTTTAATATGCATGATAGTAAACCGGTGAAGGTTCCTATTCTTGTAGGTGTGAGGTTATCTACTGAACAGTGTCCCAAGACACAAGAAGAGGAAGAGGACATGTCCTGTGTTCCATATGCGAGTGCAGTCGGTAGCCTGATGTATGCAATGGTCTGTACTAGACCAAACATTGCACATGCTGTGGGAGTATTGAGCAGGTTTATGTCAAAACCAGGGAAGGAGCACTGGAAAACAGTGAAGCGGGTTTTCAGGTATTTGCGTGGCACTAGTGATTATGGTTTGTGCTACCAAGGAAGACCAGGATTGGACAGAGTGTTGGATATTCATGGCTTTGTTGATGCAAACTAGGCTAGAGATCTAGATCAGAGAAGATCTACAAGTGGGTATGTGTTTAACCTATTTGGAGGTGTGGTCAGTTGGATGAGTAAGAAACAATCTGTAGTGGCACTATCAACTACAGAGGCAGAATACATGGCAGCCACTCATGCAAGCAAGGAAGCAGTTTGGTTGCAGAGATTGTGTTCAAGTATGGGGTTAGTACAGGGAGCTATAATAATAGACTGTGACAGCCAAAGTGAAATTTTCTTGGCAAAGAATCCTGCTTATCATTCAAAGACAAAGCACATTGATGTTCAGTATCACTTTGTGAGGGATATGATAGAAGACAAAAAGGTGTTGCTGGTAAAGGTGGACACTTTGAAGAATACTACAGATGCATTGACAAAATCTGTGAGCTCTGAGAAGTTCTCTCGGTGTAGAGAAACAATGGGAATTTCAGGGCTAGAAAAATGACTAAGCTCTCCCGTGGCCCCCTGTGGAAAGAAAACAACAAGTGGGAGATTGTTGGGTTGTGTTATATTCTTTCCACAACTAACCCACGTAGTGAACTGGGGGGTTAGAGGGGGGGTGGAGCCCCTTCTTCGTTGCGCCGATTGCGCAGCGGGGGGGTGGAGCCCCTTCTTCGTTGCGCCGATTGCGTAGTGGGGGGGTGGCAGCCCCCCCCTATCCGGGGGGTTTGAGCGGGGCGGGTAGCCCCTCTCTACAGGGAAATTTTTTTTTGGACCCTATATTAGGTTGGGCGAACCTACCTATGGTTTTCAGTCCATGGTTTTGGACACGATGGTTTTCGGTCCATGGTATTAGATGCTTCGGCATGTATAAATATGTATTGTAACATTGAAAGGAATATAATGAAAAATCAAGCTGGTAGTTCCAGTTTTGGTATCTAGGGGAAAATCTCTGTGTATATGTGTTTTACGTGTTATGCTCTCGCATTGTTTATTTTTCTATGATTTAGAATTCGTATGTAGGTAATTTCTGTACATGGTTAAAACCTACACCTTCCGTGCCTTGATTGACACATGGTGAAAATCTACCTTGAACTCCGCGTAACCCTGCAGGTTGGCAAACACAGTAGGTGACAACCACAGTTTGCGATTAATAGCCATGAAGATGTTCATCTCCCTTAAGATCCAGAAGATCCTGCTATCTTTGATGTGCTGCACATCCTTGGTCGCCCATAGCGTAGCATACTTCACTGCTTTTGGCAGGTCTGACGTGATTGAGGGGAATTGACTATCTTCTGGCAGCTCCCATGCTACCAGCACAATTGTTAGCAAGAGCCACACATAGTGTAAAGTCTTGCTGAGCTCTTGTGCCTCGCGATAGTTTGCAAGAAACTCGTCGTAGAGATAATACACCCAATTGAACTGGACTCCTTTGGCGCATTGGGCTACAAGAGCGATGACAGGTGCCAACACCTCATCTATGTGCCACTTCCTCATCACCTTTCCTACCAAAATCTGCGTGGCCACCTTGACTGCAGTGTCACTGATACTTGAGATGGCATAACCATGCGATTTATTCACAAGCTTACATTTCTTCTTCATGACCTCCATGAGGGCCTACTCACCACCTTTTCCGACAAACATCGTGGCTGGATTTTCTCCTGTGTAGGGAAGCCATGTGATCCTATGGATCAATCTATCGGTGATGGGCATTGGCTCCTCCAGCCATAGACGCCCATCATGCACCAAGCATAGCAGCTGCTTGATGATGAAGACTGTAATCGAGGTGTGGTTGTAGTGCAGAACCCATAGCATGTTGAGCAGACCTACCTTGTCTACTCCTCTAAGCCACCTCTGCATTCTAATGCAATCAATCCAGTGGTTGTGTCAATAATGTGGTGCATCAGCTGCTCCGTCACTAAGTGCGGGAACTTCTCATGGTCAGCTAAGTCCCAATATTCTAGTTTTAATAGAGGAACCCACCCCAAGCGTGGTCCTTCAAAGACAATCTCATTCGGCAGTAGAGGGGTTTGCAAGGGGACCTTGCTCTCATTAATTTCCTTTGGCACCTTGGTCTTGCCCTTGCGTGGAGGGACGTACTCAGGCAACCGAGTGATAGGGTCAGCACCCTGGACTTCAACTTCCTCCACGTCTATCCCCAAGTCCTCATCATCCATCGGGATGTCTTCGATTTCTTCCTCCTCCAGCTCCAGATTGATGGCTTTGCCCTTTTCCTGTGCGGTGGGCTTGTCCTTTGGTGGGTTTCTCCACAGTGACACGCGCACTGGTATTGTAGGTTGATTTCCCTTTTTATCCTTCGCACTCTCCTTGGTTGGGGTCAACTTCGATCTAGGTGTCTGTGGTGATTTGGGAACTTTAGCTAATGTTGGGTTGTGTTATATTCTTTCCACTACTAACCCACGTAGTTAACCGGGGGGTTAGAAGGGGGGCAGAGCCCCCCCTTCCTTGCACCGATTGTGTAGTGGGGGGAGTCACATGGGGTTTGAGGGGTGCAGGTAACCCCACTCTATGGGGTCTGGGGCAGTGCTCGGGAAAATTTTGGCTTTGGAACCTATGTTAGGTTGGGCAGACCCACCTATGGTTTTGTGCATGATTTTCACACATGTTTTTGGATGCGATGGTTTTCGGTCCATAGTTTTGGACACGGTGGTTTTCAGTCCATGGTATTGGATGCTTCGGCATGTATAAATATGTATTATAACATTGAAAGGAATATAATGAAAAATCAAGTTGGTAGTCCCGATTTTGGGATCTAGGGAAAATCTTTGTGTATATGTGTTTTATGTGTTATGCTCTTGCATTGTTTATTTTATATGTTTTAGAATTCGTATGCAGCTAATTTCTGTATGGGGTTAAAACCTACACTTGGTATCAGAGCTTTTTTGGCTTCAACGGAATGCCTTTGTTGTTGAGGGGTTTCGTTCGGGCCTGTGGTAGACCCTGTTCAGTGGGAGATCTGCGAGATCGATTCTAGTGGTGAAAGAAGATGGCGAGCAGTGGAAAGATAGAGATGGAGAAATTTAATGGTTAGAGTTTTGAGTTGTGGAAACTCAAGATGGAGGATTTGTTGGTGGATAAAGATCAGTGGATTGCGGTAGATCTGGGTACTAAACCAATGGGAGTGTCCGATGAAGAATGGAAGAAGTTGGATCGGAAGGTAAAGAGAACAATATGATTGTGTGTCTCAGATTCAGTATTGCTGAATGTATCAGGGGAAGCTAAGGCGAAGGCTTTGTGGGGCAAGTTAGGGACTTTGTACCAATCTAAGTCTCTGGTGAATAAACTGTTCCTATGGAAAAAGCTGTATAACATGAGGATGAAAGATGGAGACTTGCTGACAGAGCATCTGAATACATTTAATACTGTGGTAAGTCAGTTAGCATCTATTGATATTAAAATTTCAGATGAAGATAAGTGCATTAGTTTGTTGTGTTCTCTACCAGATTCATGGGATTGTCTGGTTATTGCAATAGGTAGCAATGCAACTGCCTTGCAGATTGATGAAATAGTATCATCCTTGCTGACAGAGGAAATGAGATGGAAAAATATGGAGAGCCAGAATGTGATGCCTTGTCTGTACGAGGACTATCCCAGAACAGAAACAAAAATAAGTCATCGAATGGGAGATCTAAATCTCCAAGAAAACCTGTAAAGGTGGTGTGTTGGAAATGCGGAAAGGAAGGGCACTACAAAAGGGACTGTAAATCTAAAGCTCCTAATAAAGGAAAGGGATCTGATGATGCTCCTTCTGTAGAGGCGAAACCACCTCAAATGAAGGTGGGGATGTGTACATGGCTTCTTCAAGTACACATGTAGATCATGAGGCATGGTTGATTGACTCAGGTGCATCCTTTCACTTCACTTCCCATAGAGAGTGGTTCTGCGAGTATGAGAAATACGATGGTGGTGATGTCATCTTAGGGGATGATAGGAAGACTAGAATCGTTGGTCGCGGAAAAGTAAAGTTGAAGTTGCAAGGTGGAAGGGTTAGAACACTTCCGGGTGTTCTACATATTCCTGCATTGGCCGGAAATCTAATTTATGTAATCAAGTTGGATGATGTAGGTGTAAAAATAGTGTTTGAGAAGGATACCTGCAAGATGGTTCGGGGAGCACTGGTATTGATGTAGGGAGTTTGAATTGGAACTCTGTACAAGCTGCAAGGTAGCACAGTTGTTGATGGGTGCAACAGTTCTGTGGTTCCTGAAAGTGTAGCTGAAAACCTAGTGGTCTCTGGAGAGAAGACCATGCTGTGGCATCAAAGGCTTGGACATATTGGAGAGAAGGGCCTTCAAATACTTCATGGTAAAGGTATGGTAGAAGGTATAAGTAATAGCTATGTGGATTTTTATTTCTGTGAAAATTGTGTATATGAGAAGCAGAATCGGGTGAGTTTCCCCTCTGGTGGTAAGAGGGCGAAACATATATTAGAGCTTGTGCATGGTAACGTGTTTGGACTTGTGAAGGTTCCATCACTGGGTAAGTCTATGTAATATGTATAATTTATAGATGACTTCTCAAGGAATACATGGATATATTTCCTTAAGAATAAATCTAAAATCTTTGACAGGTTTAAAGAATTCAAGGCTTTGGTGGAAAACCAGACATAGAAGAAGATAAAGGTGCTGAGAACAGATAACGATGGAGAGTTTTGCAGTAAGGAATTTGAAGAATTCTATAAGAAGTGTGGTATAGCACGATAGAAGCCTACTCCATATACACCTCAACAAAATGGAGTTGCAGAAAGAATGAACAAGACGTTGATGGAAAGGGCAAGAAGCATGCTCAGTGGTGCCAGGTTAGGACATGAATTTTGGGCAGAGGCAGTGGAGACAGGATGTTACTTGGTCAACAGATCACCTTCATCAGCGTTAGAGGATAAAACTCCACAAGAGGTATCGACTGGTAAGAAACCCTCTCTTTCACAGATGAGGTTATTTGGATGTGATGCATATGTACATGTTCCAAAGGAGAAACGAACCAAGTTGGATAGTAAATCTGAAAAGTGCATCTTGATTGGGTATAAGGATGGTTTAAAGGGTTATAAGCTTTGGAACCTAGTAATAAGGAAGTTTGTGTACATCTGAGATGTGGTATTCAGAGAGGTGAAAGATGTTATTAAACATGAAGTCCAACCAAAGGAACCTGAGAAGATAGAGTTTGAGCTAAAGGCAGAAGAATCAGACTCTACAACGGAGGAGGAATCAGAAGATGAAGAGCCACAAACTCCAAGTGTGAGAAGATCAGTTCGAGAAAGAAGGCAGCTAGAAAGGTATAGTCCATCTGCTTTATGTTCAAATTTTGCTTTATCTATTATTGATGATGATTCCAGAACTGTGAAGGAAGCAGTAGATGGAAAACTTTGGAAAGAGGCCATGGTTGATGAAATGGAATCTTTGCACAAAAATGAGGCTTGGGTTTTGGTGGAGTTTCCAGCTAGAAGGAAACCCATTGGCATCAAATGGGTGTTCAAGAAGAAGACAAATGCAGAAGGAAAGGTTGAGAAATATAAAGCTTGGTTGGTCGCAAAAGGTTATTCCTAGTTGGCGGGAATTGATTTTGGTGATATTTTTTCTCCTGTTGCCAAGGTAACTTCTATTAGATTACTTTTATCTGTTGCTGCTGCTTTTTATTTTGAGGTAGAACAAATGGATGTGAAGACAACATTTCTTCATGGGGATTTGGAAGAGGAAACCTACATGAAGAAACCTGAAGGATTTGTGGTGAAGGGTAAGAAAGAACTGGTGTGCAAGTTAAATAAGTCTTTGTATGGGTTAAAACAGTCACTAAGGATGTGGTATCAAAAATTTTATACATTTATATGGGGACTTGGCTTCACCATAAGTAAAGCAGATCACTATGTGTATTTTAAATTAATTGGTGACCATGTTATTTATTTGGTCTTGTATGTGGATGATATGTTTTTGGTTGGAAATGACAAAGAAATTATCCAGGATTTGAAGACCCAATTGTCCTCCAAATTCGACATGAGAGATCTTGGTGTTGCAAACTATATTTTGGGCATGGAAATTAAAAGAGATCGGGCAAAGAGGAAGCTCTTGTTAAACCAGAGGAAGTATGTCGAGACAATATTGCAAAGATTTAATATGCAGAATAGTAAACCGGTGAAGGTTCCTATTCCTGTAGGTGTAAAGTTATCTGCTGAACAGTGTCCCAAGACACAAGAAGAGGAAGAGGACATGTCCCGTGTTCCATATGCAAGTGCAGTTAGTAGCCTGATGTATGAAATGGTTTGTACTAGACCAGACATTGCACATGCAGTGGGAGTATTGAGCAGGTTTATGTCAAAACCAAGAAAGGAGCATTGGACAACAGTGAAGCGGGTTTTCAGGTATTTGCGTGGCACTAGTGATTATGGTTTGTGCTACCAAGAAAGATTAGGATTGGACAGAGTGTTGGATATTCATGGCTTTGTGTTGAGGGATTATATCCCCTAGGGTTTTGGGTCAACACCCTAGCAGAGCAGGGGTTATCTACAGTAAAAAATAAGCATTCCACACAGCCATGATACTTAAATAAGCAAACTACGCGAAGAGAGGTGCACCTGGGGGCCCTTTGTTCGAGTAGATCCAGCGAGGGTCCAAACCCTCTTGGAGTTCCTCTCGATCCTTGAACCTACAAAACAACCAATTCAAAGAAGCATAGCAATATATGGACCAAGTATCATATAGAAATGAACTCCATAACATATTGAAAGATGGTTAGTTATACAATTGAAATAATTATTCATATGTAAACCATAACAATAACATCATATGCATAAAGAAGATTGATTTGGGGAACAAGACAAATGTTTCTTTATTGTAGATAACTAAAACAAAGCAAGGAATGATATCACCTGAATCTTCCTATTGCTGGCTCCAAGCAGAACCGTCCTCCGGATCTGCCCAATCCCAAGTCTTCAAAAGGTTCCTTCCATGACTCACACAAAGATATCTCAACTAGTGAAATGACATCATAACTCAAGGAAACAAGGGTTTCCTGTAGTGGGGGAAGTGCCAGAACCACAGGGATCTTCAGACTTGATCAGGGATAATCTTAGTAGAGTAATTCTCTCTCTTCTCTCCTCCCTTAGGCCTTCCCATTGAAGCCTTTTTATACTTATCCCAAAGTAGTTTTTTAGTTGGGAATTCGTTGGGAACAGTTGGCCACGGGCATTAATAGGTAATCAATAGGTAAAACCCATGTTCTCCACCCAAAATTAAGGAGATTTAATTTTTTTAAGTGTTTTAAGACATATACGCAGGTTTGGTATACACAGACCCGCGTACACACGTGTTTAGCTCAGGGAAATGTCGCGTACAAGGAGTAAAACACTATTTTTTAAGTATTTGGACCAAGTCTAGAAGGAGGGGTTGCCCCGGGCCATAAATGCAACATCACAAATATCAAGAGTGAGATTTGGAGCTATAACACTTTGTTGATGCAGAATGGGCTGGAGATTTGGATCAGAGAAGATCTACAAGTGGGTATGTGTTTAACCTATTTGGAGGTGCAGTCAGTTGGATGAGTAAGGAACAATCTGTAGTGGCACTATCAACTACAGAGGCAGAATACATGGTAGCCACTCATGCAAGGAAGGAAGCAGTTTGGTTGCAGAGATTGTGTTCAATTATGGGGTTAGTACAGGGAGCTATAGGAATAGACTGTGACAACCAAATTGAAATTTTCTTGGCAAAGAACCCTGCATATCATTCAAAGACAAAGCACATTGATGTTCAGTATCACTTTGTGAGGGATATGATAGAAGACAAAAAGGTGTTGCTGGTAAAGGTGGACACTTTGAAGAATACTGCAGATGCATTGACAAAATCTGTGAGCTCCCAGAAGTTCTCTTGATGTAGAGAAACAATGGGCATTGCAAGGCTAGATAAATGACTAAGCTCTCTTGTGGCCCCCTGTGGAAAGAAAAAAGCAAGTGGGAGAATGTTGGGCTGTGTTATATTCTTTCCACGACTAGCCCATGTAGTTAACCGGGGGGTTAGAAGGGGGGCGGAGCCCCCCGTTCGTTGTGCCGATTGTGTAGTGGGGGGGTCACAGGGGCTTTGAGGGGTGCAGGTAACCCCACTCTATGGGGCTGGGGGCAGTGCCCCAGAAAATTTTGGTTTTGGAATCTATGTTAGGTTGGGCAGACCCACCTATGGTTTTGTGCATGATTTTTGCACATGTTTTTGGACACGATTGTTGTCGGTCCATGGTTTTGGACGCGATGGTTTTCGGTCCATGGTATTAGATGCTTCGGAATGTATAAATATGTATTATAACATTGAAAGGAACATAATGTAAAATCAATCTGGTAGTACCAATTTCGGGATCCAGGGGAAAATCTCTGTGTATATGTGTTTTATGTATTATGCTCTCACATTGTTTATTTTATGTGTTTTAGAATTCGTATGCAGCTAATTTCTATATGGGGTTAAAACCTACATTTGGTATCAGAGCTGTTTTGGCTTCAAAGGGATGCCTTTGTTGCTAAGGGGTTTCGCTCGGGCCTGTGGTAGACCCTGTTCAGTGGGAGATCTGCAAGATCGATTATGGTGGTGAAAGAAGATGGTGAGCAATGGAAAGATAGAGATGGAGAAATTTAATGGTCAGAGTTTTGAGTTGTGGAAACTCAAGATGGAGGATCTGTTGGTGGATAAAGATCAGCGGATCACGGTAGATCCGGGTACTAAACCAACGGGAGTGTTCGATGAAGAATGGAAGAAGTTGGATCGGAAGGCAAAGAGCACAATATGATTGTGTGTCTTAGGTTCAGTATTGAAGAATGTATCAGGGAAAGCTACGACGAAGGCTTTGTGGGACAAGCTAGGGACTTTGTACCAATCTAAGTCTCTGGTGAATAAACTGTTCCTGCAGAAAAAGATGTATAACCTGAGGATGAAAGATGGAGACTCAGTGACATAGCATCTGAACGCATCTCATACTGTGGTAAGACAGTTAGCATCTGTTGATATTGAAATTTCATATGAAGATAAGTACATTAGTTTGTTGTGTTCTCTACCAGATTCGTGGGATAGTCTGGTTATTGCAATAGGTAGCAATGCAACTACCTTGCAGTTTGATGAAATAGTCTCATCCTTGTTGATGGAGGAGATGAGACAGAAAAATATGGAGAGCCAGAATGGTGATTCCTTGTCTATACGAGGATAGTCCCAGAACAGAAACAAAAATAAGTCATTGAGTGGGAGATCTAAATGTAGAGGGAGATCTAAATCTCCAGGAAAACCTGTAAAGGTGGTGTGCTGGAAATACGGAAAGGAAGGGCACTACAAAAGGGACTGTAAATCTAAAGCTCCTGATAAAGGAAAGGGTTTTTATGATGCTCCTTTTGCAGAGGCAAAAACCACCTCAGATGAAGGTGGGGAGGTGTACTTGACTTCTTCAAGTACAAATGTAGATCATGAGGCATGGTTGATTGACTTAGGTGCATCCTTTCACTTCACTCCCCATAGAAAGTGGTTCTACGAATATGAGAAATATGATGGTGGTGATGTCTTCTTGGGGGATGATAGGAAGGCTAGAGTCATTGGTCGAGGAAAAGTAAAGTTAAATTTGCAAGGTGGAAGGGTTAGAACACTTCCGGGTGTTCTGCATATTCCTGCATTAGCTAGAAATCTGATTTTTGTAAGCAAGCTAGATGATGCAGGTGTAAAAACAGTGTTCAAGAAGGATACCTGCAAGATGGTTTGGGGAGCACTGGTATTGATGTGGGGAGTTTAGATTGGAACTCTTTACAAGCTACAAGGTAGCACTATTGTTGGTGGGTGCAACAGTTCTGTGGTTCCTGAAAGTGGAGCAAAAAATCTGGTGGTCTCTGGAGAGAAGAGCATGCTGTGGCATCAAAGGCTTGGAAATTTTGGAGAGAAGAGCCTTCAAATACTTCATGGTAAAGGTATGGTAGAAGGTATGAGTAATAGCTCTCTGGATTTTGATTTTTGTGAAAACTGTGTATATGGGAAGTAGAATTGGGTGAGTTTCCCCTCTGGTGGTAATAGGGCAAAACAAATATTAGAGCTTGTGCACAGTGATGTGTTTGGACCTGTGAAGGTTCCATCACTGGGTAAGTCTGTGTACTATGTATCCTTTATAGATGACTTCTCAAGGAATACATGGATATATTTCCTTAAGAATAAATCTGAAGTCTTTGACAGGTTTAAAGAATTTAATGCTCTGGTGGAAAACCAGACAGAGAAGAAGATAAAGGTGCTGAGGACAAATAACAGTGGAGTGTTTTGTAGTAAGGAATTTGAAGAATTTTATAAGAAGTGTGGTATAGAACACCAGAAGACTACTCCATATACACCTCAGCAAAATTGAGTTGCTGAAATAATGAGCAAGACGTTGATGGAAAGGGCAAGAAGCATGCTCAGTGGTGCCGGGTTAGGACAAGAATTCTAGGTAGAGGCGATGGAGACAACATGTTACCTCATTAATAGATCACCTTCATCAGCGTTGGAGGATAAGACTCCACAAGAGGTATGTACTGGTAAGAAACTCTCTCTTTCACATATGAGGGTATTTGTATGTGATTCATATGTACATGTTCCAAAGGAGAAATGAACCAATTTGGATAGTAAATCTGAAAAGTGCATCTCTATTGGGTATAAGGATGGTTTAAAGGGTTATAAGCTTTGGAACCCAGTAACAAGGAAGGTTCTGTATAGCCGAGATATGGTGTTCAGAGAGGTGAAAGATGTTATTAAACATGAAGTCCAACCAAAGGAACCTAAGAAGATAGAGTTTGATCTAAAGGAAGAAGAATCAGACTCTACAATAGAGGAGGAATTAGAAGATGAAGAGCCACAAACTCCGGGTGTGAGAAGATCAGTTAGAGAAAGAAGGTAGCGAGAAAGGTATAGTCCATCTGCTTTTTGTTCAAATTTTTCTTTATCTATTATTGATGATGATCACAGAACTGTGATGGAAGCAATAAATTCAGAGGATGGAAAACTCTGGAAAGAGGCCATGGTTGATGAAATGGCATCTTTGCACAAAAATGAGGCTTGGGATCTGGTGGAGTTGCCGGCTGGAAGGAAACCCATTGGCAGCAAATGGGTGTTCAAGAAGAAGACAAACGCAGAAGGAAAGGTGGATAAATACAAAGCTCGGTTGGTAGCAAAAGGTTATTCCCAGGTGCTAGAAATTGATTTTGGTGATATTTTTTCTCCTGTTGCCAAGGTAACTTCTATTAGATTACTTTTATCTATTGCTACTGCTTTTGATTTTGAGGTAGAACAGATGGATGTGAAGACAACATTTATTCACGGGGATCTGGAAGAGGAGATCTACATGAAGCAACCTGAAGGATTTGTGGTGAAGGGTAAGAAAGAACTGGTATGCAAGTTAAAGAAGTCTTTGTATGGGTTAAAACAGTCACCAAGGATGTGGTATCAGAAATTTGATACGTTTATATGAGGACTTGGCTTCACCAAAAGCAAAGAAGGGTACTGTGTGTATTTTAAATTAATTGGTGACCGTGTTATTTATCTGGTCTTGTATGTGGATGATATGTTGCTGGTTGGAAATGAAAAAGAAATTATCTAGGATTTGAAGACCCAATTGTCCTCCAAATTCGACATGAAAGATCTTGGTGCTGTAAAATATATTTTGGGCATGGAAATTAAAAGAGATCGGGAAAAGAGGAAGCTCTGGTTAAACCAGAGGAAGTATGTCGAGGCAATATTACAGAGGTTTAATATGCAGGATAGTAAACTGGTGAAGGTTCCTATTCCTGTAGGTGTAAAGTTATCTTCTAAACAGTGTCCCAAGACACAAGAAGAGGAAGAGGATATGTCCCGTATTCCATATGCAAGTGCAGTCGGTAGCCTAATGTATGCAATGGTCTCTACTAGACTAGACATTGCACATGCAGTGGGAGTATTGAGCAGGTTTATGTCAAAACCAGGGAAGGAGAATTGGATAGCAATGAAGCAGGTTTTCAGGTATTTGCGTGGCACTAGCGATTATGGTTTGTGCTACAAGGAAGACCAGTATTGGATAGAGTTTTGGATATCCGTGGCCTTGTTGATGCGGACTAGGCTGGAGATCTGGATCAAAGAAGATCTACAAGTGGGTATGTGTTTAACCTATTTGGAGGTGCAGTTAATTGGATGAGTAAGAAACAATCTGTAGTAGCACTATCAACTACAGAGGCAGAATACATGGCAGCCACTCATGCAAGCAAGGAAGCAGTTTGGTTGCAGAGATTGTGTTCAATTATGGGGTTAGTACAAGAAGCTATAAGGATAGACTGTGACAGCCAAAGTGCAATTTTCTTGGCAAAGAACCTTGCATATCATTCAAAGACAAAGCACATTGATGTTCAGTATCACTTTGTGAGGGATATGATAGAAGACAAAAAGGTGTTGCTGGTAAAGGTGGACATTTTGAAGAATACTACAGATGCATTGACAAAATTTGTGAGCTCTGAGAAGTTCTCTTGGTGTAGAGAAACAATGGGCATTGCAGGGCTAGATAAATGACTAAGCTCTCTTGTGGCCCTCTATGGAAAGAAAACAACAAGTGGGAGAATGTTGGGTTGTGTTATATTCTTTCCACGACTAACCCATGTAGTTAACTGGGGGGTTAGAAGGGGGGCAGAGCCCCCCCCTTCGTTGCACTGATTGCATAGCGGGGCGAGTCACAGGGGGTTTGAGGGGTGTAGGTAACCCCACTCTGTGGGGTTTTGAAGAATACTATAGATTCATTGACAAAATCTGTGAGCTTTGAGAAGTTCTCTTGGTGTAGAGAAACAATGGGCATTGTAGGGCTAGATAAATGACTAAGCTCTCTTGTGGCCCTTTATGGAAAGAAAACAACAAGTGGGAGAATGTTGGGTTGTGTTATATTCTTTCCACGACTAACCTACGTAGTTAACCGGGGGGTTAGAAGGGGGGCGAAGCCCCCCCTTCATTGCGCCGATTGCGTAGCGGGGGGAGCCACAAGGGGTTTGAGGGGTGCAGGTAACCCCTCTCTATGGGGTCGGGGGCAGTGCCCCGGAAAATTTTGGTTTTGGACCCTATGTTAGGTTGGGCATACCTACCTATGGTTTTGTGCATGATTTTCGCACATGGTTTTGGATGTGATGGTTTTCGGTCCATGGTTTTGGATGCAATGGTTTTCGGTCCATGGTATTGGATGCTTCAGCATGTATAAATATGTATTGTAACATTGAAAGGAACATAATGAAAAATCAAGCTAGTAGTCCTAGTTTTGGGATACATGGGAAAATATCTATGTATATGTGTTTTATGTGTTATGCTCTCGCTATTGTTTATTTTCTGTGTTTTAGAATTCGTATGCAGCTAATTTTTGTAAGGGGTTAAAACCTATAGCTAATACCTCAGAAATGTCTGGAGCAGCTTCCTCTACCTCCCTAACAACTTCTGGAAAAACCTCCTCGGCTGTCACTACTTCGGTGTCCATAGCTTCAGCAGGTGTCAACCGACGCTATTCAACATTTCTCATGTCGCCTCTAGTAATTGCTCAAACACCGAACTTGCTATCAGAGCTTTGAAGAATTCTCGGTTCATGTATGCCTGAGAGCTCAACAACTCAATTCTGAAAATGCCAAGTGTTTTTTGCTGGGAAGTCATCTGTAATTTATAGGGCATTTTGAATTCAAATTCGACCATTCCCCCAACATTCAATTCATTAATGCCAGATTGGCAACAAATTTCCAAGGATCTTACCCATAAATTTCATCTTAAATGCCGGTCGCTAGCTCAATTTGGCCGCACTTCTATCGTCAAATCATGAACAGTGACTTTAACTGACTTTAACGGCACTTTCTGTTTGACTTGTGTGATTTCTCCCTAGGTAGCGTAACTCCCTTCACGCTGTTGCGAACCCTGTGACATTTCCTCGCTTTGCACAGTCCTCCATTCATGCAGCTCCCCAACCTGGGTAGTGTAGTTTATAGTCCCACGCCTCCTTTCAGCTGCTTAGAGTGCTAATACTATGCTACCCTCTTATAGTCACCTGGCCAGATCACGGTGTATGGCTTCAATCGGTTGCCGTTCACCTTTCCTAGGAAGGGATCTCCATTCAATTTAACCAACTGAACTGCTCCACCGTCGGCAATCTCCTTAATAACATAGGGCCCTAACCAGTGCATTCTGAACTTCCCTAGGAATTGATCAAAACTTCTTGTCATATAAAAAAACCATATCATTTACCTTAAATGTGCGTAGCTTAATGTGCCGATCATGCCATGCTTTTTCGCGCTACTTTTGGACTTGTTGGTGAAATCCAGCTAGAAATTGCTCTTCCTCAAGCTTATCCAGCTATGTGATCCACTCTTCCAGGGTTGCGTGATCCATCATACCCGTGAGTGCAGCTATGCACAGACTAGGCACAATGTATTCCATCCGCATCACTGCTTCAACACCATATACAAGCCTAAAGGGTGTCTGTCTAGTCAAATTTTTTCATGTCGTCTGATAGGCCCATAGAACTATAGGTATGCGTAGGTCCCAATCACTTTGTTGAGTGTTACAAACCTTGGTCAGCGCGTTCTCTAACCCCTTATTGAATGCTTCCACCGTCCCATTAGCCCGGGGGTGATAAGCCATGTTTTTCTGGTGATATACCTAAAATTCCTCCATTAGCACGCTGATCGTCTCATTCAGAAAGTGCGTACTGCGATCACTCATCAAAATCTTTCGACACCCGAATCGCGTCAGTACATACTCGAAGAGGAACTTTGCGGCGGTCACACCTGTGAAATCCTTCACAGGTTGTGCCTCTACCCATCGAGTCAAATACTCCGTCACAGTGATAATGTACCGCGCTCCCATCTTCTTCCCTTGGGGCTGAATGGGTCCCACAAAATATTTCACCCATTTCTCAAAGGGTTATAATGTCATTTGTGGATTCAGAGGTAGCTCATCCCTCCCCTATGGCCTGCCCGTCCTTTAATACACATCACACGCCTTGCAGTAAGCTTTTGAATCCTGATGGAGGGTTGGACACCACAACCCTACACATAGAATCTTCTGCACGGTCACTCTTCCTGCTTAATGACCTCCTGTGGCACCCCCATGAGCATCTGTGAGGATATTGATACTTTCAAACTCTGGTACATATCGTCACAATTTTTCATCAGACCGCATTTTGCACAGATGCCCAACAATGACAGAAAATTCTGTCGCGCGTACCACTAACTCCTTCTATTGGATGGTGTAACCTTCTAGGGCATTTCCTATCATTAGGAAGTGTATGATGTCTTTGAAATGACCATCCGTGACATGCACTATAAATATCTGCACGTCAGGCAATCCCTCCTTCAAATTAGTGGGCTCTTCCCCTGTTTCAATGCACGACATATGGTTTGGTCCCGCGTTTAGTTGTCCAAGCTTCACAATAACTTCAAAATCATACTCCTGGAACAATAACAACCACCTACAGATTCTCCCCCCCAACATAGGCTTATTGACCAGGTATTTCAACGTGAAATGATCCGTATACATCTTAAAATGTCCACCCATCAAATAGTGTCTAAACTTTTGGAGCGCGTATACCATGGCTAACCCTTCATGCTCAGTGGTGGAATAGTTCTTCTTAGCCTTGGATAACCTTCTTCTTGCAAACGTTATAGGATGGTTCGATTCTCCTCTGCTAGCGTGTGTCAGTACTACACCCAGCGCTATACATGCTGCATCGACATGTACATGAAACTCCTCCTTCCAATCTGGGAAGACTACAATCGACGTGGTGACCATCTTTTCTTTCAATACATCCAAGGTATGACAGAACAAGTGCACTGTTATCGGGAAATCTAGTGTCTATGCAGAGTTGCTAGTCCCACTAAGACGGGTAGCTATCTTAGAAACAAACAGATTAAAGTCACTTGTTTTTCCTTTACGAGAGAGAGATGAGAAAGAAGTAGAGAGTACCAACATCAGTCTTCCGCTTGGATCCTTGCTTGTTTCCTTTCTCCTTTGATAGAATCTCACCGCTGCTTCCTTGTCCCGCTTCAAAGAGCACCTGTAGATTCACAGCAACATAATACCATCAAAGCATAGAGATCTATCACTGTAAACAATATAGGATCAGATATATACTGACCATACAAATGCATATATCAACACAATATTCAGAGATACACAAGAATATGGAGGAAAACTCAAAAAGATTTATTAGTAAAAGTAGTAGAAGAGAGAATTACAACCACTTGGTCTGACCCAATGCCATCCTCCCAGCATGAAAGCCCTCTTCACCTCATACAAAGCAAGATCACACAATAATGTCTTCAAAGAGAAAGCAACAACACTTCCTTGCAAATTAAAAAATTCCAGCCTCTGGATCTCTTGGATGAGGGATCCATATATAGATGTTTACAGGAGAGTGATTCAGCTTCTAGGATTTTGATTAGTGTCATTTCACTGATAGTTCTTGGTTCCACATGGAGATTTTAGATCTCTTACTCATCCCTGGGCAAACTCAGAGAGGCAAGTGTCAAATGAGCAGTTTCTAGAAGATTCTCTGGGTTTCCACCTAGCAAACCGCTTGTGCCATTTGTCTGCTCTCGCTCATCACACCCTATAGAAGGGATTTCTAGTATGCATCGCACTTTTTCATGTGGCAGGTGAGATGCATTGCACCTTTAGCACTGGGCAGTCTATATGGTCCTACTTTGACCAGTTCTGAGCAGTTTTTCATGGAGAACTTCTGGGAGATGATGTAATCCACTGACCTTGCTCCTTTAGGGTATGACACAACACTTTTGGGGACTTAGAAGCCCTTGGTTTATGGACATGTATGATTGGGGTTGCAGTGCCCAAATATGTCTATAATAGTTACCCCCTAAAGCATGAGGTCGTAAATCCTTTTGATGTCAGGTGAAATGCTTTATAATGAGGATCCGAGGTTTTTCGAACTGGAAGGTGACCTGTAATAAGATACAATACAATACATTATCTTCATAATATTTTTAATGATCTAGCTGAGGCAGGCATTCCCATGCTCAGCTTTGATAAATTCATTTTCATGTACATAGGACAAAAAACCATCTGTGTGTAGACTAATGATTTTGGTAGAGCCATCATCCCTTAGTTTGGATGATTATCTGTGCAACAATGATGTACATTTGATGTCTTTATTCTCCTGATTATATCGCAGCCCGGATGGATAAAACTAGATCCAGGGTCTTCAAAACTCGTTCAATCTTTGCTCGAAAGTACAAGTCAATCCATGTGAAAAGATGTTCTGATGTCGAACATGGAAGGACATCGCCTGATTACCAGCCAATGATGCAAGCTATTAACAAATGCGAGAGGAATCACCGATGATGATGATGACGCTCAAGGTACTGCAGTACAATTCACGTGGTGTGAATACATGAGTTGATGTCGAACACCACGCAAAGTCTTTCTGTCAAAGGCCATTAGTGTAAACCTGTCGCCGGAAGTGAGAAACTTGCCATTGAGACATGCAAGCTTCAAAGTACTGGAAGGGTTGTCCCTAGGTCGGCTTCTTGGATAATGAGCTGATGTTGACAAGAAGTGACCTGTTGTAGGAGGGCATTAATGGATCCCACATCTATGACACAGAACCGAGCAAATGATTTTTTAGAGGTGAAAACGAACTGATGATACAAGGTTCAGGGTGGCAATCATGAAAGAATGAAGCATGAAGTTATTGCAGTGGATGAGACACAAGCTGGGTAGGTGAATTCTATGAATGACTTCTCTTGAACATATCGGCGACACTGAAATGGATTGGTAGCGTTAACCCCAAAAGTGGATGGTACGGTGGACCAACGGTAATATGACAGGTGAATGGAATAACCCAACCCGAATCAATCATGGTGATGGAGTGAAAGTGTCATGTTCAAGAGTGACCTGCTACCAATAAAGTTTCTTCAAGTTTTCTTCCCAATTTTCCCCAATCATTTTTGAGCAGTACCTCTTTATTTTTGTCAAGCTTGAGGAGGATAACATATGCTTGTTCTATAATTTTCCCTTCGGGAAAACCCGTCGCTATGTTTTAACGAGCCTAGCGACAGTGAAACTCGCTCTTGTCTGAATGGACAAGTTTGTCGCTATTGTTTTAATGAGTTTAACGAAAAGGATAAATCAGTTCTTTTCAATTTTAGAGAGTCTGAAAAGAGATGGAAAGAAGACTCCAATATTCCTTTTTCGTAATATAATCCCTTAAGTTCGAAAAAGTATAAAACAATGCGAAAGGGATGACTTTTCTATAGTTTTAACGAGTCGAACAAGACAAATGCTTGATCTTTTTGTGTAATAATCCCTCAGGTCCAAAAATATTAAAATCTAGAGGAGGGATGGCACTTCCAATCACTTTAATGAGCTGGAGAGGCCAATTGCTCGGAAATCTTTTCATATTTTACGAGTCAGATGAAAAGAGCTTAAAGAAGACTCGTTTTTTGAGGAACGAGTGATGTTTTTGGATAGCAGCTGGTTCCAGGTAATGTTTGGAAATTTTCAATAATGGCAGTGTAAATAAGGTGGCTAATAGGATCACTCGTCGCAGTTGTTCCTCAAAAACGGTAAACAATCAAATGGAGGCGTATGATCGGTTAAAAAAGAGTGGAGGTGATGGTAAGAACACGACCAAGGCTCAAAAGTTGATAATAATTTGATCTCAATGGTTATTTACCAGTGGTGGGTTCATTTTTTAATGAGCTTAAACTTTGGTGGAACATATGCTCATTCCAGGTTTATTTTTTAACGAGCTTGAACTTTGCGTAAAACTGCTCGTGATAATGGTCATTGATATTTGATTCATCATTGACACTAGGTTCTTTTGATGGTCGTACTACTCGTTCAATTGCTCCATCAAACTAATTAGAAATGAGGACATATGCTTGAAAAATGAGTTAAAAAACCAATTCCCTACCTAAATTACATGAAAGGTAACTTAAAAATATTTTTTTACCCCTCATTTTACCATTTCATTTGGAGTTGTGACTGTTGGAGCTCTGGAGGTGTTTTCCCCCTTGATTTTCACCAGCTGAATTCGAGAGATTCTATGGACGATTTTTGGCGCCGTCTAGACCAGGTAGGAGCTAAACCTGAGCTCTTCAATTGCATTCTTTCCTTTTTGAATTCTGAGCATGTTTTCCTGCTTTTCTGGGCCCCTGGGTTTTGAACAATTCATTCTGCCCCCATCGCACTTAGTGTATATTGAAAGGTGTGATGCATCTTAAGCTAGCCACTGGCAAAAATGTATGCATCGCACTCATTACACAGCTAGGGTGCGATGGGTGCAAGGAGGAAAACTTTTGCACTAATTTTTCATGGAAATGTTTCCCTTTTTTTGCCAAATGAGGACCATGATTCTTCTCTTGTTTGTTTTTCAGAGATTCATCGGAGCAAAATGGTCATTACATGGCATGAACACGAGCATGAAGAAGAGGAAATGGTTGTCCTACATGATCCGAGTATGGTAACTGCATTGCGGAACTGTGGCTTGCTCAAGTTCTTCCGCATTTCTAGCATGAGGCAACAAATCAACTTGTTGCAATATTCCCTTGATGCATGGGATCCTACCAACCAAGTGTTCCAGATAAGAGGCAAATCCATCCCCATGATTTTTAGGACATCTACTTTTTGACCAGTTTATCGAGGCATGGTGTCCCTCTCTCACTTTCAGGTTCTGCTCGTGGGGGTGAATCTGTGAGGGATTATATTCACCGATAATGTAGGGAAGGATCTCAGCCGAGCAGGGATGGTAAGATTAGTATCCGAGATGTCACCGACCGGACTTTGAGGACTATTTTATTCACCTTTGCTAGATTGGCTGGTAGCATGGCCCTTCACTTGGCCAATAGGTCCTATATGTAGTATGCCTTGGAATGCCCCAAACCCAAGGTATTGAACTGGTGTGATGCAATACTTCCAGTTATTAAAGAACAACTTACCAAGGTGAAAAATGAAAGATCCAAGAACTTTGGCTACGATTCTATTCTAACTACTTTTGCCTTGGAGAAGATCCCACTTATGCAGCCTCAGTACATTTCACTTGGCCTACCACCACCGACTTAGCCACGGATGTAGAGATGGGTTGACCTTATGGCCAGACATGCTGGTCAACCACAGGTTTCATTCTCTGATGCTTTCTTTGAGTGGTTCAATCATCAACAGATGGTTTATGCCGAGTATCCATATGCTGGGATGGATTTCCGAGGTGATCGGGATTTGGTGCTGCCGGCTGGAGAGCAGTGGGGTGTCATAGGTAAAAATCTCTGACCATATCTCTGTTTATTGTTTTTATAATGTTCTTGTGTTTTTTAAATGTTTATCAAGACTAATCAAAACTCATGTGATCACGTAGATATTGGGCCAGTACGACCAGCAGCGCATCTGAGAGGAGCAACTGTCATTCTAGCAAGAGAGGCTGTAGGGAGGGCCATTCTTCGCGACCTGGATGTATCCGAGACCCTTGCAGTGTTGTAGGATCAGATCGAGGGCCTCACCCTTGGTATTCCAGATTTGAGGACCGATGAGCTGCCTCTGAGATTACAACACCATACCATTGGCGTACCGAGCCGATGGACCAGGCTCTTATGCATGATTGCATAGGCGGTGACTAGTTATCATGAGCACCATTAGATTAGGGTGCCCCCTTGCATTTTGAGTTTTTGGGTCATATGACTGATTTTGTCCTGGACACAGAACACTATGTACAAACTATAAACAGTTATATATATATTTTTGATTTTCGGAGCTTTATTTTGGTTAAGTTATCTTATCTTGATGCAGTTTATTGATAAAATGCTTTTCTTTTACAAATGTTGCAAATGTCTATCTAACACATAATTTTCTAATGAATCGGTTAACGTGTTTAAGTTTATGGAAATATGTTGATATTGAATAGAATCGAACTGTCTTTCCAAAATATTGACCCTTAGGAACATGCGATATATAGCTGGATTCCGAACGGAATAAGTGCCGGTAAGCTGTAGAATGATGAGCTGTGAGTCTAGCCTGACGACAAGTCGGCGTATGCCATGCGCGATGGCATCAGAGAGAAGTTCTATCAACGTGCTATATTCAGCGATGTTGTTCGTTGATTGACCAATACATACCCCTCTGAAACTCACTAACTCGCCGATTGGATCAAAGATGGCCCAAGCTGCAGAAGATAGGTTCGGCGTACTATGACTCGCCTCGTCGGCATATCCAACAAATTATTCCAATGGGTTTGAAATATGAAACAAAATGAAAAAGTGGATTACCTAACCAAAATGATCACTCTTGATGAAAACAAAAATGTATCAAAAGCATAAGAAGAGGTTACCATGCCGAGTTAAGCATAGTAGCGCTTAAGGTACAACTCGTTTCGAGGTTGCGACAGTGGAATCCCGTCATAATCTACTAGGTCGTAGGCTCCTTTTGCTAATACACGCTTAACAATATAGGGACCCATCCACAAAGACTGGAACTTACCTGCTCCCAATTTATCAGATTCCTGATCATAGAGCAAGACCAGGTCACCTTCTGAGAAAATGCGGGGTTTGTCATTCTTGTCAAATTGTGCTTTGACCCATTTCTTATGTGCTTCGTTAGCCAAGGCGGTGTCATGACGAGTTTCATCTAGTTGGATTAACTCTAAGAAACGAGCCTCTTCCTCTGAAGTTCCAGGGAGGAGGTCAACTGCGAGCTTGAGAGACGAAATTTCACACTGAATTGGTAAGGTCGCTTCCAGGCCATACACCAGCCGAAAGGGTGTAAACCCAGTCACATTCCTTACCGATGTCCGGTATGCCCACAAGGTGGAGTACAGGATTAGGTGCCAACTCCATTTATGGACTCCAATCATCCTTTGCAGCATGCATTTCAGGACTTTTTTGATCGCCTCAACTTGCCCGTTAGCTTGCGGATAATGCGGAGTAGAGCTGTCACGGGACAGTCCTAATTTGGCGGCCAATTCAACCATCATGTGATTGCGGAAATGCGATCCATGATCTATGAATATAACTTGTGGAATGCTGAACCTGGCGACTACATGATTGAAAAAGAAAAGAGTGGCTGTTTCGCCACTATTGTTTGATGTAGGCAGCGCCTCGACCCATTTTGTAAAATAGTCAACTACGACTATGATATACCCATGCCCCCCAGCCGAGGTGGGGTTATATTGCATGAAATCTATGCCCCATTTGGCGAATAGCCCAACAACAACTACTGGTTGTAGAAGTGCAGGTGGTATTCTGGTTTTGCGGTTGAAGATTTGACAAGCATGGCAACTTCTGACTGCGGTTATGCAATCTTTGAACATTGTTGGCCAGAAGTATCCTGCTCGTAAAATATTTTGTGCTGTAGCATAACCAGATTGATGCCCCTCACATGCGCCTGAATGACATTCATTCAAGACTTTTTCGGCCTTCTCATGGGTGAGGCACCTTCTCAGAACTGTATCGACAACATGACGGTAAAGCGTATCATCGACGATCATGTAGTCTTGCTTGGTATCAAGTACGTCGTTGTTATGAGCGAGAGGTATTAGACCTATACATTTGGGTTTGGAGATAAATGATTATATCTCCATACTACGGATCGCTTGAAGATATCAGAAACAAAGATTCATCCACGATTGTTGTTTTGGATGTTGAATCATTGGACAATGATGGGAAATCACATAGTAACTCTACGAATGCTAGAGCTTTCTTTGATTTGGATTTTACAAATTCCAGATCAAACTCTTGCAAAATTTCTATCCACTTTGAATATTTTCCCCCAAGCAACTGTCGCGACAAGATGTAAGTCATGGGGTTGCAATCTGACAAAATGGTAGTTTTTTCTAGTGTCTATGTAGAGTTGCTAGTCCCACTAAGACGAGTAGCTATCTTAGAAACAAACAGATTAAAGTCACTTGTTTTTCCTTTAGGAGAGAGAGATGAGAAATAAGTAGAGAGTACCAACCTCAGTCTTCCGCTTGGCTCCTTACTTGTTTCCTTTCTCCTTTGACAGAATCTCGCCACTGCTTCCTTACTTGTCCCGCTTCAAAGAGCACTTGTAGATTCACAGTAGCATAATGCCATCAAAGCATAGAGATCTATCACTGTAAACAATATAGGATCAGATATATATTGACCATACAAATGCATATATCAACACCATATTCAGAGATACACAAGAATATGGAGGAAAAATCAAATAGCTTTATTAGTAAAAGTAGTAGAAGAGAGAATTACAACCACTTGGTCTGACCCAGTGCCATCCTCCCAGCATGAAAGCCCTCTTCACCTCGTACAAAGCAAGATCACCCAACAATGTCTTCAAATAGAAACCAACAACACTTCCTTGCAAATTACAAAATTCCAGCCTCTGGATCTCTTGGATGAGGGATCCATATATAGATGTTTAAAAGAGAGTGAGTCAGCTTCTGGGGTTTTGATTAGTGTCATTTCATTAATAGTTCTTGGTTCCACATGGAGATTTCAGATCTCTTACTCATCCCTGGGCGAACTTAGAGAGGCAAGTGTCAAATGAGCAGTTTCTAGAAGATTCTCTGGGTTTCCACCTAGCAAACTGCTTGTGCCATTTGTCTGCTCTTGCTCATCGCACCCTATATAAGGGGCTTTCTAGTATGCATCACACTTTTTGCATGTCGTAGGTGAGATGCATCACACCTTTAGCACTGGGCAGTCTGTATGGTCCTGCTTTGACTAGTTCTGAGTAGTTTTTCATGTAGAACTTCTGGGAGATGATGTAATCAGTTGACCTTGCTCCTTTAGGGTATGAAACAACACTTTTGGGGACTTAGAATCCCTTTATTTATCGACATGTATGATTGGGGTTGCATTGCCCAAATATGTCTATAACATGTAACCATTTAGGTTGGGGCTCTGCTCCATAATCCTAAGCCCATTTGGCCAAGTGTGCGCATGGATCATCCTTTCCGTCATATTTGTATGTCATTCTTACCTTTGGATTCCCAAAGCATGTGCAAATCATCCACCTACACTCATGCCAATCATCAAAGATACCCTTCTGCATACCCAACCATCTTGCAGGCGTAGCATGCAGTGCCTAGTCCAGAGCCTGGAAGTGCTGCTTCTCTGGTACTTCCCTCTCAATGCATCCAAAAATACATCTACGTCATTCGGGCCATCATAAGTGGGAAGATTTCTTACCTTTGATGACACGTAGCGCATCGACCGGGTCATCATGTTATAGCTCAGTGTGGTTACTTCATGTAATCGATTCTGCAAGCACTCTAAGTCTTCATCAGAGTCCAAGGTGTAGGAACTCTTGCGATCCCATGTAATTCATCCATCTGCTATTGGATTCACCCAATCTTGGTCTCACACTATTATTTTATATATACAGTCCAAATCGTCATCACTCTCATAATCATGGACTGGTTCAGTATAACACGATCCTTCAGTAGGATCTAGGGGTATTATTGTGTGAAACGATTTCTTTTCAAATATCATCTTTTGCTTCTTTAGGTTGATTACCCCGTTCATGTCAGTAGCCCAATCAATGCGAAGGAGTGTAGGGTAGGGGTTGCTGTCATCCACAATTTCTATTACTTCAAAGTTAGGTAACGCACTCGCACCTTTAGTATCTACAGTTACTTCTTGTAGCCGTCCCATGGGGATGATCTTCTATTGATTTTAAATCCTTAACTGAATCGGAGACCACTGTAGTGTGGGTCTTCCCATCCACTCTGAAGTCTGCTTTGGTAGAACGTTCGCGTCTGACCCCAGATCCAAAATAACCTGATCCATTTCATATTCTCCTATTTGTGTGATCAGTCTCATATCTCGTCCTATCCTTGCTTTATTCTTACCAATATTTTGTACCACTCACGGTTCACCCGGAGTGTTTCCGACGCATCTATTTATAAGCTCTTGTAATCCATTCACAACCTTGCTATCGTGCAGCAGCTTCATGCAGGCCTCTAGAAAGGTCGTAAGCATATAAGGGTCCAATTCTTGATCAGGCTTATCCTTTCTCCCTGAGGTGGAGGCCTCAATGAAGCTCTTCTTTACTTCAATGAACATTTCGCATGCACGCTCTAAGTCAAACTCATCCTCCTTTGTCGGAGCTTTGTGAACCCATGCGATGTCTTTGGGCTATTTCCCCTTATCATCCCCTATTTCAATTCTACTTCAGAGCACTATATTCACATTTGGATCCTCTTCGCGAGGCTCAGTCCTCATCATCTGCAGGTTTTGAGTCGGATGAGGTGGTAGTGCCCCTTTGTCGCGTATCCTTGCTACCAGGGTAGGACAGTCTTTTGTCTCATGATCAAACTGAGTACAATATTTGCACAATGGTCACATAGGGTTAATGCATTCGTGGGCATAGTGTCCTGGTCCTCCGCAATTGTAGCAGATTAGTTGTCCACGACCTCTGCCAAGTCCTCCTCAGCCTCAGCGTCGTCTGCACCCCTGAAACCCTGTTCACGCCATCCCAACACTCTCGTTAGGGGGTTGCGTTTCTACTTGAACCCTATAGGCAGGTGTTCTGTCCATCATCAATTCATAACTTTGGCAGTTGCACTCATCATTCCCTACCAACTTACCGAAGTTGCAGAACAGTTGCTACGGTGTCTATACAAACTTCTGCAGCAAATGACAATTATCTGTCATATGTTTTCCTGCTACCTGAAATATAGTGCACCACAATGTAAGCCCTGTGCTTGATCGTGCTTGGGCGACCAACCTCCAAGGCATCGGCCCTCCCCCTGCAATATAGTTCGCAAAGACTGGGAAATGGTATTTGTCATGCCCTTGACCTTTACATTTTAGGCACCATACCTCTTCGTGCACCTCTGGTCGAACTGTTCTGTCTTGCTTCAGACTTTGCATTTCAAGGCAAATATTTTGCAACTGCACATGGATCTGTTGAACCCATAGATTTGAATCTTGCATCGGTGTTTCGTGTAGTCTCATTGCAATCACCAAGGCCTCTGCCTGATTCGTAATCTTCTATTGTGATAGCGCAACCCTTAGGTGTGGCAGGAGCGAAGCCACGAACCACTCGCGGTGCTCTCCATATATTAAGTTCATATTAGCTTCACAGATTTTACATTTGAACCTATGATCCAATTCCCAAGGCGTCTCTCCTGGTTTCATCGCAATTTCCTTGAACCCCATAATTGATTGTGCCTCAGATTTAGGCCTGCTGAATTCTTTATTCAACGCGGTTTGGATGTCTACCACTCCAGCGTTTGGGTTATCACTAGAGTACCTGATGTACCAAGTTAGCACGTGATCTTGCAAAGCACTAACCAATGTTGCCTTCTTCATTTGATCATCTGTGACACCCTGAGCTTCCCACATAGCTTTCACGACAAACCAAAACTAGTCCGGGTCCTCATTTCCCAAGCCTTTAAACAAAGGCATCTTCACTGAATTTTCCATGTTGAACTGTGGTGGTGGTATGGGTGAAGTCGCAGGTGATGGTGGTGAAGTTGGAGGTGGTGTGGGTGGAGGTGGAAGTCATAGGAATCCTTGTCTTCTTAACTGAATTTCACTTTGCGAATAAGCATGCGCTACTCCCTCTTCGTCACCCAATGGAGGTGAAATCAGTGGGCTATACTCAGGACCATTTCTTCCTTCATTTCTGTAAGTCTTTCCACTTCACGTAGCTCTGAACATCAAGGTAGCTACATAACCCATTTTTCACACAATAACATCTTAATCCAGGTATTCAAAGACTTCAAGTACTTACCTCGCGGACCTTTGAAGAAGCGTCGCTCCGCCTCGCTCTAACTAACCGTTGGGTGTGGAGCCTGATTATCTTCTGTATTCAAAGGTTTCAGCTGGATGTATACCCTAGGAAGATTGTACACCCCTCCACGTGGAGGGCGTGCAGGGGGGACTTTTCCCCCCTGCGGGGGTTTGGGGGGGACTTGTCCCCCCCGCAGGGGTTCAGGGGGTCCGATCCCCCCCGGCTGGGGGGTCTGGGGGCTAGCGGTCCCCCGGCACAGCCCCCAAAGATAAGAATAGATGTAAAATTTCCTTGTAAAATGTTGTAATTTCGTAGTCAATCTGGGCCGTTCATTAGGTGGATGATATGACGGTAGAAGTTATATTTAATTTAGGGTTTTTTGCCCTAGAAGGCAACCCCTCGCTATATATGAGGGAATTGTATTGCGTCTATGTATATCTGTATTCTGAGTGAGGAAGAGAGAGGAGATTGAGAGAAAAGAGGGAGTTACAGCGGATCTGCTGTAGGTTGTATCTCTTTAGTTTGCTGGATAATATAATAAAAGTACTGGTTGTTTCTCCATTGGTGTAGCCCAAACTGGGTGAACCACGTATATCTGTGTCTCTCTTGTTTTATGCATTTTCTGTGTTTATATTTCTGCAATATTTATGTGTTCCATTACTCTGTAATATATAATTTTCTAACAACTAGTATCAGAGCTGAAGGTCTATTTGGCTGATAAAATCATAGGAGAGAAGGGTTCCTGGTTCGAGTGGGAGCAATGGCGGAAGATGGTAGGTTTAGGGTCGAAAAATTCAACAGCCAAAACTACCAGCTGTGGAAGATGTAGATGGAAGATTATCTATATCAGAGAGATTTGTACCTACCATTGAGCGGAAAGACAAAGAAGCTGACGAGTATGACAGACACAGAATGGAATATTCTCGACAGAAAGGCACATGGAAAAATATGGTTGTGCCTAGCGGCATTGGTAGCATTTAATATTTCAAAGGAAACGACAACAGAGGGTTTAATGTCGACATTGGCCAAACTATATGAAAAACCCTCGACCTAAAATAAGGTATTTCTTATGAAGTGTTTATTTAATATGAAGATGTTATAAGGTGGATCTATTGCAGACCATTTAAATGATTTAATACAGTTACAAGTTAGTTATGTTCTGTAGGGGTAACTTTTAATGATAAAGTTAGGGCTCTGTTATTTCTATTCTCATTGCCAGAAAATTGGAATGGTTTAGTTATGGCCATTAGTAACTCTGTCTCTGGATCTAGTACTTTAAAGTTTGATGATGTTGTCGGTGCAATCCTTAGTGAGGAAATACGACGGAAAAGCTCCGGTGAGACATCAGGTAATACTTTGACTACAGAGACTAGGGGAAGAAAAATGGAAAGAGGAAAGAGCCCAGGATATTGCAGTAAGTCAAGAAAAGGAAGATCCAAGTCCATATCGGGGATAGTGTGCTAGAAATGAGGGAAGAAAGGACACCTGAAGAAAGACTACAAGTCTTGGAAGGGAAAAGAAGGAGACGCACAGCAAGAAACTAATCATGAAGCGAATGTAACAAGTGATGTGTTGCAAGATGCTTTGATTCTTTCATTAGCAAATATTATTGATGCCTGGGTGGTAGATTCAGGGGCCTCATTCCATGCCACACCTAATAAGAAACGTTTTCATGATTATGTTCAAGGATATTTTGGACAGGTTCGATTAGGTGATGATAACCCCTGTAAAATCATTGGAATGGGTACACTTTTCATAAAACAACAAAATGGAAATCAATGGCTATTTAAGGAGGTAAGGAATGTTCCAGATTTGAAGAAAAATCTGATTTCAATAGGGCAGTTGGGAGGTGAAGGTTGTGTAACTACTTTCACAGATAAAATCTGGAAGGTCACTAAAGGATCCATGGTAATAGCGAAAGGAGGAAAGGTTGGTACATTGTATTTATGCAATGGTATTTCTAATTCTGTTAATGCTTTAACCTCTACAGGAGAAGATACGACATTGTGGCATCATAGGCTCGGGCACATGAGTGAGAAGGGGATGCAGATTCTTCACTCAAGAAATTTGTTGCCAGGTTTGAAGCATGTTGATTTAAAATTTTGTGAGAATTGTGTTTATGGAAAACAGAAGAGAGTCAGATTCCTTAGAGTTGGGAAAGAAAAGAAGATCGAAAAATTAGAGCTTGCGCATACAGATGTATGGGGACTTTCTCAGTTATCATCTCTTGGTGGCTCTCATTATTATGTTACTTTTATTGATGACGCAACCAGAAAAACCTGGATTTATTGTATTCGAAATAAAGCTGATGTATTTGATACTTTCAAGAAATGGAAAGCTTTGGTTGAAAATGAGATAGGAAAAAGGTTGAATTGTCTCAGATCAGATAATGGAGGTGAATATTGCAGCAAATAGCTCGATAGGTACTGTTCAGAGAATGGAATTCGTAGAGAGAAGATAGTTCCAGGAACACCACAAGAAAATGGCGTGTCAGAAAGGATGAACAGGACAATCATGGAGCGTGCAAGGTGCATGAGATTGCATGTAGGATTTCCTTTACAATTTTGGGCAGATGCTGTAGATACTGTGGTTTATCTAATAAACAGGGGGTCTTCAAGTTCCTTGGATGGTGGTATTCCAGAGGAGGCATGGACAGGTAAAAAGGTAAACTACTCTTTTTTAAAGACTTTTGGTTGTGAAGCCTTTGTCCACATTAACAAAGAAAATAGAACAAAGCTTGAGGAAAAATCAAAGAAATGTACCTTTATTGCATATGGTGTTAATGATTTTGGTTATCTCTTTTATGATTATGAAAAACACAAAATCATTAGGAGTAGAGATTTCATATTCAATGAAAAGGTTTTGTATAAGGATCAGCTGCAGGAAAAGAAACAGGAAAAAGAAAACAGAGAATACACAGTGCTTGAAGAGATCATAGAAAAAGTGATGGTGCCTGAAAATCATAATGATCAATAGCCAGAACAACAACCACAACAACAACAAGCACTTCAAACACCTGAAGGTGGTGTTAGAAGATATACTAGGATGAGTAGACCCCCTGAACGATACTCTCCTTCATTATATTATGTATTTTTGACTGATTTTGGTCAACCAGAATGTTATGAAGAAGCAGTGCAGGTAGAAACCAGGAAGAAGTGGGAGCAAGCCATGAAAGAAGAGATGGAATCCTTAGCACATAACCAGACTTGGGACTTAGTTAGGTTGCCTGCAGGTAAAACAACATTATAGAATAAATGGGTTTACAAGCTGAAGGGAGAAGAGGGAGCAAAACAGAGGTACAAAGCTAGACTTGTGGTGAAAGGGTTTGCACAAAAAAAGGGTATAGACTTTGACGAGATATTTTCTCCTGTTGTGAAAATGAATTCAATCATAACTATTTTAAGTCTAGTAGTAGTTGAAGATTTGCATCTTGAGCAGTTAGATGTAAAGACAACCTTTCTCCATGGGTATTTGGAGGAAGAGATATATATGAAGCAACCACAAGGATATGAGGTAAAAGGGAAGGAGAAACTAGTGTGCAGGTTGAAGAAGAGCTTGTATGGCTTAAAATAGGCTCCAAGGCAGTGGTATCTAAAATTTGACAAGTTTATGTTTGAAAAAGGTTATACTAGATGTCACTCTGATCATTGTGTTTATTTGAAAAAGCAAAATGATGGCATCTATATTATATTGTTATTGTATGTAGATGACATTCTTGTTGCAGGGTCTAACATGCAGGAAATAAATGTGCTCAAAAGAAAATTGGCAAAGTCATTTGCAATGAAGGATTTGGGAGCTGCAAAACAAATCCTTGGTATGAGAATAACTAGAGATAGGAAGAATCGCAAATTAACATTGTCTCAAAGTGAGTATATTGAAAAGGTGTTGAAAAGATTTAATATGCACAATGCAAAACCAATTAGTACAACTTTTGCTAGCCATTTCAAACTTAGTAAGGAGATGTGCCCAAAGACTCAAGAAGACATGGATTATATGTCTAAAGTTCCATATGCATCAACATTTGGAAGCTTAATGTATGCAATGGTCTGCACAAGGCCTGATATTGCACATGCATTGGGAGTTGTAAGCAGGTACATGAACAATCTAGGAAAAGAACATTGGATGGTGATGAAGTGGATTCTCAGGTATTTGAGAAGTACCACAAATCAAGCATTATGATTTGGTGGTTCAAACATTTCTCTACAGGGATATGTTGATGGAGATATGGCAGGTGACAGAGATAACAGGAGGAGCACTACAGGATATGTATTTACTGTAGGTGGAACAACTGTTAGTTGGGTTTCAAAAATCCAAAGTGTTGTTGCACTTTCAACAATAGAAGAAAAGTATGTTGCTGCTACAGAGGCTAGTAAAGAAATGGTTTGGTTACAAAGGTTTCTGGATGAATTGGGTAAGAAGCAGGAGTTGGGCAGGTTATACAGTGATAGCCAGAGTGCCATACATCTTGCAAAGTACTCTGCATTTCATTCCAAGACTAAGCATATATAGCTCAAGTACCATTTCATACGGTCAGCATTGGAAGATGGACAGTTGAAGCTGGAAAAGATACACACTAGCCAGAATCCTGCAGATATGTTAACAAAAGTTGTAACTAGGGAGAAACTAATAATCTGCTCAGTTTCAATTAGTCTTCAAGTATGATGAAGAAGATGAGAAATAGCCAGGTCCAAAGTTGAGTCATTGTCTAGCAAATGAAGCAGTGGTGGAGTTGCTATAATCAATCTCCAAGTGGGAGATTGTTGGGTGTGGAGCCTGATTATCTTATGTATTCAAAGGTTTCAACCGGATGTATACCCCAGGAAGATTGTACACCCCTCCACGTGGGGGGGTGCGGGGGGGACTTCCCCCCCTAGGGGGGGTTCGGTGGGGCCGATCCCCCCTGGTTGGGGGATCTGGGGGCCAACGGTCCCTCGGTGGGGGTTTCAGGGGCAGAGCCCGTGAAGCTGAGAATAGATGTAAAATTGCCTTGTAAAATGTTGTAATTTCGTAGTCAATCTGGGCCATTCATTAGGTGGATGATTTGACAGTAGAAGTTATGTTTAATTTAGGGTTTTTTTCCCTAGAAGGCAACCCCTCGCTATATATGAGGGAATTGTATTGCGTCTATGTATATCTGTATTCTGAGTGAGGAAGAGAGAGGAGATTGAGAGCGAAGAGGGAGTTACAACGGATCTGTTGTAGGTTGTATCTCTTCAGTTTGCTGGATAATATAATAAAAGAAGGATTGGCTATTTCTCCATGGGTGTAGCCCAAACTGGGTGAACCACGTATATTTGTGTCTCTCTTGTTTTATGCTTTTTCTGTGTTTATATTTCTACAATATTTTATGTGTTCCATTGCTATGTAATATATAATTTTCTAACACTAACTGAGGTATCGACCATGAATTCAGTCACAAATCCTCCTATGATGTGATCAAGCCAATGATCGACAACGTAGGTGATCCTATCCTTAGAGGCTTCCAGTCTCTGTACCAGCTCCGGGGTCTAGACAATAGGACCTTCAAGTCTCCGCCTTCCTTGGCTATCCGCTAGCTTCGCGATCCACTTGTATAACTTAACTAGAAAGGAACAGAAAAATATCTCATGGATTTCTGTATATAAGTACCTATCCAACCACTGTTCCTTTTTCAGTTGCAGATTTCTGTTCTCTTATGCCGCAAATTTGTGGATCTTCCTGTCCAACCAGTCTTCGATCTCTTTCTTAGTTAGATTCCAATGATACGACATCGCACATCTCTCATGCAGATTGCGGTCCCGGCAATGAAACCATTTGTTGGCTACGTGGGGCCTAACCCAGGTTCAACGTTAGTTAGCTAAACAACTCTCTACACTACTGGCCCTTTCGGCATCAGCTTGCGGAGTGTGGACCGAAGTCTCACCTGAAGCAGTATGGGGGGATGCTAGAACCAAGTTTCTGCACCCTGAGATGGTCATGATGTTGGTTTATACCCTATGTTCCTACTTTCACACAATAAGATCAGGAAAAATCAATGGGATATACTTAGGAACCTTTCTTCCTTCATTTCTGTAAGTCTTTCCACTTCGCGTAGCTCCGAACACCAAGGTAGCTGCATAACCCATTTTTTGCACAATAACATCTTAATCCAGGTATTCAAAGACTTCAAGTACTTACCTCACGGACCTTTGAAGAAGCATCGCTCTGCCTGGCTCTAACTAACTGAGGTATCGACCATGAATTCAGTCACAAATCCTCCTATGATGTGATCGAGCCAATGATCGACAACGCAGGTGATCTTATCCTCAGAGGCTTCCAGTCTTTGTATTAGCTCCGGGGTCCAGACAATAGGACCGTCAAGTATCCACATTCCTTAGCTATCCGCTAGCTTCACGATCCACTCGTATAACTTAACTAGAAAGGAACATAAAAAGATCTCATGGATTTCTGTATATAAGTACCTGTTTGTTATAGACATTTTTGTGCCTTACAGCATTGAGCATGAAATGTCCATAATCTAAGGGATCCAAAGTCCCTAAACATGTTGTTCCTACCCCTAGAGGAACAAGGCTAACAAACCACAACAATTCACAGAAGTTCTCCACCAGAAACTGCTCAAAAACAAGTCAATTCAGGATCAATTCAGTGGCTCCACTAGCTGTTTGCGCTGAATGTCAAAGCCAACACTGGCTACCTGCGCTGAATGTCAAAGGCAACACTGGCTACCTACGTTGAGCAAGAGTTGACATGTGGCAAGTTCATTCCATGAGGTGTCAAATCCCAGGAAGCTTCCAAAATCTTCCTCAATGACACTTGCCTCAGGGAATTCGACTGGTGATGAGTAAGAGGTTCCAAATCTCCAAGTGAAAGCAAGAACCTCCAAGTGGAATCAAGAACTGACAGAGGGAGAGGACACTAGTCAGATCTCAAGCTGATTCATCCTCTCTCCAAACATCTATATATGGATCTCTCCTCCATGAGATCTAGGGGCTGGAATTTTGTTATTGCAAAGAATTGATGTTGGTTTGAGATTTGAATCATTGGGTGCTTAATGCTTTGAAGGGGGTGAAGATAGGAATTCCATTTGCTGGGAAGGAGATGCTGGATTGGAGCCCTCTGGGTTGTATCTCTTCCTGAACCTTGTTATTCATCAATAAAGCTATCTTGGTTTCTCCTATATACTGATGTATCTTTGATGTATGATTGCATTAGTATGTTTAGTTTATTTCTAATCCTGAACTAGTTATGAATATGAATCCATGTCTTGTGTAGTGTTCTCTTCTTGTGATCTTGCAGAAACCTCTTGAAGCTGGGCGAGCGAGAAGGCAAGTAGCTGGGAACTCACAAAGAGAAGAGAAACCAGATCGAGGGACAAACGGAAGACACCGGTTAGTCCATCCATCTCTCTTCATTCTTAATTCATAAAGGAAGAATACTAGAATAGCTATCTCTGTTTGTTGCTAAGGCACTGTCACACCTTAGGTGGATATGATCATCCTGCATAGGCATTTTTCCCCACAACAAATTGGCAACTCCACTGGGGAGATCTGTTTAGTCATTTTATTTGTGTCTCTATCATTGTTTGTTTCATAGACTCGACAGCAACAATCGAACTGCATCTGCTATTCCCAGATGCAAAGTAGACAGTTGCTGCTTTGATCCAATCACTGGACTTGTCTATGATCTGAACATTGGACTCAAAAATGATTTGATGATCCTTTGTGATAGATCTTAGTACCCCTCAAAGCATACCTTTGATTGTACCTTGCTTGTTGCTTTTATTTGGCCTGAAACAGTAGATTAAATAGCAATCTATGACCCAGAACCCAGTGAGAAACTCTCGTTTCTCCTTCAGCGCGGCAGCTGTGAAGAGTTTCTGCATTTCAACGCAGGTCCCGTGAAGGCTACTTGCGCTGAATGTCAAAACCCCTGTGTTGAGGTTGCGTTGAACCAGTTTGGCCTTGTGCAGCTGGGGTTCTCTGCTCTGTTTTTCCTTGTTTTGATCTCTGATTTTTGCAGCCTGTAACCAGCATAGGTACCAGTCTGATAACTCCTTTTCTCTGCTCAGATTCCGCCTCTTTTTGTACAAAAAGACTGTGAGTGTTTTTATGTGTTTGTGGCATCATTTGCAGTTTTCCTTTGCATGAGTGAAATAATCATCCTGTAGCCCTTGATTCAGATCTGTTGATTGTGATCTTAGAAGAGAGTTCATTGGCAGTTTGCAGTTGATTATACATTTACCTTTGCATTTGGTTTGAGTTTGTCTCTTTTAAGTGTCGAAACAAGTATTCATTTCGAAAATCGTTAAGTGTTGTAATATCTTCTACCCTCTCTGATTTCGAGAAAAGTAAACTTGTTTGTATTGGTCATTTAAAAGCAAACTCAAAGCTGTACAAAAAGCTTTCTTTGTAGGCATCAATACTAAGAAAGCGGAAAACAAATACCTGCATTGTGCATTTGCATCTTGATAGTTTGCATGTTTGATTTAAGAAAAGTGCATTAGAGTGTGCTGATTGCTCTTTGAGAAAAGATGGTGTCTTTCTTTTCCCTTAGTAGCTAGGATTTTCAAAGTTGAAAAGACATAAAGCTTGCTTATCATCTTTAGACTGCATTTAGGAATTGTATCATACATCTCGTGGTGAACCTTGAAAGGCAAACTTCTAAAAAGATCAACTTAAAATAAATTGAATGAACTTAACAACGCTTTGCAACATAACGCACAACCTAGAGGCCTAGGCTAGAGACGTGTTCCGGCGTCGTAAAGCCTGGTGACTGTCGATCTCATGGACGGTGGGTGATTCCTCCTGAGGGACGATAGCGCCAGTACGAATTGTGCTCCCACGTACCGTCGCGTATATATTGGGAGACCCCTATAGGCATAAAACCTTTATCCTTAGGAAGCCGTGTCGGCCGCCCTACTGATCGCAATGCACTGAACACAGCATTCAGGAAGATCGACCGCCCGTACCTTGAAAAGTATTCTGCGGTTTTGCGAAAAGTTTGGCACACCCTCTACCTAGAACTCCAGAGCAATTCCTTTTGGCCTTTTTCAGACTCTATAACAGAAAAAGTCCATCCGAGCATTTGTCACTTCGGGCTCGTTAAAACATCGAAGGAGACTAGAGTCATCTTTAGCTTTTTCTTGACTCTTTAAAATTGAAAAAGCAAGTTGTGTCTAAAGCGTCGTTAAAATTTATTTTAAACGGAACAATCACCCCTATTCCTGCGTTGATCTTTGGGTTGTGTTATATTCTTTCCACGACTAACCTACGTAGTTAAACGGGGGGTTAGAGGGGGGCGGTAGCCCCCCTTTGTTGCGCCGATTGCGCAGCGGGGGGGTCACAGGGGTATTGGATGCTTCGGCATGTATAAATATGTATTGTAACATTGAAAGGAACATAATGAAAAATCAAGCTGGTAGTCCCGGTTTTGGGATCCAGGGAAAAAATCTATGTGCATATGTGTTTTATGGGTTATGCTCTCGCATTGTTTATTTTCTTTGTTTAAGAATTCGTATGCAGGTAATTTCTGTATAGGGTTAAAACCTACATTTGGCATCAGAGCTGTTTTGGCTTCAAGGGGACGCCTTTGTTGCTGAGGGGATTCGCTCGGGCCTGTGGTAGACCCTGTTCAGTGGGAGATCTACGAGATCGATTCTGGTGGTGAAAGAAGATGGCGAGCAATGGAAAGATCGAGGTTGAGAAGTTCAATGGTCAGAATTTTGAGTTGTGGAAACTCAAGATGGAGGATCTGTTGGTGGATAAAGATCAGTGGATCGTGGTAGATCCCGGTACTAAACCATCGGGAGTGACCGATGAAGAATGGAAGAAGTTGGATCAGAAGGCAAAGAGCACAATACGATTGTGTGTCTCAGATTCAGTATTGTTGAATGTATCAGGGGAAGCTACGACGAAGGCTTTGTGGGTCAAGTTAGGGACTTTGTACCAATCTAAGTCTCTGGTGAATAAATTGTTCCTGCGGAAAAAGCTGTATAACCTGAGGATGAAAGATGGAGACTCGGTGACAGAGTATCTGAATGCGTTTAATACTGTGGTAAGTTAGTTATTATCTGTTGATATTAAAATTTCAAATGAAGATAAGTGCATCAGTGTATTGTGTTCTCTACCAGATTCGTGGGATAGTCTGGTTATTGCAATAGGTAGCAATGCAACTGCTTTGCAGTTTGATGAAATAGTCTCAGCCTTGCTGACGGAGGAGATGAGACGGAAGAATATGGACAACCAGAATGGTGATGCCTTGTCTGTACGAGGACGGTCCCAGAACAGAAACAAAAATAAGTCATCGAGTGGGAGATCTAAATCTAGAGGGAGATCTAAATCTCCAGGAAAACCTACAAAGGTGGTGTACTGGAAATGCGGAAAGGAAGGACACTTCAGAAGGGATTGTAAATCTAAAGCTCCTGATAAAGGAAAGGGATCTGATGATGCTCCTTCTGCAGAGGCGAAAACCACCTCAGATGAAGGTGGGGATGTGTACTTGACTTCTTCAAGTACACATGTAGATCATGAGGCATGGTTGATTGACTCAGGTGCATCCTTTCACTTCACTCCCCATAGAGAGTGGTTCTGCGAGTATGAGAAATATGATGGTGGTGATGTCTTCTTAGGAGATGATAGGAAGGCTAAAATCATTGGTCGGGGAAAAGTAAAGTTGAAGTTGCAAGGTGGAAGGGTTAGAACACTTCCGGGTGTTCTACATATTCCTGCATTGGCCAGAAATCTGATTTCTGTAAGCAAGTTGGATGATGTAGGTGTAAAGACGGTGTTCGAGAAAGATACCTGCAAGATGGTTCGAGGAGCACTGATATTGATGCGGGGAGTTCGGACTGGAACTCTGTACAAACTGCAAGGTAGCACTGTTGTTGATGGGTGCAATAGTTCTATGGTTCCTGAAAATGGAGTAGAAAATCTAGTGGTCTCTGGAGAGAAGACCATGTTGTGGCATCAAAGGCTTGGACATATTGGAGAGAAGGGCCTTCGAATACTTCATAGTAAAGGTATGGTAGAAGGTATGAATGATAACTCTCTGGATTTTGATTTCTGTGAAAATTGTGTGTATGGGAAGCAGAATCGAGTGAGTTTCCCCTGTGGTGGTAAGAGGACGAAATAGATATTAGAGCTTGTGCATAGTGATGTGTTTGGACCTGTGAAGGTTCCATCACTAGGTAATTCTGTGTACTATGTATCATTCATAGATGACTTCTCAAGGAATACATGGATATATTTCCTTAAGAAGAAATCTGAAGTCTTTGACAGGTTTAAATAATTTAAGGCTCTGGTGGAAAATCAAACAGAGAAGAAGATAAAGGTGCTGAGGACAGATAATGGTGGAGAATTTTGCAGCAAGGAATTTGAAGAATTTTGTAAGAAGTGTGGTATAGCACGGCAGAAGACTACTCCATATACACCTCAGCAAAATGGAGTCGCAGAAAGAATGAACAAGACGTTGATGGAAAGGGCAAGAAGCATGCTCAGTGGTGCCGGGTTAGGACAGGAATTCTGGGCAGAGGCGGTGGATACTGCATGTTACCTGATCAACATATCACCTTCATCAGCGTTGGAGGATAAGACTCCACAAGAAGTATGGACTGGTAAGAAACCCTCTCTTTCACATCTGAGGGTATTTGGATGTGTTGCATATGTACATGTTCCAAAGGAGAAACGAACCAAGTTGGATAGTAAATCTGAAAAGTGCATCTTTATTGGGTATAAGGATGGTTTAAAGGGTTATAAGCTTTGGAACCCAGTCACACGGAAGGTTGTGTACAGCCGAGATGTGGTGTTCAGAGAGGTAAAAGATGTTATTCAACATGAAGTCCAACCAAAGGAACCTGAGAAGATAGAGTTTGAGCCAAAGGAGGAAGAATCAGACTCTGCAGCAGAGGAGGAATCAGAAGATGAAGAGCCACTAACTCTGGCTGTGAGAAGATCAGGTCGAGAAAGAAGGCAGCCAGAAAGGTATAGTCCATCTGCTTTCAGTTCAAATTTTGCTTTGTCTGTTACTGATGATGATCCAAAAACTGTGAAGGAAGCAGTGGATTCAGAGGATGGAAAACTCTGGAAAGAGGCCATGGTTGATGAAATGGCATCTTTGCACAAAAATGAGGCTTGGGATTTGGTAGAGTTGCCGGCTGGAAGGAAACCCATTGGCAGCAAATGGGTGTTCAAGAAGAAGACTAATGCAGAAGGGAAGGTGGATAAATACAAAGCTCGGTTGGTAGCAAAAGGTTATTCCCAGGTGCCGGGAATTGATTTTGGTGATATTTTTTCTCCTGTTGCCAAGGTAGCTTCTATTAGATTACTTTTATCTGTTGCTACTGCTTTTGATTTTGAGGTAGAACAGATGGATGTGAAGACAACATTTCTTCACGGGGATTTGGAAGAGGAAATCTACATGAAGCAACCTGAAGGCTTTGTGGTGAAGGGTAAGAAAGAACTGGTATGCAAGTTAAAGAAGTCTCTGTATGGGTTAAAACAGTCACCAAGGATGTGGTATCAGAAATTTGATACATTTATACGGGGACTTGGCTTCACCAGAAGTAAAGCAGATAATTGTGTGTATTTTAAATTAATTGGTGACCGTGTTATTTATCTGGTCCTGTATGTGGATGATATGTTGCTGGTTGGAAATGACAAAGAAATTATCCAGGATTTGAAGACCCAATTGTCCTCCAAATTTGACATGAAAGATCTTGGTGCTGCAAACTATATTTTGGGCATGGAAATTAAAAGAGATCGGGCAAAGAGGAAGCTCTGGTTAAACCAGAGGAAGTATGTCGAGACAATACTGCAGATGCATTGACAAAATCTGTGAGCTAAGAGAAGTTCTCTTGGTGTAGAGAAACAATGGGTGTTTCAGGGTTGGAAAAATGACTAAGCTCTCCTGTGGCCCCTTGTGGAAAGAAAACAACAAGTGGGAGATTGTTGGGTTGTGTTATATTCTTTCCACGACTAACCTACGTAGTTAAACGGGGGGTTAGAGGGGGGCGGTAGCCCCCCTCTACGGGGTCCGGGGCAGCGCCCCATGAAATTTTTTTTTTGGACCCTATATTAGGTTGGGCGAACCTACCTATGGTTTTGTGCATGATTTTCGCACATGGTATTGGACGCGATGGTTTTTCGGTCCATGGTATTGGATGCTTCGGCATGTATAAATATGTATTGTAACATTGAAAGGAACATAATGAAAAATCAAGCTGGTAGTCCCGGTTTTGGGATCCAGGGAAAAAATCTATGTGCATATGTGTTTTATGGGTTATGCTCTCGCATTGTTTATTTTCTTTATTTAAGAATTCGTATGCAGGTAATTTCTGTATAGGGTTAAAACCTACATTGAGAAAATGGAGCACACCAACCAAGGAATTCCCTTTGGTGGAAATCCTAGTCCCTTCTCCTCTTGGGGATATGTTGGTGCGCCACATATGGCCACATTGTCGCTTCCAGGACTGATAATTGGCTTGCCGGTCTAGCTCTTCTCAACCAATGTCGTTCAAACCACCACTATTCCTGAACAGTCGAGTCAACAGTTTGACCAGACCAGAGTTGCCCACCAACCTTCTACTTCATCTAATTCTTCCTCTCCTCCTTCCTCTTCGCTTGACGGAACTGGTAAAACAAAAAACCAAGTTCCTAAGGAGAAGAAGGAAAAGAAGAAGAAAGAGAAGAAGAAGGAGCCAAAAACGACTGGGGGCAAACAAGTGTCGTCTGACAAAAATCCACACACAGCACTGACTAGGCCTAAATCGCCATGTGTCATATGCAAGGGAGACTACTTCCACAGAGATTGTCCCTGCATCCCCCGGATACTAAGGGACTGGTCTCCCCGTTTGCACAATTCGGTAGCGTCAACCTCTGATAGCCATGTTGACTGCTCACCGTCAACTAGTGAAAGTGAAGTCACAGGATAGAGAGGGAAAGCTAGATTTCCCTGCAAACTGTGTGAAGGCGATCACGCCATCCACCGTTGTCCCTTCTTAGACGAGGCTAAAAGAGTTTTGGAAGATCGCTTGATCTTACGAGCGCAACTTCCTCCTGCATATCAAAAACTTCTGCCAAGTCCTTCACTAGTTGAGAACCCGGCTGGCCCGCCCAGGTGGTCAGCCGAAGCACCTATCATTGAAGATGAACCGTCTAAATCCATACCTGACGAAAGTCAAAAGGTTGAGGCGGCAGTTGACCCGGTTTTGCCTTCAGAGGCTCTATCTTTGAATGATACCATCACAGAGGAGAATAAAGACGACACCGTCCAAATTCTCTTCATCAACATAGACTCCGACGAACAAGGGGGAAATTTGCCCATTCCTTTATCGCAGGAAGGAACTTCGTCAGAGTCATACCCGGCCGTCTATTCGGTCCCACCACCAAGCAACCTAGTTGTCTCGTTCGACTGGAACCAACTAGGCAGACCCCGTTTGCCAGCAAACATACCATTCAGAATTATCGTTCAAATATACAGAATGGTAATGGCTGGCACTATCATTAATGAGGGGGCATCTGTGAGTATCCTTTCCTCTATTGCTTGGAAAGCGCTTGGTTCGCCGGCGCTTTTGCCTGAAATGAGAAATCTATCAGGCTTTGATAAAGGAACCAGTCGACCTTTAGGGATCCTCCCCAATGTGCCCATAACATTGAAAGGGAAGACCATTCAAATGAATGTGATGGTCGTTCAAGGACCCTTGGATTATAACCTACTCCTTGGACGAGACTATATATATTGCATGGGGGCCCTCGTCTCCTCACTCTTTAGAGTAATGTGTTTTCCGCATGAAGGAAGAGTGGTCAAGCTCGTGGACCAACTTTCATTTCCCAGATCACGCATCGCAAATAGTCATGTACCTTCCCTAAATGGTCTCTTCACACAAGAAGTGTCTCAACCCACGGTCCGTCCTCCTGATGAGCACAAGTAATCCGGGAGGATATGACTGGAACCCAGGGGGCATGCGTCCTGGTCTGCTTCGGCAGGAAAACTTTGGGTATAGGGTAGGTTTCCACGGGAGAATATGACTAGTCTGTACCTCGTCCGTCTAGGAAGAGGGGTTGTTCTAGAATAAGATTCTTTTGTCAAAGTTATGTGAGTTGGCGGGCTACGTCGCTCACCTTTGTCGATTTTGGTAGACATTGCGGGGAAGTGTTTTGTTTGAAAGATTAACGAGACAATATTTGGGTAACCTGAAAGAGGTAGGCCTCTCTCAGTGAAACGAATGTTTTGACGGAAATGACGTAGAGGTAACCTTGAAATCGTACTTTATGCCTGGGGGCATGCAAACCTTTTGGAGTGCAAGCAAGGGGCGACTATTTATTTTTTAAATTTTTAGGTCCTCCCTTTAAACCTGTAGGTCTAACCCTTTAAACTCGTAGGATTAGTCGTTTCCGAACTTGCATAACGAAAGGATCCGGGGCAAAGCTTCGTGAGATGAAGCTCCATAAAAAATAGAATCTCAATGAGACACTCTTATCATATGATTGGTATATCGAACAGTTTCAGCACACAGTTCATGCTCATTAAAAAATAAACGCAAGATCCGAGTAGTTTTAACGCGGACTTCATGCTCGTTAAAAAATAAACATAAGCAATGAGCAAGTGTTTCCACCAGCGTTTAAGCTCATTTTAAAATAAAAAATGAACCTGCCCGGTAAATAACCATTGTGAATGTAACCTTATCAACCATTAAAGCCTTGGTCGTGTTTGCACCGTCACCTCCACTTTTCATTTGGCCGATCGTTCACCTCCATATGATTGTTTACCCATTTTGAGGAATAGCTGCGAAGAGTGATTTCACCTAGCCATCCTTGTGACACTGCCGTGATTGGAAAATTCCAACCTGTACCTGGAATCAGCTGCTAACCTTGTTTATCACTCGTTCCTCAAAAGACGAGTCTTCTTTAAGCTCTTTTCAACTGACTCGTAAAATATGAAAAGATTGCCGAGTCCTTGGCCTTCCAGCTCGTTAAAGGGACAGGAAGTGCTATCCCTCCTCTAGATTTTAATCTTTTTGGACCTGAGGGATTATTGCACAAAAAGATCGAGCGCTTGTTTTATTCGGCTCGTTAAAACTATCGAAAACTCATGCCTTCTGTATTGTTTTATACTTTTTCGGACCTAAGGGATTAGATGATGAAAAATGACTTTTGGAGTTAACTTTATGTACCTTTTCAGACTCTCTAAAAATGAAAAGGACCGAGTTATCCTTGTCGTTAGACTCGTTAAAATCATTAAATAGCGACAAACTTGTCTTTAGACGAGAACGAGTTTCACTATCACTAAGCTCGTTAAAACATAGCGATGGGCTTGCCCGAAGGGCAGGTTATAGAACAAGCATATGTTATCCTCCTCAAGCTTGACAAAAATAAAGAGGTACTGGTCAGCAATGACTAGGGAAAAATCGGGAGAAACTAAAGAAAACTTTGATGGTAGCAATTCGCTCTTAAACATGACACTTTTCCTCCGTACCACAATCGGGTTGGGTTGTTTCATTCACCGGTCACATCCATGGTCTCGCCATACCATCCATATTTGGGGTAATGCTACCGATCCATCGCATCAGTGTCACCATATGTTCAAGAGAAGTTGTTCAGAAAAGTCAACCATGTCCCATCCACTGCCATACATTATCCTTCATCCTTTCATGACCGCCACCCTGAATCATATGTCACAGATCGTTTTCACCTCCATCAAAATCATTAGCTCCATTCCGTGTCATTGATGTGGGATTCATTAAGGCCCTCCTTTGACGGATCGCTTCTTGTCGACATCAGCTCATTATCCAAGAAGTTGATCTAGGAACAACCCCTTCAGTACTTTGAAGCTTGCATGCCTCAATGGCAAGTTTCTCACTTCCGGCGACAGGTATACATCAATGACCTTCGACCGAAAGATTTTGCGTGGTGTTCGACGCCAAGTCCTTTATTCACACCACGTGAATTGTACTGCAGTACCTTGAGGGTCATTATCATTATCGGTGATTCCTCTCGCGCTTGTTAACGGTTTACCTCATTGACCGGTAATCAAGCGATGTCTTTCCATGTTCGACTTCAGAACATTTCTCACATGGATCGACTTGTACTTAGAGTGAAGATCGAACGAGTTTGAAGACCCCGGATCTAGTTTCATCCATCCGGGCTGCGATATATATTCAGGAAAGATAAAGACATTGACATGTACATCATTGCAGCAGATAATCATCCTACTCAAAGGATGATAATTTCATCAAAATTATCAGTCTACCATCAGACGATTGTCTGTTCTATGTACAGAAAAATGAATTTATAAAGCTGAGCATGGGAATGCCCGCCTCAGCTAGATCATGAAAACAGTATGAAAAATAATGTATTGTATTGTATCTTATTATAGGTCTCCTCCCAGCATTGGATGAACTTCGGATCCCCCTGATAAAGCATTTCACCTGATAAACAGCCTCATACTTTAGGGGGCAATTGTTATAGACATTTTTGTGCCTTACAACATTGAGCATGAAATGTCCATAATCTAAGGGATCCAAAGTCCCTAAACATGTGTTTCCTACCCCTAGAGGAACAAGGCTAACAAACCACAACAATTCACAGAAGTTCTCCACCAGAAACTGCTCAAAAACAAGTCAATTCAGGATCAATTCAGTGGCTCCACTAGCTGTTTGCGCTGAATGTCAAAGCCAACACTGGCTACCTGCGCTGAATGTCAAAGGCAACACTAGCTACCTGTGCTGAGCGAGAGTTGACATGTGGCAAGTTCATTCCACGAGGTGTCAAATCCCAGGAAGCTTCCAAAATCTTCCTCAATGACACTTGCCTCAGGGAATTCGATTGGTGATGAGTAAGAGGTTCCAAATCTCCAAGTGGAAGAAAGAACCTCCAAGTGGAATCAAGAACTGACAGAGGGAGAGGACACTAGTCAGATCTCAAGCTGACTCATCCTCTCTCCAAACATCTATATATGGATCTCTCCTCCATGAGATCTAGGGGCTGGAATTTTGTTATTGCAAAGAATTGTTGTTGGTTTGAGATTTGAATCATTGGGTGCTTAATGCTTTGAAGGGGGTGAAGATAGGAATTCCATTTGCTGGGAAGGAGATGCTGGATTGGAGCCCTCTGGGTTGTATCTCTTCCTGAACCTTGTTATTCATCAATAAAGCTATCTTGGTTTCTCCTATATACTGATGTATCTTTGATGTATGATTGCATTAGTATGTTTAGTTTATTTCTAATCCTGAACTAGTTATGAATATGAATCCATGTCTTGTGTAGTGTTCTCTTCTTGTGATCTTGCAGAAACCTCTTGAAGCTGGGCGAGCGAGAAGGCAAGTAGCTGGGAACTCACAAAGAGAAGAGAAACCGGATCGAGGGACAAACGGAAGACACCGGTTAGTCCATCCATCTCTCTTCATTCTTAATTCATAAAGGAAGAATACTAGAATAGCTATCTCTGTTTGTTGCTAAGGCACTGTCACACCTTAGGTGGATAGGATCGTCCTGCATAGGCATTTTTCCCCACAACAATGTCGAGCCACTATTCCTTTTTCAGTTGTGGATTTCTATTCTCCTGTGCTGTAAATTCATGGATCTTCTTGTCCAACCAGTCTTAGATACCTTTCTTAGTTTGATTCCAATGATACAACATCACACATCTCTCATGAAGATTCCGGTCCCAGCAATGGAACCATTTTTTGGCTACGTGGGGCCTGACCCAGGTTCAGCGTTAGTTAGCCAAACAACTCCCTACACTACTGGCCCTTTCGGCATCAGCCTGCGGAGTGTGGACTGAAGTCTCACCTAAAGCAGTATGGGGGGATGCTAGAACCAAGTTTCTGCACCCTGAGATGGTCATGATGTTGGTTTATACCATTTGTTCCTACTTTCGCACAGGTCACTGGGCTTTAGGGCTCTATCAGTCTAACCCTTTATTTCATCCTTCAGTACCTGCGCGAAGGGGTATGATTGACCTTCACACAGCCTTAACTCGCGATCCAGGTACTTTTGCACTATTATAACAACATATTGTATAGGTTCCCAAGCTATCTTAAGTGTATTACTTGTCTTATTAAACAATCACAGTTAGTGCCGCGTAAACAGTTATTATTACTTGCGTTCGATTAAATAATACAGTCACATACATTCCTGCATCACATGAACATTTTAAATTAAACCTAAAACACAATATAACCGGATGCATTAACAAGAAATAGATACACATAATTTTCAAAATACTTCTCTTTGTTGATATGTTCAGATTATTACAGACTCTATCCCCCCTGCACACACAGCTGCAGGGGTCCACGCACTCAGCTGTAGAATTCTACCCTAGGCCTTTGTGCACTTAGCTGTAGATCCTCTACCTACGCTAAGACCGAAACACTTCAACTTCTCTACGAAGACTCCAAGCCTTGTCTTCTCTTAGCAAAACTTAAGACTACATAGAGCTTACTTACTTAGTTCTTTTTATACAATCCCATGGTTCTCGGACCATGGGTAGATCTTTACAGCTAACTTTACACTTTACAAAATAAGGGCGGATAACCCTTTATGACTCTTGACACCTTCACGCTTTGCGACCACAAAATGTGAAGACTTTACAACTTTATTACAATGTTGACCCAAAACATGGGCTTTTAGCCCCAAAACTATCCTTGGGGGATCCCATTCCCAACATCCACATACCTGCAACAATTCCATTTTAACATGAAGTACAAGAAGGGAAGCACAACTAATGTTGCAGACTGCCTCTGTTGAGCTCTGGTCATGGTGCTGATCACTATGCTCATGTCCTATGGACACGAGACTTCGGGGTGGACACATCTTTACAAGTGCGATCCAGAATTCGGTGACACATAGCAAAAAATATTGGAAGGTAATAAAGTTCCAAATTTTCACCTCCAAGATGCATTGTTATGCCACTTGGGACACGTTTTTGTTCCTTCAAGAGAGCGTGCGAAGATGATTTGGGAGGCGCACTATAGTCAGGTCGCTGGACATTTCAGAGTAGAGAAAATAGCGGCAGTACTGTAGAAATATTTTTATTGGCCAAACCTTCATCAGGATGTTGGGAAGTACATTAGTTCTTGCACTACCTATGTCATTTCCAAACCAACCATCAAGAATCAAGGCCTATATACTCCTCTGCCTACTCTTGGTAGACCTTGGGAATCCATCTCCATGGATTACATGTCGGGCCTTCCTTCTACCAAGCATGACAATGATTGTGTTTTTGTGGTCTTCGACAGATTCTTTAAGATGGCCATTATGGAGGTATGCAAGAAGAGTGTCACAATAGAGGCCATTGCTAAGGTCTTCTTTGAGCGAGTTTGGGTACACTTTGGGATCCCACAGTCTATTTTCTCAGACCGGGACAACAAATTCCTAAGTGTATTTTGGTCAAGTCTATGGTCGATGTTGGATACCAAACTTAATAAGTCCACAAATTTCCACCCCCAAACTGATGGGTAAATAGAGGTCGTCAACAGTATGATTGTACACATTCTGCACTCGTACAACTTGAAGAATCCACACACATGGGATGAAAGCCTCCCCTATGTCCAACAAAACTACAAAAGAGCTCTCCATAACTCGATGGGTGACAACCCCTTTCAGGTAGGGTTGGGACTCCAACCATTATGTCCCATTGATGTGGCCATGCCATTTGCAGCTACTCAGGTAGATTCAACTCACATCCATCCTGAAGCTGATAGGGATAACAACTTCATTGAGCACATTCAACACATCCGCCAGTAGGTCCATGATATATTGGACAAAGCCAATGCTAAGTACAAGCAAGGCCATGATTAACATTGGGTTCCACACAAGTTCCAGGTGGGCGACAAAGTTTGGCTACATTTACAAAAGGAGCGCATCACTGGACCCCACCACAAGATTCAACTGCTCTATTATGGGCCATACACAATCACCAAGGCTATAGGGGAAAATGCCTTCAAGCTCAACATTCCTCTGTTCCTTAGTCTGCACTGAGTGTTCAATGTAGACTGCCTTCGTGTTGGGAAAAATACTAGGGGGGGGGTGAATTAGTATTTTCAAATCATTAAAATTTTTAATTTCATATCCAGGTTTCTGTATGCTAATTTATTGAAGGGAACCTGCGTATGTACGTGACTGTTATTCAGACAACTAGTGTATATCCAGTAAACTTACATTTAAGTTAATTCATCATCTGCTTATCTTGAGCCAATGCATCAGTACTTCATTAGACATTAAATAAATAGTAACCATGCATAGTAAGAACAAAATAAGCCATCACACATAAGAAACACATCAACACACATGAACACCAAGATTTTTAGGTGGAAACCAAATGTGGGAAAAATCCACCATTGCTATCGTCTTTGTCTTCCTTTTATTATAAATAAAACTTCTTACAATCTTGTACTAGCGCAGACTCATACTAGCATGTAGGCACCCATCTATAGAAGGCTACAACCTTCTCTCATTCTCCAAAACCCACTAGAAGGGAGCTTCAACCCCCATGATCTCATTTACCGACACCCACCAAAAGGGAGCTCCAACCCCCTGATATGATTTACCAAATACCACTGGAAGGAAGATTCGACTTCCTCATTCAAGGCTCCAACTCTCAACACTTCCGCAGACCACGTTTCATAAATTTTCATACTAGATCCACCTGCTACAACACATCACAATTGTAGGCCACATTTCATCAAATTTTCATATTGGACCCACTACCATCATTTAAGCCCAATACCAAATATCAAGACTGAAAACTGATCATTGTGTCTCAACCATGGAACCAACCAATCACTGAACCAACTGAATTAACCCATCACTAAATCAACTGAATCAACCAATCATTGAATCAAATGAAACCCAAATCAATCAAATTATACTTAAATAACCAAAGAAATTAGATCGCTGTTAACCAGATGACTAATACTAAACCCAAACACTGCATCAAATTATTGAATTAGTCGAAATCACTGATCAATAAATTATCAGAATATATACGCTACTTTACTATATAAAACCTGCATGTATACACGAATTCCTTGGTGTATACTTGTGTACAGATCTCAAAACATTGAACCCTGAAATTGAACCACTGTCACTCTGAAATAAACATTGAATCATACACAGATCCACGCAACATTATGAAATAATAACCGATCTTCAATCATAAACAGGTAGTAGCTTCATAATTCTTTAATAAAATACATCATCGTTAAGCCTAGATCATCAAGTAATACTTCATTGACAAACAACAGAAACACAACAAGACTGGTTATGCTGATCATACATCTTTTTTAGCAAAACCCTAGCTTATATACAACTTTTCCTCAAAACATTTATGTGTGTAAACGCGCTTCTCTAGAATCAAACCCGTGTATAGATCTGAATATATACACGACTTACCTGTGTTAAACCTGTGTGTGTACATGCCTTTCAGGTCATTAAACCCGCACACAGATATGCAATTACTGGCACAAACCTTCACTGCATCACAGAACTTTAGACATACCCAGATCTCGACATACAAAGAAAATCCACACGTCAAGATAAAATCAACCCATAATCAAAACTATCATTTCAGATCTATTGCATCCGATCCATCATCAAATTCCTGGGTGCATACTTAGATTTAGACCAAGAAAATCATTAACAACCCATTACATGCATATTTACTTCATATCTAACTATTCATAAAATATTCATCACTTGCACACATCTACCACTTTTATCTTCATCTCCTTATATAGCTTAGCCCTTATCCAATACCATAGGTCAAAACCATACTAATGCCGATGGTATTCCTAGATGGGATCAAATATCTGTTGTTGCACTCAATACCATGGTAAAGACCCTTGGTGTTTAGAATACCATGGTGCAGAAATTCTACACGTCTTTCCTTCTTCATACTCGTGAGTGTACGTGGCTTTTCTTTACTCTACTTTTCTTCGCCAAACTTGAGTGTGTACACAACTTTGCTTCATAGAACCTGTGTAGACTCGAATTTTCTTAACCAAACCTACGTATACTTCTTCAAACTTCATCTTTATCATTCTTTTGTCTCTGAACTGATAATCCTTTTCTGTCATATGTAGACATATCCTTTTGAGACCTACACCAAGTAGGTTTCCATCAAAGTACAACAAATCAAGTAGTTTTCCATCAAGTACAACACAATAGTCATAATGCCAACAATCTTCCCCTTTGGATTTGATGGTAACCACTTTGGTACTTGGTCACTACAACTTGTAGATACCTGTAAAATACATCAAGCTAAGCACCAAGATTTTCAAACACCAAGTTACTCTCCCCCTTTGACATCAAGGGCAAAGGGCTGACCAATGTTGAATGAAGGCTTCTCTCTTGAGCGTTGTAGATCTGAACAATTGAGTATGAACAATGAACATTCTCCCCTTGAGCACATGCTAAAATTTATGAAGGATGTACATTGAAGTACATGACTCTATGACTCAACTGAATATGACTTTTCCTATCACCAAGGACTCAAACTTACATCAATCACCCAATCACAGTGGGTTTACATATTTGACTTCATTATTACATCAATCACCCAATCACAGTGGGGTTACAAATTACATCACATGCCCAAAAAGGCTTGACCATAATAGTCCATACATCACTGAATTTTACAATGATTACATCATAGGTCTTTACATAACCTTTACATCAACTGACAAATATGACGTGTATAACCAATACCGAATACCTCTATAGTGAGGTAACAATACTAGTAGTTTTCAGCAACCATCTTATACTATGTAGGATCTGCACCATAAGCATCTGTTAGCAGTAACATGAACAACAACATGCACTTATTCATCATTAATCAAGAAAATCATCAATATAAGAAGCATCCTTAATATAAGCATCATTATGTACCGAAGAATTCTAAAACAAACATAATGCCAACAATGCATTATTAGAAGCATAGCGAATACTCTCCCTGAAGCTGTGCCATATCTGCAGCCTATACTCAACCAATTCCAGAACAACAAGAAAAAATGGAGCTTGTTTCTTCATCATACCAAGATATACGCAACTATTCAATTCAGAACTCACATATATACGTGACTTGTCTTTATAGGATCCACGTACAGAAAGTGAAATACTGAAACCTCTTACCTTCAGCTCCTTCTGAGCCTATACTATCTATGTGAATTCACTGCTACGATATCTGATGCATTGTCAGTAATGTAAGAAATCATGAATATAAAAAATAACCATGGGAGTCATCATCAAGACACATATGTATTACTCCCCCTGAACTTGAAGAATCAACAGAGTGATGAAGTAGGGACCATTCCTAATTTCTGTCTGAGATATTCAAATGCATCACGTGGAAGTGGTTTTGTAAATATGTCAGCAACTTTTTCTTTTGAGGGAACATATTCTAGTTTGACCTTTTGTTCAAGCACATGCTCTCTTAGAAAATTATATTTAATTGGAATATGCTTGGTCTTGGAGTGCATAACATGATTTTTTGAAATACTAATGGAACTTGTATTATCACATAGAATGGAAATGGGTGGAGAAAAATTGATTTGAATATCCTGCAATGTTTGCATCATCCAAAGAAGTTGTGTGCAACAAGATGCAACAACAACATATTCTACTTCTACAGTAGATAAAGAAATTGAGCTTTGTTTTTTGTTGAACCATGATACCAAGCGGGGCCCCATATAGAATTCTCCTCCATTAGTGATTTTTCTATCATCAACATTTCCTGCCCAATCTACATCTGTATAAGCATGAAGAGTAAGATCTGCATCTTTGGGATACCATAAACCAAAGTATTGAGTGCCTCATATATATTTGAATATTCTTCTGACTACTTGAAGATGAGTTTCCTTTGGATTAGATTGAAATAGTCCAACAATCCCAACTACATGCATGATATTTGGTCTTGTTCCTGTAAGATAAAGTAGACTTCCAATCATGGATTTGTATTTTGGTTGGTTGACTGTGGGAGAATCATCATGCGAACTAAGACTACATCCTGTCACCATGGGTGTGCATACTAGTTTACAATATTCCATTCCATATTTCTTCAAAATTTTCTTAAGGTACTTTGTTTGTGAGAGAAAGATGCCATTCTTTGCTTGTTGTACTTGTAAACCAAGAAAGTATGTTAGTTCACCAAGTAAAGACATTTCAAATTCTTGTTGCATGACAAAAGAAAACCTTTGACTCATGGATTCTTCATTGCTACCAAAGATGATGTCATCCACGTAAACAATAATAATTAAAAGTTTACCATCATCCACCTTTATATATAGGTTTCTATCTGCAGACCCCTTAGTGAAGCCTTGTTGTTGAAGATATCTGTCAAGGTGATAATACCATGCACGAGGGGCTTGTTTTAGCCCATATAATGCCTTCTTGAGTTTTCAAACAAGTTTTTCATCATTTCCTAGAATAAACCCTTCAGGTTGTTCAATATAGACTTCTTCTAGGTTCCCATTTAAAAATGCAGATTTAACATCCATTTGATAGAATTTGAAATGATGAAAGCTTGAAAAGGAAAGAAACATTCTTATGGCTTCAAGTCTAGCTATAGGTGCAAATGTTTCTTCAAAGTCTATTCCTTCTTGTTGAGCATAACCTTTGCAAACGAGTATTTCTTTATTTCTAATTACTTCTCCATTCTCGTTCAATTTATTTTTGAATACCCATTTTGTCCCAATAACATTCTTATCATGAGGTCTAGGAACTAGTTCCTAAGTGTGATTCTTTTCTATTTGGTCAAGTTATTCATTCATAGCCTTAACCCAACACTCATCTTTGCTAGCTTGATTTACATTTTTTGGTTCAATTGTGGATAGTAAGGCTAGATGACTAGCAGTTCCAACAAGAGTTATTCTAGTTTGTATTCCAGACTCCTTACCACCTAGAATTTGAGATTCTGGATGGTTTTTCTGAACATAACTTGATGGATTCTTTTATGGTGCTTATGTATTGTCACTTCCTTCATATGATTCTTCATTGATTTTTTCTTCCACATTATTTAGGCTCGTTGTAAGAGTATCTTCGTCATCTAATGGTGCTTCCTTTTTGATACCTGTGGATTTTTCATCAATCACAACATCAATGCATTCAACAATATTTTTAAGTCTTTTATTGTAATATATATATCCTTTGCTTCTAGAGGAATATCCAAGGATAATTCCTTCATTAGCTCTAGCTTCAAACTTTCCAAGTTTGTCATTATTATTCTTTATATAACACTTACTTCCAAAAACTCTAAAATGCTCAACAGTCGGGGGTTTACCGTACCAGAGTTCATAAGGCGTTTTATCAATGTTCACACGGATATGAGATTTGTTAAGAATATTTACTGTTGTATGTGTTTCTTTTCCCCATAAGGTTCGAGGTGTCCTAGACTCATCAAGCATGGAACACACCATTTGTTGAATTTTTCTATTCATTCTCTCTGCTACCCCATTTTGTTGAGGAGTCTTAGATATAGATAACTGCCTCTTGATGCCATGCTGTTGACAAAAGTTGAAAAATTCGTCTGATATGAATTCTCCTCCACTGTCAGATCTGAGGCATTTGATTTTCAAGTTTGACTCATTCTCTACTAAAGCTTTGAAGACTTTTAAATTTATCGAATGCTTCATCTTTATATTTTAATAAACCAATCTAGTACATTCTAGTAAAGTCATCAATAAATAAGATGAAATATTGTTCACCTCTAGGTGACCTTTTCTTCATTGGTCCACACAAATAAGTATGAATAAGTTCAAGGGGCCTACTTGCAGAACCTTCTTTGGCATTGAATTGTACCCTGGTTTTCTTACTGAATTGACATGATTTGCATATAGTATTTTATGGTAAAGAGATGTTGGGAAATCATGAACTACTCCTAGATTGCTTGACTTATGTCTTTGATTGAAGCTTATATGTCCCAATAATTTGTGCCACAAACAACCTTCTTCTATTTTGCTTAAGTAACATTGTTCTAGACCGCCTTCCAAGACATAGACATTACCTAGAGTTCTTTCTCCTTTTATTATGGTTTTTCCTATATCGAGATTTCAGACCACACAATTCTTTGATCTAAAAACAAATTCATTCCCTTGGTCGCACATCTTGATAACACTTAACAATTTATGCTTCAACCCATAAAAAAATAAAGCATTTCCATCTTTAACCTTTTCTTTTACAAAATAGTTCACTTTCCTTTGATAACAACAGGTGCATTTTTTTTTCACTTGTAGTTCACGGACACCCGTGGTCATTGGGTGGCTGCTATGTCCATGAAAATATCTGAGTTTGATCAAGGGTATCAAGCCTCATGGCCAATAGATAGGCCTAACTACAAGGGCTTCGGGGAGATTGACCCTGTGACCTCCTGAATGGCGAGGCACTTATTTGACCAGTTGAGCTAACCCTTGGGGCTTAAACTAGCATAACAATAGGTGCATTATTTCCAAAGGTTACATTATTTTCTTTCTTTATTTAATCAAAAGACATAAAGTTATCTTTATCACCTGTTTTGCGTTTTGAGCATCCACTATCAATGTACCACAATTTTTATTGATCCCCTGCATATAAATCTAGACCACAGTTCTCAGATTTGATGGTCTTCTTCTTCCATACCATAGATGTTGTTTCCATTTGCTTATTCTGAGGTATTGATCATCCTTTTCTCCTGCATCCAGATTCTTTTTGCCAAACGTTAATGCAAAAGGAGCATTTAGTTTCATTTTGAAGATGAGAGAATGCATTTTAAGATAATTTCTTTACCCCAACCTCATTCTTTTGTTTCCTTTCTTCTCTAGTCATGATAGTTTTGTAAGCAACACATTGAGCAGCCTTATGACCAAAATTGTGACAAGTGAAACATTGTCCATTAAAGTAGAAGTGTCTGGGAGTATATTACCTTCTAGTTTTGTTTTCCTTTTGATTGAACTGAGCATAATTTACCTGGGAAGTATTTGGTCCTTTATTCTTTTGTTGTAGGATGGAGTGATGTTGACTTCTTCTCTTTACTACATTGATATAACTTCCTATTTCTATAGAAGAAATTACCATATTTGATGTTTCTTCATAGTATCTAAGACCTATCTTTATAAGAAGAGAGAATTGAACTTTGATGATTTCATGTAAGGTTTTAGATCCTTTAACAAATCTAAGATTAAGACTTTTTGCTTTCTCAAGTTATTTCCTTAGACGGACTATTTCACATTCTAGCTTCTCATTATGCTCTTGCTTTTCTATGATTTGTTTCTTCAAAGTTTCTTATGCTAATTTAGCTTCTTCTAAACAAATTTTAAGTTGAAATATTTCTTCAATAAAAATATCCTTTTCTTCTAGGGAATCCATGAAATTATCATCAAACTCATTACTATCTTCAAATTCCATAAGTAATTGACATTCTTGATTAGAATCACCTTCTTCAACATGTGAAAGGCCATCACTACCATTATTGCATAGACAAGGAAATGGATCATAGTTAGAACAAAATCCCATACCTAATAATTCTTCTTCTTCATTCTTAATTAATAGAAAGCGGGGTGCTCCCAAACTTAAATATTTGATGACATCTATAGTGTTAGTGTCAGTGTCTTCACACTTCCGTCGATGATCAAATTGCTCTTTTGCATGCATATTAGGTGTCTCATTTGATCAGCTACATTCCATTAGGTCATGGATCAACTGATGGTAGTGGTTTCATGTTAGTTTCCCTCATGACATACACCTGCTGACCTCTTTACACATTTTTTTTTAGTCATCCACAGTCATCCTGTTTCATTTCATGTATAACAACTAGTCCTAGGGTTTAGTCCCATCAGGTCTTAGGGTTTTTCAATCATGCTCAAATAAAGAGGTTAGCGGGCACATGAAGGTTCATAAAGTCATAAGTTTACTTCTGATATGCTCAATAAATATTTTTCACCTCAAAACTCTGTTTTGAGGTGAAAACAGAGTATTTTTCTATTTTAATGATTTTCATGTAAATTCAATTATTTTTATATGTAATAAGCACTCAGCAGCTGTTCCTGGTCACCATGCCAATTCCTGCCACTGCAAAAGCAAAAGTATCAAGACATTAGTCCATCAAATTTCCAAGAAAAAGAGTCAAACTTCAAACTGAAAAATAGAGTTTTTGAAAAAGTTACCAAGACTTTAGAAAAGTGGGTTTGAAATGAAGAAAGATTAAAGTGTAAGGTATATAAAGAAAAATCATGATAGAAAGTCATTTCATTGTAAAAAAGGTCAAGTGGAGAGCTAAAATCGCATTTTGAAGGAAGGGTGAGCAAAAAGGGAAGAAAAATCGAAATTTGGTGCAAGTTTTCCTGGCGCTGCGCATTGGGAGCACGGCGCTGCGCATCAGAAGGGCATTGTGCATCAGTCACTTTTCTCCTTCATTAAAATACACTGGCACTGCGCATCAGGCCAGCGCTGCGCATTGGGTGGACCACGCTGCACATTGAGCTGCCAAGGTTCTAATTCACCCAAATTCATCCTCCATCAACTCTTTTGCTGCATTCACCTCCTAACAAGTAAGTGTCAATACATCCTAAGCTTAAATAGGGTTTTTCATGTTTGGTTCATGATTTTTGCTTCCTAAAGGTCAAACCCTAGCTTGCCTCTATACTCTATTTCACATCATTGCAAAACCACAATCCCTTGTCCCTTTTCCCAACTTCATTGCACTAAAACTACCCCTTGATTCTATTTTCCCTTTCCCTATTTTCCCTAAGAAACTAATCCCCTTTATCAAACCCTAAGTCCCTCATACATCAAAACCTTAGCTCCCCAAATCCTTCCCTTCATTCCCCTACCTCATCTCATTACTATTGTTCCATTTACAGAATCTCTTCATACTCACCTTTTTATTCCCACCTATTATCCATTATTCACCATATCATCACTACATTATCTCATAGAGACAAGCATGGAAAGAGGCAGTGAATCAGATTTTGAAGAGGACACACTTAGTGATAGCTCAAGAGAAAGAAATTTGCAGCAAAGGAAGCCTCACAAAGGTGGAAAAATCATCAGGGAGGAACCTATCAGCATGAGTGAACTCCTTGCTTGCCCACTAGCCACCACATGTTTCAAATATCAGTCCTGTTTTGAGTTTTGTGAAATGGTTGAGAGGGTCAAATTTCACCATGAGTTATGAAGGTAGTTTGTGATAAACATGGATAACAATATGGTACATCTTGCTCGGGTAAACTTCACTCTTTCACCAACTATCATTACAGAGGCCACAAGAATTCTAGATGTAGGGGAAAAGTGGAACAAAAGGAAAATATTAGTAAGCAGCTTTATGAGCCTTATATCAAGGCCAAGTACCATGGAAAACTTAGTAGGGTGTTTCCTTTTAAATTCCTGGAGGACCGGTATGTTCCACTCATAAAACTTATCATTAAATACTTTACATGTGAGGGTAGGTTCTCTAGACTTTATTCCTACCACATTAGATTGCTCATGCACTTCACCAGGGTCAGAATGATGAGCATCCTTTATTTTATATCCAAAAACATAGAGAGGATGACAGTGATTGCAAAGAGAAAACCATATCCACAGCAACTCAATAACATTTATCATTTTTCTGTCATCAAAATTATTGTTTTTCATCAGCTCACTCAATTTGGAATGCCATGGGAAACTTTCATTGCCCATGAGTGCTTCAAGGGGCCTCAAATATTTTCAGATCCCCAAGAGGAAGGTGAACCTTCCGAGCAACAAAAGGAGCCTGAAAAGAAAACATAGGAGGTTCTTGTGTTTATCACCTATGAGAGAGGCACAAAGAAGCTTTTTGCTGCTACCAGGTGAGTACTATCTCCACCGAGGGTGGAAGGGGTCTCGTTTTCTTCATCAGACCACAGGAAAATGCTATCTTCACCGGGGGTGGAAGGGGCTTTGCCTTCTTCTCCAGCTATACAAGTTGGCCAGCAATCAAAGAGAAGAGACAAAGGGAAGCAAAAGATGCATGAGGAGAGCCCTACTGAAGGGCAAGACAAAGAGTTTACTTTGATTGAGGAGGATGTCATTGACTTGGGCTCTCAAGGCTCAAGAATCAAGGACATGATTATCAAAGAGAAGGAGGCTGAAATACAAGCCTTATCACTTAACCTTGAGAGGGCCAAATGGATCATTAACTATCTTGAGCAGGAAAACAAACAATTGACAGATAAGCAAGCTATTATGGAGCTGCAGATGATTAGGGAAGATAGGCAAGAGGCAAAGAAAACAAAGATCGAGATGACCTCCCTTGAGCAAGAAATTGAGAATGACCGAGAGACATGGTTGGAAAGGGTGAACATTCACCTTCAGAAGTTACTTGAGAAAGCCAACAAAGGAAAGAGAATGCTGCGCCATATAGCCTATCATTACTTAACTCAGAACAAGATTTGCAAAACAAGGGTAAAGAGGCTAAAAGCCAAGCTAATTTGGATTCAGCATGAAAAAATAAGCAAACCCAGAAAGTTTCATCAATTTTGGAGAAGATTTGGGCCACCAAAAGGGCAAAAAAAAAAACCCAAAAAATGCCCTCTCTACCACTTTTTGGACCCACAGTAAGCAGTCTTGGGAGAATCAACTTTTGGAGGGTCAAATCAACTCCAAATCAGAAAATTCAAAGTGTTCCAGAAACTAGACAGGCGGAGCCTTCCAACAAGATATCTTGGGCCTGATTTGGGTGAGTGGAAGGCCTCCAGAGGTAGCCTTGAAGTGGCATTGCACATCAGGCTCAGGGCACTGTGCATCAGGCAAATTTTGTCAATTTTGCCTAAAACCCAAAATTTCGCTCAGTTTCTTCAGTGGTTGACTTTTCTTCTTGTTTAGGTAAATGTATGTATGGTAAATGATGTAATTATAGATGAAAATCACCTCATAGGGTGGATACATCAAGTTCGAAGTAGTTTTGAGCTGTAATGAATTGGTTCCCTACGTTTTAGAGGCAAGCTGTTCCATTGCCTACTTTTGTGTTCCTAGTTTAGATATGGTTGAAACCACCCCTTTTCTCATGGATTCGACCCTGATAGCTAGCATGATGGTTTCCTTGACTATATTATGTAATTTCTTAGTCATTTGTAAAGGTTGGAATTTGGTAGAAGTGGTGGCACTCATTGAACATTTGTATTAGCAGTTTGGCAAGGAATAAAACCAGGTTTCACAACTATTTTTGTGGGATTATTGTGACAGTGAGTTTATGTATTGTTTCTTCTTTGTAATGAGTTTTTCTTATGTTTTATATGTATCCAAATCCATCTTTCTCTTCTAAAACTAAATGAATCAAGGTGAATGGACAAAATACACTACTGTGCTTTGTCTTGGGAATGCATTTGGTTTTCAATGTTTTCAACTGTTTGAAGAGGATTCATAGTTTCTTTATGCCCTCCTCAACTCCTCAGTTGTATTAATCTACCATATTAATCCATTTCTAGTACATAAACCCTTGTCTACCTCTCTCCACAGAACATGATTGTATCCCTGAGTTGATTTCCCGGACCCAATCTGCCTTCTCCAATTGATCCAACAACCAAAACCTAAAATTCAAACTAGAAACCCTGGGCTACTATACCTAGCCTAAAATATACATTAAATTCAGTCATCTCAAACCCTAATTGCCAATATATTAATTGATATTGACAAGGAGAGAGCCCTCTCCCGACCTGGTAGGGCTAGCTACCAGGTTAAGCGTGGTTTGATGTTACCCTAGACCTACCTTCCTTCAACCTAAGGTAGATCCAGGCCCTAATATGTAGTTTTCACTACTCTGATATATCATTGCCACAGTTTTCTGAATCCCTTCTGCGAGCAATATTCTACTTTCCCATCATCTTGACAGATCTTCTTCAAGCGATCAATCTTCTTTTGAAGAACCTGGATCTGATACCAATTGTTGGGAAAAATATTGGGAAGGGGTGGGGGTGAATCGATATTTTCAAATCATTAAAATTTTTAATTTCATATCCAAATTTTTGTATGTGACTTTATTGAAGGGAACCCACGTATGTACGTGATTATTATTCAGACAACTAGTGTATATCCAGTAAACTTACTTTTGAGTTAATACATCATATTTTTATCTTGAGCCAGTGCATAAATACTTCATTAGACATTAAATAAACATTAGCCATGTGTAGTAAGAACAAAATAAACCATCACATATAAGCAACACATCAACACACTTGAACACCATGATTTTTAGGTGGAAACCCAATGTGGGAAAAAACCAATGTTGTTGTCATCTTTGTCTTCCTTTTATTATAAAGAAAAATTCTTACAATATTTTATTGGCACAGACTCATACCATCATGTAGGGACCCACTTGCAGAAGGCTACAACCTTCCCTCATTCTCCAGCACCCATTGGAAGGGAGCTTCAACCCACATGATCTCATTTATTGACACCCACCGGAAGTGAGCTCCAACCCCCTAATCTGACTTACTAGCTACTACTGGAAGGAAGCTTTGACTTCCTCATTGAAGCTTCCAACCCTCAATGCTTCCATGGACTAGGTTTCATAAATTATCATACTGGATCCAATTGCTATAACACATCACAACTATAGGCCACATTTCATCAAATTTTCAGACTAGACCCACTACCATCATTTGAGCCCAATACCAAATAACAAAACTAAAAACTGATCACTGTACCTCAACCATCGAACCAACCAATCACTAAACCAACTGAATCAACCAATAACTGAATCAGATGAAACCCAAATCAATCAACTTATCCTCAAACAACCAAAGCAGTTAGATCACTGTTACCAGAGTGCTAATACTGAACCCAAACACTGCATCAACTTACTGAATCAGCTGAAAGCTTTGATCAATAAACTATCAGAATATATATGCTACTTTACTATAACAAACCTGTGTGTATATGCGAATTCCTTGAAGCATACTCACGTACAGATCTCAAAACATTGAAACCTGAAACTAAACCACTATCACTCTGAAATAAACAATGAATCATACACAGATCCACGATAACATTATGAAATAATCATTGATCTTCAATCACAAACAACTAGTAGTTTCATCATTCTTTAATAAAAAACATTACTGCTAAGCCCATATCATCAAGTAAGACTTCATTGACAGATAATAAAAACACAACAAGGCTGATCAAACATCTTTTTCAACAAAACCCTAGCTTATATATGCACTTTCCTCAAAACATTTACGCGTGTATACGTGCTTCTCCATAATCAAACCTACTTATAGATCTGAATATATATGTGAATTATCTATGTTAAACCCGTGTGTGTACGCGCCTTTTAGGTCATCAAACCCACGTACATATCTGCAATTACTGGCACAAACCTTCATTGAATCACAAAACTTCAAACATACTGAGATCTCGACTTACATATAAAAATCACACGTCAAGATAAAATCGACCCATAATCAAAACTGCCATTTTAGATCTATTAGATCTGATCCATCATCAAATTTCCAGGTACATACTTATATTTAGATCAAGAAAATCATTAACAATCCATTACATGCATATTTTCTTTAGATCTAACTATTCATAAAATATTCATCACTTGCACACATCTACCACTTTGATATTCATCTCCTTATATAGCTTAGCCCTTATCCAATACCGTAGGTCAAAACCATACTAATGTTGATGGTATTCTTAGACGGGATCAAATATCCGTTGCTGGGCTCAATACCATAGGTCAATACTATGGTAAAGACCCTTGCTATTTAGAATACCACGGGGCGGAAACTGTACGTGGCTTTCCTTCTTCATACCCACGTGTGTATGCAGATTTTCTTTATAGAACCTGCGTATACTTTACATGCTTCAACAAACCTAAGTTTGTACATGACATTTCTTCATAGAACCTGCGTATACTTGACCTTGCTTCACCAAACATGTGTATACTTCTTCAAACTTCATCTTTATCATTCTTCTATTTGTGAACTGATAATCCTTTTATGTCATATGTAGAAATATCCTTTTGACACTTGCATCAAGTAGGTTTCCATCAAAGGACAACTCATCAAGTAGGTTTTCATCAAGGACAACACATTAGTCAGAATGCCCACACTTCGGCCATACTTTCCACCATTGCTTGACAAATCTGACATTGCAGAACAACTCACACAAACATAGCTAAACCCATAATTCATGGAACATGACACAACTGATTTTATCATGGACATGTAGATCAAGAACACTCGACAATAGAGGATCCAACTATATCGAGTTGTCAAAGCAAGCTAGCTCCTTCACCAGGGCAAGTGGTTCACCAGGGACCAGGTTCAATAGAAATTTCCTCACCTCATGGAGGCTCTTCATGCAATGGGGATAATTGGTTCCTAAGGGGGGAGGATTGATCTAGGTTGATATTGGAGGCCACCCATATATTCGACCTAGACCTCCATTTAGTTTCATCTATTTCCTTGTTTATTGCAGCATTTACTATTTTTAGCATTTTTTGGGTCTTGAAATTCCGGAGCAATCTTGATCCCCTAAACGACATTTTTTTGATGTCTGAAATAGGCCCATAGTCGTAGGAAGGGGCCTATCACAAATCATGTAATACTTGGAGAGAACTTTCCAACAAGGTATCCTACATGCCAAACAGAGATAATATGACCAAGTTACGACTGTGGGAAGTTGGCTACCCAACTAACCCTAACGGGGCCCAAAAAATCTTGGCGTTCCATCTCTTGGGGTTAGGGTTTTGGTTGTTTAGGGTTTTCCTTTATTGTTCAATAATAAATAAGCCCTTGAGCCACATTTTAACATAATTCAGAGGCATGTAGCCACCACATCTCTTCTTATAGATAAGCTACCATCGCCCGAGCTAGTTATTTCCATTCTATTTGTAAGCATATTTTAGTATTTGATATTAATTAAATGAAGTGTTATTTCTGCTGTATCTTTGTATTTATGGTTATTTCCGTGATTTTTTGTGTTCTTTTTTAAGTTCATATTATTCTGAATTTTTGAAAAAGAAAGCTTAAGCTGTACTATTGTAACTAAAGTTTTTTTAATATAAAGCTGGACCATCGCCTTTATATCATGAGAAGATCAATGATATATCAGGTACTCTTATCCTTATGTACTCTTTTTCTTAGAGTAGAATGGAGTTTTGATTTTGTTCATAATATATGTGTTGAAGCAATCGTTCATTATCACTATTGATGTGTTTGATTGAAATTATAAATTATATGTATGAACAACTCAGTATATGTGACGAATTAATAAACTAATTTAATTAACTATTTAATTAAATTAGTTATCTTTCTCTGCGTTAAATTCATAGTTGCAAGATGATCTACAATGTTTTTTCAATTACGAAATTTATATAATCACATATATTAAAAGCATACTCGTGATAGATAATAGTTTATTAATCTTTATTTCAGTTTTAGTTATATTAGAACATTATACTTTTTCAATCAATTTCATTTAATTTATTGTAAAGGGAAACTAGTCCTATAATTCCAGTTGGATCCATCATCCGAAACGAAAAAGGATTTGTTATAAGGTCCCGACCGGGTGGTTTCCCCCAATGTTGATGCATTCATTCTAGACCATCAACATTTTTGGTGCTAGAAGGAGGGCCTTAAGACTATGAATGGAAACAAAGTCTCATCCTAAAAATAAAATTCATTCTAAGAGTCAATCTCCCTCAAAGACTCCACCAACTTCGAGGTCTCATTCTAAGTCTCCTAGTTCTAGATATGAAGTTTCTGAACCAGTCACTAAATATCCTAGCTCACTTCAATAGGAAATCGGTCAAACTTCTACATAATCACCTGCAGAGTCCCTTGAAGTGCAGACTTTAATTCAGAGATTGGAAGGAATTTCAATTTCTGGAGAAAAACCTTCTCATACTGATTTATCTGAAGGAAATGTTATTTCTTCTTCTCAATCTTCTGGAGTTTTAACAAGATCTCAGAGTGAGAAACTTGGAATCAAGCCTTTTGAATTTCCATTTCCCACTCATTGGAAAAAGAAAAACACTCTAGATATTGAATCTTCAGCTAGTGGGATTATATCATCTTCCCCAAGTCATACTCCTTACGTTGGTCCTGCTTCTTCTCATTCTCCTTTACCTTCTTCTTATCATCCTTTATCAACTACTTCCATTCAAATTCCTCATTCACAAATGACTAGTGCTATTGTGATCAGTTGTACTACAGGGACAAATTCTTCAAGTGTTCAATCTCTTACAACCTCAACATCAACTTCCACTCCTTCTATTCCTAATATCCCCATAATGGTGAACAAACTGTAGAATAATCTATGGGTAGTTTCCATGACACCACCTTTACATCCTCTTCCTAAACACCAAGAAATATGGTTACCTAAATATAATCTAGATGATGGTTTACCTGCAGAGGAACACCTTCATAATTTTATGTTGGCAATCAATCTCAATGGAGTTTCGAAGGAAGATGTAGTTTGTAGACTTTTCCCTTACATATTTGAAGGATCTGCAGGGTCTTGGTATTTCTCCCTACCAGCTGGATCAATCATAAGCTGGGATATATTTGAAGAAAAATTCTTGTTAAAATTTGGGGATGATCGAACAATAACTACTTTAATCAATGATTTATCAAATCTCAAATCCAACCCAAATGAGAAAATTAAAGATTTTAATTCAATATTTAACAAACTATAAATAAAATTCCATATACTTCTAGACCTGGTTTTGATGTATAGATTGAATGGTACATTAGTGCTATTCCTTAAGATATTGGCATGTTTGTAGATAGATCTCAGAAAATAGTACTTCTAGATTATATGAAAGAAGCTTTATCTATTGAAAAAATAGTTCAAGCTCTTGAAACCAAATCTGCCATTGAGGAAAGAAAAGAAACCAAGAAGGTAACTTTCAAAGATGAATCTAAGAAAAATGTTTCTAAAGATCCCTTTGATTTGGAAGGATTATAAAAGGTACTAAAAATGATGTCAAATGAGATGGTTGAAATCAAGAAACAAGTTTCTGAATCTTCAAGGAAATCCTTTCAACCTTTTAGAAGAAATCAACCTACACAATCACAAACTCCTGTTGAAATATTTGAAATGCAAAATCTAATGATAATGACAGAGGAAGAAACATCTCTATCAACTAATGAAGCATAAGAAGAGGAAATAGTTGAGGCTCATGGCTTATGGGACTTCATATTGACCACTTCAGAGAACAAAGAAGAAGAAGAAGCTTTTCCAGTAAGTACTAGAATCAAGGGACCTATTGATACCACTTCATCAAGAAAAAATCAAAAGACTTCAAATTCTTTTACTAAGGAGAAAGGTATGATTAAAAAGGATTCTACTGAGCCTTCTTATTCCTCTCCGAGTACTTATAAGACTCCTTCTCCCTCTTCTTCATCTAAAACCTTGATAGTTTCAGATAGAGTTGAATATAATATTGTAGAGGACATGAAAAAGACTAAATCTAACTGTTGGGACATGGTCCCCTAGGGTCAATTTTGGGGCAAAATCCCAAGTTTTGGGGTAGAAAGCCCAAGTTTTTGTTATGTAAAGTGTAAAGTCTCCACAATTTTTGGTCATGGAGCACGTAGATAGTAAAGTGTCATAAAGGGTTTTACCCTTCTTTTATGTAAGTTGTGTCGGCTTTAGTAGATCTACCCATGGTCCGTGGACCATGGGATTGTATAAAAAGGAGAGTCTTAGAGAGTATAAGGCAACTAGTGATAATGATGAAGATGAATGTAATGGGTTAGTAGAAGTGAAGAGCAAAGAGTCTTAGAGTAGAAGAGAGGCTTTGCAGCTGAGTGCACAGAGGCCTAGAGTAGAGTTCGTAGCTGAGTGCGCGGACCCCTGCAGCTGAGTGTGCATGGAAGTGGTGAGTCTATAAGAAGAACTAAAGTATCAATAAAGAAGATTATTATAGAAATATCTGTGTTTTGTCTAGTTTCTCCTGTTATGAATGAATGCGCTATTATGTTGCGATAAATCATGGCTTTATTATTTAATACTGTATTGATGCACGATTCTACATGGTTTACATTGTTATATGAACGCAAGTACTAATATCTGTTTACGCAAAGAATATCTTAATGCATGTTAAAGATATAAGATAATTAGGCTGATCTGCGTAAATACAGAAGTTGGAGTAATCATAGAGGCACGTAAGTAGTTTATTCACTTGTTTAGGGTTCACGAAAGATAGTCGTAGACCTTCGCGAAGATTTGGAAGTCTACTAAAGGAAGTATATTGATCAGCCCTAAAAGGCTTATTGATCTGCGTGAAGGTAGAGTTAGGGCATAAAATGACATTACAATAATCTCTGGGTGTGGAAACTTGGTTCCAACATCCCCCCATACTGCTTCGGGTGAGACTTCAGTTCGCGCTCCACGGATTGATGTCGAAAGGGCCAGTAGTATAGGAATTTGTTTGCCAAACTTAACTCTGAACCTGGGTTAGGACCCACTAAGCCAAAAAATGGTTCTGTTGTCGGGACCATGATTTGCATAAAGAGATGTGTGATGTTGCATCACTGGAATCCAGCTAAGAATAAAATTGAGGATTGGTTGGATTGAAAGATCCACGAGTTCGTGGCGCAAGAAAATAGAAATCCGTGATTGACAAAAGACCAATGGTTGGATAGGTATATATACACAGAGATACACAAAATTTTCTTCTGTTCCTTCCCCATCAAACTATATGAGTGGATCACTAAATTGGTAGACGACCAAGGAAGGTGGAGGCTTGACAGTCCGTTAGTGTGGACCCCGGAGTTAGTACAGATATTGGAAGCCTATGAAGATAAGATCGCACACACTGTCAATCATTGGCTTGATCACGTCATAGGAAGATTTGTGACAGAATTCACAGTTGATACCTTGGTCAGCTACAACGAAGCAGAGCGACGCTTCTTCAAGGGACTACGAGGTAAGTATTTAAGATCTTTGAATACTTGAATTAAGATGCTCTTATGTGAAAAGTGGGTTATGAAATTACTTTGATGTTTGGGGCTACATAAAGTGGAAAGATCTTCAGGGATAGAGGGAGTAGAAGCCCTGAATATAGCTTGTTGATTGAGTGATCCAGGTGGATATTGGTCGCCACTTGCCAAGTCCACTTGGACCCCTAACATTGTATCTTTCAGCTTTTTAGTTTCCTTAATTGTAGCCCACTTTACTATTTTTAGCAGTTTTTCGGGTCTTGAACTTCCAGAGCCGTTTTGAGGCCCTAAACGATGTTTTTTGGGAACACTGGGAGCAACACGGGTCCATGGACTGATGTTTCCCTTCCCAGCGTTGTATTTCTGCGATAGATCTTTCTAACGAGATACTGTGTGCGTCAAATAGAGATCGTATGCTAAAGTTACGATCCCGAGAAGTTGATGTACCAATTTACCCAAACAGGGCCCACAATTTGGCGTTTCATCTTCTAGGGTTAGGTTTTGGGATGTTAAGGGTTTTCAATTGTTTCTCAACAATAAATAGGCCTTCGAGCCTCATTGTAACACAGTTCAGAGGCATGTAGCTGCCACATCTCTTCTCAAAGATAAGCTACCATCGCCCTAGCTGGTTTATTTCCAATTCTGTTTGTAAGCATGTTTCAGTACTTTACATTAATGAAATGAAGTATTATTTCTATTGCATCTTTGTGTTTATGGTTATCTTTGTAATTTGTTGCGTTCCTATTTAAATCTGGATCAGTGGAATTAGAGGAATATGTTTTTTCTTTGTTTTTCTTTGCATGTCCCCAACGAGGTCAGGATATAAGGAGTTAGGGCGTGAACTGGTCGAACCTTTGCAAGACTAGCCTCAAAATCCCTGACGGCCTCCCATGGCAGATGAAAAGAAAGACAAGGGGGAATGAGATCCTATCAAAATCTTGCTCGAAGAAGCCCTCGAGCGACAAAGGAACGCGATCATGGACAACTTTGCCCAGATCCTTCAACGGCTACCAAGGGGTGTCACATCGGCTTCCAATAGCTACTCTGGAAACGCCACACCATTTAAGGTATAAGTTAATTTTGAAATCCCCATATTCGAGGGTCAGATAGATGTAGATGTCGTCGATAAATGGTTAAATCTGCTAGAGGGTTTTTTTTTTCTACTCATGATTTTTCAAGTTGGTAAAAGATTATTTTTTCTCTTCTCAAAGTAGCCCCCCATGTTAGGGGCTGGTGGAAAACCTACTGCAAGTAGAAGGATGAAAGTATCGGCTCACTGTTTTTAGCAGCACCCACTTGGGATTCATTCTGAGATGCCATCAAGGGGCAGTACTACCCTATCGGAAGCTATGAGGATCAATACATAAAGTGGACCACGCTGCGATAGGGAAGGGACCAAGACGTGCTAGAGTTTACCAATATTTTCCATGCCCGTAGCACAAAGTTGGGTATCAAGGATTCAGAGTAGCATTTGGTACTCAAATACCATGGATGCCTACATAGGTACATCCATGAAGAAATAGATTTCCTGAACATCACCTCGCTCGACACGGCATACCGATATGCAGTCAATGTCAAGCAAAAGTTTAAACAGAAGAAGCGATACTTTGGATCTGCAAATCCGAAGCAAGGGAAAGGTGCCCCCAAACCACATAACAAAGGAAAAAGCCAAGGCGGGGCAGCCCAAGACAACCCGCTAAACCTGCAAGCAAAGAACAACACCATGAAGCCGAAAAAGGACACAGGAAAGTGCTGTGAGTTCCATAAGAGCTCCACTCACAACACAAGTGAGTGTCAGGCCAAGCAGTCACTGGTGGCCGAGCTAAAGGTTTCAGAATCAGATGCATGTTACGACTTTGAGTCAGAACCCGACAAGAGGAATGACAAAGGGAAGCAGATTATCGATGTGGAGCCCAACGCCATCGTTGCCACCACGAAGATCCATAAGGAGGAACCCAAAGATCCAGAGGAGGAGGAGCGTCTCTTCCACTCCCAGACGTGGATAAAGGGCTCCCCACTATAGTTCATTGTCGACAGCAGGAGCCAAAAGAACCTCATTTCGGTAGAGGTTGTGAAGCGGCTGGGCTTACCGACCACAACACATCCAAAACCATACACCATCGGGTGGCTTCACCAAGGATGGGATCTTCACGTGGGCTAACAGTGTCACCTTCCATACAACATCAAGTCCTTCATGGATGAGGTATTGTGTGACATTTCTCCCCTTGCAGTTTATGATGTATTATTAGGACAATCATACTTGTGGAAGTGACATGCTATGTATGAATCAAGGCCCTGTGCTGTTATTGTTACTTTGGGAAATAAGTTGTACAAGATACCTGAGGTAGCACCGCCTACTGCCATCTCTTTGGTTACTGCAAAACAATGCAGTAAGCTCGTTTCCAAAACCAAGAATTTTTTTTTCCCGATGATACGCCCTCAAGGAAAGAAGAAGATGGTAGCCACGATCTCCAGATAGGGCGCCTCCGCACGACAACTACAGATGGACAAGGTCGTGGAGGAGTACGAGGACATCTTCACCTCCCCCATAGGGGTTCCTCTGCACTGTCAGGTCAAGCACTCCATCGATCTGACCCTAAGCGTGTCGCTGCCCAATGGACCAATCTATCGGCACTCTGTTATGGAGAATGATGAAATCAAGAGGAAGATTCAGGAGCTTCTATAGAAAGGTCACATCCGTCCATGTTCATTGCCCTGTGGGAGCCCAATCGTGTTGGTACAGAAGAAGGATGGGACTTGGAGACTCTGTATTGACTATCGGGCATTGAACAAGATCACTATCTGTAATAGGTACCCAATCCCATAGATTGATGACCTCTTGGACCAACTGAAGGGGGAAAATATTTCAGCAAGATCAATTTGAAGTCAGGATATCACCAGGTACCAATCGAACCCTTCGATGTGTGGAAGACTACCTTCAAAGCCAAGGAGGGCCTTTTTGAATGGTTGGTTATGCCTTTTGGATTGACGAATGCTCCTACAACCTTCATGAGGCTAATGGATGACATCTTGCAGAATTCAACAACTCATTTGTAGTGGTATACTTGGATGACATCCTGTTCTTCAGCCAGAGTTGGGAAGAGCACCTCCACCACATCCAACAGGTTCTGTAAACATTGTGGCAACACAAGTTATGTGCCAATTTGGAGAAATGAACTTTTGGCATGACCCAGGTTCAGTATTTGAGATACATTATTGATGAACAGGGGCATGTGGATCCATCCAAGATCCAAGTCATTCGAGATTGGCCATCTCCAACCACTCTGACAGAGCTTTGCAGCTTTCTAGGTCTTGCCAACTTCTACCGCAGGTTTGTGTTGGGATTTCTCATATCACTTGGCCCTTGAGTCAAGTCACCAAGGGAGGAGAGAAAGAAAAATTATTTTGGTCTAAATCTCAACAGAAGGCATTCACAGAGTTGAAAGATCGCCTTTGCACAACACTAGTGCTCGCATTACCAGACTTGCAACAACCATTTGAGGTCGAGACATATGCCTCTGACTATGCTATTTGGGTAGTCCTTACTCAACATGGGCATCCAGTGGCATATCATAGTGAGACACTTTCAGACACAATTCGGAAGTATCCCACTTATGACAAAGAGATGTATTCCATTGTGAAGGCCTGCTAACAATGGAAGCATTACATTTTGGGGAAGGAAACGGTCATCCACACAGAACACCGACCCCTGCAGTTCATACAGACCCAAGGGAAATTACAAAATGATCGCCATCAAAAGTGGTCCACATACTTGCAACAGTTCCATTTGAATATCAAGTATAAGAAGGGTAGCACCAATAATGCTGTAGATTGCCTCAGTCGACCACCGATCATGTCGTTAACCACTGTGCTCAACTCTTATGGGCACAAGACTTCTATTTGGCCACTTCTCTACAAAAGCGACCTAGAATTCAGCCACACATACCAGACACTCTTAGAGGGTCAGCATGTTCCAGATTTTCACCTCGAGGATGTCGTGTTATGCCACTTGGGTCACCATTGTGTTCCTTCAAGCGAGCGTGCCAAGATGATTTGGGAAGAACACTACAGTCGGGCTGCTGGACATTTCGAGTTCGAGAAAACGGTGGCAGTACTGCATAAGTATTTCTATTGGTCGAATCTTCGACAGGATGTTGGGAAGTACATCATATCATGCACTGCCCACGCCATTGCCAAACCGACCATCAAGAAGCAAGGCATCTATACCCTGTTGCCTACCCCTAGTCGACCTTGGGAATCCATCTCCATGGATTACATGTTAGGCCTTCCTTCCACTAAGCATGGAAATGAATGTGTTTTTGTGGTCATTGACAGGTTCTCGAAGATGGCCATTATGGCCACCTGCAAGAAGAATATCATAGCAGAAGCCACTGCTAAACTCTTCTTTGAATAAGTGTGGGTACACTTTGGGATCCCATAGTCTATCATCTCAGATCGAGACAACAGGTTGCTCAGTACATTTTGGACTAGTCTCTGGTCGATGCTCGACACCAAACTCACTAAGTCCACAGCCTTCCATCCTCAAACGGATGGCTAGACAGAGGTTGTCAACAGGATGATCGTACACATTCTACAGATGTACAACTCAAAGCATCCATGCACATGGGATGAGAACCTCCCCTATGTTCAGCACAGCTACAATCGGGCTCTCCACAGCTTGACTGGTCACAACACTTTTCAGGTGGGCTTGGGATTCCAGCCACTCTGTCCCATTGATGTGGCCATGCCATTTGCAGCTACTCACACAGATTCGGCTCATGTCCAATCTGAAACATATAAGGCAAACAGCTTCATTGAGCACATCCAACATATTCGACAGCAGGTCCATGAAATTCTAGAGAAATCAAATGCCAAGTACAAGAAGCGACATGATCAACATTGGGTGCCACACAGGTTTCAGGTGGGCTACAAAGTCTGGTTGCATTTGCAAAAGGAACGCCTTACCGGAGCCTATCAGAAACTCAAACCACTCCGATATGGTCCTTACACCATTACCAAGGCTGTGGGAGACAATGCATTTGAGCTCAGCATTCTGCCATTCCTTGGCCTGCACCTAGTGTTCAATGTGGACTGCCTTCAGCCATACTTTCCACCCTTACTAGACATATCCGACATTGTAGAACAGCTCACACCCACAGAGTTAAATCCCGATTGCATGGAACAAGTTGCAACTGATTGGATCATGGACACACAGATCAAGGACACTCGCCAACAGAATATCCAATTGTATCGAGTTGTCAAAGCAGGCCAACTCCTTCACCAGGGCAAGTGGCTTACCATGGACCAAGTTTAGCAAAAGTTTCCTCATCTCATGGAGGCACTCGACATAATGGGGACCATTGCTTCCTAAGGGGGGAAGAATGATCCAGGTGGATATTGGCGGCCACCTGCCAAGTCCACTTGGACCCCCAACATTGTTTCTTTCAGCTTTTCAGTTTCCTTAATTGTAGCCCAGTTTACTATTGTTAGCAGTTTTTCAGGTCCTCAACTTCCGGAGCCATTTTGAGGCCCTAAACGATGTTTTTTTGGGTAAACTGGGATCAACATGGGTCTCCCAAAGTTGTAGTTCTCGGATAGATCTTTCTAACGAGATACTGTGCACGTCAACTGGAGATCATATGCCAAAGTTACGACCCCGGGAAGTTGATGTACCAATTTACCCAAACGGGGCCCATAGTTTGGTGTTTCATGTTCTAGGGTTAGGTTTTGGGATGTTAAGGGTTTTCCATTGTTTTTCAACAATAAATAGGCCTTCGAGCCTCATTGTAACACAGTTCAAAGGTATGTAGCCACCACATCTCTTCTCAGAGATAAGCTACCATCGCCCTAGTTGGTTTATTTCTTATTCTGTTTGTAAGCATATTTCAGTATTTTACATTAATGAAATGAAGTATTATTTCCACTGCATCTCTATGTTTATGGTTATCTCTGTAATTTATTGCGTTCCTGTTTAAATCCAGATCATTGAGCCTCCTCTGAGTGACGATGAAGGAGCAGCACAGGCTTCACTACAGAGCGTTGTCCAGTTAATAAGGCAAGGGTTCCCATGAATACCCCATTCGCCCACACCACCTCCATCTTCACCTACACATCATACACCTTTTCCCACACTTCCACCACCTCCACCACTATTCAATATGGCGAATGCAGTGAAGTTTCCCATTTTCAAGGGCTTGGGAAATTAGGACCTGGACCAGTTTTGGTTCGTTGCGAAGGCCATATGGAGAACCTAGATTATTACAGAGGATCAGATGAAGAAAGCAATGTTGGCTACTAATCTACAGGATCATGCACTAATATGGTACATTAAGTACTATACTGATAACCCGATGGTTGCGTTAACATACATCCAAACTGCGTTGAATAAGGAATTCAGTAGGCCCAAATCTGAATCACAATCAATCGTCAGATTTAAGGAAATTGTGATGAGACCTAGTGAAACACCCTAGGAACTGGATTAGAGGTTGACATTCTAGATCTGTGAAGCTAACATGAATCTTACAGATGGACAACACTGTGAATGGTCTGTAGCTTCGCTCTTGCCTCACCTAAGGGTTGCTTTATCACAACAAAAGATTGGGACCCAGGCGGAAGCCCTGGATATTGTGACGAGATTTCATGAGACACCGATTCCAGATGCTACTTTGGGAGTTTAGCAGATTCATGCTGTTTTTCAAAATCATTGCCTAGAGTTCCAATGTCTGAAAAAAGAGAGAGTGGCTCGGCCAGAGGTGCGCAAAGAAGTTTGGTGTCTAAAGTGTAAGAGCTAAGGGCATGACAAAGATCATTGCACTGTCTTCACGAATTATGTTCCAGGAGAAGGGCCAATAACTCTGAGGCCAGAAGCTCAAGCAAGGCTAACTACAGGGCCTGCACTGTCATGTGATATCTATCAAGTAGCTGGAAAAAATGCAACAAACAATTGCCACCTACTGCAGAAATTTGTGCAGACACCACAACAACTGTTCTGCAACTTCTGTAAATCGGTGGGGCATGATTAGTGTAACCACCATAGCTATGAGTTAATTATGGAAAGAATGCCCATGTATCATCTGTAGATAGAAACTAGGCCTCCGAATCAAGGTTCTGGGGGACCGCACTAAGGATATCAGGGGTACGGAAGGGGCTGAGGTGGAGGAGGACCTGGTAGAGGTCAAGGGCAAGTTATTTGCTACATTTGTGGAGTGCCAGGACTCTACACACAGGAGTGTATGAACTCGACTTGCTTGTCATGCAAATATTGTATTCAATTTGATCACGTGATAGAAGACTACCCTGTATTAATAGCTAAGACGTGGGAAAAGAAGGTACAACCTCAACAACCTACCTAGAACCTACAGATGATGAGGGTTGAGCCCTGCGAAGAAGATCCTAACATGAATATTGTGCTGGGAAGTGGAATGACGACTGGCGAGGATAAGGGAAAGGAGCCTAAAGAAAGTGAATGGGACCACAAGGCTCCAGAAAATGAGGTTGGGTTTGATCTAAATTGTGTGAAAGAAACCTTCATGGAAGCAAAGAAAAGCTTCGTTGAGGCTTCTACCTTAGGAAGTCAGGATAAGTAGTCTCATGAAATGGAACTCTCCATGCTTACTACATTCTTGGAGACCTGTATGAAGTTTTTATGCGACACCAAGGCCATGAAAGGATTACAAGAGTTGATAAATAAATGTGCCGGAAAAGAAAATGCTCTTAAAGGACCTCGTGTAGTTAGAAAAATTGGTAAGCATAAGGCAAGAACATGCCGTGAGATGAGACTCACTGCACAAATCAGAGAGTATGAAATGGATCAAGTTATACTGGATTTGGGGTCGGACGTGAACATATTGCCTAAACAGACATGGGTAAGAATGGGGAGACTTGTGCTGCAGTGGGCTCCGATTCAATTGAGGATGGAAAATCAACAGAAGATTATCCCCATGGGAAGATTGCAGGGAGTGATGTAGATATTGAAGGTGCGAGCGCATTGGTTGATTTCAAAGTAATAGACATTATGGATGGAAAAAATCCCTACCCTGCGCTCCTTGGGATCGATTAGGCTATTGACATGAATGGGGTAATGAATTTGAAGAAGCGGACGATGTCATTTGAAAGGAAATTGCTCTGCGTAGTAGTAACTTTGGATCCTGTAGAAAGACTGTGCTATACTGAATCGGTCCGCAATTGCGAAAGTGACGATGATTTGGACCAGATCTAAAAAATAACAGCGCAAGACCAAGATTGGGTGAATCTGATAGCAGATGGACACATTACATGGGACCGCGAAAGCTCTTGCATATCATATTCAAATGAGGAGTTGGAACATTGGTAGAATAGGTTGCATGGAGTATCTATGCCGCACTGCAATATGATGACTAAATCGATGCACTGTGTATTATCAGAGGTAAGAAACTTGCCTTATTATGATGGTTTAACTGATGTTGATAAATTTTTGGATACATTTTAAATAGAAGTTCCAGAGAAGCATCGCTTCCAAGCCTTGGAATTGGCACTGTACGCTACACCCGCAAGATGGTGGGGTACGCACAAAGACAGTTTCGATGGATGGTATGAGTTCACAAAAATGATGAGGTTGCAGTTTGGTCGGCCAAAATTGCGACTTACAGAGAAATATGATGGGAGGAGTGATCCGTGCAATCAATTAGTAAAATGGACTGATGCTTATGGAGCAGAGCCGCAACTGGAGTGGATGCATTTGTTTTTTCACACTTTGGATGTAATACCCATGAATTGGTACCTAGAAACAGACCTCCACCATGGCACTGACGAATGGGATATTTTTAGATAGGGATCCTTAATGACATTTAGTTTTGAGGATGGATTCGAATGCATTGATGAAGCGTTGCAGAAGTTCAAGGCAGTGATCTTCAGTGATCTTCAGAATACCGCAGGATCCCTTGGATTTGATTCAAGCAGATTGGACCACCTAGTTGCATCGTGCGCTGGAGTGCTATAATGTGATTGCTGAAGAAGAAGACGAGGATCCAAGGAACATTAATATTCTAGAGGTAGAAGGTCACCACGAAGTTGAGGGACCATAGCTAGAGAATATAGATATCACCATGCCACTGAAGACTAGACAAGTGAACATTGGCATAGAGGCGAAGCCAAAGTTTGCAAAGAGAGGGGACTACTGGGATGATGCTAATATGGACAAGGGCGCTGCATTGCTCCGCAAATATTAGTATTTGTTCCCTACAAAGTTCTCAAACTTAAAAGGCACCATAGGTGATTTGGGAGTAATGAAAATAACGTTGAAACCGGATGCGAAGCCTGTTAAGTAGAGGCCATATTGCCTTAATCCAAAGTATAAAGAAAAGGTTCACTTGGAGTTGGAAATGATGCTTGTAGCAGGTATCATTGAACCAATGGAGGAATCTGATTGGGTGAGTCCAATGGTAGTTCAAGAAAAGAAGCAGAAGGATTAAATAAGGATTTGTGTAGATCTCAGGAAGTTGAACTATGCTTGCGTTCATGATCCTTTTCTGACTCCATTCACAGATGAAGTATTGGATAATGTTGGTAGGCAGGAGGCATATTCATTCACTTATGGGTTCTATGGATACCATCAGATAAATATCGCACCAGAAGAGTGACTCGGGGGCGGGTCATGATATTTTTGTTGGGGGCCTGTTGGGACAGGGTCCCTTAGGGTCAATTTTGGGGCAAAAGCCCAAGTTTTGGGGTAGAAAGCCCAAGTTTTTGCTATGTAAAGTGTAAAGTCTCTGCAAGTTGTGGTCATGGAGCATGTAGATAGTAAAGTGTCATAAAGGGTTTTACCCTTCTTTTATGTAAGTTGTGTCAGCTTTAGTAGATCTACCCATGGTCTGCGGACCATGGGATTGTATAAAAAGGAGAGTCTTAGAGAGTCTAAGGTAGTTAGTGATAATGATGAAGATGAATGTAATGGGTCAGTAGAAGTGAAGAGCGAAGAGTCTTAGAGTAGAAGAGAGGCTTTGCAGCTGAGTGCGCAGAGGCCTAGAGTAGAGTCCGTAGTTGAGTGCGCAGACCCCTGCAGCTGAGTGCGCAGGGAAGTGTTGAGTCTGTAAGAAGAACTGAAGTATCAATAAAGAAGATTATTCTAGAAATATCTGTGTTTTGTCTATTTTCTCCTATTATGAATGAATGTGCTATTATGTTATGATGAATGATGGGTTTATGATTTAATACTGTATTGATGCACGATTCTGCATGGTTTACATTGTTATATGAATGCAAGTACTAATATTTGTTTACACAAAGAATATCTTAATGCATGTTAAAGATATTAGATACTTAGGCCGATTTGGGTAAATACAGAAGTAGGAGTAATCACAGAGGCACATAAGTAGTTGATTCACCTGTTTAGGGTCCACAAAAGATAGTCATAGACCTTTGCGAAGGTCTGGAAGTCGACTAAAGGAAGTATATCGATAAGCCCTAAAAGGCTTATCGATCTTCGCGAAGGCAGAGTTAGGGCATAAAATGACATTACACTAATCTTTGGGTGCAAAAAATTGGTTCCAACATCCCCCCATACTGCTTCGGGTGAGACTTCAGTCTGCACTCTGTAGATTGATGCCGAAAGGGCCAGTAGTGTAGGGATTTGTTTGGCAAACTTAACTCTGAACCTGGGTCAGGACCCACTAAGCCAACACTAGCATTTCCTTATATGAGGTCAATAAACTAAAACAACAACAAAAATTGTTACTCAATGAATTGAATGATGTTCCTACATCCCCATTACCTTCTACTGATGTCACTTAAAAATCCTCAAAAGGAAAACATGAACCCCCGAATGTCCCTATAGATAAGATCAATCCTTCCGATGCTATTTTGATTGGAGATTGATCAAATTACCACACTCCTTTTTTGTTGACTTTTGAAATATGCAATAAAAATGTTCACAATTGTTTAGTAGATTCAGGTGCATCCTCCAATATCATGCCTTATTTAGTATGTCTCAAATTGAATGTTACATGTCATAAATATGTTGTGCAAATTGTTCAATTAGACAAAACAAAAGTCAATGTCTTAGGATAAATGAACGTTGTCCTAATCAGACTATCTTTAAATCCAAAAATTTGTAATTGATATTTTGGTTGCTTACATCCCTGACTTTTATGGCCTCATTTGAAACAGGTATTGGTCTGAAAAACTATATGATTATTTTTCAACTGATTGATCAAAACTTTGGCTCCCTTATAGTGGAAAACATAATCAAATTCGTATTGATATGGAAAATCACATGAAACACTTTGTTATTGATTTAGATGAAGAAAATGAACTAGTCGTGTTCACAAACAATATTTTGGGAAATTATTCTTCAAAATCCTTCTTTGGGCAGTTTCCCTGCTCAGAATTCTCCTTTTCCTATTGATTATGTTTTATCCCAAATAAAAAATTTCTCACAAACAGATTCATCAATATGTATTAATATTATAGATAATACTATAAATAAGTGTGATGAATTGTTTTGGACTCTTTATTTTGTTGGATCAAAATCTAGTGATGGTGCAGGAGCTAAATTCATCCTAATAATTCCAAATGGAGAAAAAACCATGCTTGAATGCATATTGGAATTTGATTTAATCAATAGCATTGTTGAATATGAAGCATTGGTTTAGGGTTTTCAAAAATCTATCAGGCTTGATGTCAAGTATCTTAAAGTTTTTTGTGATTTAGGAATTGTTATTAAATAAGTAAGACACAATATTCATTGTGTTTCTAATCATCTTAAACATTATCAATCTATGATTCAAGATTTAACTACTCATTTCACTACATTCAATATAACTCCAATTCCAAGATTACAGAATGCTAGTGCTGATCTCCTAGCTAATGTTGCTTCAAAGCTCATTCCTCCAGAAGATTTTAGTCCTGATAGATTTTCAATAGAATTGATTTTTCGCCCCTCCATTCCAGATAACATAACTAATTGGCGTGTATTTAATGATGATAATGACATCCTAAGTTTTTTAACTTCTGAAGGTTCTTATTCAGATCAAATCATTAATGAAGATGAACATGATAAGCAACTCAATAAGTCTTCTGAAGAAAATTCCTTGCCAAAACCTGTAGTAAAATTGGAAGATTTATATGATTTGAAAGATAGATTCAAGAAAGAAACTAATTGTAAACTATAGAGTAGTACCTTAAGATTTGAAATGGTTAATGTAAGGTCTGATAAAAAACCCGAAAATATTAATTTAGGCCTTGGACTTTGATTCAGGGGATTAGTAAAGTGCTCAAAATTAAAAGTGTTCAAAAGTGCTTGAAATTGGTGCCAAAGTGTAGAGATCACCGACCTGAATCCAACGCAACTTGAATTGCTCAAAACTAATATTGTATGCTCCTGATATCACGTTATGCTCATTTTCCCAAACAAGTAGAATTTTGCAGGTTGGGTGTAGCACTGCTGACTGGGCAAGCTAACTGTGCAAGTTGACTATACATTAGGGGCCAATGGAAGGTTGCTAAGGCCATACATGATTGGTACAGATTTGATGGTTTTTTATTGGTTGATTGGCATGGTTTATATCGACCGATGAATGGGAGCCATGTGGCCCAATGGCATACCACCACATGACATCCCAGGTTGGTGTAAAATTTTGGTTCATGGCCGAACTAGCCTCCACAGGAATCGAACGGGTGACCTCATGCCTATGAGTGTAGCACCTTACCACAACACCAAGGGTTTTGCTTATTAACCTATGCTGCGATATAATATTTAAAGTTTCAAAGATTTGTGGTTGGGGGAAGGGGCCGGGGCTAAGCCCCATTCCCCCAGTTGCTACACACCCACGAGACCACAAGTGGAGCGACTAAGGGCTCGAGGTTTAGCCCTAGCCTAAGGTCTTGTGTATGGTATATGACCATAGCAAAGCGCCGAAGGTGTTATGAAGAGGGGGATTAGTACAAGGAACTAGGTCGAGGTCCCATGGCTTATCATATTCCCACACAATAGAAGGCCGATGCGAAATTCAGATAGGGGGATAGAATCAACCCTAGGCACAGGTCACATGCATCATTGGAACTGTGGGCAAAGAGTTTAGGCTGGTGCACAGTTTTAGGGACCAACCCTGGGTTCCATGGCGTAGATAGAACCACGACGTAGGGAATTCAGGGCTATGCCGATGAGGGTGGGCAGTTAGCCCTAGCCCTCGGGTGCATGGCACCATGTGGCCCAAATTTTCTGCCAGAGGGGATCATTGTGCATTTAAAAGAACCAACAAATTACACCCGAACTGATGGAATATCTCCGACATCAGGTGAAATTGGCGCTTGGAGGTCCTAGGAATGGAGGAATTCATAGAACAGTTAGTAGAGAAATCCAACTTGTAGAGAATTTAGTAGAAAAAAGTCTCTAGAGCATAACTTCTTTAGTTTTTTGCCAACTTAAGCCCAACAAGAGTGCAACTTGGGGTTTTTGACTATCCTGGAGCCACTAGAGAAATAATTTTACATTCTGAGCACTGTAAATTCATGTGAACACAAATTTGAGCACTTAATGACAGAGGTCCAACATTGGAAGCTGGACAAGGAGATGTAGTCTACGAGAGGGGTGAACTCCTTTATCATTTTGTTGTATTGGGTTTTTGTATATGGTATATTTGTCTTTGTTTTTATGTTGTTAACTTTGTTTTAAAACAATTATTTTATGTGCTTTTACAAAGTGATCCATTTCCTAAAAGACATAAAATTTTACTTGCAAATTTTCCCATCACCTTCAAGTTTGCATTACAGATTAGTTTTGTATTGGAGCACAAGGTTATTTTGAAGGCTTTATTTTGTTTGCAACTATTTTATGATAGTTACCAGGTTGAAGCTAAAAAGAGGAGAAAGAAAACTTGTGGAGCCAAAATCTCAAATTGTTTCAAGGAGAACACACATATCTCAAGCTTCACTAGTCATGGCACTTGAAGAAGGTCATGAAGGGATGTGTGAAGATGAGAGAACTTTTAGAAAAGATTTCTTTGAAATTTCTGAAATGGTGAAAGTTCTTTATGAGGAGAGGAACTCAAGGTTACAAGGAGAGAGATCAAAACCTCCAAAAGGGAATGGAGGGAATGGTGACAAGGCACCACCTTCACCTCCATCCTCATCCTCATCTTCATATTCTCCTGCTTCTACCCCTTCAAAAACACCACCAAATTCTCCAAAGGGACATGGTAAAACTCCTTTGTTAAAGCTTGAAATAAAGTTTGAATTTTTTGTGTATGATGGAGAGGTAAATGCTGAGAAATTAGATAATTGGGTTCGTTAGATTAAAATCTTTGCAGGATACAAAGAATCAAGGATGATGCAACCAAGATTCAACTTGCTTCTCTTAGGTTGGAAAGTGAAGCACTCATTTGATGGGAGGCCAAAACTCAAGAGCACATGAATAAAAGTGGTAAGGTTTTATCCTCTTGGAATGATTTTGTTGTTTCAATAAGAAGACAATTTTATCCATTACCATACATGCAAAAAATTATAATGGATTGGAAAAACTATAGGCAAGCTAAGGGTCAAAGTGTGCAAAGTTATACTTAAGAATTTAGGAAAAGGGCTTTTATTTTGGGTATAGATTTATCCTCTCAAGGAATTCTACTAAAATACATTGGAGGTTTATATAGTTATTTGAGATACACAATTCTCATGTTTAACCCTACAAATGTAGATGAATTTTATGTACACGCAATTCATTTAGATGCAAGAGGGAAGAATGTTTATGAAGAAACTAGCGAGCAGTCATTTAATTCTGGAGACCAATTAAGGGGGAAGTTCAAAGGAAAGGATAAAAATAATGCTTCGGTCAAGAAAGAGGGAGAAAAAATCACATGTAAACACTGTTCAAAACAAGGCCATGATGAAGACCACTGTTGGGAACTTCATCTTGAGATGAGACCCAAAAATTTTAACAACAAGGAGAAAGAAAATTCTGCTACAACTACACAACAAGATTTAGGGTCCGATACGCGAGATGAAACAAAAATCATAGCCATGGGATTGAAAGGTAAGGATTCTATTGCAATTACTAGTTCTTCTAGCAAGCCCATTGAAACTCAAAATGAAAGAGAAAGAACAAAGCTTTTGCATATTAGATTCATCACAAAACATAACAAAATAGATACTTTGTTTGATAGTGGATCACAAGAAAACATTATTTCAGAAGACATTGTCAAGAAACTAAATTTTGAACTATTCCTCATCCTAAACCTTATCCTTTGGGTTGGGTATGTTCCAATGCCAAATTACAAGTGACAAGAAAATGCATACTTAAATTTTCCATCACTGCAAATTTTATTGATGACATAGAACTTGATGTAGTACCACTTGACATATGCAGGATTTTTTTGCGAAGCCCATACTTATATGATGGGAAAACCATATTTCATTTGCATGAGAATAAGTATCATTTGTTTAAAAATGAGATTGAGTATATTGTTAGAGCACATCGTAAGAAGTTAAATTTGTCTCTTGTGAATGCTGGAAAAATGAAGAGGTTTGTAAATGCTAGTCAACATTTTTCATTATTAATGATTAAACACAAATATGTTGATGAATATGCAGATGAATATGAAGATGTCCAAGGATGTGATATAAAACTCAAACATGATTTAGTTGAGATTATTAACACATGCGATAATATGTTTCAAGAGTCTGACGGGTTGCCTCCTAAAAGAGGAAAACAACATGAAGTTCAATTGCAGCAAGATGCATCACTTTTGAACATTGGTATGAACAAGATTCCAGTGTTATAGAATGTGGGGATCAAGAAGCATATGCAAGAGCTAGTTGATAAAGAGGACTTTAGTTCTAGTACATCTTCTTGTGGCTCTCCTAATGTTTTGGCTTTGAAGAAGGATGGTGCATGGTGATGGTGATCACATTTGGTGAAGAGTCAAGACAAGTACAAGGCTAGACATGATAAGCATTATGTTGACCATAATTTTTAGGTTGGAGATGAAGTAAGGCTTTGCATTAACAAAGACAAGCTTCAAGGTGAAAAGAATTTGAAATTTGGTGAGAATCCTTTGATTGAAGATCAAGGGGGGAGTGTTCAAATTCTTTCAATAGAAGCTTTCTCTCCTAAATATCTTGGATAATTGCAGCGAGATCCTATCCATGACAGAAAAATAATAACTTCAAGAAGAGGGGATGTGAAGCACCTTCATATGGGGCTCAAGGGTACAAATTCAAGAAAATCCAAATGGATTGAGATTGGAAGGGTGAGGGAACTATACCCTCATCTGTTTGTAGATTGAAAATAGTATTTTGGATGTCCAAAAGCTTCAAGTTGGGAGGAGTGATCTAGGGGATTAGTAAAGTGCTCAAAATTCAAAATGTTTAAAAGTGTTTAAAACCAGTGCCAAAGAGTAGATCTCACTGACCTAAATCCAATGCAACTTGAAACACTCCAAACCGATATCGTATGCTCCCAGTAATATGTTCTCATCATTTTCCCAAACAGGTTTTGCAGGTTGGGTGCAGGACTACTAAATGGGCAGTTGGTACGTTGACTGGGTTTTATAGTGGGAAAATCCCTCTTGTGGACAAGAGCGATTTCCCTAGATCCTTGATGGAAACTATAAACAAGAAAACAATTGAACTAACTCTTTCCCTAAGTTGTACTTGTTTGAATTATAAGTATTAAAGCTAATGGATGAGCCTCTTACCTATTTCATGAAATGCTCGATGAAGATCCCTTGTTGTGACTTGATGTAGTTCCTCAATACTTGAAAAGATATACAACCATAAACAAGAAAAGGTTCAAAATCATATGCGAAATAATAATCTAAACAAACTTAACCTAATGATCTAGGAGATTAGGAATTGAATTTGCCTTAATAAACACTTTTAACAATTATAAACCATTCATCATTCCAATAACACAATTCAATGGGGAAAACGTTCATTTGTATTAATTAAAGATAAATAATAGCCTTACAACCTTCACCTTGATTTCGTGAGGTTCCTCCCAAATGCCTTCAATCTCCTCCTTAGATGATGATGTTTCCAATCTCAAAATAGCAACATAAGTTTATCTTATTTGAGTTTTGACCTCCTCAATCCATCTACCCTCTAGTCATTTTATAGGCCAAGAGGAAGAAGTTTCAGATCCAAAAGAGGAGGGTGAGATCCCCTAATTCAAGGATTAGGTTTCCTTGAGGAAGGGGGTTAAGATGCATCATCTAAGGGTTATAGCTCAAATGGCCATCACCTAGAAGCTTTTAGTTTGGAAATATTCGACCAACTATATTTCTAGAATGTACTTTTTATTTTTACTCTTTGATTCACCTGCGCGATCTATAGTGGCAGACAGAGCGTAGTTCTGCGTCGTTCTCAGAGTTAATTCTAGCGAATGTGCGAAAATATCTAGGAAAATCAGCACAGGTGATACTTGACAAGGTGAAGAAGATATTTTTCCAAAATTTCCCATCTCCTTCAAGATATTTTTGGTTGTTGGAATTCTAAGGGAGTTCAATCAAACATGTTCACAGATGGTAAAAAGACCCATAAACTGATCAAGTGTCATGGTGACAAATTGATGCGTAACAAATTTCCCCCTAAAGTACAAAGTCTGTGAAATAAGTTTTAAAATATTGAAGCACTCTATCATACCAAGGATTAGATCAAAGACAATGGTTGGAAACCTACAGGGAACATTCAAGGATTATAATGCAAATGTATATAAATAATCATCGTTGAGGTAGGCATTCCCATACTCAGAGTAAAGATATCTCAATGAATAGTACGGAAAAACCAAAAGTAATATAGATAGTAGACATAGTATGGGCTTTGCCATCTATTATGAATTTGTCTACACAATCATGAATATAAAACTCCTCGCAACCTCGATTGATGAAACTAGAATCAAGGTCTTGATTTTCATTTCCCGATCCATAGTATGAATCTAACCATGTGAGTGAATGTTTCAAAGGAGAACATAGTAGAAACCTCTTGATTAGTAGTTAATGATATGAACTGTTAACAAGCATGAGGGAAACTACCAATAATGACAATGGCTCTCAAGGTACTCCCATTACAATCTATGAAGTGTGAAAAAGTGGTCTGAAGTCGAACACTCATAGAATTGTTCGATCGAAGGAAAATGATGATAATCTATCGTCAAAGGCGAGAAACCTACCATTAAGGCATGCAGGCCTCAAGGTACTAAAGTTTTCTTGATCAACTTCCTAGATAATGAACTAAAGTCAATAGGAAGTGACCCATCGTAGGAAAGACTACGACAAGAAACATTTTAGTTTTTGAAAATAGTTTGCAAGGATTGACTCAGGGATGTCTGACGCAGTTGAAGGCTAAAATTTGCAAAGGAACCCAAACTAAGGTTGAACTTCTATTGAACACATAACGACACGACAAATGACTTGGAAGCATTTGACTTAATGATAATACCCAAAACCATGAATAATTTCAATGAGGTTTGATTAAATCTAAGGAAAATGGATTTCCAAATCTAGACAAGAAATTCGACAGAGTGTTGTGTTCAAGATTGACATGCTACCTTTATGATAAAATGTAAAATGGACACCTTTTCCCAATTCTCCCACACCATTACTAGAAAGTAACTCTCTATTTTCTACAAGCTTGAGGAGGATAACATATGCTTGTACTGTAAGCTTATCCTTTGGATGAGTCCATTGAAGTATTTTTAACAAAACATAAGAAGGAATGGTTTGGTCCCGTTATGCTTAATGAGTCCTATACTGTTTAGATTTTTACGATTCTAGTAAAGGGGTAACTCGATGTCCTTTTCTTTCAAGAGTTTGAAAAAGACACAAAAGGGAAACACGTTTAGTTCTTTTACCTTAAATTTTTAACAAGCCCAGAGAAAGTAAAGCTTGTTGTTTTTTAGTTTTAGGGAGTCAGAAGAAAAACATAAGTAAACTCAATCAGGTTCTTTTTCGAAAGTTTAGTCCCTCAAGTCCGAAAAAGGATAAAATAATACAAGAGATAACTCTATTGACCATGTTTGATCAACGTATACCTTTTTCATAAATAGTCCAGGTTGAATTCGTAAAAGGGGTGAACTTATAATGAGTGGATCTTTGTTAATTTACTTTTACGAGTTCAAACAATCAAGTAGTCGACGATCTTTTCATATTTCAAGAGTCTTAAAAGGGCTTAAAAGAGAACTCTATTTTTTCACTTTTTCCTAATTTTTAACAGGTTCGAAAAAAGTGATAAAAATGTACTCATATTATCGACTTTTAATTTAATTAACGAGTAGGAAAAGACGAAAATAACTCGGCATTTTCCTGCGCATTTTACGAGCATGAAAATATAGTAAAAGAAGCTTGGGTTTTTCAAGAGTTTAACAAGTATTGAAAATAATAACCAAAATAGACTCAAGATAGGTTTCATTTTTACACAAGCTCGAAATAGAGAAAACTGTGCTTGAGATAAGTTTTCATGCCCCCAACATAATGACTGCAAGGGAACATGCCCCCAAACTTCTATTAATTTACCTGAGTAGATTACTGGTTACTAATAGGTGGATCAAACGAAGGCTTTTTTACGAGATCAGAAAGAATTGACTTAACATTTATGAGATCTAATTAAAGACTCAACTCAAATAAGGGAGGATTTGTTTCATTTTTTAACGAGCTTGACACAAGAAAAGAACTATGCTCATGAAGAGCTATTTCCTTTTTTAACGAGGTTGACACAGTAAAAGAACTATCCTCATGAGACCTATTTCATTTTTTAACAAGGTTGACATAGGAAAAGAGCCATCCTCATGCACTTGTTTCATTTTTTAATGAGGTTGACATAGTAAGAGAACTATCCTTATAAGGATATGTTTCATTTTTTAACGAGGTTGTCACAGTAAAAGAACTATCCTCATGAGACCTTGTTTCATTTTTTAACGAGGTTGACATAGTAAAATAACCAACATCATGAGACCCTGTTTCATTTTTTAATGAGGTTGACACAGTAAAAGAACCATCCTCATGGACTTATTTCATTTTTTTAATGAGGTTGACACAGTAAAATAACTATCCTCATGAGATCTTGTTTCGTTTTTTAATGAGGTTGACACAGTAAAAGAACCATCCTCATGATGACCTTGATCATGGCTTTCATATGGAAGGAACACATGCAAGGGACACGCCTCAATCATGGCTTCCAAGAGATCTTCATCAGATGGAAGAGTAGTGTTCTGGAAGGAATACATGCCAAGGGGATCAATAGGGATAAGAAAATCATATTCAAATGCCCCCATAGATGTTTTGACCACGTCAGTTACTGGATATAAGTCAAAATAAGTCGAGCAGATAGTGAGAATCTCACTTGCATCGGTAACTAAAAACATGGGACAGGTTGCCACATAATTAACCTGTGGCGGGGTAGGTACTGTTAGGCTCCTATTCCAATAGGAGACATAATTTTTGAATGTCTGAGATTAAATCTGTAATATGTACATACCTTTGCTTTCTGTAAATGTTTTCCATATTCAAAAAACTAAAAAATGTGAAGAGGGTATGTCCTAAAAGAATAATCAAAGGACAAAAGGAATAAGAAAACGTCAAAAAAAGTAAAAAATATGAACCCCAAGAAAAAGGAAAAAGACCATGAAAGTGAGCAAGCCAAAATGCCACTACTATTTAATTTTATGCATAATAATGATTGTGTGCAGCTTCTTATTCATGCCAAAATCCATGGTAATCAAACTATTTAATCAAGATTATGCCATGCTTTAAATTTCATGTTGATTGTTAGAGAATAAAATATGACCAAACTGTTTAATCTTGGCAGATCATTAGATAGATAGAGTAAATAAAAGAAGCTCAACTGTTTAATATGAGCCCTTGGATGTAATAAGGTTAGATTTAGTTAGTTTACTATTGTAAAGAGAAAGAAAAATGTTTGACAAGGGTTTGCTAGCTCAAATGCACCCTAATAAAGAGAAGTAAAAATGGTAGGATGAGTAGATGGGTAAGTAGAAGAAAGGTTGCAAAAGTATGATGATTGATTAGACAAAAGCATATTTATCATTCACATCATAAAAGTTCCAGATATCAATGAACAATCAAGCATGCAAATGATTTACAAAGTCAGTTAATTAACTTCCCCCATTCATTTTACCCCTTTCCTTTACTAATTTCCCATTATAAAGTTCTAAGTACTTGAAAACCCTAAGTCAAAGAGGCTCAGAGCATTTCTCTGACTTTTGGAGGGACCGGACCCTCGACTCAATGATTTAGGGATAACAAGTACCATATTCCCCCTACAAAAAGTCATTCCCCCTTCAGTTCATTCATTTTCCCTAATAATACTCCTTTCCTAAGGTTAAAATACTTTTACCTAGGAAAAGTATTTACCCCCCTCCCCCCCCCCACATAAAATCATTTTCATATAAAAAACCCACAAAAACACCTTATCCTAAGTATTTATGTTAATGTTGGAAAAGCATTAAATCATGAAAAAGCATTTGCTTAGTGTATTGTGTCCCTTTTCCACCCATTCATATTAATTACTAATTTTATTACATTAAATCCCTATGAAAAACCATTTTCCCGTATATACATAGCTCCTATGTATAAAATAATCCCAATCCTTAGTTTAAATATAAACTATATCGCTACACCTTATCTCTCCAAAATATTAAAATCCCGCCCTTAATCGTTAACCTTGATTAAACCCTTCTTTAATCACCCCGACGACATAATCCCGCCTTAATCCATCATTAACCCGATACCGTTGCACTTAATTGCCTACCGAGTCCCCCACTACCCTTCGTGTAGCTTCCCCGCCTGATCACCGTGTGATTGCTTCCCTCCACATTCGAAGGCCCTTATCCATATTGGGCCAACTAATTCGCTGAACTATACACACTAGAAAAAGTGGTTTTGCCACTAGCCCCAAGTGCTATGTGTCTGCCAATGAATGGAATTAGGCGGCCTCCCCCCAATACCATCGAGCGCCCAAAAGCGATGCGATGGAAACCATTTACTGCCCGCTCGCTACGTGAAAAAATAGTTACTATTCAGCTTGCTACACGATAAATGACCACTGTTCACCGATACCCGCCAAAATTGACTTTCGCGCATAAAGCCAAAAAGCCCCAAATCATTTGTTTTTATCGTTTTTTCAACTGTAAACCTCCATGCACGCACCTACGAACGTCGAAGCTATCAACCTACATCCAATTGCACCCTAAAGATGCCACAAAGCACCTAGTTTTCTTTCTAGCCTACTCAGAGCCTATTCGACCATTCACAGTTTCTAGTCACCCTGTTAAGAGCCAGTTCTCCTCAAATTCTAGGTATTTAAGCCATAATTCACTGGAAAACCCTATCAATTTTAGAACTAGTTACTGAATTTTCTTAGTTAAGGTAAAAATTAATTAAAAAAACTCTAGCAACTCAAACCTACTCTGTACTGAACCACCATTGCCCTAAAAGATTGAAAATCACCTCCTCCATACTCAAATCCACAAGAACTGAGAATGGCCACCCCAATTTCCATGGATGTTAGACCTATTTCCACTCCTCATTTGGACCTAGACCACCTCTCCTTGGCTGATAGGGATTTCCAAATAAAGGACACCACTGTCCATGAATCCCTGCTCAAAGTATACTGCCAAAGTAGGGATAGACACTTGAACCAGGCTGATGAAATTAGACTGTGGGAGTCCAATTTGCCTAAGTACTAGTTCCCCAGAGTTCACATTTTCCTAGAAATTATGCATTACTATCATGCAAATTATATCTGCAGTCAAAGAGTAGTGATGGCCCCTAACCAGACCATACTTTTCACTATCACTACTGAATCAATAAATGAGATGCTACAACTCCATGTAGAAATTTCACTTGTAGATCAAACTGATATATGCAATTTCCTAAAGCATAATACTTGATGTACTTCTACAAAACATTAAGCAGAAGAAAAATCGATTTCATGAGCAACATCAAGCATAAACACATATAGCTGATCAAGAGAAATAATCACACATAACACAAGATGTATCACTGGGGAAAGCACCAGCATAAAACCCCCAACACTATATTATCAATCAAGTGGAAATCCTCTTCTGGTTACAAAAAATATCAACTCAAGAGCTATCCTGTACTCTCTACAATCAAAATATGAAGATCATAGACTCACTAGGCCTCAATATATTGGCCACCAGTCCTCCAATCCCCTATTTCCTTGCGCAATTTTGATTGGGGTCCAATTACAAAACATATGTGAATTGGCCCCAGATCATACCTATTGTCAACCTCAGGTCCAACTACGCAATCCTTGAGGACACTAGTTCCTCCTGCATGCAAGGAATATTCCATGGGAAGATCCAAGCATCTAATAGTACACTGTCCCTCATCTAATCTCAATTGGGTCTCTATCTGAACTGCCATGCATCAGTTATCCATGAGAAAATACTCAGTTATCTAAAATAATAGTTGTCACATGCATGCAAGCATTAACAAACTATATTTTATTATTTTAACAACTTGTTAAAATAATCTAACTAGACTTGACTAGTTAGCACTAAGTCAACTGATTCTCTCATTATAGAACTCATACTTAATTCCTCAATCAGTGGAGAGAATAAAGGATAAATTCCTCAATCAGTGGGACAACTAATTGCATGTTCTCACAAAGACTTCAAGTTTAATTTTTACAACTAATTAACTCATGGAGATTAATCAATTAATATTTTAAACTGTTGTTAAGACCAAATTCGATTTTACTTCCTATAGATAGACCAAGGACTACTATAAATAGGAAGGGACCCAGAAATGCTATTTTTAGAAATTTCTATTTTTAGCAGTTTCACCTCTCACCCAAGGTGGCCAATGACCTCACTGGCCAAACTGCTATTTTTAGACATGCTATTTTTAGGAGTTCTATTTTTAGCACATTCTAAATTTAGCATTTCTTGTTGCACACTTTTCAACACTCCATCTCAACAAGAAAGGGATTATCAATAACCCCGATCCTGTCTCTGTGGAACTCAAACTTGCCTTTTGACAATGCTTTTGTCAAAATATCTGCATCCTATTCCTCGGTCAAAATGTACTGCAACATCATGATCCTCTTGACCACACAATCCCGTAGATGATGATAGTAGATATCTATATGCTTGGACTTGTCATGAAACACTGGATTCTCAGAGAGTTTAATGCAACTCTGATTATTACAATATATAACTGTAGGATCCATCATTTGACCAAACAATCCCACTAGAATCTTCCGCATTAGATAGCCTCACATGCAGCCTGACTAGCTGCCATGTATGTTTTCGAGAAAAGTGTCTATTCAGAACGACCCTATCCCACAGGGTTGTGACAGAGACCTCAGAAATAAACAAGGAAAACTACTCTTGTATTCTCCTTTATGAACTATAAACGAAGATGATTAAGATGAACCGACCTGTGTCTTGCGCTAGTTGTTCGATCCAATCTTTCTTCTCTTTGCCAGCTTCCACCGATCTGCTCCCTCACTTGCCCAGCGTTACCAAGTTCTTGCAAGTTCATAGAAGAGAGAAACTACACAAAGACATGGATTTATGTTCATAAAAATCTTAGGATCAGTTTTAAACTAAACATACAAATATAACATACATCAGATATACAAGCATGTAGGAGAAACTCAAGTAGTTTTATTGATAAAACAAGAAGATCCAGGAGGAGTTACAACTGATGATTCCTGATCCAGCATCAACCTCCCAGCATAGAATCCCTTCTTCACCTCCAACAAAGCATAAATCACCCAATACTCTGATATCTATCACAAAACCAACAGCAATTCTCTGCAATGTACAAAATTCCAGCCCCTGGATCTCTTGGTGAGGGATCCATATATAGATGTATGCAAAGAGGATCAGTCAACTCATGAATTGATTAGTGGCTTCTCTCTGTCAGTTCTTGCTTCCACTTGGAGACTGAGAGCCTCTTACTCATCACTGGTCGAATTCAGTGAGGCAAGTGTCATTGGAGAAGATTCTGGAAGCTTCCATTGTCTCTCCACCTCGCGGAATGACTCTGCCACTTGTCATTTCCCGCTCAACGCACCCTGGTAGTGCATTCAAGTGCATTGCAATGCACCTAGCCAGTGTATTTGGGTGCTTTGCAACGCAGCTAGCTAGTGGAGCATCTGAAATGATCCTGATTTGACTAGTTTTGAGCAGTTTCTGGTGGAGAAGTTCTGGGAGAAGCTGTAATTTGTTGACCTTGTTTCTTTAGGAGCTGGAACAATAGCTTTAGGGACTTAGGATCCCTTGGTTTATGGACATTTCATGCTTATAGTTGTAAGGCAAAAAAATGTCTATAACAGTTGCCCCCTAAAGTATGAGGCCGTTTATCAGGTGAAATGCTTTATTAGGAGGATCCGAAGTTCTTCTAATGCTGGGGAGGAGACCTGTAATAAGATAAAATACAATACATTATTTTCATACTGTTTTCATGATCTAGCTGAGGTAGGCATTCCCATGCTTAGCTTTATAAATTCATTTTCATGTACATAGGACAGACAATCGTCTGATGGTAGACTGATGATTCTGGTGAAGTCATCATCCCTTTTGGTAGGATGATTATCTGTGCTGCAATGCTGTACATTTCAATGTCTTTATTTTTCCTGAATATATATCGCAGCCCGGATGGATGAAACTAGATCCGGGGTCTTCAATCTCGTCCGATCTTCACTCGAAGTACAAGTCGATCCATGTGAGAATTGTTTTGAAGTCGAACATGGAAAGACATCGCTTGATTACCAGTCAATGATGTAAATTGTTAACAAGCGCAAGAGGAATCACCGATAATGACCCTCAAGGTACTGCAGTACAATTCACGTGGTGTGAATAAAGTACTTGGCGTTGAACACCACGTAAAATCTTTCGGTCGAAGGTCATTGATGTATACCTGTCGCCGGAAGTGAGAAACTTGCCATTGAGGTATGCAAGCTTCAAAGTACTGAAGGGGTGTCCCTAGATCAACTTCTTGGATAATGAGCTGATGTCGACAAGAAGCGATCCGTCAAAGGAGGGCCTTAATGAATCCCACATCAATGACATGGAACGGAGCAAATGATTTTGATGGAAGTGAAAACGATCTGGTGATATATGGTTCAGGGTGGCGGTCATGAAAGAATGAAGTATAATGTATGGTAGTGGATGGGACACGGGTGACTTCTCTGGATGACTTCTCTTGAACATGTCGGCGACACTTATGTGATGGATCGGTAGCATTTACCCCAAATGTGGATGGTATGGCGTGACCATGGTGATGTGACCGGTGAATGAAACAACCCAACCCGACTCTGGCACGGAGTGGAAGTGTCATGTTCAAGAGCGACTTGCTACCAATAAAATTTCTTTGAGTTTTCTTCCCAATTTTTCCCCAGTCATTTTTGACCAGTACCTCTTTATTTTTATCAAGCTTGAGGAGGATAACATATGCTTGTTCTATAATTTTCCCTTCGGGCAAACCCATCGCTATGTTTTAACGAGCCTAGCGATAGTGAAACTCGTTCTCGTCTAAAGACAAGTTTTTCGCTATTAATCCTTTTAACGAGTCTAACGACAAAGATAACTCGGTCCTTTTCCTTTTTAGGGAGTCTGAAAAGGTACGTAAAGATAACTCCGGAATTCCTTTTTCGTCATCTAATCCCTTAAGTCCGAAAAAGTATAAAATAATACAGAAGGGATGAATTTTCGATAATTTTAACGAGCCAAATAAAACAAGCGCTCGATCTTTTTGTGCAATAATCCCTCAGGTCCAAAAGGATTAAAATCTAGAGGAGGGATAGCACTTTCGGTCGCTTTAACGAGATGGAAGGCCAAACTCGGCAATCTTTTCATATTTTACGAGTCAGATGAAAAGAGCTTAAAGAAGACTCATCTTTTGAGGAACGAGTGATAAAATGGGTAGCAGCTGATTCCAGGTAAGGTTTGGAATTTTCCAATCACGGCAGTGTCACAAGGATGGCTAGTGAAATCACTCTTTGCAGCTGTTCCTCAAAATGGGTAAACAATCAAGTGGAGGTGAATGATTGGCCAATGGAAAAGTGGAGGTGACGGTGCAAACACGACCAAGGCTTTAATGGCTGAAAATGCTTCATTGACGGTGGTTATTTACCGGAGGATAGTTCATTTTTTAACGAGCTTGAACGCGGGTGGAAACATTTGCTCGATCTTATGTTTATTTTTTAACGAGCTTGAACTATGCGCTAAAACTGCTCGATAATCCAATCATATGATAAGAATGTCTCATATAAAACGGCAACATTTAGATTTTTGCCCCACATTCTCTCTTTATGCAAGTTTGGTGACAACTAATCCTACAAGTTTAAAGGGTTAGAGGTCCTAAAAATTTAAAAAATAAATAGCCGCCCCTGCTTGCATGCCAAAAGGTTTGCATGCCCCTAGGTATAAAACAGAGTTTCAAAGTTACCTCTACTTCGGTCCGTTAAAACATTTGTTTTCCCGGGAGAGGCATACCTCTTACAGGTTACCTAAATATTGCTCTATTCACGGCGTAAACAAAACACTTCTTCGGCGATGTCTACCGAGATAAACAAAGGTGAGTGGCGAGATCAACCAATTCACATAACTTTGACGAAAGAATCTTATTCTAGAACAACCCCTCTTCCAATCACGGACGGGGTACGGACTAGTCATATTCTCCCGCGGAAACCTACTCTATACCCGAAGTTTTCCTGCCGAAGCAGACCAGGACACATGCCCCCTGGGTTTCAGTCATATCCCTCCGAATTACTCGTGCTTATTGGGAGGACGGACTGGGACTTGAGACATTTCTTGCGTGAAGAGACCATTTAGGGACGGTATATGACTATTTGCTATGCGTGATCTGGGAAATGAAAGCTGGTCCACGAGCTTGACCTCTCTTCCTTCGTGCGGAAAACACATTACTCTAAAGAGTGAGGAGACGATGGCTCCCATGCAATAAACATAGTCTCGTCCAAGGAGTAGGTTATAATCCAAGGGTCCTTGAATGACCATGACGTTCATGCGAAATGTCTTCCCTCTCAATGTTATGGGCACATCGGGAAGGATCCCTAAAGGTCGACTGGTTCCTTTATCAAAGCCTGTCAGATTTCTCACTTCAGGCAACAACGATGGCGAACCAAGTGCTTTCCAAGAAATAGAGGAAAGGATACTCATAGAATCCCCCTCATCTATGATGGTACCAACCATGACCATTCTATATATTTGAACGATAATTCGGAATGGTATGCTTGCTGGCAAATGGGGTCTGCCTAGTTGATTCCAGTCGAAGGATACAACTAGGTTGCTTGGAGGTGGGACCGAGTAGACGGCCGGGTATGGCTCTGACGAACTTCCTTCCTGCGGTAAAGGAATGGGTAGATTGCCGCCATGTTCGTTGGAGTCTGTGTTGATGAAGAGAATTTGGACGGTGTCATCTTTGTTCTCTTCAGTGACTGTATCATTCGAAGATAAAACCTCTGAAGGCAAGATCGGGTCAACTGCCGCCTTGATCTTTTGACTTTCGTCTGGTATGGATTCAGTTGGTTTATCCTCAATGATAGGCGCTTCAGCTGACCACTTGAGTGGGCCAGCTGGGTTCTCAACTGGTGATGGACTCAGCAAGAGTTTTTTATATCCAGGAGGAAGTCGTAACGGTGAAACCAAACGATCATCCAAAACTCTTTTAGCCTCGTCTAAGAAGGGACAACGGTGGACGGGATGGTCGCCTTTGCACAGTCTACAGGGAAATCTAGCTTTCCCTTTTCGTCCTGGGGCTTCACTTTCACTAGTTGACGGTGTGCTTTCAACATGATCTCCAGAGGTTGATGACACCAGATTGTGCAATCGAGGAGACCAGTCCCCTAGTATCCGGGGGATTCAAGGACAATCTCTGTGAAAGTGGTCTCCTCTGCAAATGACACATGGCGATTTAAGTCTGGTCGGTGCTGTGTGTGGATTTTCGTTAGACGACACTCGTTTTCCCTTATTCGCCTTTGGCTCCTTCTTCTTTTTCTCTTTCTTCTTCTTTTCCTTCTTCTCCTTAGGAACTTGGCTTTTAGCTTTACCAGTCCCATCAAGCGAGGAGGAAGGAGGAGAGGAAGAATTAGAGGAAGTAGAAGGTTGGTGGGTAACTCTGGACTCGTCTAATTGTTGATTCGACTGTTCAGGAATAGTGGTGTTCTGAACGACATTGGTTGAGAAGAGCCATACTGGCAAGCCTATTGTCAGTCCTGGAAGCGACAATGTGGCCATATGGGGCGCACCAACATCTCCCCAAGAGGAGAAAGGACTAGGATTTCCACCAAGGGGAACTCCTTGGTTGGTAGGCTCCATTTTCTCAACCTAAAGATCAACGCAGGAAAAGGGTATGAATATTCCGTTTAAAATAAATTTTAACACGCTTTGACACAACTTTGTTTTTTCAGTTTTAAAGAGTCGAGAAAAAACAAAAGATGACTCTAGTCTCCTTCGATTTTTAATGAGCCTGAAGTGACAAGTGCTCAGATGGACCTTTTTCATTAAGGAGTCTGAAAAGGAATGAAAGGGACTGCTCTGGAGATCTAGGTAGAGGGAGTACCAAACCAATCGCAAAACTGTAGAATACTTTTTAGGGTACGGCAGTCAATCTTCCCGAATTCTGTGTTCAGTGCATTGCGATCAGTAGGGCGGCTGACACGGCTTCCTATGGATAAAGGTTTTATGCCTATAGGGGTCTCCCAATATATACTCGACGGTACGTGGGAGCACAAATCCGTGCTGGCACTTATCGTCTCAAAGTGGAGGAATCACCCAACCATCAGTGAGGACAACAGTTACCAGGCTTTACGACGCTGGAACACGTCTCTAGCCTAGACCTCTAGATGTTGTGCGCTAAGTTACAAAGCGTTGTTAAGTTCATTGAATTTATTTTAGGTTGATCTTTCTTATGAAGTTTGCCTTTTGGGTTCACCACGATATGTAGATGTAATTCCTAAAATGCAATCTAAAGATGATAAGCAAGCTTTTTATCTCTTTTCAGCAATGAAAATCCTAGCTACAAGGGGAAAAGAAAGACACAATCTTTTCTCAAAGAGCAAAGAGCACACTGTAAATGCACTTTTCCTAAATCAAGCCATACAAACTGTCAATATGCAAATGCACTTGTGCATGTATTTGTTTTTCACTTTCTTAATATTGATGCCTAAAAAGAAAGTTGTTGTATAAATTTGAATTCGATTTCAAGTGAAAAACACAAACAAGCTTCTTTTCGAAATCAAAAGGTAGAGACGATTACGACACTTTATGATTTTGAAGTAAACACTTGTTTCGACACTAGAAATTCACAAATTCAAGCCAAAGGCAAAAGTAAAAGCGTAATCAACTGTCAACAGAAAATATACTTTCTCCTAAGATCAAAACGACACTTACGACAGGTCTAGATCTAAGGGCGACAGTATGACCAGTTTACTTTTGCAATGGGAAACTGTAAATGACGTAACAAATACACAAAAACAAATACAATTTCTTTTATACAACTGAGGTGGAATTAAGGCAAAGAAAAGGGGTTTTTAGACAGACAAACACACTGATCACAGGTTGCAAAAATCAGAGGCAAAACTGGAAAAAATGAGCAAAGAACCTCAGCTAGGCAGGGCTAGGCTGATCAACGCACCTGCTACACAGAGAAACTGAATTGCAACGCAGGTAGCCCTCTCGAGAACGGCGCTGAAATGCAGAGTCTCTTCAAAGAGCCTACGCTGAAGCAGAAACAAGAATTGTCTCCGGGTTCTGGGTCACGGTTTGCAGTTTAATCTATGGTTTTTGGCCGGGTAAAAGCAATCAATTGTGTACAATCAGAGGGTTGATTTACAAGAGGTTTAAGAGCTATCACAAAGGGTAATCAGATCATTTGTGAGTCAACTGTTCAGATCATAAACAGGCCCAGTGAATGGACTAGAGTAGCAGATGTCTACTTTGCATTTGTAAATGGCAAATGTAGTTCGATTCTTTACTCCTAAGTTTATGAGATGAACAACAATAGAAACACAAATAAACTAACTAGACACGATCCCCAGCGGAGTCGCCATTTTGTTTTCGGGAAAAGTGTCTATTCAGAACGACCCTATCCCACAGGGTTGTGACAGAGACCTCAGAAACAAACAAGGAAAACTACTCTTGTATTCTCCTTTATGAACTATAAACGAAGATGATTAAGATGAACCGACCTGTGTCTTGCGCTAGTTGTTCGATCCAATCTTTCTTCTCTTTGCCAGCTTCCACCGATCTGCTCCCTCACTTGCCCAGCGTTACCAAGTTCCTGCAAGTTCATAGAAGAGAGAAACTACACAAAGACATGGATTTATGTTCATAAAAAGCTTAGGATCAGTTTTAAACTAAACATACAAATATAACATACATCAGATATACAAGCATGTAGGATAAACTCAAGTAGTTTTATTGATAAAATAAGAAGATCCAGGAGGAGTTACAACCAATGATTCCTGATCCAGCATCAACCTCCCAGCATAGAATCCCTTCTTCACCTCCAACAAAGCATAAATCACCCAATACTCTGATATCTATCACAAAACCAACAGCAATTCTCTGCAATGTACAAAATTCCAGCCCCTGGATCTCTTGGTGAGGAATCCATATATAGATGTATGCAAAGAGGATGAGTCAGCTCATGAATTGATTAGTGGCTTCTCTCTGTCAGTTCTTGCTTCCACTTGGAGACTGAGAGCCTCTTACTCATCACTGGTCGAATTCAGTGAGGCAAGTGTCATTGGAGAAGATTCTGGAAGCTTCCATTGTCTCTCCACCTCGCGAAATGACTCTGCCACTTATCATTTCCCGCTCAACGCACCCTGGTAGTGCATTCAAGTGCATTGCAATGCACCTAGCCAGTGTATTTGGGTGTTTTGCAACGCAACTAGCTAGTGGAGCATCTGAAATGATCCTAATTTGACTAGTTTTGAGCAGTTTCTGGTGGAGAAGTTCTGGGAGAAGCTGTAATTTGTTGACCTTGTTTCTTTAGGAGCTGGAACAACAGCTTTAGGGACTTAGGATCCCTTGGTTTATGGACATTTCATGCTTATAGTTGTAAGGCACAAAAATGTCTATAACAATTTACTCTGCCTTCATTGTGCTAAGTGCAACTGATCTCTATTTCCGGCTATACCAAGAAACCACAGCTGACCCAAGGTTGAAGATTCCTCCAGAAATGCTCTTCCTATCTGATGGACTACCTGCCCAATCTGCATCCGTGAAGCCTTGGAGCTTCACTCCTTCTGTTCACCTGTACCATAATCCATACTTTGTAGTGCCTCTGAGATATCTCAGCACATGCTTTGCTGCCTTCCAAAACAACTTGGTTCGCTGAACCATAGCTTGACTCAGCTGGTTCACTGCAAAGCACAAATCGGGTTGTGTGTTCACCAAATACATGAGTGAACCCACAAGTTGCCTATAAACAGTAGCAGCTACTACCTCACCTAAAGTAGCATCCTCCTTCCTCCAGTTACCTGCTAGAGGAATCTCCATGGGCTTGCACATCTCCATGTGGAAGCACCTAAGTATCTCATTGGTATACTTGCCTTGAGACACAAATACTTCCCCATCTCTCTGCCACACCTCCATGCCTAGAACGTAGTGCATGAGGCCCATGTCCTTCATCTCAAACTCTCTTGCAAGATCCTCCTTGCAAGACTTGATCAACTAATCATCACCTGTCAAAATTAGATCATCGACATAAAGTACAATAATCAATAGCTTACCATCTACAATGATGTGGTAGAGGTTTGCATCCGCTTCACTCTTGGTGAAGCCCAACATGGTGAAATAAGTATTGATCCTGGTATACCAAGCACGGGGTGCTTGCTTCAGCCCATACAATGCTCGCTTGAGCTGACACACATGTGACTCATGATTGAAGGTCTCAAATCCCTCTAACTGCTCTATATATACCTCTTCCTTAATCTCCCCATTGAGGAATGCTATATTCACATCCATCTGATGGATCTGCCAACACATCTATGCTGATAGTACTGGAATCGATCTAATCGATGAGTACCTTGCAACAAGAGCAAAGGTCTCATCATAGTCAATCCCCTCAACCTGTGAGAAACCACGGGCAACAAACCTTGCCTTGTGTTTCTCAATACTACCATCAGCTGCCTGCTTTACCTTGTAAAGCCATCGGGAAGTAACCATTGACTTGTCCCTTGGTCTAGGAACAACATCCCATACACTGTTCCGCATGATAGAATCATACTCCTCTACCATCGCATCCACCCAAACTAGCTGCTGCACTGCCTCCTCAAAAGAAGAAGGCTCGGTCGCTACACACTCCCCAACCAGGGCCATGTAGCCAGTGTATCTATCGGGAGATATCCTCTGTCTGCACTGAGAGGATGGCTGCCCCACATTCTCTCTCGCATCCTACATCAATCAGTCATCTTCCCATGAGCGTTTCTACCCATCTCTTGAAGACTCTCTAGCAGTGGTGATCTCCACTACTGGAATCTCTGCATGCGGTTGATCCACATCATTAGGAGGCTCCTCCTCCTTAGGAACTAATAGTTCCTCATCATCACCATGAAACTTGAGATCCCTCTCAGGAGATACCCGCATGGCTCGCTGCTCATCGAACTTCAGATCCCTGCGCACTACGGTCCTCTGACTGGCAGGGAAAAACACATGATAGTTGTGAGGTGTATCCGTGTACCCCACAAGTATTCCCAACTTAGCTGTTGGGTCTAGCTTCTTTTGAGAATCTTTGGTCACATGATAGAAGACTGGTGATCCAAAGATGCAGAAGTGACTCACATCTGGTCTCTTCCCTAAAAACGCCTCCATAGGTGTCTTCATCCCCAAAATATGATGAGGACTTATGTTCTGAAGATATACTGCTATATTGCATGCCTCAGCCCACAGATGAAGTGGTAGGCCTTGGTCATGCAACATCGATCGAGCTGTGCCCACAATAGATCTGTTCTTCCTTTCAGCTACCCCATTCTGTTGTGGGTTATGAGGAGCCACGAGCTCCCGTTTAATTCCTTTTGAAGCACAGAAGTCCTTAAACTGGTGGGAAATATACTCTCCACTGTTATCACTTCACAAGGCCTTTACTTTCATCCCTGATTCTTTCTCTACCAAATCTTTGAACTCACAAAACTTCAAGAAGGTTTGATCCTTCTTTTGCATGAAGTAGATCCAACATCTATGAGAAAAATCATCAACAAAATAACATAATACCTTTGCTTTCTGATGGAGGCTGTAGAGAAAGGCCCGCATACATCTAAATGAACTCACTCCAGAACTGCTCCTGCTCTACCATCCCGATCATGAAAGGAAGATTTTGCATACTTACCCAAAGTGCAACCTTTGCATGTGCTCACTTGCTCCAGCTTGCACTTGGGTAATCCGGTAGAAATTTTTTGCATGATCTTCAAGGCCCCATGATGCAAGTGGCCCAGTCTCCTATGCCATAACTCGCCAATATCTTGGCCATGCATCACCTCTGCTTTGGAACTCAAAGCAGCACAATCTTCTACTTGTAACTTATAGAGATTCTTAACTCGAATCCCTATCTGTTTGGTCTATCCAGTGCCTATATGCCTTAGGAAAACCTTTCCCAAACTAAAGACTACATCATAGCCTTTATCCTCAAGCATAGCAATAGACACAAGATTCTTTTTCAGCCCTGCTACATACATAACATTAGAAAGAGATAGGGGAGAACCATGCTCCCTATAAAACACAACTGTACCTTCATCTGAGACACGGTACTTTCCATCGTCACCCATCTCGATCCATATTTGGAGATCCTTCTCCTCCAAAGTGATGAAAATAGTCTTGTCACCTGACATGTGGAAAGAAGCTCCACTGTCCAAGTACCAAACACATCCCATGCTGGATGAAACCATGCATGCAATAAGTGAGAAATCCATCTCAAATTGTGAAGCTAGAGCATCACCATCAGATTCCTTGGAGGAACCTTTCTTGGACTTCTTCCACTTTGGGACATTAGTAGCATAATGACCCAACTCATGACAATGAAAGCATCTCACCTTCGACTTGTCAAACTTCTTCCCTCCTTGAGAAGACTTGGATTGGGATGCCTTCCCTTTCCCTTTCTTAGCTTTAGATGCTAAAGCCAAGTTCTCTTCATCATCATGCTTTGATGAAGAAGCTCCATCTCTGGTGTTCCGTCTGATCTCCTCCTGCATTAAAACCAACCATAGTCGTTCCGAATTTGGCAGTTTGTCCCTTCCATTCATTGAGTCCTGGTAGCTATGCCAGCTCTTAGGAAGGCCAAGGAGTGCTAGACTCAACATATCATCATCAACGGTAGTGACCCCTATGCTTGCAAGCTCATCTCTGCAGTTGGTGAGCTTGTTCAAGAATGTAGTGATCGTGCCGCCCTTTTCACACTTGATCTTTCGAAGCTTGTCCTTCAGTGCCACTGCTATTTTGATATAAATCTTTCAATGTTTTCCACATTGCAAATGGAGTTTCCTTCCCATGGAGGCTCAAGACTATGCGATCTCGAACTCCCTCTAGGATGATTCTCCTAGCTCTAGCCACGTTCTTCTTCCAGTCTGCAACCTAAGTAGCATCAGTAGGCGTAGGGACGTCTTGATCAATGAAGTCCTTAATGCCATTATATTCCAATACTGCCTCCATGTGATCCTTCCAAGCTATGTAGTTTGAGCTTCCATCAAGGGCATACTCAAGCCTTAACCCTGTGAAGGCCATCTAGATGAAATCTGAACTGTGATGAGAACTAGATATCTATATCCCAAATAATAAACTTCGACTTTCTTTCTCTTGCTCGTATATCATTCCTTGCTTGATTAACTGTGCTCCGATACCATGTAGAAATTTCACCTGTAGATTAAACTGATATATGCAATGTCCTAAAGCATAATACTTGATCTACTTCTACAAAACATTAAGCGGAAGCAAAATCGATTTCATGAGCAACATCAAGCATAAACACATATCACTGATAAATAGAAATAATCACACATAACACAAGATGTATCACTGGGGAAATCACCCGCATAAAACCCCCAACATTTTATTATCAATCAAGTGGAAATCCTCTTCAGGTTACAAAAAATATCATCTGAAGAGCTATCCTATCCTCTCTGCAATCAAAAGATGAAGATCATAGACTCACTAGGCCTCAATATATTGGCCACCAGTCCTACAATCCCCTATTTCCTTGTGCAATTTTGATTGGGGTCCAATTAAAAAACATATGTGAATTGGCCCCAGTTCATACCTGCTGTCAACCTCAGGTCCAACTACGTAATCCTTGAGGACACTAGTTCCTCCTGCATGCAAGGAATATTCCATGGGAAGATCCAAGCATCTGATAGTACACTGTCCCTCATCTGATCTCAACTGGGTCTCTGTCTGAACTACCATGCATCAGTTATCCATGAGAAAATACTCAGTTATCTAAAATAATAGTTGTCACATGCATGCAAGCATTAACAAACTATATTTTATTATTTTAACAACTTGTTAAAATAATCTAACTGGACTTGACTAGTTAGCACTAAGTAAACTGTTTTTCTCATTATAGAACTCATACTTAATTCCTCAATCAGTGGAGAGAATAAAGGATAAATTCCTCAATTAGTGGGACAACTAATTGCATGTTCTCACAAAGACTTCAAGTTTAATTTTTACAACTAATTAACTCATGGAGATTAATCAGTTAATATTTTAAACTACTGTTAAGACCAAATTTGATTTTACTTCCTATAGATAGACCAGGGACTGCTATAAATAGGAAGGGACCCAGAAATGCTATTTTTAGAACTTTCTATTTTTAGTAGTTTCACCTCTCACCCAAGGTGGCCAATGACCTCACTGGCCAAACTGCTATTTTTAGACATGCTATTTTTAGGAGTTCTATTTTTAGCACATTCTAAATTTAGCATTTCTTGTTGCACACTTTTCAACACTCCAGCCTAGCCAAAACTTGACTCCCCTATCTATTGGAGACTTGTTGGACTTATATCCTAAACTCGGCCCTGCAATATTGGATCAAATAATACAAACCTTCATCGTAGAAGAGAAGTATACCCCCAAAGACTCCCCTCCATATGTAGCAGCTTTATTTTCTCCATGGGGCAGAAGTATTATGGATATGATATCTAGTCCTGAGTTATACCACTAGTGAATATATTGATGAGATTATCTTAGCCTTCATGTCCATATACACTCTAGGACAGCCTCCTGCTATCATATATGACTATGCTCAGTTCGTAGCTGATAGGATGCATGAAAAGTTCCTTAGAATGAGTAATGAGAGAGTTTTTAAGTACTCCTCTGTTTTGCATCACCTTTTTCTATACCACCAAGTAGATAAGTTCCCCTTTACTCTCCAGAAGCTTGACACCAAGGACCAACCAAGATCAATTATCTTCTGGACCCCATTGATTCATCAACATCCATCCCCCTATTCATACAATGAATTCATTGATTCCTTTGTCCACCCTGTGATGACCATGCTCACTGGAACCCCTCCACCAAGAATCAGTCCTGAAATCAGGAGAGTCCTTCATCTAAACATCAATCATCAGGTGGGAGATTGGTACATGTACCAAAACCACACTGAAATTAGGATTTATGGATGTGAGTTGGCCCCATACAAACTACCTAAATACCTCCCAATGAGGTTATTTGTTTTGGAGTACTACAGGCAAATAATAAATTCAGATGAGGTAAACTTTTTCAAAGCCAAAAAGAAAGCCCAGCTCAAAATCAAAGACCAATTGGGTCCCTTTATTTGTAATAGTAGAGAAGCTGGAAAGGAGGCAGACCTAATCCTTCAGAGGTTAAAACTGAAACAAAGCTTCATATGGAGATATGATCCCTTGGACTTCATCTACAAAATAAGGTAGAAGAACAAGATGGCCCCCTATATCCATCACCGCATCCCTGAGATAGAAAAGTATGCCAACCAATTGCAATGGTGGAAAACACTTTAGAGGACATGGATAATGCAGAAGTTGTTGTGGAAAACTCATTAATTGACCTAGAGAAATAACTTGATGAGGATTCTTTCCTACAGGTGCCAAAAGAATCATAGATTCCAGAATAATCAGAAGTACCAGACCTGTCAAAGGTGCCAGATCAAACATACATACCAGAGAAAATAGATAGACCAAAGGCCACCATGAGTACCCCTCCAGTTTTATAGACTCCTCTAAACGAGGAGAAAAGCCTCAAGAGAAATAGGGAAGGGGCCACTAGTTTAGAAAGAGCAACATCACAAGCCTATGTAGAAACAAGCTAGGTTAAGAGACAAAGAGTGAATCTTGTCTCTGAATAGGAATATACAAAGGAGACCGCTAAGGTTACAAGCACAGAAAGAGATACGAGCAGGCTTGCCACTCCATCTGGAGGCACCCTAGCACCTTTCACATCACACACTCATATGTTGGAAAGGTAGAAAAATATTGAAGTGTCTTCCTTCAGAATGCCATTAGATAAAGATTAGGACATAAAGGAAAGATACAAATAAATAAAGGCTAGAAATGAGAGGCTGAAAGCCCAAACCTATGCATAGTATTTTAAATTGACCCCTACCAATCAAACAAGGCTTATGTCAGCCTTTAATGTCAAAGAGGGGAAAATGCAGATGACCTTCATCAAGCCGACCACTCAGCAACCAAGGACAACATAAGATCTTAAGAAAGTGGACTTTGAAGTACTGGCAAGGGATATTCATCCCATTGACCAGAATGATCTACACAAGCAAACATGGGAGATGATATACTCCACCTTAATAGGGAAAGCCATTGCTACACACCAACTATAAAACTCTCTTAACAATATATCAGCCCAATTTCAGTTGGAGAAAGCCTCCTCACAGGCTAAAGATAATAGAATCAAGTCCTTAGAGGACTTAGTCATAGATTTGGGACACGATCCCGAAGATGTAAAAATTGTAGAGTAGCTGATCAAGAAGAAAAATGATGACATAGCTGCACTCAAGAAGCAGCTAAAGATACCCCAACTGCATCACCCATAGAGTAAGGACATGAAGAGCTCATGGACTTGGTCCTGAAGCTAAATGATCAACTTAAGGAGACAGAGAAGGAGTTGGACACTTTAATTCAGTCGAAGCAAAGTGACATGGCCATAACTTCCAGAACTATCATCCCAACAGTATTAAAAGTAGTTCCTTACACATTGGCAGCATCATTGGCACCTACATCTCCACTTGCCATAACACTGCCAATTACAACTGAGTCCACTACAGTAGCAGGTACATCAACTGAGAAAGCAACAAAACTGGTAAAAGCCATGGAGGATATGTCTATAGGCTACAGAGCTAAAGAGATTAAAGGAAAAAGTGGCAAGTTTAACTGTAAACTTGCCGAAATTCAGCAAAGAGAAGAGACACAGAAGGCCCTAAGGATGGGTGAGAAAATCAAAGTCCTGGAGAGAGATTTGACACTGCAGAAGCCACTAGGACAGACTAAAGAGATGCTATGGGCCAATATCATTGAATCTGTCAATGACATTTGGTCATCAATCCAAGTTATATTTGAGTAGACTGAATTAGTGAAGATAGCCACTGAAGCTATCCAAAAACTTAGAGAAGAATTTGGAGACAAACTTGAGGATGAAAATCGACTCATCCACTTCTTAAACGGCAAGAACAGATATGAGCTCCAAGAGCTTAACATAGAAGACAAGACTAAAGCCATTCTAGAGATTAGAGAGGTGCTTTCCAAAAGAAACCTCATGCACAACTTAGAAGAGAAGTGCCACAACATGCAAGTAGCCATTAATAGGTTCATGGCTAAGTTTCAGATTTTAAGGGACAAAGGTCTTCCCAGTCCCATGGTCATCATTGACAAACTTATGACCCAGTTGGGCTATAGTGATAGACTTAGGAAATTGGCCAAGGAACAAGCCAACTCTTTGGCTATTAAAGCTTTGCCTAGAGGCAAAGTATTATATTATACATTGGAGAACCTGTTTTTCATAGAGTATGAAGTGAAACATTTGTTTTCCACCAAACCAAATTTTGCAAAATACATAGAGGTAGATGAAATCTACAGAAGGATGGTAAAAATAAAGTTACCTGATGCAAAATGGTGGAAGAAAATGACATATTTACTATGATAAATTTACATCAGAAAGTTACTGCACTGTAAATCTGAAGACAACCAGGTGAAACATGGAAAAGACAGATCAACAGGGTCAAAGAGTAACAGAGTCAAAGAGTATTAGTGAAAGATCAAATAAAGAAGATTCTAGTGTAGAAATACTACAACAATAAGCCAGATTAAAGAGCTCAAAACTCAACAGAAACAACCAGCAACACCACAATAAAAGGGGCAACAAGAAGCAGTTCTACATCTGTCTCTATCTTCATGCATGAAGATATTTTATTCCCTAGATTAAATCTCAAATTGTTATGAGATATTTTGTAATTATTTTTTGTATAAATACTTCACATTTCAAAGTATGTAGTGTGGATTCCAAGACATTTCTATAGATTTTTTTCTCTCAAATCAAAGTTCTATTGTATCAATGACTAGATTGGCTTGCTGGATCAAGGAATAAAGATAAGATATTTTACAGGATTCTTGTGTAAAGAGAAATACAAATAAGTATTCTTTGATGTTAACTGTTATTTTTCCTTATGTTTTTTCCATAATCTTTTGTGTAAATTTCTAAAATCTAAATGTATAACAAGGAATGATATTTCAAAAATTACTTGAATGAACTTTGTCTTGACTATTTTACATTTTGAATGTTTTCTCCTAAACTATCTTAGCTAGGGAATTCTTAACTACTCCTTAGCTTCCTTAGTTTTTTCTCTAGTCTATAGAAAAGGATTCTTGATTGCCCTTTGTTCATGATCACCCTCTGTTCTTCATTCTAATCCCGGTCTAAGGATTCTTAAGTGCCCTTTCACCCTGGTTAGAATCATTTCACCCATTTGGCCTAAATATTTGCATGTTTCTTTGCTAGCCTGCCCTGTGAACATTTCCTTTAATGATCTGGTCCAGTTATGCTATCCATTTATTGACTCCATATCCCAATGGCTTGAAGACCTAGCTCTATCCATCTGCTCGAAGAATTCCACCACCCTACCTTCAATCCAAAATCAAAACCCCATGAACACTAAGGACTAGCCTAAAATCCCATAAAAACAAAGCTAAACTATAAAGATTGAGCCCACTCTAGACTTAGGTTGGTTAGAGCCTAAGCCTAAAAGATTGGTTTGTGGTTACCTTAGATGCTTCCTTCTTTTGATAAATTCTAGGGAAAACTTCTGAGTGATAACATAGTGGTGAATCCACTGGGTATTCAAAACCTCAGTCTTAATAAACCTTTGAGAAAATTTAAAATCTTTATTTCGAGCCTCCTGAAGGGTTTATTAGAAGTTATTTACAAAATTTCACAAAAAGAAAGTAATTAGAAAAGCTCGAAACTATGGCTTCAAAGAGAACTCACTATACTAGGGCTAATCCAGATCCAAACCCTGCCCCAGTAGTGGATAATCCTAACTTGATTTCGAGAAGATCCAAAAGACAAGAAAGTTCAGTAAGTCCAACACCTTCAATCAAACTATATTCATGCCCTGATGAGTGGTTGTTTTTAGAAGACCTTCCCTTTGATGAGTCATTTGACCTTTCCCTATTCAAAACCAAGTCTGAAAGTGCACTTGATGACATAGTTCTAGATCTAGAGTTTATTATAGACCTTAAAGTCCAAAAGGCAAACCAATCAATTGATGAGTATATTCTAAATTCCCCTTAGTCATCCCTTACTACTGCTAAGATCCTTGAGCTTTCTGAACTAGTGTCAACTAGCCTTAGTTCACCATTATTTCCTTCCACCTTTGAGGTTCATTCCTCACCTCCATTTATACCTTCACTTCCCTACCAACCTACCATTACCCATCAATCACCTATTACCCCTAGTTCTCCATCAACTACTGTATCATCTCTTGGTACCCCAACTCCACTTGTTAGCCCTGCCCAACTTAGAGCCATGGCAAATAGATATGCTCCTCTTGTGTTACTTCCCCACTTGGTGCCATGCCATAAGATTACCAAAACAAAATTGTCCAATTTGATGGTATAGGACCTTATACAACACAAAATCATGTAAACAAAATGACAGACTACTTTGAATTGCATGAAATTGATATTGGAGATGTTCAAATGAGACTTTTTGCTCAGACTCCAGTAGGTGATGTTAGGAAATGGTTTAGATCATTACCTGCTAATATCATAGATAGTATATATATATTTTATTAGAAATTTTTAAATAGATGGGAAAATAAAAATAACCCTCTATAGATCCTTTCAGAATACAAAAACATCAGAAGAGGACCAAATGAAACAGTCCAGGATTACTGTACCAGATTTAAGAATATATACAATGCAATACCAGTCAATCTTAGACCCCCAACTGACTTAGCACTGGTAAAGTTTCCTGATGGGTTTGATACTAATATGTACTTCCAACTCAGTGAGAGAAATCCTCCAACTTTAGAAGACATGCAGAGTGTAGCAGTTAGTGTAGAAGCCAATTTTCTAGCAAAAAGAGCTAGGGATAGGAATGAAAGGAAAGGATCTGCGAAAGATTAAGCCTCACCCCCTGACCTTAAAATAGATGTTCTAACCAAGGGTATGGAAAAAATGATGGATAGGATAGAGAACATTGAGAGGAAGCCTCAATGGGATAATCAACAGGCACCTCCAGTGAGGAATCCAAACTTCAGAAAGAATCAGAATCAAAATACTAGAAAGAATGGACCTGACCAGAATATTAGGCCTCCCTTTCAGGAAAAATATGTTGAAACATCCCATTCAGATGACCCTGAACAAGACACACACATTAACTTGATGGGATTAGATGATGAGGAAATTGTCTTCTTGACCCAAGATGAGCAGGAACTACATATGCTGCAACAATTGCAGACCCAATCCAGAGAATCATTTGATTATAAGCAAGGATATGATTCTGCCATCTTTGAAGTACAAAAACAATATAACTTAAGGAGTAAAAAGAATTCTGACACTCCTGACCAAACCAAGAAAACAGTGTCAAATCAACTCAAGAAGATCAAAGCAGCTCCAGTTACTAAAACTCTTCAAATTCTCCCTAGACCAAATCAGAACCCTCCTGGTCCCACCATTGTAGATATAACCCATGACCAACCCCCTAATGATCAACCATCCACTTCAATCCCCTCCAAGGAGACAGTGGAGAAATATCCAAACACCATATTAGAAAATCCACAGAAAAAGACCTCAAACACAGAAAAAGAAGAGCAACCTACTCTAATTCCTGCTATGAAAATTCCAAGCCCTCAAACAAAGAAAGCCCCTTTGCCTTTCAATTTGGGAGCAGAGGTAGCTAAACTAAAAATTTCAGTTCCCTTAACAAAGCTGATTAAAAGTGAAACCTATAAGTCTCAAATAAACAAAACCTTAAACTTTGTTGAGAATGAAGACTCTGTCAACTTGTTTGATGATCAACCTGAGCTTATATTTGGTCCTGACGTTAACAAAAAACCACTAGAAGGAGGGATACCACCCCTTTATATTAGCCTTATCATTCATGATAAAATATTACACAATGCAATGTTAGATTCTAGGGCTTCACACAATTTAATGCCTAAATCAGTTATGGATAAATTAAACTTGGACATTACTAGACCTTACAAGGACTTATTTCATTTGACTCAAGTAAAGCAAAGTGTCTAGGTTTAATCAAAGACCTGTGTGTTTCCTTAGTATAATATCCTGCTAAGACCATTCTCATGGATATAGTATTCGCTGACATCCCACCTAAATATGGCATGCTATTTTCTAGATCATGGGGGGCTAAACTCCAAGGATCTTTGCAACTTGACATGTCATATGCCACAATCTCAATCTTTGGACAACCTAAAAATTTGTACAGAGAGACCCTAATGAAATTTGTGGTGAGTAGCTGGGATATGCCTCAAAACTTTCCTATCTACTCCCTGCATTCAAACATTGATTCTTTTATTTTGTATAATGCTGAACAAACAAAACAAACCACTTCAAACAATATTATTTCAGAACCAAAATAAATTGCAATTACAGCTAAAAACGAATCTGTCCAAACTCAAGAGCTTTCCAATAAACAAGATAATCAAAATGCACCAAATAACGAAAATTTTCTTCCCCCTGACAGTGAAAATGATGAACAAGAGATATTATGGCACCTTGAATTTGATGGATCAGTGAATAAGTTAGGAGAAAGAGCAGGAGTGTGGATATATAATCTGGAGAATGATCACTCAGAGTCTCCCATGATAGAAAATCTTATAGCTCCTAGCTTCCTAACTAATTTAAGTCCTAAAAGAAGTGCTTCATACTCAACCATGTTAAGTTGTTACAGAGGAACCATTATAGAAATACTAAACACTTTCCTAGAAACCAAGGTTGCTGTAATTCCTAGGAAGCATAATATGCAGACTCATAGTTTAGCAATGTTTTCCAATGCTTGTAAGTTACCATTTCAACCTAACCATCAGTACACTGCTATTCAGGCACAAACCTGCTATCCCAGATAACTTGAAAAACTAGCAAGTATTTGCTAATGACAAATAGATAAACAATTTTTTAACCTTAGAGGAAGAATTTGTAAATAGTAATATAGATACTGACATAACATTAGATCCTGATTTTAAAGTTGAAATAGAAATTAATGAAACAAAAGATGAAAATATAGATAGATTCCAACTCACTAAATTTACAAAATTAGATCTAGAAAACCTAAAGCAAGTTGAAATAGATGAGATAATTAATGGAGACTCTGAAATCATTAATCTCAAAGACAACTTTTTGCCCAAAGGATTAACCCCTTTGGAAGACTTGTTTGATTCAAATAATGTCCCTAGAAAACCAAATATGGAACCCTTAAAATCTGATATTGAGGAGTGTAATATAGGCACTAAGGAAAATCCAAAATTAATCAAACTTTCAAAGTCCTTACCTCATATCGAAAAAGTGAAATACCTTGAACTATTAGAGGAATTCCAAGATGTCTTTGCTTGGAGTTATGAGGATCTAAAGTCCTATGGCACCAACGTCATACAACACACTATCCCCATAAAAGAAAACCAGAAACCTTTCAGGCAGAAGCTTAGGAGGATCAATCCCATCCTATTGCCTTCTATTGAAAAGGAAATCCGAAGGATGTATGAGGCCAAGATAATAGCACCAATCAGATTTTCTGATTAGGTTTCAAATTTAGTGCCAACAAGGAAAAAAACTGGTGAGATCAGGATTTGTGTTGATCTCCAGAATCTTAATAAAGTTTCACTCAAAGAAAATTACCCTCTCACTAAAATGGATCATATCTTACAAAGGGTAGTAGGGTCAACCAGAATCTCATTATTGGATGGGTTTTCTGGTTACAATCAGATTTTAGTTCACCCAGACGACCAGGCTAAAACTGCATTTACTACTCCTTGGGGCACATTCATGTATGTGAAGATGCCTTTTGGATTAAAGAATGTAGGGGCCACTTTCCAAAGAGCCATGGACATAGATTTTGCTAAGGAAATTCATGACTTCCTAGTAATATATTTAGATGACATCACTGTATTCTCAAAATCTGATAAACAACACTTAGATCATCTAAGGCAGGTTTTCATCAAATGCAGGAAGTATGGAATTTCTTTGAATCCTAAAAAATCTTTATTTGGGTTAGAAGAGGGAAATTTATTAGGCCATATAATCTCTAAATATGGTATCCGAATAGATCCTGCAAGAATTGAAGCCATCTTACAGATACAACATCCTAGGAGCATTAGGGAATTACAAGCCTTTTTAGGGAAAATTAACTTTCTTAGGAGATTTATTTCTAACTTAGCAGAATTAATTAGATCATTAAACAATATGTTGAAAAAGGATTCAACCATAAAATGGACCATTGAGGCTAAGAAATCCTTTGAATATATTAAGCTAGCCTTAACAAAAACACCAGTTTTGATCAGTCCAAAGTTTGATAGAGATTTCATTATATTTTCCTTTGCTTCAGAACACACAATTTTTGCAGTTCTACTACAGAAGAATGATTAGGGTTATGAACAACTTATTTCCTTTTTTAGGAAAGCCCTAAGAGATTCCCCCCTAAAATACAATATAATGAAAAAGAAAGCCTTTTCTTTGGTCAAATCTATCAAAGATTTTAGAGTTTACATTTTATACACTCATATAATAGCCTATGTCCCCAATTCAGTGGTCAAGGATATGCTAACTCAGGATGGTCTAGATGGAAAGAAAGGGAAATGGATTGCTACTATATTAGAATATGACCTAGAAATCAAACCAACAAAGTTAATCAAAGGCCAAGGTTTAGCCAAGCTCATGGCTGAATCGAACTGTCAGGCCTTAGATATAAATTTTATTGCAGAAATGGATAATGAAGAGGAGATGGAGACTCCACCAATCAGCCAGGCCTTTATTGAATCATCATGTTATGCTGATATCATATATGTTTTAGAAAATCTACAAGCTCCTCCTGAATTATCCAAGACCAGAAGCAGATTTTTAAAAACGAAATCCTTGAAATTTTGCATAATTGACAATGCTTTGTTTTGGAGGAATCATGAAGGTATCCTTCTTAACTTTTTATTGAAATAATAATCTGACAAGGTGTTACAAGAGTTTCATGCAGGTGACTATGGAGGACATCTTTACTAGAAAACCACTACTGACAATATTCTTAGAGCCGGTTTCTATTGGCCTACTTTGTTTTCTGATGTGAAGAAATTTGTAACCTCATGTCAAAAATGTCAGATTTTTGAAGGAAAGAAAAGGCTTCTACCCCTGCCCTTAAAACCAATCTCTGCTGAAGCACCTTTTCAACAATGGGGTCTTGACTTCATTGGTGAAATCCATCCACCTTCCTTTGCCCAACACAAATGGATCCTCACTACTACAGATTATTTTACCAAATTGATAGAAGCCATATTATCAAGGCAAGCCACTCACACTATTATAATAACCTTCCTTGAGGCCAACATCCTATCTAGATTCGGGTGCCCAACCAAAATCATCACTGATAATGTAGCAACTTTCAAATCTAGAAGAATGATTGATTTCTGTAATAAGTATCATATAACCCTGGGCCACTCCACAGCTTATTACCCTCAAGGAAATGGACTAGCAGAGTCCTCAAACAAAAGTCTGGTAAATATCATCAAAAAATTGTTAGAGGATAACAAGAAAACATGGAACAAAAAGCTAGTAAATGCCTTATGGGCAGACAGGCTAACCACAAAGAAATCCATTGGTACTAGTCCTTATCAATTAGTTTATGGAATGGAAGTTGTTTTCCCATCTTCCTTGGGAACACCAGTGATGAAACTGCTCCAAGAGTTGCAGGTTGAACCAAATGACATCCAAAGAAGAATCAACCAAACAATTCACTTACAACAAACTAGGGAAGAAGTGTACATCAGATCTCAAGTTGTGCAGGAAAGGATCAAGAAAACTTTTGATAAAAGGACTAAGGAAAAATATTTTTACCTAGGGGACAAAGTTCTAAAATGGGATTCAAGGAGAGAAGATAAAGGTAAACATGGGAAATTTGATTTCCTATGGAAAGGCCCATATATCATTTATGCTTTCAGGGGTAATAATGCTTTCTTCCTCAGAGAAATGGATGGCACAGAAGCAGAAGGAGGACCAGTTAATGGTCGAATGCTCAAACACTACATTGAACCTAGTTACTGATTTCACTGATCATTTGTACATACTTTACTTTCAAAAGTCTAGAGTTGATTGGATGGTGATTTTTGAAGTTGAAGCCCGAAGAGAAGGCCCTAAGCTTCAAAAGTTTTACTGTCATAAATAGTAATAATGTAGAAACATGAAAAGGAAAAGTTGCAGGGTAACATCACAACAATTCAAAAGGCCATTGGTCTACAAAGTTCTTGACATTTCACCAAGAAATGCCATCCCCAAGTGGAGCCACTGTTAGGTTCCTATACCAATAGGAGTCATAATTTTTGAATGTCTGAGATTAAACCTGTAATATGTACATACCTTTGCTTTTTGCAAATGTTTTCCATATTCAAAAAATTAAAAAATGTAAAGAGGGTATGTCCTAAAAGAATAATCAAAGGACAAAAAGAATAAGAAAAGGTCCAAAAAAGTGAAAAATATGAACCCCAAGAAAAAGGAAAAAGACCATGAAAGTGAGCAAGCCAAAATGCCACTACTATTTACTTTTATGCATAATAATGATTGTGTGCAACTTTTTATTCATGCCACAATCCATGGTATTCAAATTGTTTAATCATGATTATGCCATGCTTTAAATTTCATGTTGATAGTTAAAGAATAAAATCTGACCAAACTGTTTAATCTTGGCAGATCATTAGATAGGTAGAGTAAATAAAAGGAGCTCAACTGTTTAATCTGAGCCCTTGGATGTAATAAGGTTAGATTTAGTTAGTTTACTATTGTAAAGAGAAAGAAAAATGTTTGAAAAGGGTTTGCTAGCTCAAATGCACCCTAATAAAGAGAAGTGAAAATGGTAGGATGAGTAGATGGGTAAGTAGAAGAAAGGTTGCAGAAGTATGATGATTGATTAGACAAAAGCATATTTATCATTCACATCATAAAATTTCCAGATATCAATGAACAATCAAGCATGCAAATGATTTACAAAGTTAGTTAATTAACTCCCCCCATTCATTTTACCCCTTTCCTTTACTAATTTTTCATTATAAAGTTCTAAGTACTTGAAAACCCTAAATCAAAGAGGCTCAGAGCATTTATCTAACTTTTGGAGGGACTGGACCCTCGGCTCAATGATTTAGGGATAACAAGTACCATATTCCCCCTACAAAAAGTCATTCCCCCTTCAGTTCATTCATTTTCCCTAATAATACTCCTTTCCTAAGGTTAAAATACTTTTACCTAGGAAAAGTATTTACCCCCCACATAAATCATTTTCATATCAAAAACCCACAAAAACACCTTATCCTAAGTATTTATGTTAATGTTGGAAAAGCATTAAACCATGAAAAAGCATTTGCTTAATGTATTGTGTCCCTTTTGCACCCATTCATATTAATTACTAATTGTATTACATTAAATCCATATGAAAAACCATTTTCCCGTATATGCATAGCTCCTATGTATAAAATAATCCCACTCCTTAGTTTAAATATAAACTATATCACTACCCCTTATCCCTCAAAAATATTAAAATCCCCCCCTTAATCGTTAACCCCAATTAAACCCTTCGTTAATCACCCCGACGGAATAATCCAGCCTTAATCCGTCATTAACCCAATACCGCTGCACTTAATCGCCCACTGAGCCCCCCACTACCCTCCATGTAGTTTTGCCGACCGATCACCATGCAATCACTTCCCTCCACATCTGACGGCCCTTATCCATATCAGGCCAACTCATTCGCCGAACTATACCCACCCGAAAAATTGGTTTTGCCACCAACCCCCAGTGCTACGTGTCCGCCAATGAATGGAATCTGGAAGCCTCCCCCCAATACCACCAAGCACCCAAAAGCGGTGCAATGGAAACCATTTACCACCTGCTTGCTACGCGACAAAATAGTTACTGTTCACCCCACTACACGAAAAATGACCACTGTTCACCCGTACCCGCCAAAATTGAATTTCGCGCATAAAGCCAAAAAGCCCCAAATCATTTGTTTTTATCATTTTTTCAATTGTAAACCTCCATGCACGCACATGCGAACATTGAAGCTATCAACCTACGTCCAATTGCACCTTAAAGACGCCACATAGAACCCAGTTTGCTTTCTAGCCTACTCAAAGCCTATTCAACCATTCGTAGTGGCTAGTCACCCTGTTCAGAGCCAGTTCTCCTCAAATTCCAGGTATTTAAGCCATAATTCACTGGAAAACCTTGTCAATTTCAGAACCAGTTATTGAGTTTTCTTAGTTAAGGTAAAAACTTAATTAAAGAAACTCTAGCAGCTCAAACCTACTCTATACTGAACCACCATTGCCCTAAAAGACTGAAAATCACCTCCTCCATACTCAAATCCACAAGAACTGAGAATGGCCGCCCGAATTGCCATGAATGTTAGACCTATTTCCACTTCTCATCTGGACCTAGACCACCTCCCCCTGGTTGATTGGGATTTCCAAATAAAGGACACCACTGTCCATGAATCCTCCCTCAAAGTATACTGCCAAAGTAGGGATAGACACTTGAACCAGGCTAATGAAATTAGACTGTGGGAGTCTAATTTTCCTAAGTACCAGTTCCCCAGAGTTCACATTTTCCCAGAAATTGTCCATTACTATCATGCAAATTATATCCCCCGTCAAAGAGTAGTGATGTCCCCTAACGAAACCATACTTTTCACCATCATTGCTGAATCAATAAATGAGATGCTACAACTCCAGCCTAGCCAAAACTTGACTCCCCTCTCCATTGGAGACCTAATGGACTTATATCCTAAACCCAGCCTTGCAATATTGGCTCAAATAATCCAAACCTTCATCGTAGAAGAGAAGTATACCCCCAAAGACCCCCCTCCATATATAACAGCTTTATTTTCTCCATGGGGCAGAAATATTATGGATATGATATCTTGAGTCCTGGGTTATACCACCAGTGAATATATTGATGAGATTATTTTAGCCTTCATGTCCATATACACTCCAGGACAGCCTCCTGTTGTCATATATGACTATACTCAGTTCATAGCTGATAGGATGCATGAACAGTTCCTTAGAATGAGTAATGAGAGAGTTTTTAGGTACTCCTATGTTTTGTATCACCTTTTTCTATACCACCAAGCAGATAAGTTCCCCTTTACTCTCCAGAAGCTTGAAACCAAGGGTCAAACAAGATCAGTTATCTTCTGGACCCCATTGATTCATAAACATCCCTCCCCCTATTCATACAATGAATTCATTGATTCCTTTGTCCACCATGTGATGACCATGCTCACTGGAACCCCTCCACCAAGAATCAATCTTGAAATCAGGAGAGCCCTTCATCTAAACATCAATCATCAGGTGGCAGATTGGTACCTGTACCAAAACCACACTGAAATTAGCATTTATGGATGTGAGCTGGTCCCATACAAACTACCTAAATACCTCCTAATGAGGTTATTTTCCTTGGAGTACTATAGGCAAATAATAAATTCATATGAGGTAAACTTTTTCAAAGCCAAAAAGAAAGGCCAGCTCAAAATCAAAGACCAATTGGGTCCATTTATTTGTAATAGCAGGGAAGCTGGAAAGGAGGTAGACCTAATCCTTCAGAGGTTAAAACTGAAACAAAACTTCATATGGAGATATGATCCCTTAGACTTCATCTGCAAAAGAAGGTAGCAGAACAAGATGCCCCCCTATATCCATCATCGCATCCCTGAGATAGAAAAGTATGCCAACCAATTGCAATGGGTGGAAAACACTGTAGAGGATAGGGATAATGTAGAAGTTTCTATGGAAAACACATTAATTGACCTAGAGAAACAGCTTGATGAGGATTCTTTCCTGCATGTGCTAGAAGAACCGCATATGCTAGAACAATCAGAAGTATTAGAACTATCAGAGGTGCTAGATCAAACAGACATATCGGAGACAACAGATAGACCAGAGGCCACCATGAGTAACCCTCCAGTTATATAGACTCCTCTAAACGAGGAGAAAAGCCTCAAGAGAAACAAGGAAGGGGCCACTACTTCAGAAAGAGCAACATCACAAGCCTATGCAGAAACTAGCCAGGCTAAGAGACAAAGAGTGAATCCTGTCTTTGAACAAGAATATACAAAGGAGACAGATGACGTTACAAGCACAGAAAGAGATACGAGCAGGCTTGTCACTCCATCTGGAGGCACCCTAGCACTTTCTACATCACACACTCAGATGTTGGAAAGGAAAAAAAGTATTGAAATGTCTTTCTTCAGAATGCCAGTAGATAAAGATCGAGACATAAAGGAAAGATACAAAGAAATAAAGGCTAGAAATGAGAGGTTGAAAGCCCAAACCTATGCACAGTATCTGAAATTGACCCCTACCAATCAAACAAGGCTTATGTCAGCCTTTGATGTCAAAGAGGAGAAAATTGATATGACCTTCATCAAGCTGACCACTCAGCAGCTAAGGACAACATAAGATTTTAAGAATGTGGACTTTGAAGTACTAGCAAGGGATATTCATCCCATTGACCAGATTGAGCTACACAAGCAAATAGGGGAGATGATATACTCCACCTTAACAGGGAAAGCCATTGCTGCCCACCAACTGCAAAACTCTCTTAACAATATATCAACCCAATTTCAGTTGGAGAAAGCCTCCTCATAGGCTAAAGATAATAGAATCAAGTCCTTAGAGGACTTAGTCATAGAGTTGGGACACGATCCCAAAGATGTAAAAGTTGTAGAGCAGCTGATCAAGAAGAAAAATGATGACATAGTTGCACTCAAGAAGCAGCTAAAGATACCCCAACTGCATCACCCACAGACACAGGAAGTCCTGGAGGCACAATAAGGACATGAAGAGCTCATGGACTTGGTCCTGAAGCTAAATGATCAACTTAAGGAGATAGAGAAGGAGTTGGACACTTTAATTCAATCGAAGCAAAGTGACATGGCCACAACTTCCAGAATTGTCATCCCCACAATATCAACAGTAGTTCCTTCCACATTGGCAACATCATTGGCACCTACAACTCCACCTGCCACAACACTGCCAATTACAATTGAGTCCACTACATCAGTAGGTACATCAATTGAGAAAGCAGCAGAATTGGTAAAATCCATGGAGGATATGTTTATCTAGGCTACAGAGCTAAAGAGATTAAAGGAAAAGGTGGCAAGTTGAGAAACTGACTGTAAACTTGCCGAAATTCAGCAAAGAGAAGAGACACAGAAGGCCCTAAGGATGGGTGAGAAAATCAAAGTCCTGGAGAGAGATTTGACATTGCAAAACCCACTAGGACAGACTAAAGAGATGCTCTGGGCCAATATCATTGACTTTGTCAATGGTATTTGGCCATCAATCCAAGTTATATTTGAGCATACATAATTAGTGAAGATAGCCACTAAAGCTATCTAGAAAGTTAGAGAAGAATTAGGAGACAAACCTGAGGATGCAAATCGACTCATCCACTTCCTAAACAGCAAGAATAGATATGAGCTCCAAGAGCTTAACATAGAAGACAGGACTGAAGCCATTCTGGAGATTAGAAAGGTTCTTTCCAAAAGAAACCTCATGCACAACTTAGAAGAGAAGTGCCACAACATGCAAGTAGCCATTGACAGGTTCATGGCTAAGTTTCAGATTTTAAGGGACAAAGGTCTTCCCAGTCCCATGGTCATCAATGACAAACTCATGACCCAGTTGGACTATAGTGATAGACTCAGGAAATTGGCCAAGGAACAAGCCAGCTCTTCGGCTATTAAAGCTTTGCCTACAGGAAAAGTATTATATGATACATTGGAGAACCTATTTTTCATAGAGCATGAAGTGAAACATTTGTTTCTCACCAAACCAAATTTTGCAAAATACACAGAGGTAGATGAAATCTACAGAAGGATGGTAAAAATAAAGTTACCTGATGCAGAATGGTGGGAGAAAATGACATATTTACTATGATAAATTTACATCAGAAAGTTACTGCACAGTAAATCTGAAGACAACCAGGTGAAACAGGTAAAAGACAGATCAATAGGGTCAAAGAGTAACAGAGTCAAAGAGTATCAGTGAAAGATCAAAGTAAAGAAGATTCCAGCTCAGAAATACCACAACAATAAGACAACTTAAAGAGCTCAAAACTCAACAGAAATAGCCAGCAACACCACAATAAAAGGGACATCAAGAAGTAATTCTACACTTGTCTCTATCTTCATGCATGAAGATATTTTATTCCCTAGATTAAATATCAAATTGCTATGAGATATTTTTGACACCTAATCATCAAGATTGGGTGAATATAATGTAAATAAATAAATAAGTAATATGAACATTTATTGGGAGATGAGGTGAACAATGTCTCCCTCATGTATATAATGAAGACCACCCTAAAGGAATAAACATACGAATCAATTTTTATTTGAGGATTTACTGCCTGGCCTAACATGGTATCAGAGCCAGCTCCCAAAATAGTTGTAACTCCCTTCTGCCTACTGCTCTTCACTGCCCCTGTGCGCTCTGTTTGCCATAATTAATTCTAAATTCTCTGACCTGATAGCGTCAGACCTGAAAATCTTCTGAATCGCTAAGGTGAATGCCCTTGAAGTCGTGCTGCTGCATTGAATGGTCCGAGTAGCTATGCGGAGGAGCAGTGAAACGTTGCTGGTGCATGAATCGTCTCCATGACTAAGTTCACTGCATGAATGGTGCGTGAATCAAAGCCTCTATCTACACAAGAGAGTGTTGATGGATTCCAGTTGATTCTCTGATGGTTCAGATCCTAGAGGTATTAACCAAAGCTCTCTGTCTCACGTTAATGTTAGCTTCTAGAACATTTCTGTGAACGCTAAAGCTGCCATGGTCTCCACATCCCACACTATTAATATATCTACATTTGTGACCATAAAAATCCCGAGGTATCCCGAAAAAAAAAATTCTGAAGATTTAGAGATCAGTTGGACGACTTGCAATCATGGTATTTACACTGGTATGGCTATGCGTTGAAGTTTATTTGGCCATCTGTTGAAGTTTTTTGGCTATGCGTTGAAGTTTTTTTGGCCATACGCTGGTATACAAGTGTGGCGTTCACTGGTTTATTAAGTGAAAGCGTTGAAGTTAATGCCATACGTTGAACGCTATTTTACCATTGTATTAACGTTGTTTTAGTATTGTATTAACGCAATTGTATTAAGGTTGTTCTTGGCATATAACGTTGGTAACGTTGAACGCTATTCATGGCATGTTAATATGTTAAATGCCTATGTGAGTTGATGCACATGTGAGTTGAGCCATGCGTTGAATATACATGGTATGCGTTAAAATATTTTTGGTACGCTGTCCTATAATGTATATGTGAGTTGAGCCCTGATTTTGTGCATGTTTTAAAATCGCCTTTGTGTGTTAAATTTTTTTGAAGGGCTGCACTAGGTGATCAATGTAAAAAGAAACCGATATATATTTTTAATAGTGCCGATATATATGTCTTGGGTATTGACATTTTCTGTCAAGTTGAATTTGTTTTCCAGTCATATCAGAAATATATATTTTTTCCCACTAAGAGTAAAATTTTTGCAGCAGAAGTTTTTTTGTTACAGTATGCATTCAATCATATCCATCATGGGAATAGTTCTCACTGGCAAGGAGAACTATCCTGAGTGGTCCCGAATGATAAAACACACGCTCATTTTCAATGAGTTGTGGAAAGGAGTGTGTGTTGGAGACAGAGACAAAGAACTAGAGAAGTTTTATATCATTTCTGTGTATCTTTTTCCTATTTTATGCATTGAATGTGTCGGATATAAATTTCATTTCTATTATCTATATGATGCGCGAACTTATATGAATGTGTTGATAAAGGGAAGATAAGATAAAGTATCTGTTTACGTGAAGATAACTAACTGTATAAAAAGATAAGTGAGATCCATGGTGTAACTTGCGGAAATAGCGCAGATCGCCACTTTAGTAGCACAGAAGCACCTTAGCCCTTGGTTAGGGCTGTGCAAAGGTGATTATAACAGATCGTGAAGGCCTCGCAGGTCTGGAAAGTGCACGAAGGTATTCATAGTTGGACTAAACAGACCCCCCAAACATCTCAAGGGTGCGGAAACTTGGTTCCAGCATCCCCCCATACTGCTTTAGGTGAGACCTCAGTCCGCGCTCTATGGGCTATTGCCAAAAGGGCTAGTAGTACAGGGATTTGTTTGGCTAAATAACTCCGAACCTGGGTGAGGCCCCCTCAAGCCAACAGATGCTACAAGTAGTATTGAACTTGTTTCAAATAATTTGATTTGAGCCTTTATAAATTGTAGGAAAGAAACAAAGAAACATTATAAGGCTACCTAAAGGACATTCTCCTATGTTCATGTAAATACCTTATTTAAATTTGGATCATTTTTTTTTGTTCTTGGAAATTTTGTAGATCTTGCATCTAAAATTATGCTTTCAGTAATCGTAATTCTATTAATATTGAATTGTCGAATTTTCTATCCATATTTTATTTCCATGAACATAAGTTTAAGCCTAGGCTTGTATATAAATTAGTAAAACATAGAATTGCATTTAGAGTAGGTTTGATTAAATGTGTTTTTCTCATATCTTCAAAAAACATTAAAATATAAGCTTTCCTCAAATAAAGTCTCTATTCATTGGAGCATCACCTTGTGACGGGTAAATTGGTCCCAAAATTCCAGCCAACACTGCCATTAACGGAAAAGAGTTTAATCGGGACTCCGATCGGGAAGTTCCTCCTACGTTGAGTCAGGACATTTCCAGACTTCAACACTTTTGGTGCTAGAAGGAGGGCCACCAAGAAATGAATGGGCAGTGGGTCTCAACAAGTATCAAATAAATCCGAATCAAGAACCTCGCCCTCATCAACACCTGTACAACTTGAACTTCCTTCCGTACCTATTTCTTCCATCTCCTCTGTCTCATTCGAAGTAACTTATCCATGATTCAATTCCATTGATTCTACTTTAGAATCTCCCATTTGTCAATCACACACTATTTCACCCTATCTTAATTTCCCACCAACCTCCTCATATTATGAAACTATCCTTCAAGACATCTAATCCATTAGACAAAGAATTGAGGGATTAAAAAGTCCAGGACAATCATCAACCGTTTCCTTTCATTTTGGTATTATTATTTCTTCTTCTCTACAACCAGGTGTTTTTACTAGATCCCAAAGCCTTATACTAGGGATCAAACCCCTTGAAATTCCATTTCCATCACACCCACATAGGAGACCTATCATTGTTGTTGGTGGTAGTGGAAATCAACCCCCTACACCACCTCCCATCACTTTACTATTTCATCCACCTCAACAACCACAACGAGCACGCCCTTGGAAAACATTGGGGGAAATTAATGTTCCTAGTGATCAACATGATCTACCTAAAAATCTTGAAAAGTGGCTTCCTAAGTTCGACCTTGAATCAAAACAACTCCCCGAAGACCATATCAAAAATTTCATGTTGTCCCTCAATTTAAGAAGAGTTGATGAAGAGGATGTTGTATGTCAACTCTTTCCTTATAAATTTGAAGGAGAGGCTTGAACTTGGTATTTTTTCCTACAATTAAATAGAATTCAGGATTGGGACACTTTTGAAGACCTTTTTATTAAAAAGTTTGGAGATGACATGACTTCATCCACTATCTTAGTTGAGTTGTTTAGGATCAAAATGGGCTCAAAAGAGAAGATTAAAAACTTTAAACAAGGATTCCTCAAGATTCTTAATAAGATGCCTGATACATCTAACCAGGAGTTGAAATTCAAATATATTTCTACACTTCCTCCTTACCTATGTCTATTGCCATGTTTTTTAAACGTGCTGTGTTGGGTAGGTAAATCCCCTCTACGGACAGAGGCGATCCCACTAGCCTAAAACAGAACTAGCCACAATCAAACCACGCTACTACGCAAGTTCCTAGTTATGCATCAAAGGTGAATTAAGAAGACCAACCTGGAGTCCAATGCTATGATTGAAGCAGAGTTGATATTCTCGCTCCCTTGCTCCAGCAGATCATAAACGAACACCTGCACATGCAAAGGAAGAGACAGATACCAACATAAAATCTACCAAGGCACAACTATATTTCAGTAAGAAAGGAAATAAATCAACACATCACCATAATAGACAATGAGATTGGAACTATAATAACAGTCGCTCATTAATTAATAATAAACATGAAAAGTTACAACCATGGTTCTGATGTTGAACCTCTCCTGGCTGGGCGAGTAACTATATGTGTCTTGCAATGCATCTCCTCTCCAGCAGCATAACCTCTCTAACATTCACTAGCATTCCTCCAAGAACTCAAGAACTCAACATCTAGCACTCCATGACTAACGATTATCACTAGCTTGTCAAATGCATAAGGACAAGCTTATATAGATGAAGAAGGGAGGAGGATACGATGAACCGGGACACCTATTGTGGATTAACATTATCCCCAAAAGCCATTAAAGATGGAGATAGGATAGAGCTCAACATAAGACTGATTTTTTATCCTCAAAAAGCTCCATGTAATGAAGGAAACAGCAGTCGGACGTGCGTTAAGGCAAAAAGCATGACCAAACTTGGTTGGCGCGACTGCTGCTCTAAGACAGAGCGCCAATGGTCGCGCCCTCTTTTGAGGATCTCCATGATTGGCGCTGGTAAGATACTGTGGACCTGCGCCAATGGAAAAAGAGCACTTTTCAGGGATAATCTGTAGAAGGTGTCTTCAGGGAACATGAAGTACATACTCAGGGGAACATAATGCAAGTGTTTTTAGACTTTGTCACTTCTTATAACTCCCGGGATGAGTCCTCCAAGGTACGACAAGAGGAGTAACAGGGATGGTGACAAATTACTGTGTAACAGATGCCCCCTAAAGCATGAAGTCCGAGAGGTGGAGAGGGGTGAAATGCTTTACAAGAACACACAAGAACACATAAGAACACATATAGTTACTGCCGCCGAGGATCTGTGTTAAGAGACATGACTGATAGTTCAATTACATGATGTACGTGGTATGGTCGCAGCCATCCATAAGAGAGTACATAAATAATCTAGATCCATAGTATGGACGCAGCCATCTGGTTAGGATCAATGAATTGACTCAGGTATGGTCACAGCCATCCAGTGAATGAGTCAAGTATCAAGAATCACGCCTGGATTACAACAGACACAATCCAGGGTCTTGCGCTCCATCTCGACCCGAACAAGAGTACAAGTTCAAGCATGTGAATATATGAGCTGAAGTCGAACACGCATGAACATCGTCTGATTACCAGTCAATAGTGGAAACTATTAACAGACGCGAGAGGTACCACCAATCATGACAATGGTCCTCAAGGTACTATAGGTACAATCTACGGTGCGTGAATTAATGATCTGAAGTCGAACGCCTGTAGAATCATTCGATCGGAGGCCAATGATGAAAACCTCACGTCGAACACGAAGAACCTGCCATTGAGGCATGCAGGCTCCAAGGCACCGAAAGGAGTCTCTAGATCAACTTCCTGGATAATGAGTTGAAGTCGACAGGAAGTGACCTTGATCGAAGGTGGGCCATAATGTTTCCCACATCATCGACACGAGACAGAGAGATAATGTTGTGAATCAAGATTGTGCGAACTATCAGAGGGAGGTTGTTTCTTTGCAGAGGTCAACTTCTCTTGAACATATCGGCGGCACATTAATGGAATCGGCAGTATTCGACATCAATGTATCAAAGGTCATGATGACGAGGCAATGAGTGGATGAGAGGTCAAATAAGGTACCCAAGTCCATGGAAGCAAGTGAAAGATATGAGATGAGATATCCCCACCCCGGACACGAAAGCAGAAAAGTGCCATGTTCAAGAGCGACATACTGCCGTCACGGTAATAATTATGGTTCAAAAATTTTCTTTTCCCCCCCCCGCCATTTCTGGCGAGTACCCCAGTTATTTTTAACAAGCTTGATGGGGATAGCATATGCTTGTGTTGTGACAAAATCCGATGTCATTAAGTTTTAACGAGTCTGACAAAGGAATAACTCGGCGTCTTTTCATGTTTAGAGAGTTTGAAAAGACAGCAGAAAAGGAAACTCCAGGGATGTCCTTTTTCATAAAGTTGTGTCTCTCGGGCCCGAAAAAGTATAAAATAATACCCGAAAGAACCGCCCGATCATTATGATCGAGGAGTACTTTTCATAATTAGTGATGTCGACCTGAAAAAGTAAAAAAGCGGTCAAAACCACGTCGTTTCGTAACCATTAACGAGTTTGGAATGACAAAAACCCGGTAATCTTTTTACGTTTTAACGGTCGACAAAAAGAACTTAAAACAACCGCCCCTTATTACCATTTAACGATTCAAGAGGAGCGACTCGGCAATCTTTTCCTCTTTAAATGGTCAGAAAAGAGCTGAAAGCGGACCTCCATTTTTATTTTCTTTAACGAGTCAAAAAGGAAAAATACTCGGCAATCTTTTCATATTTTACGAGTAAGAAAAGAGCGTAAAGGCGACTCGTCCTGAAGGAACGAGTGGTATAAAGGATAGCAACTGGTTCCAGTAATGGTGGAACTTACTCGAAACATGTAAAGGTTAAGAGGCTGGCTAATAAAACCACTCATCGCTGCGGTTCCTCAGGAAAGGAGAAACAACCAAGTCAAAGCATATGATCGGCCAAAGAGATGGTGGCGATGGAATGAAACAACCAAGGCTCATCTAGCAGAATTTAGCAGATAAAAGGCAATCACGGGATGTAAATCAGGTATGGGTTCATTTTTACACAAGCTTGAACCATGGAGAACTTTGCTTGTTAAAATTTTTTTTTGTTGCATGCCCCCAGCATGATAATGCAAAATCGAGGTACATGCCCCCCAAGCTTCATGGCATTCACGGAGTGGATGGAATGAAGATTTACTTGGAAAGACTTGATTTTGAGGGAGGATGCATGCCCCCCCCCCCCCCCGTCATCAGAATGACGGGGTGGATGCTGGGGCATTTCCTGCGGAAATAAGACCATTTAGGAATGGTATATGACTATATGTGAAGTGTGAACTGGGGAATGAAAGTTGGTCTACGACCTTGATCGTCCTTCCTTCATGCGGAAAACACATCACTCTGAAGAGTGATGACACAATTGCACGTATGCGATAAATATAGTCTCGTCCAAGGAGTAATTTGTAATCTAACGGACCTTGGACTACCATGACACCCATTTGAATAGTCTTCCCTTCTAACGTGATAGGTACATTGGGAAGAATTCCTAAAGGTCGAGTGGTTTCTCGATGGAAACCTGTAAGGTTTCTCATCTCAGGCAGAAGCAGTGGGGAACCAAGTGCTTCCCAAGCTGTTGAAGAAAGGATATTCACAGGAGATCCCTCATCAATAATTGTACCGGCCAAAACCATGCGGTAGACTTGGACTATAATTCGAAATGGTATGGAGGCTGGTAACCGAGGATTGACTAGTTGATCCCAATTGAAGGAAACAACTAGGTTGCTTAGAGGTGGGACTGGATAGATAGCCGGATATGATTCTGATGGACTTTCTTCCTGGTGCGAAGGAATGAGAGGGATGCTCACTTGATCATTAGAGTCTATGTTGATGAATAGAATTTGGACGGTGGGATCTTCATTCTTTGCAGTGATAACATCATCTGAGGAGGTAACTTCTGAAGGCAAAACCAGGTCACTTGTAAGCTGGACCTTTTGACTTTTGTCTGGTTTGGATTCAGATGTAAGATCATCTAAGGCTAGAACTTCTGAAGGCAAAACCGGGTCACTTGTAAGCTGGACCTTTTTACTTTTGTCTGGTTTGGATTCAGGTGTAAGATCATCTAAGGATGGAACTTCTGTAGGCAAAACCGGGTCACTTGTAAGCTGGACCTTTTGAAAGACCGGGTCAACTGTAATCTGGAACTGTGGACTTTCGTTTGGTTTGGACTCAGGTGGTTCATCTTTGATGATAGAGTGGTGCGTAGATGATGAATGTAAATCAACACTCGTTCCGACCAGGGACTGGTCTGGAACAGGCGGAGCACAGCTAGGTTTAGGAAGAGAAGGCTGGACCAAAGAGGAATCATGCTTGATCACTTGGTTAGTGGAGAGATGATCTGCAGTTGCAAAAAGACGCTGATATCCAGCGGGTAGTTGGGGTAAGGGAGCCGACAGACTTGCCAAAAGATGGGAGGCTTCATCCATAAGTGGACAAAGGCGAAGGAGATGATTACCTTCACAAAGTCGACAAGGGAAATGAACCTTCCCTTTTCTCTTACCAACTGACAAGGTATCGTCGATTTGCGACGACAAGGGGTGAGTCGGGTCACGGGACCATATATCTAGGATCCTGGGAATACCAGGACAATCAGAAAGAAAATGGTCCTCCTTGCATAATCGACAAGGAGACTTAGCCTTCCGCGGAGGAGCAGAAGGTGGTTCCACTTCAGATATTTTCGTGGTAGATGCGACCTTTCCCTTAGGAGACTTCTTCTTTTTGGTCTTCTTCTTCTTCTTCTTAGCCACCTGGTTACTGAAATCCAAGGTTTCACCAGGCGAAGTAGAAGATGAGGACGCAGCAACGGGCGAAGAAGGGAAGGGGTCCACCTTAGAATCAACATGGTGTCGTTCGGGTGGAGGAGGTGGTGGCAGAACAGGAGTCATCACACTTGAGACCACCAAGTTTGAAAACAACCATACGGGTAAACCAATGGTCAACCCAGGCAAAGACAATGTTGCGATATACTGAACACCGAAATTTCCAACAGAAGAAAATGGACGAGGGTTCCCATCAGGAGGAACACCTTGGCCGGTGGGCGCCGGGAAGGCTGCCATTGAACGAGAAATAATCCTACTCAAGCTAACGCAAACAAAATCTAATTGGGTAGATGTTATCGTGGCCAATAAATTTTAAGACACTGAACTTAACCTTTTCATTTTTTAAGAGTCGAGAAAAGGATAAAAGATGACTCTAGTCTCCTTCAAATATTTAATGAGCACGAAGTGACAAGATGCTCACAGGCACCTTTTCGTTTAAGGAGTCCGAAAAGGATCAAAAGTGACTGCTCTGGAATTCTAGGTAGAGGGTGTGCCAAACTTTTCGCAAAACCACAGAATACTTTTTAGGGTACGGGTGGTCAATCTTCGTGAATGCTGTGTTCACTGCATTGCGAATCATAGGGCGGCTGACACGGATTCCTATGGATAAAGGCTTTATTCCTATAGGGGTCTCCCAATATATACGCGACGGTACGTGGGAGCACAGTCCGTATTGGCACCTATCGTTTCACCGTGGAGGAATCACCCAACCACTCGACGATAAACTACCAGGTTTAAGGACGCCGAAACACGTCTCTAACCCAGACCTCTAGAGTATTTGCGTTATGTTCCAATGCGTTGTTATGTTCATTGAGTTTATTTTAAAGTTTATCTTCGATTATGTTTCAGTTTTTGGTCCTACCGTATGTGATATCTCAAAAACTTCTTAAATGCAAACTATATGCCAAAATTATATCGTTTGATTCGATGAATTCTATCTACAGGAGGGTTGAGATTTTTACCAACAACAAAGATCCTAATGCAGCTAATAACAAGAAATGAAATTTTTCCTTTTTCTTTTTAATAGCAACAAACAACAACAAATGCTAACTAATATGATGCAAAAGATTTTTTTGTTTTTCTTTCCTTTAAGATGGCATGATGCATTTAAACAAATTTTAAGAGATATGCACAATCCAAGTTCACTCAATGAAATAGAACGAATTCTGAAACACCAAAATGAACTATGCAAGCAAGGAAAAACACAAAGACTTTCACTGAACCATGTAATCTAAGTTCGAATGAAGTCAAGTGAAATCCAAAGAGGTTAGAAGTGAATCACTCAGAGTATACAAGATCAAGCTTTAACAAATCACTGGATAGGTGCAGAACACAACCAACAAGTTGACTGGATAATCAAGAGATCAAAACTTCCCACAGAAGGCTAGACATGCAAAGTCACTAGATGTTCTAGGGCTGAGACGAAAATCAATAGAAATAAGCAAACAACTGAAGGATAAAGGCTAAGACCAGTCAAGCAGAGGTTCAACACACTTCCAGAGGCTGTAAGAGATATAAAAAGAGACTAAAAGAGCTTTCCACCCACACACAGGCAAAATTTACAGGGCTGGTGCGACTGTCAGCCTGCAACTTGCGCTACCACAGGATTGGCGCGAGTTGCTTTTGAGCAACATGCGCCAACTGGCGCGACTGTCAGAGTAATAACCGCGCCAATTAAGCTTGCCGGCTAGAAAAATAAATAATACGACCTCAGGTCGGGTTGACAGTGCTCAGATGGGTCAAACAGTAAAGAATAAACTCAAAACTGACTCAGGAAGCTCATTCACTCAAGCAAGCAGAAGAAAATTAACATGCAAGACAAATTCCAAATAGCTTCTCCCCAGTGGAGTCGCCAAATTGTTGGGTAGGTAAATCCCCTCTGCGGATAGAGGCGATCCCACTAGCCTAAAACAGAACTAGCCACAATCAAACCACGCTGCTACGCAAGTTCCTAGTTATGCATCAAAGGTGAATTAAGAAGACCAACCTGGAGTCCAACGCTATGATCGAAGCAGAGTTGATATTCCCACTCCCTTGCTCCAGCAGATCATAAACGAACACCTGCACATGCAAAGGAAGAGACAGATACCAACATAAAATCTACCAAGGCACAACTATATTTCAGTAAGAAAGGAAATAAATCAACACATCACCATAATAGACAATGAGATTGGAACTATAATAGCAGTCGCTCATTAATTAATAATAAATAGGAAAAGTTACAACCATGGTTATGACATTGAACCTCTCCTGGCTGGGCGAGTAACTATATGTGTCTTGCAATGCATCTCCTCTCCGGCAGCATAACCTCTCTAGCATTCACTAGCATTCCTCCAAGAACTCAAGAACTCAACATCTAGCACTCCATGACTAACGATTATCACTAGCTTGTCAAATGCATAAGGACAAGCTTATATAGATGAAGAAGGGAGGAGGATACGATGAACCGGGACACCTATTGTGGATTAACATTATCCCCAAAAGCCATTAAAGATGGAGATAGGATAGAGCTCGACATAAGACTGATTTTTTATCCTCAAAAAGCTCCATGTAATGAAGGAAACAGCAGTTGGACGTGCGTTAAGGCAAAAAGCATGACCAAACTTGGTTGGCGCGACTGCTGCTCTAAGACAGAGCGCCAATGGTCGCGCCCTCTTTTGAGGATCTCCATGATTGGCGCTGGTAAGATACTGTGGACCTGCGCTAATGGAAAAAGAGAACTTTTCAGGGATAATCTGTAGAAGGTGTCTTCAGGGAACATGAAGTACATACTCAGGGGAACATAATGCAAGTGTTTTTAGACTTTGTCACTTCTTATAACTCCCGGGATGAGTCCTCCAAGGTACGACAAGAAGAGTGACAGGGATGGTGACAAATTACTATGTAACATGCTGCAAAAGCCATTCTCAATGAAACCATGCAAGAAGCCTTAAGGGTTGATAAAGAAATGACTAGCATTGCAAATAAGCTCTCAACTAAAGAACCTAAAGCCTCCCAACCTGCTAGGAGGACTCTTGCAAAAGAGGAAAAGAAAGATAAAGATGCTTTTGACATGGAGAGCTTGCAAAAGGTCATGAAAACTTTAGCTAGTTAAAAGGTCAATGTTAAACAAAAACTAGCTTAAGTATCTATGTCTAGGAAACCATTTAGACCTTTTGTTAACAAGAATCCACAAACATCCCTTGGTGGCGAAATCTTTGTTGCTGAGACTATAGAAGTATATGCATATGAGGAAGAAAATGAAGAAGAACAAGGAGAAGAATCAGATTTAAATTCTTTTGAGATATAATTGGTACATTTGAAAAAGTTCTAGTAGTACAAACTAGAGGTAAAAATTCCCAAAAAACATCCACTCCCCCTCAACAAAAATATACTTCCCCTCAACCAACACCGACTTCAAATCAATCCCTAAATAATGATACTATAGCTTCCAAAAACTTAATTGTCCCTGATAAAATTGAATATGATATTTTGGAGGACATGAAAAGAACTAGAGAAAACATAAGCTTATATGAATTAAGCAAGCTTAAATCCCAAAAGAACATTTTTCTAAAAGCTCTAGGTTCTATTGATAAGTCTCCCCTTCCTCTTGTCACATCAACCAAAAAGGGAAAAGATATTATTAACCCAAATGTTTTTTCTGATAACCATGTTGATCCTATAATGATTAGGGACAAATCCAACTAACATACTCCTCCCTTCCTCCTTACTTTTGAAATTTTCAACAAGAATGTTCACAACTGCTTGGTTGATTCTCAGGCATTTTCTAACATTGTGCCTTACTCAGTCGGTTTAAAACTCAATTCTCAACCCCAACAAAAACCTTTTCAAATTGCACAATTAGACATGAGAACAAAAGTTAAGGTTTTAGGAGAGTTTCTAAATATCCTCATTAAGATCTCTTCCAATCCTTAAGTCCACCAAATCATAGATATCATAGTCACTGACATTCCTGAACACTATGGTTTAATTTTGAGTTGAGATTGGTTGCAACAATTGAATGGGTATCTCGCAAAAAAATTGTCTCACTTTATGATTCCTTGTAACGAGAAACCAAATCAAATTAGAGTAGACAGAGAAAGACATATGAAATTTGTTGTTATCTATTTTGGAGAAGAAATTGAACCAAGTGTCACACCAAATTCCATTATCGGTAATTATTCCTTTGATTCATTCTTTGGAAACTTTTCCGCACAAATGTATCCTTTCAAACAAGGTTCTCGACTGTCTGAAATTGATAATTTTTCCCAGACCAACTCTTCTGACTATGTGAATTTTGTATATAATCGTGTCGATAATTATGTAAGTAACCCATTTTGGACTTTATACTTTGACAAATCAAAATCGAATGACGAAGTTGGTGTAGGTTGCATGCTTGTAAACCCTGATGGTGAAAAGAGAATATGAACTTTCAGGTTAGAATTCGAATGTACCAACAACGTAGCTGAGTATGAGGCATTAGGGCAAGGTCTTAAAAAGGATATTAGGATGAATGTGAAGGATATTAAAGTGTTTGGCAATTCAAAAATTGTAATTAAATAAGTAAAAAATGTTATTCACTATGTCTTAAACAATCGGAAAAATTACTAATCTTTAATCCAAGATCTAATTTGTAATTTTTCTTCATTCAATATTACTGCCATTTCAAGACTACAAAATGCTAGTGTTGATTTTTTGGCTAATGTGGCTTCAAATTTTACTCCCTCAGTAGATTTTAATCATGATCGATTTTCAATAGATTTAATTTTAAAGCCTTCCATTGCATATAACATCACTAATATGTGATTGTTCAATGATGATAATGACATAATTTACTTTCTTACATCTAAAGGTATATATGAAAATCATGTCATCGATGAACAAACCCATGATATTGAAATCAACAAATCTTTCAAAGCTAATAATCTTAGAATTGAAAATTTCATTCCCAAGTCTATGGTTAATCTAGAGGACTTTTATGATCTTCAATATAGGTTCAAAAAACTTGTAAACGCTAAAACAAACAATCCTACAATGAATCATGAAATTATCAACTTAGGTACAGACCAAAATACACAAAATGTAAATATTGGATTAGGGTGTTCACCTTCAGAGAGAATCGAATTAATTAATCTCCTTAAGCAATATAAAGATATTTTTGCTTAGTCATACAATGATCTTAAAACTTTTGACACATTCATTATTCAACACATGATCCCAATCATGCGTCAATCTAAGCTCATTCAACAAAAGTTATGAAAATTCCATCCAAATCTTGAATCTCAAGTTAAGGATGAGATAAATAAAATATTAAAGGTCAAAATAATCTTCCCCGTAAGACAATCTAAATGGGTTTCTAACTTAGTTCCTGTTAGGAAGAAGAGTAATGACATCCAGTTATGTATCGATTTCCGAAACCTAAATAAATCTTCTAAAAAAGAAAACTTTGTTGGGAATAATACTTGGGGGGGGGGGGGGGGGGGGGTGAATCAATATTTACAAATCAATAACTTTTTCATTTCCTTAATCATATTTATATACGCTACTTCAGTGAAGGGAACTCGCATGTGCATGTAACTATTCTTAAGGCAACCAATGCATATCCAGTGAACTTATGATTCAGTTAATTCATCATATTTTGATCTTTAATCAGTGCATCAGTACTTTATTAAACATTAAATAGTAACCATGTGTAGTAATAACAGAATAAACCATCACACATAAGCAACACACATGAACACCAATATTTAAGGTGTAAACCCAATGCGGGAGAAAAACCACCTGCTGCTCTTGTCTCTGCCTTCTTTTAATATAAATAATAATCTGTTTACAATCTTGTACTGGTGTAGATTCATACTAGTATGCAGGCACCCACCAGCAGAAGGCTACAAACTTCTCTCATTCTCTAGCTTCTATTGGAAGGGAGCTACAATGCCCTAGCTCTTATACTAGTCGATATGTTTACTAGTACGTAGGAGCCATCCTACAGAAGGATCCAACCTTCACTCATTCTCCAGTTGCTACTGGAAGGGAGCTCCAACCCCTTGATTAAATCACCAGCCACTACTGGCAGGAATCTTTGACTTCCTCACTGAAGGCTCCAACCCTCAATATCATCCAGGGACCACGTTTCATAAATTTTCATACTGGATACTCCTGGTACATAACAACAGACTATGAAGGCCATGTTTCATCAAATTTTCATACTAGACCCATCAGTAACATTGAAGCTCAAAATCAATCACCACTATAATACATCCAGAAAATACATCTGCATCAACTAATCACTAAAACCCAATCATCAATCTCTGATATAAATGAAACCCAATCATCAATCTCTGAATCAACCATCATTGAATCAATCAATCACTGAAACCTCTGACATACTAAATCAAACAATCACTGAAACCTATGACATACTGAATCAAAAAATCATTGAAACCTCTGACATACTGAATTGAATAATCACTGAAACCTCTAACATACTGAATTGAAAAATCACTGAAACCTCTGACATACTGAATCAAATAATTAATCATTCATTCATTCAAACTTAGTCAAATTCAACCAATCAACTCGAATATACAGATCACTGTAACTAGTACACAGATATGAACCCAGAACATTGTATCAACAACCAGAACCAATTGTAACATCAAAAGTCATGTGCCAGAATGTATACACTTCTTTAATGAAGCCAACCTGCGTGTATATGCTACTTCCTTTAGCCCAACCTACGTATACCTCTAAAGATACTGAATCATAAAACCTTTGAACCACAAACTGTACCAATCAATGACATTCTGAAGATGTACTGTCAATTTACAGAGTTCTAAACAGATAGCAGCAAGGATCACCCTTCTTACTCAATCAATCAATCAACCAGACTCAATCTTCTTATACAATCAATTTTACTTTCAGATCTAATGAAGAAATCATTGACAAACAGTGGTAAACCAAAAACACTAATAAGATAGATCAGTCATCTCTGAACAACAAACTTTTCTTTTGCATATGCTACTTGGAAGATTTGAAACTGCGTGTATATGTTCCTTTACCAAGGCGAACCAACATATAGATCTACAAAAATTAACTCACAACTTCGCTGCTATTCCAGACTTTAGACATACCCAGATCATGTCTTTTAAAGAATAAAACATGTGTAAGAAATCAGATCTAGCCCAACCAATATAAGATCATTCAATGATAAGTCATTATGATCTCGATCCATTATTAGATCTCATCCATCATCAAACACTCAGGCGCATACTTAGTCTAGATTAAGCAAAGCATCAAAAACCCGTAACATGCACATTTTCTTTTGATCTAACACTTCATAAGATATTCATTACTTGTGCACCTATCCTTTTGATCTTCTCCTTCTTATATACTTAGATCCTTTGTCAATACCTTAGACCAAAACCTCAGACCAAAACCTTGGACCAATACCTCGAACCAAAAATTCAGACCAAAACCTCGGACCAAAACCTCAGACCAAAATCTTAGACCAATACCTCGGACCAATATTATGTTCCATCATTTTGTCACCTCTGATCTATCCTGTAGATTTATCTCGTTACCATATTCTTGTTCTGCTACAAGCGGGTTGCCATCAAGTACAACACATTCATCATAATTCCAACAAACTTTCCCCTTCCTCCTATGGAATAAATTCTTCAAGCTGTGTCTAGATCTGAAATGCTATCTTTTCTTGATGGATTTTTGGGTTACAATCAAATTCTAGTTCACCCAAATGATAGGCTCAAAAATACCTTTAGAACTAACTGGGGTGCATACACATATTAAAAGATGCCTTTTGGGCTCATCAATGCGGGTGTGACTTTACAAAGAGCAATGGACATAAATTTAGGGGCCTGATTAACAAATTTGTTGTTGTTTACTTGGATGACATCACCATTTACTCAAAAAGACGATCTGATCACTTGCACAATCTAAAACAAATTTTTGAAAGATGTCGAAAATATGGAATCTCATTGAATCCCAAAAATATTTTTTCGCACTCACCAAAGGTAAGTTACTAGGATTCATTGTATAAAAATAAGGCGTTTCCATTGATCTTAATAGAGTTGAAACAATATATAACATTACACTACCTAATAACAAATAATCCATGCAATCATTTCTCAGACAAATTAATTTTGTTAGGAGATTTGTTCCTAATTTTACTCAAATTGTCCTACCTCTTCAAAATATGATCAAGAAAAACAACTCATTTAAGTGGAATAACCTTGAAAAGAATGCTTTCAATTCTATTAAACAAGCCATCATAAATGCTCCTGCTTTACTCTCTCCAAATTATGAAAAAGAATTCATTCTTTACACTTTCGCATCTGATCTATCTTATGCAATTGTACTAACTCAAAGAAATGATCAAAATGTTGAAGTACCAATTGCATTTCATAGTTCTAGTTTTCAAGGAGAATAATTGAAATACTCTGATGTTGAGAAACAAGCCTATGCTGTATTCAAAACCATCAAACATTTTAGGCCTTTCTTAATCAAGTCTCACACAAAAGTCATTGTTCCATTCCCCATAGTTTGAAATTTGTTAGTACAAAAAGATCTTGGAGAGAAAAGAGCCTACTGGGTTACTTCTCTTCAAGCATATGATATTGAAATCAAACTATCCAAAATTGTGCGTGGTGAGGGGTTATACAAATTAATGACTCAAACTGTTGATTCTAATTCTCATGATTTTTCTGATGAACATGAAGTGTAGGAAATACAACAAATAAATTCAAACTTTGATTCTCAATATGTTGATTTGATATATTATTTGACTCATGGTACTGCACCTTTACATTTAGATACTAAGAAAAAACGTGCTTTGAGATTAAAACCTAATCACTATTAGATAATTATTGGTGTTTTATTTCATAAGAATTATGATTCTACTTTGCTTCGTTTTAGAAAAATCAGACACTAACAAAGTTTTGGAGGAACTTCAGGATGGACCGGTCGGTGGTCACTTTGGAGGCGACACAACTTCTCACAAAATTTTTCATGGAGGTTACTATTGGCTTACCTTATTCAACTATGCGCATGCTTATGTGCGAAGATGCAAAGTTTGTCAGACATCAACAGGAAGAGTCAAAAGACCAACACTTCCTTTACAACATGTGGTCATCAATCAATCGTTCGAGCAATGGGGACTTGACATCATTGGTGAGATTATTCCAAACTCATCCAAGCAACATAAATTTATTCTTATTGCAATTAATTTCTTTACAAGATGGGTGGAAGCTATACCTTTGAAAATTGTTACTTTTGATCAAGTTATTTCATTTATTGAACATAATATTATTACTAGGTTTGGCCTTCCTAACACTTTTCTTTTTGATAATGCCACTTACTTTTCTTCTGCTCCACTTATAGTATTTTCAATTCAAAAGGGTATAAAACTTAAATATTCTGCTAACTATTACCCATAAGGAAATGGTCTTGTAGAATCCACTAAATAAAACCTTTTAAAAATCATTAAGAAAATTGTTGATGACAACCAAAATAATTGGCACAAAGCACTTATTAATGCCTTATGGGCTGATAGGATAACACATAAGACCTCGATAGGAGCTTCTCCTTATTTCTTGGTTTATGGTAAAGAAGCTATATTACCACCAAACATTGCTTTTCCATCAATATCCTTAGTCCAATCCATCCAGGAAGAGCCTTGTTCTAGCTTACAACATAGGCAAGCCCAAATCTTTAAATTAGAAGAAGCTAGAAACAAAGCTAATCAAACTTTCATTAATCATCAAAAACTTGTCAAACAATGGTTCGATAATCATACAGCGAGTGACAAAAATTTCAATGTCGGAGACATAGTCCTGAAATGGGACAAAGCCCATGAAGACAAAGGAAAACACACAAAATTCCAAAAATTGTGGCTTGGACCATTTCAGATTGCCAAAAAATTAGGTTCATCTACTTTTATCCTTCAAACTCTAGATGGAATAGAGGAAAACTTACCAGTAAATGGGAAAATTCTTAAAAAGTACTTTTCTTAAAGATGGAAAATAACCTTTGTAAATATGTAATTAATCATCTGTAAATTTTTTGTGTGAAAGTTGTTTCAGTTATAATAGTTGTGACAAGCTCATCTTTACGTCTCATTTGGGTCTTCTTTCATAAGAGAATTGTTTTAAAAGTATGTTGATAAGTTGTAATGCATGATCATCTTCATCATAATCAGTTATTTATGTCGCATTATTTTTAACAAGGAAAATATTCCTAAATTCTCTCCAACTTCTCCCTTATCTGGAATTGCATATTGTTTCAACTAAATATAAGGTAATAAATAAAATGAAAAATAAGGTATATCATAAAACGAACAACACATTGAACACCATTACATGTATTGTTCCTTTTTTACATAACTTTCTGTATCACCCCGCTTTCCTCGCCTAATTGCAAAAAACAAAAATACTAAAAGCAATTCTTTAAACAAATAATAATAATAAAAAAGGTGGTAACAAGAAAGTTGAAAGCACTCATTGTGTGGGAAGTGTATGTAAACCCATCAGGGCTATGGACGCTCGCTGGCAGCGGGTAAATACATGCATGATACTAAGGTAACTTTGTCGGGTCATTGTCTAGGCTCGTTGGTAGCGAAGCAATGTCAGGTTAATAAAGTATAGTACATAAACATACATGTTGAATGGAATTAGGTGTGGCTTAGTAGTCAAATCATAAACCTTTGTTTTACTTCTGCATATCATAAATTGTATTACGAGATTAAGGCAAGTTGTGAAGGTATTGAAGAATACTACTTTCTCATTATGTTAATGCTCATGAATTTGCTTGATTATGAATATCTTCAGTCATGAATTTCCACTTGTTTTCATACTAATATTATTCTCTTCCTTTTTGGCCTAAACAGAGATAACTAGTCTTGTCAGCTTGTCGCCAATTGTTGTAGCTGCAACAACCCCCATTTTGGCGGTTCCCTTCTCAATAATAAAAAAGGACCCTTTGTTTTGGTCATTGTGAATTTTTTTTTTTCACATCTTGTCACTATGACATCACTCCACATTTTAATTTTGATCGCATTAGTTCTAGGTTTTCTTGTCTTAGTGGAGACCTATATCACAAAAGGGGTTTTTGAAATGAATTAATGTAGCACCCTTGGTTGCTTCATACTCTTAAATCACTCACTGACTTTGCTAATCATCTAAATTTTTACTTGACAAACACCTGCGTCAAAAGTGGGTCAATCATATTATAAATAAATTATATAAATAATCAATAAATATAACCTTTTTCTTTTTCTTAAAAACGAAAAAAACAAAAAATAAGAACTATGTAAATATATTATTTTATAAACATTTTAATTTTCTCGTTTAAATGCGAAATGATCTCTTTTAAAATATGTAACTTAACACATTAAAGGGTCGATAAATGTTTTTATTAATAGTCTTGTTCATATACAATCACTTCAATCGATTTTCATATCTCCGCTTCAACTTACTTCATTTGACAATTTCGCATCGTATTGGTTTAAAGGCCACATTTCAAACAACAAATGCCACAATTACTCAAACTTAGGTCAACATACGAATTTTGTCAATTCTCCAAACAAACATGAACTTGTGCCTTCTATCAACTCATTCCAATAGCGATTTATTTATTATAATACATTTTTATTTATATGGTATTCCATATTAATTAAATGCAATCTTTTTGTTAAATTTTTAAAAAAGAAAAGGGGAAGAATTTACATCTTCTTAACTTATATATAGGAGAAGAATGTGATGTTTCTATGAAGCTTGTCTATTTTAATGAATTGTTAATCTTTTAATCTTCTTTTTTTAATGAATTGTTAATCTTTAATCTTCTTTTTTTACTAGGTGACAAGTTGATTTCTATTTTTCAAGTTGCTCTTATAATTTTATTTATCATATTCCTAGCACATATTGATGGATGTAATGCTAATAGATTTGAATCTATTAATTATTTTGTTTATCTTTTTACTTCATACATACATGTTATTAGTGATTTGTTCATGGATGCTACAAGTAGTATTGAACTCATTTCAAATAATTTGATTTGAGCCTTTCTAACTTGTAGGAAAGAAACAAAGAAAAATTGTAAGACTACTTGAAACACATTCTCCTTTGTTCATGTAAATATCTTATCTAAATTTGGATCCTTTTTTTATGTTCTTGGAAATGCTGTAGATCTTGCATCTAAAATTATGCTTTTAGTAACAGTAATTTGATTAATCTTGAATTGTCGAATTTATTATCCATATTTTATTTCAATGAACATAATTTTAAGCCTAGGCTTGTATATACATCAGTAAAAAATTGAATTGCATTTAGAGTAGGTTTGATTAAATGTATTTTTCTCATATCTTCAAAAAATATTAAAAAAATATGCTTTCTTCAAATCAAGTCTTTATTCGTTGGAGGCTCACCTTGTGAAGGGTAAATTGGTCCCAAAAATCCAGTCAGGACTGCCATTAACAGAAAAGAGTTTAATTTGGACTCTTACCAAGTTGTTCCTCCCATATTGAGTGAGGACATCTTCCATACTTCAACACATTCCAAGTAGGATAGACAATGACCAATTGATCAACTCCAATAAGTGTGATCCCTAGACCACCTACTTCTAATGTCAATAAAAATAGGAATTTTGTTGTATGCTTGGAATTTTGTCAGATGCCTTTGTTGTGCCATAAATCCACAGAAATCATAACCCTTGCTTCTTACTTTCTCTTGAATAATGCCAATCCTTTTTCGAGTCTGAGAAAATAATAGCACTCGATGGTCCTCCACAATGAGGTTATCCAGCAGTGCCATCAAAATTAAATTTTCCAGGATGTATTTCCATGTTTCTTCTCTATATTTTCGAGCTCAACCATGCTTACTAAATATGCAACCATCTCTTCTACAGCAGCAACTTCCGTGTGCATCTCTTCAAATAAGTTCTCTTTATAAAGCTACTTGATAAAGACACTATGGAATTCTCATTTTGAATTATTTACCAAGAAGTGCATGATAGATTTAGGTATGCATCCTGAAAATTGTTTCCTGACAATGTTGTAATATGACCTTAGAAGTAATGTTGTCACAATTATTTCAAATAGCTTTGTTAGGTGTGGTTTTTTACCTATTTTCTGCACATTATTTCCCCTGTTTTGACCTTTCTGTCCTCCAAGCCTGTGCCCTTATATGACCAAACTCTCTGTTTTCTTACCTTTTTAATCCATTTCACTGTCATGTTACTTTGATGTATTTTACCGAATAATACGAGGCTTTATTCCTTTTTTCTGGCTAACTGGGAGAGCATTGAAGGAGTATGTTGGGAAGTTCATATTTTTCAGGTGTTGGCTCGTGAGAATGAAGCTATGAAGCAGACATGTAGCAGGGATTAATTGCGGGAAAGGGTAGAACGGTTCGTTGTTACACCCTGAGTGTTGTTACAGATTGCTGCTACATAAAAGGTGTTGTTACAGATTGTTGTTACACATTGGATGTTGTTACAGGTTGCTGTTACACATCAGATGTTGTTACACCTCGCGTGGGTCCACCATCACATCAACAATGCTATCGTCAGTTATGCCACGTCATCCCGAACCACCATTTGCTCAATGTTGTTGCAACGAAGCTAGAAATGTGGGTACTATTCCACATAATAGCTGTCGATAGTAGGATTGTTTATTTTTTAAGTAACAAGACTCAAGTAGTTGCAACTGATGTATATTTATTTAGCAATAGGTTGCAACTTCTTTATTTTTGATTAGCATGAGAATTGGGAGATTCTCATGACTGATTTGTTTTTCTAACTTTCGGGTTGTAATAATTATAAAAGGCTCAACTTTTTATGTATTAGCAAACGTCATATAGAAGAGTATCGTTACTTTGTTTCTGTAATCCTGAACTTATTTAATATCAATTGGCACGGTGATGCTGTTATTACTCTCCAACTGATTCGTTAATCACTTTTTGTGTTCTTCTTGCACCCTGCTAAGGAGGAAGGGCCCTCCTCTTTGGCAGGGATTGCAGTGATTAGGTAGTGTACATTTCAGTTTAGTTAATTGATTTATGGTTTCTTGTTGTTGTTGTACAAATTGTGGATTGCATTCACTACTGTTTCTATTTATCTTAGGTTTTTATACAAAGTTAATCAACAAAGTAATAGTAACCAGTTGGAATAGATGTTAGTTCTTGTGTGGCACACCTTTACTTCAATATCTGCGAGGTGTGATTTAATTATGTAGAGTGTTTTTGTATCTACACGCATGGTTTGATTCAGCAATTTAGATCAACAACATCTTTTACAGTTTTTTTGCATTTTATTATGCTTGGTTGGAGTGTATCGGCATAGACAGTGCAAACTCCATTGAAATAGCAAGACCTACCTTGGGTGGACAATTAATGTTGCAGTATGAGTCAATTAAGGTTGATTAAAACAACACTACATTTTGGCGCCGTTTCCAGGGATGGAAAGTTGACGATACAGTCAGCCAAGTTGTTTGTTTGATATAGAGTGCTCCTAGTCCACAATTGTTGGATAGTAATACGAAAGGTAAGAAACCGCACATCACTCTAACATACCTGGGCGGGCTCACCATTGTGATCACTATGACACTTAAGACATTTTGATGCTTTGATTAGTGTGTCTTCAACTCTTTAGTCGTTGGGTGGTAAGACGAGAGGTAAGAACCTGCGCATCTCTCTAACATACCTGGGCGGGCTCACCACTGTCGAAGACTGAGGCACTTAGAATGTGATTTAATACACATAGGGTCCATGTGTGCATTTGTAGGACTTATAGAGACACTGAAATCACCCCCACTCTAATAAGTCACAGGAACGATGGGTCGTAAAAAGGAAACGAAGGGTGAAGATTTGGGAAGGAAGACATTTATCCAAGAATTAATCTCCAAGGCAGAAAAAGAACAGTCCAGCTCTCAAAGGAATGCAAGGAAAATAGGGCCGCAGAAGGCTGTTACTCCCATAGCGAAAGCAAAAACCTCCAATCCCTCCATCTCAGGACCGTATCATTCTAAGGCTAGCACTCATACCCCCAAGATCAAGGATTTGATTTATGAGTAAGAAGGGGAAGTTAGTAGCTAGAATTTGAGGACCGAGGGGGAACAATGGACACCTGAGACAGGGAAGCACTTGTTGATTTATCAATATCCTGATACAGGTAGTGCAGTGAAGCAGCCAACCCTGGGAGTATCTGAGGCATTAGTCACGTTTGCAGGGCTATCACAAATGCAACTAGAAGAACATATGCTACAGAAAGGGTTAGAAGAATTAATAATGGGGGAAAACAATGCTAAAACAGACACCACTACCACCACCTTTGAGTTCCCAATTGGGAATATCGGAGGTGAAGCTCCTATGAAAAATATTCCTCTATCATCCTTACCATCCTTTCAGGGGATGACTGTGGAAGATCCAGATACATTTCTATTTGAGTTTGATGTCTTGTGAAAAAGTTATGATTGTACAATAGATGCTCAAAAGTTAAAGCTATTTCCTGCTAACTTAAAAGGAGAAGCCTTGAGATGGTTCATAGGATTAGGCCCCGCTTCCATTTTAACATGGAATCTATGAAGGAGATGTTTTGTCAAAGTACCAGGACTATTGCAGGACTAGGGACTTAAGGGAAGAGATATTTAGAATGACACAGAAGGAGGAAGAAAGCTTGGAAGATTATGTGGAATGGTTCCACTGCAATTTGTCGAGGTCTAAACACAACGATTTAGACCCACAAATCTTGAAGTCTATATTCATCAGAGGGATGAGGGATGACTAACTAGACACCCTAAAACTATTAGGGAAGGGGGATCTATCACAAGAGACATTAGTTGAAATTATAAAGCTCTGCCTGCGATGCTCTCGAGGATCGTCTAAAGGAAGAAGTACAATTCGGGATGCCTCTGTTCGCATACAAAAATCTACAAGTGAAGGAGTAACTAGAGCGAAGATCGGAAATTTGTTTGAAAATTTCAAGATCGATATCCTCAGTACTCTCTCGGCTTAGATAACAGCAACACAGATCAAAAATACACAAGAAGAAGCTGATAGACCCCTGGCTGTGTTCTATCCGACTTGTTAGAAGAAACATCCTTACAGGGAATGTGAATTGAATAACATCAGCCTGTGTACATTTGCAAGCTAGAGCATTCAAAATAGAAGTGTTCGGAGCTTCATAGACTAAAGGCAATACTCAAAGAATCAAGCAATAGTCCTCTTACTTCATCGCGCTAAGGAGGCCATGGCAACCGCGACCTCCAGGTATGTCTCGAGAATTTTCCTCTTTCAATTCGTGGAAAAATGCATATAATAACCAACCATATCCATGGAAATATTCTGCCCCTCCTTTAGCTCAGTTCCCCTCACCTTGGAACCAATGGTCTCCATCTCCTCTTATTCAATATCCTCAATCCCAACCACACCCGTGGAACCAGAACTTGAGAGGAAATGCCCAGAATTCAACTCTGCCTACACCACCCATGCAACAATAGCTGCAGTTGCCCCCCTTCCAAGCTCCTACTCCTCCACCACCTATGCGACCCCAACTGCCTATGCAACCTAACCCAAATCCAAAAAATAAAGCAACTTAGGGGATAGAGGCTCCTACAACCTTCCAGACCTACTTTATTACCCCCATGCAACTTAATGAAATACAATTGTGATCGGGCATGGTAATTAACCCTAGTCACTCCCCTATCATTATAGAGGAGGATTGTGAACCATCTAGAGGAGAAGTCGGAGGCTTTGATACGACTACTGTGCCTACATCAACTGATAAAGAGGAAGTTGTTACATCTGTAACAACCTACCCACGAAGAAATGTTACATATGTAATAGCTAATTTAGAGAAGGTTGATACACCTGTAATAGAAAATTCCATTGTTGTTACGTAGGACCCCCCGTACCCTTAGAGACTGGCTGAACCTATGATGACTAAATAGCCTGAATTTGATTTTCTTATGGAGTTGGAAAATTTGTATGTATGAATTCCTTTGCTGCAAGCCCTTAAATAAGTACCCATGTATGCCAAGATAGTGAGAGATTTGTGCATCAAGAAGCCTAGGAGGATGCCTAAAGACCCTACCACCATACATGTGATGGGAAAGTTATCCAAATTAATGTCTGCTCAGCCTCTCCTTACTAAGTACAATGATCCAGGAAATCCCACAATCATCGTCTACATTAATAATCAGCCCATAGCCAATCCATTGATTGATCTTGGGGATGCCATTAATGTAATGACGAAAGATCTCTTTATCACTCTCGGGCTACAAGGACTTAGACACACCCCTATTGTGATGGAATTGGCAGATAGGTCCCGTGTTAAACCTGAGGGGATGTTATAAGATATAATGATTATGATATCTTCATGGAGATATCCGGCTAATTTCCTTATCCTGCAGCCCAAATCCAATTTGCGAGGGCATCCTTTGATCTTAGGGAGACATTGGCTGGCCACTGCAGACGCATTCATAGGCTGCAGGATAGGATCCATGGTGATCTTAGATGGCCAGACAACCTAGAACCTTAATCTTTGTCCCCCAAAACCAAATGTGGATGTGTACAACCCTTGGTGGGATGATTTTGAGCCTAAGTCAGATATTTCCCTGCCACTCCTCACTCTGGGGAAAGCCCAGTATTTCAAAGACGAGACAGAAGATAATGTTATTAATGGTTTTATTAGTAATTCACTTTCTGTTACTTCTGTTAAAAATGAAAATGAGGAGGAAGAGGTGGAAGAAATAGATTTTGAACAAATGAGAACTACTCCAAATATCGATAGTAGCCCAATTGAGATTGAATCTGGAAAAAATTTGAACGTTAATCCCAATTTGACTATTGAACAAAATCAATGGTTGTTACAACTGTTACAGAAGTATAAAAAAGCATTTGCATGGGATTATACGGATATGAAAGGGATCCACCCTAACCTATGCACTCACCATATTTATTTTAAGGATGGATGCAAACCAGTAAGACAACCACAATGCTACATGAACCCTGCACTAAAGGAAGTGGTGAAAGAAGAACTACAAAAACTCTTGAGTGCTAATTTTATTTATCCAATATCTGACAGTCAGTGGGTGTCACCGCCTGTCATCGTTCCTAAAATGAATGGAAAGTGGAGAGTTTGTGTTGATTTTAGAGAACTCAACAAGGCCACTCAGAAGGACCATTTTCCATTACCATTTATAGATCAGGTCCATGATACTCTCTCCGGAAAGAAGTAATTTTCATTTTTGGATGGATTTAGTGGCTACAATTAGATACAGATTGCCCTGGAAGACCATGATAAAACGATCTTTACTTGTCCTTGGGGAACCTATGCATACAAAGTGCTACCTTTTGGGTTTTGTAATGCACCAACAACCTTTCAAAGGGAAATACTGGGAATTTTTTTTGACTTATTGAATGACTATCTGGAATTCTTCACGGATGATTTCACACCTTATGGATATGCTTTTGAAACAACATTAGTCAATCTAGAAAAAGTGCTAGAGTAATGTGTACAAATTAATGTTGCCTTGAGCACTGGGAAATGTCACATGATGATGACTGAAGGGATCTTGCTTGGACATTACATTTATGCTAACGGAATCAAGGTATACCCTACCAAAATAGAGGTAATTCTAAGAATTCCAACCCCCAAAATGCAAAAAGAGGTACGTAGTTTCTTGGGGCATGCAGGGTATTATAGAATATTTATAGATTTTTTTTCAAGAATTGCATCACCATTATTTTCCTTGCTCATGAAGGATGTTGATTTCTTGTGGATAGGGAAGTGTGAGCAGGCCTTCTTAAAGCTAAAATGTTGTGTATCAGCAACTCCAATCTTGCGAGGACCTAATTGGGAACTGTCATTTCACATAGCTACGGATGCATCGAATATTGTTGTAGGTGTTGTTTTGGGCCAACTGGAGGATAAGAAACCTTACGCTATTTACTACATAAGTAAAAATCTAACTCCAGCTGAGCTCAACTACACAATGACCGAGAAGGAGTTCTTAGCAGTCGTGCATGCTATCAATAAATTCCAGCATTACATCACCAGATATCAAGTATTTGTACGACCATTCTGCCATTCGTTTTTTAATGAATAAGCCAATTACAAATGGTAGGATTACATACTGGTTATTGCTATTACAAGAATTTGATATCACTATTGTAGATAAGCCTGGAAAAGACAATGTAGTAGCTGACTTTCTTTCTAGGCTAACTATTGATGATAGTTTCACTCCTACTGAAGATTCTTTCCCTGATGAATATCTTTTTGCTATTTCTACTTACTCACCTTGGTATGCAAATATAGCCAATTATCTTGTTGCAGGGAAGTTTCCCCAGTATTTGTCCTTAAAGGAGAAAAGGAAAATCATACAACAAAGTGCTACATATACCTGGATAGATGGGAACCTCTATCACATTGGACCTGATTTCCAGATCAGGCACTGTGTTAGAGAGGACGAGGTCTTTGATATCCTCAAAGCATGCGATGAGGAACCTTGCGAAGGACACTTCATAGACAAATGGACATGATACAAAGTCCTTTCAACAGGGTACTACTGTCCGAAAATATTTCAGGATGCCAAAAATTTTGTGAAGGGATGTGATAGTTGTCAAAGGATGGGCCAACCACAACAATCAGATGAGATGCCGTTACAACCCCAAATCATCATAGAAAATTTTGAGAAGTGGGCTCTAGATTTTGTAGGACCAATCAATCCTTCATCTAGACAGAGATTCTACATCTTGGTCTGTACTAACTATGTCACGAAATGGGTCGAGGCGAAGGAACTAACCAGAGCCATGGAGTAGGTTGTCTCAGACTTTCTATTTGAGGACATTTTCGTCCAGTTTTGTATACCCAGGGAGATAGTCACATACGAAGGGCCGTAGTTCACATCTCATAAGATCCGAGAGTTGGTCGAAAAATATAAAATCCATCACAGAATCACAATGCCTTACCATCCACAAGTGAATGGCCAAGTAGAAAGCACTAATAAAGTCATTGAGGGGATCCTTACTAAGACTGTGGCCAATCATCAAAGAAATTAGGCTGACAAACTTCCAGAAGTGTTATGGGAATACAGGACTACATGGAGGAACACCACTGGATTCTCACCATATGAACTTGTGTATGGCAAGAACCCTTTATTCCCCATTGAATTTGAAATTAAAACACTAAGGACAACATTGCAGGTCAATTTGGATTTGGCTACAACACAAAGGTAGAGATTGAACCAGCTCAATGAATTGGAGGAGAAACGGTTGGCTACTATCCAGCAAACAGAGATTATCCAATAGCAGAGAGCTAAGTGGCATGACAAATTTATAAAGAAGAAGCAGTTCTAGAAAGGAGATTGGGCTCTCTTATACGACTCAAGCTTTAAAGACTTTAAGGGTAAGATATGCACCATATGGCTAGGTCCTTATGAGGTAGATGCAATCTTTGACAATGGGACTGTAAATTTGGTAACCATTGGCAGTGCAAGGACACCATTACTTGCAAATAGTTACAGTCTTTGGTTGTATCACAAACCTACCTCGAAGGATTCATTTGTCAACATTGTCACAAATTTAGATCTACAGATTACGGGAACAAGGGAAAGCCCCCCTGTGCTGCAAAAATTTTAATTTTTCCAATAAGTGTAACAGCTGAAAACCACTTGGTGGCAGCTATTACACCATCAAATTATATAATAATAATAATAATAATAATAATAATAATAATAATAATAATAATAATAATAATAATAATAACAACAATAATAATCTGGCTGTGAAAACCTTTCTCAGGCGCAGACAGACACTTTTGTAGCAGTTGAAAACCACCTGGTGGCGGCTGTTACACCCTCTGTAACAACATTTGTTATTCCAAAGTATATCATGCGATAAGTGTTGTTACACGATCTTTTGTTCTTTATCTTTTTAAAGAAATTAAATTAATATATATCAGTTGTCTTGGCTGTTACGCCTGTAACAGCCAACGACTTTTTAGGAATAAAACGAGATATTATATTGTAATAAACAACAAAAACATCACCATGAGCCTCATCATCAGATTTAAGTTTGCGCGTCTCGTTGCTCGAGTATGATTTGACATCACGCCACCCATTACTTCGTCCCACGTCACCCAGGTACATCATCAAAAAAGTAATATTGAATTTGTTTTATTTTGTAATTATGGTAACTTAACATGACTTTTGACGGCCGAGGATGGCTGTCATAATTAATCTGGGGGGGGGAACCAATCACATTGCAACATGATTGTCGCATGATTTGTAATTATTTGAAGAATCCAACAATTAAGGCATGTGACCCAGTAGTTATCGTTACTTAATACCAAATCATACCAAAAAGGGTAAGGGCACCATTGACGAGACCTCCCCATGACTCACCATTAAGGAAAAATTCATTGAGCAGTACGAACCATGCATGCTAAATCCTATTCCAAAATATTCACCTGTGCCACCCTGCCACCCTACCACTTACCCCTGCTGGAAGCACTGAATCCCCATTCAGAGTGTTTGGAGAGGAGGAAGATAGCAGCATAGGTTGAAACAACTAGAGTGTGTGCCCAGGGGAAGGATAAGCATGTGAAACAACACTGAATTGCATAAGCAATGGGAGGAGCAGCAATACGACACGAGCCAGGGTCTACAGAAGCCCTGGAAGATTGCCCTGAAGCATGCCAGGTTTTCAAAAATGTAGGATGGTTTGAATTCTTTTGGATATTGGAAGGATTAGACAATGGTGTGGCCATGGAATTCACAAAGAACCTAGAAAGAAACTAGACAAAAGTTAGAGGATTGAAATTGGAGGTCATGGAAGAAGTTATCGCCAGAGTAACAAGATTTCCAGCAAAAGGGAAGAGATGGTTTACTAGGAAGTTTAATGAAACCTCACTGAAAGGGGATTTTCTTCAGGAAAGCGAGTCATTGGTTAAGAAAGGCAAGGGAATTGATAGGTTGCCACTCCCCCATCCATGGGAAGATGTTGCTTTCTTCCTCATTAAGTACATTACTTGTGAGGGAAGAGAAATAATTGTGTTTAATTACCATTTCCCATTGCTAAACCATCTTTGCCATTAGTAGCTGATCAACCTTCCTTATTTCTTGCTGGGAAATATTAGGCACATGGTTGCGGCTGTGAAAACGGTTGCACATCCAGAAACGTGTGTTACGAACCATGGCCTTATTAAACTCATTGTGCTAGATGCCTTGAGCTGATAGGGCAAGGATTGGGAAGAGTTCATGCGGAAAAGGCCCAGGACCACTCCCAGAAGGCAAATAGAGACAGCTAGGGAAACTCTAGAGGTGACAAAGGAGCATCCCTAGTCCTCGACAGTGAGGGTCAGCAAGAAGTTGGTTGATAAACCGATTCGCGATAGAAGTCCGAAGCAGAGGATAAGGGTTAGCGGGCACCTAAAGTCCCCATCCATGTCGAGAAAGGACAAAGAAGTAGTCGAGCAGAAGGTCAGGGAGCAAGCTTAGCCAGAAAAACCTCCTTCACCTGGTAAAAGTGAAACCCAGTCTTTGCTGTCGAAAATTGAAAGTTTAGAAAAAGAAATTAAAGAATTGAGGGAATAGCTAGCAGTATGAAAGGTAGAGCCAAGAGCCCCATGGCTAGATACTTTGATAAAAGCCATGGATAGGGTCAAAAGGGGATAAATCCTAGGCACTCTGTCCTTAGCCTATGCTGAGAATTTGGTGGAAGTCATATTCAAAGTCTGTGCAGTAGACACTACCTTGAGGGGGATTCAAACTAAAAACTGGGAAGTTGTTACACCAGAACCTGTTGAGGACATTGCTGATACACAAGAACCAGTAACCGAGACAACACAATCCAGAAAGAGTGATCAAGCAATGGATACATAGGAACCTTTGGCTAACACTGTTTTTTCACCAGGAACAACAGTGGACGAGGAAATCAGCCAAGAGGAGGAAGAGAAAGATAATATCCATGAGCCGATGGTCACTGCTACTATTACACAAGAACCAACAACAGAGATCGGAGCTGGTCCGAAGCAAAATGATGAACAAAAGCTTGTAGATATTACTGCAACCACATAAGAACCAACAGTAAAAATGGAATTTGACCAGGAAAATAAAGAAACTGTGACAAAACCCACTGACGAAGATGTTGTTACACAAGAATCAGCAGTCGAGGTGGGGCAGTTTCACCTGCAGGAGGCTGCTACACCTTTAATTGATGATGCATGTGGGGGAATGTTGGGTCCTATTGAAGGATGGCGTTCTGAGAAATCGTTGTTATTGGTAGAGCTGCAAAAATGGAAGCAGTTGGCACTCTCTCTGCAGAAGGGAGTGATTCCACTCAAGATGCATAAGAGAATGATGGATTCATTGAGAGAAAAATGGTTAAAGGAAGAATGGGAAAGAGAAGAGGAGGCACGGAGGCATAAATAAATTATGAAGAAAAAGGATGAACAGGTGCATCAGCTGTATCGGGAGGTCTCTAACCTAACATTTGATAAGACCAAACTCCATGCCCTTGCTCTAAACCTTCTAGCATGCAGGCGACTGTCCCCGTCATACTTTGTGTTCCTGTGGGAACGTTACTAATTATTCTAGTTAAGGGAAGTTTATGAGAACAGGTCCTATATGCATTCTTTAACCTGCACTTTTTTGGAAATTTTCATTCTTGTGATTTTGATGACCAGAATTTGTTGTGCGAGCTGTTCTTGCATAATATGATGTGTGAACATGTGAGCATGAGGATGGTGGCAAGTGTCCTTTCTTTCATGGGAGACTTGCAGCTGCGGGCATTCCTCTCATTTATGAGGAATCATATTGAGTGGCAACTGGCCAAGAAAATAATCGAGACTAATGAGGAAAAGACAACATTGTGAGTCAGAGCTGAACCAGCAATGGTTTACAAACTTCGGTAGGAGTGCATATGGTTCCTGAACAATCTGGAAATTAGAGATCAATCGACCATTTACAGAAGGAGAATTGTGAGGATCTACCTCAACTTGTTTGCAAACATGAGGAGCCAAGCGCTAGTCGGATGTCTCAAGCGCACTGAGGCCTGTAGTGCAGAATTGCAAGAAGGAGACCCCTTTGAGTACAAGAACTTTGTGGCTGTTGTTACACGGGTGCTGGAATATGCTCAGATTGTGCTGACACTGGGGGCATTCTAGATTGGCCTCAGGTTCAAATTCCCTTTGATCTGGTTGCCATTGGAGGAGTATCAGCTTGATTATCAGTTATGTGATTATGAAGAGGAATCTTGGCCACGTGAGTTAATGGCCGATCAAGGATTCAAAGCTCTAGGCGATGATACTGTTGGTGCCTACAATTTCATAGATTTTCACCGGGGGCACAGTAAAAGGAACTGAGATTCTACATGGGGACATGCAGTTGCTTCAGTTGGGGGGAGATGTTGGGTGTGGTTTTTTACCTATTTTCTGCACATTCTTTCCCCTATTTTGACCTTTCTGTCCTCCAAGCCTATGCCCTTATATGACCAAACTCTCTGTTTTCTTACCTTTTTAATCCATTTTATTGTCATGTTACTTTGCTGTATTTTACCGAATAATACGAGGCTTTATTCCTTTTTTGTGGATAACTAGGACAACATTGAAGGAGTATGTTGGGAACTTCATATTTTTCAGGTGTTGGCTCATGAGAATGAAGCTATGAAGCAGACAAATAGTAGGGATTAACTGCACAAAAGGGTAGAACAGTTCGTTTTTACACCCTGAATGCTATTACAGATTGCTGCTACATACAAGGTGTTGTTACAGGTTGCTGCTATTACAGATTGCTGTTACACATTGGATGTTGTTACAAGTTGATGTTACACATCGGATGTTGTTACACCTTGCTTGGGTTTGCCATCACATCAACAGTGTTGTCGTAAGTTATGCCGCGTCATCTCGAACCACCATTTGCTCAATGTTTTTGCATTGAAGCTGGAAATGTGGGTACTATTCCACATAACAACTGTTGGCAGTAGGATTGTTTATTTTTGAAGCAACAAGACTCAAGCAGTTGCAACTGATGTATATTTATTTAGCAATAGGTTGTAACTTATTTATTTTTTATCAACATGAGAATCAAGAGATTCTCATGACTGATTTGTTTTTCTAATTTTCGGGTTGTAATAATTATAAGAGACTCGACTTTTTATGTATTAGCAGACGGCATATAGAAGAGTATCATTACTCTGTTTCTGTAATCCTGAACTTATTTAATATTAGTTGGCACGGTGATGCTGTTATTACTCTCAAACTGATTCGTTAATCACTTTTTGTGTTCTTCCTGCGCCCTACTGAGGAGGAAGGGCCCTCCTCTTTGGCAGGGATTGTAGTGATTAGGTAGTGTACATTTCAGTTTAGTTCATTGATTTATGGTTTCTCGCTGTTGCTGTACAAATCATGGATTTCATTCACTGTTGTTTCTATTTATCTTATGTTGTTACATAGAGTTAATCAACAGAGTAATAGTAACCAGCTGGAATAGATGTTAGTTCTTGTGTGGCGCGCCTTTACTTCAATATCTGCGAGTTGTGATTTAATTCTATAGAGTGTTTTTGTATCTACATGCATGGTTTGATTCAACAATTTATATCAGCGACATCTTTTACAGTTTTTCTGCATTTTCTTATACTTCACTGGAGTGTATCGGCACAGACAGTAGGAACTCCATTGAAAAGCAAGACCTACCCTGGGTTGACAATTAATGTTGTAGTATGATTCAATTAAGGTTGATTAAAACAATACTAGAAGCTCATTGTCTGTTTGTGCTTCACTGGGCTTCAATATAGCAAGGATTTCATTCAATCGAATGTTGGAAAACATGGGCTCCATGCTTCATGTAGATTCATTATATGAATTGTACATTGAAGTATCTTTAGCATATGATGCATGAGACCCACCACCTCCAAATATTGAAGAGATACCCCAACTACTAACAAATTTATTTCCAAATGACAGATGATTTTCATGGTGTACAACTGGCTGAGTAGGTTGATTAACAACAACTCCAGATATATTGTTCCTTGCAAATAAAGACTGTTATTTCTGAATTTTCTTCACTTCCTGGTTCTTTATTAGGCTCAAAAGTTTCCTTAGCATATTTGTGTTGCTTTAATGTTGTTATGCAACCATCTCATAGAAAAGATAGTTCAACAACTTAAAAATTATACTCTTCGATGGGGAAACCTCTTTTACATTACATTAATGAACAATTCTTGGATGATACAAATGACAAGACCTCCTTTGTATATATAGGAGTCTAAGGGGTCACAATATAATCAAAGCATACATAACAATAATAATGTAAGGGCACAACAATAACAATAGTGGGCTTCTATGGGGCACAACAATAACAATATAGGGGCTACATGCAGTATCAATAAGGGGGCTACACTAAAAATAATAATAAGGGGGCTACACTAGTATTATAGGGACCAACATGCCCATCTCCTTCAAAAAATTGTTGTCCTCAATGATTGAGTAGTTTTGGATGATTATGTATAAAATTCTCATCCTCCCATGTGGAATCTTCAATAGGTAAGTTCTTCCACTTAATGGGATATTCTGAAATTGATTGCTTCCGTAGTGGTCGGGTTCTTGTTTCCATGACTGCTTTAGGCTCAAATATGATTTTTCCTTCTTTTTCAAGTTTTGGAAACACTATTTGAAAGGGAAGATTGTCACCAACAACTTTCTTTAAGCATGAAACATGGAAAATTGGGTGTACTCAGGAATATGCAAGAAACTCCAATTTGTATGCCATAGTACCAATATTTTGCAACACCTTGTAAGGACCATAGTACTTGGGTGATAATCTATTATCCTTCTTAGCTTGCTTGAGAGACATTTGTTTGTATGGTTGTATCCATAAGAATGCCCAGTTATCTATATCAAAACTTCTTTCACTGCAATGTTGTTATTCATGTTGTTTCATTCAATTATGTGCCAGAGTGAGGTTATCCTTTAAGAGTTGGAGAACTTGTTGTTGATGCTTGATGTGATCTTCCACTGCTTGAACGTTAGAATTTTCTCTTAAATATGATGTGATGGATGGTGGATGATATCCATAAAGTGCCATAAATGGGATCACTTTTGTTGCAGTATGGAAGGAAGTGTTATACCAACATTCAGTTAGAGGTAACCACTTGACCCATTGTGTTTTTTTAATTAGATACAAAGCAACGAAGGTATCCTTACAAGAATTTATTCACTATCTCAGTTTTCTCATCAGATTAATGATGATAAGATGAGATATGAGCTAATTGAGTACCAAGACAAGAAAATAATTTTGTCCAAAAAAATCCAGTAAAAATGGGATTTCTGCCACATGCTATAATCTTTGGGTTTGCATTAAGCTTTTGAATTGTTTCCATAAATGCAGTAGAAATTGTACTGGATTTAAAAGGATGAGATAATGAAAAAACATGTGCATACTTGGTAATTATATCGACTACCACCATGATGAAACTATTTCCTTCACACTTGGGTAAACCTGTGATAAAATCCATTGAGACCTCCTCCCAACACTGACCTGGAATGAATAAAGGTTGTAACAGACCCGAGGTCTTAATTGTCTTAACTTTATTTTGTTGGAAAACCAATAATTCTCCCAGAAACTTCTAAATATCATATTTAAGGCCATCCCAAAAAAGTTCCTTATTGACCATATGGTAAGTTCTTAAAAATCCTAAGTGCCCTCCTAAGGGAGAGGTGTGCAATTCCAAAATAATCTTTTGTTTGAGTTGGGAATTCTTACAAAGACATAAGTGATCTTTGTACCATAACGAATCATTTTTCCAACTAAATGTATTTGATGTTCTGGGATCTTGTTACAAGTTTTGAATGAGTGTCCATGCCTCTTCATCATTCTTCCATTCATCCCTTGCTTCATTTATCCACTCAGTTTGGATAATAGAAATGGAACAAACAAATGCTTCCACATCCTCATCCTTTCTTGAGAGTGCATCTGCAACAACATTTTTCTTCCATTTTTTGTAGATGATTTCAAATTCATAACCCAACATCTATGTCACCCATTTTTTCTTCTCTTCTGAAGATAATCTTTGTTCTAAAATGTATTTAAGACGATCATGATTTTTTTTTACCTTGAAGTGTCTTCCCATTAGGTAAGGTCTCAATTTCTTTAGTGCATGTAGTATTGCCAACATTTCCTTCTCATAAATAGGTTTGTGTAGATACTTTCCTTTGATTGGATGATTTTCAAAAGAAATGGGTCTTCCTTCTTGAATTAAAACATCACAAATTCCATTTTTTGAGGCATCACATTCCATAATAAATGTTTTTGTGAAGTCTGGCGTAACTAAGACCAGTGTTTAGCACATTGCCTCTTTATGATGTTCAAAGGCCTTAGTTTCTTCTAGAGTCTAAGAAAATGCATCTTTCTTTAGTATTGATTCTATAGGTTCCATTATTCTCCCATAATTCTAACAAGATTGCAATAATACCCTATCAACCTAAGAAATCCTCGAAGACGCTTTATGGGTATGGGTGTTTTCCATTCATTAATGGCTTTAATTTTGTTAGGGTATAACTTAACACCCTCATCGGATATAATATGACCCAAATATTCCACCTCCTGTACTCTAAAGAAACATGTGGATGTTTTTGCATATAATTGTTTCTCCTCCAATAGTTTGAGCACCCAATCAACATGTTGAACATGATCCTTCCAAGACTTGTTGTAGATTAGTATATCATCAAAAAATACTAGCAAAATTTTTTAAGGAATGGTTTGAAAATGGAATTCATCAATCCTTGAAATGTGGAAGGGGAATTAGTAAGGCCAAAAGGCATGACCAAAAATTCATAATCACCCTCATGAGTTTTGAATGTTATTTTCGGAACGTCTTCAGTCTTCATTCTAATTTTATGACAAAGATCCAAATTGGTGAAGTAAAATGCTCCATGTAATTCATCCAACAATTCATCAATGATAGGAATGAGAAATTTATCTTTAATAGTAAGCTTTTTGAGATCCATATAATCTAGACACATATGACATGATCCATCCTTCTTCTGCACCAATACTACTAGAGAAGAGAAAGAACTTTGACTAGGTTGAAATATACCTACTTCTAGCATTCATGCAACCATACATTGAATTTCACTCTTTTGGGCATAAGGATATCTGTAAGGCCCTATGTTTGGAGGAACACTTCCTGGAATCAAATGAATAGCATGATCATGATCATGAATAGGTGGGAGGCCTTTGGGAGTCTCAAACACCATGGAATGATTGTCCAAGACTTTTTGGAGATCTGGAGAAATAGATGATTTCGATGTTTGAACCTCTAGTGAGCATAATTGGGCAATCACGCCCAATTTTTGTTTCTTTAGAAGCTTTGTTATGCCATTAGAACTAATTATATTTCCTAGTTTCCCTGTGATACCCTTCAATTCAATTTCCCTTCCTTCCCAAAACGATTTCAAAAAATGTTCTTGAAAATTGAAAGCTATCATCCCCAAATATTGTAACCATTGGACCCCTAGTACAACATCAACACCCCCCATTGGAATGCAAAGAATTGGGATATTAATTACATATTCCCCCATGGTTAGCTTGATATTATGGCACTTTCTCGAGAAATTTATACTTCCTCCATTTGCAACCATCACTTGAAACTCTAGTGCTGGATATAGGAAGCAATTCAATTCCTTAGTTATCTTACAATGAATAAAATTATGGGTACTACCCAAATCAATCAACACTATTACCTTTTTGTTCTTTATATATCCTTCTATCTTGAGAGTTTGAGGAGTGGTAATTCCTGCCAATTCATTAGAAGATATGGCCAAATTCATTTCTTCCTTCTCAGGGGTTGGTTCCTAGTGTATATCCTCCTCTTTTGATGTTTCTTATTCCTCTTCTTCCTCCTCATCACAATCTATTTAGAATAATTTATTATCAACACACTTATGACCTTTAGTGTATTTTCTATCACAATTGTAACACAACACTCTTGTTCTTTTTTCCTCAAATTTTTGTGGTTTCAACCTTGTAGATTGTTGAAGACTTGGAGCAACAACGCTTCCATCTTTATAGTTGTGAGTGGTAGAATTCCTTGTTGCAATAATTTTTCTTTCAAATTTTCTTGCCACCTTGAATGCCTTCTCCAATGAATCAGGTTCCCAAAGGCGAACCTCATGTTGGATTTTATCTTTGAAAGTCCCTATGAAGAAATCAATCCTATGCTCCTTTAGAATACCAGTTACCCTAATATTCAGTTCTTGGAAGTCTTCAATGTGCTCCACCATTAAACCATTTTGTTTGAGATTTATCAATTGTCTAAAGAAGGTGTTTCTATTTGCATCTTCATAATGTGCTATCATTTCCTCTTTAGAAATTGACCAGGTGAAAAGTGGTTTATGAGAGAAAATCCATCTATACCATACAAATTAATTGGGTTCTAAATATAAAAATGCAATACGTACCTTTTGTGAGGGTTGCACATCCCGTAGATCAAAATATTGCTCCATCTATAGTATCCATGTTACCGGTGTTGGAAATAGCAACAAGAAATGCTAAAAATAGCATTGCTATAAATAGCATTTCAGGTACGAGTGTTGGACATAGCAACAAGGAATGAAAAATGGAAGTGCTAAAAATAGCTTTGCTATAAATAGCATTTCGGGACAGATTCCAATTTTAGTTAGTCCCTGAACTAAAATTGAGTAGTAAAATTCGAATTTGATCTTAGTGGCTGTTTGTAAAATAATTAACTAATTCATCTTGAGTTAATTAATTGTAGAAAATCAAACATGAATTCTATGTGAAGACATGCAACATTTTCTCCATTGGTTGAGGAAGTTATCCCTTGATTAAAGGAGATCAGGATGAGTTGTAATTAGCTAGCTCAGTTAAATGAGTTAAGTCCAGTTAGATTAGTTCAAATAGTTTGTTAAACTAATTGTAAGTTCAATTAGTTAATGCGTGCATGCATGTAACTGCTGCACTTCAGATAACTTAATATGTTGGCATTATGATACATATGTTGTACTTGATGGCAACCCACTCATCTCAGATGATAAATTATAGTGCAGCAAAGTTCACGCACTTTCATGAAGATAAAAGTTTCTTTCATGTAGAGAAAAGTTCATGCACTTATATGCAGAGAAAACTTTATTTCATGTAGAGAAAAGTTCACGCACTTTTATGCAGAGAAAAGTTTATTTCATGTGGAGAAAAGTTCACGCACTTTTATGCAGAGAAAAGTTTATTTCATGTAGAGAAAAGTTCACGCACTTATATGCAGAGAAAAGTTTATTTCATGTAGAGAAAAGTTCACGCACTTTTATGCAGAGAAAAGTTTATTTCATGTAGAGAAAAGTTCACGCACTTTTATGCAGAGAAAAGTTTATTTCATGTAGAGAAAAGTTCACGCACTTTCATGCAGAGAAAAGTTTATTTCATGTAGAGAAAAGTTCACGCACTTTCATGGTTGGCTCATGGTATTAGTCCGACAATTTTTGATCCTGTGGTTTTGGTCTGTGGTATTGCATCCAAAAGTGTTGATGTCACGCACTTTCATGGTTGGTTCATGGTATTAGTCCTATAGTTTTTGATCCTATGGTTTTGGCTCGTGGTATTGCATCCAAAAGTGTTGATCTCACACACTTTCATGGTTGGTTCATGGTATTCGTCCAACAGTTTTTTGATCCTATGGTTTTGGACCGTGGTATTGTGGAAGGCCTAAGACTATAAAAGAGGAAGGAGATCATTTGGCAAAGTATCATCGAATAAATTGAATATCTAATAAGTGCTAGATCTGAAATATTTGTGATTGGGTTATGGTGTAGATCTGGATCTGAATGAAGGAGGAACCTTAGCGCATAAAGAAGGATAAGTTCTATTGATGGGTCATAATCGTTATGCTTGAATAATAGTATCTTTGCATGATTTTGATCTGTTATATGAGGCGCATGCTTGATCTATAAATCTGACAATCTGGGTTAATTAGTGTATGAATATTTGAAAGAAGGAATTATTCTTTATAGATCTGCACGCAGGTTTCAGGTTGTTGAAGTAGCGTATATCTTTAAATTATGATCTAGCTGCCTCTGTCTATTGCTGCAGTATTCTGGGTTCAGAATTTGGTGTGTGGTTACTGTTACTGTGTTCTAGGTACAGCTGTCAGAGAAGTGTTTACTTGATTCAGTGCTAATTGGGAAAAGGAGATTGTTTGATGCAGATATACTTGATGATTGATTGATGTTCATGGATCCAGTCTGAAAATTTATGAAACGTGGTCCCTGGAAGAAAGAGAAGGTTGTAGCCTTCAGTAGGCCAGCACCTACGTACTAGTATCTTGGCTAGTACAAGAGCTAAGGGGGTTGTAGCTTGTATAGCTCTCTGCAGGTTGTAGCCTGCATACTGGTAAAGGACTGCACCAGTACAAAATTATTGTAAAAGGAGTTTCTAATTGAAAGAAGATAGAGACATATTACAGCAGGTGGTTTTCACCCACATTGGGTTTCCACCTTATATTTGGTGTTCTTTTGTGTGACTATTTGCTTTTCTTGTTCCTGCTCATTATTTTATGATACTGACATACAGAGTAATGATCAATATTTGAAGAATTATTCAAAGTATAATAAGGAAGATAGATTGAAAAGAATTTGATAATACTGATTCATCCCCCCCTCTCAGTATTATTTCCAACAATTGGTATCAGAGCAGGTCCTTCTGAAGAAGCTTGATCGCTTGAAGGAAGATCTAACATCATGAGCAACTACGAGAGGGAAGCATCAATCAGGCCACCGATTTTTGATGGAACAAACTTCGTATATTGGAAGGTAAGAGTTACTGCCTATCTTCAATCTTTGGGTACAAAAGTATGGGACATTATAGAAATAGGGTATACTTTTCCATCAGCTACTCCTACAGATTCAGCTGAGAAGAAGAAATATGAAACAAATGCAAAGGCGGTTAATACTCTTCTAGGATGTCTATCTCAATCTGAATTCGTGAAGGTTATGTAATATAAATCTGCAAAAGAAATATGGGACAAGATTGTTTTGAGCTACGAAGGAGATGAACAGGTGAAACGTGCAAAACTTCAAACCCTCAGGATTCAGTATGAGAATCTCAGAATGTATAATGATGAAAGTGTGGCTAACTATTTCCTTCGGGTAGATGAGATTGTTAATTGTATGAAAAACTTGGGTGAATAAATAAAATAGGTTGTTGTGGTTGAAAAAGTCCTAAGATCATTGTCCCCCAAGTTTGAATCTAAAGTGTCTGCAATAGAAGAAAAGGAAAATCTACGAACTCTTACTATGTCTCAGCTACACGAAATTCTAACTGCTTATGAAATGAGAAAAGGAGGTCCATCAGACAGGAGAGAAGCTGCTTTTAAGGCTTCAGGCAAAGGAGACTACTATGAATCAAGTCACGTGCCAGAAGAAGAAGAAGAATCAAATTTTGTCAGAAATCTTCAACGGGGTACTGGAATGTTCAGAGGTAAGCTACCTTTTAAATGCTTTGCTTGTGGAAGAGTAGGTCATTATGCTGCCAAATGTCCTCATAAGGATAAGATCGACAAAGGAAAGGAACCTGCCAGATGGAACAAGAAACAGAATGCAAATAAGAAAAGCTACTACACTCATGAAGACAGTGATGGTCTATCAAATAGTGATGAAGATGAATGAGGTAATGACTATAAACTTTTAATGGCATTTGAAGATGATGATTACATGGATGCTACAGATGTGGATAGTTTTTATGAAGAGATTTCTAGACTTATGACATGTATAGAAGAAAAGAATATGATCATTGATACTCTACAATTTCAAATTGATGAAAAAGAAAAATATCTTGAAAAGTTAGAAGGTGAAATTGTTGGCCTTAGAAAAGAAATTGCGAAAACAAAGGCTATTAATCTTAAGTTTGTCAAAGGATCTGAAACTCTGGATGAGATCATCAATATACAGTGTTCTTCGCTAAACAAGACAGGTCTGGGGTATAATGGAGAAACATCTCAAGCATCCACCTCAAAGAGTCATCTTGATGCAGCAAAAAGGAATGAGAAAAAGCACAATGGAGATCACCAGGTAAAGTAGGGACGAATTACATCAAGAACGAACAAAGACTATCAGGTAAACCAAGGGCAATCTGTCTTAAGGATGAACAAAAGATACCACCAGCCACAGGTAAAATATTCTCAATTTGCTTCAAGAATGGATGACAATAGAAATTACAATCATTTGGCCGGTAGATTTGATAATCGCAAAAGTTTCTTCAATGGGAAATGTTTCTCTTGCCATAACTTTGGTCACAAAGCAGCTCAATGTGTTGCATATAAAACAATCATGACTAGAGAAGCTCAAAAACAAAGAAGTATGATCGGGATTACAAAAAGGACCTATAACAACTTTTCGGCTCTTGAAAATGAAGTTGAATGTTCTATTTGCAATAACTTTGGTCATGAAGATTCTGAATGCAGGAGCAGGTTTCAGCAGACAAAGGAACAAGCCTCAAGCACCAGAACATGGAGAATAAAGGAACCACAAACAGAAAGATGTGGGATAGCATTTTATGCAGAAGGACAAGAAAATCTATGGTACATTGACAGTGGATGTTCAAAACATATGATAGGTGATAAAGAAAAACTTGAATCATATTCTGCTTTAGAAAAGGGAAAGAAAGTCTCTTTTGGAAATGATACTCCTGCAGCTATAAAAGGAAAAGGCACTGCTCAGTTAAAAGAAAAGGTCAAAGCTGGAAATGTTTTGTATGTTGATGGATTGAAGCATAATCTTCTAAGTGTCAGCCAGATGTGTGATCAAGGAACCGAGGTGATATTTAGATCAAACGGATGTCGTGTTCGTGATCTTGATACAGGTGAAACAGTGATCAAAGGTAGAAGAACTCCAAATAATCTATACATATTTGAAGAAGGACAACAACAATGCTATTTGAGCAAGGATGATGAACACTGGTTATGGCACCGGAGGTTGGGGCATCTAAGTTTTTCACAAATAAGGAAAGCATGCAAATATCAGGCAGTTCATGGTCTTCTAGATATCAAAATTCCAGACAACACCATATGCAAATCATGTCAGTTTGGAAAGCAAACCAGAACTAACTTTCCAGAGAAGGAAGGATCAGCTAGCATGCCTCTTGAGCTAGTCCATACAGATGTATGTGGTCCATTTAGGAAAAGGACACCTCGAGGAGAAGAATACTTGATATTATTCATTGACGATTTCTCCAGGTTTGTTTGGTTAGGACTTATGAAGCACAAAGACGAAGCATTCGAGAAATTCAAATCCTTCAAAGCCTTGGTTGAAAATGAATCAGGTTACAAAATTAAGTGCCTCAGGTCTGACAGAGGTGGGGAGTTTACCTCAAATGAATTTTTCGATTTCTGTGAAGAACATGGGATAAGAAGAGAATTCTCTATAGCTAGAACTCCTCAGCAAAATGGAGTGGTAGAAAGGATGAACAGAACAGTCCAACAAATGGCTCGTGCTATGCTAGATGAGTCTGGAACTCCCGCAACTTTCTGGGGTGAAGCCGCATATGCTGCGGTTGTTATTCTCAACAAAACAAATGTCCAAGTTGTTATAGACATTTTTGTGCCTTACAGCATAGAGCATGAAATGTCAATAATCTAAGGGATCCAAAGTCCCTAAACATGCTGTTCTTACCCTTGGAGGAACAAGGTCAGCAAACCACAGCACTACAAACCAGTTCTCCACTGAAAAACACTCAAAAACAGGTCAATTTTGGATCAAAGCAGCTGCTCCACTAGGCATCTGCGCTGCATAGCAGGTACAACAAAGGATACCTGCTATGCATAGCAGGTAGAACAAAGGCTACCTGCGCTGGGCGTACTTTGACATGTGGAGGAATCTTTTTCTCAATGTGCCAGTGCCCAGGAAGCTTCTAAAAAGACACTTGATCATAAGATTCGCCTAATGATGAGTTAAGAGCTTCTAAAACTCCAAGTGGAAGGCAGAAACTCTGAGTGAAGGACTGAAGAACAACTGGAGTTGAAGAGGACAACAAGTAACACATCAAGATGACTTACCTTCACTCCAAAACTCTATATAAGGATCTCATCCCATGGGATCTGGAGGCCGGAATTTAGTGCAAAGAATTGCTGTTGGTTTACAGTTGTGAGCATTGGGTGATTGCTTGAGGGAGGTGAAGAAGAGATTTCTCTCCGTCGGGAAGGTGATGCTGGATTGGACCTCTCATGGTTGTATCACCGCCTGAACCTTACTTCCATATATTAATAAAGCATTTGAGGTTCTTCTATTCGCATGTGTTTCAATGATGTATTGTCTTACTTGCGTATTTGATTTATGCTAATCCTTGAATCAGTTATGCATGCATGCTTCTTGTAGTTTCCTTTCCTTGTCTTGTTTGCAGGATCTCGTGTAGTTGGGCCCGTGAAAAGACTTGGAGCTGGGAGCAAGCGGCAATCAAAGGAGATTGGATCGACCATTTGCGCAAGACATCGGTAAGTGGATCTCTTCCTTTTATCTCTTGCATGTCATAAAGAAGAAACTTTAGATAGCTTTGCTTTCAGCTGTTGCTAAGGAACTGTCACCCTTAGAGTGGGTTAGGGTCATTCCGAGTTGGATACTTTCCCCCACAACAGACTGGCGACTCCGCTGGGGATCGTGTCTTGTTGGTAGCTTGTGTTTCTTGCTATTCATTTCTTAAACAAAAGAGTACCGAGTCGAACTGCATGCGAGTCCTTCGAATGCAAAGTAGAGGGCAGCTACTCTAGCCCAGTGCTGGGCATGTTTATGATTTGAAGAGCTGATCCACAAGGACTCTTTTTGCTCTTTGTGATAGTGTTCATCTTCCTTTAATCATCCTCTAGAGTATACTTGACTGATAGCAACTGATTTGGCCAAAAACTGTTGATTTTTGAGCAAACTGTGACCCGGAATCTGAGAGAGACGAGAGTTGTCTCAATCAGTGCAGCTGCAACAAAGGCTACCTGCACAGCATCGCAGGTCCCGAAGGGGCTACCTGCGCTGCATCGCAAGTTGACAGTGCAGTACCTGCGCTGATCCAGTTTTGCCTTGTGCAACTGGGATTCCCCACTGTCTGTTGCCCAGTTTTCAGTATTGTTTTTGCAGCCTGTTGTCAACCTGTATACCCAGCTGAAACCACTTCTCTTTGCCTTCATTCCGCCTCAGTTGTATGAAGAAACCGTGATTGTTCTTATTGTATTTCTTGCTGTCATTCACAGTTTCCCATAGCGAAACTAAACTAGTCTTGCTAAGACCTCTTGAATCAAGACCTGTGAGAAAGTGTCGTTGTGATTCTAAGAGCTAGTTTATTGCTGTTCATAGCTACTTGAGCATTTGCTTTCGTTATATGGTTCGAATTTCAGTATTTCTTGTGTTGAAACGAGTGAAATCTTAAGGTGTTCTTTTGATTATTGGACAAACACTTGTTTGCTTTCGCTTGAAATTGAATTCGAAATCGTACAACAGCTTTCTTTTTGTCATACACCAAACATTAAGAAAGAAGAAAAGAAATACTTGCATTGTGCATGTGCATTTTGACAGTTTGCATGTCGATTTAGGAAAAGTGCATCAGTGTGTGCTCTATGATCTGTTTGAAAATATGATGTCTTTCTTTTCCTTCAGTAGTTAAGGTTTTCATAAGTTGAAAGAATTGAAAAAGCTTGCTTATCATTCTTAGACTGCATTTAGGAGTTGTATCATACATCACGTGGTGATCCATAAAGGCAAACTGCTAAGCAAGATCAACCTAAAAAGAACTGAATTTATCTAACAACGCTTTGAAACATAACGAAACACAGTAGAGGTCTAGGTAGAGACGTGAACCGGCGTCGTTAAACATAGTGACTGTCGATCTCTATGAAGGTGGGTGATTCCTCCTGAGGGACGATAGCACTAATACGGATTTGTGCCCCCGCGTACCGTCGCGTATATTGGGGGACCCCTATAGGAATAAAGCCTTTATCCATAGGAAGCCGTGTCGGCCGCCCTACTGATCGCGATGCAGTGAACACAGCATTCACGAAGATCGACCACTCGTACCGTAAAACGTATTCTGTGGTTTCGCGAAAGGTTTGGCACACCCTTGCCTAGAACTCCAGAGTAGTTTCTTTTGGCCTTTTTCAAACTCTATAACTGAAAAAGTCCATCCGAGCATTTGTCACTTCGGGCTCGTTAATACATCGAAGGAGACTAGAGTCATCTTTAGCTTTTTCTCGACTCTTTAAAAGTGAAAAAGCAAGTTGTGTCTAAAGCGTCGTCATATAAAATTCATCTTAAACGGAACATAATTACCCCTGATTCCTACGTTGATCTTAAAGTTGAGAACATGGAACACACCAACAAAGGGATTCCACATGATGGGACCCCTAGCCCTTTCTCCTCTTGGGGAGAAGTTGGTGCGCCCCACATGGCCACATTGTCACTTCCAGCGCTGACAATTGGCCTGCCAGTTTGGCTATTCTCAACCGCTGTAGTTCAGACCACCACGGTTCCTGAACAGTCGAGTCAACAGTTAGACCAGTCTAGAGCTACCCTCCAGCCTTCCACTTCTTATGAGCCTTCCTCCGATCCTTCTTCTTCGAAAGGTCAAGCCGCCAAAAGCGGAGCTCCCATAGAAAAGAAGAAGGAAAAGAAGAAGAAAGAAAAGAAGCAGAAGGAGCCAAAGGCGCCTGGGGGCAAGCAAAAGGCATCTAACGAAAACCCACACACAGCACGGACCGGGCCCAAATCGCCATGTGTCATATGTAGAGGGAACCACTTCCACAGTGATTGTCCCAGTATTCCCCGGATACTAAGGGACTGGTCCCCTCGTTTGCACAGCCCGGAAGCGTCAACCTCTGACAACCAGGTTGAATGCTTACCGTCGACCAGCGAAAGTGAAGGTCCTAGACGACGAAGGGGAATGAGATTCCCCTGCGAACTGTGTGAAGGAAATCACACCCTTCGCCGTTGTCCCTTTTTAGACGAAGCCAAGAGAGTTTTGGAAGATCAACCGGTGGACGTGTGCTACTTCCTCCTGGATATCAAAAACTCGTGCCAAGTCCTTCGTTGGTCGAAAATACTGCTGCCCCACTCATAGGGCCAGCTGAAGTGTCAGTCGCTGAAAGTGAACCTACTGAATCCGGACCGGACGAAAGTCCAAAGGTCGAAACGGCAGTTGACCCGGTTCTCCCTTCAGAAGTTTCATCTTCAAATACCACAGTCGCTGAGGATTCATCTTCGGTTGACACCCCTACCGAAGAGAATAAGGATGACACCGTCCATATTCTTTTCGTCAACTCCGATTCTGATGAGCATCTGGGCAATGCGCCCACTCCTTTATCGCAGGAAGGAGCATCGTCAGGATCATATCCGGCCGTATATTCGGTCCCACCACCAAGCAACCTAGTCGTGTCCTTTGATTGGAACCAACTAGGCAGACCCCGGTTACCAGCCAGTATACCATTTAGAGTTATAGTCCAAATATACAAAATGGTGATGGCTGGAACTATCATTGATGAAGGGGCATCTGTGAGTATCCTGTCCTCTATTGCTTGGAAAGCACTGGGTTGCCCGGCGCTTTTGCCCGAGACAAGGCGTCTCTCGGGTTTTGACAGGGGAACCAGTCGACCATTAGGGATTCTACCTAATGTGCCTATTACATTGAAAGGGAAGGCTGTCAAGATAAATTTGATGGTCGTCCAAGGACCCTTGGATTATAACCTACTCCTTGGACGAGACTACATATATTGCATGGAAGCAATAGTCTCCTCACTCTTTCGAATAATGTGTTTTCCACACGAAGGAAGAATGGTCAAGCTCGTAGACCAACTTTCATTTCCGGGATCACGCATCACAAATAGTCACATACCTATCCTCAATGGTCTTTTCGATCAAGAAAGGTCTCTTCCCCCGGTTCTTCTTCCTGATGAATGCGAGTGATTCGGGAAAGGAACACAGGAGCCTAGGGGGCATGCATCCTGGTCTGCTCTGGAGGCAGAAAAAACCTTGGGTGTAAAGTAGAATTTCCGCGGAAGAATATGACTAGTCCGTACCCCGTCCCCTCCTTCATCTTTGTGAATCTTCCTCTGAGCCATCTTCGTGGAGAAGAAGGACAAGAAGACGAAGAGAGACTGGGAATCTTAGAAGGGGTAATTGGGAGTGGGGTTGTTCTAGAATAAGATTCTCTTGTTAAAGTTAAGTGCGTGGCAGAGTGTCGTCATTCACCTTTGTCTAAATAGGTAGGCTCTACCAAAGAAGGGGATCCGTTTGCGGCAGCAAGTAGTAACCATCTTTGGATAAAAGGCAAGCCTCACCCATTAAAACAAATGTTTTAAAGGATAAGTAGGGGCAGCCTCCAAAGAAAGAGATTCTATTGCTGCAACAAATTGTAACCATCTTTGGATAACCTAATGATAGACATCGCCGAAGAAAGTTTCTGTTTAAAAGAATTAACAGAACAATCTTTGGGTAACCAGAAAGAGGTAGGCCTCTCCCGGTAAAACAAATGTTTTACCTGCAAATTGAGGGGTAACCTTGAAATTAGACTTACACCGGGGGGCATGCAAACCTCTTGGAATGCAAGCACGGGCGGCTATTTTGTTTTTTAGTTTTTTAGGTCCTCCCTTTAAACCTGTAGGTCTAACCCGTTAAACTCATAGGATTAGCCGATACCCAGCTTGCATAAAGAGAGGATATTGAGCATAGCTTCGTGAGATAAAGCTCCATAAAAAATAGCTATCTCACACGAGACCTTCCTACTTTGTGACTGGTAAAAACGAGCAGTTTTGGCAAAGTTCATGCTCGTTAAAAAATAAACGCAAGATCCGAGCAGTTTTAATGCGGAAATTCATGCTCGTTAAAAAATAAACGCAAGCTTGTGAGCAGGCTTTCCCCCAGAGTTCAAGCTCATTCAGAAAAAATGAACCGGTAAATAACCATTTGAGACCGTAAATCCATCAGCCATAAAAGCCTTGGTCGTGTTTGTGCACCGTCACCTCCACTTGTCATTTGGCCGATCATTCACATCCACTTGATTGTTTACCTATTTTGAGGAACAGCTGCGAAGAGTGATTTCACCTAGCCATCCTTGTAATACTGCCGTGATTGGAAAATTCCAACCTGTACCTGGAATCTGCTGCTATCCCTGTTTATCACTCATTCCTCAAAAGACGAGTCTTCTTTGAGCTCTTTTCACTGACTCGTAAAATATGAAAAGTTTGCCAAGTTTTGGCCTTCCAGCTTGTTAAAAGGACCGGAAGAGCTATCCCTCCTCTAGATTTTAATCTTTTTGGACTTGAGGGATTAGTGCACAAAAAGATCGAGCGCTTGTCTAGTTCGGCTCGATAAAGATATCGAACATTCATCCCTTCTGTATTGTTTTATACTTTTTCGGACTTAAGGGATTAGATGACGAAAAAGGACCCCTGGAGTCTACTTTATGTACCCTTTTCAGACTCTCTAAATATGAAAAGGACCGAGTTGTCTTTGTCGCTGGGCTCGTTAAAAATATTAGATAGCGACAAACTTGTCTTTAGACAAGAACGAGTTTCCCTATCGCTAAGCTCATTAAAAACATAGCGATGGGCTTGCCCGAAGGGCAGGTTATAGATCAAGCATATGTTATCCTCCTCAAGCTTGACAAAAATAAAGAGGTACTGGTCAGAAATGACTGGGAAAAAATTGGGAAGAACCTCAAAGCTTAATGGTAGCAAGTCGCTCTTGAACATGACACTTTTGCCTCCGTAAATGTCGGGTTGGGTTATTATCATTCACCGGTCCCTTCACCATGGTCTCGCCATACCATCCATACATGGGGTAATGCTACCGATCCATCACATCAGTGTTGTTATATGTTCAAGAGATGTCATTCAGAAAGTGTCAACCGGGTCCCATCCACTACCGTACATCATCTTTCATCCTTCCATGACCGCCACCCTGAATCATATTTCACAGATCGTTTTCACCATCATCACTAGCTCCGTTCCATGTCACTGATGTGGGATTCATTAAGGCCCTCCTTTGACGGATCACTTCTTGTCGACATCAGCTCACTATCCAAGAAGTTGATCTAGGAACACCCCCTCAGTACTTTGAAGCTTGCATGCCTCAATGGCAAGTTTCTCACTCCCGGCGATAGGTATACATTAATGACCTTCGACCAGGAGACTTTGCGTGGTGTTCGACGTCAAATCCTATATTCACACCACGTGAATTGTGCTGCAGTACCTTGAGGGTCATCATCATTATCGGTGATTCCTCTCGCGCTTGTTAACAGTTTACATTATTGACTGGTAATCAAGCGATGTCTTTCCATGTTCGACTTCAGGAAATTCTCACATGGATTGACTTGTACTAGAGTGAAGATCGGACAAGTTTGAAGACCCCGGATCTAGTTTCATCCATCCGGGCTGTGATATATATTCAGGAGATAAAAACATAGACATGTGCAGCAGATGATCATCCTACTAAAAAAGGATGATAATTAAAAGCAGAGAATTATCGGTCTATTATCAGACGATCATCTGTTTATGTACAGCAAATGTATTTATAAAGCTGAGCATGGGAAATGCCCGCCTCAGCTAGATCATGAAAAGAAAGTATGAAAAGATAATGTATTGTATTGTATTTTGTTACAGGTCACCTCCCGACGATTGAATGAACTTCGGATCCTCCTAATAAAGCATTTCACCCGATAAACGACCTCATACTTTAGGGGGCAACTGTTATAGACATTTTTGTGCCTTACAGCATAGAGCATGAAATGTCAATAATCTAAGGGATCCAAAGTCCCTAAACATGTTGTTCTTACCCTTGGAGGAACAAGGTCAGCAAACCACAGCACTGCAAACCAGTTCTCCACTGAAAAACACTCAAAAACAGGTCAATTTTGGATCAAAGCAGCTGCTCCACTAGGCATCTGCGCTGCATAGCAGGTACAACAAAGGCTACCTGCTATGCATAGCAGGTAGAACAAAGGCTACCTGCGCTGGGCGTACTTTGACATGTGGAGGAATCTTTTTCTCAATGTGCCAGTGCCCAGGAAGCTTCTAAAAAGACACTTGATCATAAGATTCGCCTAATGATGAGTTAAGAGCTTCTAAAACTCCAAGTGGAAGGCAGAAACTCTGAGTGAAGGACTGAAGAACAACTGGAGTTGAAGAGGACAGCAAGTCACACATCAAGATGACTTACCTTCACTCCAAAACTCTATATAAGGATCTCATCCCATGGGATCTGGAGGCCGGAATTTAGTGCAAAGAATTGCTGTTGGTTTACAATTGTGAGCATTGGGTGATTGCTTGAGGGAGGTGAAGAAGAGATTTCTCTCCGTCGGGAAGGTGATGCTGGATTGGACCTCTCATGGTTGTATCACCGCCTGAACCTTACTTCCATATATTAATAAAGCATTTGAGGTTCTTCTATTCGCATGTGTTTCAATGATGTATTGTCTTACTTGCGTATTTGATTTATGCTAATCCTTGAATCAGTTATGCATGCATGCTTCTTGTAGTTTCCTTTCCTTGTCTTGTTTGCAGGATCTCGTGTAGTTGGGCCCGTGAAAAGACTTGGAGCTGGGAACAAGCGGCAATCAAAGGAGATCGGATCGACCATTTGCGCAAGACATCGGTAAGTGGATCTCTTCCTTTTATCTCTTGCATGTCATAAAGAAGAAACTTTAGATAGCTTTGCTTTCAGCTGTTGCTAAGGAACTGTCACCCTTAGAGTGGGTTAGGGTCATTCCGAGTTGGATACTTTCCCCCACAACAGACTCAGTCTGTTGTGGGGGAAAGTATCCAACTCGGAATGACCCTAACCCACTCTAAGGGTGACAGTTCCTTAGCAACAGCTGAAAGCAAAGCTATCTAAAGTTTCTTCTTTATGACATGCAAGAGATAAAAGGAAGAGATCCACTTACCGATGTCTTGCGCAAATGGTCGATCCGACCTCGTTTGATTGCCGCTTGTTCCCAGCTCCAAGTCTTTTCACGGGCCCAACTACACGAGATCCTGCAAACAAGACAAGGAAAGGAAACTACAAGAAGCATGCATGCATAACTGATTCAAGGATTAGCATAAATCAAATACGCAAGTAAGACAATACATCATTGAAACACATGTGAATAGAAGAACCTCAAATGCTTTATTAATATATGGAAGTAAGGTTCAGGCGGTGATACAACCATGAGAGGTCCAATCCAGCATCACCTTCCCGACGGAGAGAAATCTCTTCTTCACCTCCCTCAAGCAATCACCCAATGCTCACAACTGTAAACCAACAGCAATTCTTTGCACTAAATTCCGGCCTCCAGATCCCATGGGATGAGATCCTTATATAGAGTTTTGGAGTGAAGGTAAGTCATCTTGATGTGTGACTTGTTGTCCACTTCAACTCCAGTTGTTCTTCAGTCCTTCACTCAGAGTTTCTGCCTTCCACTTGGAGTTTTAGAAGCTCTTAACTCATCATTAGGCGAATCTTATGATCAAGTGTCTTTTTAGAAGCTTCCTGGGCACTGGCACATTGAGAAAAAGATTCCTCCACATGTCAAAGTACGCCCAGCGTAGGTAGCCTTTGTTCTACCTGCTATGCATAGTAGGTAGCCTTTGTTGTACCTGCTATGCAGCGCAGATGCCTAGTGGAGCAGCTGCTTTGATCCAAAATTGACCTGTTTTTGAGTGTTTTTCAGTGGAGAACTGGTTTGCAGTGCTGTGGTTTGCTGACCTTGTTCCTCCAAGGGTAAGAACAACATGTTTAGGGACTTTGGATCCCTTAGATTATTGACATTTCATGCTCTATGCTGTAAGGCACAAAAATGTCTATAACAGTTGCCCCCTAAAGTATGAGGTCGTTTATCGGGTGAAATGCTTTATTAGGAGGATCCGAAGTTCATTCAATCGTCGGGAGGTGACCTGTAACAAAATACAATACAATACATTATCTTTTCATACTTTCTTTCCATGATCTAGCTGAGGCAGGCATTTCCCATGCTCAGCTTTATAAATACATTTGCTGTACATAAACAGACGATCGTCTGATAATAGACCGATAATTCTCTGCTTTTAATTATCATCCTTTTTTAGTAGGATGATCATCTGCTGCACATGTCTATGTTTTTATCTCCTGAATATATATCGCAGCCCGGATGGATGAAACTAGATCCGGGGTCTTCAAACTTGTCCGATCTTCACTCTAGTACAAGTCGATCCATGTGAGAATTTCCTGAAGTCGAACATGGAAAGACATCGCTTGATTACCAGTCAATAATGTAAACTGTTAACAAGCGCGAGAGGAATCACCGATAATGATGATGACCCTCAAGGTACTGCAGCACAATTCACGTGGTGTGAATATAGGATTTGACGTCGAACACCACGCAAAGTCTCCTGGTCGAAGGTCATTAATGTATACCTATCGCCGGGAGTGAGAAACTTGCCATTGAGGCATGCAAGCTTCAAAGTACTGAGGGGGTGTTCCTAGATCAACTTCTTGGATAGTGAGCTGATGTCGACAAGAAGTGATCCGTCAAAGGAGGGCCTTAATGAATCCCACATCAGTGACACGGAACGGAGCTAGTGATGATGGTGAAAACGATCTGTGAAATATGATTCAGGGTGGCGGTCATGGAAGGATGAAAGATGATGTACGGTAGTGGATGGGACCCAGTTGACACTTTTTGAATGACATCTCTTGAACATATAACGACACTGATGTGATGGATCGGTAGCATTACCCCATGTATGGATGGTATGGCGAGACCATGGTGAAGGGACCGGTGAATGATAATAACCCAACCCGACATTTACGGAGGCAAAAGTGTCATGTTCAAGAGCGACTTGCTACCATTAAGCTTTGAGGTTCTTCCCAATTTTTCCCCAGTGGAGTCGCCAGTCTGTTGTGGGGGAAAGTATCCAACTCGGAATGACCCTAACCCACTCTAAGGGTGACAGTTCCTTAGCAACAGCTGAAAGAAAAGCTATCTAAAGTTTCTTCTTTATGACATGCAAGAGATAAAAGGAAGAGATCCACTTACCGATGTCTTGCGCAAATGGTCGATCCGATCTCCTTTGATTTCCGCTTGCTCCCAGCTCCAAGTCTTTTCACGGGCCCAACTACACGAGATCCTGCAAACAAGACAAGGAAAGGAAACTACAAGAAGCATGCATGCATAACTGATTCAAGGATTAGCATAAATCAAATATGCAAGTAAGACAATACATCATTGAAACACATGCGAATAGAAGAACCTCAAATGCTTTATTAATATATGGAAGTAAGGTTCAGGCGGTGATACAACCATGAGAGGTCCAATCCAGCATCACCTTCCCGACGGAGAGAAATCTCTTCTTCACCTCCCTCAAGCAATCACCCAATGCTCACAACTGTAAACCAACAGCAATTCTTTGCACTAAATTCCGGCCTCCAGATCCCATGGGATGAGATCCTTATATAGAGTTTTGGAGTGAAGGTAAGTCATCTTGATGTGTGACTTGTTGTCCTCTTCAACTCCAGTTGTTCTTCAGTCCTTCACTCAGAGTTTTTGCCTTCCACTTGGAGTTTTAGAAGCTCTTAACTCATCATTAGGCGAATCTTATGATCAAGTGTCTTTTTAGAAGCTTCCTGGGCACTGGCACATTGAGAAAAAGATTCCTCCACATGTCAAAGTACGCCCAGTGCAGGTAGCCTTTGTTCTACCTGCTATGCATAGCAGGTAGCCTTTGTTGTACCTGCTATGCAGCGCAGATGCCTAGTGGAGCAGCTGCTTTGATCCAAAATTGACCTGTTTTTGAGTGTTTTTCAGTGGAGAACTGGTTTGCAGTGCTGTGGTTTGCTGACCTTGTTCCTCCAAGGGTAAGAACAACATGTTTAGGGACTTTGGATCCCTTAGATTATTGACATTTCATGCTCTATGCTGTAAGGCACAAAAATGTCTATAACACAAGTGAACAGAACTCAAACTCCTCATGAGCTCTGGTATGGTGAGACTCCTTCGGTAAAGCACTTCAAAATCTTTGGGAGCAAATGCTATATTAAGAATACTGATGAGAAACTTGGCAAACTTGAACCTAGAGCAGTTGAAGGAATTCTTCTTGGTTATTCTCCACACAACAAAGCATATAAGTGCTACAATAAAAGACTTGGAAGAATTGTTGACAGCATTGATGTAGTGGTTGATGAAAAGGGATACATTCCTAGGCAAGTAAATCATGAAAATATCGAAGAAGATGAAGACTACCCTCAAAGACAGAATGATGAAGAAGAAGAACCTCAAGAAGCACCAGAGGAACAGATAAGGATAGAAGAGAAGACTCCATCCCGGTACGTTCAGAAGAATCATCCAGAATCTCAGATTTTGGGGCAGAAAGAAGCAGGTGTACAAACAAGAAGAACAATTGCAGAAGCTTCAAGCTATTTGGCATTACTCTCCTCCACTGAACCACAAAATGTAAAAGAGGCATGCAAAGATGAATGTTGGGTCAAAGCAATGGATGAAGAACTTGAGTAGATCGAAAAGAACAACACTTGGGAGTTGGTTCCTAGACCAAAGGATAAGAATGTTATAGGGACAAAATGGGTCTTCAAAAATAAGTTGAATGAAAATGGGGAAGTAATTAGAAATAAGGCAAGACTTGTTTGTAAAGGGTATGCGCAGTAAGAAGGAATAGATTTTGGGGAAACTTTTGCTCCTGTTGCAAGACTTGAGGCCATCCGAATGTTCCTTGCTCTCTCAAGCTTTCAAAAGTTCAAAGTATTTCAAATGGACGTGAAATCAACCTTTCTGAATGGAGACTTAGAAGAAGAAGTATACATTGAGCAGCCAGATGGTTTCATTCTTGAAAATGATCCAAATCTTGTATGCAGACTGAAAAAGGCTCTCTATGGTCTTAAACAAGCTCCAAGGGCTTGGTACTATTGTTTGGACAAATATCTTCATCAACAAGGTTTTTCAAAAGGATCAGCAGATAGCAATCTTTATATAAAAATTGAAAATGACAAATTGCTAATACTTGTTGTGTATGTAGATGACATTATATTTGGCAGCAATGAAGAATCTATGAGTCAAAGCTTTGCCTTGGTGATGCAGAAAGAATTCGAAATGTCCTTGCTTGGAGAATTGACATATTTTCTTGGCCTGTAAATTCAAAAAAAGGAAGGAGGGATCTTCTTGTCTCAAACCAAGTATCTCAAGCAGATTTTGAAGAAATATGGCATGGAAGATGCAAAGCCAGTATGTACACCCATGGTCACAGGATGTAGCCTCAGTGAAAATGATGAATCAACAACAGTACATCAACCAACCTACAGATCTATGATTGGAAGTCTACTTTATTTGACAGGTACCCGACGAGACATCATGCATGAAGTGGGAATAGTTGGAAGATTTCAGGCAAATCCAAAGGAAACTCATCTTCAGGCAGTAAAGAGAATCTTCAAATATCTTCAAGGGACTCAAAATTATGGCTTATGGTATCCTAGAGATACAGATCTCACACTTCATGCTTATACTGATGCAGATTGGGCCGGAAGCATGGATGACAGGAAGAGCACAAGTGGTGGTGCATTCTTTATGGGTTCCAGATTAGTATCTTGGTTCAGCAAGAAACAGAGTTCGATTGCCTTGTCTACAGCTGAAGCAGAATATGTTGTTGCTGCATCTTGCTGCGCTCAACTCCTTTGGATGATGCAGACCTTGTAGGATTTTCAAATCACTTGTACACCACCCATCTCCATCTTATGTGATAATACAAGTGCAATCAGCATTTCAAAGAACCCAGTCATGCATTCAAAAACCAAGCACATACCAATCAAGTATCACTTTCTCCAGGAACAAGTGCTTGAACAAAAGGTCAAGTTGGAGTATGTTCCTTCTAAGGAACAGGTTGCTGATATACTCACCAAACCATTGCCTAGGGAGACCTTTGAATACCTCAGGCAAAAGCTGGGGGTTGTTGATGCATCATCTTGTTATTGAATCTCTTCTGATTGTTGGTTGTACGCAAGGTTCATCTTAAGTATATGCGTACATGTGTTGGGTTGCGGATTGGTCAAAGATCGAATGGCACAGGTTCAGGGGGAGCATATCATGCATTTTTGGCATTATGGAGGAAGTACAGAAGGAGATCATGGATGCTGGTCTGAATATTGCTGCAATACGTCTCTATCTCTTTCATGGTCATTTATGGTGTTTGATGGATTATGGTTCTTCTTTGCAGATCTGGTTTATAGTCAGGGGGAGCATAACCCTTTGCCCTTGATGTCAAAGGGGGAGAGTGATTGGTTGTTGTTGCCATCAAGTCCAAAGGGGGAGATTGTTGGCATTATGATACATATGTTGTACTTGATGGCAACCCACTCATCTCAGATGATAAATTATAGTGCAGCAAAGTTCACGCACTTTCATGAAGATAAAAGTTTCTTTCATGTAGAGAAAAGTTCACGCACTTATATGCAGAGAAAAGTTTATTTCATGTAGAGAAAAGTTCATGCACTTTTATGCAGAGAAAAGTTTATTTCATGTAGAGAAAAGTTCACGCACTTTTATGCAGAGAAAAGTTTATTTCATGTAGAGAAAAGTTCACGCACTTTTATGCAGAGAAAAGTTCACGCACTTTTATGCAGAGAAAAGTTTATTTCATGTAGAGAAAAGTTCACGCACTTTTATGCAGAGAAAAGTTTATTTCATGTAGAGAAAAGTTCATGCACTTTCATGCAGAGAAAAGTCCCTTTCATGAAGAGAAAAGTTCACGCACTTTCATGGCTGGCTCATGGTATTAGTCCGACAGTTTTTTATCCTGTGGTTTTGGTCCGTGGTATTACATCCAAAAGTGTTGATCTCACACACTTTCATGGTTGGTTCATGATATTAGTCCTATAGTTTTTGATCCTATGGTTTTGGCTCGTGGTATTGCATCCAAAAGTGTTGATCTCATGCACTTTCATGGTTGGTTCATGGTATTAGTCCAACAGTTTTTTGATCCTATGGTTTTGGACCGTGGTATTGTGGAAGGCCTAAGACTATAAAAGAGGAAGGAGATCATTTGGCAAAGTATCATCGAATAAATTGAATATGTAATAAGTGCTAGATCTGAAATATTTGTGATTGGGTTATGGTGCAGATCTGGATCTGAATGAAGGAGGAACCTTAGCGCATAAAGAAGGATAAGTTCTATTGATGGGTCATAATCGTTATGCTTGAATAATAGTATCTTTGCATGATTTTGATCTGTTATATGAGGCACATGCTTGATCTATAAATCTGACAATCTGGGTTAATTAGTGTCTGAATATTTGAAAGAAGGAATTATTCTTTATAGATCTGCACGCAGGTTTCAGGTTGTTGAAGTAGCGTATATCTTTAAATTATGATCTAGCTACCTCTATCTATTGTTGCAGTATTCTGGGTTCAGAATTTGGTGTGTGGTTACTGTTACTGTGTTCTAGGTACAGCTGTCAGAGAAGTGTTTACTTGATTCAGTGCTAATTGGGAAAAGGAGATTGTTTGATGCAGATATACTTGATGATTGATTGATGTTCATGGATCCAGTCTGAAAATTTATGAAACGTGGTCCCTGGAAGAAAGAGAAGGTTGTAGCCTTCAGTAGGCCAACACCTACGTACTAGTATCTTGGCTAGTACAAGAGCTAAGGGGGTTGTAGCTCCCTTCCAGGAGAAGCTGGAGAATGAGAGAGGGTTGTAGCTCTCTGCAGGTTGTAGCCTACGTACTGGTAAAGGACTGCACCAGTACAAAATCATTGTAAAAGGAGTTTCTAATTGAAAGAAGATAGAGACATATTGCAGCAGGTGGTTTTCACCCACATTGGGTTTCCACCTTATATCTGGTGTTCTTTTGTGTGACTATTTGCTTTTCTTGTTCCTGCTCATTATTTTATGATACTGACATACAAAGTAATGATAAATATTTGAAGAATTATTCAAAGTATAATAAGGAAGATAGATTGAAAAGAATTTGATAATACTGATGCACCCCCCCCTCTCAGTATTATTTCCAACATAATATTCTCTCATAAATAACTCATGCATGTCAGTTCAGTCAGAGACCCAATTGAGATCAGAGGAAGGGATAGTGTACTATAAGTTGGAGGAATTTTCCTATATAGGAAACTCATCCATGGAGAAGGAATTATCTCCTTCAGGGCTGCATAATTACTTCTGCGTTTAATGTGTTGTGTGAGAGGTAAATTCACACAGGTGGCAACATTGGACCCCAGGAGAAACTGCACAAGGAAATAGGAGGCTTGGAGGGTAGACGAGAAGGTTTGTGAGAAACCTTTGACTGTCTATGAGTAGTAGTTGGATTGTACTGAGCGTAGGATATCTTGTGAGTTGATGCTTTGTGTAATCTGAACATATTTCCACTTGTATGATAATACATAGATCGGGGTTTTTAACTGAGGCTTTCCCTAGAGTATTCTTCTGTGTTCATGTGTGATTGATTTCTCATTCTCAGTTATATGTGTTCTATTTGATCTTGCTCAAATTAGATTAAGCTTCAGCAAGTTTGTTGTAGAAGTAGATCTTGTATTTTGATTTAGTATATTGCATAATATGTTGATCTACAGTGGGAATTTCTACATGGTATCGGAGAAAAGGTGATCAAAGCGAAGAACAATATACAAAGAAGGGAGAAGTTTGAAGTTTAAAGTTCCTGATTATAGAATTTGAATTCTTATCACATCTCAAATTTCACCAATGGCATTCAATGGTTTAAGACTTGAGTACGCCCTTAATGGCAGCTCAAATTATATAGCCTGGAAGGATAGCATGGAAGCAGTATTAGAGGACAATGGTCTAAAGGACTTCATTGATCAAGAAGTCCCCAAGGTGACAGCAGCTAATTCTACAAAATTGGTGGAATGGAAGAAATGTGTGGCTAGAGCGAGGAGAATCCTCCTGGAGGAAGTTCAAGACCAAATTGTCTCGAGCCTCCATGGGAAGGAGACATCGTTTTCAATGTGGAAAATAATGAAAGATCTATATCAGAACAACAGTGATCAGAGGAAGCTGGCACTGAAAAACAAGCTTCGGAAAATCAAGTGTGAAAAGGGTGACATGATCTCTACATATCTAGTCAAGCTCACCACCTGCAGGGATGAGCTTGGAAGTGTAGGGATCATGACAGCCGATGATGAAATGGTGAGTATTGCTCTCCTTGGTCTTCCTAAGAGCTGGCATAGCTACCAAGACTCAGTAAATGGAAGAGAGAAACTGCCAGATTAGGAACGACTTTGGTCGGATCTGATGCAGGAGGAGATAAGAAGAAGCACCAAAGATGGTTCTTCATCCAAGGAGGATGAAGAAAATTGCACCTTAGTGAGTAAGGCAAAGAAAGGGAAGGAGAAGGATTCTCATCCCAAATCAATTTCTTCCCATGGTGGGAAGAAGTTTGACAAATCAAAAGTGCGATGCTTTCATTGTCATGAGGTGGGCCAGTTTGCTACAAATTGTCCACTGAAGAAATCCAAGATGGGATCCAAGGAAGGATCAGAAGGTGAGGCACTAGCCTCACAGTTTGAGTTGGATTTCACCCTCTTCGTATGCATGGATTCATCCATGGTGGGATGTGGTTTGTTTCTTTACAGTGGAGTTTCATTCCACATGACCAATGATAAGAGTTTTTTCAGTACCTTGGAGGAGAAAGATCTCCAAATACTCATAGCGATGGGTAATGATGAAAAGTATAGTGTCTCAAGAGTAGGCACAGTTGTTTTTCAGAGGGAGCATGGAGCTCGCATTACCTTGACTCATGTGAAGTATGTGCCAGGACTGAAGAAAAACTTGGTATCGATCACAATGCTAGAAGACAAAGGCTATGATGTAGTCTTCAGTAAGGGAAAGGTTTTCCTTAGACACGTCACCACGAGATAGGTGAAGCAAATCGGTTCATGAGTCAAGAACCTGTATGCTCTTAAGGTTCAATATGCATGCAAAGCCTTAAAGAGAAAGGAAACTGTTGGAGACTTGGTGGTTGAGAGGGAGAGTACATTACCTCTCAACATGCAGCGCCAGAAGAAGTCTCAGACAATTGTGGAGGAGCCACAATTGGTGAAGCAGCTTCAGGAGGTTGTGGAGCATCCATAATTGGAGAAGAAGAGAGGAGACCGAGTGGAGGCATCCACTCATGCAGAGACCTCTAGTAGGGGGAAATTTTGAGCCAAGTGGGTAGAGGGAGCACATGCATCCATACCTCTAGGTAGGAGGTGGGGCGATGTGGATTGATAGTCTCAAGAAGGCTGGAATAGGGGTAGGATCATTGAGGTACCTAACCTCTTTGATTAGACCTTTCTACAGGAGCCCCGATGAGGAGTAGCAGGACTGGCTGAGTGGGTAGAGGCAGATGCGGATGGAGGAGCAGAGAGAGCTATAGTGCAGGAATCCCCAAGACAGTGCAGAGCTAGTAGGCTGCAACAATGCGAGAGGCATAGGAGTGTTGCACCAGGGCAGGATGGCACAGAGAGGTGTGCAATGGTGCGAGATGCATGGAGTGTTGTAGTAGCTCAGAGGTTACAGAGGGAGCACTTGTCAGCGGTAGAGGGAGCTTCAACATCAGAGGGTGTTTCTAGCCCAACAGGGAGGTCAGTTGGGAGTTTTTTTGTTTCTAGAGTTTTTAGAGCAACAACACTTGGAGAAGTGTTGCATGCAGAATGTTCCAAAGGTTCAGGATCGGGTTCGAGTTGAATGCCTTTCTTGTTGAGAGGGAGTGTTGGAAATAGCAACAAGAAATGCTAAAAATAACATTGTTATAAATAGCATTTCAGGTACCAGTGTTGGACATTTCAACAAGGAATGAAAAATGGAAGTGCTAAAAATAGCTTTGCTAAAAATAGCATTTCAGGATAGATTCCAATTGTAGTTATTCCTTGAACTAAAATTGAGAAGTAAAATTCGAATTTGATCTTAGCAGTTGTTTGTAAAATAATTAATTAATTCATCTTGAGTTAATTAGCTGTAGAAAATCAAACATGAATTCTATGTGAAGACATGAAACAATTTCTCCATTGATTGAGGAAGTTATCCATTGATTAAAGGAGATCAGGATGAGTTGTACTTTGATTTGTAATTAGTTAGCTCAGTTAACTAAGTTAAGTCCAGTTAGGTTAGTTCAAATAGTTTGTTGAACTAATTGTGAGTTCAGTTAGTTAATGCATGCATGCATGTAACTGCTGCACTTCAGATAAATTAATATTCTCTCATAAATAACTCATGCATGTCAGTTCAGTCAGAGACCCAGTTGAGATTAGAGGAAGGGACAGTGTACTATAAGTTGGAGGAATTTTCCTATATAGAAAACTCATCCATGCAGAGGAATTATCTCCTTTAGGACTGCGCAGTTACTTTTGAGTTTAATGTGTTGTGTGAGAGGTAAATTCACACAGGTGGCAGCATTGGACCCCAGGAGAAAATGCGCAAGGAAATAGGAGGCTTGGAGGGAAGAGGAGAAGGTTTGTGAGAAGCCTTTGACTATATATGAGCAGCAGTTGGATTGTACTGAGAGTAGGATAGCTTGTGAGCTGATGCTTTGTGTAATCTGAACATATTTCCACTTGTATGATAATACAGAGATTGGGGTTTTTAGTTGAGGCTTTCCCCAAAGTATTCTTCTGCATTCATGTGTGATTGATTTCTTGTTCTCAGTTATATGTGTTCTATTTGATCTTGCTCAAATTCGATTAAGCTTTCGCAAGTTTGTTGAAGAAGTAGATATTGTATTTTGCTTTAGTATATTGCATAATATGTTGATCTACAGTGGGAATTTCTACAACCGGATCCTTGCTATAAAAATTCCTCATATCTATCTTTGAAATGCGGTAGTTCTTAAACCCCACATTTGAGTCCCTAAAATCATAATTCATATTCCTTTTGTCCTCATCATGATTTTCATGGATTAGCTTGTCACCGTTGGGAAGCCTTTCTTGCAACAACTTTGTCAACCCTTCCAACTTGAAATTCATCGCATACATGTCTACCTTAAAAACCTACATGTTTTATTTTATACCACCCATGTCCCCTTTTAAGTCATCAATGTCCCCTTTTAGCTCATCTTTTGTTTCTCTTTGTGAGAGCGAAATTTGTTGCATTTGGTCCAGTAATTTTGATATATCATGCTGCAATTCTTCATCTTCATGTATCATATTAGATATTTTTGAGGGCTTAATGGGTGTTGAATTATTTTTTTTGGGAGGAATTTTAGAACCAAATACTGATATCTATGCTTTAATATTCCCTTTGAATCACTTCAAACTGATTTTTGAAACAAAACTTATGCAAAATTAAAAAAAAAAACACACACACTTTTTTTTGCTTTTTAGGAGATCGATATTGAAACTATTGTATCTTTGTAATTTCGGATTTTCAAGGTCAGAAATTTCATACTGTGGTTGCACTCTGAATATTCTTTCCAACCCCACAAGTTAGACCAATATTGGATTCTTCAAGAAAGAGTTATTCTCGATCTCCCACAATGACCGGATTATGGACTAGTTCGATATAGTAAACTTATATAGAGAGACACGTGTCAACTTTTGGACCTTCAATCCTAAAAACGATACAAAAGAAACTAGTATCTGTTTGCTTTCAGTCACGTTTTATGAAATTCAAATTTGATGCTTAGAGAGAAAGTTATGATGATTTTCCCTAGGTCAGAGATTGAATTATGGAGCCTACAAAAACCCTAACTTCCTTAGATCATATCTCCAAACATATAGCGAACCAAGACCTAAAATGTTTAAAAACATTTCACCACCATTTTGGCTCCATATAGTAAAAATTTCAGCATCTGAAGCCTTGTAGAAATAAAGTTATAATGAAAAGGCCAAGATGGTCTGTTTGAAGAAGTGAAACCCTAGAATCCAAAGATTTGAAACCAAATGTTATGCAACCAACTCATAGAAAATATAGATAAATGACTTAAAAATTATCCTCTTCGAGGGGGAAACCTCCTTTACATTACATAAATGAACTATTCTTGGATGATACAAATGAAAATACCTCCTTTGTATATATAGGAGTCTAAGGGGTCACAATCTAATCAGAGCCTACATAACAATAATAATGTAAGGGAACAACAATAACAATAGTGGGATTCTATGAGACACAACAATAACAATATGGGGGATACATGGGAAGAGAAATAACAATAAGGGGGCTACACTATCAATAAAAATAAAGGGGCTACACTAGTATTATAGGGACCTAACAAATTCAACTTCCACTACTTTTCTGCCACCAATAAATGATGTATGCGAAGTATTGATATAGTCCATCTCCATGCAAATAAGATTTTCAATCATAGTCTCTACAGGAGCCAGACCTTCCTATAAAAATATCCCTACAACTTCTTCAAGACGTCTACATAAAATAGGAAACCGTTGTAGCTCGGTTGTTTCACATTGATGAGATATCTTTACCAACTCAACATAAATAAAACGAGCACATTGAACGCTTGGATCTAATAAATAAATAATCTACCTTCTTACTAGAACTTCAAAAGGAACCTCAACAACGAACAAAGCATTTTTTGGGCCAGTAGCATTTTGAATAGCTGTTAGGATATCTTCATTTGTGATTTCATCACAAGGATCAAATTCCTCTAAGCACTTAACAAAAATACACTGAAATATATAATGAATCCTTGCTCCTCCATACAACTTTGTTTTTTCCATGTCTTCACTTTTACCATCCACAATTGAATTAAATGCCTCTATGTATTCTGTAAGTATGTTCAACAGTAAATCTCTTTAAACAACATTGGAATCAATCCATTTTCGTATTTGAGTTGCTCTCTTGTCGCTATTATCTATTGAAACAAATAATGGAGACCACTCTTAACTATATGGGTGCATAAAAAAGTCCTGCATTATCCTACATTTGTTACGTTAGATGGAGAGTTGATGTTTATATGCAATCACATCCCCTAATTAGTGCTTGAATTGGAGATTTTGTCTGAACCTATTTTTTTTTTAATTAAAGAAATCCAAATATTGTAATTAAAGAGACATTTTGGCAAAAATCTAAGTGTTTTTGTATAAATAAAGAGCTCAATAACGCTCAAAAACTTTGTCAAAATTTTAAAAACAAAATTATAAAAATTTGGTCGTATAATATCACAGGCTTTGACCAAAATTTTGTCTTTTCTTACGAGGAAACAAACAATTTAAAGACTCAACATATTCTTTTGAAACATTTCATGAATTTTTTAAAGGGGTTTTTATTCTCTCCAGCTGGAAAAACTAAGATACAACACCAAGAATTTGATGAGGACTCTTGTTCTGCAAATAGACCGTTGTGTTTCATACTTTATCCCATAAGTGTAGAGGTGGGATTTGGTCATGCAACATCACCCATGTTGCTCCCATAAGGCTTTTGTTCTTCCTCTTAGCCACCCCATTCTACTATGGGTTGTGGGGTGTTGTCAACTCTCATCAAAGGCCTTATTTTGCATAGAAATATTTAAACTCATTCGACACGTACTCTCCTCCATTATTACTCCTGAGAGCTGTCACTTTCTTGCCTTATTATCTCTCCACCAATGCTTTGAACTCTAAGAACTTGGAGAAAGTCTCATCCTTCTTCCACATGAAGAAGATCCAACACTACCATGAATATTCATCAATAAAGATAACAAAAGACTATATGGAAATAAAGGTTATTGAGAAAGGTCCACAAACATCAAAGTGGGTCCTTTCAAGGACTGCATGTGCTCTTCTGTCCTGATCATGGAAAGTGGATTTTGTGTACTTCCCCAAGGTACACCCTTTTATGTTTCTTGCTTCTCTAGTGCTCCTTTGGGAGGCCTGTGTTAATATGTTGCATGATCTTCAAAGTGCCATGATGCAAATGGCCAAGTATTCTATGCCAAAGTTCAACAACATCGCGACTCTACACCTTCTTTTATTTTGTGCTCAATGCAACACAATTCTCCACATCTATCTTGTAAAGGTTCTTCATGCGAACCTTGATCTACTATACCTGTCCCATGGCTATGTGTCTTAGGAATTCCTTTCCTTTTCTGAATATCAAATTATAACCACAGTCTTCCAAAACTGCAATGGAGACAAGATTCTTCTTTAGACCCAGAAAAAGCATCACATCCTTGAGTTTGAGAGGGGAGTCTGACTCCCTCTGAAAGGTGATGGTACCAATCCTGTCATGTTGTACCTTCAAACATCTCCCATCTCGATGTTCATTTGGAGATCCTTCTCCTCCAAATCACTAAAAAAAATATTTGTTCCTTGTCATATGGAATGAGGCACCATTTTCGAGATACCACATACTTCCCATCACTATGTTGGCCATGCATACAATTATAGTAAATTCAAGCTCAAACAATGAAGCCAAGGCTTCATCCACTACTCCTCCTACTGTCTTCTTACTTTCCTTCTCGTGTGGACACTTCATTACATAGTGCTCGAATTCATGACAATGAAAGCACTTGATTCTGGAAAAGTCTTTATTCTTGCTCTCTTAACTCAAATTTTCTTTAGATTTGGATTTCTTCCCTTTCCCTTTCTTTTCCTTTCCATCCAAGTCAAAATTATCCTCATCCTTGCCCTTGGATGAAGTCCCATCTCTAGTATTCAGCCTTATCTCCTCTTGTACCAAATCCGAACACAAGTGTTCCTGGTTTGGTAGTTTATCCCTCCTATTCGTCGAACCTTGGTACTTGTGCCAGCTCTTGGAAAGGCCTAGAAGGGCTAGGCTCATGAAATCAGCATCTACTATAGTAACAGGAACTTTACCAAGTTAATCACGACACTGTGTGAACTTGCTCAGGTACTGTGGAATGGTCTCGTTCCTTTGCATCTTGATATTTCGAATCTTGTTCTTGAGTGCCAATTTCCTATGGTCACTACTATTCTGGAACAAATTTGTTAGTTCTTGACAAATTTCATACAAATTATCCTTCCCTTGGATATTAGATACAACATGGTCTCGTACTCTCTCCAATATGATCATCCTCACCTTAGCCACACACTTCTTCCATTCTGCTAGATCATTTGCATCAGATGTTCTTGGTTTCAGAATATCATTATCAATGAATTCCTTCAACACATTATCCTCTAGTATTGCCTCCATGTGGTCCTTCCATGCAACATAATTCAAGCTTCCCTCAAGGGAATACTTGAGCCTCAGTCCATTGAAAGTCATCTTCTCAGTCTGAAGAAAACCTGCAACAGTGATCTTCAAATTTGAATCTTCAATAATGACAACTTTGAAATATTTGTTCTACTGCAATGCGAGTTCTAATACCATGTAGAAATTAATGTGTAGATTCAATATTTCTCATGAAATTTACTAAATTAAAAGACTTGAAGATACTCTACTGATATGTGGAAGTTAATTCATCATTTAAAACAAGAATCATAGACATGAAAAAGGAAACATCACACATGCATAAATATCTATCTAGGGGAAAACAACTGATCAAAACCCCTTACTATCTATATTTCATTAATTAGAGAATAGATAAGAAATACAATGCTTGCTCAAGATTGAGCACACCCTGCAAGTGTATAGTTTATCCCTCTGTCTGACTAACTAAACCTAGCCAACACTTAGCCAATTTCAAGCCTTCCCAAGCTCCTATTTTCTTGTGTTGTTCCCTTAGGAAATTGCCCCTATTTGTTTTAGGAATTTCACACCAAGGAATTATGGAATAGCCTTAGGTCAATATTTGGTTGCATGCACCACCTGTACACATGGGAATATGCTACAAGGAATAGTATACTTCCTTGGAATCTCCATCTCATCTGGGTAACTTGAATTCTTCTACATGCAACAATTATTTTTGGTTGATTGATCAGTTAATTGGTTTATCACTGAGTGTGGTTGAAGTTCGACTTCCACAACTTGACCTCCACTAGTTCTTCTGATAGTTAGAACTAGTTAAACTGACAATATCTCAAATTAACTGAAATAGATTGCTACAAATTAGCAATCAATCATGTAAAACTGAACTCAAGCTTCTCCAACTAGAATTTACTAAGTTAATTGAGTGACAAGAGCTATGTCACCTCAGTTAACGACCTCCAAGTATTCTATTGAAATAGAAATTTGAATTTTAATCTAGTTTAACCAAGGAAAAATAAAAACTAGATTTTCTTATTGCATTTTCAATAGTTCCTTTTCCTCAATTGCCTTCTCCAAAGCCAAAGTATCAGTTCTTCACTTTGACTATGTCGAAATGTGGTCCCTCCATACAACTAGCACATTCAACTGCTCTAGAAATTCAAGTTGAAGGATCACATTGGTAAACTAGATAAAGAGAAAGACAAGGCAATAGAACATTGAGCCTAAAGGAGCCATTGTAGAAAGGTAAATAAGAGAAACATACTGAATCAATTGACCAACCAATACCATTTCATATTTAATAAAAATTCATCCTAGATTTAGTGACCATCAAATGAATACAGTAAATGATTGATCCAACTTCTCAATTTTCTCTATACTCTCATTATTCTCATTGTAGAATCTTTTTCTATAATTTTGTAAATATAACAAGTCCAAATCTCCCATTCTTACGATGAATAAGACATTGAGAGTCGGGGAGATGTTGGAAGGGCTAGTTGACTTAGTCCATTAGTCCCACCGATTAGATATACTCAACTGAGTCTTGGTATACAATACAAGTAGATCGAATTCCTGTCGAGTCTACTGGAAGAGTCAGTTATATAATGTAATAATTGTAATTGTCTAAATCCAATATAAATATGCATGCATACGACGTTATGAGAATTAATTGGTGGTTGTGGTTCTATATAATATGAGGGTTCTTTTGTTGGATCTCCACACTTATGTTATCTATTTTTCTCTTTATATTTGATGTGTATCAACATATAAGATTGTTTGGTGTATAGAACTGCTAGTAACTAATGCATACAATTAGCTATATTACAAAATTAACCATGGATATTTCACATTCATTTCAAGGCTTAGGGACAACAATTTGGTAAGCTACCACAATGATTTTCTTTTAAATAAAAACTTCATATCATATAGCCACATGTATTGAGAAACATCAAACCCTCTTTTAAAACCATATTAATTCTATAACACCTTTTATCCAAAACCATACAAGCCCAAACTACAAGTCAATCCTTTCTCAATATTTGACTTTTAGAAGAGAAAATAATATCCATAGTTTTCCTATGATGAGACCATGTTCAACATGCCGTCCATCAATTAGAACCAAGCTAAGAACTTGAAATATTGGTCTTTGATACCATCTTAAAAATCATAGGTCCATCTCAAAATGAAAAACAAGAGTCCTAAAGATATTGTGGTGGTCTAAATAAACATTGTTACAACATTATTACATAATAAGTATTTGTCATTATCACATGTTCATATAATTTAACGCACATTTCACTCAATGCAATGCTTAATACATGGGTATTTATTTTCTTTGTAGGTTACTTGAGTGCATCACTAATATTCCATAAGAAATGTTTATTTGGTTAGATTTGATCACCCAAGATCGTCCTAGTTGGTTAGTCATAACGACTTTTCCTAATCCAATGTGTCCTAATCAAATGAGTTCAAAAAACTCAGTTGATCCACGGGGGCTTTACTGGGGATATAATACCATACCACATGGGTTCATATTGGGGGATATATATTAAGGAAAAAATGACATAATATATTGAGCATATAATAGCAGGTAAAGGGTTTTCATATGTTATGTATTAAAAATGGAGCTCAAAGTTAATGAAAAAATAAAGGGGTATAAAAAATGTTAATGAAAAATGGATACCTACAATATCTAGTGAAAGTAGGGGTTTTTTAAATTGGGAAGGTGCATTGGGTTTGTATTGGTAGGGGTTAAATAAAGTGATTTTTAGAGATATTTTCCAATACATAGTCAAATTAAGGGTATTGTTTAGTATGCCACAAATGCACATGCTATGTCAAAGGTTCATTAAGTGAAGACTCCATGAGTTGATCCTTTATCTACTAGTTGGGACCAATTATTTGGCATTGGTCATAGTCAAGTTAGATGGGACCACCCAATTGGTCTACTATTTGTTATTCAATATTACTCTTTTGACAGTAAGTAACTCTTAGTTAACTAACCATTATTAATTTGGTTTTACACATTTCAAAAAACCTCATGAAATCACCATAAAATGGTAACCAAATTAATAAATTTATTTTTAATATTGTAAAATGATCTAAACGTGAGAGAGGCAAACCTCAATCTAACTAATTAAGTTTAATGATGTTGACACCTAATCATAGGGATTGGGTGAACAACTGTAATTAGTGTAAATAAATAATAGAGGAAATGGAGAGTCATCGGGAGATGAACTGAACAATCACTCCCTCTTGTATATAATAATGAACAACCTAAATGAATAATACAATTATATTTGAGGAGTTACCTCCTGGCCTGACATGGTATCAGAGCTAGCCCCATTTTTGGCTTCCCTCTCTACCTTGTAACTCCCAGTCTGTCATATCTGCTACTATTCTATTTGTCCTCTTACTTCTCTACGTTGAATTAATTGGATGTTATATATTTATGGCTATACGTTGGCAATTGGCCCTCCACCTTCCCTAAATATTCCCTCCTCCATAACGTTGTTTTCATATATATGTTGGCCTAACATGGTATCATTTCAACTTGCTGCCCCAACGGTCCTCCATATTATGGTATAAACGCTCCTCCATTATGTTGCTCACACAGTTATATACGTTGTCCCAAATACCATGTTGTTTGGCTCCCATATCACTGCTGACATATTATGTTGCTCACACAGTTACATACGTTTTCTAGAATTACTGTGCGAAGAAACGAGAACGGGGAGGCAAGTTCCATTGGCAGACTGGACACATATTTCTGATCTAAAGCCATTGGATTAGACACTTTTCCTGGTGGAGGTGCCCGCATCTCAGCCTGATAATCTCGTGAACATTCTAGAGGGTGAGAGTGTGAGTGGCACAGCATAGGGTAAGATAGAATGCTCATATTCAAAAGGGTACGTTGTTCCATATATGAAATACGTTAAGCTACCAGCGTTTTCATATGCGTTGTTTTCATATATATATAAGTGTTGTTTTGGTATATATAAGTGTTTTCTCCCAACATATATATACGTTGTTCCATATATGAAATACGTTGAGCTGCCAGCGTTTAGGAGCCAGCATTTACATACATGAGGGAGTAGTGCATGTCCCATATATACGCTGTCCCATATATACGTTGTTCCATATATATATATATATATATATAGATATAACGTTGGTATATATACGACGCTGTTTGGCTTCCACACTGTCCACCTCCCTAAAATAATATCTCTATTTTTTAACATATCCGAGCGCAATTTTTAACCACTAGAAATGCATTTTTTATCTATTGACAGCAGGGTACATTTTAAAAGAAAAAGGCATTCATTGATATCTATCGTGGGAGTGGTTCTCACAGGAAAGGAGAACTATCCAGAATGGTCTAGGAAAATCAAACACTCTCATTTTTAATGAGCTGTGGAAAGGAGTGTGTGTTGGAAATGGAGACAAAGAGCCAGAACAGCCTACGTCAGATAAGGAATTTGCCATTTGGGAAAATAAGAACAGCAAGGCTTATGCATGCATATCATCAGTAAATGAAGAGGTGAGTCGCCATATTTCGCCATTTTCAAATGCTTTAAAAGCCTTACGAAATTGAAGGAACTCTATGACTCACACTCTGCACTTGAATTTGTTCAACTCATGATTAAATTGTTCACCCTTGAATTACAAAATGATGACCCTCTTGCTCTTGCATCAGAAGTAAAATCTATTATGCATGATATGAAAGTCACTAATGTTGAACTGGAGATTCCTCTGATATCTTTTCTCAAGGCACTTTATCCCACTTACTCAAATTATATTGAGTCATTGCAAGCAAATGGAAACCTCAAAGATATTACCTTTGACTCCCTTGTGAAAAAATTTGCTGAAAGAAAGAAAGCTTTTGGGAAGAAGACAGCTCCTCAGTCTTCTGAAGAGGCTGTGTGCCTTGCACATAGAGAGAATAATCTTGCTTAAGATTCTTCTAGAGGAAGAGGTGGTCGAAGAGGAAGAGGAATAAATTTCAGAGGTAGGGGGGGCAGACACTCTCAAGGAGAAAAGTCAGATTTGCACTGCATACACTGCAAAAGAGATGGATCACATGATGCATCCACTTGCAAGTTGCCTTGGGACAGAAGTGAGCAGGAAAGAAACCAACCCAAAGGTAAAAATATTGGTAGAGAGAAAGGTAAAGCACCTGAATCTGCTCACTATGTTGAAGCACACTGTAATATTGGAGTAAATGAAGACTTATTTAATGCTTCACTTGCTTCTTGGAAAAATGATTGGTTGCTTGATTTAGGAGCAACTTGTCACATGAATTTTAGAAGAGAATTTTTTGAAGAATTTACTGACAATGTTGATGGAGTAGTATACTTTGCAGACAAATCAAAACTCAAGCCATCAGGGCTTGGTACAATTAGGCTTAACTTGCCTGGTCTTCCAGACTTTCTTTTGCATCATGTTTTATATCTCCCATAGTTGAGGAGAAACTTATTGTCCTTGGTCCACATCTACCAGCAAGGACACTCCATTCATATGTTTGATGGAAAGCTTGAGGTGAGAAAAGCATCAGACCACTCCCTTGTCATGACGGGGATAAAAGAAGAGAGGCTTCTCAAGCTGCAAGGTACCTCTGCTCGTGCACAAAATTTATCATACAATTCTCATTATGAAGAAGGTACATTTCCATCAAGTTTATTATGGCATGCTAGATTTTGACACTTGAACTATGACAGCCTTTGCTTGTTGAAGAAAAATGGTGTTACTGGTTTGCCTACAATTCCTAGGAAACGTAAGCAATGTGATGCTTGCATTCTAGGAAAGCATAGAAAACAGTCTTTTCATGATTCACATTCTAAAGCACATAGAAAACTTGAACTCATTCATTCAGATTTATGTGGCCCAATGCCTATTCCTTTTGCAAATGGAAATAAATATATGATGAAATTTATTGATGACTACACTAGAACGTGTTGGGTTTATTTATTGAAGAACAAATCTGATGCTTTTAAATCATTCAAGAACTTTCATACATGCATTGAAAATGATGCAAAATCTCATATTGGCTCTATTCGCACTGATAATGGAAAATAATACACTTCAAATGAATTTGAAAACTATCTTCGCCAACATGGGATCAAACATCAAACAACTGTGCCTTATAATCCCCAACAGAATGGAGTAGCTTAAAGAATGAATATAACAATCTTAAATATAGTGCGCTCTATGATGTTTTTCAAAAATGTAAAATTGATGTTTTGGGATGATGCAGTTCTATGTGTTGTATATGTAAATAATAGATGTCCATCTAATGCTATTAGAAACAATACTCCTTATGAAATGTGGTATGGGCACATTCCTTCAGTAAAGCATCTCAGGGTCTTTGGTTCCACATGTTATGCATTGATACCAAGGTACATAGAAACAAACTTGGTGCAAGAAGTCGTAAGTGTATCTTCCTGGGGTATTTAAAAGCCTCCAAAGAATACCATCTCTATGATGAAGTCAATAAAAAGTTTATTGTGTCTAGAGATGTAATCTTTCATGAATCATTCAAAATTGACAATGTTGTTGAGCGGCAACTTGATTTCTTGGATAGATTCACAAATAAAAAGTAATTTCAAAAATTTGATAATCAGATTCCACATCTTGAAGGGGGGATTCCTATACTAGATAAACCTACGGAATCTTCTTCTGAAGAACTCTCTGCCTAGCATGAAACTCCAACAACGGATGATACTTTGAGTGATGTGATTGACAAAATTGGGAGACTCAATCTTGATTCAATCTCAACTGAATCAAAAAAGCAACCAGGACCATCTCAGAAAGGTCCCCCAAAGTGGTCGACAAAGACACTTGAAAGTGTTCATCCTAATGAGGTTGGAAAGGCAGGAACTAGAAATTCAACTCGGAAAATGGAGGTGATGTAGATGACTCTGATTCACCTATTGATATGGATGTTTCTTATGATTGTGAATTGAATTTGTCTATAGATTTTGAACCAACTTCCTTCAAAGAAGCGCTTCCCATGATGAATGGAAGGAAGCAATGCAAAAGGAGTATGATGCCTTGATAAAGAATGGCACTTGGAAGCTGGTTGATCCTCCATTGGGAACCAAACCAATTGGCTACAAGTGGGTCTACAAGAATAGGTATAAAGTTGATGGCTCACTTGACAAGCACAAAGCCAGGCTTGTGGCAAAATGTTTTGCAAAGAAGGAAGGGGTTGATTATGAGGAGACTTTCCCCCCACAGCAAAATGGGCTACCATCTGGACACTCTTTTGCCTAGCAGCTCAGAACGGTTGGAAAGTCCATCAAATGGATGTAAAAACTGCTTTCTTGAATGGAGATCTAAAAGAGAATGTTTTTATGTCTCACCCTTAAGGATTTGTTGTTAAAGGACATGAACATAAAGTATGAAAACTTGTGAAATCCTTGTATGGCCTCAAACAAGCACCGTGAGCCTAGTATGAAAAACTAATCGAGCATCTTCTGAAACTCAATTTCAAACATTATGATCTTGATGATGCAACTTTGTTTGTCAAGAAGGTTGGAAAAACAGTTGTATATCTTGTGGTATATGTAGATGATCTTTTGATGACAGGGAAAAATGAGACCTACATTGCATCCATAAAGAAGGAATTGAGGAGAGGTTTTGAAATGACTGATTTGGGCTATGTTCATTACTATCTTGGTATTGAAGTAACTCAACTTTAGAAGTCCATATTCCTTTCTCAAAAGAAGTACATTGGAGATCTATTGAATAGGTTTGGCATGACTGAATGCAATCCTCTGACTACTCCAATGGAACAAAACTTAAATCTCACATCCATTGAAGGAAAAGAATTTGAGGATGCAACAAAGTATAGATAGCTTGTAGGAAGTCTCAACTACCTGACTACTCCCAGACCATACATTTCATTTTCTGTTGGAATCCTCTCCAGGTTTATGCAAAAGCCTTGTGAGGGACATTGGTCTGCTGCAAAAAGAGTTATAAAGTACTTGAAGGGAACTCAAGACTTTGGACTCAAGTATACACAGGTGGGCAACTTCACCTTGATTGGATACTCTAATTTAGACTTCGATGGAGACAAAGAAACTGGGGTATCTACTTTGGGTTATGCTATGAGTCTTGGATCAAGAGCTGTCTCCTAGAGATCATGAAAACAATCAGTTCCAGCAGATTCCACAACAGAGGCAGAATATGTGGCAGCAACTGAGGCAACAAAAGAAATTGTGTGGCTCAGGAAAATTCTGGAAGATTTGCAGGTAAACCAAGTACAATCGACTACACTCATGATTGACAATACCTCGACAATAAAGTTGGCCAAGAACCCAAAGTTCCATGATCGAACGAAGCACATCAATACAAAATATCATCTGATTTGACATCATGTTGAGGCCAAAACAGCAATCCATCTTCACCATTGTTCCACTAATGAGTAGATTGCAGACATATTCACCAAAGTGCTTGGAAGAGAAAAGCTTGAAAGATTCAGAACGATTCTTGGACCCACCAACAACCCTTCAGATTAAGGGGGGGAATGTTGACACCTAATCATAGGGATTGGGTGAACAACTGCAATTAGTGTAAATAAATAACAGAGGAAATGGAGAGTCATCAGGAAATGAATTGAACAATCACTCCCTCTTGTATATAATATTGAACAACCTAAATGAATAATACAATTACATTTGAGGAGTTACCTCCTGGCTGAAAAATGACATTATAAAATGATCTAAAATTGAGTTTCATCAATCAGACACCCACTATTTTCTAAAATTGTGTGGACACCTACTATGTTGTTGTTCCCCCCAGAAACTCGGAGTGAAATTCGCTAGCTATAGTCTCTTGTTTTTCATGATAAAAGGCCCTATCAAATCTTGAAATCATAGATGATGTGTCTCCATGGATTCCTGACTCGGGGCTACACTGGGAAGAAGGAAATATTACTTCTCAACCCTAGCCTTGTATTGGTAGACAAAGACCATGTCATGGAGGGTGTTAACAGACAAGTAGCATATACTTATAATGTCTTCGATAGCATGGAAGATGTCAAAAGAGTCCAGTGTAACCAACAAGTGTATTTAAAGAGGATTAATACGAGGTTGGCACACAATGAGCTTCATTTTCTGTGTGAACCTACTCCACATGCTCCTTCAAGTTCTAGTGTGAGAGATCTGACTCCTATTACCTCCTTAGATTCTTGAGACTAAATGTTTATTTTAGGTTTTTTGTTTTACAGTACCACTATAGTCACTTTAGTGATGCTAGAACCGATTAAAATTTTTAAATTTTGAGCTAATTACTCTATTGGTAGGCGATCAATATATCTAGTTTCCCACTAGGAAGATTGAGACCACCTACCCGATGACATGTCTGGCCATGAAGTATGTTGGATGTACGTGGTTTCATTATATTTTGAGGTAATACAATCTTAAACTTACAAAAAACACATAATTACATAAACTTTGTATATAGAGATATAAAGTAATAATGGTAAAAAAAATGTAATTTCATCCAAAACTATTTTCTACTTTTTAATATTAGGGAGATATGTAATTCCTTCACTATTCAACATGAAGATTACACTTGACATCTAAAGTAATATTTAATATTACAACCCGCTATGAAGGAGATGTGAAATTCATTTCATGTTTAACATAGAGTTGACATTAATATTTAAAATAAAAATATTAATAACAAAAAATTTCAATGTTGAATTATATAGAGGGATAAAAAGCTGAATGTAAAATATTTCTTAAATTTTTATTTTTGTAAAATTGTTTCAATTTCCATATCAAGAAACATAATTTTATGTTAACTTTATATGTAGAGAGATAAATAAATTGAAGGTATTTTTTTAGCAATATAAGTGAGTTGTGTAATTCCTCCATTATCCAATGTGTACTTTGAATAAAATATTTGAACATTCTTGTTAGCTAATATTTTAATATCAACTTCATACATATTGTTATCACAAAATCGTGTACTAAGGGCTGCTACTTAGCAAGATCTCATGTAACTACTTCAAACCAAGCTTTAGACTAAGGCTTAGCCTCCTTAGTCAGAGAGGGCTCTCTCACAGATTTTTGATAGGAATTATTAATAAGAAAAGATGGCTAACTCTTCAAACAGTTTATGAAAGTAAGCTGGTTGGAACAACAAAATAACATTTCTTCTATTGGGCTCATGGAGTCAAACACTTCTGCAATAAACTATAAACCACTCAATCATAGAAGCCAAGGCATATAATGTTTAACACTCAAAACATCTCTCAAAAAGAACCTCAACTCATAAATATACACAGGAAGTCTGAGCACTAGGTGAATTCAGAGTGATTGCATATTTAGTGAGTTGTAAAATATATAAAGGATAATGACAAAACCACACATATTCTGAGCATTGAACACATGATGAATCTTGGGAAGAAAAAGTAATCCTTTTATTACTGTCAAAAAGTCTTTTTACATAAGCTGATAAAAACTCTGTTTTTTTCATAAATCTCCAACCCTTTTTTACATCAGAGTTTTTCCTATATATAGGAAAACAAAACTACAACTACTTGAGACTCCTCCTCCAGCATGAGGGGAGCTCGAAATCCTATCATTAATTGCCTTATCTATATCTAAACAAACTTATTAAATACAAAGGTATTGCGCTGTGAATACATAGAGTCCCATTCCTATTGAAACTCTAATTCTATCTCCTCGTGTGCATTGATGCTTTCTTGAACTTTGACACCTGTACCATTTCTGTAGTGGCCAAGACATGCTGGAGAAACATTCACTGAACGAGCAGCTTCGGATACTTGCTGTGTGGATGACTCATTAGTTGATGAGGATATGTGCCCTGTTTTCACGGTCCCTGCCTTCCATTAGTCTTCATGTACTAAAAGACTATGCTCCAAGCCATTTAATACCTTTAATAACCACGCATAATCCAATTTGCCTCATGATCTGGATGCTTTGTGAACTGAACAGGTGTACCACCCAAAATTTCGGTAACTCTACCAGAACCCTAACAATTCGGTCATAAAGTAACTTTAGGAAGACTTTTAGCAAAAAACAAAAAATTTCACCTTTTTCTTCAACACTCACACCTGTCACCCTTTGAATATCTGGATAGCTTTGTATAGTCTCCTTACTGGCCTCGAGTCATCCTTTTCAAGATTTGCTGACCTCAGCATCAATTTCATTTTTTCTCATAAAACAGTCATCTACAGCAGTTTCGTAGCGCGCTACGAAACTGCTGTAGATAATCAAAACAGAACATATGAATCTTAAAGCACTGTTGACTTAAATTCATGATTTCTTCAGCTACTTTGTACAGGTGTAAGGGATCCAAAAAGTTTCAAAATGATGGAAACCAAAATTTATCAAAACTTGAAAAGAAAATTTCCCCTTGGATTAATCAGCTAGTTTACCTAGCTTCTTCTTCAAACTGCTAACTTCTTTCTTCAAAGCCTTGTTTTCTGCTCTTAGGCTTGTGTTCAGCTGTTTCATGGTTTTTTCCTGCTTCAGAGCTGGCACTGTCCAAAAATATGCATCAGACACTGAATCAGTTTGGCCCATTAGACTTGTTCTGCCTTTTAGTACAGCCTTTTTATAATTTGCATATCTCACTGCCCTTTCCTTAGAAACATTTTTAATCCGAGGCACTTCTTCTTGTGTTGTTCCTGCCTGTTTCTTGATAGCAATGACATTTCCACCTTGGTTGATGATGACCCTATTACTCTTGTCTTTACTCCTGGTTGCATGAACTGTTCTGGTCAAAACCTCAAGTACATCTGTACTAGGCACTTCTAAAGGTGCCTCCTCTTTCTGCGCTTTCTCCACCTCTTTCATTTGTTTTCTTGTGACTGGCCTACGTGGCTTGAAAGCATATTCTTTACTAGGCTCCTCAAATCTCAACCTTTTTGAAGCTCTTGGTTTCTTAGTACTTTCGGGTGAAGATTGAGTGAGGTCAATATGCATTGGCTGCACTGGGTGATCTTGCTCAAACTCTATTGGTTCAATCTGTACTGGCTGATCTTGTTCAAGTTCAATAGCTACAAGTAAGTCACTTAAACTGCCTTTTGACATAGGGCTTTCTTCCACAGTAATTGACTTACCTTTCTCCTTGTTTAGTGACCTCTGGTTTTTACCCTTGAAATCTTTTCAACTTCACTTGGTCCAGCTTCATCCTTCTTTTTCTGGATCTTCTGCTTTGATGACTGAGGTGTCTCCTTAGATGATGACTTAGGTGTTTCCTTTGCTGATGATTTAGGTGTCTCCTTTGCCACCACAGACTTCTCTGATTTCCTTAACTTGGTTTTAGGCTTCTTTTGGTCTGTCACCTCCTTTCTGAGCTCAGCCAGAGTAGGTTCTTCAATTCTTTCTTCCCTTTCCCTCACAGGCAATGGAGTGAGGCCTGTTTTGCTTTGAAAGCCGGCCATAAAAACAAAAGAATCCCAATCTCTGCCAATCTTTTGCAAACCATCCAACACCAGCAACTTTACCAAACCATGGTGAAACAAGGATGTTTCACAACCATCTTTCTTTAACTGGATTTTATCACACATTTTACTAATGCTTCTGAACAAATAGAAAGGGATATCTATTGAATCTTTACCTGTGAAATGCAACAAAAGTTTGAAGTGATAGGAATAAACTTTGTTGTACCTTCCCTCGCATGTTAGGTATTTCTGGATGCATGTAAGGAGCATAGCATAATGTTCTTTTACGTAACTCCTTGGCACCGCTTTGGTGAGGTCCTCATTTACATACGGTTCCTTCAAAAATTCTTTACAGGGACTCATGTCAAATTTAAAATTTTTGAACCATTCTTGTCCTCCCCTCGGAATTTCAGTGACAATAGAAATGGCTTCAGGAGACACAGGAAATTCTAACATTGACACCTTTGAATTCAATCCAGTAAAATTCAATGCAAAAGCCTTCGTTACCTCTGCATGTCCTCCCTTCAACTTCTCGCAGAACCTCCAGCAACCAACATTTCGAAAGGCTCTTGCTACACCTTCATCTCTGAGTGTAACATCAAGCCCCTCTGGCTCTGTTCTCAGGCACCTACCGGATCGATGTTCCCTCTTTTCCATCTTGCTTTGAATATCTTCACACAGGAAACTAATAGCAGCTACAGCTCGAAAACAATCTCGACTTTGGAGTGCAGGCTCGCTTGCGATGATCCCTTTAAATGAGAACTCGGGCTTCTTTGCGTTTTTTTTTTTTTTTTAAAAACACTCGTCATACAGCAGACATGTTTACACATCATGAAAACACATTATGACACAACCATACCTCATAAAATCCCTTAAGATGATATTCATATGCGTGATCCTGGACCTTATGGCGGAATGATGATCTATCATGACCTGGAGAGGACATCAACTGACAAACGTGGACAGACCTATGACTCACCCCTCCCAGACTTGACATTTCAAGAAAAGGCGCTACAAAAACCCCGAAACCCCGATTTCGTAGCGCAGACAGTTAAGATTTGACAAAACGCGCTACGAAATGGCTGGTAAACAGTACGCTGCGAAAAGGCGGAAACATCATTTCGCTGCCAAATTGGCCAATCAGACTGCGCTGCGAAACTGCGCAAAGGACAAATGACGCAAACAAGACAAGACATGCCTTAACCAAATATGATAGAGGATGATTAACGGTTTTTTGCAATGATTCACAACAATACCTTTTTAAATCATATTCCCTAAGTGACACACATAGGATCATAACCACTAGACACACATTTTTTGACAATGAAAAATTTTGTTGTTTGGGACAACCTTATGTACATGAACTGTAGTTCTAAGTGATAACAGTGGCTCCACTTGGGATAGTGTGCTCCTGTAGTACACTAAGAACTCGTAGAACCAGTGCCTGATCCATTTTATTAAACACACACACAGCTGACAAGCATCCCTTTCAAACTTTGTGGGCCTTCTCCTCGGGCTAAAGTTTTCTTGTTCAGCTTGTCATTTATTTCTAACATGAAACATTCAGAAAACGGTTATTTACAATGATCATGAGATACTTGGCAAATTTTCACTGATTATAATGCTTTAAGAACCTGCCATTAACAGGTCCTCCAGCATACGGTGATCCATCAACTTCTTGCAGTATGTAGGTGTTATTGCCATGGAAAGCAGAAATCAGATATGGCCCTTTCCATAAATTCTCAAATTTGCCATGTTTACCTTTCTCCTCAATTCTGGCTTCCCATTTTAGAACTTTATCATTAATCTGAAATATGTCTTCTTTGATCTTCTTGTCAAAAGCTCTCTTAACTCTATTCTGATTTTGTTGATGGTCCTCAAACACCTCATTCCTTTTCTCCTGCAGAGCTATTAGCTGATTAATCCTCCTCTGTATGGCATTTGGTTCCTCTTCTAATCCTTGAATTAGCTTCATAACTGGTACCCCAAGAGATGTTGGGAAAATCGCCTCTGCTCCATACACAAGTTCATAAGGAGATGTTCCAATAGACCTTTTTGTGCAAATACGATCAGCCCATAAGGCATACTTCAGCTTTAAGTGCCAAGCCTTTTTGTTTTCTTGCAGCAATTTCTTGATAATCCTTACAAGGCTTTTGTTTGAACTTTCAGCTAATCCATTTCCCTGTGGATAGTAAGCTGTGGAATGACCAAGGGAAATGTGATACTGATGACAAAAGTTTATCATTCTTCTAGACTTAAAGGCCTGAGCATTGTCTGTGATAAGCTTGAGTGGACAACCAAACCTTGACAAGATGTTATTTTCCAAAAAGGATATTATCACTGAGTCATTGGCCTGCCTGGTAGGTACTGCCTCTATCCACTTTGTAAAATAATCAGTGGTTGTGAGTATCCACCGATGCTGCCCTGATGAAGGGGGATGTATCTCACCTATAAAATCTAACCCCCACTGTTGAAAGGGTGCTTCTACATAGATAGGAACCAATGGCATAGGCATGAGCTTTCTCCTTCCTTCAAATACTTGACATTCATGGCATGCTGCTATCTTTTTATAAATGTCTCTGAACATTGTCGGCCAAAAATATCCAGCCCTCAAAACTTTATTTGCAGTGGCCTTCCAATAATGATGGCCTCCACAATCTCCCTTATGAAATTCATCAATAACCTTTTCAGCCTCTTCTTCAATGAGACAATTTAATAAAATCCCTCCAGCATCCTTCCAAAATAAATTCTGCTCATAAACAAAGTATCTAAGGGATTTTAGCTTGGTGAACCGAGCTTTAGATTTGGAGAGATTATCAGGAGCTCTATTGTGCTGTAAAACAAATGCCACATCCCTATACCATTCTGATGTCAAAAATTTTTCATTGATTTGAACCAGCTCTTCTTCTTCTTCGGAAATCTCTGATATTTCTGCATTAAAATTGATATCACTGCTGTCCAGATTTGAATGAGTTAACAGCTTTGCCAAACCTTGACCCTTCACCAACTTGGTGGGTCTAATTTCAATGTCATATTCTAACAACTTGGCTATCCATTTTCCTCTTTTTCCATCCGGGTCTGCTTGTGTAAGGATGTCTTTAATGACAGCACTTGGTACATATGCAACAATATGAGAATGCAGCACATAAATTCTAAAATCCTTGATTGCCTTCACCAATGCATATGCTTGCTTCTCTAAAATATTGTACTTTAATTCAGCATTAGCCAATGTCTTACTAAAGAAGGAAATGGGTTGTTCAATACCTTGACTTCCTTTCTGCAATAAGACTCCAGCTATTGTATCTTCAGAAGCAAATGTGAAAATTAGAAATTCCTTGGTGAAATCAGGGCTGATAAGGACTGGTGCTTGAGTGAGTGCTTTTTTAATTTCTTCAAATGACTTCCTTGCCTCAGCTGTCCACTTAAAGTCTGCTCCTTTCTTTAGCATTTTGGTGATGTGTTTAACCACTTCAGCAAAGTTGGGGATGAACCTTCTAACAAAATTAACTTTACCAAGAGAAGATTGAACCTCTTTCTTGTTCCTTGGCAAATCTAACTTTGAAATAGCACTGACTCTATTAGGATCAATCCTAATTCCTTCTTCAGAAATGATATGTCCAAGCAACTTACCAGATGTCAAAGCAAAGATGTTTTTGGTTGGATTTAAAGAAATGCCAAACCTCCTACACTTTAGTAGTATCCTTTCAAGGTGCTTTAAATGATCTTCCTCCCTCTTTGAAAAGACTGTGATATCATCAAGATATACCACCACTGATTTATCTTTTTCCTCAGCAAAAGCAATGTCCATAGCCCTCTGGAAAGTCGCCCCTGCATTCATGAGGCCAAAAGGCATCTTTGCATACATAAATGTGCCCCATGGTGTAGTGAAAGCTATCTTCTCCTGATCATCTGGATGGACAAGGATCTGATTGTACCCTGAGAAGCCATCTAACATTGACATTCTTTGAGAGCCAACAATATTTTGTAGAATAAGATCCATTTTAGGAAGAGGATAGTTGTCCTTCAATGAAGCCTTTTTCAAATTTCTAAAGTCTATGCAAATCCTTATTTCCCCATTCTTTTTCCTCACTGGTACCAAATTGGCAAGCCAATTTGAAAATCTAATTGGAACAATAATCTTTGCATCAAAGAGCTTCTTCACTTCCTTCTCAATAAGTGGCATTAGAAGAGGATTAATTCTTCTTAATTTCTGCTTAAAAGGTTTCTCATTTGGCTTAATTGGGATAGTATGCTGTATGATTGAGGAATCATACTGCTTCAAATCAGCATAGCTCCATGCAAAGACATCAATAAACTTCTTCATCAATTCAACATATTTGACTTTCATATCAGCTGATAAAAACTTTGAAATTTTGACTAATTTAGGTACCACTGAGTCACCCAAATTGCAGCTCTCTATTTCTTCTTCATTGGCTTGCAGCCTTGGTGCTTTAAACACATCATTCTGATCAAATAGTTTCTCAAGTGGAATAAGACCTTTGGGAATTAGATTATTTTGCAGCTGCAATACCTCAGGCTTTTCTTTTGTCTCCACTAACATGTTCTGCTGATCAATTTGACTATGTTCAAATTCTCCTTTCAACTCTAGGAAACTTCTTACCTGCTGATCATCTTCAAAGACTTGCCAATTTAAGATATTATCTGGGATGACTGGCCTATGACGAACCTTCACTTCATAGTTATCAGAAGAATGTTTAGGGATAACAAAAAGACTAGCTGCAACAGCAAGAGAATCTGCCACGGAATTCTGATCTCTGGTTTTTATACTGAAAGTATATGACTGAAACTTTTCCAACAATTCCAACACCAAGTTTCTATAAGCTCTCATCCTTGCATCTTTTGTTTGATAGGCACCTTGAACTTGCTTTATGACTAATTCAGAATCCCCATAAACAGTAATGTTTTTTGCCTTTAACTCTATCAAGGTTTCTAAGCCTAATACCAGAGACTCATACTCCGCCATATTATTGGTACAATCAAAATTAAGTTTATAAGACAAAAACTTACTTTCTTCAGCTGGACTCATGATCCAAATCCCAGCTCCTGCACCTTCTTTTGCTGCTGCTCCATCAAAGTATAAAGACCAGCAACCAGTGATGTCTTCTTCATTACTTTGCTGCAGTTCTTCACACTGAATTTCTGCATGTTCTTTTTCTGATTCTTTTCCCACTGACTCATTGAAGAGAATAGCTGATCCCAGGCCTGTATCACAAGAATAAATGGGAAAATTCTGTGGCTTGTCCTTGCTGCTCACCATATATGCCATCCTTGTCTCACGATATAACCTTCTTTGCTCCCCAAATACTGGAATGGTAGCATAAGTCAGATCCATCTGCATGGTACCTTTAATCTTTGCTGCCCATGACCTTGAAAGTAACATCCCAAATTTAGGTGGAACATCTGCAACAACAATGTCCATGACAGTTGTTTTTGCTGGGATTTGTGTAAGTGCCACAACCACATCTTTTATCAGCCCAATACAGTGAACCCTCTTTGAATCAAAAGAAAATAAGTCCTTGTATGGTCTAGTTACCTCTAATCCCAACCTTTCCATAATGACTTTAGGCATGAGATTATGGGATGCCCCTGAATCCAACATGGCATTATGAAGAGTCATCTCATGTATATTGATGCTTATATAAAAAGGAGGAAACTCATCATTTTGCTCATCTTCAAGTCTTGGACCTAAACAAATAATAGGATTATCCTCTTGCAAATTCAAAATATCAACCCCTCCTGGTGGAGAATTAAGGATTTCCACAATCTTACTTCTATACTTGTCTACTTTCAAGATTTCATTAAATGGGACTGATATTTTAATTTTAGCAATCTCATTTTCTTTATTAAACACAGAAGTAGACCTTTCAATTTCCTTAGGAGGAACAGGGGATTGATTATCTTTTTTCTCAAGAGGAGAATCACTTTCTCCATCAGCTTGTTTTGGCTTTTCCTTTTTATCTTCCACTACTTTTGAAACATTTTTCTTGGGCTGAGCCTTATTTGCTGTAATAGAGACATCTCTGTTTCTGAGGTTGTATTGCTTTTGGATTTCAAATATGGCATGTTGATAACCCTTTAAGAAATCTGAGGGTTCCTCCTCGGCTTTTAGTTGGCTGGACTCATCATGTTCCTCCTTTGTTAGGAAGATCTCTGAATCTTCTTCACCAAGACAATGAATAGATTCCTCAGGTTCATCAGGTTCTTCTTCCTCATCCACCATGTTTTGTTGAAAAGGAGGTCTCACAGGAGGATCAGCTTGCTGATTTCTATTTTCTCTTGGCCTTTGCTGATTTTGAGGCCTTCTAAACTGAGGATTTCTGAACCGAGGTTCTTGTTGTGCTTGGGGAGCAGCAGTATTCCCAAGTGCTAATTGGTCCATCAATTTCTCCATAGTCTTCATCATGGTTTCAAATTTATCTTCTTGAGCAGAGGTAGAAGGCCTCTCCTCTTCCTTTATCTTAGCCTTAGCCATCTTGGACTTTTTAGCAGCAAGTATGTTCACTTCCACTTTGATAGCATCATTTTTCATGTCAGCCAGTGTAGCAGACTCTCTTTCTCTGAGTAAAAGAGAGAAATCAGAATCAAAAGACTCAGCATATCTTAACTGTGCCAAAGCTCCAGGAGGTTTCAGATGTGCTGGGATAGAATTATAGATTTTGTTAAACCTCTTAGAAAAGTTTTGAACAGTCTCATCTGGAGCTCTTCTTAAATTATTATATTCAGTGAGGGCCTGAACAGGATTGGTTCTATTTCCCCATTTCCTCAGAAAACTATCTTCAAACTCAACCCAATTATGAATACTACCAGCTGTTAAGGCTTTAAACCATTTTCTGACTTCCCCAATGAAAGTCTGAGCAAACAACCTCAGTTTTACATCTTCATCATCCACTTCATACCTATCAATAAAATCATTGAATCTATCTACATGTTCCTCTGCTGTGACATCTTCATCCCCTCCCCATGTTGGAATCCTAGCAGCATATTTATTAGGAAGATCATGTAAAACAGCAGGGAGAGCTAGAGGAGCATACCTAGCAGGTACAGCCATAATGAATGGAGGAACAGTAACAATGGGTATTGTGTGACCAGAAGGACCAGAACTAGTATGAGATGTTGTCTGAGGGCTATTTGGACTAGCAGAGGCAGAAGACAAGGTATGAGTACGAAAAGGACTATAGGGGCTTTGTAAACCACTGACAAAAGAACTCCAATTTGGGAGAGGTAGACCAGTTTTTGAGTTAAGCAAAATTTCAAAAGGGTCAAGCTCCTTGAGCTGTTTCAAGTCTTCTTCCTCTAATAACAATTCAGTAGTAACAATTTCCCAAAACTCCTCTTTATCTTTTTGTGATACTAGAGATGAAGTATCAATACCTCTCTTTTGTAGATCCAAAATGATACCAATCAATTCTTCTTCATTTTCAGACCTTAATAAAACCTCTTGAACTTTATCATCAACAAGTTTATCCTCAGGACTTCTAGAAAACTCAGGAAATAAAGACTTTGAAATACTTGAAGTACCTGGTATATCAGAGAATCTTTGTTTACTCCTTGAGATGATATTAGGATTCTCCACAGGACTAGGTGGGTTTGGGTCAGGATTACTCCTTGTGTATCTTCCTCTCGAAGCCACCTTTACACTTTAAAGATTAATGGAGTCACCAAGGTAGAATGCAACCTCGAAAATGACTTGAACTCCTGCTACCTTCAGAAATTCAATCTTCAAACTTCGGGAATAAGTAATCATCAGACTCCCGGCAGACGCACCAAAATGTTATCACAAAATCGTGTACTAAGGGTTGCTACTTAGCAAGATCTCATGTAACTACTTCAAACCAAGCTTTAGACTAAGGCTTAGCCTCCTTAGTCAGAGAGGGCTCTCTCACAGATTTTTGATAGGAATTATTAATAAGAAAAGATGGCTAACTCTTCAAACAGTTTATGAAAGTAAGCTGGTTGGAACAACAAAATAACATTTCTTCTATTGGGCTCATGGAGTCAAACACTTCTGCAGTAAACTATAAACCACTCAATCATAGAAGCCAAGGCATATAATGTTTAACACTCAAAACATCTCTCAAAAAGAACCTCAACTCATAAATATACACAGGAAGTCTGAGCACTAGGTGAATTCAGAGTGATTGCATATTTAGTGAGCTGTAAAATATATAAAGGATAATGAAAAAACCACACATATTCTGAGCATTGAACACATGATGAATCTTGGGAAGAAAAAGTAATCCTTTTATTACTGTCAAAAAGCCTTTTTACATAAGCTGATAAAAACTCTGTTTTTTTCATAAATCTCCAACCCTTTTTTACATCAGAGTTTTTCCTATATATAGGAAAACAAAACTACAACTACTTGAGACTCCTCCTCCAGCATGAGGGGAGCTCGAAATCCTATCATTAATTGCCTTATCTATATCTAAACAAACTTATTAAATACAAAGGTATTGCGCTGTGAATACATAGAGTCCCATTCCTATTGAAACTCTAATTCTATCTCCTCGTGTGCATTGATGCTTTCTTGAACTTTGACACCTGTACCATTTCTGTAGTGGCCAAGAAATGCTGGAGAAACATTCACTGAACGAGCAGCTTCAGATACTTGCTGTGTGGATGACTCATTAGTTGATGAGGATATGTGCCCTGTTTTCACGGTCCCTGCCTTCCATTAGTCTTCATGTACTAAAAGACTATGCTCCAAGCCATTTAATACCTTTAATAACCATGCATAATCCAATATGCCTCATGATCTGGACGCTTTGTGAACTGAACAGGTGTACCACCCAAAATTTCGGTAACCCTACCAGAACCCTAACAATTCGGTCATAAAGTAACTTTAGGAAGACTTTTAGCAAAAAACAAAAAATTTCACCTTTTTCTTAAACACTCACACCTGTCACCCTTTGAATATCTGGATAGCTTTGTATAGTCTCCTTACTGGCCTCGAGTCATCCTTTTCAAGATTTGCTGACCTCAGCATCAATTTCATTTTTTCTCATAAAACAGTCATCTACAGCAGTTTCGTAGCGCGCTACGAAACTGCTGTAGATAATCAAAACAGAACATATGAATCTTAAAGCACTGTTGACTTAACTTCATGATTTCTTCAGCTACTTTGTACAGGTGTAAGGGATCCAAAAAGTTTCAAAATGATGGAAACCAAAATTTATCAAAACTTGAAAAGCAAATTTCCCTTGGATTAATCAGCTAGTTTACCTAGCTTCTTCTTCAAACTGCTAACTTCTTTCTTCAAAGCCTTGTTTTCTGCTCTTAGGCTTGTGTTCAGCTGTTTCATGGTTTTTGCCTGCTTCAGAGCTGGCACTGTCCACAAATATGCATCAGACACTGAGTCAGTTTGGCCCATTAGACTTGTTCTGCCTTTTAGTACAGCCTTTTTATAATTTGCATATCTCACTGCCCTTTCCTTAGAAACATTTTTAATCTGAGGCACTTCTTCTTGTGTTGTTCCTGCCTGTTGCTTGATAGCAATGACATTTCCACCTTGGCTGATGATGACCCTATTACTCTTGTCTTTACTCCTGGTTGCATGAACTGTTCTGGTCAAAACCTCAAGTACATCTGTACTAGGCACTTCTAAAGGTGCCTCCTCTTTCTGCGCTTTCTCCACCTCTTTCATTTGTCTTCTTGTGACTGGCCTACGTGGCTTGAAAGCATATTCTTTACTAGGCTCCTCAAATCTCAACCTTTTTGAAGCTCTTGGTTTCTTAGTACTTTCGGGTGAAGATTGAGTGAGGTCAATATGCATTGGCTGCACTGGGTGATCTTGCTCAAACTCTATTGGTTCAATCTGTACTGGCTGATCTTGTTCAAGTTCAATAGCTACAAGTAAGTCACTTAAATTGCCTTTTGACATAGGGCTTTCTTCCACAGTAATTGACTTACCTTTCTCCTTGTTTAGTGACCTCTGGTTTTTACCCTTGAAATCTTTTCAACTTCACTTGGTCCAGCTTCATCCTTCTTTTTCTGGATCTTCTGCTTTGATGACTGAGGTGTCTCCTTAGATGATGACTTAGGTGTTTCCTTTGCTGATGATTTAGGTGTCTCCTTTGCCACCACAGACTTCTCTGATTTCCTTAACTTGGTTTTAGGCTTCTTTTGGTCTGTCACCTCCTTTCTGAGCTCAGCCAGAGTAGGTTCTTCAATTCTTTCTTCCCTTTCCCTCATAGGCAATGGAGTGAGGCCTGTTTTGCTTTGAAAGCCGGCCATAAAAACAAAAGAATCCCAATCTCTGCCAATCTTTTGCAAACCATCCAACACCAGCAACTTTACCAAACCATGGTGAAACAAGGATGTTTCACAACCATCTTTCTTTAACTGGATTTTATCACACATTTTACTAATGCTTCTGAACAAATAGAAAGGGATATCTATTGAAGCTTTACCTGTGAAATGCAACAAAAGTTTGAAGTGATAGGAATAAACTTTGTTGTACCTTCCCTCGCATGTTAGGTATTTCTGGATGCATGTAAGGAGCATAGCATAATGTTCTTTTACGTAACTCCTTGGCACCGCTTTGGTGAGGTCCTCATTTACATACGGTTCCTTCAAAAATTCTTTACAGGGACTCATGTCAAATTTAAAATTTTTGAACCATTCTTGTCCTCCCCTCGGAATTTCAGTGACAATAGAAATGGCTTCAGGAGACACAGGAAATTCTAACATTGACACCTTTGAATTCAATCCAGTAAAATTCAATGCAAAAGCCTTCGTTACCTCTGCATGTCCTCCCTTCAACTTCTCGCAGAACCTCCAGCAACCAGCATTTCGAAAGGCTCTTGCTACACCTTCATCTCTGAGTGTAACATCAAGCCCCTCTGGCTCTGTTCTCAGGCACCTACCGGATCGATGTTCCCTCTTTTCCATCTTGCTTCGAATATCTTCACACAGGAAACTAATAGCAGCTACAGCTCGAAAACAATCTCGACTTTGGAGTGCAGGCTCGCTTGCGATGATCCCTTTAAATGAGAACTCGGGCTTCTTTGCGTTTTTTTTTTTTTTTTAAAAACACTCGTCATACAGCAGACATGTTTACACATCATGAAAACACATTATGACACAACCATACCTCATAAAATCCCTTAAGATGATATTCATATGCGTGATCCTGGACCTTATGGCGGAATGATGATCTATCATGACCTGGAGAGGACATCAACTGACAAACGTGGACGGACCTATGACTCACCCCTCCCAGACTTGACATTTCAAGAAAAGGCGCTACAAAAACCCCGAAACCCCGATTTCGTAGCGCAGACAGTTAAGATTTGACAAAACGCGCTACGAAATGGCTGGTAAACAGTACGCTGCGAAAAGGCGGAAACATCATTTCGCTGCCAAATTGGCCAATCAGACTGCGCGCGAAACTGCGCAAAGGACAAATGACGCAAACAAGACAAGACATGCCTTAACCAAATATGATAGAGGATGATTAACGGTTTTTTGCAATGATTCACAACAATACCTTTTTAAATCATATTCCCTAAGTGACACACATAGGATCATAACCACTAGACACACATTTTTTGACAATGAAAAATTTTGTTGTTTGGGACAACCTTATGTACATGAACTGTAGTTCTAAGTGATAACACATACATATATACATATATCCAGAGAGAGCAAAAAAAATCTTAATATTGACCATAAATAAATATTTCAATTCCCACCTTCAATATTTAATATAGAGTTGACATGTAGTATTTTACAATAATGTTAATAAAAAAAAGAAATGTGGGTGTGCGTAAACACACACAGAAAGAAAGAGAGAAATAAGGAGTTTCTATTACATGTTTTTTAATTGCCAATATGAGTGAGACTCTATTTACAAATATTTCAACATCAAGTATATATAAAACAATTAAGAATAAACAAATTTTTATGGTTAAAACATTTTATTAATTTGTTGATCAAAATGAAAAAGACTCGAATCCTTTATATGTTCAACAAAGAGTTTTATATATATATATATATATATATATATATATATATATAACATAGTTTCATCTTAGCTCAAATATTAAAGTTCTCCAAGTACAAATCTTTTCTCAAATTTTACATTCTAAAAATAATTTGCTTCAAAAAATTTAATTCCTCTCAACATATGATATACCCAAATTAAAATAAATCAAAATTAATTAATATTCAATAAATAAATAAATATATATATATATATATATATATATATATATATATATAACTAACTAATTTTATTTTAATTAAAGACCCCATTTTTTCTTAAAGAGGATAGAGCAATACAATAAAATTAAATAAAAGAAAATCGTTAAATCGTAAATTTCATTAACAAGAACATACACATGATATGCGTTAAATTTGATTAAATATAAGTTTTATTTTCCTAATATAAGAATAGATATTGATTATCATAGAGAATGTGATTAACTTACACCAACCATATGGATTATGATATACGATGACATTAACTCATAAATATTATATAATAAGAGAATAAAAAAAATTAAAAAAATTGTTTTTAAGTTTTTTTTCTTAAATTTATTAAGAGAATTATTATAGTTATCATTTTTTAATTTAAAAAATTATTATAATATAATGTGATATTTTAAATTTATAAAAATGAAAGATGGATTTTATGTTTTATGGTAAAGTATTTTGTAATAAAAGTTATTGATGCAAGAGCATCCGGATTTAGTCAGCAATGTGATTGTTTGTTCACATGTTGTGGCTAAATGAGTTGAATTTCATTGACCTGAGTGGTCAAAAGTCAGTTTTAGTAGAGAGGGTTGGATCTCTCGAAAATGATCTTTACTTCATTATTGTAATAATTAGAAAATTGTATTATTTTTGGACTAAGGGATAAGTTGTTAGCATAGGTGTGTAACAGAGCTTAAGAATAGAGATTTAATTGTTAGATTGATTAAAATAGAGATCGAGTTGTTAATGCAGTTAGAATAGGATTTGACTCATAAAAGAGAAAAGAATGTAATGGAGAAGGATTAGCTGAGATGATAGGGATTTGAGTGAGTAAGCGAGAGTTTGAGTGATAGATAGGGTTTGAGGTTGTGACAGAGGTCAAATAAAATTGTTGTAATTGAGCCGAGAGGGCCAAGACCCTGTAATTCCTATTTTATTGAATAAATTGATTAAGTGTGCAGTTGTGTGTTAATTCTGGTGTAGAAGTTCATTTGTGTTTGCATATCGGTGTTTTAGACCCTAAATGGGTATTTGCTCTGTTTTAACGTTTTAATTATAAATCTCAGCATTTATGTGTTTTATCGTTAATTGCAGGCATTTAGCGTTAAAGGTTAATATTGGGATTAAGTGCTAAACCTTCCTTAAGTGCTTTATTAAAGTTTTGATTTAAAGCACGTGGGTTGTATTTGATGAGTGGGAAGCGGTATATCGCGTGCTCAAAAGGTGGTAAGTGGTAATATTCCAAGTCCGCACGATTAGCCTCAGCGCTCGACACGTAGCAGATGGAGGAGAGAGAAAACAACTTTTCTCGCATGCCTCCGAAGTGATAACGACCATGCTAGAGTCTACATGAGATCGCACGATGACCGTTGGATCGGACAGAGTAGATCAACGGTGGAAAATCGACGGGCCAGTTGGCGATCGGGGAAAGTGATAACCATTAGATCTGGAGAGAGAAGATCAACGGTGCAGAGTGAAGCGCTTGTTAAAAGGTAAAGTTCAAGTGGGTTCGACGGTGTTTAGTGAGAAAAGCGAGACCCTCAAGGGAAAAAGGTCACGTACAAAATCCGATCAAACGTAGTTGATTGGTTATAAACTTAACCATTAGTCTATTTTTAGACTATCACCTTATTTCGTCAACCTCCTGCGTCATTTTGGTATCAGAGCACAAAGATTGAGTTTGGTTGCAGTAAACATGCCACTGAGGAGAGGAGCTGGCATAGGTCGAGGAAGACCTGAAGCAAATGCAGTTCTGCTGGAGGAGATCCAAAGTCTGCGTACAAGGATGGACACAATGGAGACTACTCAGAGGAGAGCACCTGATGAAGGAGTTGCCAGTGCTGCAGAAGAATCTTCTAAGGAAGAAGAAGAGGAGGAAAATGAAACTACCAAAGTTATCAAGATGTTGGCTAAAGTAGGTGGAAAACCAAAGGTGGAAATTCCTGTGTATGAAGGGAGTCTCAATGCAGAAGAACTAATGGATTGGATTAGTTCATTGGACAAATATTTTGACTATGAGGAGGTTGATGATAAAAAGAAGGTGAAATTTGCAGTTACCAGATTGAAGGGTCATGCAACTATTTGGTGGGATGAACTACAAACATCCAGAACAAGAAAAAGAAAGTCCAAGATCAAGCAATGGGATAAAATGGTGAGTAAAATGAAAGCTAAATTTATGCCAAAAGATTATCAGTTAAATCTTTTCAAACAGTTACAAAATTTAAGGCAAAAAGGAATGTCTGTCAAAGAATATACATAAGAGTTTTATAGGCTGAGTATTAGAGCAGGACATGCAGAGGATGACATGGAGAAGGTAGCTAGATACATCAATGGCTTGAGATATGACATACATGATGAGACCAGATTGCTAAGTTTGAAGACAATTGAAGATGCCTATCAAGTAGGTTTGAAGGTAGAAGAGAAAATGTCGAGGAAACAAAATCAGAGGAATAGAGGGAAAAGTTCGATAAGAAGTATAGGAACTACCAGACCAAGGTTTCAGCAACATCAGAGTGAAGCAAGAAGTTCAAGTAGTATACCACCACAGAGAGGAGACTTTAATAGAGGGAGATTTTCACCCTGAGGAAGAGGCCGAGGAAGAGATATTTGATGTTATACATGTGTAGAATGGGGACATGGATCATGGAACTGTCCTCATAATAAAGCAACAAGTCAGATGTTAATGTGGCTAAGGCAAAGGAAGAAAAACCTCAAATTGCAGACAAGGAGGAATCCCCTGAAGTAGGAGAATCCCTGTTGTTAAAAAGAGTATTACTTAAGGCAGCGAAAGAGACTGGAGAACTAGCTCAGAGAAATAGTTTATTAAAAACTACAAGCAAATCCAAAGGCAAATATTGTAAAGTGATAATTGACAGTGGAAGCATTGATAACCTTGTTTCTACATAAATGGTGGACAAGCTAGGAGTAGTGAAGACAGTACACCCTACTTCTTACAAAGTGTCATGGTTGCAAAAAGGACATTAGATTATTGTGAGAAAACAATGCAAGGTAGAGATACAGATTGGTAATTATAAAGATGTGATATTGTGTGATATAATGCCATTGGATGTATGCCATCTATTGCTGGGAAGAACTTGGCAGTTTGATAGGAAAGCTATCCATGATGGGAGGAGAAATGTTGTGGATCTAACCCAAGAATATTATAGATCAGATATGAAAATATAAAATAATGCAAATAAACCCAGAAATAATATGAAATGATTCTTTATTGATCTCAAACCCTTAAGGTAGAGCAACACCATACATTCACTCCTTAAGGAAGGAGAACTCCACAAGCCATATGCCTGTTCATACAATAATTCTTCACTACATGTCTCTCCATGTGGAGTCTCTAGCCTCTATATAGGCCTCATACATACAATACCATGGGTCATTACCATGGTTCCCTCATACCATCAACTAATACCATGGGCCCATTACATTATTATTCACTACTTGTGGTCCTTACATGACATGGGTTAACCACCTTATTTATTACTATGGCTCATCCCATTATTACATTATTACCTTGGGTACCTCCCCTTGGTACCCCATATTATCCCCCCTAGGTATATAACATTCCACCCCCCTAAGCATGTTTCGTCCCCGAAACATGGGAAGAACACAAATAATAAGATCTACTCAAAAGAGTAGTCCACTGATACCATGCACGTGCATCTAGCCATCCAAGAGAAAGGTGAACCCTCGATCTCACTGGTGCCTCGCTCGCTTGAGATGGAAGTTGACCGTGGCAGTTCTTCTGTGTTGATGTGCAGTGGGTGGATCTTCTCTCCTCGTGATCCGTCATGTGATGACTTGGTTTCCATCTTGATGGTTGTCTCGCTGGGTGATGTGGGTGATGATATGTTGAAGTTTTAACCCACGATGGTTGTTTCTTTACTTCACCCTGCTGTGGTGCCTGTTGTGGTGCCTTCTTTTTCAATATGACTTCAACCACTGAGCCCTCGTCTAATGTATCATCACCTGTAACCTTTTCTTCTGCAGCCTCTGTTTGTGTTTGATTGTTGATCATCAAAGGCTCATCATCTGATGTGTCAGTCCCTTGAACATCTTCTGCTTCAGCCTCCTTGGACTCTACCTGCTTATTAATGGAAATGTCCTGTAATGTAATTTTCTTCTTTTTATACCAAAGCTTCAGGAATTTCTTCTGCACATTAATATTGGTAGTACCCACTAATTCCATCTAAGGGTATCCCAAAACAACATCCATGTTATTCGTATCTGAAGCATAAAAATCACCATGAAACACATACTTATCCATAGAAAGCTTCAAATCCTTATAGATTTGAACATCCTTATCATCAACCTGTGTATGTTCAATTTGTTTTGCTGGGACTTGCAACTTTTTTACCAAATTAACACTAATAAAATTATGTTTACAACTAGGATTGATAGAAACAATGATCTTCTCTTTTTGAATCAATCCATGAATCTGCAATAAGGATATACCAGTAGGAAGTAACCCTTTAGGTTCCATAGTTTCCTTCTTTTCTGTAAAAATAAAATCTTTGCTAGGCAATGTGACCTGACGAGCTAACTGGCAAGCCTCCGTCCACGTGGAAGGGTGGTGAAGTAGAACTTGAGCTTTGATGGCTTCTTTAAGACCGATGATAAAACAGTCCTTGTAGAATGTATCTGTGAGACCCCTAGTGCGGAAGGCTAAGGTTTCAAAAGCGGTAATATATTCCTCCACTGTACCAGTCTGTCGGAGCTTAGTGAGACGACCCAAAAAAGATTCTTCCTGTTCAAAGCGATATAAGCCCGCCATCACAAAAATATTGGCGAAAAATTGAAATGGTCACAGATCCGTCAATATTGCTCAGAATCCCTATTATAACCTGTTTTTAGAAATGGAACAATCATTCTGCATCTGCCCATGTGATAAAAATCCTGATCCAGGCATTAGAATTCCAGATCTACTCTGCTACTCTCCCGCCATCACCCAAAATGTATGCAAAAAGAGCTGATTTTAAATCAAAGATATCTCCCTCATCCGGACTCTGATTCGACCGATTTGTTTTTTTGAAATTGGGTGTTTTTTCCCAAAGAATACAGATCTACAATTAGATTTTGCAGATCTTGCACCAGGGCTTCTAGATTTGCGCCGCAAACTCGCTGCCCTGAAAATTGTCTGCAACCCCACTGATTTTTAGATCAACGATATCTCCTTCATCCGGACTCCGATTCAACTGATTTTTTTTTTTGAATTTGGGTATTTTTTCACAAGGAATACATATCTGAAATTAGATTCTGCAAATATTGCACCAAAACGTATAGATATGATCTGCAAATTCGCCACCCAAAAAATCCCTGCAAAAATATAAAAAAAAAATTCCATGGTTTGCCCAAGAAAGTGCTCTGATACCACTTGTTGTGGATCTAACCCAAGAATATTATAGATCAGATATGAAAATATAAAATAATGCAAATAAACCCAGAAATAATATGAAATGATTCTTTATTGATCTCAAACCCTTAAGGTAGAGCAACACCATACATTCACTCCTTAAGGAAGGAGAACACTCCACAAGCCATATGCCTGTTCATACAATAATTCTTCACTCCATGTCTCTCCATGTGGAGTCTCTAGCCTCTATATAGGCCTCATACATACAATACCATGTGTCATTACCATGGTTCCCTCATACCATCAACTAATACCATGGGCCCATTACATTATTATTCACTACTTGTGGTCCCTTACATGACATGGGTTAACCACCTTATTTATTACTATGGCCCATCCCATTATTACATTATTACCTTGGGTACCTCCCCTTGGTACCCCATATTATCCCCCCTAGGTATATAACAAGAAATACTTATACTTTGGAGAAGGATGGAAATAAACATACATTGTTTCCATTGAAGGATGAAGCTGACAAAGGAATAGTTGGAAACAGTGTTACGCTGATGAGTGGAAAGGAGTTGTTCCAAGAGGTTGGAAAAGGTGAAGAAATGCATTTTGCTGTCATAGGGAGACCTAAGGTAATTTTGACTTCCACAAACTTAGATGATTTACCTGAAGAAATCAAAACTCTGTTGAAAGATTTTGCTGCTATTATTGTGGATGAGTTGCCAAATGCATTGCCACCAATCAGTTGTATTAGTCATCATATTGACCTAATACCAGGAGCAAGTTTTCCAAACAAAACAGCATACAGATTAACTTCTCAAGAGAATGCAGAAGTTGGAAGACAAGTGCAAGAACTAATGGATAAGGGACTAATCAGAGAAAGTCTTAGTCCATGTGTTGTACCAACACTACTCAGTCCAAACAAAGGACGTGAATGGCGTATGTGTACTAATTCCAGAGCCATAAACAAGATCACTATTAGGTGTAGATTTCCTTTACCACGCATGGATGATTTGATGGATTGTTTGAGTGGGTCAAAGTATTTTACTAAAATAGATCTGAAGAGTGGATATCATCAAATAAGAATTAGAGAAGGAGATGAATGGAAGATTGCATTTAAAACAAATAGTGGTTTGTAAAAGTGGTTAGTGATGCCTTTTGGACTCACTAATGCACCTAGCACATTCATGAGATTGATGAATGAAGTCTTGAAGGAATATGCAGGAAAGTTTGGTATTGTTTATCTTGATGATATTCTAGTTTTTAGTAGAAGCAAAGAAGAACATTTGGAGCATCTTATGTTGGTTTTAAGAACTCTGTAGAAAGAGAAACTACTGATAAATCTGAAGAAATGTAGTTTCATGAAAAAAAATTAATTTACTTGGGATTTGTAGTTTCTAAAGAAGGTTTGAAAATGGATCTAGAGAAATTCCAAGTGATTTGGAACTGGCCTATTCCAAGGAACATGTTCGAGGCAAGAAGCTTTCATGGTCTTACAAGTTTTTATAAGAAATTTATCAGAGGTCTTAGTCAGATTTGTGTACCAATTATTGAAACAATCAAGGAGACTAATCAGCCATTCAAGTGGACAGAAGCAACAGATAGAAATTTTGAGTTGCTAAAGAAGAAAATCATAGATAAACCAGTTTTAGCTTTACTTGATTTTGAAAAAGTATTTCAAGTTCAAACATATGCTAGTGGAGTTGCAATTAGAGCAGTTTTGAATCAGGAACAGAGACCAATAGCATACTTTAGTGAGAAACTAAATGAAGCTAAGAAGAAGTATTCTTCTTATGATAAATAATTTTATGCTATTGTGCAAGCTTTAAAAAAATGGAAACATTATTTGCTACCAAAGGAGTTTATATTGTATTTTGACAATCATGCATTACAGTTCATAAACAACCAACCAAAATTGAACCAAAAACATGCCCAGTGGGTAGAGTTTCTACAGAGCTTTACTTTTGTGATCAAACATGCTAGTGGTAAATTGAACAAGGTTGTTGATGCTTTGAGTAGGGTAAATTTCATTATGCAAGAATTAAGTGTTGGTATTGTAGGATTTGAAGAAATGGTTGATATGTATAAAGATGATGCATATTTCAAAGATATTTATGAAGCTATACAAAATCCAATAGTTCATAACAGGAGTCAGTGGCTAGATTATCTTGTCCAAGGAGATCTACTGTTTAAAGGTAACAAATTGTGTATTCTCAAATGTTCTATGAGGGAAAACATAATTAAGGAGAAACACAGTGGAGGACTATCTCATCATTTTGGACAAGACAAAACCTTTGCTCAGGTAAATGCTTTTTACTATTGGCCAAAGATGCAAACTGATGTTAAGAGATTTGTTGAGAGGTGCAAGATATGTCAGCATGCTAAAGGGAGAAGCCAAGACACAGGATTGTACCAGCTATTTCCAATACCAGACTGACCATGGGATGCAGTTAGTATGGATTTTGTTTTGAGGTTACCTAGAACTCAAAGGGGGAATGATTCCATTTATCTTATGGTAGATATATTTTCCAAGATGGCACATTTCATTGCATGTAAGAAGATTAGTGATGCAATACATATTGCTAATATGTTTTTTTCAGAAGTTGTAAGGTTACATGGATTGCTTGTAAGTATTGTGTCTGATAGGGATACAAATTTTGCTAGGCATTTCTAGAGAACTCTTTGGAAGAAACTAGGTGTTACCCTTAGTTTCAGTTTAGCATACCATCCTCAAACATATGGACAAACTGAAGTGGTAAAAAAAAGCTTGGGGAACATAGTGATAAGTTTATTGTATCAAAATCTTAAGCAGTGGGATTTAGCACTTTCTTAGGAAGATTTTGCTTATAATGACACTCCAAACCGAAGTACTGGAACAAGTCCATTTTATATTTTTTTTGGAATGAAGCCAAGAGGTGTGTATGAGCTCAGAAATTTGGGTACACAGGAGACAAGAAGTGCAAAAGCTGAAGAGTTTGCAGAGCAGATGCAGAGACTACAAGAAGATGTCAAAGGTAGATTGCAGGAAAGTAGTGGCAAATACAAATAGAGAGTTGATAAGAAGCAAAGAGAAAAATAATTCCAAGTGGGGGATTTAGTGATGGTATACTTCAGAAAAGAAAGATTTCCTGCTAAGACTTACAATAAACTAAATATGAAAAAGATAGGGCCATGTAGAATTGTAAGAAATTTTTCAACTAATGCTTATGAAATTGAATTGCTAGAAGGAATTGGAATATCACCTATCTTCAATGTTGCAGATTTGTATCCATACAAAGAGACAGAGACAAAAATATAGAAGGAGGCTACAGAATATGAAGTTCAAACTTTGAACTGGGAAGAACAAATGCCAAAGACAGTCAAGAAAGAGGTGGAAGCAGTTTTGGAGAAAAGAGTATCCAAAAGAACCAGAGGACAGGTTTATTTCCAGTATCTAGTCAAATGGAAAGGACAACCAATGGAGGATGCTAGTTGGTTGATAGCAGCAGAGTTGCGGAAGTATGGAGTAAACCTTGAAAGTCTGAGGGATGATTCTTTTCTTCCCTGGGAGTCTGATACAGGAGCATCTGGACTTAGCCAATAATGTGATTGTTTGTTCACATTGTTGTGGCTAAATGAGTTGAATTTCATTGACTTGAGTGGTCAAAAGTAAGATTTAGTAGAGAGTGTTGGATCTCTCAAAAATGATCTTTACTTCATTATTTTTTTTTTTTTTAACAATTTCGGTTGCTGACTGTATTCAAAAAAAGGTAGGGAGTCTAAGCTCCGATATTACATGAGTTGGGCTCATAGGATGAGCTTGCAACTGTTTTACAATTAAGAATTCAGCTGAATTGCTTTCATTTTTGGTTTCAACTTGAGGGGCACTAACACAGGTATAGATTCGGACAAACTGATACAAAAGTAAGCAGATTTTACATGTCATCTAAACTTTGCTTTTGAGACTGATCTGTCGAGCAATGGAGTCCTCCGGGCAGCTGTCTGCTTCTGCAATCTTAGCGCTAGAGATACTGGAGCTGTCGTTGATCTTTTCCATGAAGAAGAAGGAAAACAGTCTTTGTTAACGCAGATGAGATAGTTGAAAAAGGGAGCGCAAGCCAACAGAGAGAGGGCGAGTGAGGATGGAGAGGGGAGTTGAGTTTTGGGATAAGGAAGACGCGACTCAGGATATATAACCGGCAAGCTGAGAGGGATGTAGGTCTGGATCAAATGAAAGGAGGTTGGGCAGTCACGGATTTTACAAGAGCTGCAAGATTTTAAGGGGACAGTGGGCTCAACAAGGAGGTTTGAGAGGATTTCCGGCGGCGAATGACAGAGAGACTCAGAGTTGTTGTAAATTTGATCAGAATACGCCTTGTAAAAAACACAGGTCCTTGGATAAGGTGAATTTGAGCTAATCATGAAAATCATGGAAGAAATTGGTACGAGTCCTCGTTATTACAGAGGAGACTTCCTTTTGGTCGAATGCAAGCTTGATTGGCACGTTTGTCAGCTTCCTGGTTAATAGAACGAAGGATATGGTAGAGTTGAAAGTCCTGCGCTTGGTTGATCCAGACTTGACATCTGCTAATGGTTTGCTGCAAGAAGATATTAGAGGCTGCCCTCTTGCTGGTCACTAAATTTATAATGATGGCAGAATCGCCAAAGATCATGGCTTTCTGGATTCCCTGAGCCTGTAATTGCAGAATACCTTGGTAGAGAGCCAGAGCCTCAGCTCTGTTATTTGAAAGAATCCCTAGTCCCCATTCAAAGGATACTAAGGGCTCACCATTGGGATTGAAGATGACGCCCCCTGCTCCCGCCGCTCCCAGGTTTGATTTGGAGGCGCCGTCAAAGAACAAGGAGTGGGTGTTGCATGAGCGGAGCCAGTTGCTGAAGTCATCCTGTTTTAATCGAATTTTCCATCTGTGGCTGTGAGTGCTGCCCAGGTTGCTGTAGGTTTTCATAGCTGGAAGGATGCTAGGCCTGTCTATCATGCTCCCTATGAATTCTTTTTCCTCTGTCCAAAGACTTGTAATATCCACTTTTTTTGTGATCTTGGATGCGATTGTTTCGATTGCCAGGCTTTTGGCCTTGTTGCATAAATGCCTTATTGGTGTCTCTTTGTCTTTGAATATCTTGTTGTTCCGAGCAAGCCAGATCCTCCATAAAAGGGCCAGAGGGAGGGCATCCCACACTCGCTTGGCAGGGTTATTTTTCATGGGTTGCCAGGGGTAATTTTTTCTCCAGTTGTTAAGAACTTCTTCAATGGATAGCTGAGACTTCCAGAAGAGAGATACGGAAGGATTAATGCTGTTCCAACAAGAAAATGCAAAGGGGCAAGAGATAAATAGATGTTGAATAGACTCTTCTGCTTCTTGGCAGTTAGGGCATCTGGAAGGGCCAGCAATGCCTCTTTTTTTAAGGTTCTCTGCAGTGAGAGTTTTCCCTTTTAAAAGGGTCCACATGAAAAATTTCACCTTTGGAATTGCTTCTGCTTTCCACACTGTTTTCCTATGCAGCCATGCTGGAGCCGAATAGTCTTTGTTGCATAAATAGTCATAACCTGCTTGAGTTGAATAGCTGGTGCCAGTGGGGTCCCATCTAAATGCGTCCTTGTCATTTTTTAGAGTGGGAGCAATGCTGTGAAGGTGTTTGCAGAAGTTGTCGAAGTTCTCTTTGAGGCGTTGAGGTATGGGAGGAAATTTCCAACGCTTCCAAGCATGGGTTGTTGCGTCCCATTGAGAAATTTGGTCTAGGTTGCAAATTCCTTTGCTTTGAAGAAAATATATTATTGCAGCCATACCTGGGTGACTGTTGAGCGGTGGATTCCCCATAATTTTGTCAGCGCCGATGTTGATTTCCCTGCCTCCTTTTGGCACCTTGGAGACATTTTGAGCCATAAAGGGGATGGCTTTTTTACACAGTTTCCAAATCTTTGAGCAGTTTCTGTTGGGTATTTCGACTGTGAGAAGATGCTGTCGTGGTTGACTGATGTATTTTGCCTCCAAAACTTTTTTCCACCAGGTTGATTGTCCTTCAATTAGTCTCCAGACTAATTTTCCCCCAAAGGCTAAATTTGTGAGAGATGGAGATCGAATGCCAAGACCTCCTTTCTCTTGGCTCTGAATGACTTGTTTCCATCCTACCAAGTTGAATTTTTTCCTCTCATTTTTCCCCCCTTCCAAAGGAAGAATCTGAGAACACTGTCCATTTTGCTGAGGAAAGAAGCTGGAGCTTGAGTAAGAGAAAATTGATAAAGGGGAAGAGAGGAAAGACCCGATTTGAGGAGCACCAGTCTACCAGCTGGGTTGAGCCAAGAAGTTCCCCATTTTTGGACTTTTCTTTTCATTTTGTCTAGAGTTGTTTCCCAAACATCAGCCCGAGTTTTCCCTATACTCACAGGCATTCCCAGGTAGCTGAAGTGGTCCCAATTTAACTTGCAAGGAACACCAAAGATGTTGGCAATGCTTTGGAGAGTGTGAGCTGAGGCATTCCATCCATAGATACAACTTTTGAGGTTATTTATCAGTCCCCCTGAGTAAGTCATGAATTTGTCTAATAAGGATTTGAATCTTCGAGCTATGATTGTGGTTGCCCCTCCTAGCAGCAGGGTGTCATCGGCAAATTGGGAGTGATTTATGTTTTTCACTCCATCTTCAAACTTAATACCAGTGATGAGGCCTACCTGGCGCTTATGGTCAAGAGCACAACTGAAGGATTCTGCCATTAGGAGGAAAAGATAGGGTGATAAAGGACAACCTTGCCGTAGGCCTCTTGAGGATCGAAAGGAAGGCCCAGGTCTGCCATTGATAAGAGGAGCGATCCAAGGCCCAGAGATACAAGTTCTTATAATTTCTATAAAGGCAGAGGAGAATCCCATTTTCTGAAGAACCACAAATAGAAAGGAATGTCGTACCCTATCAAAGGCATTTGCCAAATCCAATTTCAAAATGAAGCCTTTTTCATTCCTCGAATGGCTTGAATGAATGGCTTCCTGTACTAAGAGGATAGAGTCTGAGATTTGTCTGTTAGCCATAAAGCCTCCTTGGTTTTCAGAAATTAACATTGGCAGGAGAGGTTTGAGACGAGAAGCAAGGACTTTAGTGAAGATTTTGTAGGAAGAATTACATAATGATATTGGTCTGAAGCGGGTAAATTTGGAAGGGCGGTTCTCCTTTGGGATGAGAGCCAGATGAGTTGAGTTCGTGTATCCTCCTATTTTGTTCTTCCTCTGTATCCATTTGAAATATTTAATGAGGTCCTTTTTTATCATTTCCCAATATTCTCTGTAAAAACAAATAGAGAAGCCATCCGGCCCTGGCGCCTTGTCTGGCTGGAGGCACCAAATTGCTTCCTTGATTTCTTCATCTTTTATTTCTTCTGCCAACCTTTCATTTAATTCTGCTGAAATCTTCATTGGCAAATGCTGCAAGAGGTCAGCATAGCTTTCTTCCTCACCTGTTTCAGTTAAAAGCTCTTTGAAATGGTCTGAAGCAGCGCTTTTGATGGCTGTCTGATCACTGTGTTGAGTCCCTGCGCTATCTATGATGGTTGTTATATTGTTTCTTATTTGTCGAACAGTGGCCTGTTTATGGAAGAAGGTTGTGTTCTTATCTCCACTTTTCAGCCAAGTCTGCCTAGATTTCATACGCCATTTTTCTTCCTCTTCCCTTCTAATGCCGCTTAGCTGATTGTAAAGGTTTTCTTCTTGAGTCTTTTCAGCTTGTTGATACTCTTGCTTTTCTATTGCATAGTGTAGGTCTTCAATTTTGGCTTTCACCTCTCGTTGCTTTTCTTCTGGCTCTTTGTACTGCGTTTTAGCCCAATTCTTGAGCACATTTTTCACATTTTTTAGCTTGCTTTCCCATATAAAGCATGGAGATCCTTCAACATGCTGACGCCATGTTTGCTGGATTAGATCTTTGACTCCTTGATAGTCATTCCATATATGATTGTATTTAAAGGGAAGAGGGCCTAGAAGACTGTGAGATTCAAGAGCTAAAGTAATAGGGAAATGATCAGAGGTAGCAAATGGAAGAATGGTGGCGCTAACAGCTGAAAAGGTGGATAGAAGAGAAATATTTACCAGAAATCGATCAAGCCGCTCCATAATATTACTGCTGCCCAATCTGCGATTACTCCATGTGTATTTACGATTTTTTGGGATGACATCGACAAGATCTCCTTGTTGCATTATATTTTCCAGCTGGTTTCTGAAGGGGTCTGGCGTGAAGCTCCCTCCACATTTTTCGTTGGCATGTAAAATTAGATTTAAGTCGCCCCCGACAATGATGTTGCTGTTGTCTTCTTCTTCTATATTTTGGCTGAGGGAATCCCAACAAACTTCTTTGTCCCTATAATGGTTAGGGGCATAGACATTGTAAATTACAATCTGCTGTCCGCTCATATTGTTTTGTAACACTGTCTTAACCCAATGCTGATCTATTACTTCTGTTGCACAGTTCCACTCGTCCTGACGCCAAAGTGTAGCGATTCCGCCTGAGGCCCCTCTGGAATCACTTATACTTCCTTTATAGTGCTTATGGTATTCAATGGCCTTGCTGATTTCAGACTGCCTCTGCTTTGTTTCTTGTAATAGTACAATAGCTGGCTTTTCTTGGTTTATAAGATCCTTTAAGGCATTGGTTTTGGAGGGGTGCCCTAGTCCCCTGCTGTTCCATGAGAGAATTTTAATCATTTCAACAGTGAGATTCGAGGAGTTTCTCTCCCTCCTTTATCTTTGCTTGCTGCGTCTTTGTCTATTGCTCCTTGTATATATGATTCTATAGGATTCTGGAGTCCTAGTGCTATGTCCTTTTGCGCATTCTCGTCCCTGTGCTATTTGGAAGACTTTCTTCCAGGCTTCTTTTGACTGTCTATAGTGGATCCATGTTCCTTGGAATTGCTTCGGGTGATTCTAAGAGGGGGAGGATCAGATGGGAGGGCAGGGGAGATGACCAGGGGAAGGGGAGAAGAGGGAGGCTCAGGTTGAGACGAGGGGGCAGGGGATTCCTCAGGAAGGGAGAGGGCATGAAAAGGGTTGGAGGAAGGCGAGGAAAGGAGGGGATTTAACTGGCGGACAGAGGACTGGGGTGGCTGGGAGGAAGAGGGAAGAGGGAATGAAGGTGGGGGAGATGAGGTTGGAGAGATGGGGGAGGGCTGGGAAGAGGTACCAACATCCATGGGAGATTTATGACTAGGGGCTGATTTTTTTTTTTGACAGGTTCCCATTGCTCTTCTTGCGGGGTATTATCAACATTAGAGATCTTAGTGCAACGGTTAGCAAAGTGTCTGTATTCGTGACATACCTTGCACTTGAAGGGAATCTGTTCATAGTCGAGCTGCTGAATGTGCGTCCAGTCATCGACTTTGAGTTTAATAGCTTCTGGAAGGCCTCTACCCAAGTCAACTTCGACGCAGATACGAGCACAAGCCTGCATGTTGTCTCTCGGCTCACTTCGGTCTATGTAATTCCCGACAGCGTTCCCAATAGCATGAACTGATTCGTCTCCCCAGCAATGCAAGGGGAGATGAGGAAGGCGAACCCATACAGGAACCGCATTAGGGATGTCAAGCTCCGGGTCGAAATCCGGAGTCCATTTGTTTAAGTACAGACCTCTAGAATCCATGAAGTAAGGTCCATTGCGGAAGATTAAATCCTTGTCTTCCTTAGTCTCAAAATGAAATGTGAAGTAGCCCTTTCCGCAAAACCTGATAGAAATTTTTCCTTGGATTTTATCAGTCCAGTTCCTCTCAACCCACCTCTGAACGGTTTTTGGGGAGGGCCAGAGACCTGTAAATTGCCCTATTAGTCCTTTTTCCGCCAAGGCAAGAGCAGCTTTTCTGGGCAAGGAAGGAGGAAGAGAGACTTCCTGTAACCCCTCAATTTTTTTTCACAAATTTGGATACTGATGGGCGAGCACGCTGAGCAGGCAAAGATTTGATCAGTGCTGAGAATGCGTGTTGAAGCATGGCCTCCTCCGGAGGCGCATCCGGAGGGGCCATCCAAGCGGCCGAGGAGCGATCAAGATTCAGATGGCGACGGGAGTAGAGGAGCGCGCGCACAGCTCACATCGATTTTTTTTCCGAGTAGCTAGTTATTACATTGTCTGTCATTGTTAACAACGAGGGCATATTGCTTTTAAACTATGGGAGGATCACAGAATCGATCTTTACTTCATTATTGTAATACTTAGAAAATTGTATTATTTTTTGACTAAGGGATAAGTTGTTAGCATAGGTGTGTAATAGAGCTTAAGAATAGAGTTTTAATTGCTAGATTGATTAAAATAGAGATCGAGTTGTTAATGCAGTTAGAATAGGATTTGACTCATAAAAGAGAAAAGAATGTAATGGAGAAGGATTAGCTGAGATGATAGGGATTTGAGTGAGTAAGCGAGAGTTTGAGTGATAGATAGGGTTTGAGGTTGTGACAGAGGTCAAATAAAAATGTTGTAATTGAGCAGAGAGGGCCAAGATCCTGTAATTCCTATTTTATTGAATAAATTGATTAAGTGTGTAGCCATGTGTTAATTCTGGTGTAGAAGTTCATTTGTGTCTGTGTATCAGTGTTCTGGACCCTAAACAAGTATTTCCTCTGTTTTAACATTTTAATTATAAATCTCGGCGTTTATGTGTTTTATTGTTAATCGTGGTCATTTAGCATTAAAGGTTAATATTGGGATTAAGTGCTAAACCTTCCTTAAGCGCTTTATTAAAGTTTTGATTTAAAGCACGTGGGCTGTATTTGATGAGCAAGAAGTGGTATATCACGTGCTCAAAAGGTGGTAAGTGGTAATATTCCAAGTCCGTGCAATTAGCCTCAGCGCTCGACATGTAGCAGACGGAGGAGAGAGAAAACAACTTTTCTCACGTGCCTCCGAAGTGATAACGACCGTGCTAGAGTCTGCGTGAGATTGTGTGACGACCGTTGGATCGGACGGAGTAGATCGACGGTGGAAAATCGATGAGCCAGTTGGCAATTGGGGAAAGCAATAGCCGTTAGATCTGGAGAGAGAAGATCAACGGTGCAGAGTGAAGCGCTTGTTAAAAGGTAAAGTTAAAGTGGGTCCGACGGTGTTTAGTGAGAAAAGCGGGACCCTCAAGGGAAAAAGGTCACGTATAGAATCCGATCAAACGTAGCTGATTGGTTATAAACTTAACCATTAGTCTATTTTTAGACTACCACCTTATTTCGTCAACCTCCCGCGTCAGTTATTAGGTATTTTTTAATCTAATTTTAAACTTAATTATACTAAAATTATATATAAATTTAATATTAGTAACTGATAAACATAATAAAAAAAAAAAAATTAATATCATTAATTACATAATTTACCAGAGTAGTGAGAAACATATAATTGAGATGATGAATCCAACTTACTTATAATACTATGAGCTCAAAAATGTTGTGTTATTTTGATCTAGCTAATTACAACCATCCAACCATAAGATCAATATACTATATCTTTTGCAACTTGCTACTCACAAACCCTATGTCAATTTCTAATCATTGTTCTCCAATAATCCTTTTAACATCCTTCTCCTCATCCATTAAATAAAAGTAGCTTTTCATAATGGAAGGAAAATGTCTATGCACATAATCCAATTATGCTCATACATTTTTTTTTCTTTATTTCGCTTTTTCATAAATTTATCTTTGTTTTTTTAACCTTTTTTTTATTATCAACAAAATAGTTTGTTTTTTAAATGATCATCCACTTTATTTGTTTTTTTATATTTTTATTTGTTATTTATTAATTTAATAATATGGGGCATTATATGAGCTCATTCTCGCTATTTTTGTGGATAAAATATCTCTATCCTATTGTTAACACTAGCCATAACCGATTGAAAATGTCGATATTTCTCTAAAGTAATTTATAACAATTTATAAAAAACAACTAGTTGGTTATGAGGGACTCACTTAGGTTAGATGACCAATTGGATATGAGCTTCACTGATTATCCTTGTTATAATGCTCTTTTCTCCTAGTCAAACTTGTATAACTATATAAATTGAAGCAAACAACCTTTGTCAAACTATTGGAAATAATAAAATAGATATGAAATCAATAATCTACCTAACATCTATCAAGAGAGTTGATATCATTGCTAAATATGAAAGAAAATTATATAGATAAAAATAACATAAAATTTATGCAAGGGAAGGAAGAGAAATCTCAATTTTATTAAAATCAATGGAAATATGATGGAAATGACTACCTTGGGTTAGAATATTGCTTTGATGTAACAACAATTCTTATAACATTGTCTTTCCATTAGGTCTCTTTTATACCATTTCAATATTTTTGAGACTATTTTCGATGGGATTCAAAGAGTTACAAAAGTGGTTTCCCCATAATCCCTACTAAGGAGCATGCAAATTTCACATTTTTTTTAATATTTTTTAGTGCATTTACATATTTGATGAAGGAAAAAGGCAACCACTCACTCCTATAATGAGCAGAAAATGCGAGTAGATTAAAAGGAAGGTTTTTCAATGGAGTTTTGAGTGGAACCAAGTTTCCCAAGATAGATATGAAAGGGATAAAGGCAAAACAAAGGCATCTTAGCTGTTATGGTGGTAAAACATGCTACAACAATATTTCATATGTTGGACTACATAATCCCCCCAAAACCTTTATGTGCATTTCTAGTGGGTGCATTCTATTCTTAACAATTCCCCTAATTAACATGCCATTGTATTCTATTACAAGATGATCTATGTTAAAAACTTTCAATATTGTACTTTATTCATGGCATTTTAATTCCAATCATTATCAACTATCATTAGGGTGCTCAAATTTAATTTGTTATTTATTTTGATACCCTTGTTCAGGTCCTTATGCTTGTAAAACAAAGGATTCATTCCATCTAATAATTTATTTATATACAAAAAGAAAAATAAAAATTATACAACTACAAAATTATTTCTTTTAAGTTTGACTCAACAACATATATTTTATTTCAACATATTTTTAAATGAACATAATGAATAATACGTGTACCTGGTTACTATGACTTTGTTGTGGTGCTCCTCCAAGGATCATTTGATTGAATATGCCACTTTGACAATTAAAAACGTCCTATCCAACTTCCTAGCCTAGGGAACCTCTATAGGTTCCCCAACCCTCTGACCCATGTCTAGAACCATAATCGTAGTGTGTCCAACCTCTAGGTGTCAAACACCTTCTCGACTCTCAACTCCAAAATCCACTATTGAGTTTCCTTCCTTATTCTCCCTCAACATCCTTTCCTCGAAAAACCCTATCTCTCGTGCACTCCTCCACTCCTAAAACCAAAAGATCAATTTGCACCCCCAAAATCAAAGCCTTTCCCAAGATGTATCATCTCCACCTTTCCCCTCTTCTAAGTGTCCACTTACCCCCCTTTAATTTTCTCAAGCCCACCCCCTATCTCTCTCACCTACCTCATTATCCCTAGTTAATGTGCCTTTTGTGGTTAAGTCATTCACCTACCAATTAATAAATGCCTAATAAATTAATATAATCTGAAAGGTCGATTCAAATCAATGCATTCATAAGAATCCCGTTTAACTTTAACATTAAATTAAGCACAAGAAAATCCATATCATTAATTAATTATTAATCAAGATTAAGGGTTAATCATATAGATGCATTGTGATTCAACTATCACAGTACACCATATAATACTATCATATTCATGAGAGGTGTGGGCATGTAGCTAGAATTCACATACTTCATACATATACTAATAACACTAATAAGGATATATCATAGCAATCAATCTCACAACAGGTAGTGTAATAACCTAGCATAGCATAATAGGGTTAGAAAGTGGGATGTATATCTATCTATCTATATATCTATATATATATATATATATATAATTTGACATATTTAATATGAGCATTGTAATTGTGAATATAAATATTTTTGTAAACCATTATGCTACTTTCTTATTCTTTCCTTTTCAGTTGGGTTCTTTTTATTTTCCATGAACTACCCACTAGTCCATGCATTTGTTTAAAGTATCTTCATCAAGAGGGGTATTTTCGATCATGAATTATCATGTCAAGAAAACATTTTAAGGAGAACCTATATTTATCATTTAATTTCTCAATCATTTTAGTGAATTGTTCAATTGCATAATATAATCCACACTCTACAACTTAACACATTGTAACTTACACCCTTCTTTTTTTTCTATTTTCTTTTGAATGTGTTTGTAGAAGAGAGAGATATGCATAAAATTTGTTTGATGTACTAGAAGTAATGAAATAACTTAGAAAATAACAACAATTAGGAAAACCCACAAACTGATATAACTATATATATATATATATATATATATATATATATATATATATATATATATATATATATATATATATATATATATATATATATATATATGAAAAAAAAACTACAACTCAAATTTATGATAAAAATGACCAATCCCTAGATAACCAAAATGCTTTAAATGCATAAGTTTGATCTTGAATGTTACCTATAAGAGATTTTTTCCTCACAAACAAAAAAGAATTAACCTCCAAAAAAATGGCAATATCAAATATCAAAGCCCAAATCTCAAATTAACTCCACAAATTTTCATTTAAAACTCTCCCAAGAGGTTTGATCCTCTTCATCAAGCCACGTGGGACTAAATAAAATCACTTTTAGTATCCCCATTAAAGGTCTCAGTCTTTTTATCTTTTTTAAATAAAACATCTTTCACTTTAGAACTAGCCCATATAGTCCCTTCATTAAAAATATTAAAATAACGATAAATTTCATACTTTGATTTAACTTTGTTAGTTAATAAGTTATCATTGTTTTATTTAAAACCACGAGACCATATAAAATGTTAAGATATTCATCAAAATTGAACTCGTCGATGATACTAAAAGTAGTAACCCTGCTAGCTAACATAGTCGATGCTTGAAACTAACTTACTAAAAATAGTAAGTATTAGACTATTATCCCAAAATCATTCCATAAAAAGGCATCCTTCTCATTATCATATTGAGATCTCAATTGACCATCAAACACTGCCAAACTATTGGATTAATTGCCTCAAAGGTTCCGTAACCTTAACCCAATAGCCTACAAGAGCCAAATGATAGGCCAAAGGTCCACCAACTCCACTGATTAGGAAGGGGACATTATAGTCCACCCTTCCAAAAATTACTTTCCCTCAAACAATCTCAGCTCTAGATGCTGCAATATCTATTCATTTTTCCATGTGGTATTCTCTAGTAGCAAGTTCTTCAATTTGACTAGAAACTCTTTGATGACCATCTTAGAAAGAGTCCTCTCTCTAGTATCAATGATGTATTTTGGAATTAGTATCAACTTCCCCTCCTCATCCAATGTTGGAAACTTAGATGAGGGAACCATGTTATGACCAAATTCCTTCTTGAGCCTGGATACATGAAATACATTATGAACCATGCTACTAGCTGGTAGCTCAAGTTCATATCAAACCTCTCCATTCCTTGAAGATACTTTGAATGGTCCATAGAACCAAAACTTGAGTTTCTTTTCTACACTCTTCTTGATATTATACTATCTACATGGATTCAATCTCAAATAATACATGTTCCTAACCCCAAATTGTGCTCTATTTGATGTTGATCAAAATATTTCTATCAATTTGGTTATTGTTGCAAATTTTCCTCCAGTGACTTCATGTTGTCCTGATTCTCTTGTAGAAAGTTCTTTTCCATAGGCACTCTATTAAGTTGGGATCCTCATAACCATATAAATCCATGAATGGAAGCATCCTTATAGATATGTGATAAGTAGTATTATAATAATACTCAGCAAGGTGTAGCAATTTGATCCAAGCTCTTTGTTATCTAGAAACATAGTTCTCAAGATACCCCTCCACAAATTTGTTCACTATCTTGGTTTGAATATCTATTTGTGGGTTGTATCTAGTGTTAAGAGTGAGTTGAGTCCCACTTAATATAAATATATATTTCCAAAATATACTTAGGAACTTTCTATCCTTATCACTAACAATATTTTTGCACATTATGCGCAACATGAAAATATATTTGAAAAACAATAAGCTACCTGCTTGGTGAATAAGTATTTAAAATGGTAAAGAAGTGTGAAAACTTAGTCAAACTTTCAACCACACATAGATGCAATCTTTACCTAGTACCTTAGGTAGCCCTGTGATGAAATCCATAGAGATAGATTCCCATTTTTTATTAGGAATGGGTAGGGGTTGAAGTAGACCAACTAGATAAGTATGCTCATTCTTGTTTTTTTGACAAGTAGGACACTCTTTAACATACTAAAGGACTTCATTCGTAAGTCCTTTCCATGTGAATCTCTATCGAATATTCTTGTAAGTTTTAAAGAAACCCAAGTAACCAACCATAGGATCATGATGAAATGTCCTTAATATCTTTACCTTAAGTTGTGAAGAAGGCACCAAATAAATTCTACCCTTATACATGATCAACTCATTTACTACTATATATCTATCATCATAATTTGGGCCTTCCATAACTCCTGTTGCCCATGAATCTTTGGCATACTCTACTGCAATTAACTCCCTCCAATCAAAAAAAATCTCCACCATCAAACATATGCTAGGCCTATTGAAAATGCATCAACAACTGCACTATTCTTCCCCTTGACATATACATTGTTAAAATCATATGCCTTCAATATATTGAACCACTTTTGTTACCTATCATTTATATTCTTCTGGTTCATCAAATATTTGATATTGTAAACTTACCCCCAACTAAGTATGGTTTGAATTTAGCGAAGGCATGCATAATGGTCAACATCTCTCTATCATAAACTGAGTAACTCCTCTCCACACCTCTTTATTTCTTCTCTCAAAAGTGGTGTGGTGCTTATCCTACATCAAAAAAAATCCTATCCCCTCTCCTAAAGCATCACACTCCAACTCAAATGGTTTGGAGAAATCTAGTATTTCCAACATAGGGAATGTGGACATCACCTGCTTGAAGTGCTCAAAACACTTCTATGTTGAATTAGACCACTCAAAGGCCCCCTTCTTATTCAAATTTGTAAGTGGTGATGTAGTGTGTGAAAATGCCTTGATAAATCTCCTGGAGAAAGCACAAAGACCAAATAATACCTTAAGCTGGGTAAGATTTGTAGGTGTAGGCCATTCTAGAATAGCCTTGATCTTCTTGGGATATATTCTTAATCCCTCTCCACTAATGATATGACTAATATAAAGAAGTTGTTTCATCCCAAATTAACATTTATACTCCTTTAGAATATAGATACTCACTCTCTACAATGCTCAATACCTCCTCAAGATGCTGCATATGCTACTCCCAAGTCATATTGAAAATTAGGATGTCATCTAAGAATATCAAAAAACATTTCCTCAATTGTATCATAAGCACCTAATTCATACAACTTTGAAAAATTGTTAGAGCATTTTCTAGTTCAAAGGGAACTACCAAAAAATTAAAATGCCCAAAATGGCATCTGAAAGCCGTCTTCACAATATCCTCTTTTCTCATTTGAAACTGATGATACCCCAACTTCAAATCTATCTTGGAAAAGTATTGTTCCCTATGCAATGTTAGGTCCTTATAATACTAGTGTATCCCCCTTATTGTTATTATTAGTGTAGCCCCCTTATTTTTATTGTTAGTGCAACCCCTTATTATTATTGTTGTGCCCATGTATCCCCGATATTTTTACTGTTGTGCCTCATAGAAGTCCACTATTGTTATTGTTGTTCCCTTACAATATTATTGTTATGTGGGCTCTGATTATATTGTGACCCCTTAGATGCCTATATATACCAAGGAGGTTTTGTATTTGCATCATCCAAGAATTGTTCATTTATGTGATGTAAAGGCGCTTCCCCCTTGAAGATGTTATTTTTCAATTTTTTGATCTATCTTTTCTTTTTTTGTGAGTGGGTTGCATAACATTTGGTGTTAGAGCTTTGGATTCTAGGGTTTCACTGCTTAAAATAGGTCATTTTGGTATTTTTTCTATAATTTTTTTTATATGAAGCTTCAGAAGCTAAAATTTCAACCACGTGTAGCCAAAATATTGGTGAACTTATAAATTTTGGATCTTGGTTCACCATAATTTCTGATATATGGTCCGAAGAAGTTAGGGTTTCTGCATGCTCCAGAATTCTGTCGCAAATAGGTGACCTAGGGAAAATCGTCATAAGTTTCTTCTCAAGTATAAAATTTGAATTCTATAAAAAGTGACTAAAAGTGCATGGACTGTAGTTTCTCATGTATCAGTTTCAAGTCTAAAGGTTGAAATAGTGACACGTGGTATCCCATAGAAGTTCGCTCTACTGAACTAGTCCATAATTAGGTCATAATGGGAGATTTGACATAACTTTATATTGAAGAATCTAATCTTGGTCTGAATTTTGGCTTTGGAAAGAAGACTCAGATTGTTATCACATGCCCAAATTTTGACCTTGGAGGCTAAAATTTCAGAGATACAACAATTTCAATATCAAGCTCCACAAAGAAAGAAGAAAAAGGTGTTTATTGTTTTAAATTTGCATAAGTTTTGTTTGAATAATCAGTTTGGAGTAATTCAAAGGACATAGTAAAGAATAGATATAATTATTTGGTTCCAATATGCCTCAAAACAAAAAATGGATACTCCTAGTAAGCAACCAAAAAACTCTACTATGACACATGAAGAAGAGGAAGAAATGCAACATGATATATCAAAATTAACCAAGTGCAACGAATTTTGCTCTCGCAAAGAGTAACCAAAAATGAAACAGAAGCTAAGATGGATGGCTACAAGAATGGTTTAAAATCATACATGGAAGGTTTTGAGGATGGATTAAAAGTAGACATCAAAGATTTTAAGGATGTATTAAAAGAATACATGGAAGGTTTGAAGGAGGCTTTGACAAAGTTGCTATACGAAATGCTTCCTAATGGCGAAAAGGCCATGAAACTCATGATGAGAACAAAAGGAATGTTAATCGTGATATTAGAGACTCTAAATTTGGATTGAAGACCAACCACATTCCAAATATTGATATCAGGAGGTTTCATGGTAAGGATTTGATAACATGGATACTATAGATGGAGCAATATTTTGATTTGCATGATGTGCAACACACACAAAAGGTACACATTTCATCTTTAAATTTAGAACCTAATCAATTTGTATGGTATTGATGGCTTTGTTCTCATAGACTAATCGTCACTTGGTCAATTTTTACGGAGGAAATGATAACACATTACGAGGATACAAAGAGAAACACCTTCTTTAGCCAATTGATAAATCTCAAACAAAAGGGTTCAATGGTGGAGCACATTGAGAATTTCCAAAAATTGAATATCAGGGTAACTAATATTCCAGAGGAGCACAATATTAATGTCTTAATAGGTAATTTAAAGGATAAAATCCAACATAAGGTTCACATTTGGGAACCTGATCCATTGGAGAATGCATTCAGGGTGGAAAGAAAAGTTGAAAGAAAAATTATGGAAACAAGAAAGTCTACCACTCACAACTATAAATATGGAAGTATTTCTGCTCCTAGCCTTCCACAACCTACAAGGTTGACACCAAAAAAATTGGAGGAAAATGGAGAAAAAGGGATTTTTTATAGTTGTGATAAAAAATACACTAAAGGTCAGAAGTGTGCTAAGAATATTTTTTTTTTTATATACATTGTGAAGAGGAGGGAGAAAAGGAACAAGAAACATCAAAATAAGAGGATCTAGAATAGGAACCAACCCCAGATGATCCGAATTGGATCCTAGAACACTCTCTAATTTTTCATGAACTCTTAAAAATCATGCCAAAATTTCAGTCTTATAAAGGGTAAGCTTATCAAAAATATCATCGTAAAAGTTGCAATTTGTGAGCAGCGCAAAGCAACAAGGACCCTTAGTCAAGCGCGTAGACCATCGGCCCATGGTAACGCGTGCTGTCACGAATTAGCAAAACGGGAGGTCTTTTCGAGAAACGGGGTGGTTTCTGATAAGCGATTAGCGACAAGTCGCTAATTGCATATCGCCTGGCAAACCCCTCAAAGAAGGAAAAGACCCAAGCGCCTGGGCCCGAAATAATTATAAAACGAAGAAAATAATGCCTCGGTTCCAACGGAGCGGGATTCCACAAAATCGATAGAATATAGAAAGGGCTTTGAGCAGTAAGCAGTTTCAACCGAGTTCCGCTTGATGCCATACAACGAGTGCCACGCGTTGGATAGAAGAGAGAGAAAACCGCTCACATTAGATGAGTAACCATTGTGCTACTTAGCCGCCCGATATGAGTGATGACTGTAGGATCTGGGACCCCCAAATCAACAGCGGAGACACGTCTCGATGGATGAACGGATTTGATGAGGTCAATAGGAAGAATTGTAAGCGATTTGAAGTCCGATATGGACGATGCATTGGCGGAGATTCGTATTTCGCGGGCATTCTTGGAGTTAACAGACAAACGGTCATTCAAACATGTCCAATGAACCTGACACACTCATCTGTTACAGAATAGGTGGCCACCTCCCTGTGAGGTGTTATACAGTGATGATTACACCGAACAGAGGGATTCAGATGGACAGAGGCAGGGAAACCAAAAAGCCAAGAAGCGGAAATGAATAGTCAGGAAGCCGATGGCTTTAAGGCCATGAATTGACAGAGATAGAGTAAGCAGAAAAGAGAGTTAGTGAGATGCAGAAAGCTAAGAGCAGAAAGAAGGGGCCGAGCTAACTTGCAGAAGCAAAGACAGCATCAAGCCAAACAGAGCTAGAGAGAGTTAGAGAGTCTATATACTCGAGAGAAGGCTTGAGAGGTTCAAGCGAGCTCCTCCGTATGTGCCTATCATGTATGAGTCTTAGATTGGGCTCATGCTACTGTGACCAATAGAGGTCGAGTTTTAGTAAGTAGAGTCTGTGTACTCCAGAGACTTGGGGGATCCAAGTACAGTCTTGCTAATTCATATCTGTTGTGTTAGACTCAAATTGAGCTCACTGTTGTAAAAACTATACTTTTGAAAACATAATAGAGAGGCCACCACTGAAGGCTGGACCAGGAGACGTAGCCCAGGAGTATTGGGTGAACTCCTTATTAAACCTGTTGTGTTTACATGTTTGCCTGTTATGTTTTCTCTAACTACTTCAATGTCTGTGTATTTCGCAGTCTTATCGATCCGTTGCATAAAATAATATAGGCACATCCATGCACATGAGTCTATAATACCTTAATTGTTTGTCTTAGATCAATTTCAGATCAAGTGGTGTCAAAGCTCTAGGTTGCTAAGGTTAGACAAGCTTGTGCTGGATTTTTTTGTTGAATGCTAACTAGATCAAAGATTAAATCAGGAGAAGGAGAATTGGTTGAATCTAACCTAGAAATTGGAAGGGTCTATCCTAAGAGGAAAATGGTAGAAGAAAGTCCCTTGGAATTAGGCTCTCAGTTCATGGATAGTTTCATGACCATTAGAGCCAGGGTAGAGGAAATGTATAGAGAATTTAAGAAAGGTAGAGATGAAGATTCATCAAACTCCAAACAAGATAAAGGAGCAGAAGAATCTCTCCTCAATGACCATTCTAAAGGCAAAGGGAAAGAAAAAAATCTTCCCACACCTCCTGATAGCCTTGAAAATAAAAAGAAGACATATTTGATTAAATTAGATGTTAAATTTGATTTACCAATATATGATGGAGAGTTGAATGCGAAGAAGCTGGATAATTGGATTCAGATAGTAGTAAGATTCAACTGGCCAACCTACACCTTGGAGGCATTGCCTTGGTATGGTGGGAAGGTAGGACACAAGCTGACATGAAGAAGCATGGTAAAATTCTTTCTGTTTGGAGTGAATTTGTTTCTGCGATTAAAAAACAGTTCTATCCACTAGCTTATATGTAGAAAGCCATGATGAGTTGGAAAACTCTTTGACAATTGAAAGGGAAAAGTGTACAAAGTTACACCCAAGAATTTAGGAAAAGAGATTTGATTCTAGGAATTTCTTTAGACTCACCTAAAACTTTGTTGAAGTATATAAGTGGTCTACACAACTATTTAAAGCATACTATTCTCATGTTTAATCCCACTAGCATAGATGAGGTATCTGTTCAAGCTACACATCTAGAGGCTAGAGGCAAAAATGTCAACCCAGAAGTTGGGGGATCATCAAAACCCACTACAATCAAGAATAAGGAAAAGAGAAAGCAGAAATGGAAAGAGAGGAAGGCAAATGTTGTACAAAAGACCAAACCTTTGTGCACTCACTGCAAGAAGGATGGGCATGATGATGAACACTACTAGAAAATCCATCCAGAGCTAAAACCCAAGAAGTACGATGGCAAAAAGAAGAAGACTGTTGTAGCTATTCAAAAAGATTTGGGGTCAGACTCAGGGGATGAAACAACAATCACAACCATAGGTATAAAAGGTAAAAATTCTGAAGCATCTACTAGTAATTCTGCATAATCTACTAATAATGAAGAAAATGAGAGCAAAAGACATAAGCTTTTTCATATTAGAGTTATTTCCAAGCATCAAAAGATTGATACTTTGTTTGATAGTGGCTCACAAGTAAATTTAATTTCTGAAGCAATTGTAAAGAAGTTATGATTACTAACCACACCTCACAAGAAACCATATGCATTAGGTTGGTTATGTGATAAAGCAAAGCTACAATTGACTAGACAATGTAAACTTAGGTTTTCTTTTGGGTCAACATTTGTAGATGAGGTTGAGTTAGATATTGTTCCCCTGGATATATGTGGAATTGTTTTAGGAAGTCCTTACTTGTATGATAGAAAAGCTATTTTCTATAGGGTAGAAAACAAGTATCATCTCGTTAAATATGGAATTGAATATATTGTAAGAGCTCATAAACTCAAGGATAATTATACTGTCATAAACTCAAGGTAGATGAAAAGAATTGTAAATTCATGCAAACAATTTTTAATGATGGTTGTAAAGGAAAAGAAACTTAATAAAACCAATGTATTTGAGGGTTGTAATGCTAAATAGCAAGTTGATTTAGAAAAAGTTGTTTCAGAATATGATATACTATTTCAAGAACCTAAAGGTCTGCCACCCAAAAAGGAAATAGTACATGATATTAATTTGCAGCAATATGCTCCATTTCCTAACATTGAGATGTACAGGTTGTCCGCTTTAGAGAATGCAGAAATCAAGAAGCAGGTACAGGAGCTGCTTCAGAAAGGATTCATCAAACCTAGTATATCACAATGTGGATCTCCAATTGTCTTGGTGAGAAAGAAAGATGGCTCAGGGAGAATGTGCATTGATTACCGAGCACTGAACAAGATAACGATAAAAAATCATTATCCCCTTCCTCGCATAGATGATCTACTAGATGAGTTGAAAGAAGCTATTTATTTTTCCAAGTTGGACTTGCATAGTGGCTACCATCAGGTCAGAGTTGCAGAGCAAGATGCATGGAAGACTGCTTTCAAAACAAAGCAGGGATTGTATGAGTGGTTGGTTATGCCTTTTGGCTTAACTAATGCTCCTGCTACTTTCATGAGAGTAATGAATGATGTACTCAGACCTTTTATTGATGATTTTTTCATTGTATATTGAGATGACATTCTTATATTTAGTAAAACATGGGAAGAACACTTGAAGCATGTAAGGCAGACTCTAGATGTTTTGAAAAGGGAAAATCTTTATGTTAAGCTCTCAAAATGTGAATTTGGCAAAACATATTTGAATTATTTGGGTCATATTGTAGGGGGTGGTGAATTGAAGATAGATCCCTCTAAGGTTGCAGTTTTTGTAAACTGGCCTAAACCCAAATCTGCTAGTGAAGTTAGAAGCTTCCTAGGAGCAACACAATATTGGAGAAAGTTTATTTCTAACTTTTCCTTAATTGCAGCTCCCTTACATGCTTTAACAGGATTGAACAAGGTGTTTTAGTGGGGAGGCAAATAGCGGAAAGCATTCGACACCTTAAAAGAAAAGATTAGTACAACACTAGTACTAGCATTGCCTGATCTTCAAAGACCATTCGAGATTGAAACCGATGCCAGTGACTATGCCATGGGAGCAGTGTTGATGCAGCACGGTAAACCCATATGTTATCATTCTGAGACATTTAATTCTGCAGTAGTTAATTATCCCACATATGATAAGTAATTATATGCATTAGTACAGAGTGTGAAAAAGTGGAAACATTATCTAATGGGCAAAGAGACAGTTATACATACTGATCATCAACCACTTCAATATTTACACTCACAAACTAAGTTGCAACAATCAAGACACTATAGGTGGATGGGGTTTCTACAACATTTTCATCTTGTCATCAGATATAAAAAGGGCATACACAATAAAGTTGCAAATATGTTGTCCAGACCAATCATAAATGCATCCACTATACTTAAGCATAATTCAGTATTGCATGAAAGCTACATTGAACAGTATGCTCAAGATATAGATTTTAAAGATGTATATGCAACTTTAAGTCATGGAAAACAAGTAGAAGAATTGGATTATCATGTTAAGGACCAACTCTTGTATCATTTTGGAAAGTTATGCATTCCACAAACTGAAAGAGTAAAGATAATTCGAGAAGCACACACTTCTCTAATATCAGGTCACTTTGGTGTAAGTAAAACAGTTGCACAACTGAAAAGATTTTGTTATTGGCCAAAAATGCATGAAACAGTTTCTAGATATGTAAGAGGGTGTACCATGTGTGCTAGAAGCAAACCCAACAATAGCAAACTAGGCCTATACACTCCACTACCAATTCCTTCTCATCCTTGGGAAAGTGTTTCCATGGACTTTGTTGGGGGACTGCCTAAATCTAGAAAAGGTCATGACTATCTATATGTTATTGTGGACAAGTTCAACAAAATGTGTATTTTAATACCTTTTAACAAATAGATTACAGCTGAAAAAACAACAAAGTTGTTCTTTTAGCATGTATGGGTTCATTTTGAATTACCCACCTGCATTGTATCTGATCAAGATTACCAATTTGTTGGGAAATTTTGGTCGAGTTTGTGGGAATTGATGGACACTAGACTAAAGGAGAGCACAACCTTTCATCCACAAATAGATGGCCAAATAGAAGTGGTCAATAGGACAGTGATCCAATTTCTCAGAGGCTATTGCGGCAACCATCCCAAGCTTTGGGATGAACACCTATGCTATGTGCAACATGCTTACAACCGAGCTAAACATTCTTCTACACAAAGATATCCTTTTGAGACCTGTTTTGGTTTCACACCAAGGTCTCCCTTGGATTTTGTCTTTGGTAAGGACATAGCGATTGAAGGACACAGTGATGTGGACAAGGCAACCAAGTTCATTGAACAAATCCAAAAGATTCACCAGGCAGTACAGGAACAACTATAAAAGAGTCAAGCCAAGTACAAGGCAAGGCATGATAAGCATCAGATTGAGCATAGTTTCCAAGTTGGTGATCAAGTTTAACTGTATATCAGTAAAGACAGAATGCAAGGTGAAGGTAAGAAGCTAAAGCCAATATGGTATGGACCCTTCAGGATACTTGAGAAAATTGGCGAGAATTCTTTTCATCTTGATTTGCCAGCTTACATGCACATCTATTCCATAGTTAATGCAGAAAGCTTGAGTCTGTTTGAACCTTCATTTATTGAAGATCCCAAAGAGCAGAGCCAATTGCCTTCTATTGATGATTTGTTACCGGAATATCTCAATGAATTGTAGGAAGATACAGTTCTAGATAGGAAGGTAAGGACAACGTGCAGAGGGGATGTTGAGTACCTCAGGATTGGGCTCAAAGGTTCAAAACCAAGTAGTGCAAGATGGATAGAAATTGGACAAGCGAGGAATTTATACCCTCACTTGACTGATGCTTAAAAAAAAAAAAACCAACTTTTGGTGGTCCAAAAGCTTTTCTAGTGGGAAGGTCATGATCCAAATTGGATCCTAGAACACTCTCTAAGTTTTCATGAACTTTTAAAAATCATGCCAAAATTTCAAAGTCTTATAAAGGGCAAGATTATCAGAAATATCCTCGTAACAGTTGCAATTTGTGATCAACGCGGAGCAACGAGGACCCTCAGTCAAGTGCGCAAACTGTTGGCCCATGGTAACGTGCGCTGTCGCGAATTAGAAAAATGGGAGATCTTTCGAGAAACAGGGGTGGTTTCTCATATGCAATTAGTGACAAGTCGCTAATCACATATTGCCGAGCAAACCCCTAAAAGAAGGAAAAGCCCTGAGCGCCCAGACCCAAAATAATTATAAAACATGGAAAATAATGCCTTGGTTTCGATGGAGCAGGATTCCAAAAAACCGGCAGAATATCGGAAGGGCTTTGAGCGGTAAGCGGTTTCAATTGAGTTCCAACCGATGCCATACAGCGAGTGCCACGCTTCCGGCAGAAGAGAGAGAAAATCGCTTGTTGTGGAGGTAAATCCCCTCTGCAGACAGAGGCGATCCCTATTAGTCCAAACAAGGTCTAGCAACAATCAAACAACGCTAACACGCAGGTTCCTAATTACAAATAAAAGACCAATGATGAAGGCCTACCTGGATTCCAATGCTAGTACTTGTAGAAGAGTTGATGCTCCCGTCCCTTTGCCCCGGCTGGTCACAATCCTCACGATCCTCGTGCACGGACACCTACACATGCAAAGAATGATACAAACACAAGTATAAAATCCAGTAGATGTAACTATATATCAGTCAGAAAGGATATAACTCAAATACCATCATAAAGACAATAAGAGTGGAACCATAATGATAGTCGTCTATTATTAATAAACAAAGAAGAATACAACCATAGTTCTGATGCCAAATCCTTCTCAAGAGGGTCCAGCCAGCAAGTCTCTCAAGCATTCACCCTTGAAGGTAGATCTCCCAAGACAAAAGCTCTCTCTCACACAAGTTTACACAAGAAAGAAACACTTCACAACCTTCCTTAAGCTCTCTAGAAATCCCACACTTGTCACACCAGCTACCTATCAAGCTCACACACTAGCAGCAACACTCCAAGCACTATGAATTCCAAACTAGCAGCTCATGGCAATGGTGGAGGCTTAAATAGGAGAAGGAGTCTCCATGAATGGTGGGAGGATGAGCTTATCTCCAAGGAAGGTGGCTCAAATGACGAAACAGACATGCCAGAGAAGGGAGGGCAACATTTACAAGGCCAACAACCAGGTCTGGAGTCATCTGGAAGGCCGACTGTTAGAACAAACTCGCCCAGACTGGATCATCGTGGGTGCATAACTGCACTGGAGCGCTGACATCGCCGCTGAATAACAAAGGAAGTCATATCAGCGCGATAAGATATAAGTAATAGATGCGCTTTCTCATGAATTCCGACCAGCGCGGGAATCACGTGTACTTCTGCGCTGGCAGCACATTAGGTCTGATTTGGAGCACTCATCAGCGCGTTTATTTTTACAACAGTCGCGATGATAGAAAAACTTTGGCAAAGTGGGTCATTTGGCAACATTAGAGAGTATGATCCTGGATGATTTGGACTCATGACACAGTAGGAAGACTGGTAGGAAGACAGTGACAAATTACTGTGTAACAGATGCCCCCTAAAGCATGGGAGGGGTGAAATGCTTTACGAAACTGGCTGAACTGGAACACCACCAGGAAGAACCTGCACGTATGTACAACTGATATCTGTGATAACTAATTACATGTAGTCTAGGCATGAGCGCAGCCATCCAAAAGACATACGAAAGAGGTCTGTGGTATGGACGCAGCCACCCAACTAATGAGACCGTGATGATAGTAAAGGTATGGTCGCAACCATCCATGAAGACTCAGGTATGGGCGCAGCCATCCATCAATGAGTCATGTAATGATCATAATAATCCACAAAATCACAACCTGGATCTCAAGAGACAAAATCCAGGGTCTTGCGCTCCATCTTGACCCGAACAAAGTACAAGTTCAAGCATGTGAATATGGGAGTTGAAGTCGAACATGCAAGAATATCGTCTGATTACCAGTCAATGATGAAAACTGTTAACAGACGTGAGAGGTACAACCAATAATGACAATGGTCCTCAAGGTACTATAGGTACAATCTACGGCGTGTGAATCAATGAGATGGCGTCGAACACCGGCAGAATCATTCGATTGGAGGCCAATGATGAAAACCTCGTGTCAAACACGAAGAACCTGCCATTGAGGCATGCAGGCTCCAAGGCACCTGAAGGGAGTCTCTAGGTCAAATTCCTGGATAATGAGCTGAAGTCGACATGAAATGACCTTGATCGAAGGTGGGCCATAATGTTTCCCACATCATCGACACGAGACAGAGAAGGATAAGATATTTTACGTGAGATATCAGAGGGAGGTTGAGTATTCTTGCAAAGGTCAACTTCTCTTGAACATATCGGCGGCACAACAGTGGACTTGGCAGTATTTGACATTAAATGATCAAGGGTCATGGCGACAAGGAAATGAGCAGATGAGAGGTCAAACAGGATAACCCAAACCCATGGAGGCCAGTGTAAAACAAGATGAGAGGTTCTCACCCAGACACGAATGCAGACAAGTGCCATGTTCAAGAGCGACATACTGCCGACACGACAATGATTATGATTCCATTTTCCCCACCATTTCTGGCGAGTACCCTGATTATTTTTTGATGACAAGCTTGATGGGGATATAATATGCTTGGAAGGTGTCATTTTGACAGAATCTGATGTCATTAAGTTTTAACGAGTCTGACAAAGGAAGAACTCGGCGTCTTTTCATGTTTAGAGAGTCTGAAAAGACAGCAGAAAAGTGAACTCCAGGGGGGTCCTTTTTCGTAAAGTTGTGTCTCTCAAACCCGAAAAAGTATAAAACAATGCTCGAAAGAACCGCCCGACCAGTATGATGGAGGAGTACTTTTCGTAAGTAGTGACTCCGACCCGAAAAAGTAGAAAAGCGGTCAGAGGCACGTCGTTTTGTAGCCAATAACAAGTTCGAAACGACAAAAACCCGGCAATCTTTTTAAGTTTAAATGGTCGAAAAAAGAGCTTTAAAGGCGACCGCCTCTCGCATCTTTTAACGAGTCGAGAGGGAGACTTGGCTATCTTTTCTTATTTCACATCGAAAAAGAGCTTAAAGACGACGTTTTGGGACCAAGTGTGTATAGAATTGTCGTAATTCCACCAGCATGAGAATTTGCACAAGAAACACCGCACGCATAAACCTGTTCGAAATAATATAGACCACATGCATAAAAACATAGTAAAACTATATTGGAACCAAGCATATGGTAAAAACTATTATAAAAAACCCATATCTATGAAAAATAATATTTAATTTGCAAAATTTACCATAAATAGGGGGGTAAACAAGATTTTTACCATTGTTACCATTTGGAGCTTTGGAGAACGACTTGGAGTTGTGAGGTTGACGAGCCAAATTCCACCTCGTACGTGCATCAACCATCCTGCAGTCTGTTCCAGGTAGGTTCATCTCCCCTTACGCTCCATTTTGAAGTCTTTTTGCTGCATTTTAATGGTGGGAAGTGGCGGTTTGGGCAGATTTTTTGAAACTCATTCCGCTCTCGGTCAGCGCGGATTTCCCTATCGAGTCTGCGCTGATCGAAAAAACTTCCACTAACCACTCCCGGATCAGCGCGGAAGAGTGATGTACTTCCGCGCTGGCCCGGAAAAAATATCAAAGGGCGCCATGATCAGCGTGACTGTTTTAAAAACAGTCGCGCTAACGCCGCGCAACAAGTTTTTTGACAAATTTAACGTATAAAACTTTATGGATAGGGCCCTAATGAATTTTTTTGATCATGCAGGGTAAAATGGCGTTCGTTTTGTAGGAGCGAGCTCATGATAATGAGGATATAGCGGCATTTGCCGATGCTGGGTGCCGAAATGCATTGCGGGCGTGTGGGTTGTTCAAATTCTTCTTAACTCAGCGCCTGCGAGCACAGCCTGACCTTCTTGAATTCTTGATCAGAGCCTAGAATCCCACTGATGGGAAGTTTGTGATCCGAGGCCGAGACATCGAGTTTGACTACACAGATATCTATTTTTTGACCGAGTTGTCCCGTCGAGGTGAGATGCCTATTCTAGAGGGACAACGACCCGGTGGTGATACACTAGACATGCTGATGGCTCAGGTGTGCCCACAGGCACGCAAGACGCGGAGCGGGAAGGTAGCAATTCCTACGGTGGAGGACATCATCCTTCGAACTATACTCTTCATGGTGACTCGGGCAGTGGGCTCCTTGGCCAATCATGAGGCCTCAAAGGCCCATCTTCGATTGGCTCTCGAATGCTTGAATCCTACCATATTCAACTGGGCAGCGGCAGTAACGACAAGTATGAAGAGACAGCTGACCAACTGCCGTCGTGGTGAGTCGAAGCAGTTTGGCTACAGGTCGATTTTAGTCCCGCTCATGCTGGAGCGGGTACCGGCATTGCAGCTGCAGGATATGGTCGTGGACCCACCTAGAGGCCCTCGAGAGACGAGGGCCACACGATGGGCCCATGTCATGCCACGAGGAGGTGGCGGTCGACCAGTGGCATGGGGAGTATACTTCCGAGAGTGGTTGGAGAGGCAGACTATTTTTGTGGAGGACTGGCCGTATGCTGGCCTAGACTTCCGTGGAGACCCAGACATGCCGCTGCCTGCTGGAGAGCAGTGGGATGATGGTGGTAAGCCACTTGATCTCATTTTTTGATTTTTTCATTTTTGTGATGTTTTTTATTTTTTCATGTACATGTCCTAACGATGAATGCTATGGTATGTAGATGTAGGACCGACGAGACCCCTTGGCCTAGCCCCAGAGGCGCGGAGGGATGCACAGGGCATTGGAGCTCTGGCCTTGGCTCCTCTGGGAGACGATATGATGGAGACCGTGATACAGAACCTCGAGGGCTTGCTGTCAGGGATTCCAAATTACCAGGGGATAGAGGAGGTCCCCATAGCATCTCAGATCCATACAGTGGGAGTAGAACCTAGGATGCACCGCCTTTTGAGGTGGGTGGCACGAGCGGCTGCGGCTTATAGGTAGCACAACCCACCACAATAGATATCTAGGTCTTTGTTTCCTACTGGTGGTTTTTTGAGAGACATGTGTCTTAGATGTACAGAGAACACAGGCCTTATTTAGACATGTACACTTATTTTTGAGCACCTTGGTGCGCCACATGATATATATATATATATACATATTCCTATGGTTTATTATTGTGCTTTTATGTGCTTGCTTGTATGATTTTTTGATTATAAATTACGCAAATGTCTATCTAATACATGATTAGTCAATGCATCAGATAATGTGTTTAATCGTCGTGGAATATGCTGATATGTGATAAAATCAAAATTCCTTTCCAACAATTTAACACGTAAATACAACCTTAAAATGTGATGGTCTCTGATGGAATAACGCCCATTGAGCTAATGGACGACAAGTTGAGAGTCCAGGTTAACAACCAATGTACAAATATTGAGATTAATTGCCTCGGCTAATAATTCAATAACAACACTATATTCAGCGACATTGTTTGTAGTATAGCCTAAACGCACACCTTGAAGATCTATCAACTCACCGTGAGGATCGTAGATCACCCACACCGCAGAGGATAAATTGCGAGTGCTGCGGCAGGCACCATCAGTGAAACCAACATAAGGTACACCCGACATCTGCACAAGAAGAAAAAACACAATAAGGGGCAATCACGCCTTCACATCAATCCAAAAACATGAAAACACACACACACAACACACTTGCTAAAACACACGCATGTATAAATCGAAGTGCATGGAATCATGCATAGTACTTTTTCAAGTACAGCCCATTGCGAGGCTTATCGAGAGGATTATCTTCGTAGTCAACTAGCTCATATGCCCCCTTCTGCAAAACTTTCTTTACGATATAAGGGCCTAGCCACATGGGCTCAAGTTTTCCTACCCCCAGCTTGTCATTTGCTTGGTCGTATAGCAGGACTAAATCTCCCTCAACAAAGGAACGAGGATGGATGGTATGATCGAAGTGAGTTTTAACTCTCTTCTTTTGTGCTTTGATAGCTAGAGAGGCTAGGCGACGGGTCTCATCCAGCCGTTCTAGGTAAAGAAGCCGTTCCTCTACCAGAGTAGTGTTGGGAAGCAACTCGACGGCTACTTTTAACGAAGGGATTTCGCATTCTATAGGAAGGGTAGCCTCCAGTCCGTAAACTAGTTGAAATGGAGTGAAACCGGTGGCATCCTTCACAGAGGTTCAGTAGGCCCACAAGGCGGGAAACAACATCAGATGCCAATTAGAATTATGCATGTCAACATTACGTTGAAGCATCGTAACCAAAATCTTGTTCACTGCTTCAACCTGGCCTTTGGACTGAAGATAGTATGGGGTCGAACTATCATGTCGTAAGCCTAGTTGGGTTGTCAGTTCGGTCATCATGTGATTACGGAAATGCTTCCCGTGATCCGTGACGATGGCCTGCGGAACTCCAAACCGTGTAATAACATGGTTGAACAAAAACTGCACCGCTATGTGACCGTCTTCAGTTAATGTGGGCATCACCTCAGCCCATTTTGTAAAGTAATCGACGACAACGATAATAAACCCATGCCCCCCGGCCGAGCGGGGCTTACAGGTCGTATAATCAATGCCCGATTTTGAAAAAGGGCCAACGGTGACAACAAGGTGCAGCAGAGCTGGTGGCGCACGCATCTTCCGCTGGTATATCTGGCATGCATGACACGAACGGACGGAAAGGATGCAATCCTTAAAAATGGAGGGCCAGAAATAACCAACGTGAAGGATTTTTTGAGTTGTTGCATATCCAGACATGTGAGCACCACAGGCGCCAGAGTGGTAGTCATTCAGGACTCTCTCAACTTCCTTGAGAGTTAGACATCGGCGGAGGACGGAATCAACGCCGAGACAGTACAGGGTGTCCCCGATAATACAGTAGGGTTGAGACTGATGACGGATCCGCCGCCGAGAATCCTTGGATACAGTGGGGCGGAAAGAGGACGTCTGCAAATATACAATAATATCCCCGTACCAGGTGGTGGGCTCCAGTATTGTAGCAATAATGCTACAACTCCTGGAGCTTCCTATCTCTAATTTTATCAACCCGGTAGTTCGTAACAAACTTGGAAGCGACGGTGCTGTAAGTACTAGTTCTTATCGCAGCTGTCACTTGGTCAGCTGGCACAAGTCCACTAGGGCTCAAGCCAACTTCTATATGTTCTCAGAAGAAGCTTTCTAAATGATGGACGAAGGCTATCTCAAAGGAAATTAACCTACTCTGCAATAATGAACTGAAAGCCAACAAAACAGGGAAACCCTAGTAAACCCTAATTTGACTAGTCTAATCTCTATGATGCAATGGTGGGAGTGCAAACTTCTAGAAATGATGCCATTACTTCTAGTGATATGAGATGCATGAATTTAAGCTACTTCTACTGAAAAGAACATTGTTTTTGTATTTTTTCTTAAGTGGTTGGAGTTATTATGATTTTGTTTCTTATTAGGGTTTGACTGTGCAGGGGTAGTTCGAAGGGAAAGAAAGCTTGGGAAAGGTCAGGAGGGCTAGGAGAGGTTCCAGGGGATCCCTAACGTCGTTCCACAGAAGTCCACAACGTTCAGGTGCTCGGCAACCGAGTTTGCAGGCTTCTACAAGATGTCTGCAGGGGTTCCTACAGGAAGCTCGGGATTTCTACAGGAAGTTTGCTAACTTCTACAGGATGTTCTGTGGTTGGAGTTTTGGGTGATGGAGGAGTGGAGGAGTTGTATGGGTGGATAGGTAGAATGGAAAGGAAGCTTATGATGGCTCAGGGACAGAGATATGAGATGAGGAAAGAGTGGGTACAGTTGGTTGGTGGATAGAAGGGTGGAAGCAATGAAAAGTCCAAAAAGATGGAGCTACGTGAACAGTAGAAGTGTTGGAAGGCAAACAAGCTGAACAGAGGTTGGGTAGGTGGCTTTAGGCGCGGTTGAGAAGAAGAAGAAGATAACAGAGTGATGCAACGCAATGTAAAGGAAACAAATCTGCACAAAACCGAGAATTCATCAACCTATCCTAACTGTGTTATTCAATCAACGAACAGCAATGTAAACTTCAGAGAAGAATCGTGCATGGAGTTGGAATGAAGTACTGCTCAAGATCAGAATGCATGGATGGATCTACAATTGAAATGACTGTGTTGCAGCTTGAATGAAAGTATAAGACTGCGTTTTTTTGGTGGTTGGTACGGTCTTCACCCCCAATCTCTAAACAGAGATGGGAGTGAGTGCACTGTCAACCTTTTCTTGGAGCTCTAATGAATGCTGATCCTCCTACTCTAATTTAATCAACTAAAAGCACTTGAACCGTAAACTAATCCTACTCAATCACATAAAAGAAATCAAATCAGCAGACTGTAATTTCCAAATGCATGTCAAAACAGAGGAATAAAGTACTGAAAGGAAAGACAAGTAACAATACAAGGAAGAGGAGGTCTATTGCTCTCAGGTTGGGCCCTAACCTGAGAGCTATAGCTCCCTTAAAAACTCAGAATTGAATCCAAAGCTGCCTGCCTTTATTGAATAATCATGAATCTAACATCATGCCAAAACTGGCTTACAAAAAGCAAAAACCGAGCTGTAGCTCGTGCTTAGAAATTGCAACAGTAGTTCAAAAGTTCAAAAAGCTCGTATCAAAGGCTACGACCTTAATATTTATACATGATGAGGATCCAGCTGGCTTCCTCAATACGTGGAGCTTGGCTATCCAACTAAAAGTTAAACTGCTATAAACTGTTGTTCCTGTAGAATCCGTTGGTTGTCTTTAAGCTCGGTGGGGAGAGCTGTTGGAGCTCGGAGTTAGGGTGGAGATCACGAGGGAGGTCATTTAAGGCTGTAGACAACCTCCCTATAAACCTGCAATGCCACCTTTGCTGTCTCCTTGTCTCCTTCTGCGTGGTCTTTGCTCCCTTTAATGCCAAAAAACCTGAAATCATCATGTATTAGCCACATAGATATCATGCCTGCCCTTCTTCCTACAAATAACACGAATATACCATTAAATGAATGCATAAGTGATAAAAGATGAAGGGTTGAGCAAGGTAAGTAGGCCAAATGAGCCCGAATTGTTACCAAAAATTGGGGCTCATCATCACCCCCCAGCTAAAATATTTGCTCATCCTTGAGCAACTTAGTCCAACTCTTCATCCTTCATTGCTTTTACTACTACCCTTATATCCCAAGCCTCTGTGGTAGTGTCCTCCTTGTTGATATGAAACCCACCTTTCCTGTTCACCTCTTCCCATTGTTCACTGTCATCCTCCTCTGTGCTGCCCTCAGTCAATCCTAGCAGCAGTGGTGGGCTGAGTTTAAGGCCAATCCAGTTGGCCTGGAGGTTTTGCATGGATTTCTTGTAAAGGGCTACCCTTACCAGAGCTTCCCTCATCCGAGTTGGGGTATGGTACTCTCGGATTTTCAAACTGTGTGCCAATGTATTCCATCTGCGTGTGCATGCTTGGACAACATTTGCTCCTAACAGTCTTTCCATGTCTTCAAAATGAGCTATGGCTTGGGCCTGTTGATCTATATATCTTAATGGAGTTGTAGGATCAGTAGACAAGTGTTGGTGTGCTGAGATGAGTGCAACTGGATCCTCTGGTTTTGCCCGAATGAGCAATGGCTCGTTTAATTCTCGGTTCATGACCGATTTTTTTTCTGCTGCTCTTTGATCCTCATGGTTCAACCATGAAACGAACGCCATCAATTGCATATCACCCAAGGCAGTATTGGGGTCCCATGAAACTACATTAGGCAAGGCCAAATTATGGAGGTAAAACTCCGCTAATTTGGCTTTATCTTCTGACGAACTAGTACTGCACAACTCAGAAAATTGCTGTGGGTCTTGGATATGAGAAATACCTCTTTGTGCCAAGGTATTTATTTGGAACTGTAGCCATTGGTCTTTCAAGTACAACCCATAGGATTTGGCAGGTTGTCTGCACTATATTGCCTCCATGGCCCAACTGGCCATGCAGGTCAATTGTGCTTCCTTTTGCTGCAGCTGTTCTTTTAGAGCTTGCACTTCAATTTGTGCTTGCTGTTCTGCTTCCTGTAGAAGTGTCATTGGCTCCTCAAGACCGGTGTTCAGCTCCTTTTTGCCTTGTTGTTCTTCTGTGGTGTCTTTGGAGGATGTACCTGCCCCTGCCCTCAGCTCCTGTAGCTGCAATCTTAGCTTCTGGTTTTCTTCCTGTAGGTACACTCTTTGGCAATTAGCCACATGTTTAGCCATGGCTAATTCACTCCTAACCTCCTTGAGTTGCTCTTGTAAGGGACCTATGTCCGCCACACCCTTTGACTTGGCGATCTTCATCCACGTGTGTGTACGGACTCTTTCTTCCTCTAATGCAAAAAACAGGGGTACAGTAAATTTCTGCGGTATGATTTTGCCCGCCTCTAGAAAGGTGTAGTATGAACTCAGACTAGGCTGAGGGCTGGGCTCTGGTATATGTTCTTTTTCAGCCTCTTTAGGTGGCTCTACCTCGCCTTCCCCTGGTGGTGATGAGGGTCCTTCTCCTTCCATCTTCTCTGTTTCCTGTAGCCGGGCCAGAGTGTCCTGTAGAACATTTTCAGCCTCCTATAGCCGAGCTTTTTCAGTCAACAGGTCTAACTTTTCTTGCCACGTAGTTTTCTTTGGGCTCCCCCTCTCATAGGTGACTGATATCCTCGAGGGGGACGTTTCCTTGGGCGATGTAGGGGCATCTTCAATAATAATCGGGCTGCTGGATGGAGGCTGTGGCTTGCCCGTCTTTATCCTAACACTTCTTCGAGCTTTAAAGTATAGAGGGGTCTCCCTCTTCCTTTTCTCTTTTGGCTTAGGTGGCGTGCTGAGGGCGGCCAGCACAGCTGCTGCCTCCCTTTCACGAATATCAGCTTTCTTCTCCTTGGGTTTCACTTTTTCAGGGCTTCCTGTAGAAGACCCTGTTTTAGTCAATTTCGGGCTTCCTGTAGAAGACCCTGTTTTGGTAATTTTCGGGCTTCCTGTAGAAGACCCTTTTTCAATAATCTTCGGGCTTCCTGTAGAAGCCTGTTTCTGCTTTCCTGTAGACACAGGTGTCACCACCTTGGCTTGCTTTGCTGCATGGGTTTTGCTTTTTGGTTTGGTTGCGGGTGCTGATGAGGTACTTGTGCTGATGTGGACCTTCTCAGCTTTGTCCGTTCTGCTCTGCAACCTTTTCTCTCTTGCTGACAAGATGGGTGTGTCACCTTTTTCCTCAACATCCTTTTTCTTTTGTTTCTTCTCTTGCTTTTTCTTCTGCACTGTGGTCGGGGTCTTCTGGCCTGTTTCTTTCTTTCCCGCAGCCACTGTTTCTTTCTCCTCACTGCTGGAGGAACCACTTTCCTCGGTCAACATCCTTATGTCTCCATCTCTTGTCAAATTCCTAAATGCTTCCCATGAGAGGGAACCTTATATGAATGAAGCGCATCCTCCACGAGAAGTTTGATCAATCCATGGTGGGCTACCTGATCTGGTATGCCTTCTTTTAACTTTGTGGCACACTCAATTAGAGACTGTAGCAGGAAATAAGGGATGCTCAATTTATTTTCTACAGGAAGATCAATCTGGTGCCTCAATTCAGTGAGCAACCGAAAGTGATACCCGTACACAATGCTAAAACGGCCTTCATAGGTTATATACTTCATGATTTGCAGGCTAACTTCATTCCATGGTGGCAGCAAACTGGTTCTACGCACCCCATTTTTGTCCTCTGAGAATTCCTCCTCAGGTGGAAAGAATTCTTTCTTTGCCTGCTGGCTCAACTTCCTTTCTTCCTTATCCCATGGCAAACCCATTGGAAGTTCAGTAATTCGACTGATATATTGCGGGGTGAGCTTGAGGCTTAGGCCCCTGAAGTTCACGGTGGCCAATGTTTTGGATTTCGGCCTCAAAGCTTGTAAAAATTCTTCTGCCACTTCGTCATCATAACCCTGCAATTTTTCACAGAAGGATATCCATTGTGCTTGTGTGAAGAGCTCCACCACCTCCTGGTTTTCTCTTAACTTTGATGAATCAGTGGGTTCCCGTCTAATAAACCCACCCGGCATGATAAAAACTGTTGCTAGAGGTGGCGAATGTGGAAGAAGTTTAGCTTATTGGGACAGAGCGTAGAATTACGCTTCCGTCGTGCAAATAATCCACAAAACTTATCCCTGAGGACCTTAACACAGTTTAATTACACTGACATCCTGTAGAACGACAGTCTATGCACAGCAGACAACACTTGCAACAACTTTCTACGACCAGACTGTAGACGACGATTCTGCCACCTTTAAAAACCAATTGCATGGAGAGTTCAGGGTTACCTTTTTATCTGCCACCTTTTTACGTGAGGAACCCGCCTTCTTGTAGAAACAGCTTTCCTATAGGAGCAGCGCGTGATTCCTGGGGAAGATTGCAGTTGGTCTGCGCTCTCGGTGTTGCTTCACAGCCGTTCTGATAGCCAAAGGCTCGGAGCTTCGAACTGCAGAGGGATCTGAATGTTCACTCGAGTTTCAAACGGTGGATGATAAATGCATGCGGGCAATCTAGCCGATTAGATTTGAATCGGTGGAATCCGTGGCGCGGGGGTGAGCTGTCCCCGCCGGACCATTGGATGACGTCGTTCCATCATTTGTCTGCGAGTTCACTTACTACCACATCATCCCTCCAGCAGATCCGCCGCCGTTTCTTCTGCTAAATCCGTTTTTCCCGACGGGGATTGTTCTCACGTGTGTGCTGCCCATTCCTTTTGTCACGACCACCACCCAAACATCTGACTGGACCATTAACCGGTCGACGTGGCCAGTCAACTGGCCATACAGCCGCTCAACCCATTCACTTCACACTTTGCAAGCAATTCAAAGTAAAATTCATGCAATCTGACAGAAAAAAGGCTCGAGACACTTACCTGCGCGGCTGCAACACGATTTTTCGGGTTTTGGACGATGATGAATGGATCTATCTGCTGCTGGTGAATTTGCACAGGCCCGGAGGTTCACGTTTACAGGTTGCCGACGATGGAGTTGATGCTTGGCTGCATGCGTCCGCGTTTCCATTGCATATGGCCAGCGCTGTGAATAGTATACACTCTAGCGGGCTTAACTGTTACAGGACTCCCGCAGGATGTCTTGTAACAGTTCTTCCTCCTTGGGTGCATGCTGCACAACGAAGGATCTGGCCTCCCGATCACGCTCCCAGGGCTTCTGGATGACTGGGATGGATATGGTATGAGATCTCAGCGTTTTTTCATTTAAAAATTGCTTTTTCTTGATAACTCATCGATCTACTTTGCTGGTGCAGGTAACTTCGTTGCATGTCGACAAGGATGGCAGGACGAGGTGACAACAATGTGCAAGGGAGATAACAATAGCTTGCATGCGTCCAAACCGATCCTTAGTCGTTAGATCTCCTCATAAAATGGATTCTGGGCCGTCCTGAACTTCTACAGGAAGTTTCCTGTAGAAATACAGAGCTTCCTGTAGAAAGGTTGCGTTTCCTGTAGAGAGTCTGCATCTTCCTATAGAAAATCTGCATCTTCCTGTAGAAAATCTGCGTCTTCTTGTAGAAGACTCAAGCCGAGATAAAATTGCACATACCTTGGAGAAAATGAGTATTCTTGGAGGAGGTGCTGGTGAGGTCTCCTGACAGCATGATAAGGATCCTTAGCTTTGAGTTGAGAGGCTTCCTCTCCTCCATAGTACACTTGCAACTTGCATGCAACTTTACATTATGAATTTGCTGACCTTGTTTTTTTTTCTTATTGTTTTTTCTTTTTTCTTTTTTCTTTTTTTTGAAAGATAACAGGGGCGCCTCAATGAGGTTTTCACCCTTGCCATCTGCCTTAAGCGCCTCAGAGAGGTTTTCACTCAAGGATCTTTTTTTCAAATCTCTTTTCCTTTTTTTTTGAAAGACAATAGGGGCGCCTCAATGAGGTTTTCACCCCTACCACCTGCCTTGGGCGCCTTAGAAAGGTTTTCACCCAAGGATCTTTATTATTATTATTATTATTTTTTTTAGATCTTTCAGGGTATGCCCAAAGGAGAGGCAGAACCCTTCTCTATGACCAACACTGATTTCTCCATAGTTTTGATGAACTCTTGTCTTGAGAGAGGCTTCCTATAGATCTTCAATCGATGCCCATTGACAAGCATGGGGATGGCTTCCTCATCAATGGTCCGAATAAGAACAGATCCATTTTCATGACATTTTTCCACTGCATATGGTCCTAGCCATCTGGTTCTCAGCTTCCCCTTGAAATCTTTGTATCTGGAGTCATACAACAAGGCCCAATCTCCCGGCTGAAATTGCTTGTCATGGAGATGTTGGTCATGCCACACCTTTCTCTGAAGTTGAACCACTTCCGAGTGAAGGAGGGCCTGCATCCGGTGCTCGTCCAGTCCATTCAGCTGCAATAACCTTTCTTGTTGTGCATGGCTGAGATCTAGATCTAGCTGAGCTGCCATCCTCAAAGTGTTGTACTCGAACTCAATGGACAGCAAAGCTTTCTTCCCATAGACCAGCTCATAAGGTGTGAAGCCGGTGGTGGTCTTCCAGGTTGTGTTGTAAGCCCATGTGGCCTCAACCAGGCAATCTGCCCAGTCCTTTCTGCTGCTGCTCACCACCTTAGTCAAGATCCCTTCTAATGCTCTATTGGTGACTTCCACCTGCCCATTTGCTTGAGGGTGATAGGTGGTGGAAGTCCTATGCTTGATCTTGTGGTGAGCTAGTAAGTCTTCAACCAGGTTGGATGTGAACTGGCTCCCTTGATCGGTGACCAGCTCTCTTGGGTAGCCAAACTTGTAGAAGATGTTTTCTCTTAAGAACTCGACCACCTTTTCTTCTGTTGCTGCTTTGATTGCTTTAGTCTCTACCCACTTTGTCAGGTAGTCAGTACACACAATGATGTAGGACCTTTGCCTCGAAGGAGGGTTGACTGGACCCACAAAGTCCATACCCCACTTCTCAAATGGCTCAAGAGTCACTTGAGGTTGGAGAGGCATCTCATCCCTTTGAGTCAGTTTCCCCATTCTTTGGCATTGGTCACATTGGCTGATATATCTTCTGACATCTTGATGAAGTGTGGGCCAATAGTAGCCTGCCTGCAGGATTTTGAAGGCAGTCCTCTTTGCTGCAAAATGTCCTCCACAAGGCCCATCATGACAGGTGAGGAGGATATCAAAGACTTCCTCCTCCCTTACACAACGCCTTAAGATCTGATCGGGGCCAAGCTTGAACAGATTGCCCCCGATCCAAGTAAATGAGGCACTTTTTCTGATGATTCTGCTCTTCTCTCTTGAAGATAGGTGCAGAGGGAACTGTGTTGAAACAAGGTAGTTTGCTATATCAGCAAACCATGGAGAGAGTGCTGAGATAGCAAACAGATGTTCATCGGGCATCTGGTCATCCACTGTTCCATCCTCATCTACAGACAAATCCAATCTAGATAAAAAGTCAGCAACAACATTTTCTTTACCTGGTTTGTCAACAATGGTCAAATCAAACTGCTGCAACAAAAGTAACCATCTAATAATACGAGCATTCACATCTGGTTTATTCATTAAATATCTAATTGCAGCATGGTCTGTATGTACAAACATTTGATATCCAGTAATATAATGTCGGAACTTGTTCAGTGCATGGACCACAGCCAAAAACTCTTTCTCAGTTACAGTGTAATTCAGCTAAGCTTTGGACAAGTTTTTGCTAACAAAGTAAATGGCATATGGAAGTTTTTGTTCGACTTGTCCTAAAGCTGCACCTATGGCTTTTTTCGAGGCATCAGTGTGGATGTGGAAAGGTAGGGCCCAGTTTGGACCTCTCAAGATTGGGGCTGACACCAACTTGTCCTTCAATTCATTCAAAGCCCTCTGACAATCGTCAGTCCATTTAAACTCCACATCTTTTGCCAACAGGCCAAACAATGGTGAGGCTAGCTTGCTGAAGTCCTTAATGAATCTCTTGTAATACCCTGCTAATCCTAAGAAACTCTGAACATCCCTTACCTTTTGAGGAGGTGGAACCTTCTTGATGAGAGCAATTTTGTTAGGATCCACCTATAACCCTTGGCAAGAAATGGTATGGCCTAGCACGGTCCCTTCAGTCATCAGGAATTCACATTTTTCAGGACTAAGGGACAGGTTCATCTCAATGCATTTGGTTAGGACTTTTCCCAGATTGGACAATGCTTCCTGCAAGTTGGCCCCATAAGGAGTGAAGTCATCCATATAGATTTCCACTGCATCATGGACCAACTCCGAGAAGATGCTCAAGACAGCTCTCTGGAAGGTAGCAGGAGCATTGCATAGCCCAAAGGGAAGAACTCGGTAGGCAAAGGTACCCCAAGGACAAGTGAAGGTGGTCTTATCTTGGTCTTCCGGGCTTATTTGGATTTGGTTGTACCCGCTAAACCCATCCAGGAAAGAGAAAAACTTCTTTCCTGCCAGTCCATCCAACACTTGATCTATGAAAGGTAGAGGGAAATGGTCTTTCTTGGTAGCTTTGTTCAGTTCTCGATAGTCCACACAGATTCTCCATTTCCCATTCTTCTTGGGAACCAACACCAGAGGGGACACCCATTCACTATCTGAGATGGGGTAAATGAATCCGGCATCCAACAGTTTTTGCAATTCTTCCTTGACAATGTCCTTAAGGGCTGGATTCATTCTCCTCTGAGGTTGCCTAACCGGTTTACAACCCTCTTTGATGTATATGTGATGGGTACAGACCGAGGGATGGACTCCTTTCATCTCCTTATAGCTCCAAGCAAAATCATCTAGGTGACTGGCCAACAGGTGACACAGCTCCTTTTCCTGGGAAGGAGATAGGGAGGAGCTGATCTTTAACGTTCTCTCAGGGCCGAACTCCACATTCTTGACTCTGGGAGTGACCGGGTTGGTCGTACAAAGATCCACTAAGGTGCTGGCTTGGGCATCCTCCACCAATTTTTCTAAGGATAGTGCACTGGAAGGTGGATTCTGGATCAAGGTCTCAATCAAGTCATCCTCGGTTGGGGGGTCTCTTCTAGTGGTATCTAGGGTGCACAAAGGTGCTGAGTACACTTCATCCTCTTCTCCTTCCTCCAACCAAAGTGGTAAGTCATGCTCTAAGGAAGGTTGGGCAGGAGGGTATAGGACTAGCTACTTGGACATAGGACCATTTTTGATGGTCATATTTCCTGCACGACAACTTATGTAAGCATCTGCAGTGGCTAATCAAGGCCTTACCAAAATAAGAGGATATCCAGTAAGCTTTGCCTTGGGTTGCAGAACCAAGAAATCTGCAGGGTATTCCCAAGAGTCGACAGAGACCAAGACATCCTCCACAATCCCTTCGGGAGTCACAGTGGAGCGATCAGCTAGTTGCAGAACTGTCGAGGTCTTCCTCAAGGAACCCTGAAGATTGAGCTTGAGCATGGTATCCCTGGTCATCACATTAATGGCGGCCCCCAAATCAATCAAAGTGTGAGGTATGATGATGCCATTGATGTGGACATCTACTACAGGACTCCCAGGATCTAGATACTTTGGGCAGATGACTTGTCCTAACATAAGGTCAGACAGTTGTCCTAAGACATTGATGGTTGAAGCATCTCTCTTTCGCCTGCCTGGGTGTTTAAAACAATTTTCCTTAACCAGTTTGTTGTATATTGGCACATCCTTGATGGCTTGGAGAAGTGGTATTTTCACACACAACTGCTTGAGCTCACCCAGGAGCTCATCCTCCTCTGGGTTGGGTTGTGTGGTGGCTGTTAGTCTCTCAGGAAAGGGTGGAATAGCCTTTGGTTCACTTTCCTGTTTATCTTCCTCATCCTCTGGGGGAGGAGGTTGGCGATCCGGAAGAGTCTTTCCAGATCGAAGATTGATCTCCTGGATCTCCACAGCATAAGTAGGGCATGATGTTTCCCCAGTGTATACCTGCTGGGCCTGTCTATTGTTGGGGTTCGGGTTCGGTTGAGCAGGTATTTGAGGTTGCCTCGGAGGAGCAAGAGGTAAGGGTTGAGGTTGAACTGGTGGTGGAGGCAAAATGGTAGGAGGAGTATTGTACTGGGGCCTCCACCCCGACTGAGGTGCATTCCACTGAGGCTGTGGCTGGGCATGTGAGTGATATGAATGAGTAGTGGGTTGAGTAGGGTACTGAGGTGGGTAAGACCATGGAGGAGGCATAGACCAGGAAGGATGAGCAGGGGGACCCCAGGAAGGCATAGGAGTCGATTGGTTGGGCCTGTAATAAGCTTGAGGTGCCCCTTGCATCCCCTGCTGGTAAGGTCTAGGTCCTTGTGGCCTCCTTTGGTTGAGGTAATAGAGTGGTTCAGTGGGAGCTTCTGTCCCTTGGTACATGGCTTTAAATCCAGGTAAGGTTGGACATTGGTTTGTGGGATGTTCCTCCTCACAAACGAAACACACTTCAACCGAATGCAATGGACATTCGTTCTTAGGGTGTCTCCTGGTACATCTAGGGCAGAAGATAGCCAAGGCTCTCTCAGCTTCTTCCTTCTTCTGCTGGAACCTGAATGTGTCTAGCTGCATGGCAATGGTCTGTCTCACCTCACTCTTAAGATCTTCCAATTGATTTGCAAACTCATGTTTGGAGAAAGGGACACCAGTTGAGAGGAGGTTTCCTCTACCTCGTTTCCGAGCTGCCCTGGAGTGGTTTCTAAACACAGTCTTGATGTCCTCATAAGGCAGTTGGTAAATATCCCCCCCAGTTAACATGTGAAGGGTATCTAAGAGGTCTTCAGGGACTCCTCGGAGCAGGACCAACTTGAGGGATTTAGGGTCAAGTGTGCACCTCGCCCGCTTATAGCTAAGTTGGAACCTCTCCTCATAATCCTCTAAGGACTCATCATTTCCCATGGTCATCCGAAAGATTTCTCCCTTGGTTTCCTTAGACCTACAGTAGTCCCGGTACTTGGTATTGAAAGCTTGCTGCATCTGAGCCCAAGTAGTGATACTATTCCCAGGTAAGCCCATGAACCAGCGTAATGCTGCATCCTTAAGAGTGGAAGGGAAGAGTTTTAGCTTTTGCTCATCTTCAGTATAGTCATAGGTTCTACAAAGGACAGCAAACTCAAACAGGAAGGTATCAGGATCTTCAGTAGTCAGTCCATGGAAGTGAGGTAAAGCGGAGGGGCTAATGTTCTTCATTTTCATCTCTCCATTGGTCTCTCGGATGGGGAAGGCACCTTCTATTCTCTCATCTTCTCCTCTATTGTCAGCCATAGCTTCAGATGGGATGGTCTCTAATTCTTCTTCTGCTATAGGATCTTCGTATATCTCAGGAGGTTCACCTATAGGTTCTTCTGGATCACTGTCACCGAAGAAGAGAGAAGGGTGACTCAGTGATGTGGTGGGGGTGTTGGGTAAGAATTTTCCTGTTTTATCTCGATTCCTACGAGGCATGAAATGGAAAGACTTTTTTTTTTATTGCTTTTGTCTTTTTTCTTTGGTACCTGCAAAACTGAAACAGATTGATCTACAACTAACTATCTTACTGAAATAAAGATGCAGAATTAAATTGAAAGCAGGAAAGAACTAATCTACTTTGCTCAAATGAAATTGCAGGAATGGAAATGCTAGTCTACGCTTGCAGAAATGAAATGGCAGAACGGAAATGCTAATCTATGGAAGCAGGAAATGCTAATCTATGAAAGCAGGAAATGCTAATCTACGAAAGCAGGAAATGCTAATCTATGAAAGCAGGAAATGTCTATGCTACTTTTGCAGAATGGAAATGAAATAAACTACTTAGCAGAAGGCAAGAGTAAGAAAATAGAAGAAAAGCAACAATTACTAATACTCTGACGATTCCCCGGCAACGGCGCCAAAAAGATGGTGGGCTCCAGTATTGTAGCAATAATGCTACAACTCCTGGAGCTTCCTATCTCTAATTTTATCAACCCGGTAGTTCGTAACAAACTTGGAAGCGACGGTGCTGTAAGTACTAGTTCTTGTCGTAGCTGTCACTTGGTCAGCTGGTACAAGTCTACTAGGGCTCAAGCCAACTTCTATATGTTCTCAGAAGAAGCTTTCTAAATGATGGACGAAGGCTATCTCAAAGGAAATTAACCTACTCTGCAATAATGAACTGAAAGCCAACAAAACAGGGAAACCCTAGTAAACCCTAATCTGACTAGTCTAATCTCTATGATGCAATGGTGGGAGTGCAAACTTCTAGAAATGATGCCATTACTTCTAGTGATATGAGATGCATGAATTTAAGCTACTTCTACTGAAAAGAACATTGTTTTTTTATTTTTGCTTAAGTGGTTGGAGTTATTATGATTTTGTTTCTTATTAGGGTTTGACTGTGCAGGGGTAGTTCGAAGGGAAAGAAAGCTTGGGAAAGGTCAGGAGGGCTAGGAGAGGTTCCAGGGGATCCCTAACGTCGTTCCACAGAAGTCCACAACGTTCAGGTTCTCGACAACCGAGTTTGCAGGCTTCTACAGGATGTCTGCAGGGGATCCTACAGGAAGCTCGGGATTTCTACAGGAAGTCTGCTAACTTCTACAGGATGTTCTGTGGTTGGAGTTTTGGGTGATGGAGGAGTGGATGAGTTGTATGGGTGGATAGGTAGAATGGAAAGGAAGCTTATGATGGCTCAGGGACAGATATATGAGATGAGGAAAGAGTGGGTACAGTTGGTTGGTGGATAGAAGGGTGGAAGCAATGAAAAGTCCAAAAAGATGGAGCTACGTGAACAGTAGAAGTGTTGGAAGGCAAATGAGATGAACAGAGGTTGGGTAGGTGGCTTTAGGCGCGGTTGAGAAGAAGAAGAAGATAACAGAGTGATGCAACGCAGTGTAAAGGAAACAAATCTGCACAAAACCGAGAATTCATCAACCTATCCTAACTGTGTTATTCAATCAACGAACAACAATGTAAACTTCAGAGAAGAATTGTGCATGGAGTTGGAATGAAGAAGTACTGCTCAAGATCAGAATGCATGGATGGATCTACAATTGAAATGACTGTGTTGCAGCTTGAATGAAAGTATAAGACTGCATTTTTTTGGTGGTTGGTACGGTCTTCACCCCCAATCTCTAAACAGAGATGGCAGTGAGTGCACTGTCAACCTTTTCTTGGAGCTCTAATGAATGCTGATCCTCCTACTCTAATTTAAGCAACTAAAAGCACTTGAACCGTAAACTAATCCTACTCAATCACATAAAAGAAATCAAATCAGCAGACTGTAATTTCCAAATGCATGTCAAAATAGAGGAATAAAGTACTGAAAGGAAAGACAAGTAACAATACAAGGAAGAGGAGGTCTATTGCTCTCAGGTTGGGCCCTAACCTGAGAGCTATAGCTCCCTTAAAAACTCATAATTGAATCCAAAGCTGCCTGCCTTTATTGAATAATCATGAATCTAACATCATGCCAAAACTGGCTTACAAAAAGTAAAAACCGAGCTGTAGCTCGTGCTTAGAAATTGCAACAGTAGTTCAAAAGTTCAAAAAGCTCATATCAAAGGCTACGGCCTTAATATTTATACATGATGAGGATCCAGTTGGCTTCCTCAATACGTGGAGCTTGGCTGTCCAACTGAAAGTTAAACTGCTGTAAACTGTTGTTCCTGTAGAATCCGTTGGCTGCCTTTAAGCTCGGTGGGAGAGCCGTTGGAGCTCGGAGTTAGGGTGGAGATCACGAGGGAGGTCATTTAAGGCTGTAGACAACCTCCCTATAAACCTGCAATGCCACCTTTGCTGTCTCCTTGTCTCCTTCTGCGTGGTCTTTGCTCCCTTTAATGCCAAAAAACCTGAAATCATCATGTATTAGCCACATAGATATCATGCCTGCCCTTCTTCCTACAAATAACACGAATATACCAAGAAATGAATGCATAAGTGATAAAAGATGAAGGGTTGAGCAAGGTAAGTAGGCCAAATGAGCCCGAATTGTTACCAAAAATTGGGGCTCATCACCAGGGGTCGAGGGTGCTAATCAGAAAAAGAGTTTCGTCCGGGATATGATCCTCTGAGTGAGAGGGTGCAGAAGGAGATGGCAAAGAGCAAAGTAACTCAGCAAAGACCAGGGACTTCTTAGACTTGGCAGCAGTGAATTCCAAGTCAAACTCTTGCAGGATAACGATCCATTTTGAGTATTTTCCCCCCAGCAATTGTCGTGACAAAATGTACGTCATCGGGTTGCAATCAGAGATCACGGTTGTGGTGCGCAACAAGATATAATGCCAGAAACGTTGGACGGCATAAACAACGGCCAATGCCAACTTCTCGACGTAAGCGTATCGAGTTTCCGTGTCTAAGAGGTTGCGGCTGAGGTAATATATGACGTGCTCATTGTCATCATCGTCGTCTTGCACAAGAACCATGCCGATAGTGGTATCGGGGGCGGCCAGATACAGAGTATAATCGCGATGGTAATACGGAGGTCGCAATAATGGAGCAGAAGCAAGGAGACCCTTGAGACGCTCGAAAGACTCCTGAGCGATAGCATCCCAACGAAAGGGAGTATCTCACTTCAATAACCGTGTAAAGCCTTTAGCCACCTCAGCATAGTTCAGAACGAATCGTCTTAGGAAATTTACTTTGCCCTGCAAGATCTGCAACTGCTGCAAAGAAGCAGGGGGAGGAAGATTCAGAATAGCTTCAACTTTAAGGGGATCTAGACGGATGCCCTCTCGGGAGACGATAAACCCGAATAGTCGGCCTGATTCAACGCAGAAGACACATTTATGAGGATTGAGCCTGATACGGTAGTGTCGACAGTGGAGAAATATTTCCCGAAGATGGGAAGGGTGGTCCTGGCATTTGACTGAATGAGCGGGTAGATCATCCAGATATGGTTTTACAATGTGGCGGATGTCATGAAAAGCATAGGACATTGCACGTTGGAAGGTAGCATTGGCGTTCTTCAAACCAAAAGGGAGCTTTTTGTAAGCAAAAGTGCCCCAAGGACAGATAAAGGTCGTCTTATGCTGATCAGCGGGCGCAATATTGATCTGGTTATAGCTAGAAAAATCGTCCATAAATGAATAGATTTCGCTCCCTGCACATTCATCAATGAGCTGATCGATGAAGGGTGTGGGGAAGTTATCCTTAGGACAGGCGCGGTTGATGTCACGGTAATCAACACAGACTCGAATGGTACCCTGCTTTTTGTTCACAGGGACAATATTAGAAACCCAATCCGTAAGTGGAATGGGGTAAATGAAACCAGCCTTGAGAAGCTTTTCAACTTCTGCTTTAATGGCTGCAGCCTTTCGGGGGTGCACGGGGTGTAGACGTTGACGAACGGGCTTAGCACCCGAATACGTAGGTATCTCATGCACCACTATGCTAGGGTCAATGCCAGGCATCTCTTCATAGGACCAAGCGAAGACATCACGAAATTCGTGAAAGAGATCGGTGTAGAGCTGAATTTCCTCCGAAGTGCAAGTGACTCCAATGTGAATATGCTCGACAATCCCTGGTTTCACAGAGATGTCGATGGGTTGGGTCTGCGTAATGTTTCCCATATTGCCTTCAGAAGACACTTGATAAACTTGAATATGTGTTTGAAGGGGTTGAAATGGGATACAAGAAGCAAACCATTCGAGACAGGCGATCATTTCCTGATGGGCAGGGAGAAAGGAGGAACGGTGGTGATGATTAGACCAAGGAGGTTCCTCAAGAGACATGGTCTCTATAATGGCTTCATCGGAAGGAAATATTTCCTTTAATGGATCCGAAGTAGCGTCATCTCCAAGCCAAGGGGAATGAACATATGAGTCGGGAACGCTGCTCGGAGGAGTAGGTTCGGGAGGGGGAGCCGATGCAGCAACGATTTCAACGTAGTTGAGCTCGGCGGGACTCAACGGCATCATATTGCCCCAAGATTCTATTTGATTAGCGGGAGGAAGGACCCATGGATCAGAGCGCACGGAAATCATATTAATAGGAGCGAGATTAGGAGGTGGGAGGGAAAAGACACCCATCAGGGCGGGATCTTTAAAGAGTCCGGCTCCCACACTCTCACACGATTTGGAGGTATGCTCCACGAAAGGCACGTTGCCTTCGGAAGAGGAGGCGAAGAAGGAGAGCTGGTCCACGGTGACAATCTTCCCCTGATGAGGGAAACGAATGACATAGAAAAGAGAGGAAGCCACGGCTTGCATGGCATATGTCCAGCTACATCCTAGGAGGAGGTTGTAGGTAAGATTAGCATCGACAACTTCGACCTCCACTTCGATCGTATTCCCTTCCAAAGAGATGGGAAATCGTTGGAGGATACCATAAGGATGGGACTCTCTTCCGTCAAAGGCTTCCAATGTTGTAGGAGACTGGCTCAGCGTTGGAGAACCAATAGCTTTCCAACAGGCAACAGACATGATGCAAGTCGAAGCACCTTCATCAATGACTGTACGATGAATCATTTTAGTATTGATAATGACCTATATGAGGAAAGCAATTTGGTGAGGCAGTCTCGGTGTATGGTCCTCGAGGTCAAAAGAAATCAGATCCGAGTCAGCCGGGTCTATGCCACCGATGGCCGATAGCAAGGACTTCCTCTGGGAGGGGCAGCTCTTGAGCACTTCTAAGGTGGACATAGCAGATGGAGCCTGAGCTAAGTCCTCAATGATGCTGTAGTGCTGGGCAGCACGAGCATTAGGGTTGTAAGAAGACTTTTGGAGTACACCTTTTGGAGGGGGTCGGATAGGCGTCTCAGTTCTAGGTCTCTTAATATGGAGTGGACCAAAACTGGACAGAGGAGCGCTGGAGGAGACCTTAGGCTCTTTCCCGGCATGCGACGGATATTATTTTGCTCGAGTAGTGATGTGGACGGGGATCATCCCAGCCATAAATACTTGAGAGCCAAATGAAGAAGAGGGTTGTGATGGATCTGCCACCATTTGAGTTTGTTGTGAAGGGAAAGGTTCTTTAAGCACAGTAGGAGTCCCAGGAGCACCTTTCAACAATCGAGTAACTTCGGACCGCCTAGGGCAGTCTTTAGTATAGTGATCCTCATCACATATAAGACAAGGATACTTAGGTTTACATTTGGCTCCTTCCTCGGGTGGAGGTTTAGGGGAGTCCTGTCTGGGCTGTTCGGATTTGTTCTTGGCTTTCCCCTTCTTTTCTCCTTTTGAGGATTTATCCACCATGGGGACTGGACATCGTTAACCTCGGAAGTGTTTCCAGAATTAGATTGACCCTGAGAAGTGTTTTCACTAGGAGCATTTGGTTTTTGCTTCATAGGGTTCGCAGATGATTTCTTTGAAGATGTGTTTACAGAGCCAATAACACCGTCAACAGATGGCTTTGGCGGAGCTTTGGATGTTCTGGGTCTCCGGGTGTCTGGAAAATAATCATATAAAGTACCTGACTGAGAATAAACTAAGTTGAGGTACTGAGCACGTGCGATAGCTTGCTCTTCAGTTACACAAGCTCCCATAGCAATGTCTCGCGCGATCGCAGGGACAAAGGAGGTTGTAAACCAATCGGTTAGGAGCTAATCAGGAATCCAGAACTTGATCAAATGACGACGCTATCTCCATTCATGTATATGATCGGATATATGCGTGGCCGTGTCCTGTTTAAGAGATGTAAGGAGATGCGTCCCTGTCTCATACCGAATGGGCAACTGAAAGTGAGTTAGAAATGCCATTGCCAACAAGTTGAAATCTTGAAATGTTCCGCGATTCAACTCAATATACCACTTAGCGGCCGAGCCGATGAGAGTCCTTTGGAAGAGGCGGAGCCAGATGGAATCATCAAGCCACGAGTTTGATGAGCACCAAAGGTGATAGGTCATGACATGGGCTTGAGGGTCCTCGCCAGCTTTGCCATCGAATTTCGGGCAATCACCAGGTATCTTAGTTGGAACTGGTGGACAATATGGATTATGAAGAATGGGATCATTAGTCAATTTGGACACATCTGGCAGTTCCAATGTCGCTAAGAAAGGTAACTGAGGATTGAAGGACATCTGTGGCCGTGGAAAAGAGGTAGTACTAGAGTTCCAACCAGGTGGTGGTTGCCCCCATGGACTTTGTCCGGACGGGCTTGGCCCATAAGGGTTCTGCCCATAGGGATTCTGTCCATAGGGGTTCTGTCCATAAGTAGATAGTTGACTCTGGATCTGCCCCCTAGCACCCCAGGGATTAGCAACTTGACTTGCAGGAGCAACATACTGTTGCTGATAATTCTGATAATGGGTGACCTGCATTTGTTGATAATTTTGATAAGGGGCTAATTGAGTTTGCCCCTGGGGTTGCTGGTAACCATACGGTTGCTGAGCTCCATACTGAGCTTGGTAACCAGGCTGCGCTTGGTAAGAAGGTTGGGATTGCAACCCACCTTGGATCTGAAGACCAGTTTGAGCCTGGGGCCTAGAAGGATGTCCTTGAACAGGTTGAGCTTGGACCATCTGGCCGGAAGGTTGTCCTGGTTGGGTTTGGGACAGACCCATTTGACCAGAAGGATGAGCTTGCTGGGTACTAGGTTGTCCTTGTGCAACCGAGGGTCGTGCTTGCGGAACAGATGGTTAAGTGGGCTGGACGACCGGTTGACCCTGAGGTTGACCAACTTGTCCAGAAAGATGACTAGGTTGGGCAGTAGGTTGGCCTTGCTGTACGTAAGGTTGACCGCCCTGCCGAGAAGGGTACCCCTGCTGGACTCCAGGTTGTCCTTGTTGAATATAAGTTTGTCCTGCTTGTCCAGAGGGATAACCTTGCTGGACACCAGGTTGACCTTGTTGGATGTAAGGTTGTCCTGGTTGTCCAGACGGGTAACCTTGCTGGATACCAGGTTGCCCTGGATTACCAGAAGGTTGAGTAAGATAAGTGAAAGATGGACCACCAGCGGCCGAAGGTTGTCCCTGATAGGGTTGTCCTTGTGGGCCCCCAAGTTGCCCTGGGTAAGACTGGTCGTAATATTGCTGCCCTTGGGGGCTTTGCGGGTAAGACGGCTGGCCTTGGTTAGGTGGTCCCTGAAGCTGTGCAGGCATTGCTTGGCCCCCATGGTAAGTGGTGGCACCCCAAGCAACGAATAGTGGTACCGAGACCTCAACAATAGGTTGAGTAGGCAAGGGTCTGGAAAGATAAAGGAACTGACCAGTAGAATCGTAATAATAAAATGGACCTTGTGCATTCGGATCCTGGACAGCTTGCATATACTGATCATATGGCCCCCCCCGGAACGGGACCAGAAGAAGGTGGTGCACTTTGTGCAGGATGAACAACTCTGGGTGTATGTTCCGGCTGGCCACTACTCACTTGGCCGTGAGGCGGACCAGCACCAGTAGTCACAGCTGAAGATGTCGTAATGGCACTGACAACCGGAGTTGAATGTGCTACACAAATAGTCAGATTCATTGGAACTGAAGTGACGAGTGTACTGTGAACTTGTGAAACAAAAGATCCCGTAGTGGGAGTGATGCGGAGGTCCCACATGGTACTGGAAGCAGGGATCCTAGTACCCGCATTATCCCTCAACGACTTATAGCGTGAGGGTACCGGAGAAGTGGCCGGGATAGGAGTTTCGATACTCGACAAAACAGGTGTCTCACTCACTCTAGGAGATGTCTCATCCATATGAGAGGTAGACATTGGGGATGAAACACCAAGAGGGGTAAAAGGAATATCTTCTTCGTCAGGCTCCCAAATGGGGTTCCAATGAATTTCGTAATCCTCGTCATCCGGAGCATGAGAGTTAATCGGTTGGATACTCAGGATAACAGGGAGAGTATCACTCACAACCAGTACCTCAGGAGCAACAGAAGATGGAGACCCTTGATCACTTGGAACGGGAGACGGGATCGATGATTCAGCCAGGATGACAAACTTCAAAACAAAACCTAAGGAAATCTAACGAGAAAGGACCCTACTCAAACTAACGCACACAAGATCTAACCGGGTAATGTTAATCACGGCCAAATAAATTTTAAGATGCAAGGACACAACTTGACCTTTTCATTTTTTAAGAGTCGAGAAAAGGACAAAAATATGACTCTAGTCTCCTTCGAATGTTTAATGAGCCCGAAGTGACAAATGCTCAGATGAGCCTTTTCGTTTAAGGAGTCTGAAAAGGATCAAAAGTGACTACTCTGGAGAGCTAGGCAAAAAGGTTTACCAAACAAATCCGTAAAACTGCATATACACCTTGGCAGTCATATGAAAACCAAGGACTTCCCGTACGGCAGTCAATCTTCCCGAATGCTGTGTTCGGTGCGTTACGGCTTGTAAGGCGGCAGACACGGCTTCCTGTGGATAAAGGATGATAACCTAGTGGGGTCTCCCCATATACTCGACGGTACGTGGGAGCTCAAGTCCGTGCTAGACCACTTGTTGCGTCACGGAAGGAGGAATCACCCAACCTTAAGTGAAACAAAAGTGACTATCTTTAACGACGCCAGAGCACATCTCTAGCCTATACCTCTAAATAGTGAGCGTTATGTTCCAATGCATTTTTAATTTCATTCAGTTCATTTTACGGTTGATCTTGAATTAGGTTTCGGTTTTCAGGCCTTACCGTATGAAATCTCTCAAAAAATGCCTAAATGCGAACTATATGCCAAAATATGTCATTCCATTCGATGAATGCTAATTATGAGAGAGTTAGAGGGCTTTCACTCAAACGAAATGATCACAAAACAACAAACAGCTTCTCTAATGCAGCTAATGGAAATTCACAAACTTTTCTTTAAGATCAATAATCATTAATCAAAACGAAAATCTTCTAGTTCTCATTAACCAATACAAAGCAAAAGAGATTTCTTTTGTTGATGACAAAGTGAATTAAACAAACTTTTGAGAAATAATAACAAACAAATTTGAAAAGAACCGGTTGACCCCAAACAACTGTGATTCGTGTCCGGGTAGTGAGAAGTAATCGAAACAATGTGAAGACTGGTTCAATAACAATCACCTAAACAACCAAGAAGAAGCAAGCAAAGAGGAAGGTTTCACAAAACCAAAAGCAAGCAACAAACGAACCTTTGTAAGCGAGTAACCAAGCAAAGCTGATCCAACGAAATTGGAATGATAAAACTAGGTCACAAGACACAAAAAGCAAGATTCGCTCAACAAGACTCACAAGAAAGTGCTTCAATCTTCAGACAATGAAAATCAAGTCATAAACCAAGTGAAAACAGCAGGGGATAGCAAGACCAACAGGCTCAGGAGGCAGAATTGAAGAAATTCAATTCTACAGGAATCAGCGTGGGTGATACACAAGAACAATGCGCTGATCAGAAACCACGCGTAGCAATAATGCGATGTCAGCGAGGAAGTACACGACTTAACCGCGATGGTCTGATTTTTAGAACCGTCGCGACTGTTTGGTGTATTAACGCGATGATCAGGAAGTCACAGAAATGGCTATGCGATGGCAACGCGACTGTTTTATTATAAACCGCGATGAAGCTAAAAAACGGCCACAATAAAGCCAAAAAATCCTAAACCAAGGCAATCACTCTTTAAACAATCAAGGCACTTCCCAGACCGAACCAGGAAACCCAAAAAACAGAGGGCTAAACCCCAAACTTTGAAAAGAGAGAAAAAATCAAACTCAAGGAAAAAAATGAACAAAAAAGGACAAAAGCCAGCTCCCAGCTGTTCAGTTCGTAAACCAAACCGGAGATTGACTGAAGTTGCTTTGATCTACTTCGCTAATGCAGAGAAATAGTGTTTCGAAGGCTATCTGGCCGTGCTTCAGGCTCTGTCTAAAGTTTACAAATCAAACAACAAGGTAAAACTCCCCAGTGGAGTCGCCAAATTGTTGTGGAGGTAAATCCCCTCTGCGGATAGAGGCGATCCCTACTAGTCCAAACAAGGTCTAGCAACAATCAAACAACACTAACACGCAGGTTCCTAATTAAAAATAAAATACCAATGATGAAGGCCTACCTGGATTCCAACGCTAGTACTTGTAGAAGAGTTGATGCTCCCGTCCCTTTGCCTCGGCTGGTCACAATCCTCACGATCCTCGTGCACGGACACCTGCACATGCAAAGAACGATACAAACACAAGCATAAAATCCAGTAGATGTAACTATATATCAGTCAGAAAGGATATAACTCAAATACCATCATAAAGACAATAAGAGTGGAACCATAATGATAGTCGTCTATTATTAATAAACAAAGAAGAATACAACCATAGTTCTGACGTCAAATCCTTCTCAAGAGGGTCCAGCCAGCAAGTCTCTCAAGCATTCACCCTTGAAGGTAGATCTCCCAAGACAAAAGCTCTCTCTCACACAAGTTTACACAAGAAAGAAACACTTCACAACCTTCCTTAAGCTCTCTAGCAATCCCACACTTGTCACACCAGCTACCTATCAAGCTCACACACTAGCAGCAACACTCCAAGCACTATGAATTCCAAACTAGCAGTTCATGGCAATGGTGAAGGCTTAAATAGGAGGAGTCTCCATGAATGGTGGGAGGATGAGCTTATCTCCAAGGAAGGTGGCTCAAATGATGAAACAGACATGCTAGAGAAGGGTGAGCGACATTTACAAGGCCAACAACCAGGTCTGGAGTTATCTGGAAGGCCGACTGTTAGAACAAACTCGCCCAAAATGGATCATCGCGGGTGTATAACTGCACTGGAGCGCTGACATCGCTGCTAAATAACAAAGGAAGTCATATCAGCGCGATAAGATATAAGAAATAGACGCGTTGTCTCATGAATTCTAACCAGCGTGGGAATCACGTGTACTTCCACGCTGGCAGCGCATTAGGTCTGATTTGGAGCGCTCATCAGCGCGTTTATTTTTACAACAGTTGCGATGATAGAAAAACTTTGGCAAAGTGGGTCATTTGGCAACATTAGAGAGCATGAGCCTGGATGATTTGGACTCATGACACAGTAGGAAGACTGGTCGGAAGGCAGTGACAAATTACTGTGTAAAATCGCTCACATCAGATGGGTAACCATTGTGCTACTTAGCCGCCCGATATGAGTGATGACTGTAGGATGTGGGACCCCCAAATCAATGGTAGAACGCGTCCCAATGGATGACCAGATTTGACGAGGTCAATGGGTAGAATTGTAAAGGATTTGAAGTCTGATATGGATGATGCATTGGCGGAGATTCGTATTTTGCAGGCATTCTTGGAGTTAACGGACAAAATGGTCATTCAAACATTTCCAGTGAACCTGACACACTCATTCGTTACATAATAGGTGGCCACCTGCCTATGAGGCATTATACAGTGATGATTACGCCGAATAGAGGGATTCAGACGGTTAGAGGTAGGGAAACCAAGAAGCCGAGAAGCGGAAACAAATAGTCAGGAAGTCGATGGCTTTAAAGCCACGAACTGACAGAGATAGAGCAAGCAGAAAAGAGAATTAGTTAGACGTAGAAAGCTAAGAGTAGAATGAAGGAGCCGAGCTAACCTGTAGAAGCAAAGGCAGCATCAAGCTAGACAGAGTTAGAGAGAGTTAGAGAGTCTGTATACCCCAGAGAAGGCTTGAGAGGTTCAAGCGAACTCCTCCATATGTGCCTGTCATGTATGAGTCTCAGATTGGGCTCATGCTATTGTGACCAATAGAGGTTGAGTTTCAGTAAGTAGAGTTTGTGTACTCCAGAGACTTGGGGGATCCAAGTACAGTCTTGCTGATTCATATCTGCTATGTGAGACTCAAATTGAGCTCACTGTTGAAAAAACTCTACTTTTTAAAACATAATAGAGAGGCCACCACTGAAGGCTGGACCGGGAGACATAGCCTAGGAGTATTGGGTGAACTCCTTATTAAACATGTTGTGTTTACATGTTTTCCTGTTATGTTTTCTCTAACTACTTCGGTGTCTGTGTATTTCGCAATCTTATCGATCCATTGCATAAAATGACATAGGCACATCCATGCACATGAGTCTGTAATACCTTAATTATTTGTCTTAAATCAATTTTAGATCACCAGAGAAAGAAGAAATGAATCTGACCATATCTTTTAATGCATTGGCGAGCATTACCACTCCTAAAACTCTCAAGATAGAAGGATATATAAACAAGAAGAATACGATAGTGTTGATTGATTCAGATAGTACCCATAAATTTATTCATTGTAAGATAGCCAAGGAATTGAATTTCTTTCTATATCCAACACGAGAGTGTCACGTGATGGTTGCAAATGGAGGAACTATAAATTTCTCTAGAAAGTGCCATTATATCAATCTAACGATGGGGAAATATGTATTTAATAGTCCAATGCTTTCCATTCTAATGGGTGGTGTCGATGTTGTACTAGGAGTCCAATGGTTACAATTTTTGGGGACAATAACTTTTAATTTTCAAGAACGTTTCTTCAATTTTTTTTGGGAAGGAAAGGAAATTGAATTAAGGGGTATCATAGGGAAACCATGGAAGATAATCAACTCTAATGGAATGAAAAAGATTTTGAATAAATGACAAAGGGGTGTAATTGCACAATTATTCTCACTAGAGGTTCAAACATTGAAATCATCTATTTCTCCAGATCTCCAAAATGCCTTGGAAAATCATTCTAGGGTATTCAAGACTCCCAAAAGCCTCCCACTTATTCATGCTTATGATCATGCTATTCACTTTATTCTAGGAAGTGTTCCTCCAAACATCAAGACTTACAAATATCCCTATGCCCAAACAAGTTAAATTGAATGTACGGTTGCACAAATGCTAGAGGTTGGTATAATTCAACCTAGTCAAATTTCTTTCTATGCTCTAGTAGTATTGATGCACAAGAAGGATGGATCATGGAATATGTTTCTGGATTATAAGGATCTCAACAAGCTCACTATTAAAGATAAATTTCCCATTCCTATAATTGATGAATTGTTGGATGAACTACATGGAGCAATTTACTTCACCAAGTTGGATATTCATTCATGATATCATCAAATTAGAATGAAGATGGTATACATTCCAAAAACAACATTTAGAACTCATGAAGGTCATTATGAATTTTTGGTCATGCCTGTTGGCCTTACTAATGCACCTTCCACATTTCAAGGTTTGATGAATTCCATTTTCAAACACTTAGAAAATTTATGTTACTATTTTTTGATGATATAGTAATCTACAAAAGGTCTTGGAAGGATCTTTTTCAACATATTGATAGGGTGCTAAAACTATTGGAGGAGAAACAATTATATGCAAAAAGCTCCAAATGTTCTCTGGAAGTACAGGAGGTGGAATATTTGGGGCATATTATATCTCGTGAGGGTGTTAAGGTAGATCCTAAAAAAATTAAAGACATTAAGGAATGGAAAATCCCCACAACCCTAAATCATCTTCGAGGATTTCTCAAATTGATAGGTTATTATCGCAAGTTTGTTAATACTTATGGGAGAATAACAATGCCTCTAACAACACTACTAAATAAAGACACATTTTCTTGGACTCTGGAAGCAACTAAGGCCTTTGAACATCATAAAGAGACAATGTGCCAAGCACCAGTCTTAGCTACACCATACTTTAAGTTAGCACTTTGTAATTTCCTTTAGGTTGAGAAAGGATTACAAAGGTAACCAAAAACCATTTTTAGGCTAGAATCTAGCCATTCTAACCTTGGAGAGGGCTCTCTCACTAGGTTTTCTTCTCACTCAACCAGCTGAAAGAATGATCTTTTATCTTAGGCAAGTTATGAAGATCAAAAGAGCAAGTTTGATTTACCGTTTTGTAGGAGAGTGAGAGAAGATAGAGTTATTCAACATGAAATTAGTTTATGCTAATGATTTCAAGTGAATAAGGGATGATAAAGGTGATTTAGGTAGGGGAAAGATAGGCAATTTTGCTGGTATTCTAACTTGCTTTAATTGTAGGGAGGGTGAGTGTAGAATTATGAGAATAAGATTCAGAGCACCAGGTCACAAGATGAATTCTAAGTGTCATTAAGAGGAAAAAGAAACACGCTTACATAGAATAGAGCAAAGTAGTGAATTATGAAATATTTATTCTTAGCCCAAACATGAAGACATGTATTTAAAGCATGGAATTGCAAGAAATAATTGATAACTCATATAAACACATTACCACCAAAGTCTGACACGTGAATCCTTGTCAAATTCCTTATGCATTCTTCTATTCACTTGAAAAATTGATAAAGAGTACAAAATACCAGCCTTGCTTCCTCACATTGACCAACATAACACTTTCACTATGATTTGTACATCTTATATTCATCATGACATTCAATTTCCACCGTAGATGGTCGAAATCCTTCAAAGAAAACCATGTTTTGGCTACATACATTGAATTCTACTTAGTTTGCTTAAAAATAAGATCTAAATTACGTACTACCAATCCTTGTTGAATACATCATCACAACTTTGAATATTTACAACAAACCCTTAATTAAACCAACTAATATTCTATGACATCTATTCTCATGATTAAAAAAACTTTTAGAAATCAAATCTTCGAAACAACAAGTCAAAAGATGCTGCAGGCCAAAAAGGAAACAAAACTGCTAGTTGCACAACAGACTGTATTTTACGAATATCTCCCAAACTGCAAGTCTGATGGAGATGAAATTTCTACAAAAAGTTAATATCATCATACCTCATCTCCAAAAATGATTTTTATCCAAATATGACTCACGGATCTCGATATAATACAAAAATTATTGTAGCTGACAATAGTTTGTTTCTCAAAAACCATGAATCATTTTTGGCTGAAATTAACTGAGTTAATTCATCTCATCCCTATTAATCTGTTGTAAAAATTTCAAGGAAAATGGGTCCAGGGTTTAAGAGATATGATGAAAATACGGTGACTGCGTGAATGTGCAACATAAAAGTGCATCACAAAAGTGCAACGCTCCAAGATCTGCATATCTCCAACCTCTTTTTGACATTATGAAGCATGTGGGTTGGCTTGAAATATCCATGAGAAGCTTATGAACTCATAAAACAACTTTGAAACTAAAAACATGCCTCTGAAACACTATCTCCCTTTGGCAGTAAATGTGCAACACCTATAGTCATCTCCAAAACTTTGAGCTTGTGGTGATCTTTCCTGAGCTAAACTGCTTGAGGCAACACCCACCAACAATGTTAACCTTATAACATCCCATAAGACTATCCAAAACTTTAAAATTTCACCTTCTCTATCAAAATGGGAAGTCATGACAAATGTGCAACATGTCCTACTACGTTTCTACACTATTCATCATAAAGTCGACCAATGAAAGTTTTATAGGAAAAGGGAAAAAATTAAAAAACTTTGGGACCTCCACTTGATGAACTTTAACTATGTGTTGCTTCTGCAAGTAAATCCAAACTACCTCTTCTTTTCCTTCTTCGGGGTTGTGTTGCTTCGACCAATTGTTGTTTTTATTTCCTAAGCTTCTTTTTGGTTGCTAAGTGTTATAGACATTTTTGTGCCTTACAGCTCTAAGCATGAAATGTCCATAATCCAAGGGATCCAAAGTCCCTAAAAGTGTTGTTCCTGCCCCTAAAGGAACAAGGTCAACCAATGACAGCTTCTCCCAGAAGTTCTCCACCAAAAACTGCTCAAAACTAGTCAAATCAAGATCAATTCAGAAGCTCCACTAGCTGCCTGCGTTGCAAAGTACCCAAATACACTGTCTAGGTGCGTTGCAATGCACTTGAATGCACTACCCAGGTGTGTTGAGCGGGAAATGAGAAGTGGCAGAGTCATTCAACGAGGTGGAGAGACAATGGAAGCTTCCAGAATCTTCTCCAATGACACTTGCCTCACTGAATTCAACCAGTGATGAGTAAGAGGCTCTCAGTCTCCAAGTGGAAGCAAGAACTGACAGAGAGAAGCCACAAGTCAAAACATAAGCTTACTCATCCTCTCTGCTTACATATATATATGGATCCCTCATCCCATAGATCCAGAGGCTGGAATTTTTTACTTTGCAGAGAATTGCTGTTGGTTTGAGATTGAGATTAGTACATTGGGTGATTTATGCTTTGTTGGAGGTGAGGAAGGGATTCCTTTGCTGGGAGGTAGATGCTGGATCGGGACTCACTTGGTTGTATCTCCTCTTGGACTTTCTTATCATATCAATAAAACTATTTGAGTTTCTCCTACATGCTGTGTATCAATGATGTTTTGTTATATTTGCATGTTTAGCTTAATCGGATCCTAAGCTTTTTATGAATGTAAATCTATATCTTCGTGTAGTTTCTCTCTTCTGTGATCTTGTAGGAATTTAGTGAAGCTGGGCTGGTAAGGGAGCAGGGAGCTGGGAGCTATTGAAGAGAGGAGCGATTGGATCAACAAACTAGCGCAAGACACAGGTTAGTTTATCCTTCCTCTTCATTTACATCTCATAAAGAAGAATACTCAAGTAGTTTTCCTTGTTTTTTGCTAAGGCACTGTCACACCTTAGAGTGGGATAGGGGCGTTCTGAATAGATACTTTTCCCAACAACAAATTGGCGACTCCACTGGGGATCGTATCTAGTTAGTTTATTTGTGTTTCTTTTGTTGTTCTTCTCATAAACTTAGGAGTGGCGAGTCAAACTGCATTTTCCATGTACAAATGCAAAGTAGAGATCTGCTACTCTAGTCCATTCACTAGACCTGTTTATGATCTGAACCGCTGATCCACAAATGCTCTAATTTCCCTTTGTGATAGCTCTTAGTCCTCCTTTAAATCATCCCTCTGATTGTACCTTACTGATAGCTTTTATCCGGCCAAAAACCATAGATTAAACTGCAAACCGTGACCCAGAACCTAGAGAATTTTCTCGTTTCTGCTTCAGCGCAGGCTCTGTGAAGAGGTTCTGCATTTCAACGCAGTTCCCGAGAGAGCTACCTGCGCTGCAATTCAGTTTCTCTGTGCAACAGGTGCGCTGATCAGCCTTTGCCCTGTGCAACTGTGGTTCTTTGCTTCATTTTGTTCAGTTTTATCTCTGATTTTTGCTGCCTGTTATTAGTGTGTGTACCTATCTGAAAACCCCTTTTCTTTGCCTTAATTCCGCCTCAGTTGTATAAAAGAAACTGTATTTGTTTTTGTGTATTTGTTACATCATTTGCAGTTTCCCATTACAAAAGTAAACTAGTCATACTGTCGCCCTTAGATCTAGACCTGTCGTAAGTGTCGTTTTGATCTTAGGAGAAAGTTTGTTTGCTGTTGACAGTTGATTGTGCCTTTACTTTTGTCTTTTGGTTTGAATTTGTGAATTTATAGTGTCGAAACAAGTGTTTACTTCAAAATCATAAAGTGTCGTAATCGTCTTTTTGATTTCAAAAAGAAACTTGTTTGTGTTTTCACTTGAAATCGAATTCAAATTTTGTTCAACAACTTTCTTTTTAGGCATCAATATTAAGAAAGTGAAAAACAAATACATGCACAAGTGCATTTGCATTTTGACAGTTTGTATGGTTTGATTTAGGAAAAGTGCATTTACAGTGTGCTCTATGCTCTTTGAGAAAAGATTGTGTCTTTCTTTTCCCCTTGTAGCTAGGATTTTCATTGTTGAAAAGAGATAAAAGCTTGCTTATCATCTTTAGACTGCATTTAGGAATTGTATCTACATCTCGTGGTGATCCAAAAAGGCAAACTTCTAAGAAAGGTCAACCTAAAATAAATTGAATGAACTTAACAACGCTTTGTAACTTAATGCACAACATAGAGGTCTAGGCTAGAGACGTGTTCCGGCGTCGTAAAACCTGGTGACTGTCGGCCTCACTGATGGTTGGGTGATTCCTCCTGAGAGATGATAAGTGCCAGTACGGATTGTGCTCCCACGTACCGTCGAGTATATATTGGGAGACCCCTATAGGCATAAAACCTTTATCCATAGGAAACCGTGTCGGCCGCCCTATTGATCGCAATGCACTGAACATAGCACTCGGGAAGATTGACCGCCCGTACCTTAAAAAGTATTCTGCGGTTTTGCGATTGGTTTGGTAGACCCTCTACCTAGAAATCCAGAGCAGTCCCTTTCGTTCCTTTTCAGACTCCTTAACGAAAAAGGTCCATCTGAGCACTTGTCAGTTCAGGCTCATTAAAAATCGAAGGAGACTAGAGTCATCTTTTGCTTTTTCTCGACTCTTTAAAATTGAAAGAGCAAGTTGTGTCCAAGCATCGTTAAAATTTATTTTAAACGGAATATTCATACCCTTTTCCCTGCGTTGATCTTTAGGTTGAGAAAATGGAGCCTACCAACCAAGGAATTCCCCTTGGTGGAAATCCTAGTCCCTTCTCCTCTTGGGGAGATGTTGGTGCGCCCCATATGGCCACATTGTCACTTCCAGGACTGACAATTGGCTTGCCAGTCTGGCTCTTCTCAACCAATGTCGTTCAGAACACCACTATTCCTGAACAGTCAAATCAGCAATTAGACCAGTCCAGAGTTACCCACCAACCTTCCACTTCCTCTAATTATTCCTCTCCTCCTTCCTCTTCGCTTGATGGGGCTGGCAAAGCCAAAAGTCAAGTTCCTAAGGAGAAGAAGGAAAAGAAGAAGAAAGAGAAGAAGAAGAAGGAGCCAAAAGCGACTGGGGGCAAACGAGTGTCGTCTAACGAAAATCCACACACTGCACTGACCAGGCCTAAATCGCCATGTGTCATTTGCAAGGGAGACCACTTTCACAGAGATTGTCCCTGCATCCCTCGGATATTAAGGGACTGGTCTCCCCGTTTGCACAATCCGGTGGCGTCAACCTCTGATAGCCATGTTGAAAGCACACCGTCAACTAGCGAAAGTGAAGTCCCAGGAAAAAAAGGGAGAGCTAGATCTCCTTGTAAACTGTGCGAAGGCAATCATGCCATCCACCGTTGTCCCTTCTTAGATGAAGCTAAAAGAGTTTTAGATGATCGTCCGGTTTCACCGTTACGACTTCCTCCTGGATATAAAAAACTCTTGCCGAGTCCTTCGTTAGTTGAAAATCCAGCTGGCCCGCTCAAGTGGTCAGCTGAAGCGCCAGTCATTGAAGATGAACCAGCTGAATCCATACCCGACGAAAGTCAAAAGGTCGAGGCGGAAGTTGACCCGGTCTTGCCTTCAGAGGATTTATCTTCGAATGACACAGTCACTGAAGAGAACAAGGATGACACTGTCCAAATTCTCTTCATCAACACAAACTCCGACGAACACGGGGGCAGCCTACCCATTCCTTTATCGCAGGAAGGAAGTTCGTCAGAGCCATACCCGGCTGTCTACTCGGTCCCACCTCCAAGCAACCTAGTTGTCTCCTTCGACTGGAATCAACTAGGCAGACCCCGTTTACCAGCAAGCATACCATTCAGAATTATCGTCCAAATATATAGAATGGGCATGGCTGGTACCATCATAGATGAGGGGGCTTCTGTGAGTATCCTTTCCTCTACTGCTTGGAAAGCGCTTGGTTCGCCATCGCTTTTGCCTGAGATGAGAAATCTGACAGGCTTTGATAAAGGAACCAGTCGACATTTAGGGATCCTCCCCAATGTGCCCATAACATTGAAAGGGAAGACCGTTCAAATGAACGTGATGGTCATTCAAGGACCCTTGGATTATAACCTACTCCTTGGACGAGACTATATATATTGCATGGGAGCCATCGTCTCCTCACTCTTTAGAGTAATGTGTTTTCTGCACGAAGGAAGAGTTGTCAAGCTCGTAGACCAGCTTTCATTTCCCAGATCACACATCGCAAATAGTCATATACCATCCCTAAATGGTCTCTTCACGCAAGAAATGTCTCAACCCACGGTTTGTCCTCCCGATGAGCGCGAGTAATTTGGAGGGGTATGACTGGAACCCAGGGGGCATGCGTCCTGGTCTGCTTCGGCAGGAAAACTTCGGGTATAGAGTAGGTTTCCGCGGGAGAATATGACTAGTCCGTACCCCATCCGTGATTGGAAGAGGGGTTGTTCTAGAATAAGATTCTTTTGTCAAAGTTATGTGAATCGGCGGGCGTCGGCATTCACCTTTGTTTATCTCGGTAGACATCGCCGAAGAAGTGTTTGGTTTGCACTGTAAATAGAACAATCTTTGGGTAGCCTGTAAGAGGTAGTACCCTTCCTGATAAAACAAATGTTTTGTCAGCTCGAATAAAGGGTGACCCTTCCTGATAAGACGAATGTTTTGTCAGCTCGAATAGAGGGAGACCTCAAAACTCTGTTTTATACCTGGGGGCATGCAAACCTTTTGGAGTGCAAGCAAGGGGCGGCTATTTATTTTTTAAATTTTTAGGACCTCTAACCCTTTAAACTCGTAGGATTAGTCGTTTCCGAACTTGCATAAAGAAAGGATGCGGGGCATAGCTTTGTAAGGCACAAGCTCCATAAAAAATGGCATCTTACATGAGACATTCTTATCATATGACTGGATAATCGAGCAGTTTTAGCACATAGTTCATGCTCGTTAAAAAATAAACATAAGATCGAGCAAGTGTTTCAACCCGCGTTTAAGCTCGTTAAAAAATGAACTATCCTCCGGTAAATAACCACCGTGAATGTAACATTATCAGCCATTAAAGCCTTGGTCGTGTTTGCACCGTCACCTCCAATTTTCCATTGGCCGATCATTCACCTCCATTTGATTGTTTACCCATTTTGAGGAACAGCTGCGAAGAGTGATTTCACTAGCCATCCTTGTGACACTGCCGTGATTGGAAAATTCCAACCCTTACCTGGAATCAGCTGCTACCCATTTTATCACTTGTTCCTCAAAAGACGAGTCTTCTTTAAGCTCTTTTCATCTGACTCGTAAAATATGAAAAGATTGCCGAGTTTTGGCCTTCCAGCTCGTTAAAGCGACAGGAAGTGCTATCCCTCCTCTAGATTTTAATCTTTTTGGACCTGAGGGATTATTGCACAAAAAGATCGAGCACTTGTTTTTTCAGCTCGTTAAAACTATCGAAAATTCATCCCTTTTGTATTGTTTTATACTTTTTCGGACTTAAGGGATTAGATGACGAAAAAGGAATTCCGGAGTTAACTTTATGTACCTTTTCAGACTCTCTAAAAATGAAAAGGACCGAGTTATCTTTGTCGTTAGACTCGTTAAAAAGATTAATAGCGACAAACTTGTCTTTAGACGAGAACGAGTTTCACTATCGCTAGGCTCGTTAAAACATAGCGATGGGTTTGTCCGAAGGGAAAATTATAGAACAAGCATATGTTATCCTCCTCAAGCTTGAAAAAAATAAAGAGGTACTGGTCAGCAATGACTGGGGAAAAATTGGGAAGAAACTCAAAGAACCTTTATTGGTAGCAAGTCGCTCTTGAACATGACACTTCCACTTCGTGCCTGAGTCGAGTTGGGTTGTTTCATTCACCGGTCACATCACCATGGTCTCGCCATACCATCCACCTTTGGGGTAAATGCTACCAATCCATCATATAAGTGTCGCCGATATGTTCAAGAGAAGTCATCCAGAGAAGTCACCCGTGTCCCATCCACTACCATACATTATACTTCATTCTTTCATGACCGCCACCCTGAACCATATATCATCAGATCGTTTTCACCTCCATCAAAATCATTTGCTCCGTTCCGTGTCATTGATGTGGGATACATCAAGGCCCTCCTTTGACGGATCGCTTCTTGTCGACATCAGCTCATTATCCAAGAAGTTGATCTAGGAACACCCCCTTCAGTACTTTGAAGCTTGCATGCCTCAATGGCAAGTTTCTCACTTCCGGCGACAGGTATACATCAATGACCTTCGACCGAAAGATTTTGCGTGGTGTTCGACGCCAAGTCCTTTATTCACACCACGTGAATTGTACTGCAGTACCTTGAGGGTCATTATCATTATCGGTGATTCCTCTCGCGCTTGTTAACAGTTTACATCATTGACTGGTAATCAAGCGATGTCTTTCCATGTTCGACTTCAAAACATTTCTCACATGGATCGACTTGTACTTAGAGTGAATATCAGACGATATTGAAGACCCCGGATCTAGTTTCATCCATCCGGGCTGCGATATATATTCAGGAAAAATAAAGACATTGACATGTACAGCATTGCAGCACAGATAATCATCCTACCAAAAGGATGATGACTTCATCAAAATCATCAGTCTTCCATCAGACGATTGTCTGTCCTGTGTACATAAAATGAATTTATAAAGCTGAGCATGGGAATGCCCGCCTCAACTAGATCATGAAAACAGTATGAAAAATAATGTATTGTATTGTATCTTATTACAGGTCTCCTCCCGGCATTGAAAGAACTTCGGATCCTCCTAATAAAGCATTTCACCCGATAAACGGCCTCATACTTTAGGGGCAACTGTTATAGACATTTTTGTGCCTTACAGCTCTAAGCATGAAATGTCCATAATCCAAGGGATCCAAAGTCCTTAAAAGTGTTGTTCCTGCCCCTAAAGGAACAAGGTCAACCAATGACAGCTTCTCCCAGAAGTTCTCCACCAGAAACTGCTCAAAACTAGTCAAATCAGGATCAATTCAGAAGCTCCACTAGCTGCCTGCGTTGCAAAGCACCCAAATACACTGTCTAGGTGCGTTGCAACGCACTTGAATGCACTACCCAGGTGCGTTGAGCGGGAAATGACAAGTGGCAGAGTCATTCAACGAGGTGGAGAGACAATGGAAGCTTCCAGAATCTTCTCCAATGACACTTGCCTCACTGAATTCGACCAGTGATGAGTAAGAGGCTCTCAGTCTCCAAGTGGAAGCAAGAACTGACAGAGAGAAGCCACAAGTCAAAACATAAGCTGACTCATCCTCTCTGCTTACATCTATATATGGATCCCTCATCCCAGAGATCCAGAGGCTAGAATTTTTTACTTTGCAGAGAATTGTTGTTGGTTTGAGATTGAGATTAGTACATTGGGTGATTTATGCTTTGTTGGAGGTGAGGAAGGGATTCCTTTGCTGGGAGGTAGATGCTGGATCGGGACTCACTTGGTTGTATCTCCTCTTGGACTTTCTTATCATATCAATAAAACTATTTGAGTTTCTCCTACATGCTGTGTATCAATGATGTTTTGTTATATTTACATGTTTAGCTTAATCTGATCCTAAGCTTTTTATGAATGTAAATCTATATCTTCGTGTAGTTTCTCTCTTCTGTGATCTTACAGGAATTTAGTGAAGCTGGGCCGGTAAGGGAGCAGGGATCTGGGAGCTATTGAAGAGAGGAGCGATTGGATCAACAAACTAGCGCAAGACACAGGTTAGTTTATCCTTCCTCTTCATTTACATCTCATAAAGAAGAATACTCAAGTAGTTTTCCTGGTTTGTTGCTAAGGCACTGTCACACCTTAGAGTGGGATAGGGGCATTCTGAATAGATACTTTTCCCAACAACACTAAGGTATCCATGGCCATGTGTGAAAGGTGTTCAAACCTCTCAGAGTGATATGGGATGGTCTTAAAGGGTAAACTTGGAACAAAATGGGCAATAGGACAAACATGCAACAAATAGGGAAAATGTGTAACATATGGGAATTATGGATTTTTAAAGAGGCAAGCAATGATTTGATTAATGATATTTGACTGGGTTTTGTAATCAACCTATGAAAAGTTCAAGATAGACAATGAACATGACAATGAAAGTTTTTTTGTGAAGCAAAATACCAATGACATAGGTGCAACAACTTCAACTTGCAGAAATGTAGTTTTCTTCTTCTCAACCTCCAAAGCATTTCAAAGTAGAGAATGGGCATCGAATGAGTGAAATGGAAAGTTCTATGAAATTTTTAAAACTTCATCCACCTCTAGAGTCTTCCTTGATGGTAATGATGATCCATTTCAAAATGAAGTGGCACTTGTTGAAATGATAGAGGCATGACATGACCTATCATAACAGACCTCTATAACTAACATAACTCACCATAACTAACTCAGATAACTAAAAATATTCATGAGATGGTCTCTTTAGACTCTTTCACAACCACTGATGAACTCTATAATGACCTCTTAATGATGACACCACATGAAATTTCATCTCATCCTTCCAAATAAGCCCTTTTGACTTTAAAGACTTTACATGACATTTGATACCTAAAACTTAGACCTATTATTTACAAAAGTCCCCTTTAAACTCTAATACTCATGAAATCAAGACTGACATTTACAAATTGACCTCAAGTGCATAGAAAGACTGAAATGACTAAGATCCCTATAATATAGGACCCTAACATTGGCTCCAATGGGGATGGCATCCTCCATGTGAGGTGCGAAGAACACCGTAGACCAAGTGCCTAATCCATTGGGTTGCTTGCAATATTGAAAACATGATAATTCATTGTTGCTTTTGTTTTCAACTAAAGCCAAATGCAAATTGAAACTCAAACTGGAAACTTGTTCTAATCCTCTAACTGAACCAAATCCATTCTTCAAACTAAAACCTAAACTGTGCACTGAAAATTGAAAACTCTGCTGCAAACTGAAACTGAAAAGAATGCTTAGGGTGTTGAGCTTATTCATCACACCTACCTACTCAAAATTACTGGAAACCTATACTACATCATGTAATATAAAAGTGCCAATGTAACCATAAAAGAAAATGGTTATTTGATTATTCTATGCTCATATTTTCCTCAAGAATACATAACAAATTAGAATATGATAACTCCAATTCTAGGTGAAACTGATAACCTTGATCCGAGAATACTACACACTTCACATTTTTTGATGATTGCATCATGCTAGCAAAATAATCTTTAAAAGCATGAAAGCCTACCCTTTCTTGAAAACTAGAAAAAATATAAGGGTCTCTTTCATTCATAGTTGTTGGTTGTTCTATGTGATTAAGCTGATCCTCCTCCAAAATGGCGGTAAATTGTCCTTTTCTTCTATCATGCAGATCAGAAACCTCATCTATTCCAAGCTCATTTTCAAAATGAAAGGAAGCCAAAGATTCATATTTCACATCATATATAGTAAGACAAGGCTTTGTGTACTCTTTCAAAAGAAATCCTTATCATATATGTTAGAAGCATCAAAAGTTAACCCTTTGTGTGATCCATAGAGAACATCATTTAAACTTATAAATATTTCTGAATTTTTTAATTGAAATGATGAAAAAATCTTAATACTTACTTCACCCCCAAGGGTATCAAAGACAATTTTCTCCTTTTGCAACTGTAGAATGTCATTATTATGATTTATCTCACTATCACAAGTTTTTGCATGAAAAAAGGATCCAAAAAATGAATGATATGAAGAACAATTTAGCTAACTATCCTGATCTTCCTCTCGATCACTTAAAAACTGACAATATTGCTGCAAATTTTCATCAACTTTAGAGGATGGAACATGAATGTCATCATTAAAACTTGTTTGATTTGATTTTCATCCAAGAGAGAGGCTACCATTTCTTCTTGGTGATGAAAAGGGTTCTTGTACAAAGCTTCCAATATTTCTTCATCCATGAACTCTTCACCGCCATAAGAATTTTCCATATTTTGAACGAAATCCTCAAAATGGTCACAACAATTCTCAACCAATGACAAAGAAGGATGAGATTATTTGTATTTAAGATAATTCTTTGGCTAAAATCACATGATAGAATATTTGTTGACGCGTTTCGAACCAACCAGTGTGGTTCATCATCAGGACAAGCTGAAGAATCAGATCTAGAATGCATGTTAAATAGTTAGAGCAGAACTTCCAACAACTATAATTATTGACAAGGTAACGGCTAAATTGACTACCTAACAACTATATTAGATGAGAAAATGACTAGTTTGACCGAACACAAGGAAAAGGGGGCAAAAGACCAATTTGTAACTGAATTTGAGGTTCTTATTAAATAAATAGTTAGTTAATTTATTAAATTACAAGTAAATTTATACAGTACATATAACTACTAAGGATTAATTTCTCATCTTAGATTATAATAATATTAAAATAATAATATTTTTAAATTAATTAAATAATATTTTAATTTAATTGTTTATTAAAAATTCTTTTATAATAAACCAAGATCCAAGAAAATTATTTTTCTTATATTAATTAAGTTGAATTATTATATAAATAGTTAGTTGTACTATTACTTATTTTATGTAGTTCACGAGCTCAAAATAATCTATTAAGGGACATACTTGATAACTAATATATTATTAAACTAATGAAGTTAATGTGTTAACCCTATTTTAAATAAGTTCAAGGATATTATTAATATGGTTTTATACTAGGTCCCTACTAAGATTATTATATTAATATTATTACTATTAATTGTATATGGTATTAATATCTAAGTAATCTACTCAGTTACTCGATTTAGGGAATTAGTCAATGAAATACCTCAATTATAGTCTTAGAATTAATTAAAGGGAAGGGTGACTAATTTACATAAAAACACTAGAATATAATTGGTTATTTAAATATCTAGAAATTTACCTTGAAGGAAACAAAAGGATAAATCAAAAAAGGAAGGAGGTTAAAGAAGGAAGGAAAAAAAAAAGAAGCTTCGAACCAGCTATAAAAAGAGGGAGGGGGAGGAGACGACTAGGAGGTGAGGGCCGGGAAACAACATCTGCTGATCTTCCACCCGTCATCTCTATTGAGATTGCTTGGCCTCCTTTCGATCTCAATGGCTTCCCTAAATTTACGGTGGTGGAACTACGAAATTCTAGCAATGACATTAGCCTCCTCAATACAAACATGATGTTTGGTCTTCTCCACATGCTTAGCTAGGGCGAAAGACTTAGTTCTCCTGGCTTAAGATCAGATGCATGATCATTGATTATTTGATTAATGGAGCGCCCAGTCTCACTAATATAGGGGGTCCCACAGAAACAAGGAATAATATAGACCCCTTTCATGTCCTTAGGGTCAATAGGATCCTTCACCGATCGAAGGGACTTACGAATGGTGTTAAGGGGTCTAAAGGTCGAGGGGACATTATGCTTCCTCAGAATCCTCGCAATCCTGTCAGTGGTCCCTTGAAAAAAGGAAGATGGACCCCTGGGATACATTCTTTAGGTTCTTTTTTAACCAATGAATTCTTGGAAGCTTTGAGGAAAGCCTTCTGACCCATGTACTTGCTATAACCATTCTCGACAAAGACCTTGAGAAGATGGGATTTTTCTTTCTCGAAGCTCTTTTCATCAGAGATCCTTAGGGCACGAGTAGTGAGAGTGTTGAGAACGCCCAACTTCTGAGCCAGGAAATGATGGGAACTAGCATGGAGATATTGCTCAGTATGTGTTTTCTTTCGAAACACCTGGTGGGATAGGGAACCATCCATATTCTTAGAAATAAGAATATCAAGGAAAGGGAGGCAACCATCAACTTCCTGTTCCATGGTGAATTTAATGGCGACATACTGACTGTTAAGATGATGGAAGAAGAGATCTAACTCCTCTTGGCCATGCGGCCAGATGACATTAGTTTCATCTACGAATCTTTTCAAAAGCTTAGGTAAGAGGCAAGCTGAGGCCAGAGCTTTGGATTCAAAATCTTCCATAAAAAGATTAGCAATGACAGGGGATACGGGTGAGCCCATGGCAACACCACAAGTTTGTTCGAAGAATTCACCTTTAAAACTGAAAAAGGTGGAAGTGAGAAAGATTTCAACCAACTGAGCAGTATCGAGATCTATTAGGTGCTTGATAACATCCAAAGCCTCATTTATAGGGATGCAAGTATAGAGGGAGACTACATCAAAACTAACAAGAATGTCCCCAGGGTCAAGCTTAAAATCCTTGAGCTCATCAACAAAGGAAGCAGAGTCTTTGATGAAAGACTCTGTACGACCAACTAAGGGTTTAAGCTTAAAGGCAAGGAACTTAGCTAGAAGGTAGGTAGGACCACCAATGGTGTTGACAATGGGTCTAAGGGGAGCCCCTTCTTTGTGAATCTTAGGGAGCCCATAGATCCTAGGAGTAATAGGATTGCTCTCAATGAGTTTATGGCAAAGGGAACTCACGGAGTTACTGGATTTGATGGCAAGAGCCACCGTCCTAGAAACCTTCTTAAGCGGGTTTTTGGGAAGCTTTTTATAACTACCACTATTATGAAGATGATCTAACATCTTCTTGTGGTAGTCCTCCTTGTTAAGAATGACAGCAGCCCCTCCTTTATCAGCTTTCAGAACAACGATGTCCTTGTTCTGATTTAAGGATCTGAGGGCCATAAATTCATCCTTGCTAAGGTTACTCTGAGGGGGCTTTGCTTTCCTAAGGATCACAACGCAATCTTGTCTAATAGTGTCCTTAATATTATCAGGCAGACCCCTACATAAAATAAGTAATAGTACAACTAAATATTTATATAATAATTCAACTTAATTAATATAAGAAAAATAATTTTCTTGGATCTTGGTTTATTATAAAAGAATTTTTAATAAACAATTAAATTAAAAGATTATTTAATTAATTTTAAAATATTATTATAATCTAAGATGAGAAATTAATCCTTAGTAGTTATATGTATTATATAAATTTACTTGTAATTTAATAAATTAACTAACTATTAATTTAATAAGAACCTCAAATTCAGTTACAAATTGGTCTTTTGCCCCCTTTTCCCTGTGTCTAGTCAAACTAGCCATTTCCTCATCTAATATAGCCATTAGGTAGTCAATTTATCTATTACCTGGTCAATAATTATAGCTGTTGGAAGTTCTGCTCTAACTATTTAACATGCATTCTAGATCTGATTCTTCGACTTGTCCTGATGATGAACCACACTGGTTGGTTCGAAACGCGTCGAAAAACATTCTATCATGTGATTTTAGCCAAATAATTCTCTTAATCTTGACATGGATCACAGAAGCCTCAATTCAATTATTTGTATTTCTCAAAAAATAATAAATGAAAATATTAAAGGGAATACAAGCTACCAAGTGGCAAACCTTTATACGAGGATCTCATTTTTCCTTCCAAGGTAACCATAAACATCTTCATCAAGCAGTCTTCATGAAATTGAACCCTTAGTCTATGCACATGCATGTGAAATTTAACCAAGTGAAAAGCAACTTCCTACTTAATCTTTGAATCTTGGCAAATAATTTTTCCAATCTATGCAAGACATTTGATTTGGAAAACCATGAATGTGAGAATGATTCATGGGCGCATACCTTGCAGGTGAATTCATTTCATCCAATAGGTTCATTAGTAAAACCATGATTTATGGATCCTACTGCTAGTGGAGTCTTTAGATTAGGTTGAAACTTTATTGGAGTCGTCAGATGAATGGTACAACCTTCATGTGTCTCACTGTTGTCCACCATCAACAATTAGATCTGAAATTTTGTTGATATTTCCCAGGGAAGATGGAACCTTTCGCTCCCCTCAAATGACGCTAAAATTTTATCAATTTATAATTTCATTTAGGCTGAGAAATGATTACAAAGGTAACCACAGACCACTTTTACGCTAGAATATAGCCCTTCTTGCCTTGGAGAGGGCTCTCTAACTAGGTTTTCTTCTCATTCAACCAGCTGACTGAATGATCTTTGATCTTAGGCTAGTTATGAAGATCAAAAGAGTAGGCTTTATTCATTGTTTTTCAAGTAGGTGAAAGAAGATAGACCCATTCAAAATGGAATTAGTTTCTGCTAATGATTTCAAGATAATAAGGGATGATAAAGGTGATTTAGGTAGGGACAAGATAAGTAGTTTTGTTGGTATTCTAACTTGATTTCATTGTAGGGAGGATGACTGTAGAATTATGAGAATGACATTTAGAGAATCAGGTCACAAGATGAATTCTAAGTGCCATTAAGAGGAAAAAGAAACATAAATTGTTCAACTTACATAAAACATAGCACAATAGTGAATTTTGAAATATTTATTCTTAAGCCAAACATGAAGACATGTATTTAAAGCATAGAATTTCAAGATATAATTGATAACTTGGAGAAACAAATTACCACTAAAATCTGACGCATGAATCCCTGTCAAATTCCTTCTATCTTCTTCTATTCACTTGAAAATTTGATAAAGAGTACAAAATATCAACCTTGCTTCCTCAGACTGACCAATAAAACAATTTTACTATGCTTTAAACATCTTATATACATCATGAAATTCAATTTCCACCTTACATGGTTTAAATAATTCAAATGAAACCAATTTTTGGCTACATACATTGAATTCTACTTAGTTTGCTGAAAAATAGGATCTAAATTACCTACTACCAATTCTTGCTTAATACATCATCACAACTTTGAATATTTACAAAAAAACCTAAACTACACCACCCAAGGTTCTATGACACCTATTCTCATGATTAAAACAACTTTTAGAAATCAAACCTTTGAAACAACAAGTCAAAACATGATGTAGGCCAAAAATGCAACAGATCTGCCAATTGTGTAGCAACTTGTGCAACATATTGTATTTTGTGAATATCTCCCAAACGGTTAGTCCAATGGCATTGAAGTTTTTACATCACATTACTATCATCATACATCATCTCCAAAAATATTTTGAGACAAATCCGACTCTCAAATCTTTGGGAAATCCAAAAATATATGTAAGTGACAGTAGCTTGTTTCTCGAAAACCATGAAGCATTTTGTGTTGAAATTAACCAAGTTTATTCATCTCACCCCCGTTCATCTTTTGTAAAAATTTCAGGGAAAATGGTACAGGGTTTAAGATATATGATGAAAATATGGTGACTATGTGAATGTATAGCACTACAAGCTATGCATATCTCCGACCTCTTTCTAACATTATAAAGCATGTGGGTTAGCTTGAAATATCCCTGAGAAGATTATGAACTCATAAAACAACTTTGAAACTGAAAACATGCCTTCGAAGCACTATCTCCATTTGAAAGCAAATGCGCAACACTGCGACCATCTCCAAAAATTTTAGCTTGTGGTGATCTTTCCTAAGCTAAACTGCTTGAGGAAACACCCACCAGTAATGTTAGCCTTATAACATCCCTTAAGACTATCCAAAACTCTAAAATCACACTTGCTCTATCAAAATGGTAAGTCATGAAAAATTCACAAATGTCCCACTGCATTTCTGCATTATTCATCAAAAATTTGACATGTGCAAGTTTTTTAGGCAAAGAGACAAAATTAAAAAACTTTGGGATCTCCACCTGATGAACTTAAACTTTGTGTTTCTTTTGCAAGTAAATCCAAACTCCATTTTCTTTTCCTTCTTCTGGACTATGTTGCTTTTTCCAATTGTTGTTTTGCTTCCCTAAGCTTCTTTTTAATTTCTAAGGCATCCATGGCCATGTGTGAAAGGCTTGTAGACATATCAGAGTGATATGGGATGGTTTTGAAGGGTAAACCTGTAGTAGAATGGGCAATATGTCAAACATGCAACAACCAGGGAAAATGCCCAACAAATGGGAATTAGAGCTTTTTAAAGAGGCAAGTAATGATTTTATTAATGATATTTGAGTGGGGTTTGTAATAAACCCGTGCGTAGTTCAAGATAGACAGTGAACACAACAATGATTTTTTTTTTTTTTGTGGAAAAATACTAATGACACAGGTGCAACAACTTCAACTTGCAGACATGCGATTTTCTCCTTCTCGACCTCCAAATCATTTTAGAGCAGAGAATGGGCTTCGAATGAGTGAAATGGAAATCCCTATGAACTTTTAAAAGCTCCATCCACCTCTAGAGTCTTCCTTGATGGTACTGATGATCCATTTCAAAATGAAGCGGCACTTGTTGAAATGATAGAGGCATGACATGACCTATCATAACATACCCCTATAACTAACATAACTCACCATAACTAACTCAGATAACTAAAAATATTAATGACATGGCCTCTTTAGAATCTTTCGTGGTGACTGATGAAATCCATAATGACCTCTTGATGATGAAACTACATGATCTTTCATCTCATCCTGCCAAATAAATCATTTTCACTTTAGAGATTTTACATGACATTTGATACCTAAAACATAGGCCTATTATTTACAAAAGTCCCCTTTAAACTCTAATACTCATGAAATCAAGACTGGCATTTACAAATTGACCTCAAGTGCATAGAAAGGCTGAAATGACTAAAATCCATATAATATAGGACCCTAACACTTCAAAAAAACATTTATTGTGGAATGTGATGCTTTAGGAAATGGAATTGGTGTTGTTTTAATGTGAGATGG